>OZ016492.1:0-2400000 GCA_963966615.1 Tenthredo amoena | reverse complement strand
CAGTTTTACAAAAGATCTGCGATCTATGACGGGGAGAAAAACGATTCTCAAACATATCAAGCAATTAAAACAACTTTACACTATTTTATTTTCTTCTTTTTTTTCCGTCTTTTCTTTCTTTCCTCGACTTCATAGATGGCGAATAACAAATCGTTCTAACCACAAGATCGAGGAAAAGATTTACAGGTAGGCTTGCACTAGATAAGTAGCACTGAGAGAAAGGTGGATCGGTTTAGCCGCATTTCTGTACCTACGTAAGCTGATCTGATAATATCCGGATTCTCCGGCCAGTAAAAGTTTCATTGTTATAGAAAATATTAATAACGATGTAATACATACATACGTATGTACCGTCTCGGCGTTGGTAATTATCCAATTACAACACAAAATATCAACGAGTTTATTAATCGAGGTGAAAATTTATCCTCACGCCCGTTTAACGAAGCGAGAATTACTTCATCGTTGTATACATATAGTAAAAGAAATTTAGAAATTAAGAAAAACTAAGAATAAGGTATAATAGTTGTCTTCAAGATCGGAAGAAACTGTTTGGAAATGCAATGAGTCCGACCCCCAAGCCCACGTCCTAGAGGTAAAACCAATTAAAATTCTATGCCTGCGCGAGAGATAGAATTAGTAATTAACGTGGGCAGAAAGTGTGTGCTCTTTACAGGAAGTTAACCCACACGATAAACGCGTATGTGTTTACAGGTATACAAGCATGCGTGCTATGTCTTTATTCACGCACACTGCACTTTTCCTCGCGGTTTTCACCGAGCGTGAACATCGGAATCTACTTTTCGATGCCGATGATCGTGAGCCCGAGTTACAGACTTCCGGTTACATATAGTGGCTACTTCCGTTATTGGTAGATAAATTCTTCGATTTCGGTTTCTTATTCGTATTTAGGTATACTTTGATGTGTAGATAGAATTAGTTTTTTTTTTTTTTTTTTTTTCGTTCTATACGCGATTCCTCGTTTTATAATATCGCCAGAACTCCGTTGACCTGTTTTTTTCCCTCGTCCTTTCTAAACGTTGAAAAAAATGAAAAAATAAAAATGGGAAAAAAAAATAGAACGAAATGAAAAATCGTTTTCCATCAAGGTTTTCAAATCGTATGCCTGTAAAATTTTAGACAGGTGAAACTTTCGCCTTTACGGGTTATACGACCGTACCTCAAGAATATATATATATATATGTATATCTATTTTTTTTTAATTTTTTTTCTTTTTCTCCTTTCGTCAGTTTTTAGTCTTTTTTTTATTTTTCGGTTGTTTTTATTTTCGTTGTTTAGTGTCCGGTCCGTCTATCTATAACAGAATGCCAAAGTGTAGCCTTAATAAAACCCGATCCTATTTAGATATAGGCGAAAACTATTATCGACCGATTATGGAGTAAATGTGAAACGTGATCCTGAAACTCTCTATCGACTTATCTCGAAGTGGGTCCATGGTCCGGGAGATAGTCGATGAGAGAGTCCCCATGCCTCACTCACCACGCCTTTTGATATTACTATACAGTAGTCGGACAACGTGTATCTTTCATTATAGACGTGAGAAAGGAAAATTAGAAAATAGGGGAAAAAACGCGATAGAAATTTTTTTTTTTTTCTTTTTTTTCTATCTCTACGCGTCTTATATTTGATCGCAAATGTATGTTTGAAAGAATTGAATAAAAAATAATAAAAAAAAAAAAAGAAAAAAATCATTCGCCGCGATATCTTTCGCCGATTTAATAGCCAGTTACGTAATACGTATCTATAGACTTCCAATCGGAGTCGATGACCGGTTAAACTACCGGCAGGGTATACCATTATATTATTTTCTTCTGTTATATTGCGTAATGATAATTATCGAATCGTATTTTATTTATATATATACGGAAATATATATCGATGAAATATAAAGAAAACTACGCGGGATGCTGTATATACTATATTTCAACGACTTTAAATTTTTTTGGTGAAAACCGCAAGGATCGATAATCCTGGAGAGTAGGAAATTTTTCTTTCTTTTTTTTTTTTTTTCTTTTTTGTTCAAAAATCGCGCAATCCTTTTCTCTTGTTATTTTTTGAACCGAGTCACGTGCCAAATTTTCGAGACTTGTCCTTCGGGGTAAATTCATAGGCAATGAGTCTTCTGTTTGCCTAGGTGGAACCGGGATGCGTTGTAATTTGTCAAATTGTCACTCTTGGGGTCTAGTCTAGGCTGACCCCTGGCAACCCGCAATATCCACCGAGGCGCATACCAAACCAAGATTAACGTCCAGTTCTGGATATATATGGTTTATTATCATATACCTACCCGTCGAGCCACCATAAGGCATAAACTAGTCGTATCCTACGTTTTAGAACATAGAGTCGTTTATTCGTTATTATCGTATAGAATCGAAACGTTCGTTTCTTTCATCTCTTCACATATTTTCAGGATTGTTCGGGGAGTTTTTTAGGAAATTTTCTAAACCCCTATAGTCACTGTAAAATCTGATCTTCGTCAAGCTGATATTTCCTTCGGATATCGAAAAGCTGTTGTCCCCAGAATTTTTTCAAATTTCTCGATTGACGCTCGCCGATGATCGCGATTTTTTATATAACAAAAATTTAAAAAAAAAAAGCAAGGATTCCGCGAACCGAGATGATGGAAAAAAAATCGAGCTTCTCAAAGTCAATTTAAAACGACGGTGACAAAAGGCTGCGAGAAAATTGTCGAGGAACCGAGAAAGAAAAAAAGAGAAAAAAAAAAGAAAAAAAAAACCGGGAAATATATTCCGAGGGATGCTTAACGAAATCAAGACGAATATATCATTTGCTACCTCGGATGCGACGCGACGCGAATTCTTCTGCTTCTGCTTCTGCTTCTGCTTCTGCTTTTTCTCTTCTCTTCGGTAAAATAAAGAGAGATCGCCCACTCGGTGTAAGTAAGATAAAGCACATCTTACCAGTCCGAGAGAATAGGACACGCCACGTCCTCCCAGCATCAGTATGATCCGCGTCGAGTACCCTTCTCTATCTCTATTTCTCTCTCTCGCGACACATCTTCATATATATTTATAAAATATACCTTTATACATATAAAGACACACGTTTATTTTCATACCTATATATGTCCGTATAATTCATCATCACTTACTTTAGATCAGCTTAGCTAAGCGTCTAACATCTCGGTTATCTCTTGCGGGCGTTGCAAACCTTAAGAAATTTTTATATCTCGCGAGTCTTACGTTTCGGATATGATAACAACGAATTATTTTTCGGTTTCACTTTCGTCTAGAATCTCTCTCTCTCTCTCTCTCTTTCTCCCTCTCAAAAAGAAAAAGAAAAAAATAACTGTATCTTTCATCGGAATAAAAAAAAAAATAGTCGGATCGTATAATTATTTGGAAATCTGACATTTCTAAGTTTGACCATAGCGATGAATAAAAGTTGGCTCATCCTCGCGATATGAGCTGCATGAATAAAGGGTAGTATAAGGGGAGTTTAAAGTTCCTAACGTTCTAAGATAAAGTTTAAAGGTATACGTATATCTTACAATGAAACGTCTGCTGCGGCAGGGAATTTCTACGGGGGTTAGACGCGATTACGATAAGCCTGATTAGCCTAATTAACGAATCTGTTATCACGGGTTCGTTCAATGGAAAGTTTTCAACCCGATACAGTACTACTGGGACTCGTAAACTCTAGAAATATTATAAAAAGAAACGGTATACTTATCTCGAGGGAAACGATCGTGTTCCATATCCAATCTATTCCCTCTCTCCCACATATAGCTAATGAGAAGAAACTAAAAATTAACAAGAAATGAAAGATAACCCAACGCCAGAAGGAAGAACCGCTATACGAATTTTGAAACAAAATTGTAAACACGTTTTTTTTTTTTTTTTTTTTTTTTTTATATATAAAAATTTCAGCAAGAAATTTTTCCTCTATTTTCAAATGTTTTGCCGGTTTTCTACGATACGAGGAAAACGCTGAGTCTCCGTGGTATATATAAGTTCAGGCAAAGGGCCCCAGAGACCCACTTCTTCGGTGTAGAGGTAGGTATATACCTACATCCTGAAAATATACACGTATACCGTATTGTAACGTTGAGAATAGAGACGCCGGTGTAGAGGTAGATTATTATACGATGTTTGTAGGTGAAACTCGGCAGAGTGTAACGCGGGTTATGGGGATAGAGATGAAAATTATCATTGTACATTTTCCGTATCATGTAGTACAATGCATACGTGTACAACTTATCCGGGTATGTATGTCCTACAACTCTTTAGGGATACTGCAAGCTGCAGTTTCATAAAGGATTTATAGAATTAAACTATCTGCAGGTACTCTGGTATATTATTGCGGGGGTTCCGCAGCTCAGATATTCAGATATACCTATACCTACCTTTGTATATGTGTATATATATATATATATATATATATATCTCGTTTAATAATTTTATCGAGTGCTTTTGGTTAACCCCTCGCGGTACGACGTATAGGGATGTACCGCGTCTGATAAGTTAATCACTGAATTAGCTACACACCAGATATATCTGAGCTGATATAATTCGGACGGATTAAATTTTTGAATTAATTCAGGTAATATGTTTCGTATATACCTTATTTTTGCGAATCTAATCACTTAGACGCGAGGTTTTACAGTCATTCAAAGAAAAAAAAAAAAAAAAAAAAATCGGTGCAACGTCGGTGCACGCATCCTTTTTTTTTTTTTTTTTTTTTTGTTTTTGTTTTTCATTACAATGCATTCCCTTAAGAAATTGCTACCCGGAGTTGGGTACCTACCGTTTTTTGTTGTTTTATATATTGTACGAATATCAAGTTTTTACTACTCCAACTATTATACACCTGGTATACTATGTATGTATACGAAACGCGACCGCAGTGCCGCGAGCCTCGAGCGAAACAACCGCAGCGAGTACAAATGGCATGCGAATAAAAAAATAAAATAAAAAATATAGTATATGTATAGCCAGGAATTGAAACAGGAGTAAAACGCTAGAGAGGAACTACATATTCCTTGACAAAGTGAATGTAATTTTAATTTTTATGATAAAAAACAAAAAAAACTTACAGCTCTCCACGACTATTTAGTTTTTTTTTTTTTACATCCTGAATTATACTTGACCGTATTTTCTAGCTCTCAGTTCATTTTTACACCTTTTGTTCAGAAAAATTCAACTCTAGGATAACGGTGTGACAGATTCATCGTAGAAGTATCGCGGGTGAAATATATATATTATTTTTTTTTTTTTCACATTATAATCGAGTAAAAGTACTCGGTAAATGTACAGTGAACAACGCGTTATATTATTCACCTACGTTTCTATTACGAGGGAGGTATGAAAAGCGGAGAAAGACCAACGCTGAGGCGAGATTACGAGAATGCGAAAAGACCCTGTTTAAAGAGGAGACAAAGAAAACTAGTCAGGGTTTTCGTCAGCTTTAGCTTTCCTTAAAGAACGGCGTTAAACAGCCAAGAGAGTTTGCAACACCTCAAAGCCTACCCGTCTTTCACCCCTCAGCGTGAGAAAAGTCAGAGAAAAATGCGGTACTATACTCCTACCCTGGTAATAAAAATAAGATAAACCCAGAAGCACTATAGGAGCCACTCTCGGATCCCTAACAGTTACGAACTTATAAAATGTGCGAGTATCGATCGAGAAATCAAAGAAAAAGAAGAAAAAAAAATTAGAACAGAAACGCACGTTTTCCTCGTCCGAAAAAAAAAAAAAAAATTTCATCGAAAACTCATCGTTTATACATAATCAAGCCGCGTTTGAACTTTGAAGTTAGACTAGAACTAGGAAACTGTGGGTTACGGGGTTAAATGGTCTGCAGAAAATCCCACCGGTACGAGGATATATCCAACCGGAGCCATGGTGTTCTAGTGCGGTAAAATAGCTGTAGCCCCAAAGCGCAGCTAGAAGCTCTAGGTCCAAATTGCGTAGGATATCAGAGTATGGCGGAAATTGCGAATTTCACCCCTGCAAAGATACATCAGTACATATATATATATAGAAGCTCGCACGTTCGTCTATGGTTGAAACGAGTCCGGATATATGTACGTGTGTGTGTGTTTCCGCGAGTATCTGCAACTCGGACAGTGGAGCGATTTTTCGCGACATATACCATGTATCAGGGAATGAGAAAAAGTAGTCGAAAAATGAACTGAATCGAGGATTATATTTTCGCGATTTCACCTTAACGCAGGGGTGCGAAATACTTCAGTCTTGTAATAGACGAAATGGGTAGATAAATAGTCGGGGTAGGCTGCAGACGGTACCTATAACCTAGTGCACGTGCGCGAAATGCGTTTATCGAAGATTTACTGCACTTTCAGCCGGTCCTCGTAACGCCGTTACGAAAATTGAATTTAGAAAAGTGTGTTTTCGCAAGGTTACTTCGGATTTTAACTTCGTTCACTGTTTATTCAACTCGTTCACTCTCCGGGGACCAACGTGATTCAGAATCATTCAGTTTCAAATACACATAAACGAATCATCCATTCGTTTATAATTATCCATTACAAGGAACAAACTCACCATATACCTACTTCACATAAAATAAACCTAAGACGTACTTGCTTGCGAAGCTTTGCGAGTGATTATTCTCGTCCATTCTATCTCCTAGCTCATGTACCTCTCGTAATAATTCTCTTTGAAGCGGACTGCTTGGCTAAGTACCTAAGTACATACATCAGGAATTAGAGTCAGCCCAAAAGACCGCGCGATGCGACGAGCCTGCACCCTTAGGCAGAACGAGACCCTAAGGGACGAGCGGGTAGTCTCCCAGCTCTTCCTCGGCGACGACGTACCTAGGTATACACACACACACATATATACATATATATATATGTATACGTTGGCAGCATTCTCACTTTGAGCCCGTTTTCGACCACCCTTAGGAATCCAAAATGGCGTCTGAGAAGAAGCCTAGCAGTACTTCGTCTAACGTAAACGAGACTTACTACTTAATATAGTGGAGAAGGGAGCGCAGGTGAGGGCAAGGCTTCCCTGGGCTTCTCTAAACTCTATATATGCTCTCTATACTCTATACTTGTGGAGGCTAGCGGTATATCTACTCGTCAATATCGTAGGTGTGCGAGTCTTGATTAGAGGAGGAGATATTGCGCCCGCTATTCACGGGACGTCACGTTTAACAAATTAATTACATTAATTACACCAGCTACGCCTTACACCGAACCGGCAAACGATTACGGTTCAAGTTTACCGAAGACCGAAAATATTATCGCGATGTTGGTAAACTGGGTGGCTCTAATTAGAGAGAAGGGGAAAAAAAAAAAACGAAATCATCCCTCAATTAAATTTTTTTCATACCATCGTCGCCACACATCCGATTTCAACTATACCGATCCACTAAACTTTAGAAAAATTCTTTACGTCGGTTGTATGCAATTACTCGATTAATTATCGAAATCTAATCGAACGGGGAGTTACTCTAATTAATGAAATAAAATAATTTCTCTATTTTTTTTTCAGAACATTTTGGATAAATTCAACCCAGGAGCCAGACAGCTGATAAATGCTGGAAAGGCGTATCTGAAAGCTCTACATGGTGAGTATAAATGACTAAATGACTAAATACTTGGGTCGGGAATGAGATTCGTATCGTTTTTCATTTTTCATGTTTTCAAATTTCAAGAAAAAATGTCAAGATTTATTCTGCTCTTTACCCTCGTTCCGAGACACCGTTTACAGGGGTTATTGTATCCCAGGTGTTATGCGTAGAACCGCAAATATCTCTCGGGATCCTGAAGGAGGATCGGGTCCGTCTTTTCTGTTTCGGGTTGGTTCATCCAATTAGTCGGTATTTATTTTATCGGATGATTCCACCCGGCTTCCTGCGTTCGTCCTTTCGGAAAACTAAGTTTATTTCATTCGGCGGCTACTCGTTTCCGGGACAACGTGTTTTATACCGTTTGCCAGACCAAATCCTCACGATTCGACTCTCCCACGAGCTGGGGGGAGCATGTATGTTCAATTTAACAAATACACATAAAGTAAAGATGAAAGAGTTCGTCGTCCCTCGCTCGTAAACTAATATCGACGAACGATAAATAATGGCGAATAGTTAAAATCCAGAAATACAAAAAAAAAGAAGGAAAAAAAAAGTAAAAAGAAAAAATAATGTGAAATAAAATCAAAAAGGTCATTTTTCTTTCATCTTTACCTCTATGGCGTGTTACGTTTCATTTATTTTTTCGCGTATCTCATATCTCCCGCGTATCCGCATGTCGTTTCAATAAATCTGTCAGAGAAACGTTGATATCGGAAGCTAAATCCTCATACTGGAAGCTACTGGCTCTACTGCAACCAGCTAGAACAAAATGCATAAATATCGCCCCGGCCAGGTTCGCATACCTCGCCTCTACGTACGCGAAGCTTACGTTCAATTTTAACGATATCGTTTCTGATCGTTACATTAAAAACGCTACGGGGATATTCGATACATATATATATATATATATATATACATCCATTACTTCAGGGTATAATCAGGCTAATTTTTCATGCCGAAAATATTGACGAGATACTCGAATTTTAACGCGTTGTGAAAAAAAAAAATATTATTGGGGAAAAATGAAGAGCCAATTTTTGTTTTTTTTTTTTTTTCTTTTTTTTTTTATTTTCGTCAACGAAGGCGAGAAAATTTATTTCAAAGGTCAAAGACTACCCCGCTAGAAAGTTTTCGCTTTGATTTTCGCTAAGCTGTAGGTTGCTAGGCTACTAAGCCTTGAGCCGATGGCTGTCAAAACCAAAATCCTAAGCCCAGGTGGGGAGAGCCAGGTCGCCTTTTCTGACCCCGTGACCACAGCCGGATGTGAAAACGGTGGAAAAATCATTGGCTCACACCTCGGGTGGGTATATAGGGTATGAAAAGATATCTATGGGGGGGGGGGGGGGGGAAAGAATTCTATAGCGATTTTACCATATTATATTCGCGTCGGTATCGCGACGGGGGCGCGAGAATCGGGGCAAAAATAACCCCCCTCGGACTCTATGGGTTACCGAACAAAACACGTACCGTGTGAGATATTTCATCCCGTATGACAAGAACGGAAGAAAAAAAAAGGAAAAGGAAAAGAAAAAATTATATGCGTGAAAAAAAAAAATTTTACGTTCGAAAAGAGAAGACGAGGAGTCGTGAATCAGTAAAATGAAATTATCCCTCGATTAAGTCCGCTCTCGTCAGTTTTGATAAACCGTGTGGAAAAATCTTCTTTTCTTTTTTTTTTTTTTGTATATTCGTAAATTTTCATAAGGGAAAATCGTTTCGTTTCTGAACGCTTTTTTTTGTTGTTTTTTTTTTTTTGTTGTTTCAATCCGTATAAAAGTTCGACTTGCAAATGTCAGGGTGTCTTAGTCCCCCGAGATACAAACGTCCGGTTCTCGTAATTAGTAAAAGATCACTAGATCCATTTGTGACAGGGCAATAAAGGATGTCGTTTTTTTTTTCGTTCATTTTATAAGTAAGGTTATAGTCTCACACGATTAAATCACAGATATCTAGTGTCTCAAATCGTTTTCAAAAACGGGCTTTAAACACTGCACGTATTTAATTCCCGTACATACTGCAATGAGGAAAATAATAGTGGCGATGGTGCGGCGTAGCACTTTACCCAGCTCCGACGAATAATCGTTTTTTACATGTATATATGTATTTATCTGTATATATATATTTATATATATATATATATATATATATACCTATATGAATGCATGCGCGTACTTTAGAGCGTGAAATTATAACTTATACGCAAAGAAGGGGGTTCGAAATTCTACCGCGTGGTATGTATGAAAATAATAAATAATGTAAATTGTCCGTGAAAGAGAAAGAAAAAGAAAAAAAAAAAAAAAACACACGAGCCTCCCTTAAAGTTTCTTTTTTTTTTATTTTATTTTATTTTCTCGTCGTTTTATATTTCGGCTGCAGTAGTATCGCGGCCAACAAACGCTTCTGCATACCTTTGGTGTCCCCTGCTATCCACCAACAACATACCGCGCGAATATCTCACCCTTTCTTCACCCCCCATCGTCGTGTATAAGTGTATAGGTATATATATACATATACATGTAAACGTGTATCTAGCCACTGTTTGTTCTACAAGTTCTAGAGGGAGGATATCTTGGTGCGTGGGACCCGGTATTCCACGATTCGGCGTTATTTTATCACCCTCAGGATATATCCTCGCGTCGGTTGAGCGAACTTGAGGGGCCAATGTAGATTGGCACAGGTGCTTTGCTGAGACTTGCTCTAAGGAAGCGACGGGTAGGAGGCTCTAGCTACCCGCGGAACCCTCAATTTGCAAATTTCACTTTGTGTAAATCTTTGGCTCGGTTAACAGGCCGCGACATTTATCCATGGGGATGAAACAAGGCCGAGAGTACTGATAACTCATTTCCTTTGCTGTCTGGTTATATATCTATCGGTTTATATCCATATTTCGCATCCCTTTTAATTTTTAATGGCAATAAAATACCCCACATGGAATGGAGAATTTTTTTACCATGGACAATACAGTATTATAATGGAAGAAACTTCTGTCAGCCATCCATTTTTTTTTTTTACTCTATTCTTGTTAGATTTTTTCTACAATTTTTCTTTTCCATCTCGTTGTCGACTGGTTCAACCGCCGTGCTTTTCTCCTCCCCGCGGTCAAGGGGTTGCGAATTTTTCGTTTCTCCTTCTTCTCATACCCTGATTTGTGGAAGAAATCGTCAATATTTCGGAATCGTGATTTTGTGTCAGATAAATTGTCGGTCAGATATACCCCGTCTCTCGTTGTTTCTGCACTCCGTTTATATCCGTGATTTTTATCCCGTTGAAAAAGAGGATCGTTGACGTAGACGAGAGCGATTCCGTGACGAAACAGAAATAAATTAAAACCCCGAGATACAGATAGAATGACGAGAACAAAAATCCCATCTCGTTATCCTTTTCCTATCAAATTTGTATACAAAATTAACACCTTAAGTAAAAATATCGCCAATTCTCAAAGACTCGAAATTTAATCGCCGAATTTTTGCACGATATTCGCACTATTAGCTGCTTTCGCGCGTATCCACCTACCTACTCCGCATAGCATAAAACACGTCTAGCGATAAATTATATCCCAGTGACAAACTAATCTACGAACCTCGCCCATGCGAAGCTTAATCGGCGAATCTATAATTAACGTGTGCGTCTGGAAAGTGATTAAAGCCAAAGGTACCTGCGTATTCGGTGAACAGAATCGGTTTTTTTTTTTCTTCCTTTTTTTTTCAATCATCTTTTCATCTCATTTCATTTCATTTCATTTTTTTTTTTTTAGTCGTTCAATTAAAGTCGTACGTCCTTATCATCGAGGTAGAGAAGCATGTAGTTAGATTTATAAAGGGCTTCTTCTTTCCCCGTTCAGTTTTTCCGTGATAATTATACTTCGTTTTTTTGTTTTTTTTTCTTTTTTCTTTTTTCTTTTTTCTTTTGTTCATTCTTCTTTCTTTTTTTTTCTCTCAACTTTTTGGTATGACTCTCAAAGAGCGTATACGCAAAAGAAGGTAGGAAGATAAAGAGTAGATACTACGTATAGACAGTACATCGTTAATTAAGAAGTTCACTTGAACCGGCGAGAGAGTCGTCTGCGTCGAGCTACAGTGGGATTGGAAAAGGTAAAAGTTTTTCCATTAAGGGAAACTATATACCCGCGAAACTGCAATTGGTGAATTACGCGTTTAATGATAATCTCCAATTTTGACACAGACCGTAGTGTATATTATAATGAAAGGTCGCATTTATTTCGCGACTCTTTTTTGCTCCTAGACTCGTCGATTTCGTACATAGAGTCCTTCAGAAATCTTCTGACAATATATATATACATATATATATGTAAAGTTAAATTTTACCTAACGGATAAAATTAGACTATGGAAATAGTCGCGTTGTAGATAGTACGTCGCCTTGTTCAATCTTCTCTTCTCCGGTATAACTAAGGACGAACTTTACCCAGGGTACAGGGTACAGGGTACAGGGTGATGGTTCAACGAATACGAAGGACGTTAATTGTATCCGTTCAATTGGGGAGACGCGCAAGCTCTTGCTTTGCCATGGAGTTTTCAATTCCTGGGAAATGAAATGAATTTGTACCTTTCTTGTCCTACTACGAAGATCTTCCCTCTTTCTAGTTACTTTTACCTATATATATACATATATATATATATAATATATATGTATACAGAGCTACTACCGCACCTTCTAACTTGGTTATTGCAATTCCTAATTTTATTCTGGCACTTTGTCAGAAAACTTTTCAAACGTTGTGGCATTTAGATATATACACACTCAAGAGGGATTTCTTCGTGCACAGCTAGTGAAAATATGCAGAGGGTAAAATTCCCGAAGTTAATTTTTACCTGGGATCAAAAATTACAATCGTACAAATATATTATGTCCCGATCGATGATCAGATTCTTTGATTTTTTTTTTCTTTCTTTTTCTTTTTTTTTTTTTTTTTACACGTTTGTAACAAATCCGTTGCGGAAACATTTAAACGAAAGGATCTTCTCGGTACACGCCGGTTTTGTCATTAATCTTCCCTTTTACCCAACACCGTGGTAATTCCGAGGGGGAAAGTAATTATGGGGTACCAGCGCGTTCGGAGTTGTTTCATTCGCTGATAGCCCGGCTTTCAGTGCGAAATACAGTGTACAGAATGCTATACCTATGGTAGAGAGGAGTCTATAACTGACTAGCCACGAACCTACCTACCTACCTACCTACCTACCTACCTACCTGTTGTAATTCATAATGGGGTATGGCGATAGGGGCTGCGCCAATTTATAGTGGTTTAATCTGTGTGGGATATTCCGTTCAGGGTAGGTACTAGTACTCGGTGTTTTCCCCGAAATACGGGGATTAACACGAATTCGAATATCCTATCTGAAAAGAGGAGAGGTGTCAGAGCCAGATACGTCGCCGCAACGTATACAGAGTACATATAGGTACGTATACGTGTATACGGTTGTGGTATGAAAATAGCCCAAAACTGAAATTGCAATTACTGTATGTCTACTGAATTGCTGGAATCACCGTGTCACATTAGTGGATTAAATTCAGTATATTTTGAGTAAAAAATTAAACGAGTTTGAGCGAAATTTGAAATAAGGTGGCAGCTTAACCGTGAGATGAAAAAAAAAAAAAAAATGACGAAAAAGTATCTCCCTGGTTACACATTGGGGGATATATTTATTCGCTTCATATGTAGTCGAGGTACATACACATACGTACACTGGGCACGTGCATGTCCAGCGATTAGGGTATTTGTGCTTTTAATGTTTTTCCGTGATTTTTTTCATGAAAAATAAATCATCGCGGGTGGACGACGTTTATTTACTGGAAAAAAAAGAAAAAAAAAAAAAAAACAAGGGTGCGTTTTGTAACCCCCCGACGTTGTGTTGGTATAGGGAGAAACGACGTGACGAGCTAGCGAATCGGAGAAGACAATTAATGACGTGGGTATTCTAGGTGTGAAATTGCGGTTGAAACGAACAGAAAAAAAAAATATATATATATATATAAAACAAAGGGAAATAAAAACTGGTGTAGGTCACGCGAGATTAAATCTCTTGGGGTGGAAGACCAACCTGTTGCCAATGATACAGGGCACGCTGCAGGGTGTCTTTAATTCATAGAATCTTGAATTCTATCCGATGGACAAATTCGTTCGTCCACATGTATATGTACTACGTATGTACTACCTACGAAAGTATTCAAAATTCGTGTCGAATAATTGAAACGAGAAAAAGAAAAAGAAGCAGAAGGAAAAAAAAAATTAAAAAAAAAAAAAAAACGAAAGACAGAGATGAAGATTTTTTCAACCACTGAGGAAAAATATTATGAAATTGATGACAATAACTGGGGGCAGGGGGAGGGAAAAGAAGAAAAAATAAAGCTTCTGAATTTTTGATACATATTTTTTTTTCTCTCTCTTCTTCTTCTTCTTCTTCTAAATATAGTATGCGAAAGAGGGTGGAAAAGAAAAAAGAAGAAAGAAAGAAAAAAAGAAGAAAAAAAAAACGAAAAAAGTGGGTAAAAAATTCATACACGCAACGATAAACTGGGCAGAGAATGAGAAGGTGAGGGTAGTTGCAGGAGGCGCGAGACCGAGGAATAATTTGAAAAGTTTTCTCATTAAATTGGACAAAATGGTTCGAGAACAAACGACCTGTCGAACGAGCGAAACTGGTCGAGTGAATGAATAGATAGACAGGAGACACTGTTGATCCTGAGAATAGAAGACACTGCAATACGCTTGTTATACAATCTGGATGACCGGATGTAGCCTCGAAATTCAGAGTAAAATTAAGAAGGGTTAAATTATTTTTTATACTAAACAAATTAACGGAGATTTTTTTTACGAAAGATTTCCAAATCCTTGCGAAACGCTGGAGTCTATCTTCGAGGTGGATAAAGGTTCTTTCTAATCCGTGAAATTAGATTTTCTAAAGCTGATCCGCTACATCGAGCGTATTTATTAATAATTTGGTGAAATTGATGAAAGCGATTTGAAAAATTCAAGTGAAAATGAATTTTCTAGTTGATATTTAGTACAGCATTATCGATTATACAGTGATGTGTTTCGAAGCTAAGGGATGATACGTTCGTTATCAAAACATATTAGAGTGAATGTAAATTTGTTACATATTTACCAAAGCTGGACCGAGACGATTATTCAACGAGAGGAAGAGAGAGAGAGAGAGAGAGAGAGAGAGAGAGAGATAAAATTTTTCCGTTCAGTACATAATGGACCGTGAAAAAGAGTTTAAAAGGTTGTGCGGTGTCGGGATGATTAAGCCTCGAGGCGCTTATCAGCCGAATGCAAAACACCGCGACTCGTATAGTCAGAGAGAATGAATATCACGAGCCAATACCCGTTCTACTCGACGTTTTTTTAGATGTGACGATAAAATAGTCTCGACGAAGTAAAACTAGGTTGAAAAATTATCGCACGAAAATGTATAATAATGAAATATATGATATGAAAATACGAGATAGGAAAATTAAAGTAAAAGTAAAAGTCAAGAACGTACGATGCCTATCATCGTATCCTATTTATTCTTATGTTAGCTCGCGTTTGTTCGGTATTTGGCTCTGATGCCAGATATTGTACGAGCCAAGTTTTGAAAATTCATAATTCCTCCCTTACGAGTGTTGCGTATTGATCGTTTATCAGAAGAAACAAACTGTGAGAAGAAAAGGAAATAGAAAAGGGAAAAAACGTATGTATCAAAGTTTTCGAATCAGCATCGCGGCAGCCCGACTATGACTACGCGTGTTATTCGTACAACTAGATATCAGCCCTTGAATAATCTCCCATAAATATGTATAGGACCGAGGTTGTAGACTTGCGGTATACGCCGACTTCCCCGTATACCCCCAACACTCCTATTAACCCTCAGGTCGGCCAAGCAATTCCAACTTTCCGAAGGGCCATCTGCATTTTGAAGATCCTGTCTTCGTCACGTGCGTCAATTCGGTGACAGACAAATTTCTGACCTAAGTAATCACTCGTTTCACATTCACGTCGTCCAGGTATAGCTAATTGTTCCGATTTATGAATATGGAGGCATCCTATTTGAATATTTGAAGAAATCTCACGGAGATCTTGATATAGGTATACATATTTTCCTTTATAATTTTTAGTTCTGGTTTACTCGGATCATAAAATATTATACGGATAGGGGAAGATAAACATTTCCATTACACGAATCCCAAACGAAATGTAAATAATTTCGTGGTAGTCTCGAAGACGAGAGGGTTGCAGCGAGGGAAATACTGCGGGGAATACCGTACCTGGATTCCAGACGGATTAAAGAAACTTCTTTTCAAATATTTATACCAATATGAATAATGAAGGGGTGGAAAGTACGGAGAAACGGGAGCGACTATAATCAACAAAAATTTTATTTATCGTATCTGGCTTTTTCCCTCGATCTCCTCTTTCTTATTCTTCTTTGTTCAGTGTTTTTTTTTTCAACGAACAAATCAGCCCTCTATCGCTCATGGAATTCAATAATTAATCATTAACAATAACCAATCGTGAATCGGAGGAAAGCACCCCCGCACCCCGCTCTCTTTAGCCTTCTATATAAATCATTAATATCACTCAGCTAGCGAATCAGATTACAAAGAATCAATTTAGCAACAGTCTTACCCCGCGCCTGCCTCCCTTATATTCTTTTGGTTATAATACCGCGCCCGCACAGGGTGCGAAGCTCTTTTTATTTCGTTGACAAATTAGAATATAATTCGACGCGTTTCGTTTCCCTACTTCCTCTCGACACTTCGGCACCCTGCACCCTCGACGAGTGAGTCTCGCCTTTTTCATTGTAATTCGTGAACCCCTGGCCGATGCATGTGCCCCGCGGCCGAGAAATCGAAATCGTGGATTCGTTTTCTTTGTTTCTTCTCAGTTTTTCGCCCTTCTATTTTATTATTTTTTTATTTTTTTCTTATTTTTATTTTTCTGTTTGATCAGGGTGATAAAAAGCCCCCGATCGAACAGCTGTGCAAACGATACGTGTAATAGAATTCAATAATAGGAAAGCGCGAGCTTTCATTCAACTGGAACTCCCGAGTTTTATACGAGTTCGATTTTTATCAGCTGAAACAGAGTCGGGGACCACTTTATTTGGTTCAAGTTTTAAAGACCCCGAGGGAGTTTGGGGTAGGTGCGAAAAATCCGAAGTCGGAGAACTTGGAAAGGGTCTAGTTAATTTCAGATTAAAATGGTCCTCAGTATTTTCGATTTAATAATTCAGAGGGCGAGAAAGAAGACATCGGGGTGATTAAATTCTGCGGTACTCGGTGATTTTCAGTCGCGAATATTACACGCCGACGAACAAACCGTTCGAATTATTATCGAGGGAGGAAATGAGGATTTTTGAAAAATCGTGACCCAACAAAAAAAAAAAAAAAAAAAAAGTACAAAAAATTGAATAGAACAGAGAAGAAAAAGGTTTTCGAATATAAGTAGCTGCGCTATTGTTTTCTCAAAGTTTTTTTAACGGTCCAGTGGCACGTAAAATCAACATTTGAAGAAATAAATTGTCGGAAATAGGGGTAGTGCCGTATACCACCTAGCTTTAGTCGCTAAAGCGACTGCTCCTACTCTGGAGCTCGCTCCTCCTTAAATCATAGCAATTTTTTCGTTCTCGAGTTCCACCCTCCAGTCTCGTGACGGAATAGCGGTATCAAGTGTCTGGCTTATGTACCGGGTGTTGTTTCGTCCTTTTTTTTTTTTTTTTTTTGCCTTTTTAATATTTTTTCTTGTTTTTTCCTGGTCCGTAATGCTCTCAGAATTTCCCTTCAATTAAAAGAACATTTGTCAGAGTATGAGAGAAAAAAAATAAATTTATGCAAATTCAATTTTAAAGGACAACATCCCTTATTCTCCCATGTACCTAAAGAGAAATTCGATTTCTTTCACACGAGTTAACACCCCGACCGAATTTCTTCATTTTCTAAATCGCGCGCCCGCTTCGAAAGCCTTCGCAAATTTTTCGGGATGAACTTAAT
Organism: Tenthredo amoena; assembly: GCA_963966615.1. Taxonomy (NCBI): domain Eukaryota; kingdom Metazoa; phylum Arthropoda; class Insecta; order Hymenoptera; family Tenthredinidae; genus Tenthredo; species Tenthredo amoena. Next base: position 2,382,424 of record OZ016492.1, on the reverse strand, counting down.
ATCGTAGCTTCGCCGATCTACGTATACCTCTACTTCACGATTGATTTCAATTTATTAACTACTCCGATATTGATAAAAGGTAAATAAGTGGACCGACATGCTTCGTTGATAGAACGTAGAAAATTTTGCGAGAAGAAAGTAAAATGAAGAGAAAAATAAGAGTGCAAATATTTGCGCTCTTTTCAATGTTCGAGCCTCTAAAAAAGATGATAATTAAAAACTCCGAGCTTTTGCGAGTCTTTAAATTTCGTCTAAAACTTGACGTAATTTCAAGCTCTTTGCGTAACGTAGGTATAACTAAATTAATCTTTATAAGTGGATTTAAGATTTTTTTAATTATTCAAAGCACAAAACGAGAGAAACGCCTTGGAAGAGTGGCGAGGTAGGTAAGAGATAATTCCTTGACGTGGATAAAACTCGGGAAAGTGTCGGGGGTGAATTTTGTCTTTTATTTCTATAAAATTCAGACAGAAGACACGTTTTTATTTTTCACACATTTTCGTTTTTTTTTTCTTTTTTTTTTTTCTTCTATTTTATTTTCACACCGCTTAAAACGAGCTGAAAATATAATTTCATCGCGTAAACTCAAAACTGTTTCCACTCTCCTCTCCCAGCTCTTCACTTTCTCACTCTCTCTCTCTCTCTCTCTCTCTCTCTTTCTTTTTCTCCGACGATTGACGAAAATTAAATGAAAAATATGAAATAAATAAATGTGTAAAAAAATAAAATTAACTGACACTGAGTTTAAGAAAAAAAAATAAGGTGAGACAATTTTTTTACCTCCTGCGGTTATAGCTTTCCGAGTCGAGCCATCCTCCGCCCTTCTTCATCCTCGAACCCTTAATTTTCCAGACGTAATTGCGGACTTGGAATGTAAATTACTCTGACAACGATCATCACTGACGCGGACGATAAAACTTGAAAGATATAAATTCCTGCAAGCTTCGTATATATAATTATTCGCGAATATACCTATACTTTATATCGTCGATGTAAAAAATTACTCCGATGAATAATAATTACAGAAATAAAAGAAAGAAAAAATGAGATGAAATATATTAATTAAGTTAACATTTCATTCCGTCAGAGTCAGACTCTTTCTCTCCCTTTCTCTCTTTCTATCTCTCTGGGTCTTTCTTTGATCATATCGCGATAATTCGATTTTCGAAAATGATTTCCGTATTAAATCGCAAATTAATCCGCCTACTAATCTACACCTGGGTGTCGTGATTTCGTCGTTTCTCTATCTATACTACACGCGCTAATCCTTAGCTGTGCTGTTACGCGCCGTACGTACGTTCGTAATGTAGCTGAGCTTTCGGTTCGATAGTAACGAACCCGACACCTTAATTGGGTCTCAGTCACCGTAAGAGATAATTTCATTAACTTATTACCCCCTCGTAAAGTATAGGTGGTAGATATCAACCCTCCGTTCCGTATTATACCGTATTAATGATAAAATCTAAAACGACACATTTTTTATTTTTTTTTTTTATTTTTTTTTCTCGGATATACATTTGAAAAGCGAATCATGTACAGACCATAACTCAAAGGACATTTTAGTCCCCCGTATATATGGGTATAGATATATGTGTATTATACGTGTATAGTTATACCCAGCTACCCTCGCAGAATCACCACTTGTCCGACTCAAGTCAGGAATGAAGAAGGTCGCTAAGGCTCAGACCGTGACAGGGGTAGTTTTAATATAGGGGTAGGTATGCCGGATGCCATAGCGTCGGGAAATACGGAAGAGAGGTTTTCCCCCTATCGTTCACCCGGACACGATCAAGCCGTGAATTTAACAATATATTTTAGCCGCAGGAGAATGAGACAGAGGCCGCAGATGCGGTGCGGTTTTTAACACACGTATATATATATATATATATATATATATATATATATATATATACCCCCTATATGTATATGCTACGTATATAGATATATTTATATAAACCCGACGTTTAGTAGGGGTGAAAATTCCTGCGGTTCATAAAAGTTACACGAACTATTTCCGCATGCACCTTGCTTTATTTAGTCCCTTTAGTTTCGGCTCCCAGCTGCACCTTTTCGACGAGTTTACGCTTAAGGGAGTTATTTAAGGCTATTTGTATTCTGACCAAGCTTCGCTGTACACACCTGAACCTTACGAATTAGCTCGATTACCACTTCGGATTAAAAATGAAATGGAAGGGAAAATGTATATTCACCTAAATCGGTTAAAATTTCATTTTATTTTACATCACATCGTGACGTTACGGACTTTAAACTAAACTCGACAAAACAGCTATATACCTAGATCCCATTAATTTATTCACTGAAATCACATACGTATAACTTGAAATACGATATTTTGTATCCAGTTCATGTTCTATGTCCCGGAATGATAATATCCGCGAAAGGTTTTTTTTTTCTTCTCTCTGTAAAAATAAGAAATCTCTTAATTTATTTATTCATTTTATATGAAAAGAAAATATTTTTTACCCCGAAGAAAAACAAATTCCCACCTCTCACGCGCGCCTCTATATTTTTTTTTTACCTCTTCGGTCTTATTTTCTGCACCCTGGACGCGCGTTCATGTTATGTAAAATACGAAATCCTTTAATTTATGGCAGTATATCGTAGAGCTTTCTCAAGCTTGTTTGCCTTTTAGTTTTATTTCCTTACCTAGATATGTTACACACATGTAGGTATATATAGGATACATAGATACACGTATAGCGGTATAAAGGATACCGTTCCTGGCCTAGTACCCCCATACGTGTTTTTGGGTACTAGCCGCAGGATATAAGGCTAAGCCAAGCTAAGCCGAGGGGCAGCATACGTGATACAACACGGTCCACTTTGGCAGCCCGTTAAAAGCGTCTTTACGATCCGACGAGGAAGCTTTACGACTCTTAAAAGTATCGCGGGCAGGAATACGTACACGTATGTACGATATACAACCGAGGAACGTATAAGTGTGGCAGGGTTATGGACGTAGGTAGAAAAAGACTGCAGGAAGCCAATCGTGGGCAAAAAAAGTGAAGAAAGTTTAGCGAGCAAAATTAGGAAAAGTTTAAACTTAACGAGTCGAATAAGTCACGAGGGTTTTTGGCGTGACTGAGAGAATCGCGAAATTGAAGAGAAAAAGGAAATTCATTAGACGCTTAAACCGTGTCTTTATCTTATTCCTATTCCGGGAAAATCTCAGAGAATTTACGCCACCGCCCAAGTAGAACACTTCTCTTATTTTAAACCCTTTTACGATTTCTCAGACTACAGGGGCTTCGGGCTTTTATTACTTAAACTTCGAGTTACACGTGATCTTCATGCCCATACTACTACAGTTGTTAACTTTATCTACAATACTGCGTTTTTGTTTACTCGTGCTTTATACCTCCCGAGCTTAAGACCTTATTTATAGCCACGATTTGTATCTAGAGCCTTAGCTCGCTATACTCTGATTTACTTCATCGTATTAGACGGCCCTGGTGTATAGATATGAATTAATTTATTGCAAGAGATCTACACGTTTCGTATTGAAGATCTTCGAGGGATCCTTGCAGGGGAATGGAAAAAAAAGAAAGGAGAAAAAACTAAAATACGGATTTTCGTGAGAAATTAAATCCGCGTTTTCTCCTGAAACTCGTAAAGCTACCTTATACCTTATACCTTATACCTTATACCTTAGGCGTTAGATCCGGGATTCAGTTTCGTGACAATCGATAGGAAGCAAAGGCGCGAGCCACCCCTAGCGGAGTTTGAATAAGAGTTTTCGACGTGATTGGAAAATGATCGGGTAACTTTGACAAATGAGTGTTGAAGAGCGAGCGAGTGAGAAACCCCGCACAGTTTCGTGACAAATTGGTTTCGATAGAGAAAGTGGGGAAATTTCTAACGCGAAAAAAGCGAGATTTAGAGAAAGGAGATCGTACAAGATCGCCTAATTTATTTCATCGGATATACGCGCCGTTGAAATGATCTGAGAAACAGGAACCCTGAATACATTGATTCGAAATCCCTTATTTCATTCATCCCCAAAAACTTATCACGCTTTTTTCATCGTCTATATAGGGTATACGAGGTTGAGCAGCGTGTAACGGGTAAAACTTTCTACCGAAGATATAAAATTTTCATCGAGGAAAACGGATTTTTAAAAGCCAATTTTTCTCATACAACTTTCTCGCTCAATATGTAATACACAGAATAATTTTCTTGTAAAAATTTTATTTCTACCTCTTCTTTCCTTGCACACTTTTACCATATCCAACTTTTATACAGTCGGTTCTTTCGTTCCCTCGTATTTGTATAACCCTTTTTATTTTGACTAGCTGAGATTTTGTTGCCTGGTAATGAAATTGCTGCAAGGTAGATTTGTCCGCGAGGAGATGGGGAGAAACGGGAACTGGAAAGCGAAAGGGTCTTCGGGTTTGGGATCCGGACTCGGTTGACCGGAAAAGCGGGGCTGGTTTTTAGGGATAAAAAAAAAAGAATCAAACAAAAAAACAAAAAAAAACAAAAAAAAAACAGGGAAAAGAAAAGAATGACCCAATAACTCACGTTTATGCGCGATGTTCGCCTCCCCTGAATTTCTAAACTGAAAGGCTCTCCGGTCGTCCTACCGGATCATGGACCATTCGCATGGAAATCTTTCCGCAGTCCAGGGCACCAACAATCCCTGTCGAATGCTGCTGCTGGTGCTCTTCGTTCTCCTCTTAGTTTCCCAAACATAAGCCACATGGTCAGACAAAACAAGCCACCGATTCTACCCTCGAATATACATAAATATATATATATATATAAATATATATGTGTGTATATTATACAGCTATACCTATATACTTATTCAATGTATAAAATTATAATAGAAATGCATACGGTTGCATATATGCGAAGGAAGGGGGGAACGAAGGAGCGAAAGAAGAATGAACACGTCTCTAGTCAGGCATGCATGTAATACGGATATTTATATGCGTCTAGATATTACAAGTGTTCTGTTTGTAAAAGGAAGTCAAAGAATCGTAGGGACGCGATATGAAAAGGGAGGAAAAATGTAGAATAGGTATAGGAGAGATTCGTTTTTATATTCAAAAAATTTCCAGTGCTTTTTGCCCCATTTTTAAAACGGTTGACCGATACGTGGGCGAAAGTTTATACTATGTTAAGTACATTTTTGATCTTTGGAATCTTAATTTTTCTCTTAGTCTAGACGATTCGGAATCTAGAAAAGGGGAGAGCGTCTATACGTATCTATAGAAATTTATGTGATGAATGATATACCAGCAGGAAATCATTTTTCGACATCGCGAGTCTAGGGGATGAATTTAATCTCCGTTATTAGTCATAGCTCGGAGCGTTTACTCTCCAGGGAGAGAATATCTTGATTAATATTTTCTTTCTCTTAAATTTATAAAATGGATAAGAAATTACTGGGGCTGATGCGGCGATTGATCAAGCTATCGATTCCTCACTGTCTAACGGAAATACCGATTTTTTTTTATCACTGCTAAATACATACGGGAATATAACGCGTAGGTATGCATAGAAATTGTCCCATCGATTATACTCGCCTGAAGTGAGTGAGCAAGATATTACCATGTCGAACCATTTTCTTTCCCCCCTTCCAATTTTTCCTACATACCGAGAGAGAGGAAATTCATCCTCTCCACCCTTGTTCGCGAACGGAGGGAAATTTTTCGACGACAAAAAAAAAAAAAAAAAAAAGGTAGGAAAAAAAAGGTAGGAAAAAAAATAAATTAAAAATACGGTAAAATCGAAGAAACGGATGTCCGAAAAATTATCGTTCAGAAATCTTCTTCTTCGTCTGTGTATTTTCTTCTTCGCTGAATGTTTTCCCGGTTGAATGGAAAATCTGAAGGAAAGTACTCGCGTTGTTATTATGCAATTACTATGTGACATAAATTATTCAAAAGGCTAATTATACGATGCCACCTGGGGATTGTTTTTTTTTTTTTTTTCGTCTTTTTTTCTTTTTTGTTCTACCCCCTGTCAAAACAATCACGGAACGGGAAACGCTTTGAAGTATTTACATTGCAAATTGGGGTTCGCCGCTTTCGCCTCCGTTCTGACTTCTCTCGAGCGATCCTGGCACCCGGCACGGGCTTTACATCTACATTGCTAAAACCACGCACAGTCTAGGAACCTGTAGTTGGCTAACCAAATTTTGCGAATCGCTCACGAGTCAAACCCCCGACTAAGTAATTGAGCCATACGAAAAAGGACTTATTATTTCTCAGCTTTTGAATTCACTCGACTTAAAAGTATATCTCTTATCGCATCTTTCGCAGACCTTTCGTGAAATCGGTCGAGATATTATTTTCCTTGAAAGAAGAGTTTTCTTTTCCCTTATTTTTTATTTATTTTCTAAACTATATGATCAAACTTTTGGTATGAAAATTTCTGAGCTTTCGTATTTCGCATCTTACCTTATGTAAGAATATTAGATAATTTGTTGGCCGGTTTATACGATAAAAGTAGCGAATTTCTGACGGTAGTTTTCCGAAGTTAAATGTTAAGTTTTCCACTCGCCTAGAATTCCTGGTGAATTTATGCTTCATTTGCGCGTCTCGGATAGAGGCGCCAGGAAGTAAGTGGAATGTAATTCATGGCGAATACACAGAACTGAGTTTTCATATATTTACTTTAACCACTCGAGACCATGAGGTAACTGTTAACCGTTAACAGGGAGCATCGCAATTGGCTGAACATTTAATACATAAAACTTTCCACTTGCAACTGCAATCTAGAGCCTAGCCGCAGTACCTATAATGCCTGAAACAGGAAAATGAATAAAATGAATAATTATTATTATAGGTATATACGTATACCTATACGAACCGAGTCGTTATTTTCAATTGCCCTCTTTACTCTACTTCCATTTACATTTTTTCATTCTCTTCGCTATAAGTGAACCAGAGGCTAGTAATTAACGAGAAATATGTATAGTCGAAAAAGAAAAGCCCTCTGGTACTTTTTTTTCATCTGGGTTAAATAATGCTGCGTCATGAATTGAAACTTCAACTCTGATTTTGCCAGGTTCAAGTAATCAGTTCGCTTCTTTCCTCTCCCTGCTCAGCTAACGATATGCAAACTACGTCAAAGAAGCCCAACCAGTAACAAAAAGATAAGAAAAAAAAAAACAAAAAACAATAATAATTTTTCACGATGATTGATCAAAAAAGAAAAAAAAGAAAAAAAAAATCGGAGATCAAGAATCCGCTGCGTTTGCAAATTTATTGCGAATCTCTCCAATCCCCAAAATTTACCCCCCTCGAATACAATTCGAACTTTGTTATTAGTTTGAATTTGATATTCGGTGCAGCAAAATTCCCTCGAGTATTAAACACTCTCTAGTATTAGCTGCTCGAGGGACGATCCTTATTGTCAAACGGTTTAAACTAGACAGCATTGTTCTCACCACCGTTGGTACTACCTCATGGGCTGAAGCTAGCATTGAGAGATAAATCTCGCTGGTTATATTAATACCCGGACTACACCTCGCCTGAAGGACTTCTCCGTCGTTATTAATTATCGTTACAATAAGCTGGTAATCAGAAACTGGGAAATTCTTAACACCATTAATCGAGCATATATATATATAGCTACCTTAATTGCACACAGTATCAGGAAATTGCGAAGTTCGTATTGTCAGCGAATATTGAATATATCCTATGGCTGATTTCCGCAAGGAAATGATCTCTAAATCAAACTATCCTAATCGATGCCGTAACACGACGCAAGTCTATCATCCTATAGAAATTTAACGAGAGTACCGTGTGAGCCTGCAAATCCAAGAGGCAAGAATCAAGCGGAAACAGACCGTCTCTTCAACTATTCTCTTATTGAATTAGACCCGAATCATCGGTAGGGCTGACCATCCAACAGTCCCTGGAATCCCAACTCCTGATACGAACAGTGCGGTTGATTACGAGAGCGGAAAGACGAGCGGATAACCCGGTGCGGAAATGCTGAGAAGGATGAAATTACCCCCTTTCTTGTTTGTCGCTGGTCTACCGATGCGATGCTACGCTTCGCCGGGGCTCTCGATGCTCCTGGACCGTTTTCACCAAATTGGCAAACGGCTTGAGCTAGTAGAAACCCCCTCGGAGGATTTGAATTTGGATAATCCAACCTTTTGAAAATTTCCATGAATCGTGGGATCGGTTTTTTCCGCCTTTCGTATAGACTTGGAATTACAATTCGCGACGTTTCGACCCTAGAATTTCCTACACTCTTTTATCCACCTTCGGGGGTTGATACTGTTAAGGTTTCTTCGCAGGCTTACGCGATTACCCTCGTTTTTAAGCGGCGGAAATTCTCCAGCTAATTTACTCACTCGAAACCTTACGTTTAAATTCTGTCACGAACGTTGATTAGTCTCTCCAACCTGTGCCAGACGATATACATACCTTGATCATTGCACACGCTAGATTGCGTGCAGGTATCTAGTAGGATTTGCACCCAAGCTATACGGCGTTATACCCACGTGCTGGTTTACTGAAAGGAAATAGTGAATCGAGGATAAATAAAGAGCCAGTTTCTCCTTCATTTCATTTTTTATATTAACACGAAGGAAATAACAGTTCATCACCGATGTTCATATGCTCGTTTCCCGCTTAACAGCGCATCTATACAGCGTATAGATGTGACATTCGTCATAATTAATAACGATTTAGCTGATAAATACATGCTTGATTATTCTCCCGTAATAATTATCGGGTTTTGTGATCATTTGAATAACAGTCTAATTCAATCGCCGACACTCCAATGTCCGATAACGATGCATTGACACATCGCACATCATCCCACGTGGTTCACGGTCTAGGGGAGACCCCGGGTAACACTCCCATAGAATCGGAAGACATTAAAGGTTCGAAAAATCCAAAAATAGTATATAACAGCGTTAAAATCAATGTCGGAACCCTATTTTTTTCACCCATAAATCGATTAGTTTGATAAAAATATGGTAAATATTGACCCCGGCAGATGTTTCCACCGGTTTATCTTTATGATAACGTTTACAGGATTATTACATAGGCAGGATAATGTTCCTGGAGGTACGTTATCTATCGGGTGTAGTTAAACGGATAATGTCACGTGCTTGAATATTCTGGTCACTTGCGACCTTTCCGCTTTGGAATCTAGTCGTTGGCAGTTTCCTATATCGAAGTACGTCAGGGCAGCCCCAGAACCCCCTCTGCAGGGAATAGGGGCATTAGGGCTGATGGCCCTCGTTTAGAGACATTTATACCGTAGGCAGATATTCGGAGCTGCACTAACACTACTAAACACCCTGACTCACCCGTTCACCAGGAACTCCATATGCCCGGGTTGTCGCCTCTGCTACAAGAGAGACCGTACCGTGTGAACAAAAACAACAGAAAAAAAATAAATAAATGGGAAGAAAAGAAACGGGACAGGATGAAACAACAGGAGTTTTGTTATTCCCTGCCTTTCCCTCTCGACTATTTCTTATACTTGATATCCACTTCTCACGTCGTTCCTTTTCACTGCGAACTGATGATTCTCGCGATACCAACGCGTTTCTTTTTCATCTATACGAAACAAAAAAAAAAACAAAAAAAAAAAAACAAAATCCAAAAATAGGAAACACTCTTCCCCGAGTATCTCCTACTTCATCCAAGACACAATTTCCTACGAGAGATGAACAACAGAAATTTCACTTGTCTTGGCAACAGCTTGGATCGATCTCTCCGCGGGTTCTGCTTCGTCAAATTGATGGATGATGGGTTTCCGAGTACCAGATGACGTCCAGCCAGCTTTTAACCAACTCCTGTCCCAACATCTTGGGGAAAGCCTTTGCGTATTCAACATCGTCGACACTTGGTTTTAGGGCTCTGGGGTTCCTTCCTCTTAGCAGCTAGGGTCTGGAACTATCGCAAGGGATGTTGCATCAAATACGACCCTCAACTCTACGGGATGTCGTCATAGACGTCAGGACCTCGTGGTACTCTTACATAATTGCCAGAGATTACTGTCATTATTACTCTTGTTATTATCGTCATTATTATTATTATTATTATTATCATTATTATTGTTATTGAGGGTAATTTTAGTGCGTTGACATTTCGGAGACACGCCATTGAAGAATTGATACCCTGAGTTGGGAATTAATCAAACGTTTCGACTTTTGATGAGAGAGCAGAAAGGGGGAAAAGAAAAGGTTGACTTTTAAAAATCTTCGGGGGTAAAACTACACGGAGGAAGATAAATAGAGATGTATAGAAGTTGAAGTGATTTTGGTGAAATGATGGCCTCGGGTCAGAGTAGGTTAGGAAGAGTTTAAGGCTTGGGGGAGGGAACGACACGATGATATTGCTCAGGGGTTAAGGGACAACCCTCACCTAGCCTAATGGCGCCGGCAATTTCCTTAGATCGAAAAAGTTGACTCCCAAGTAAAGTTAGCCTCCTACGGACCTAACGGCAAGGCGCTACGAGACGAAGACTTCGTGAAAGTGATTTGGAAACACAAGCGATCACCCGGAGTGCTAATATACTCTAACCCCTCGGAAACTTACAGGGGAATTCAGACCAAGTGAAACAGACTCTCTGTATAACTACCCAGGAACTACGTTACGGTACAAGGATAACGCGATTAAGTGATTCGAACCTCTCTATTCCCCGATCATGTATACCCTCCAAAAATCCATCGGAACTATACGAAATCACGGATCTGTTATTATCGCATCTTTTTAGAGAATTATCGAACGGGACGATTCACTGTGTCGAATGATATGATATGATGAAAATAGTAGAAAAGTTAACGAAACGTGTAACCCCGCGTCATACTACCCTCCAGGGAATTATGTAAATCAAGATTAACTGCAGCAGTGAACTTCTGCATTTGACACATTTGTGTGTATATATATATATACATATATATATGCGACTGTCTAGTCACACTGTACAAGTAAAAGACAAGAATTTCGTGGTAGGTTACTCCCTCGAGAGAATCTGGTACGTGGAGCTTAGTCGCATATACATATCACGTTTCAGTGAAGGGAAAACCGTGGAGCTCGCCTGTCTCGAAAAGAGGTTGCATCGCTGCAGGGTGTTATTGCCTGTAACAGAAGTGTATTTACTCAGTTCACAGAAAAATAGAAGACCCATTAGTTTTAATTAAAATTCACACGTCGGGTTTTATCAACTGAACAACGAATGAAAAGAGATACGTCGAAATGACTGTTGTTCGATTAGCAAAAATAGCCGAATAGTCATTTGCGATGAGTACGGCTTCAGTTTCGTATTATGGCTTCGGGATTTAGTGCCAACTCACACGTCACAGGTACTAATGTAGATCGTACAGGTTTATACTTTTCGTAGAGAATCCAACTTCGCGATTTCGGCCGATGTACATATTCCTGAGCTTTGATACTTGGTGGAAGAGACGTTTTCCACACCGAGAACCAGACAACCGAATATGTGGGCTCATTGTGAATTCAAGTCTAATCACATTTGCCTCGGGATCCCTGTTTCCCTGACGAAGGTCCAAGGCACAGTTTGTACCGAAGGTCACCTAGTTCGCGGAATAGAGAAAACCCTAACTACATTCACCATACGCTGCTGTACTACGAAACATCTAGTCTTATATGTCGGACTAAAAGCTCCTACTTCCGAAATTTCGCTTTAGAATATAGAGTATGGAGAATTCGATATCCTGCAAGCGCAGATTTGCCTTTTGAACATAACCGTCTATGTGGCTCTACCGCCTATCTACGTGGTTACTAACCGAAACGTGCGGGATTTAGCCGCGATAGGATATCGGGTAAACCTTAATTAAATCTAGCTGGAGTAGGCAGTAACGAACGGTAGTGGAATGCAAAGATTTCACTGTTTCGATTGAGAATTATTGAAACGTACCGTGAAGGTAATTCAACTGTTTCCTGTACCAGAGAAATCCATTCAGTGTTAAATATGGATTCTCAAAATCTGAGGGGAAATTCTGGAGCGATTAGGGTGGCCAGTGTCTTGACGTCGTGTAATAGCCGCGTTACACAAGGATCGCGTCTTGCCAGCATCTGCAACTAATGACCGGCTGATGGTGATGGTAATTAGCGGGAGTTGGATGACGATTGCTTTTCCAAGTTTCAATGTTCGAAACGGGAATTTTCACCGCGTTTAGAAAACCGTCGCTGGTGGATGAATTAAGATGAAAAATAACGATATACTTAACCGCGATAATAATAACGGTATAAGACGGTATAACGACGAAGTAAAATCCGGCCTTGCAGGCAGCTTCTTGTAGAAAATTTTCTCCTTCTTCCGGTTATATTTCTTCATCTTATCGCGAATAACGGGAATCTTATTTCTAACTAACGAAATAATTTGAAACGAGTAAATTTTCTACGTGATTAAGGGTACCCAGTTATGGAGGGGTTCGAGAACGAGGTGATGGCAAAAAGCTCGATAAAAGACAGAGGACAACATAATTTACTTTTTCCTTTCAATTCATTAGGGTTGACTTTTTGCGGCTTGCCGAAAATAGGGGCTCAAGAATCAACCCCTCTACGTTACGCTGGGCTCTGGGTATTCTCACTCGTTAGGGAGAAAAGGGGAGAAACAGAAAGCGACAGAGACGGAGAGAGAAAAGGACGGCGAAGAAGCGAGGCGATTACAGACTTTGTTTCAGGTCCTCTTCTACAGGCCGCACAATTGTCCCTAGCGATAAGCGACCCAGGAGAGAGCTTAATTCGGGGCTGCCCTTTGTGTTTGGGAAAAATAAATTGTTATTTTACTAGCTAGGCGGGTGTAGAGAGTACCGGAGGCTAAAGTTTCCCGAAAGAGTTCTTTGCAGAAATTTTTCTTTGGGGAAGGTTTGAACACCGCGAGCGGAACCGAGAGGGCATCAATCCTGAAATTCATAGTGAGAAATTTTCAGGGCCTCTGTTCTCAACATCGGGCATTGTTAGACCTTAGTGTTTGCTTCGATAATGCTGCAACCACCGCTCGTTGTTCTCGAAACTCGAAAGCACAACGTGAGGTTACGTTAGCGAACACGTTGAAAGCACCAGTTTCACAAACTGCCCGGTTATTTACCCTCCTATCCTCGTCATTTCGTCCGACCATATACCAGAGAGAAATAGGGAGAAAAATAGGCGATATCCACCCTTTGAATTCCACCGTTTTTTCGAAAAATGACCAAAAATTAAAGCGATCAAATTTCCCGAGTTGGCTTACGCTCCCAAGGTGTTCTTCGCGCTGATAAATTACACCGACTAACGGAAGTAATTGCTAATTACTTAACCCTTTGATTCGGGAGTACTTAGTCGAGTACTAACGAAACACAACGCGTGGGTTGATGAAACAGGCAAGTAAAATGGGTAAGTAGAACGTGGGTAAGGTGTGTCGAATAAGGCTGACATAAATCTGATTTATAGTCGTGAGTTAATTAGGCAAAGGGGTTGGAAAGTTTGAACAGTCGTGGAGGGATTAACTTAAGTTTTGGATGGCTTAATAGGCTTGTAGCTTGTTACTTTGGTGTAGCACAACGGGCTATGGGAATGGGTTGAGGTTGAGGTATACAAGCTGAGGAGAAATATCGGAGTTGAGGGACGTTTTTTAATCGAGACTTACAAAGGAGTTGTTTCAACCCCACCCCCGATCATTCATCGAGGTGAAAGAAAACCGAATGGCATAATTTTACCCGATCAAATTCAATTTGAAATCGACTAATTCGATCGAAATTACACTTCAACGAGTAAATCTAACTCCTAACTGGATACACTCATTCGATAATTCATAGTTCATCGAGCACACAGTGAGACGAATGTTTCTACGAGCTTTTTCGCCCGTCGATGTATACCTTTCTGAATTATTCTTTGATTTTCTTTTTATTTTTCACGTTTTGGTATGAAACAAAAATTCCATCGTCGACTTTCGTCCGCAACGGGATTATTCCCGATTTGATTGATCCACTGCACCGGCTATTTAGCAAACTCTGACACACCTATACGTACAGTCGTGTTCAGTATCCGCTTGAATTACTACGGTCCTCTATGCGCTCGAATTTTACCTCGTATAACCAGCTGCTGTAAATTCTATACAAATTCTACAGTCATGTCGGTACCGCCGTAGGCGATGACAATGTTTTCCGAGCGGATTGACTCGTTCATTTTTATATATGAGTACGTTTTGCCGACTTTTTTCGTTCTCTTATTTTTCCCCTGTATACCTTGGCTCGTTTTATCGAAATTTTTTTCACCGCATTCTTCCGATTCTTTTCAAGAACGTTATTCTTTTATTACCCTCAGATGAACGTTTATTTGTCCATGGTTTATTTATACAATGAATCAAGGGTCGAACTTGCGTTAAAAATATATAACGGAACGGAAACTGACCCGAAAGATCATCTAAATCCCTAAAATATACCGTCCAGAAAAAATCGCGGCTACCTTTCGGCACTTTATATTATGGTAACTCGACGATCGCTTGTTGCCATAGAATTCGAGAAATTGAACAACCCTTCGTACCTCTTGATTGCATGTTACTGCGTCACTCAAAGCAACTGTGAACGGAGGAAAGAGAAATTGTATAAACAGAAATAAGGAGCAATTTACCGAGCTAACAAATAACCGCAACCAAAGTAAATCTTCGAAGTAAATCTAGAGAATTTGGCGGGTAAATACCGGAGTTTTCTCCAATTACGATTCAATTTTATTGAAATTACATTCAGATTTATCGATAATGGAAAATTAAGCTCCCTCTCTCTCTCTCTCTCTCTCTCTCTCTCTCTCTCTCTCTCTCTCTCTCTCTCTCTCTCGTTCGTCAGCTCTTAGAGCGGTAGAGAAGAATTATAAATTTTCCAGCAAATTTATGCGTAGCTAAATTCAAATTGGCACAAAGTTTCGTCGGTTTGGAAAATAAAATAGTAAAGCAGCGAGACGTGAGGCGAGGTGAAGTAGACACGGTTCCCACGACTCCCCGCAAATTTGCCACCCTTTCGATTGATTAGACCAGCTCTTTCAGTTACCAATCCAATTCCATTCCTCGTATTTTCTCGCCACAAACACCGCCGCGCGCTATACCCTAGGACCAAACCACTCTGTACCTATCTACCCATCTCGTATACCTTTACCCATGCAGAGTTGTGGTAGTGGGTAGATGGTACCTTTTGTTTGCCATTGGAATTGTCGCCTCGTTTCAATAGATGACTTGATGTAGCGCGTGCCAAACTCTCCGAATCGAATTGTAGATTTTACGTATCAATTTCGAGAATGAAAAAAAAAAATTACAAAATTTCATCGTTATTTTCAATTTTTCTTGACGAAATTTCTTACCCTCTTGTATCTCTCTCTCTCTCTCTCTTCTTATCGTGAGAAAATTATAGTTTTTTATGAACCCTTTGATGAAATGAGATGTGGAAAAAGAGAGAGAGAAAAAAGGGAACAGTTTTTCAACTATTCGATACGGATTATAAAAACGGTGGTATAAAATAGCTCTGAAAATCCAATCCGCATGTATACGTGTATGTGTATGAAACTAGAGGGTGAAATTTTTTCCCGGAGTTGTTCGTACCTTATTCCGAAATTACAAGACTGGGGCGATAGGGGAGAGCTCGTATCGGCTGGGGTTCAAGCCCTGAGTTCGAGGTACACACGTTTTTCTCTCGCGCGTCAAGAAGAAGCCAATTTTGCGTATATTGGAACGTATTGCGTGGAATAAGACCCTCGCTCTCGGCAGTATTCCACCCCTTCTCCTACCACCACCTACTAATGCCAACAAAATCTTCTCGTCGTCGCGTCGCGACGTTACGACGCCACGTCACTTATTTTCCACGTTCAAGAAAACGCGTCTCGAAGGTCTCGAACACACGTCACTCGAAAGAGTTTAAACGCCATTCAGAATTGTTATTTAGTTTATCAATTTTCTCAATTCGTTCTTTCCTCCTCCTCCTTTTTTTTTCTTTCATTTCTATAAAAATTTATTTACCCCAACGAACCAATTTATCGATCGATAGAAAAAAAATTTATTCAACGATTCGGGGGGGGAAATTTTTGAATTATTATACCCCGATGCACGCATACACCTACCTGTCTGCGATCTGGCTTATCTCGCTTACTAAGGGTTCCAGTTTTCGGTTCAAGTTCACTACGGAACCGTTTACGTTGCAGATGTCGCCTAAAACGAATGCCTCGCGTACGCGCCCTTCGACACGGGACTGAAAAATATCCCTGGATCGTATATATTATATAAATGGGCCAGGGTGAGCGAACTATGGGACGGGTGGAGAGCAAGTAGAATTCCGAAATCGATCCCCTAAAACTCTTCAGCGTAGGCAGGATCGAGAGTTATCTATACTGTATCGCTACGAGAAAGATCTTTCTACCTTTTTCTCTCTCTCTCTCTCTCTCTCCTTTTTTGCGGAGGGTGCGAAATAACTGAGGTATACGTGCACGGAGTTTCTAGCTCCAACTATATATCGATGAGAAAAATGTACATGATTTTCTCACCCTCTCTTATCGTGTCGCGAAATAAAAATTTATTTCGTATATATCGAGGCTAGGCTAGGAGGTATGAATCTCTTCGACCCATTTCTCTGAGAGGGGATGAATTTTCGTACAAGAATTCGTTAGTTTTTGTGAATAAAAAATATTTAACGAGTTTAAGCGAAAAGCTGCAGAAATTTTTGAAATTAGACTAAAGTTTGCCGAAATTTATTAACCGGATAATCTAATTCGGAGTGTCTAATGGATTTTGACAAAGAAGTTGAAGCCCACAGGAAGCCAGAAGGACAGAGAACGGAGAAACAACCGGTAACGCGATTACTAACAAGTGGTAATAATAATTAGCGCTGTGAAAAGCGACAGCCTCTTTGTCAGCCAGGCAACTTGGAATTAAACCAAGAAACGTGGCTACTTAACTCCGAATTACCCTAAATAAGGTGTATCTATGGCGTATCCGAACCAGCACTTTCTTACCTCGAGTATAAAACCGATGTTAAGACTCGAAATTTCCGTTCGACAGAAAAGTTTCACGGAGTATGAATTGAAGTGATCAAAATTTTGGGAAAAATGACCGAAATTCTTCTTTTTTTTATATATTTTTTTATTTTTCCCGACGCTTTTAATTAGCGGAGCTTCGATTCATTTTAAATTACCATATATGTTAGAGGGAATACAATGAATCGAATGAATGAATGAAACTTGGGGTTGTATGCGGCGGAGATAAGACCATCGTGGGTTAATCCGATCTAGTATGAAATCCGAAAGAGGAAGTTGAAGTATGAGCTTTTATGTCTGTGGGTGCGATATAGCTTCTATAATATCTTTAGAAAGTCTTAAGCGTAGCTTAAGAAGCCCTCTAGGGGTGTTTGGGTATTAGTATTCCAGTGGAGTGCCCGACTAATGCTTACCTTTTGTCTTCTCCAAACCATTTTCGGCGAACCATCTGAAAGTAAAGTTAAGAAAGAGGCGCTGGCCGCCCGCGGAGACGCGGATGCACTATTTTTTAAGGAATTACCGAGAAATAGCCGGGGAGGGATTCCGCAGGCTTCACGAAAACGCCCTGCCGAAGACTTAAGAGGACGCTGAGAAGAGAGGAAAGGGGGAAAAGGGAAAAAAGGACGATACAAGCACCGCAAAACCTAAGCTTGATTGATTTCAAACTGCTAATTGAAAACTGCATTTTACCCCGTCTTATTCCAACTTCCATAAATATCAGTCGGAATCTTGCGGTACCGTATAATTCAACCCGAAGGAGATAGACAAAAGTAGTTTCTGTGTGCTACGCTTTCCGACGAGATTTGAATTTTGTTTTTTGTTTTTTTTTTATTTTGGGGTGATGCCAAAATTCTTGAATCGTTAATTTTTTTAACGAATAATCGGTGGCCCGAGAAAACTTTGGTGTTGAATTTTCTTTTTCCTTTTTTTCCTCTTTTTTGGGGATAAGGAGAAGTATGGTTGAAGGAAAAAGACTGAAGATTGGGGAAAAAGGCAGGGCCGAAGAGCCTAGACCTTTATCTAGCACTGGTTCGGTGAAAACTACCCTTTCCCGTTCGAACGACTCTCGTCCTTCGCACTTATTGTTAGACGAGGGATGCCAAAGTGGAGAAAACATCTCGGACGCTCCTTAGAGTCATGATCTCAAGTTTCTTGAGGGCTTGACCCGCGTGCAATAGATATATAGGTGTAAGTCAAGGAGGTGAGAAGCCAATGAAACTCTGAAACCCCCTGGGTATTTTTTTTTGTTTTTTTTTTCTTCTCCTTTTCGTCTTCTTCACGCGTTTATCACCTAGACAACAGGATATAGTATTTCGTCTCGAATATCTTCAGCCGATCTTTGTTGAGCTTCGAATATCTAGAGAAGAATAAAAGAAAAATAGAAAAATGAAAAATGAAAAAAGGGAAAAAACAAAAGCAATCAAACTTTCGACGACGCTTCTTTCTCCTGACCTCTATTATGAAACTAAATTTAATCGATATTTTTTGCTATTTATATATATTTCGAATTTTTCTCGATTAATTTCAGGCGCCGCTGCAGCATCTCGCGTTTACGTCGACGCCCTGTCCAGGTTGGCACGACAAGCTCAGCTCGGTACGTGGGGCGGCTCCCAAGATGTTGGTAAGTGCAATAAATTCCATATTACTTTTTCCTCAACATCCACTGTCAACCGCAGAACGAAATATCGACGCCCGACTTCCTCTTTTTCCACTGACAGGTAAAAGTCGAAGCGACTTTTGCCACGTACGAAAGAAGAATCGTGGGAAAAACACTTTTCTTGAAATTTAAATGAAAAAGAAAAAAATTTCATTTCAAAAGCAGTTACTTAATTTATCTTTATTTTTCATTTCCGCTATTTTACCCGAAGCAGACATTCAAGGGCTTCTAAATCTAATAAAGCCTTCTTAGTTTCTTCTCGGTCGTCTTCGGAAGCTCTTAGTTACTAGAAAACTTTGAGAAAGAGGTGTAAGCCAGTACAGTACTAACAGGATGAAATTGGAACGGTATACGCTTAGGTATATGATTAGCGTATGTCATGTGTGAATCTAGGGGCTGCAGGGTTCGTTGATCCCTTTAGCCTCTCGCCAGGGTACATAGTCGAAGCTCAGAAGCCCGAGAAACGATGACTATAACTGACGGAAACTTGGCTTTATTCTTCTTTGATACGTCCGGTTTATCGGGGGCATTCGACGTTCCTGTCTTTCCCAGCTTCCTGCGGAGACGCGAAATTGAAAGGGAGGATTCGGTATTTCGAATCGAATATTTCACCCCATAGAAAATCGTTTTATATTCATTTTTTTCTTTTATTAATATTCATTAACGGATAATAATCATATACGAAATATCAGTCGGAGCCAGAGTTCTAACGACACTGTAATTAATTTTATTTAACGTAAGGGTAGATGGAGAGATCGGGGAGGGGATTGCGGACTTGAAACTCGTAGCCATAACCGTAACCGTAACAATATCCACCCGCCTAAACCTTTAAATCTTGAATAAAGTGAGACTACGACCGTAACAAAAACGTGAGAAGACGAGGCCTTTTCCCCAAAGCTTTGTTATTTTGTGGACCTATTTGCGTCCGGGGCTTACCTAGCCAATAAAGATCACCGAGTTATTGACGGGACAAAGTAGGGTGTCGCCGAAACGAAACTAAACGAAATCCTGTAGGGAGAAAGTGGAGGTTGAAGGTCCTGGAAAAACCGCGAAAGTAAAAGAAGCAGAAACAAAAACAAAAAAAAAAAACAGAAAATTACTCTTCTTATTTCTCACCGTATAAAAACTAAGTTCTTGTACCCAAAACAGAATCCAATCGTTGGGTATCGATCGAAACACGCGAAAAAAAATTTGGATTTGAGTATTAAGCCGTCAAACTTTTGGGTAAAGTCTTTCGAAATCTGCGTGGTATTACGTACAGGTATCGCTTTTATCCATGTCATTCAGTCTCCCTTTCATAGCTAGAAAATGAACAGGGTACGAGTGGTTTTAATTAGAACCAAAGGTATATGTATGAGCGTGCAGAATTTCCGGTGACGTTATAATAACGCTAATTAATTTTCCTTCCCGCAAATAATTTGGAGATAGAAAAAGAGAGACATGCGTCCGGTGCGATTACACGTAGAAATTGATACGAGGAAAGAAAGAGGCTTTTTCACGATTCAAAATGGAACGATTACCTGCGGAATTCAAGGGTTGTTAGTCGAGGTCGAATTTTGCAAGTTTAAGGGTTGAAATTGAACAGGGAAAAGTTTTCCTTGAAGGAACTGTTGTTAGCTTTAATAAAAGCGAAAACTAGTTAAGTTCCTCGCCATGGCGTATCACCCCTTTAGTTCTGGCTTTGAATTAAGTGTGGAGGGGTCTCTTCTTAATTTAGGGTTTACGACCCCGTGCCCGCGGATAGCCAGAGAATATTTTACAACTTTCGGGATGAATCTTGACGGCTAGAATGAACCGCTAATGATTTTCCCGACACTCATTTTACGGATACTGAACCAGAGACCGTAAAACGTTATTCGTCGTTTTATCCCGCACTCTTGAAGCTTGGTATTTCTGATAAGTAAAAAGGAGGAAATCCGGAATTGTAATTTTTAATTTTTCACCAATTTTGAATGTACGATTATTCCGGCTAGTTCAAACACCGACTAAATATCCCAACCGTAATTAACTTATGCGTAATAACAACATTTACCGAAGAGTGACTGGCCGGACCATCGAGGCGTGAATGATTATCCACCCCAAAAACAACAACGATAACAATAATAATAGCAATAACTGCAACTGACTGAGGGGTCTGTCTCTGAATTCTGATTACTATTACCACGATTATCATGATATTATTAATGCAAACACCGAGCGAATGAGAATTATACATCGCGCGAGTAAGTTTCCGTGAAACCGTAACGGTACGAACGCAGGTCTTGCAGTTGGTAGGGTAAATGTACATACTACGCATATAATTGCATAAAATTACGATTCCTGGGGTAACAAAATTGTTATTGTTACCTCCCCGTCGAGACCCCCTAACCCCGAGTCTTGAACTTTTCTTTTAGTTCTTTTTTTTTTAAATTATTTTTATATTTTTTTTTAACCACGCTCGACTTGCGGTCTGCATAAATTGACGAAGGAAAATTATATTCTAGTTTGTAATGAAAATTAGTTATCGTTTTATTAATAATATAGTATCATTAATCAAAGACCTCGAGGTGTAATTAGTTAGGGGGTTTGTTGAGTGGCAATTGTTCGGTCTTGTAGATGGCAAAAGATTATTGTACCGGTTTTCTGAAAAGGGCGGAGAGCTAGAACTGAATTCATTAATCGAAGTAACGGCGAAGTTTAGTTTAGGCAGTTTTCCTCCTTCCGTTTATTTCCACCCCCGACACGGTTGCTCCCGGTTGCAGGAAAAGTCTTCTCAACTTCCTTTCGAATCCCTTGAATAATAACAGTGAATCTTTGAATCAGGACTATTTCAAGAGCGTGTAAATCCTCCAACGCGGTTTCAGTAATTAAGTTTAAATTTCTCGCCTCGTCCGCCTAGCTGCACCAGCTCTCTTATTCGCGTTTTCTTACTTTAGTTTTTATTTTTCTTTCCTCCGGTTCCTCCCCCACCTTCCCTCTCTCTCTCTCTCTCTCTCTCTCTCTCTCTCTTGCCATTACGGGTCTCACATCCGGTGGTGGAAAATTGAGAGCGAGGGAAAACGGGGAATTTTCCACCCCAGAAATATCCTGCATATTCTCGAGACCGAGTTAGTCGACGACAGGAGGCGTAAGGGACACCCGAGTATGGGCGAGGATCGAGAGAGGAGACGATATTGCCAATTTCAATATCATTCTCATTCCGTTCCTCGCCCCTAACTTCGTAAAAACCTCGATTTTGGGATGAGACGGGGTACCAGGGTATATGGGCAGGGTTCGCTTATAAGCCATCACGCCAGTTACCGGGCTTTCCGATCTTACGCTGCCAATCAATTCGTGAAAAAACGATTATAAAGTTTCAGATTTTTCAACCCCTTTTATAATCCGCCGAAGAAGTTGATAAAACAAATTTCAACTACAGGCAAACATAACATTTCCGAAAATGTATAATTCAAAAAATCAAAATAAATATCAATTTATTAATAATAACACAATACAATCATCCCCCTCGTCGATCTTAAAGAATTGTACGAATCATATTTATTCGCAAGATTTATACTCGTCAGGGTTTAAACTCGGTTAGCAATAGAAATTGGTTAAATTTCTATAAGGAAGGTATATATAGGTAGCGGGTCAAAGTGATCGTGGATTTGGCGGTGAAGGAAGTGGCAGTGATTGCGGTGGTTGTGGCGTTGAATGGGGTACTAGAAACGAGTGACGGTGGGGTTAAGATTCCACCCTTCGGATTACAAGGGTGAATCTGGTATTGAATTTAGTGAATTACCTTTGATCCCGCATAGAGTCTGCACATTGGGATAGCTGACAAGATTGAAATTTTACTTCATAATAACAATAATAATAATAATAATAATAATAATGATAATGATGAGGGGGAAATTGTTTTTCGTTAGGTAAATCTGAGATCTCGTCTAATTAGAAGCTGTCGTAACAATCGAGACTATCCAGTTGCCTGAGATATCGCGTGTCGATGTCTAATTATCAAATTAACCACAACCGTTGATGTAAGAAAAAAGAAGCTTGGTGATACCTAAATCGTTGAAATGAGAGTGAGGTGGAAAGATATGTGCTTGGAGAAATCTATTGTATACTTTTGAAGGAAAGTAGTGAAATAAATAGTATAATCAATGCTTTTTTTTGACCGGATGATTCGAGTGGGATCGATTTTTTCCTAATTAATGAAACTATAATCCCGAGGTTAATCAGTACGGATCAGTAAATTACTTCCTCCGTTCATCCGAAATGATGCATTGACGGTACCTGAACGCAGAGCACTGTAGGAAGATTAGGATATCCGCGGCTTTGGTATGTCCGTTGATCATCAGAGAAGCGAATAGAAGCATTGACCGCGGTGGGAACCTTTGACGGACTCGCGAAATTTCGTCTCTCTATTTTTGCGTCCGTATAAAATATCCTTTGGCATTGAATTTTCGTCAATTTTTATTCCAGATTTGACACAAGGTGGATTTTTAGAGAATATCGTAATGCCGTATGCCTGTACGTATATGTATAGGATAATAAGAGAGACGGCTTAGTGGTCGGAATTCTATATTATGATCAGATATTCAAGCACCGTACCGTACTTGACAATGGGTAGTCAATTTGCGTGTTAATTCCGAGGCTATTGTCGTACCTTTAATCACCGAATACCCCACAGTACTATGGGGCGTGTTACGCATCACTAGACTCGATCATTCTCTCCTACAGCTTACTACCTTCCTGGACCCTGGTTCTCGAGGTCTAATTATTAATTTCCCGTCGATTTAATCCCGGTGTAATTAACAACGATTATTAAAAGAAAACTTATGGTTATCATTGTCGTTATCAATTTTTTCAAAAAAATCCAAGGCAGACAGTGAACAACGGAGTTTTACGAGAATTTATACCTATCTTAAATCGAGATAAAGAAAAAGTGTAATACCACCGATCGATCGGTCGATGGCTTCTGGGATTATAACTAGTTACACAAAGCCACAGACACACAACCAGTGTCACTAAGGCGGGTAAAAGTTTCTGGCATGACGGAGAGTTGCGGTGCAACAAACAAACAAACAAACAAACAAACAAACAAACTAGCGAACAAACAAACCAACAAACTCGTTAAACTATCTCGGTCTGTTTCGCTTTAGTTATCTTTTCATCGGTGTTAACTTCCCTCCTGAACCCTCTCTACGCGGATATATGTATATACCGACTCTATTTCCACTTTGGTATTATTTAAGGGATTAACCAACGATTCTGAGTGTATCTAGATAATTCAAAATCAGTCCTTGAGAATAAAAATTAGAAAAATTTCTTGTCTTTCGTCAAACAGCGGATTTATTTTCAATTTTTGAAAAAAACGTTTCCGTATCATTTCTTTTCATTTTTTTCAAATCATGCCGTAGAAAAAATCCATGACTCAAAACTTAGCGATACTGTGTTGAAAATTTCTAGCCGATCGTATGTGCGTGAAAAATAAAAAATTTTCTCTTCTCCCGGAACGTCTTGCTTTTCTAGAGACGAAAAATCAGGGATGTCAGACGCTAAGTAGTAGGAGTCGGTCTAGGGTCAGACTATACTATAGTACTTGCCTTCAGTTCTCGTCTTTACGTTTAAAATTCCCCCGATAGAATCCGGTTTTGTTTGTCAGAGCTAAATGAAGAGATCGTCGAAGAGTTTATTCGACAATTAGAAGAATAAAGCGTGATATATAAAACCTGGGGTGAAAAGGAACGAAAAAAGAAGAAAAAAAATTAACAAAAAAAAAAAAACAAAAAAAAAACAAATTGTTTTATTTTACTGCCCACGCCCAGTGCCTCGAGTATCGTTTTTCCTGAAGTTTGAGTTTCATAAAGCACGTTTTCAACCGAAGCTCTTTGAGCTCTGTGCCAGTGGCCATACGACGGGGATGGGGTATACGAATGACGTGGAATGAGGAGGTAGAAAGAAGGGTGGCTGTATGTCTGGATTGCACAAACAGATTTCAGATTTTACGTAAAACTCCGCGACTGTGAAAATATAATGCGCGAGGCTTTGATGTGCGCCAAGCACAACGATACGATTCGGAAGTCTGCCGAGTCTTTCTTCTCTATTTTTTCATTCCGCGATTTTTTTCTTTCTCTTTTTTTGGTTTCTTTTATTATTATTATGATTTTTTTTGGCTTTTTTTTTTTTTTTTTTTTTTTTTTTTGCGTGAAAGGGAAGGGAATGTGATTGGATGGTATATCGCGAACTAACTCTTCAGCGAGCTATAGGTATTTGTAACCGTAACTTTCTTCTTCTTCCCTGAAATCAAACTTTAAATACTCGCCTTCAGGATAATGTGGAATGAGGCGAAAAACAAACTTACAGTATTAGAACCTAATTACTGTATTTAATGAATATTGTATTACACGTTCTCTTCAATTTCTCTCCTCGTCCAATTAGTTTCTACGCTATAAACTGAAGAAAAATATCACCTATACAGCTAATCAATATTCATAATATACACATGCCACTCACTATACGTAGTACGTGAGCTTCGATTGAATGCAAAAGTTTAATATGCAAAAGCTGCGATAAAAATCGAAAGGTAATTTAAACGGTTGGCGAATATTTATCCCCTGTGGCGTGGAAAAAAAAAAAAAAATAATAATAATAAAATAAAAATAGAAAATAAAAGAAAATAAAAAAAAATAAAAATCAAAATTCCATTTTCCCCTGTTTTTGACGTACGCATAATTGAAATGTTTGAAAACGATGCAGCGCAGGTCAGAGCAGAGCTGCATACGTGTATTTATATATATATATATATATGTACGTAGATTTTTTTTTTTATCCGTTGATTATAAATTGACACGCAAATATTCTGAATTCCCTAAATCAACTCCATTGAAAATGCGATCTAAAAAAAAAAAAAACCGAAATAATTCATTGAAAAGTGATATCAAAAAGAAAACGAAAAAAAAAAGAAAGAAAAATGATTTTTTTCTATACGTAACTATAGCTCCGGTGGTATAAGGTATTAATTAATGGAAATTGACGGTCTGTTCAACTCCGGGTCTAGTGTATACGGGGTTTCGGTCGTTGTCGAATTTGTTTATTTTTCGAAACTCGTATACATTATTCACTTCTACTTGAGCCTTCTATTGGCTCTCGTACGATTGGTTTTCCGTACTCTCACTTTGACAGCACCACACCTCTTGTTTGCAGTTCGTCAGTTATTTGAATTCCCCGAATCCCAACGTTCGTACATAGCGGATGTATATATGTACATATATGTACACGTATTTTGGAGTAATGAAAACTTACTTTTGATCACGTGAAAAATAAAAGTAAAGGAAAATATAGGAAAAAATGACAAAATTCTATCCCAGAATAATCCCAAGTGAAAAATATACCTATGGAAAAAGATTTATCGGTAAAAATTGCAATTCGACCATTTCGAAATTTCTGGGTTACCTCGGGGTCGTGGTTTACAAAGTTCAAGTCACGCCAAAAGCCGCTTAAACCTATTGTAATCCAACCCTTGGTAACCTCAGCCACTAATTTTATTTCCTTCCCAGAGACTGGGCTGTTTATTCACTACCCTACCTTAATTCACCACTATAATTCGCTGTCTAGTTTTGCGGGTCTCTCCGCTCAACTTTGACTCTCGAAAGATAGAGGAGGACTCCCTCGCCTAGACTAGACGGTTCTTCACCTAAAACGTAGCAGCCTCCCCGCGTCGTTTCGCTTCACTCTAATAAACCTGGGAATTATTTGATAATTTCAAACGACTTTCGTGACTCGAATTCACCGCCGCAACTACGTAATTAACGCTATCCTACTCGAGTTAGAATTAATGGCGTCTGACCCACGGTTCATTTCAGTGTGTCTGACGATACCAGGGCTAAAATTTAATCGTTCGTTTTACCAACGATTCTAATCTCACGTTCGTGGATTCGTTGATATCTCCGAAATATTTTCCAGCTGTAATTTTTCCGGTAGCATACCGTAATAAAAATCGTAATAAAAAAAAAAAAAAAAAAAAAACGAGGGTTTCTATCTAATTTTTTTTTTTTTTTTGTATCTTTAATTTTTGTTACTTCGTTTGATAGTTGAGCTTTCGAAGAAGATCTGAAGAACCGCGAGATCCCGTATATACCGGAAACAAATATCCCTTCGAGATTGAAACTCAAAGCATATATATATGATCCTTTCCGGTCGACCCTGTGACGAGATTTCACTCGCCTACCGCACACGAGTCTGCCTTTAATCTAGGGAAACGACCTTGTCATACCCGCTTTTCCACTCTGTACTAAGCGTAGTTTAAACCGCTGATTTTGTGTATCCCAAAGATCCAAATCCACTGGTATACGTGGATGTATACAGTCCGTCCGAAGACGGAAATTTTGATTACAAAAAAAAAAAAAAAAAATTCAGAAAAATTCATTCATTGCAAACTTTAGTACAAATTTTTGTTCAAATTATAAATCGTAATGATAATAACAATAATGATAATGATTATGCGGTACAACTAAACTCAGAAGGGATGTTATTACGAGCTTTATTAATTGCCATTAGTTTAGCGGTTGGTGATATAATTAATTTGCTTATATTTTATGAAAAGACGATCATTAGTCAAGGAGTGCAGTGGTTACGGGGTAAATGAGCTTGATTAATCTGAGCTTTCATTTCGCGAGCGTGTCTCGCGTGCCTAAGTATCATATCGAGCCTATCTTTAGCCGTGAAATAAACTTTAGTTTAAAGCACTGCAGGAGGATTCGCAAGTTTTTCTCTCGCTTTTCTTTTTCACCTAATCTACTTTCCTTTTTCTTTTTTTTTTTTTTTTTTTCATTTATATATATATATATATATATATGTATATATATTACATTTGCTTCACGAAAGACGTTATATTTTCAACGTCAAACTTGTAATCTTGAGTAGATGTTACTTCGCAACCCTCGACGTTCTTCTATACTTAGGTACGCTGTAAATAAGTAGATATACGTGTATAACTTCCGGTTTCATCTGCCTCGTCAAATTTCCCATATCGTATCCATAGCAACACGCGAAATCTCAAACGGCAAACAGACACGCCACGCGATTCTCTCTCTCCCCGAATTTTCTCTCTCTGTGCGGTTCAAAGGAAAAATTATACGGATTAATTACAGGCGGATTGAGATAGCCACGGACTCTTGATCTATCTCGATGGATGTAGATCCGCTTTGAATTTAAATCCCCTAACGCGAGAATTGACTGACTGACTGACCCCGTACACATAAGTGACCAGGGGTAGGTATAGTCAGGGGATCAGTTTAATCAACACGCGGTTTTAAATATCCAAAATTTTCCACCTATTTTAAAGAAATTTTTTAGTAGGTACATACACGCACCCGTATAAATATAATCGCGGGATAAACACGCTTCGGTTGATCTACAATCTAGACCTAAAATGTACTAAAACTTTACGAGATCTTCTGAGCGTGGTGAGATGAAAGCTCGATGAGTGCTGGATTCAGTTCCATCCTCTTTAACCGCGGGGAAGTGGCGATATTTTAGTTCCTTCCTTCCTTCCTTTTTTTTTTTTTTTTTTTTCTTACTTTTTTTCTTTCTTTCTTTCTTATTTTCACCCTTAGGAGAAGGAAAAAAAAAATCCGAGATTCAAGGGCGTTACGTGATTCGAATTGTATAAATTTTGTTAATCTCTGCTACTTCGAACTTTCTTAAATTTTTTTTTTTTTTTTTCTTGCTTCTTTTTTCTTTTTTCTGTTTCTTCATTCTCTTACACTCAGGGATGAAGTGCCAAAAATAAAGTCAACCGCACCCCTCGTACTTGTAGAGTACATGGAATTTGTAAAAAAAATAAAAAATAAAGAATCTCGAAGATGTAGCGTTACTTTTCGTTGTCTTTTTCTTCATCTCTTATTAAATAATTTCCTGGGATTATCAACCCTTCGGAAAATCGTGCCCAATATAAGATTGGCTCTTATTGGAACGCGAGAGAAGAATTTTTCGTCTATGATATCGACGCTTTAAAAATAAGCACAGCTCAGAGCACTTCTCGAGTCGAATATACACATACATACATACATACGAATGTATATATATGTAGCAGAAAATTTCATTTCTGTCAGAGAATTGCTCACAGCTTGTATAGACAAAGAAGGAATGAAGAGAAAAGGAAGAAATCTCCACCCAATTTCACAGCGAGGAAAAGAAAAATGAACGGAAATAAAAGAAAGAAGAAAAATCTCCGCGAATGAATACAATAAATCTACTTATTTTACTATTTCGCAAGAGTCGATAGTTCAATCTCATTACTCGTAACCTACGTACTACATATACAATATACATACCTATAGATATATTCGTACCTAAGGGACAGTAGTTCGAGATTGAAATCTCGAGCAAAGCTGATGATATCGCAACTTTGTATTGTGCAAAATCCCTACTCCCAGTCAGATACATTTATACACAGATGCTGTACCTACATATAGTCTAGTCTATAGTCTATCGAACCTAGACACATTGAATAGAATTCAAGCTGCTGATAGAAATGGATTCAATGCTTGCACAGATGGTTATCGGAGCTGCATACATGTATACAAGATCGTAATATATACACTCAGGTAAAATCGCACTTATTTTATTCAACTGCAATACTTATTCTCCCCTACACCTTCATGTAATATAAAACTTATACCGATAAATGATGAAAGAAATAAGGGATGAAGTATAGTGTATATATAGGCATGTAGATTTTTATCGCTTATCAAAAAACGAAAGAAAAAAAAAAAACCATGAAAGAAAATCGTATGAAATTTCTCACATCGTTACCGAGAGTTGATGATAAATCTTGGCGATAATTCATTGCCATTTGAGTTTACGCCACGTGGTGGTGGCGGGCTTTAGAGCGCGTGTTCCGGTCCCGGTGTTTCTGGGTTGAGCTTGTCTCTCGGGCTAATCCTGGTTATCTCCGCGGGGCAGGCTAGTACTTCGGCGTGGGGGTGTTCTCCGAATCTATTGTCTTCCGAGGAGATTAATTCACCCTGTTCTCTAGACGTTGGCCCAAGAGGTAAAGAACAACCCCCTGCATCAACCGGAAGAACAGTTTATTTTATTTCCGTTTCTACTTCCATGCAGCACGCGAATCGAGCCTTTGTTTCCTTAATTAGTCCCATTAATACATGGTTCTTTCACGCGGGGGAAAACGAGATCCGTGATACTGTTTCTACCGTTCATTCACTCATTTATTCATTCGCTCATTCATTCATTCCTCCATTCATTCCTCCGTTCATTCATTCATTCGTTTATTCATTCCTCGTTCATTCATACCTTGCACCGGCAAATTTCGCTTCGTTTTACCTTCCCTTGCAATAAATAACGTTCGTACACGTATAGATATAACTCTTAAAACTTGAGTCTAGACTTTACAGAACTTCAGCGAGCAAAGGCTAACGTAATTTCAACTTTAATATTAAAATTATACCGAGAAAAGGCGGCTTTCAAACGCGTCAATCTAACAGAGCGCAATTGCTGCAATGGGAAAAGGCGGTTATAGTTAAAGTGCGTTTTCTAGATTGGCCGAAGGAAAATTGGCCTGTACTTTGCCGCTCAATCATCGCCTACAGTCTTTTTCCTTTCTTTTCGTTTCTCTTTTTATTTCTCTCTCAGGTATATACCTACATCCCAGCGAGCTTTTAACGCCGAGGAGTTTTTCCGCTCTGTTGGTTCCTCCCTTTTTCGCTTCCTTATTTTCAGTTTTTAATCAAAATCTGATCGAGCTCGTCGATTTTATTCACGGGAAAATAAAAATTAAAATATACGGAAATGATCATTTTTATTATTCAAGGAATGTTGAAACAGGCGATAATTAATTTACGGAACAACCCTTACTCGGCCTCGTCTGGAAAAACTCGGGTCCATACACACTCGCTCGAAGCTATTTCCAGGCGAATTGTTTTATACCTATACCTGAGAAAAAAGGAGTACTAGGGGTTCGTACGTGAGCTAGGTCAAAGGTTGATGGTATACACGCATCTTGGAACCCCGTTTCTTGGGGACAAAGTAATTCCAGCAATCCAAGAGGAGCAAAAGAGCCATATGCTGCTCCTTGGGGCTACCGATTAAACCAGCTCTATATATTTTCGGTACAGATCGATTAATGAAAACGTAAATTAATATTACGTCTACTTTGTTAAATCGTTTCTCAGTTTGGTTTTTATCTTCTCATTTTTGGTCATTATTTTTTTATGTATATACATTTTTTATTTCTTTTTTTTCTTTCCAATCGATGTTTCGCTACATTTTCATTTTATCACATCAAAGCTTTGGGTCTTATTGGTATATATAGATATACGGGTATAGATATAAAAAATTTTCCATTGCTATAAAAGCAAACAGCGGTTGTAAAATCGTACGGCGCCGGATAGACCCAACAGCAATACCAGTAGCAGTGGGATCGAGGGAGCTGAGACTAGTAAAAAGTCAATCTGCATCAAACCCTGAGCTATCTACGAAAAAGCTCCATATTTTCAACGATCAAAATGACAACGACTTAAACACCGGAATAACCAGGGCTAATATTATACCGTACAGGGGTTGTAAAATAAAACATTTTTATTTTACTGTTACGATACAATTAACGTCATCGTTTTATGCGCCCCTTGAATTTCTCTCTTTCCTTTTCTCTCTCTCTCTCTTCTTAATACAGATTACAAATTTTTTTTATAAAAAAGGTTAAACATATACCGAAGGTACAGAGAACCTTTATTTGATAATTCATTTTTTTTTTTTTTTTATTCTCTTTCGTTTTCGTTCCTCTGGAAATGAAAATATTTTTCGTACAGGTATATCGGAAGGGTTTAAATCTGGCTATAAAAGTTTGCGTATAAAATTGGTAAGCGACGAGATAGACAGGTAGTATACGGATATATAGTAGCTACTATAAAGTAAGGGATTCTGTTTGGAAGTGGACCTGCAGGGTCGGTTATTACGTGACTGTTTACTCGGTTTTTATTTGAAAAGGCGAACAAACAATGATACGCTCTCTCGCCGAGAGTATATCTCGTATTAGAATTAAAATGGAACTTTTAATCACCTTGTAAGGATTATTTATCTCATTACTCGAACAGCCAGATACGATAGCTATGAAAATAAAGGAAAATTAAAAACCACCTTTTTTTCACCACCCTCATACTTCGCGAATGTTAAACATAATTCTATGCGGAATAAAAAATTATGGGGATACATACCAGTAAACTAATACCTACCCTTCTTACACATACATATCAAATTCGTTGGATTCAAAAATTCTGAAGCCAAAAAAATCGTTTGGTACTTCAAAAATCTAAAAAAAAAAAAAAAAAAGATGAAATAAATCGTGAAAAGCTCTGCTCTTGGCTGGAACAAACTCTCTCTTCGATCTCTGACTTTTTCATACGCATGTAAGATTCTCCCTCGGTATAGATAAGTTTGAGGTAGGTATATAGGTAGGCGGTAGCTACTGTTTCATTTTTTTTTTTTTTTTTTTTTCTTTATTATTGTAATGTATAAAACGTCTTTTTACGTATGGCGTATATATACATATATATATATATATATATAGGTGGTAGGTACGATCCACCGTGTGATACATAAACTGAGTGAGTAAGATATCGCGTATCGGTGAAGAAATTTGAAATTTAAATTCGTTCACTATATACAGAGAGTTTGGCATCTTCCAGTTTTCCGAAAGTTACGCACACTGTTTTGTTTCATAACTCAGACTCAACCGCCATCTTGGATTTTATCTACTTTTCGTTTTGCAGTTCGTGTCGGGATTTAGGACCGTTCGAGGGGGGAATGGCCCAGAATGGTCCACCGTTGGAGGCTGAATTTTGTTGGGTAGCTTAAGGGGGATATCCCGGACTCAGTTCGGGTTGGGCTTTGTATTTTCCGTGTAAACTACCCAGTGGACGAAAACATATACAAATAATATCACATCGGAATCACCCGTTTCCTCTGAAATAATTTTTTCCTTTTTTCTTTCATTCTTATCCCGCATATCGTTCAATTTCATTCAAAAGATTACCATTATTTTCCGCATCCTCACGAAACCCGGATTTTACCATAGCGGCTTCGAGTCCAAAGCCCGGAAATTAACCAATCGATCTACAAAACCTTATATCGTTCAACGTAATCTCAATTAACCGAGCAATTAATTTCGATATTTTGAAAGTTGGGAGAACATCAAAGGAGTCGAAACCCTTTCCGTGAAATTAATGGAAAACTTGAACACACAGATTTTTCTATTTCTATATATAAAAAAAAAAAAAAGAGGAACAATAAGGAAGTATAAGAAAAATCTGGCGGATAGATTCTCGGGTGTTATTTTTTTCTATTTTGTTTATTTTTTATTTTTTTTTTATGAAATATAGTCAACCCTTGGCCCACCTTTTCGTGTCCATCACTGCAAGGACCAACATCGGTTAGTGAACACCCCCACGTGCAAAGGTCCGCGCGTGTTTCTTCGAAATAAGATGAAGCTGTCAGAAAGACCGATGAAGGACGTGCCCGAGAGTTAAAGGGTGTTCTCTATTCTCTAGTATGTGAAAAAGGAGCGGAGAGGGTGGGTGGGTGTAGGTATATAGGTACGCGAAGAAATGAAATGAGAAACGAAAGAAATCTGTCAGTTCGGTGGCTTACCCGTGGGAATACAGATTCAAGTTTGAATAAAATTTCCTTCCCCCGATCTCCTCGGAGGGAAATACCGCTTAAAATGAAAGAGGTATACCGGATTTATAACCTGCCCCTCTTCTTTTATCGATAACTATTTTTATTATTCCCTACAGCGATGTATGGATATTCGACAGATTTATCTTTTTCCATATACGAACATATTCGCGTTATTCACATCGTTATTCAATCTTATTTCTTTGTAAATAGGAAAAAAGAAAATGAAGAAAACAAAAGAAACTAACACGAATGAAAGGAAGTAAAACGGAGAAAGAGAATTCCCTAAATGAAAAGAAAATATTAAGAAAGTATAGAAAGAAAGAAACACAAAGAGAATACCGAATGATCGATAAAAATCCACAGATTTCGCTAAGAGCCATTCGCGGATCTCTTCCGGTCGTCCCGGCCGTATATTTCCGGTATTAAGTACATCTGTGCCGATATCTGCGTCCCTTTTTATTTATATCATCTCTGTTTTTCTCGTCTCTTCTAACGGGCGGACGTGGGCGTTAAGGGATGTTATGAAAATGTTAGGAAAACTTGATCTCGCCGGAGTCTAGTATCAGTAGTGAAAGAAAGAAACCATCTGTGGGCGCGATCAACTGGAAATGACGGGCTTGATAGACCCTAGGATCAATAGCTCCGGTCCAACGAAGTCGAAGCTAATCCCTGTCCTGAAAGTAATCAAGAACCATCGATACGCGAAAGAAAGATTACCCCGCCAGGGGTGTTAAGCGGCTCGACTAAAGTATAAGACGTGCGTTTGATGGGAGTTTGACGGTCGACAAAGCCGGAAACTAGCTTCAAATCTTCGCCCTAATTACACTCGCAATAAAGCCCAGACATCGCGATGCCATTTCGTATATTCAAGCTGTTAAAATTCAAGCTATGGAAATACTAATAACCCAATAATTTCGCATTTATATTTAAGGCTGGAGCCACACAACTACCCCATTCGTTGTATCAGCTAAGTTCGGTCGGAAAGGGGTTACAGTTAAAGGGAGGAAATCCTCCTTGGGTAAAGCATCGTGGCCACAGATGTGGAAAACGGCCTTTAACTCGAACGCGATTACTAACTGGTTCGGACGAGGCAATAGGGCGGGGAAAGAAAAAGCCCAATTTCCTTTTTCGCGCGTTTATGAAAAGACGAAAAAGAATTTTCTCTTCGACCGATTATTCGCATATATAGATAAAAACAAAAAATCCCAAAAATACTTCCAGGTATCCCCACGATACTTTACAGTCTTTCTACCCAATTCCGTATCTTTCGAGTACCGAAAATCCGGCGTAATAAAGCGACAATTTATCTTTAGCGGAGCTTAAAGATGGCTTTGGGTAGTCCGTTCATCCGAAAAGCGCCCTTTACCGTCTTCGCAATAACTGTTCTCGGCGTAAAAAGATAGAGCAAAGAAAAGAGAGGGAGAGAAAGAGGAAGAACGGATGTACGGACCCGGTCAAGGGTCAGAGTTCAGGGGGTTGGTATAGGGTACATACAAATTCGCGACAGTAACGATACGAGAGCCTTATACAGCGTCGGTTTTCGACCAGGTTTACCTTGTTTACCAGAGGTTAAGTTTAGCGGAAGGGACGATTTGTGAGTACATTGAGATTATCTGGTCTTCTGGTATGAGTATAGACACGGTATACGTATAGGTAAAGGTTTGAGGTACGAAATAAGGGAAGCTGAGGGAAGGGTAGGTGAAGGAAGGGAGAAAATGGAAGGAGAAGCCAACATGTTTTATACACAACATTAAAGCACTCGTGAAAGCCGCCCGAGGGTCTTGCAAAATATGTGTTTATACACACCCTCGTATACCACCCCTAATTTTACGTGCTTGCGATATCGAGTTTGTCGGACTGACAGCTCTCCACGTGTCATCGTAGACACGTTTGCGATAAAGGTTCTAGACGAAAATATTCATGAAAATCGAACCCTTTCGCAAGCTTTGAAAATTAATACGACTGTTCTATCATTTTCCCCCGTGAAAAGTATCAGGGAAAATTTCAAGGAGTAAAATCGCCCCTCAGGCATCTGGTGAGACAGAGAAAGGGGTTGGTACCGCGGCGCCTAAGTAGGCCATAGAATATCGTAATCCTTTCCCATTCGTAACGCGCCAGTACCCATATTTCGCAAACGTCGAGGGCTTGCATAGGTGGGAAATAGGGGTTTGGGGTGTGAGAGGAGCCAGGAACCAGGAACCAGGAACCAGGAAACAGGGGGTAGGAGGTAGGCGGTAGGTACAGCAATGTGAAACACGGCGTAACAATACCAGAGGGTTTAGCTCTAATGTGTGGGCGAGCGAGGATCGAGTTAATGCACGTCGAGAGTCAGGGGGTTTAACACACCGTGAACAACCCTCGTGCGAATTTCGAATTGTAAAAACGACAGTTTGGGGTGACCAACGCCGATTATAGTGCTTCGCCTCGCCTCTCGGACAGACAAACTCGAAACGTGATTCTCAGTTAGTGCCTATCTACCTGTCTACTATATTCTGACATTCTGCCATATATGTATGTATGTATATATTCACCTGTTACACAAACCTCGAGTTCATTTATTACGGTGATTAAAAAATCCCCGTTAAACATTTCGAAAATGAAAAAATTTCATTACTTTTATTAATTAATCGAGTCATCAATTATTCAATCCTACGATTACAAACGGCAATTCGATCATTCCTATTTCTATGTCCACGACGATAAAGATTCAAAATTTTAATTGATCCGATTGGGGATCGAGTGATGAGCGAATGAATCTGGTAGCAGTGAATCAAACAGAATTCTGAATTTCGATTGAAGGGCTGGTTGGCTGAATGGTAGGTTGAATAGGTGGATGGTATAGGGCACAGTTTCGAGTTGGGAAGGGTTGAGAGGCCAATATTGAACTACAGCAAATACAGCTTGTTTTCGATTTCGACGACTAGCTCGATCAAATGTATGACGAAGCTAACACGGTTCACAGCGAAGCTAGAGAGTCGAAACCAGTCCTTTTGTTCTTGGTCAATTTTTATTTCCTATTTTATTTTATTTTTTTGTTTTCTTGCAACATTTTCCACCCTTCTTTTATTCCACCTTACTACACACGTACACGTACACGTATACATACACACATACTCGCATATATTTTCTACCCTATCTTCTCGGGAAAGGGGGAATATCTGTCGTCTTCCTCTTTATATTCTTGGTAGGGAAAGAGGAATTTCCCTGGTGCAGTTTGGGAAGCGAGCCAAACCGTGGCACGGAATTCGAAAAAAGGTTTAAAAAAGGTAATCTTCTTCACAAGTCTCTCTAAGGACACGTTTTTACGGTTCGAAGCAGCGTAGGCGAAGACTCTGGAACTGCATCGGACACTTAAATTGTCAAAATTAAGCCCTGCGAATATACCCACGTCCCGCATAAAGCAACGCTTTAGATTCTAATCGGGAAACTCGTTATCGCGAATAACGGGGACAGAACTAAAAAGGCTCTCATTCTTTGACTAGTCAATTGCTCAGCAGGAAACGTCGTCTACATAGGTCATTAAAATATTTTTCATTCTTACCACTCGGCTGCAGTTGAAATTCTGTAGCAAATTGTACAAATGTGACGTTCGTAAAAGGTGCAGCGGTGCAGTCTGGCTAACTGTGTTTATTCATTAATTAAACTTGAACCTGCCTCTCTTCTATTTACATAGTTTCCTTACCCGGCTCTGCTCTCGCCCCTTAGGGTACTGCGCATGTGTACAATTCGGCAAATATTTGCTAGAAGATTTCTATTAATTAGCAAGCTCGAAATGAGCTCTTGAACCAACTGAAGAATCTTTTAGATCATGACTCGGCGGGACTGTTTAGATGAGAAAATTAAATTCCCAAAAACCCAGAGATAGCTACGGGTCAGACGAATTCTTCGACCAGTAGAAATTTCGAGCCTCTTTTTTTTCCCTCTACCGGGCAGCGAAAAAATAAAATAAAATCCTCAGTAAGTAGTTCAGACCATGGCTAAAGAATTATGACAATCGATCTCTACGATAATCTTATCTTGGTCCGGATCCTTTTGAACTTTTCAACAACCCCGGGAGTGCTGGAAGTACGGAGATAAAAAAAACTTTTCAAACATTCTATAAACATGTTCGTATATGGACAGATTCGAGTCAAAAATGGACCGTCAACAGAGGGAAGCTTATAGAGCTTTCTGACTGAGACGGTGCAAGTTTCATATCTCCGGGTAAAAGTTTTCCTCACCACCGTGGCCGTGTGCGATTATTTTATCAAGTGTGCTTTTTTTTCCACTCTTTTCCCTTTTTTTCGTGTTTTTTTATTTTTATTTTTTCCAAGAACGGAAAAGGGAAGGAAGGAAAGAGGAAGAAGTAGCCTGAGACACAGTTTGATACGCGGACACTTTCAAAGTCACTTGGAAAACACTTTCTCAAATGTGTCTGCCCAGAGGCAAGCTTCTTCCTTGAAACTTTTATCCCATGGTATACCGCGAGTAAGGCTTGTTAGAAAAACGAGGGGGAAAGAGAAAAAAAAAATAAGAAAAGAAAAGAATAAAGTACGACTAAAGAACACGTGTCAAAATCCCAGAATTACATTTTCCATCACATCCTTCCCCGATTCCTTCGGGTGAATTCCTTCTTTCTCTACCCTTCGTGAATAACTACTCGACCGCCAACACGTGGCTTCTATATACAGGGATCAAAGTATCGTAACGTTAAACTCTGAATTATTCAAGGCCCTCGAAAGGTTCTGGAGATCGAGAACTTTATCGAGTTGAATCTGCTTTCCTCAATAGTATTTGTTGACTTAGGTCTCGGGTCCGAACAGTCTGAGGATCGGATATTCTTCCTACGTTAGTTCTGGTCAATGAGTTAGGCGATTTATCGTTAGAACTGATCGCCTCTCGGCAAGCTAATTAGCTCCTTATAAAATGAAAAGACACGTCCGGAGATCACGATCACTCGAGCGAAATACGAAACTTTACACATGACTAATTCCGTTTAATATACCCCCACCTGTTTCAAGCGAATAGTTATTTAGTATAAAACAAGAAAAACGAGAAATGAGGAAAATAAACGGACACAGTTTACTTCTGGACCAGTGAATAGATACCTTCGTCATGTTACTCTTGTGTTACAGGTTCTGCCTTGATGAGAATCGTCGAGGTGTACAAGGAGATACAAGAACAGGAGATGAACATTGTGAGTATTTCACGTGACATAGTTTCCAAATATATAATATAGTATTTATATATCGTTATAGTTTCGACTATATTTGTGGTGAAATGATTATTTTAATTTTTTGTTTCTCCTTCATCGCTGTGAATTCGGTTAACAGCTACTTTCGAAGCACTTGGTGATTGAAATAACGAGCTCGGTGCTCTCCCGATGATAATTATCTCACGCCTCGAAAAACCCGTGTTAAAGTAGGGCAAGCTGAAATAATGCGACGAAAAATGGCGTCAAAAATATAAAGAGAAAAAATAAAAAGAAAAATAAGGAAAGAAAGAAAGAAAGAAAAAGGAAAAAAGCGAAAAGGATGTCTAGAGTATTCGCGAATATGAATTCCGTCAGTACAAAAGGTACCACGGTGAGAGTAATACACGAGAGAAAATAATAAAAAAAATAAAAATAAAAAAAAAAAAGAAGAAGCTTTCTGAAAAAAAGAAAACTCTGAAAGCCACAGGCATTAATTATCGCGAATTGCGTTTTTATATGCAACTGCAGTGGAAAATGAAAATTTCACTTTTACTAAATTTGGAGTCGTTTCACTTACCTCTATGGTGGTAAGTAATAACGACGTTGTTGCTGATATACATGTGACAACGAGACACGGGGCTATTATTATTTTATTTAAATGAACTCCTCCGGTTAAATAATTTGAATAAACTTTCCTAACGCAATTAAAAGTCGCGAAATTTATGCGGTTAGCGTGTAGCACAGCGTGCAGCGAAGAGCACAGAGGTGCGAAAATGTGATTTGGTGGGTAGCTGGGCCGCCACGCTGCGGCCGCGCGTCGCTCTTGGAATATTAATTAAAAATTAAAAAAGATTTTTGATTATTAAACCGAACGGTAAAGATTCCGTCGAGCGTTTAAAACCCCACTTCCTATACGCTACCGGTTAATAAAATCGAAATTCGGATTAACTTTTGCATTTTAATCAAACCGAAGTAATTAAATTTCGATCTTTGTATAATAGACCAGCCTTGACATTTCAATATCAAACACATTACGACCTCATCGAACGACCCACTCGATTCCCAAGACGCTCCTTAACCAGTCGACGACTTACTCTAAGATTTAATTAGAGATTTCAAGTTCCTATAAAGTTAATCTTATCTGCTGAAAGTATTTCCACCTTAAAGTTACTTTTCTATTCATCGTCATTATACGGTTCGCTACGGTTCACTTTACTACATTCAAAGTCTTTCGGTTCGCGTTAAGCTGCGTTCAAATGCTAAATAAAATCTTGGAGACTCGTAGAATCGATATTGTTCACTTTTAATAAACAGATTTATATGATCAGAGGAGAAACCCTCGCCTATAACGATCGGCAAACCTTCTGGAAACCGATCTTTTCCTGTACCCATACCGTAGACCATTTCCTCGCCAGAAAATCAGATAGACGGCAATAAACCCGTACGTAACACATTGCAGAGTCTTTAAATGAAAACTATCCGGCACCATTTCTAGACGCGAATAGAGATACCAGCATCCTGGCAAAGAAACTGCACTAAATTACTGCAACAGGGAGAGAATCTGATCTCTGGATAGCGAAATAAATAACTGAGAAATATCACTCTCGGATCAGTTTAAATCTCGATTTAATCAAGCTACACATGAGACCACACACGTGTACTCCATATACGTATACATACGTATGTATACGTATGTATACAACCTCGATTCCTGAAACGAGGGAACGGTTTCAATTAAATCAGAATGTCTCGTAAAAACGTCAGAGACAACCGTTAAAAGGGACCTACGTACGTATAAGGGTGACTATTATGTCCAGTATATGCTAGGGACTTTGGATCAGTAGTAAAGAGTCTCCCTTCAATTTTATCCGCTTCTCATGTAATGAAAGTAACATTAATGATAATAATAATGTGTGCCAAACGACTGGGTATACTTGCAAATATTGTGTACATTGTTTTCTCGAGAGCTAATGAGCTCAGCGTAATAGGGAGGAACGGTTTCCGTCTGTTTTAAGCTCTAAAATTGTCTGTGGGAGCTTCTCTGAGTTGTAAATAAACGTGCGGAGAGTAACTCGAACGTAGATTTGTCGAAACGCGAATAAAGAGTGACTTAGTAGGCGAGGGTGTTGTTCCGCAAAATTTTGAGGACGTAAATTCTAAAGATACTTACTGCAGAGATTGGGGGCTTTGAAGCTTGACTAAGACTTGACTAAGGAATTACGCGATTTCATTTCATTCAAGTTCCTCCGTTTATTAGAGTCGAGAAGGAGACAAGGGAAACTGCCGACAACTCGAAACTTATCCCGATTGGCTTCTTTCGACGAGAACTCTCCGCTTAGGGTCGCCAAAATTCGGCTAGATTTATAACGCTACGATATAGCTATATCCTAGATACTCTTTCCTCCAAATCGCAATATCGCTAGTTCAGACGAGGGTTCGTTCTTACGCCGGGGATATACTCTTCGCGATATTTTGTTACAGCACGTTTATAAATCGCTAAACTTTCGACTTGCATCGTAGCAATTTCACGGTAATTAATAACGCAGCGAAATGCACTGATCAATTCTACGATAGTTTTTCTTACGTATATCTTCGGATAGATTCTGATCATTTTATGGCTTAGGGGTGAGCCGGAAGGCTCGGTCTTGAAAGAATCGCTAGTTTCGATATTCTGGTACGAAGTATAGATACGGCTATCTCGATACTTGCCGATAGGGGGATGAAACTGACCTCCGATAATTGTGATCTATGGTATCCCGGCTAGCTTATCTTAACGAGATTCTTCATAGGATACGAAATTAGAGAGGAGTGAATCGTTGTTGAAAAGACTCATTAGAGGGAATTCAATACTCTGACCCGTAGTTTAGCTGACTATTGGAAAATACCTTGGGAAAGAGACACAAGGATAGACTTTCGAGTAAGGAATACCCTACTCTATCCTACGGGATCTTTGAAACGTATTTTTGTTGGAATAAAACGTAGCGGAAAATTCCGCGAATCTTTGCGAATCATCGAATAAAAACCGGTATTTTTTTTTCCCGGCAAAACTTCTCTACATACAGATTATTCTATGTGAAAATATGAACTATACCTGTGCGAGAAGGTAGCCCGAAAAACAAAATATCAAATATTCAGATTTCAAACGTAGGTGGGTATAATATATATAAATAAAAATTTCTTTGAAGTTTATCGCTCCAAAGATCAGAGATGAAACGTTGAGAGGATGAGCTTTACTGGATATCTCTTTCATCCAACATCATTTCGAATTTGTCACTCCATTTCTTTCTCTTTTTCTCGCTCTCTAAACCGAGGGTTGAATCGAGTATAAGTATAAAAAAAAAAAAGGGGGAAGGAAAAAAACGGAATGGACCTTCGGAGAGTTCTGCTTTTCGTGGGGAAAACCTTCGCTTCCCAGGGAAAGCAGATAGGTAAATAATCCCGCTTTTCGTATATGTATATACGAGAAAAAAAATGGAGAAATAAAAAGAAAGGACATTAAAGTTTACCCTCGCCCCCGTCTGAACTGCTGACGCTACCGCCTGCATCAGAAATTAAGTAAACCCTAGCGAAATAATTGTTTTATAAAAAATACGGTATTCCAAGTGTCAAAAAAGGGGGTGGAGGTGGAGGAGGAAAACCAGGCTGCACCAGACTCGAATAAGAAAATAAGTTCTTATTATGTGCTTAGGTGGAAAATGGGGTCGTAAATTTAACAGAGTTTTAAAAACTAAGGAAATATACCAGGATAGCGGACAGGTAATTTACGAGTTGCCACATATAATTGTAAGTGAGAAGGTTTCCCGAAGTGTTATACGTGTGGGTATATCG
Source organism: Tenthredo amoena (assembly GCA_963966615.1). Classification (NCBI taxonomy): domain Eukaryota; kingdom Metazoa; phylum Arthropoda; class Insecta; order Hymenoptera; family Tenthredinidae; genus Tenthredo; species Tenthredo amoena. The sequence goes on along the minus strand of OZ016492.1, from coordinate 2,340,147 downwards.
TTTTTCGCATTTTTCCACAAGCCTGATTAAAGTTCGCGGTAGGTCTGTCTGAGAAAGATAAAAAACGGCTTTGTACCGTCCTTCCATTTGTCTTGCGGCAAATTTCCTCATTCCTACTGTTTTCTGTCAATTATTTAGTGCCCGTGATTAAACGCGTTTCCTCAAACTTAATTCCTTCCCATTTCGTATCCACGCTTTAAGGAATAAATATCGTTGTTTTATTGGGTGGAAAATGAGCGGAAAAAAGGAAAGAATTTTCTCCGTACCTAACGAAATGGATTCCATGAATCTACTCCAAGTACCAATCAAATCTGCGGAGCTTATTTCTCGTACTCGGATATAATGTACTTTCAACGAATTCAAGAGTTCCATCATTTTTAGTGAATGGCTTTACTCCAATGAAAAACATATTCCGTACATGTATATACGTAGTACGTATGTATTTTCGCTGCGGCTGCACTTGCCCAACTCCTCTTCGAGCTGATAATTCGATTTCAACGTTTTCAGGAGAAAAAAGCATTAAGGATAAAAAAAAAAAAAAAGAAAAGAGAAAAAACGAAATCAGCGGAATATCTGATCAGGAAGTTACGTCCTTTGATAAATAAATAATTGGCTATTCCCTACGTAGCGCGTTCAATGCCCGATCCGACAGCGAGGAAAAAAAAATAGGCAAAATGTAACGGAGGAAGCGAACTAACGTTAAGATTGTCCTCGGCTATTACTGGACCATAAAAGCCTACGATACGGGGTTTGCTGTCAGCACCCTTGCAGCTAGCGAAGGATACGAACAGCCGCAAACTTTCTGGCAAATAATAGAAATCACAGATCGCGTTTAACGAATGTGGAAATACCCCATGAAAATGATTTTTTTGTAAAAGAAAAAGAAAAACGAAATTTTTTACCAAAAATCTTCCAATTCGAGTTGTTCGATTCTTTTTATTTTTCTTATTTTTTCGGGTTAAACTGGTGCTTTGATCCTTCGCTAGATCTAGGACTATCGCGAGCCCGTATTTGGTTTCGTGCTTCTATCCTAGCGGGATGAAAGTATGAAACCTCCTTTAATCAAGTGGGGGCTATCCATAAATTTATGATAAATCCATATTTCCGCTGCGTAAGCTCGCCGTCCATGAAGTAAATAGGTATTTCAGTATTGAAACGTTGGAAGGAAGCCAATCATGAGGCTTTTCAAGAGCTAGGGTTCTATTGGCACGAGATGAGGGACGGAGAGAGAGGTCGAGGTAATCCAATTAAAAGAGGGAATTAACCGATATCCAGGCAGCCACCTCTACACTATCATCGACAAAACCGTTCCACCCGTTTCCACATTTACTTTAATAATCTCATAACTCGAGTGTACAAACATTTATAAGATTCATAGGATTATTGATAACCAACTGCACGTATAGTCAGTGAAATTTTCATCAAATATTGAAAACGAATCTACGGGGGTTAAAAAAAAAAAAAAAATCAAAGAGGATATTAATTACAGGGAAAGTGAAAATTATTATTATTTTTTCTTCTTCTTTTCTATAACATGCGGATTTTTTTCGCTAATTAATTTCCCGGTTATATTCAAAAGCTGAACATCAATTATAGTATTAAATATTGTACACCGCCCTTGTAAATGATAATAACCCGTGATCCTCGCTAGGTATAAGGTACACAGCTGAATAACTTTTCACCCTATCGCGTTGAGCCTGCGAAGTGATGAGCAGGGGTGTGTTAGGTATAGATACAGGTATAGGTGGCTAAAAGCAAATGGGAAGATTCGGAAGCAGACAAGCCTTACAAAGAGAAAGAGAAACTCGCGTAGTCAGCTTTGTAAAAGCTTTACGTACTTATACCCACACGCTAATTATCGCCGGTTGTAATCAGTCGTTAACCTCCAGCCTAGCCGTGGAAGCCGCGGTAGCGCAGGGAAACTCAAAAGCTTCTCGATTAAACGCTGCTTTGGAAAATTTCAAAGGTATATACCTATACGTATGAGGAAAGTCGAGTTCTGGCATCGGCGGTACCTACGGTGTTACGAATGGAGGAATTCGATTCGTTGGAAAACGAAAAAAAAAAAAAAAAAAAAGAAAAAAAGAAAAAAATTGGTGAAAATTTACGGTTCCGAATTTTTTCGAACATTTTTAGACCGCCGAAAGTTATACCCGTTTCCAAATTTTCACCTTCGGATATCAACGATCGGATATTTACTCGAATGCCTTTCTACGCGACTGAATTTAGCGCATATATATAGTAATATACACACGTATACTATCAGCAATGAATGTTTTACGGTCGGACGCTGTGCCTGCCAACGATATTAGCTCTAATTGATGTTTATTACCTCCAGGAAGACAATAAAATAAAATATGAAAATAAATATCACGACGACCCGTTGCAACCACCTCCCCTGTGATTTTCACCGTCATTTTTACACCCTACGCGTAGACTAGCTCTACTCCGCTAACAAACATCTGTTATACGGTTAGCGAAAATTTTTTTTCAATCGATAATCGATGAATGGGGACAGAAACAAAAAACACAAAAAACCATTCGAGAATTTTTATCGCTCATTAAAGACAAGAATTTCACTTTTTTCCTGAAATCTTCGGCTCTTTGAGGCGCGGTGATACTTCCTAACGAACTGAACATCATACTTGGCGCATCACGCTCGGCTGATACCATCTAAAGCTGTGTAAAGCTGTGCGCTCGATTTACCCTCGACCTCGTTCGAGTCTAAATTTCTTAGCAGATTCTAGGCTGTTTCTAAAAATAAAAAATAAAAATTTGTTATTCGTACGAATTGAGAAAATTTGTTGGATAGTTATATATAGAGGAATGAGTTTGATCTAGTTGGCGTAATGACTTAGTGATTAATTATTATTATCAATAGTACGGCAGCCAAAATTACGAATGAACTTTGTCACACGTATATTATAGTCAAATATCAAATAGATTTGAATACGAATAGGAAATCGTGCCTGGCAGGCATCCCTTTGATGTCATGATAGTTAATATCAATTAGAAGACACGGGAATACCGCAGTTTACACATATCACATATTAAACGAGAAATGCGTGGGTGAATTCCGCCCGTATTATTCGAGACTGGGATATTACCGCACGTATGAGTAAAAATTCTAAATCAATTATTTCTGTTACAGCTGAAAGCTTTCTACGTAGATCTCCTCGTCCCCCTTGAAACAAATTTGGAAAAGGATACAAAAGTTGTTCAGGTAAATAATAGTACGAATAACCTTTCATCCCTCCACAAAAAAAAAAAAAAAAAAACAATCCGCATTGATTTTAGAGAAAAAAAAAATTTCCTTGTTTTTCCAAATTTCAGAGTGAGCAGAAGCGATTTCTTCAACAGCATAAAACCCGTTCCGAAACGTACAGCAAGGCTGCAGCTACGATTAAAAAACAACGCAAGAAATCTAGGGGTGCCAGCAAGAGCGGACTAGCCATGGACAAGGAATTAAAGAACATGCAGATACTCGAAGAGGAAAAATCCAAGCTAGACGCTTTCTGTGAACAGAGTCTCAAGAACGTAAGTCATCTTTGTTTCTCGCGTAAAAAAAATCCCATTTTCAGACATCGTTTCTAAATTATTTCATTATTTTCTCATCACTCGTCATTCAGGCAATGACCCAAGAACGACGTAGATACGGATTTGTCCTGGAACGACAATGTTCTTTGGCAAAACATTACGCGAGCTTTCACGAGGTCGCATTAGCGGCTCTTCATCCATCGGTCGACGAGTGGCGCGAGGTGGCTGGTACCCGTGAATACTTGCCTCAGTCCGTCGAAGACATGTTTGCATCTCGGCTGAGGGTGAGTTATCGCGAAAAGAAAAAGAAAAAGGAAAAGAGAAAAAAAGAAATAGCAAAAAAAAGAATGAAATGCAACTCAATATTGTCCTCTTTTTTTTTACTTAAAGCAAGTGTCTTTCTGGCCCGAAGACGAAGAGAACGGTGGCTCCGAACTAACGCTTAGTTCTCAGCTACGAAAAACCCGTAGCATGGACAGCTCGTGTTTAGAATTGCGACTTGGTCCACCGCCGTCTAATCCTCCTGGAAATCACGGAGGACCTTTGCATCACATTGCCTTGTCACGCGCCCGTTCCGAAGCTAATTTACACGCATCAAGCCTCTCCCTGGGTCCGGGTAAGCGAAGACTGTAGAATTTCTTTAAAAATTGTTATCAGTCGAGTTCATATATCGATCTTCATTTTATTTTACTTATTTTCGTAAGGATATATATATATATTTCGGACTGCATTAACGAAGCGGGAAAAAGAAAATCCCCGAATAGTAAGCCGAGCTTCTACTATTACGATGTATTTTGAAAGGCAGGTATTGGTATATTCGGCTTTTTTCCTGCTCCCTCAAAGGCTTGCCAAACCACTTTTCCAGCCACGGTTAGGGCTGAGCAAACGATAGAGATTCTCCGAGATCTGCCCGGAGAATGGTGAAACGGGCCGATTCCATTCGCCAAAAACTCTATGGCTCTAGGGGAATCCCCTGTTACTTTTTTTTTTGTTTTTTTTTTTTTGTTTTTTTTTTCCCCCACGTATATACGTGTATATATATATATATATATCATTCTTTTTTTTCTTCTTTCTCTTTATTATCGCCGTATACCTATATGTGTGGCTCAAGCCCGCGTAAGGGTGTTCTTTTTTCCTTTTTTCTCTACGCATACATAACTCCGTTACTCTAGCGGTGGCGTATTTTGTTTCGGAACAATTTCAGCCTCGAGTGGTTGAACTTTAAATTTAAAAGAGTATATGTATGTACGTACGTACGTAGCCATATATATATATATGTATATGCTCGCACGTAATGATATGTTAAAGGCGAGGTTGTGGTACCTATACTTTCGAATTTCCGTACGTATACCTCTAGGTGATAGAAGATATCGTCTGCTCCGGGATACTACCGAGGTATAATTACGCTTGTACACTGTCGGGTATTTACATTGAACAAAGTAAATAGAGTAAATGCAATAAATATCGTAAATACGAGGAGGGACGAGTGTGTTTGCACGTTCGTTTAATTCCAGCTTCGAAACCGACTGACAGTAGGTAGTGTACCTACCTAGTAATACGTCGCGTAGTCAGACACATATCCAGCAAATTTCAAAAGCGAATATACATTCCGGCATCGAAATTACGGAACGTTTTTTGTTTTAACCATTTCTCTCGTAATCGCTAAAAAAAAAGAAAAAAAGGCGTAATTTCAAAGCTAAAATTCATCCCCCTTCGCTCTCGCTCTCTCAATTTGTTCGTATATCGTGTTTCTCGCAATCTTTCTTTATATCTCCGATGATTGTCCGCATACCACGCGAGTTCCCAGACACGCGTTGAAACAAATTGAATAAATTAACGGAGCGGAATGCGCGCCGAGACCAAGTTATGAAAGTCCGAAGGACAGAAGCCATTGTTCTCATACGTAATATAGCTAGACACTATACGGGAATACCATCCCACGTGTACCCAGATACGTGGATATGAAATAATTCGTCACGGGTTAACGCAGGCATCTTTATTTAGTAATAAAATTCAAATTTACTAAACGACGATGTCAATGATAAAAAAAAAAAAAAAACAATATACTCATCTATTCAAAGTTTTCAAATACCGAAATGTTTTATTGCCGGATGCATTCGTATAGCTGCAGGTATTATCGGGGAGTATGAGGTTCGGAAAAACTGGACAACGTGCCCTTTGACGTATTACAAATGAAAAAAAAATAAAAGAAAAAAAAAAAAAAAAACGTCAAAGAAAAGGAAAAAAAAACCGACGTGATTCGTACGTGCAATATACGTGGACCCGGAGATCCCGTAGGGAGAGTTTCGAACAGTGAGTAAAAAATATAACACCCAGTCCCTCTCTCTGTTAGCTATATATTATATATATATATATATATGTATGTGGTACATGTGTCGGTGAAAAATATCGTGGGCAGTAAATAACTAATGCGAGTAACACATGAACGTCTGCTGTCCCAGTTGATAAATCGTTCGATTTTCAAACGCCCTTTTAATGCGCTACAAACGAGCTGTTCAACCTTCGATTAGGGTACTATATCCTGAATGAACCTATATAGGTATAACTATATATGGCTATAGATATCGCGAATGGATTTGCGCTTGAATATTTTATCCCTTTTGGTTTATTTGAAGGAAAAAAAAAAAAACTGAACCAAAAAAAAAAACGATAAGAAATGGTCCGGATTTTTTTTCTCCATATATGCAGTATACGATGATACCGAACTGGCGAGATGAGTAGGAGTTATATATATATATATGGGTGTATATATATATGTATACATATTTTCTATAGAAAAAGAAAAAGAAACGGTGATGTGAAAATGTATTGAAAAAAAAAAAATACAAAATTGCGAAGGTTCAGGCAGTTTGTCATAGAGGTAAGAAACACCCGTGTTCAAGACAAATGGAGACAGCCGTGTAATAACAACACGTGACACATAAGTCAAGTGCGCGAATCTGATAAGCTTATCAGGATCTAAAGTAAACTTTTCGCCGGTCGGACGCCTCTGCATGTAAGTATGAACACCCGGATATGGTGGTTGGGGTGTAACTGTGTAAAACCGAGCAGGAAATCCCCTCGAGCATTCCGACTACTGTATCGTTTCGTCCTTCGAAAGGATCCCTTGGGTACAAGCTACCAGCAGCGTTGCAAACTCTCTTCTTGCTCTCTCTTTCTCTCTCTCCTCTCTCCTCTTGCTTTTGCTCTAGGCAATGTCCTCGACGAAGAGGAGAAGAGGAGAAGAGGAAGAGGAAGAGGAAGAGGAAGAGGAAAAGGAAGAGGAAGAGAAGGACTTTGCCGCTGCAGGGATACTGCAAGCTTTGCCAAGTCCGAAAATTTACGTTGCAACTTTCTTCTCGCGACCAGAGATGGGCAACAAGCCCTAAGGACCACGATGGACCCGAGAAAAGATGAGAAAATAGAGACGAAAACTACGCGAAAGAAAAAACATCGCGCAAATTCTTTGTCTTATTTTTTATTTATCCAGACGATCGGATATATGTATACAATTATCCTTATTTCCTCCTTTTTTTTTTTCACGTCTATTCCTTCAATCTCCATGTTTCCGCACAGCGTTTGTAAATACGAAGAATCAATATACCACGCCTCGTGTATTTGCACAAATAATTGTCACCGTTCGTTCGTTCCGATCATCCCCTGCAATAATTATAAGAGCTCCCAAAAACGTAATGATAAATGTATAAATCGGTCTGCATGACGAGGGGACAATTATTTGTGAAAATATATTGGAATACTCTTTGTACCCTTGCACTCGTTAGCGATCAATTGAATAACAAACTAGTCACTTTTTGTTACATTTAATTAATTTCAAAACAGCAATTTATTGCCATTCATCATACGCGTATGATCAAATTAATGACTATACATAATCGATGTGAAATTTCATCGAAATATATCTACCCATTTTTCAGACGCACCCGAGACACCACCGCGACCAAGATCAATGGCACCAGCATCCCGTAGTAGTGGAATAGGTGGTGTAAGCGGAATTGGTACCGGCGGAGGCTGGGGAGATGCACCTTTGGCGAGGGCTCTTTTCGCGTACCTTAGCTCGGGAGAGAATCAACTGAGCTTTTTGGAGGGAGATTTGATCGCGCTTATGGGTGAGTTAAATAAATAGAGCAAACAATTTTTGAATGACTTTCAAGAAATTGAATAAAAAATAAGGAAACGTGTTTTTTCTTATTTTTTTTTTCATCTTGTTATAATTTTATATAGCAAGGTAAAATTTGAAAAGAAATTTTATACAGGTATAATTCTGATGAGCAACAGTATTCCCAGGATTTTATACACGCTTTCTTAAATCCTATTTCAAACTCTACCTGTACCTACCCCATGTGTACATTCGCCCTGCATTAGGCGAAGTACTTGGAGGCGAGCTACACGCGAAACATGGGGTCGAATATTAAGCTCATTTTTCTAGAATGTGTAGAGGGCCACATCGCCAATGGAAAATCAACAACCTCTAGTCCCCGTAACCTTACCTTATGGGTGTAATAAAAGTTTACTATCTCGTTCGACGTAGTCGTTATCTAAATATAATACGAAAAAGTAAGAAAATGAATCGCTACGAGGCTAAAAGCTCCCTGATAAATTCTACTCTCTCTCTCTCCTTTCGTTCTCTCGCATTAAAGAAAGAAAAAAACAAATCGTTAAAAAATTATTAGAACTCAAATTTCAATTTCCTTTTTACTTTTTTTTTTTTCAAGTCATTTTGTATACATAAGAACTTCTTCCCACGTTTTACTATTCTCATTTTACGACCAGGGCGCACCTACTTGACGCCTCGGTTTACTACCTTGCTTTTCGTCTTCGAAACTTAGTGACTTAGTTATTTACCCGGAAACCCTGCAGTTGCGTACATATACATTATGTTACGTCACGTCCATGCAAAACCGCTCGTTTTAAGAACATATATAGTAATATACCCCTATCTACCTAGTACGCTATACAGCACTTCGCGTTCCTGGGTTACGGGGTAACTCGAGAGAATTTGAACGCGGACTAAAGTAAAGACGACTAGGAGATAAAGTGTGATCTTTTTAAAGTAGGAGCACCACCAGGCAGGCCTTAGCAGTTGAGTAAATTCTTAACGTCCCTCTTCACTCATATTCTTCACCTACGTCACTGAGATAAAACCGGAGACGTTGAACACTAACGTTTCCTACTATCTCGGAATTTTTTAAGAAACGCGCACCGTGCGCTTCCCTTTGTTCGAAGGTGTCGTCCCGAGCTGCTAAGAGTCGCTTTTTTCGCGTTTCGCAAACTTTCAGAGTCCACATCGTATATGTATATACACACACATGCTGCATGCATTACGAGGAAAAAATTGGCCATTGCAAGTCTCTACTTTTCACCGATTTACAGACACTTATACTTTACTTCTCTATTTAATATACAGGTGACAGACAGAAGGGATGGCAGTTCGGTGAAAATCTACGTACTCAAAGCTCGGGGTGGTTCCCTTTGGCTTACACAGAAATTATCATCGACGATACTCTGGGGTGAGTTGTCATTATAAACTAGAAATCATTCGCCATCTTTTAATTATTACTATTCAAATATGATTTAGGAAACTTTGAGTCTTTATCGTTTTCATTCAACTCTTTGGCGATCATGGTGATTTTTGGTTTTTTTTTTCTTCTTTTTCTCATTTTTTATTGAGGACGTTGACCTTTCACCCCTCTCAATTGCATTCCTTGAGCTTGGCTATATTCGCGGCTCAAGATGCTTAGGGACAGACTCGGCGTTTCCAATATCCCCTTCTCCTCTTTTCTTCACCCCACCTTATCTAACTCTTGATCGAATTCCCTGATAACGAGACAATTCACTGGCTTTCAACGGCCAGATCACCTTCTCGTGCGTCGAACAACGGGCGTACTCCGGAACCGAGGGTTATACCTCCTTGCAAACCGCCCCCGTCCAGACCCCCGGTTACCCCAAGCATTGACGAAACTACTGCGAGCAACAGCAGCCACACGCCGACCAACATGTCAAATAGCAACAGTTCCCAGAATATAACAACCCCGACATCGCGTCAAGCGAAATCGGTAAGAAAATTCAAACTTTATTTGGTTCATTACCGAAATTTTTTCGGTTTAAAAATTTTTTTTTACAAAATACACGGTCAACTGATTTTCATTTAACATCTTTATACCTTTTTCCTTCCCAGATACGTCCTTCGGGAACTTTGCCATCCGCTTTGGCTGGAGGCCGCAGAGTTCAGCCACCGATACCCCCGGTTCCACCACCCCAAGCTATTACCTCGTTACACAGCAGTAATGACAGCGGTTTTTCTAACGAACCTCCGGTACAACCGGACATAGATTACAGCGACGATGAAGCGATGAGGTGAGAAATCCTTCCTTTTCCTTTTCTTTTTTTTCGACACTACGATCTAAAGCGGGATTTTAATCTTATTGGCTTTGGTGCGTATAGCTTCTTCGATCGATTCGGTGCTCGCTGGTCATTTTATGACTAGCTTTATAAATCCCAATTAGTTTTTTTTTCTTTATTTTTCTTTTTCTTAGGTCCACACTAATTCGCTTATTTGTTGTGAGCTTTTCTCATAAACATATCCGTAGCTCTAGTTGGTATTAGATGGAAAACTACCCCGTTTTTAGAGATCCTCTAATCAGTATGACAAGAATCTTATAGGATTTTTAATTTTACAGCAAAATATGGTTTTCTTGGTTTCTTAAGTTTGAACGTTATTTTTTTTGTTTCTGGTTTCTTTATAGATTCCGCATGCGTTATCGAAGTCGATGGCATTAGACTCGGTGGTGGGTGGTGCCTTATGAGCAACGCGTTCTTTCCCTTATTCTTATACATAAAATAAAGCTTATACCTATAATAATCGACTTGAAAAATGTTATTTAATTTTGAATTCTTTATTTTTTGGTGCTTTTTTTTTCCTCTCGTCTATTCTTTCTATGTTCTGTTTTGTCCCCTCGTCGAAAATCTAGACAACGACGTAAGCCTAGAGCGGAGCGAATAGCCGAAGCGGACAGGGTCCAGTCTCGCGATAAGGTCGAAAATTCGCGAGGTAAAGAATGGCAGGGTAATGACTCGTGGAAAACTTTACCTAAAGATGAAAAAAGCTGGCAATTATACAAAAGCGCTATGGATTTATGGGCCGATGTCAACCAGGGCACATCTTCAAGCGATGACAAATTGGAGCCAAGATATCCTACCGCTAATGGGCGACATTTCGAACGCGATGAGGTAGAGAATCGCAGAAATACGAACGACGGGATTCAGGGACATCAACAAGGCTACGCGACGAATCCTCGTGTCTACGCGCGTAATTCTATCGACAGAAACTCAAACAAGATCGAGAAATACGACAGGAGTGGATCACGGGAATATTCCGATTACGAGAACCAGAAGAGACCGAGAGACAGATCTCAGGAACGGCCTAATCCCAATCAGAGAAACAAATTCAAGGATGATTTGGAGGGTGGAAATCCACCGAGATACGCTCAGAGACGGACTACCGCCGCCAGTGATGATTATAAGCAGGAGAAATTGATCGCTCATAAATATGGGGCTAACGAATATACGCCAAAGTATGAAAATAAGGCGAAGAAATACTACGAGGACAACGTTGATGGTAATGATCAGAGCTCTTTGAACAACTCGAGCCATCGTAACTACAAGCAAATACCTCAACGTGAACCCTCGTATCCTGAAGATGATAAAATGGACTCTGACTCGGACGAAGAAAGCACGATAACTATGCCTGAGTCGGGTAGAAAGGTTGAACATATCGCACAGAAGCTTGAACAAACGGCACAAAAGTATGCCAGGGGTTTGAGCCCGTCGAAATTTGTCGATAACGAAAGATCCCTGAGTTCTGAATACAAGGAATACAAGGATCACGAGGATAAGGAAAAAGAGGCGAGAACCGAGTACGATAAATTTGATAAGGAGAGACTCAGCACCTTGCAGAGATACGATAAGGAGAAGGAAAAGGAGCAGAGAAATTTTGAAAAACATCAACAACAACAACAGATGCAGATGCAGATGCAGATGCAGATCCAGATCCAGGAACGAGGGGTGGAAAAGGAGTCGAGGTATTTCGAGAGACATTCCAACTACGAGAGGGAAAAAAGTTTGGAGAAAAATCGCAAGGTCGAGAGAAACTCGAGCCGAAGATTTGCCGACAGGCCAAGACCGCCTTTTGAAGAGGCGCCGGAAAGACCCAGCGAAATTCCTGCCTATAGAGAGAGGAGGTATTCCGAAAAGGAAGAAATATACGGAGAGACTGGTAGAATGGGCAGAGAGTCGTCATCTTACGTCGAAAAGGAACGGGGATACGAATCGAATTTTGAAACTAAATTGGAACGAACTAAAGTGGCCGAAAAACACAGCTATCAAAAGATCGATCCTAGGGCTCAAAGCCCGTTGAAATTTGATAAGAACGGTCAGAAGATACCCGACCTGAATGATCCGAACAACAACACGTTAAAAAATGAGAAAAAACTACCGAGACAGAACACGGTCGCTGGTCACTTGATAAGTGGTAGAAATTTTGAGGCAGATACGAAGAGCCCGAAGCTGGTGAAGCGGACGAAATCGTTTTGGCGTTTTAGACGGGACTCTGACGTCCTTGAAGGAATGGCTCTGTGGCAGCATAGATCTCTGGTCGATATACCAAAGATGTTGAAAAAGGAGGAGAGGGATAATGCGGAGAGATCGAGGAAATTGACACCCGAGGGTAACTCGGAGGGAAGAGATTCTGACAAGAATCAGAATCAATTATCGAGGGGTAGAGATGTTGGCGAGAGAGTACAGAGCCAGGAGAGAATCGAGGAGCCGAAACCAGCGGAGAGAATTCACAAGCCTGAAAAAATCGAGGCTACGGTATTCGCGGACGAGTTTCCAACCCCAGCTGAAAGACCTAAGGTGACCGAAAGATCGGAGTACAGAATGCAGCACGAAGAAAGAGCCTATTTCGTTGGTAACATATCGCGAAAAGCTATTCTTGAGAACGAGAGAAAACGGAGTCTTGAAGCTAAGCAGAACATGGTTGTTGCTGAACTGAAGGAAACCAACGAGGTGAAAAAGAGCGAGAGACGAAAGAAGGCCTACGGGGATGACGACGATGGTCTAATTCAAAATTTCTCCGAAACCGAAGCCTCTGATGAGGAATCTACGTACAGTTGTATCGTCGTCAAGGACCAGGTTGTCGCTGAAAAAACTCTTCTACCTAGGACCAAATTGAGAAAGGATGGCGACAGGGATAAGGGAAGGGAACGGGACAGAGACAGGGATAGGGATAGGGAAAGGGAACGGGAAAGGGAAAGGGAAAGAGAAAGAGAAAGGGAGAGAGAAAGAAACACTTGTGGACCATGGTATGATCTCTGGGGTGTCGACCCTTCGGTTAAGGCAAAGAAGCAATAGGCACGAGATCAGAGGATCATTTTGCAGATCTAAGGGTCGAGAGATTAGAGAGACGCCTTTTGCCTGGTGTAAGATGGTCGTGTTCTAATTGTTTTGTTTGTTATTGAAATATTTTATGCCTAAATCGATTCATCGTTTGTTCTCATTTATATTAATATGTTATTGTATTTCTTACGCTGATATATGTATATCGTTTGGCTTCTTTATATAGTTATTTCCAATTTTTTTTTTTTTCTTTTTTTAATGGCATTTGATTTTATACGAATATTTTCTTTCCTCGTTTCTGTTCGTTCTTGAAGAATTTAATTGGTGAGAAATTACCTTGCGAAAACACGGTAATAATCGTATCTATATCCGATGATATTATAACCGCGGGGTCGGTGTCGAATCGAGAAATTTTTGCAGCACCGAATTAACGACTTTTAGATGTTTTTTACCTTTTTTTTCCGCCCGGTAAATAATTAGAACCATTCTAACCCAATCGAGGGGTGAATCTAAAAGTCATCGAAACTTTCCCCAATTAATTCACCGAACAGGTCGCGTTACGACAATTAAAAATATCTCCGAATCGTTGATTTTACTTTTTACTTTTTACCCCCTACGTATGTATACGTAATACGATATACGAATATTTATTTAAGCTTATGCTCGTCGTGGTGCTTAATTAATCGAAACGAAATACCAACATCTTTTCAATCAATTAACAATTCTAAAGTTTCTCGGTCAATCATTTTTTTATACTTAATCAATTACCCATTTATTTCTTATATCAATTATTATACATATAATATACCGAAAAAATATATTTTATAGACATAATCGCATAATATACGCTAACTGTTCGTAGGGATTTATATCACTTATAAATATATTATTAATTAAGCAAGAGAATATTTTGAAAAAAGTACTGCAATACTCTCCGGTCTCGTAGATACGTAATATTACAGAGATTGTATTAAATATTGAACATTTCTTTTTAATCATATGCTATAATATATATTAACCACTGCAGACATCATATTTTAAATAATTGATATAAAAATATCACATATACGTAGTACATTATATCTGAATTGAAAATGAATAAAAATAAAATTTCAATACAGATTTATACAGTCGATAAATGTGATGTATGCATATATGTATTTATTTATAACATCACAGAGTATAATATTAATAAATCTACGTTTTAATGCATGCAAAGGTGATGGTACTAACATGGGATTATTTCAGGGGGAACATATTTGCCACTGTGAAGTTAAGGAAGACTAAGACGAACGATCGATCAGCGCCAGCATTATCATGAAACACACTTTTGTTCTAGATCGATTAAATACGTATATAATTATGTATATTGTATATCAGCGTGTAAAGATATACCTAGACATAATATCGCGAATAGAAAGGAAAATGAAAGAAAAAAGAAAACGAAAAATAGATCTTGAATCTAGGTGAAATTATTATTGTTGATCTGTATGATTCGATGCAGCTGTTGTATATTCTCATCGAATGATGGTATACGTAAGTCGTGTACACGCGTTTGTGACGAAGAATTTTTTCACATACATATATATTGATAAATTATACGTTTGGGTTAAAGTATGTATTTTTAGGAAAATCATGTCGAAAATCACGTATATGATTCGCGAATATATGAGATGATAAGAACTTTCAGCGAATACCGGTTTAACTTCGATTTATAGAACGTAGGAATTGATTTGGTCGAGGCATTTTTAAGATAATTTGTTATCACATTAGAAAATAATGATTAGAAATAATAATAAAGACCGTAAGGAGTAAAACGACGGAGTAAAACAGCTAGATAAGGGATTAAGACGTTGTATGTTAATATAAGGAATCTTATTCGGTCACTCTGCTTTACTTCTTGCGGCTTATGGTCATAAATTTGAATTTACCAAAAAGTTATCTAGAAGAAGAATAGGGAAAAAAATTCGTCCAACAATTGTGGTTGACCCCATGAAATTAAAAACCAAAAATTATATAATATATACATATATTCAAGAAACGAACAGGAATTGAACGCTTTAGGTCGGGGATGAAAGTCAACGAGGTAAAGTCAAGTAGATAGATATCTAATCAAAGAATCGGATTCTGAGAAAGGTGCTCAATTGGCGTTCAGCCGAACTGCCAAGATTCTCTCTCGAACAAAATATGTATTATCGTAAATCTTATCTAAAGCGTGTTTTTAAAAAGAAGAGAAAAGTATTTCCATCCCCTCTCGATCCGGTGAAAATTTCAAATCGAGATAAGCTTTCGTCTTTTGATAAATTCGCATTCATCTAGTATGCTTTTCACTTTCAAGTAGACGGATTTTATAATAAGAAGAAAAATCTCTTTCCACGTTCAAGATTCAATGAAAGTAAGTCATAGAATCGGTCTTCTTTCTTCGTTTAATTTTCATTCTCTTACTGAAATGCTACTGAGAACTTACCCTATATTCTCCTTCGTATTATATTCCGTTATAAAATAATTTCCTATTTATTGTAATCGAAAGAAGAATGAAGAAAAAAAAAAAAAAAAAAAAAAAACGGTTATTAAAAATTGATAATCATTTCGCTACGCACATTTATAAGATAAATGTGTGATCTTAGCTTTGTGAACTTAACAAAAAAAAAAAAAAGAATACAGTAAAAGTGTTACGATGTCTTTAGATAAATTGTTTCGATTTCAAAAATCTGATAAATAAGAAAAGTACTATCCATATATATCGCGTTATTTATATACAGTGTACGTCAGTTCGAAACGATGTGGTCATAAAATAGCGAAACACAATCGGTGCGGTTATGCATCGTCGCTCGTGCATGGTGTTATATAAAGCGAAGAGAACCTTTATACCTATACTACGGTTATCGTTTTCGTAAAAAGTAAAGAAAATAAAATAAAATTTTTTATCTAGACATCGTAAAACATGTTTACGTTCAAAGTATGAGCTTATACAGCGTAAGCTCGTAATATTTGAACTGTTTGATCATCGAAGAAGACAGGAAATAATTTAATTCTTTTACGTTAGTTTCAATATCCTTTCTTCTTTTTTTCTTAACTTATACATATATGTACTTCGACATTTTTTTTTTTTTTTTTATCCTCTTTACTGATCCTGATATTATGTACTATTATGTAAAGGAAACTAATAATGTTCTACGAATAATCGAAGTATATCGGTTATAGATGTCTATTGTCTAAACTTCTAGCTAATAAACATTTCCATGTTAGGAACTTATAAACTAATAACTAATATTCAAACTATCAAAAAACTTTTCATTTCTTATTTAATAATAAATTACATTCTATTACAACCATATGACAGTATAATAACAACGAACTAAAACCCATATAATATACATACTTATGTTAATTTGACATTACTTAATATACTATTATTATTATTTATGTATTAGCATTGCCTATTATATCATCAATATATATATATATATATATATATTATGTTCGATCGTGTAAACCTTTCGAGAATATAATGTTATATTATTATTTCGAACGTTTCTTTAAAAATCCATATGTTATACCGTTATATTATATATATACGTACGATAAAAATAAAAATCGTACCAACGATATATATTTGTAGATACATATATATATATTATATATCACATACTTTGTATAGCTTTGCAAAAAAAAAATAAAAATAAAAATAAAATAAAATAAAAAAATAACAAATGGTTTAGGGCGATTTTTGTAACTTGCATATTATACATACATACACACACACACACACACACACACACATATATATGTAATATACATATTTATAAATTAAAAAAAAAATGTTAATATATATATTATATTATTAAAAGTTGGCAAAACGTGAATGAATAAAAGAAAAAAAAACAAATAAAAATTGAAAAAAAATTAATAAAGAATCATCTCACTCCCAATCTAAGGAGAAGGATCGATTTTTATGACTATTTTGCAAACTTACATACCTATACTATATATAAGCTAGAAAAACAAAAAAAAAATTGTTAAAATAAGCACTATCACCGTATATGTATACATATAGGTAAATTATTATTAAATTAACATTTTTTTGTGCTGAAAAATTGATATGTATATATATAGTTTTCACTTCCTCAAAATTCTAGACGGAAAAAGTAAAAAGAAAAAAAAAAAAATCTTCTCTATCGGAAAAAAATGTAATTTTTGGAAAGAAAAAATAAATATAAGGGTTGCATAGATTTGTCAATTTAAAATAGCAACCGGGACCGATGTCGGCGATGATGTATTCAGAAAGGGTTGAGAACTGGGGGATAATACCATAAACAGTTAAATACAGAGTAGTACCGTACGCCCTGTGAAAATGAGGGCTGGTTTTGCGCCGAGGGATCAGCAATTGCGCCAAATTATAACCCGGGGTTAAATTAAACGCTATAACTAACTGCTGCCCTGGGACTCACGACGCTCACCCATTTCGTTAACCACCGGTCTCGCTCACGATATGCACTATCACAGTTGTGTTTCTATACGTATGTAAAGATAGATATTGTTAATACCAAGGTAGGTATGTAGTACTACATTCATATCTATTCACACATGCCCGCACACGATTAGAGATATAAATATATACATATATATATATCGAGTAGCTCGAGGCGTCATTTATTGACTTTTCGTACAAATTTCGATATAGCTATAGTACAGCTATGTTATGCAATATCGTTTATAACCGTTCTCGTTTATCTTCGGTTAAATATCTGCGGAAAAGTAATACCGAGTATGAAAATTCTGAGATAATTCTGAACGAAAGCGTTTCAAGAAATTTATCCGGTTATCACGGGGTTATCCTTGAAAATTCGGAACTTCAATCTGGTCCCGTTATCAGATTTTTTTCTATCACGGAGAGAAAATATCTCCGCATATATCGCACTAATATAGATAATAGGGATCGAAGTTCAGTTAATTAATTTGTGATAATGGCGCGCGATTTCAAGTATTACAAATACCACGGGGTTTTTTGGGAGTCAGAGCAATTAATTAGAGTATCAATTATATTATATTAACAATGCTAACAAATACCCTAATATCTACAGTGATTTAAACGAACGAGACGAGACGAGCAGGTATATCAATATGGTAATATTCGCACTGTATAGTAAATAGCGATATTGATATTAGGCCGTAGGCGAAATTGAAGTTCAACCATCAGGGTACGACTGAAACTATTTGTTTTACTTCAAACCCATAACATTCGTCTATATTGGGAATAGAGACGTTTGCGGTGGAATAACGAAGGATAGAAACACCGGATGCATATCTATAACGTGGTTGAATATGATTCTGCTAATCATTCGTAATACAATAAACCAGAATCAATTATCCCAGAATTGAAGAGACGTTAATTTTACATGCTCTTAACGCACCTGTGAATCTATAGTCCCGAAACGATTCAGTTCATGACATAATCTATGGGAAACTAACGGGGAATCACGATCGGCTAATATACTCCATATGCATTCGAGGTAGACGAGGAACGTGGCTCGAAACTTTTTAAAATTCAAAGGGTAGAGCCTCCGGGGTTGAAAGTTGCTTTGACAAAGTGAAGGGTATAGCCAAGGTAGCAAAGGATATAAATTTCACAAAATTAGCCCCTTCGCAGACTCGCTCTAAAATCCCTTAAGATATGTTGCGCCGTATAAGTATGAGTATAGAATTTCTAGCGAAGACTTTGCGGAGATTAATTTCTGTCGGAGTGGAATGTGATTATTCTAATATCCGTTAAGATTCGAAGAAATCTTGGAAAGTAGGTGGAAAGTTATAACGCAAACTACTTATACTTGTTCGGTATGCGATACAGAGGAACGAGATAAGTTGAAAAAGTTTCAAGATTTTATCAAACCTTTTTAAAAACTAATTTTCATCCGAGAAACAACCGGCTTTAAGAGTATATACTCGTACTAACTATAATATATTCATAAGTAAAAATAATCCAGCATTTTAATCCAAGCTCACTCAGTGCACACCGCAAGCTCGGATATAAAGTTGACAAAGTTATTTTCCTTTTTACTGCCAGCCAACGGCACCGAATTCTTGCGGATGATCCGATTTGATGGGTACCGTGGGATACATAGTGTTAAATATTAACCGTGATATCTAGAAAACGACAATCTACTACGATTTCCGGACTCGCGATGGAAAGCTTCGTTCAACGATGCATGAGAACGACACCATAAAGGTGGAAAAAAATAAGTATCGATTTTTCGCTCGACTTTTCCCTGGCTATTCATCTCTTTTTCTTCTTCTTCTCCTTCTCTTTTTTCTTCTTATTCAGGGAAAAAGCAGAGAGAACTTTATCCAACGAATAAGGAACTTCGAAATAACGGCGCTACTGTGTTGGTAGATAATGGTTCCGTTAAGGGTTTATTTATACAACACTTTGCGGCGGGGTTCTGAAGTGATTCGGGTCAGGTAATTCGGCACAACGCACAACGATGGATATAGGGGCTGCCACGATAAATGTTATGACAACTGCCTTTGAGGATTTCATCCCCTTGTTACACGTTATTATTACATCATTTGATCATATAAAGGACCGTGAATGAATTTGTCCCATTTCTGTACACACCTACCCATCTGAAGGAGCTAGAAACAACGTCTATCGACATCCGACATTAAAATTCCTTCATTTTTCATATTATTTATTTCTGACTGCTGGTGTAAGAAACTCGAAAAATTCAACGCCTTCGCCTTCATCTGACAATGAAAGACACTTGGCATAGTCGACTCTGAGAAAAGCGTGTAAGAAAATTTCTATCCACGGTTCTAATGACGCAAAGCTACGAGTACTGCCATGAGGTGAACAAATACCTACGAGTTTGCAAAGTGTTTGTACGCTTTGGCATAAAAGAAATTTCGAGTAGGTGAGGATCTGTATGTATTTATGTTTGCATGTATAGGTGTGAGAGGTGGCACGTGGAACTGTAATTAATTTGAAACGCCATATTGCGTTGATTAAAATGCGAATATATAACTCGGAAAAATTTTTACCAGTCTAACGGTGAAGCTGGACAAAAATTCGTTCGTAATTCTATCGCAGCATGTCGCGAAATTACGTTTAAACGTCAATTTCTCGTTGCTAAAACTTTTCCATGGGGCGACATATAAGAACTTGATTTCTGATTTCATTAGGTATTTCAATAAAGAAACTTTCCTAACTTTTCAGCACTTAATTTGCACAAATTTCACGGGCTTCGTATGGTTTAATTAATTCTGAGCTATCTTCTATCTTCGAGAATGAACTTCTGGCGGGTAGCCACCATAGACTTCTACACGATTCTGTAGAATTTTATGTACTACCTGATCCTCGTGAATTGTTCATATCAGAATACACTCGTTTTTGATTTTTCAATAAGAACGGATATTTTAATTAATGTAAAATAACATTGACTGCGAATTAAGCCACCGTAGGTATAAATTAAAAGCACGAAAGTTAATTGGCGTGTAAACTTCGGAATTATCAAGCCTTGAACATTATATTGGTTCAGAATTTAAAATTCAATCGCGGTTCAATACACCCAAGTATGAAACAATATTCCTACTTATAAAATCAGCACATTATATTTCAGAGAGCATTGATATCGTATCCTATGACTTATAATTCACAAACAATTAACGAAACATTAATTAAACAGTTACAAATATTTGTCATTGATTATACGAAATCTGAAGAACAATTATTGTTTTCAAACCTGAAGCGTAATAGCTTTTGCCATCACTTTCCAATTAACTTTCTCGACGCGTCGGTCTGTTGCACGTGGTACAGTATGCGGTAGGTGCGCTTGACAGCGTCCCGACGCTCATAGCACTAATCGTTTTGATTATATCCACTCCAGCCAATATCGAGAAATTCGGGCATCCAGCTAAAGCAATTCTTTCCGGAAAAAGGTAAATGCGATCTTTATCATACTGTAATAATTATATAGGTATGAGCAGGGACGCGATTTGATAATAGACGAATGAGGGCAATTAGAAATGCGAATAAGAATAAGGGAAACTTCATGAAATCGGATCTATGGAGTCGGGGTAATAATATGTAAACTAAGACGTCGTCGTCAGAGCAATTAGGAAAAGGAATACAAAGTTTGGGAAGGTAGGGGTGTATACATACATTTATACCTATACACCTATTGCGAAAGTATTAAATTGAATCGCAGAGAGCTATTGCAAGAGGAATGATTAAACTCTGAATTAACATCAATCAAGTAGTTGTCTAACTACGTTACTAAAAGTTACGGTATTTACTCGCAAAGTCATACCGTAATTATCTGAAAATTTCGAATCTACGTCTACCTTGCAGGAAGCATCGCACGACGCTCATTAGCACCCCGAAAATAGTCGTCGCCACGGCGTCAGTCGCCGTGAGATACTTTTGAATAATTTTGTTTGTTGACTAAGAAAAGCCTCCCTCAACCTCCCTCGACCTCTCTTTTTCACTCTCTCAATCTGAAGAGGAAAAAAAGTAAACTTTTGCTGCAGAGTCGGCACATAGAAGAACGAATCAGACTTTTCTGCAGGGATACTTTAGAATCTAGGAGAGTCTTGAGCTGCAGACAAGGCGCCACATATATCCGAGGTATGAACGAGACCATATTCTAAATTACGAAGCGTTGAAATATATCTCTCTTTCTTCGCAGCCGTTCCGTATAGTCATATAGTTTCTTCTCTGGATAAAGAATTCCGGTATAAACGTATAAGTATTGCAATTCATAGATTATTATCAGACTTAAAGAGATATAGATAAATAAAGAACTTTGACAAAGATTGATTGTGAAAGAAAAAAAATCTAAAACTTAAATAAGATGTAAGAAAAAGAAAAAAAAAAAAATTCCGTAATTTTACCGGTCTTCAAATCTACGAACGGATAGACAACAGGGTCCAGAACATCTTGTGTATTCGGGTAACGTAAGAGCTATCTTCCATCCCCGAGGCCGCGATACTCATACGGAAAAGCAGGGCATTACAATGCGATCTATGTTCCAGAAGCGCGGCGGTGAACGGGGGTGGGTTTCATAAATATTTATAAGACAATGCAGTTTCCCTGGTTTCTGTATGTATGTATACGGTACATATACATACCTAGGCAGTTTCTTGTATCTGAATTTCGATACGAAATTATATCGTCACGGTGATATGCGGCGAACGAAGGGAGATACGGGGTACGTTCATCGACTGCGCTCAACTTTTATGCGATTTTCAAATTGAATTAATATACGAAACGACCGCGAACCGCGAACCGATAGGAACAACTTTTCAACGCGATTCTACAAACCGCAACGAACAAACCCGATAAATCCAAATTTATTGTTTGTATCGAGATTTTTATCGCTCTTTTACGACAGTTTACGCTTTCTCTCTGTTGCCTCTTTTAAATTTAAGTATTTCCGGCCTATATTACGGCCTCGGGTTTGGCAACTCCACCACGATCCTCGAATATAATATATTTATTGTCATTAGCAGCTATGGAAGACTCTGATAATCTTATTAAAGAATTGCTTTTTATTACAGCTATTATAACAATCACATAGCGACCAATTATAATTACCAATCTATCGATCTTTGATAATTACTGAAAGACCTATAATTAAAATCGTTCAATTACTTCTAATACTATTAGCATCATTATTTCTCTTCTTATCAATTTCATTATCAACTCCTTATATAGCGTCTTATTTAAACTATAATTCAGCGTGAAAATAGAGGTAAATGAAAAAGCTTTACATTCAGTAATAAACAGTCTATATAATTCCAGTTTTGTGCTCTTACGTAAATTAAAATAGAAATGTACTACAAGTTTATCTTATAAGCCAGCATAGATTGCGTGAAAAGATGCTTTATATCTCCCCTATACTACGGGGTTACGGATTGAATTAAAGTGCAAGACTTCGTCGCCTAAGATGCCTGCTATGATTTGAAATAGTTGCTTATCAGTAGAATGATGAATTAAGATGTCAAGTGGCATGCAATTGCGGTAAGCTTTTCTTAGGGACTGTTGAATCAACTGTACTGAATTATTTCCAACAACTCTAGACGCTCACGAGGCTTGGAGTAGCTTATGTGAACGGAACACGCACTCTCCGCCTACGAAGTATAGTTTGTAGCCATGTAATAAAGTGGTGGAATAATTTATTGTATCATTTATTCACCCTTCTCAACCGACCGTAACGCATGAATACACATTGGTATACTTTCACTGTTATTCGTCCACGTACCGTTAGACTAAAAATTTGATGGTAGATCACCGCCTCAATATAATAAAAGCAAGAGCTGCATATTGTTCAATATGCAATTCCTGTATAAGAAAGTAAAATAAAACTCTTTTTGTCAATCAGAATCAGAACATCAAATCATGTCAATAGTTATTAAAATTGTATTAACGAAGGTGTGAAATTCGGCGCGCTATTTTTCGAACTAGGGGTGCAAAAGAAACGCCTGGTTTCGTGCAACCCGTGGACCACACAGGCACAATATAGTTTCATATCATTCTGCTAGATAGCGGAACTAATCCTCTGGTGGGTGACGTCATCATACTCTATTTCGTTCTAGATTCCGCCACCAGTCAAGCTACGAGGTGCACTGACCTACGACACGTGGTTTCATCGATGTGCCATAAGATCTGTTCAGAGATTTAATAGAGTCAGTGACCCTCGTGGCGTCAGCGAGTTAACATTGAGGCTGCGTTAGTGAAGGGCTCTGCTACCAGCATCGTGATAGTTTCTTTTAACACGGAGATGTTTACCTATTAATCGTTGAAATAGGATTTATCTCGATTAGTTTTCAGGGTAATTTATTGAATAATAAAAGTTACATTAAAGAATTCCTCCTTTTGTTACAGATTAATGAATTCACGTGGCGAATCATCTCCGTTCAGCGAGGATTCTTTTCTAATTACAAGTATACCTATACTCAAGCTCTGTGATCTTATAGTTATATGGCATGTTATTATTATAGAAATGTATCTATAGTTTATATTATTTTACCTTGTGTCAAAAAGACTTGGTCAATTGCGATGGTATATACTTATTTCTAAGAATCAATATTACAAATTGTACAATACGTAATGGTGTATCGATGCTACAGCAATAAAGTCTGATATATGGCATATGTACCATAATCAATTGCTTCGTTATTTTCCCATTTCTTCTCCCTGCGACCATTTATTTCAGGATCCAGAAAAGATATGTGGAACAGCACAAAGATATTAAAATAAAATAAAAATAAATGCGCAGCTACTTAGGATAGCGTCAACTTATTTTCCATTTTATCCACTCTGCCTGGAATTTAAATACTAAGAAATTTCACTACAAGCTTGACGATATTTAAAAAACCACGTCTGCATGACTGCATGCTTATCTATATGCTCTTGCCTTTTCCCACCAAAAATTTCGGAACACCTCCTCGGGTCAGATGTTCTCCTGATACCAGGAGCAGAAATTTTTCGAGTTAAAATCATTCTAACTCCGAAAAACGCTAGTATATTTATAGAGAGATATTATAGAAATATAAAGACGTGCATGAAGCAACGTATGCATGCCTATATCTATAGACATATCCAAAATTTCGGAACACCTCCTCGGGTCAGATGTTCTCCTGATACCAGGAGCAGAAATTTTTCGAGTTAAAATCATTTTAACTCCGAAAAACGCTAGTATATTTATAGAGAGATATTATAGAAATATAAAGACGTGCATGAAGCAACGTATGCATGCCTATATCTATAGACATATCCAAAATTTCGGAACACCTCCTCGGGTCAGATGTTCTCCTGATACCAGGAGCAGAAATTTTTCGACTTAAAATCATTCTAACTCCGAAAAACGCTAGTATATTTATAGAGAGATATTATAGAAATATAAAGACGTGCATGAAGCAACGTATGCATGCCTATATCTATAGACATATCCAAAATTTCGGAACACCTCCTCGGGTCAGATGTTCTCCTGATACCAGGAGCAGAAATTTTTCGACTTAAAATCATTCTAACTCCGAAAAACGCTAGTATATTTAAAGAGAGATATTATAGAAATATAGAGACGTGCATGAAGCAACGTATGCATGCCTATATCTATAGACATATCCAAAATTTCGGAACACCTCCTCGGGTCAGATGTTCTCCTGATACCAGGAGCAGAAATTTTTCGAGTTAAAATCTTTCTAACTCCGAAAAACGCTAGTATATATTATAGAGAGATATATAGAAATATAGAGACGTGCATGAAGCAACGTATGCATGCCTATATCTATAGACATATCCAAAATTTCGGAACACCTCCTCGGGTCAGATGTTCTCCTGATACCAGGAGCAGAAATTTTTCGACTTAAAATCTTTCTAACTCCGAAAAACGCTAGTATATATTATAGAGAGATATATAGAAATATAGAGACGTGCATGAAGCAACGTATGCATGCCTATATCTATAGACATATCCAAAATTTCGGAACACCTCCTCGGGTCAGATGTTCTCCTGATACCAGGAGCAGAAATTTTTCGACTTAAAATCATTCTAACTCCGAAAAACGCTAGTATATTTATAGAGAGATATTATAGAAATATAAAGACGTGCATGAAGCAACGTATGCATGCCTATATCTATAGACATATCCAAAATTTCGGAACACCTCCTCGGGTCAGATGTTCTCCTGATACCAGGAGCAGAAATTTTTCGACTTAAAATCATTCTAACTCCGAAAAACGCTAGTATATTTAAAGAGAGATATTATAGAAATATAGAGACGTGCATGAAGCAACGTATGCATGCCTATATCTATAGACATATCCAAAATTTCGGAACACCTCCTCGGGTCAGATGTTCTCCTGATACCAGGAGCAGAAATTTTTCGAGTTAAAATCTTTCTAACTCCGAAAAACGCTAGTATATATTATAGAGAGATATATAGAAATATAGAGACGTGCATGAAGCAACGTATGCATGCCTATATCTATAGACATATCCAAAATTTCGGAACACCTCCTCGGGTCAGATGTTCTCCTGATACCAGGAGCAGAAATTTTTCGACTTAAAATCATTCTAACTCCGAAATACGCTAGTATAAATAGATATATAGAGATGTGCACCCGAGTTTTCAAATATCTTCCTTTCCTAGAGTTCCAAAAGTTCTCACTAAAATTTTTCAACAACTGAAAATGCATTTATTCGAATTTCCTGCTCCACCTCCACCTGTGTATCGTGCTGCTATTTCACCCATCGCTCATTTGGATTAAAAAGTTGTAGGGAGAGGAAAGTGGAAATTAACGTAGTAATTGATTATTGATAATTGATCGAGTCTCTTTATTTGCTTTCTGACAATACAAGATTTCATGATATAAACTACATTTGTATTATAATAATATATGTATACAGCCAAATATATGTAATTTTACAAAGACTGATGTGAGTTCAATATGCACGCGTTCGCTGCAATTGGAACAGAATCCTTGCTGGACGGATATGTTTAGGCTTTGATGCAAGTTTCTCTAACTGTAACAGAGAGTCAAACGTTATAATAGCACTATCGTTCGGTAAATTGCTCAAAAAATTAGACATAAGAAGGATCTTCTTCCATCAATGAGTACGTGCTACGTTACGCGACAAGATCTCTACGTACAGAGTATTTCTATCGAGTACCTGTCACAGTAATATCTCAGTAACGCAATCCCGATACGATCTCTTTGACGCCGCAAAGGCTACTGGACTCGCCACCCTGCGACAGGTGCCTATACCCTAGGTCAGTGCTTCTACTTGCCCGGTTAGTCGTGCTGACGGGGTCCCAAATGGTATCGCCATCTCGCGGCTGAATTGACGAACTACTTTTGCCGTAACACCAATATGGCGTACACATGTTTGCGGTAAAAGTAGTTCCTATGTTTGTCCGCGAGATGTCGATACCATTTCGCACCCCGTTCACCTACGCCTGCCAAAAAATCTCGAGAACTCTAACCACAAAAATAAATAAATAAATTTATAATAATCGGCCGGTGTGAATAATGTACTTTTTAGAGTTTTTTTTAAAGTATTAAATCAATTTCTTTAATAATAAGCAGACTATTTGTCTAATCTGTAGCAACACAAATTCCATAAAAGTTAAACCGTGCATTGCATTTAGCGGCGAATAATATCTTTACGGGTGACATCAAACATCATAATGCCTGGAATCAAGTGTTTTCAAAAAATTAGGAATCAGTGAATTATTTCTAATCGATCCTCCAACAGAATTTGAAATCGCTTTTATAACCTCTCTACTTATGTAAGATACAAGCTCAAGAATCCCGTCTTCTAAAACAAACCATAAACACGATGAACAAATCTATAATATCTCGATTTTACAGTAAAAATATACAGCAAGTTAAAAGTTCTAAAATAATCCGTAAAGAATTTATAGATTTTTTTACCAACGATTTGAATCACAAGTACGTAAAGTCAAGCCCAGTTTTACCGCTATGCGATCCAACTGTTGCCTTCGTAAATGCAGGAATGAATCAGGTAAAACAATACGAAATTTCAATCATTTCACATACCCACAAGCTAGAGTAACTCTAAATAAAATTACAAACCTATATTTAATCTTAGTTCAAGGGGGTTTTCTTGGGTCTTCACCACCCTCCCGCACTGAGAGTAGCAAATTCACAAAAGTGCATCAGAATAGGCGGAAAACATAACGACCTGGACGCAGTTGGCCACGATACCTATCACCATACCTTCTTTGAGATGCTGGGCAACTGGTCCTTTGGAGATTACTTCAAAGTAATCTAAACATTTTAAAAGAAAGATAAATGGCTCTACTAGGCTTCTTTAGAGTTGAATTATGATAAAATTGGGTCTGAATTTGTACAAATTGATCAAATGAGTTTTCAATATTCTAGAAAGAGGCGTGTGAGTTTGCTTGGAAGCTACTAACAGGACCTTACGGAATAAGCAAGGATAGTCTCTACGTAACTTACTTTGCCGGGGATGAGAAAATGGGCTTAAAACCAGATTTGGAATGCAAAGATATTTGGCTAAGGCTTGGCGTTCCTCAGGATAAAATTTTACCATTTGGATCACAGGATAACTTCTGGGAAATGGGAAACACCGGCCCTTGTGGTCCTTGTACAGAAATACATATTGATCACACGATGCAAAAAACTAATCAAGCTTCCAGAGTCAATAAGGGCCATCCTGACCTCACAGAATTGTGGAATATAGTGTTTATAGAGTATCAGAGGTAATTATTTTCCTCAAAACTCTAGATTCAGTCTTGGGTAAAGATATGTACAGTTCGAATGTATTTTTTAATAAAATTGAGATAAAAAATTGTTCCAGACTTTCAGACGGGCCGATAATCCCTCTACCGAAAAAACACATCGATACAGGGATGGGTTTTGAAAGACTAGTCGCTCTGTTACAAAGCAAAAGATCAAACTATGATACAGATCTGTTTCAACCTTTATTTGAAGCTATAAGAAAAAAAACAAACGCCCCAGAGTATCAGGGCAGATTCATGGATGCAGATAAAAACGGAGTTGATACTGCATATAGAATTTTAGCTGATCATTCAAGAATGGTAACCGTAGCATTGGCTGATGGGATGTTGCCTGATCAAAAGTACACTTCAAGAATAGACTCGCTTTTACATTCATCTCATTCGTGTTATTATTTGTATTCTTACCAAGATTAATGTTTCATTTTCTACTCCACAGTCACAAGTTGAGAAAAGTACTAAGAAAGGCTGTGGATGTTGGAGAAAAAGTATTTGGTCATAATGGGCTGCTACTCGAGCTATCTTACCGTGTAGCAGACAGTCTCGGCGACGTATACCCTGAGATAGAGAAAAATTTGAAACAGGTGATTTTATGAGAATATATGTAACATCTGTTCAAGGGTTTGAGAGAAGATTATTTATGTGACAAATTTTAACAAAGGACATACGACTATGACCAGGTCCAAAGAATAATAGCCTATGAAGAAGATTTGCTCAAGTCTTTAAGGGACAGTGCTGGAACTGAATGGAAACAAATTGTTAAAACAAGACCTGTGCTAAAAACTATAAGCAATACCACTGCTCCAGGTCTGGCCGCTGCTTACAAGGATTTACAAACTAGTTTATCGATTATGTGAGCTCTTACTTACTCCGGTATCAAGCTATTTTAACTATTGAATTATTACCTAATAATTTTGGTAACAATGTTTCAGCGCATCAAATCATAAATTGCCATTATTTCTTCCGCCTGAGATAGCCTTCAAAATGTATGATACTTATGGCTTGGATCCGGACACAATATCTGAATTAGCGAAGACAGAATCCTTATCTTTTGACAAAAATGAGTTCAACAATGAGTTAAATAATGCCAGACAAAGATCTAAAACGAATTTCGGGAAGGCAGACATTGAAATAATATCAAAGGAGTCTGTACAGCTACTTGAGATGAATAAAGTACCAACTACAGACGATTCTATGAAATATAATTATACTGTGACGAATGAGGGGTATCAGTTCCCAGCAGTAAATTGTAAATTATTGGGATTGATTGTAAATGGTAAGCTTATATTCGAACTTTAAATATTTGTCCACATATTATCTCTCATAGTGTTTTAAACTAAGAAATTTTTTGCTCCTTGTATAGGTAAATTGATATCTGAAACTGAACCACAAGCCATTGATGATAGCCAAGCTATAGTCGAAGCAACTGTTATGCACAGTGGTAATATCGTCGAAGTTGATTCAATTGTTGATGCAAACTCTACAGTCGGCATAATATTGGATAAGACACCATTTTACGCTCCTGAAGGAGGCCAAGGCTCGGATATAGGCCAAATACTAATCAAAAGTCTAATTTTTGAAGTTAAAGAAGTCAGGAAAATATGCAACTATGTAATTCACATTGGAAAGTTCATAGTTCAAGATGGAACGTAAGCATAATTCACATCTGGTTAATTGTTTCTTCAATACTCAAGCTTCTAAGAATTATAATGAACCAGAAAAATTAATTTTTTCAGAAAACTGGAGGCAGAGTTACACGTCGGCGACAATTGCATAGCTACCATCAATACCAAAACACGGATGGGATTTATGCGGCACCACACAGCAACACATCTACTCAATGCAGCACTACATAAAATTTTACCTGTGACTGGTCAGCGTGGCAGTACAGTTTCAAAGGACAGTTTAGACTTACAATTCAGTTTATTTGGGGAAACACTATCTCCCGGACACATTGAGACAATAGAAAAGCTCATTAACTCTACTATAGACGCAGATTTAGCTGTTACAACACGAACAGTTGATGCTTTGGGCTTAGGATTAGAAGAAAACATCACACTGGTGCCTGGGGAAGTTTATCCTGATACTGGAATCAGAATTGTAGATATAAATGGGCAGGATTTAAAGTCAATGTAAATATTTGGATTTGACTGGAAGTAATCTTCACTATTTTTTCTCTTCACAAAGTCTTTCTACTGTTTACTAGAGAAGCCTGCTGCGGAACGCACGTTCTTAACACGGGAGTGTTGGAGCACTTTTGTATTTTGAAAGTAAAGTCCGAAGGATCTGGTAGCCGTAGTATCAAGGCAGTATCTGGGCCATTGGCACGATTAACAAGGCAAGCAGGGGAAAACATAAAACAGAAAATAATCCAGCTGGAGGATGACTTGAATACCAGACATGCTCAGTTCAATCTACTTGATACTAGAGTACAAGAAATAAAACGTCAATTGATGGATAAAACCGAACGAATTCTACTGCCTTATTTCATTAGGCACGAATGTCTTTCGAGATTAGAGACTCTGGCGAGGACTACAAGATCTCAAGATCGTAGTGTGATGAAGTATGTCTCATTGACTTGTTCTATTTAGTTATCGGCTTTTCTGGACTTTATGTATCAAGATTGTACTATGCCAGTTTATGATACCTAAGTTAATTTACAATTTCAGAGAATCTATAGAAAATGAAATGAAAAGCATTGTACAGTCGTCTACATTACCATTTGTAGTTCATTGTCTACAGCCAGTTAACGTCGCTCTAGAAAAGGTCTCACTGCAAAAGATTACAAGATTTTGGACGCACACACCAATGCTGGTAATTGCACACAATAACGGGGCGGTCAAAGCCAGTTGTTTTGTACCAAAGGTATACAATTTTGCCTGTTTCTTAATTCCTCTTGATTTTTCCAATGGACGTTGCACGATTGTGTTATATATTTGTCTGCATTCCTTTACATTCAATGTATTCAGCAATTCCTAAATTCTTTACAAACAGGAAATTGCATCTAGCGAGTTTAACGCACAGTTATGGATGCAGACGGTTTTACCTATCTTTAAAGCTAATGGAAGTCCGCCGAAAGGTCAAGATCCGTTACTGATTCAGCATATGAAAAGCAAGAGAGTATCTGATGTAGAGCTGAAGGCTTTAGTTGAAAGAGCTGTTACAGAAGCAACAAAGTTTGCTGCACTGCACGTGAAAAGATCAAAACATCAAACGAAATGATGGAATATTCATGAATTTAGTTGAAGTTAGAAAAATTCAGCTGTGTTGCTCTGTAAACATTTGCATGTCAATTTAATGTACAAGTTGTATATATGAAAGATTTTCTCGAGAATATCAAGTCTCTCTTTATATATTCTACACGAAGAATTTAAAAAATTGCAGAAAATGCTTCCGAATGTTTAGAATCGACGAATGACGAATTTATGTATTTTCTTGCCAATAAAATGGCCTCAATAAATTAAATTACAACTATATACTATCCTTATTTATACAATTAATTATCGTCAAGATCCTAATGTCTCTACATGCGTTTGGTAAAACGTTTTCAATGCGTCCCATTGCGTTCTGTGAAGTAGTATATGCTGGCGTTTATTCCTCATGAAGGAAACTGCTTCCTCCGGCGTCCACCCGTTTTTCTGAAACAGAAATTTCAGTTTAGACATTCTGCTACTTGAATAAGATTCGTTGTTAGCTATTTTAGTAAATGAGTGAATTTTTATTTCATTAATAGTCTTACCATCATCAAATAGCATCCAACTAGTGTAGCACTACGTGTCCGTCCTGCTTTACAATGAACGTATACTGTAGGTGCAGGCTTTACAGATTCCTCTGCTTTTTGACTCGATCCAAGAATTTCATTTGAAGTTGAACGATATTTGTTTATAAAATTTACGCCGCTTTTCAGCTTCTCTTGGCAAGGAGATTCGAATATATCTGTTGTTGAAAGTTGTAGAAATTCAACGTTGTGTTTCTTCCATTC
This sequence comes from Tenthredo amoena, assembly GCA_963966615.1. Classification (NCBI taxonomy): domain Eukaryota; kingdom Metazoa; phylum Arthropoda; class Insecta; order Hymenoptera; family Tenthredinidae; genus Tenthredo; species Tenthredo amoena. The sequence continues at coordinate 2,307,929 of OZ016492.1, read as the reverse complement.
CTTGAATAACGAATAATAATTGATTGACGTGAATATTGCATTCAAATTTACGAGCAGAATATTATATGGTAAGTCAATATAAGTGTTTTGACTTTAACAAATGTATTGAACACAATCAATATCATGATTTGTTTTACTGTTCTAATAACTGAAATAATTGTTACAGAACAAAAATCGAAATTCTTTATCCAAAAAATGATATCACAGCATGTATTATTATTATAATTGATGAATGTTACCTCTTTATCGTTGGATAGCAGCCACAATTCGTAATCTTCATTCATGGATACGACTCCCTTAACATTTTCGTCATTTACTAGCTGAAAATTCAGTTTTTCAGTTTCTTTGAGAATGTAGTTAACAAATAAATATATAGCTTCGAAGTTTGAAAACCGTAACCAAATGACAACAATTAAAAACCATTTGTAACTGTTTAAAAAATGTCTATTCTTAGATGAATTTGAATCACAACTTCCGCGCCAATTCCTTAAGCGCGTAAAAGCAGTTTAAGTTTTGAATCTTTCCGATTCTGCGATATTACGCGTGGCTAGATGAATAATATGTTTGAATTATTCAATAAAACATGAATATGAAATTGAATGTATTTATACCTGTTTTGTCATCCCACGAAAAGGCAAGGCTCCTAGAATGACAGTCTCATCTATGCGGTCGTACCATCGCCTCGAAGAAATCTTTTCCATTACCACGTTATAAACTAACGTTGGATAGAACGAAACTCGCGCAAGCATCGTGACTAGAATATTAATAATAATTAACGTCAAAAATCGATGAAATTCGTAGTGGTATAATACGAAAGAAACCAATGATCACAATAATTAGAAAAAATACTGTGCTGCTTGTCGACACCGTGGCGCGCTAGAAATACATAAAAGAAACCACTCCGTTGTAAAGAGAAAGTAGGATATGAATGCTGAACGCGACGGAATAACGATAAATATACGGATTGATTTGGAGGGGGAAACAGAGTATGTTCATCTGCGGCAACAAACCGCAGTTGAAAATACGTGCGACAAAAGGATTACGAATTTTTGAATTCAGCTAATTTGAAAATGCACAAAATTATACCGATTTGTTTCAGCAATTTATTTAGGAATTTGGATTGAATATATTGTTTCGAATCTTTGTAGAAATTTAATATAATAATAATATTATTATAATAACAACCAGCTTAACGGTAAATTTAAATAATTGATGATTTAATGGGCACAGAATAAAAGCAGGATCAAAATAAATATCGACGATTTGTTATAATCGTTAATTTTTATTTATTCACATGATTTACACAATATAAAAAGGAACCATTTGAAAACTTATATTCATAGGCGGATTTATCATTCACGATTTTTTTCAACTCTAATCTGAATTGACTACGTTTAATTTTCATCAATATATTCGAAAACCAAACTATCTACGAAAATACACCGATAAATGACAACGAAATAAACGTTTTCAAATTTCATTTCTTTTGCTATTCCATTTATCTATGAAACTTTTCCACTCATATAGCAGCTTATTTTGATCCTAAATTTAAACTTGACGAAATTCATTCAAAACCTATTAGAATCCGAATTTCTAAGAAGATCTGCGTCTAAACAAACAGGCCCTAGTTCCCCAGTTCTAAAAATTTTCACAAAATGTGTTGCAGCAAGATTTAAGTCGGGTCTGATCACGATCTGGTTATCAAAATTTTTCACTTTCCTAGTCTTCCCGAGTTTAATAGCAGCAGAACTAAGCACTTCTATAATATCATCACAAGGCTCTTCAATTCCAAGCTTGTCGACATATTCAAATCTGTTTTGTTTGTTCAACCAATAAAGTAAATAATCAGCGATTATTTCCGGCCCGACTAAATGATCCTGCAAACAACTAACCAGCGCTAATTTTAATGCAACTTCAGCATTGGGTACATTAGGAGTCAGGACACCCGGCGTATCCAATAAATATACTGGCGGGCTTTCATTGATCTTAATTTTAGTCAATACCGATCGAGTTATACCAGCTACTGCCCCAACTGCAGTAGCATTAGCTTTACCAAGGTGTCTGTTTCTCAGTCTATTAATCAACGAAGATTTACCGACATTAGGAACGCCAATAATCATCAATGAAAACTCTTCCTGATGCGATCTGTTGTACCTCTCAGATTTACTTATGAGTTCTTTAGCTAGAGGAAGGATTTTTTTCATCCCTCGGCATTGCTGATTCTTAAAATTAGTGTTAATAACATGAGAAAATCCCTCCTGCTGCAAATACTTTTTAGCCATTTCATTGTAGCTACTATCTGCAAGGTCTGTTTTATTCAGGATAAATATATGCGGCTTTAAGCCGCTAACTGTATTTCTAAAGTTTGGGTTTCTTCCTGATATTGGTATCCTAGCATCGTGTACTTCGATCACACAATCTACAGACTTTAATTGTCTCTGCATTTGCTTCAGGCCCTTATTCATATGCCCAGGAAACCATTGCAGCACCTCTTTGTTAGGAACCTTAAACGTCTCGCGAAATTTTGACGCTACTTTACCTCCTATGCTAGACATTATGATGCGCTTAGTGGTTTTCGTTTTCTCCTTATTTTTTCAAAAGTTTCTTCGAGGGTTCTCTCCTAATATTCGTAAAATTTTGCTCGTCTTCCTGAAACTAACGAACAAATATTTGAGGATATGTTTCGCGATGTAATTTGGATTGTTTATCAGGATGTTGAATCATTGAAACAATTAAAAGAAGCGAAAATCCAGTCTTTATAATGAAATGAATCAGATCTTCGATTTTATATCGTTTATAGAACGAAATTGAAACTTTACTAACCTAAAAATAACCGGAAAAATGAGAATGGTGATTGGGAGTTTGTCGACTTACGGAATACGGAAAAGAGAGAGTAATTCAAAATCGTGGTTTTTGAGCTCATTAATAATCCATGTTTTCCATGAAACTAGTCTTTCCAAAATATCTGAACCCCGGAGCCGGTGTTTAACCTCCAAATCGCAAACTATTTGCAGATGGCGTCACGAGTTGAGAGTCAGAAAGAGTACACGCTTGTTGGTACACAGGGAAAAGATAAGGGCGTTTTATTTTGTGAATGTGAATTTTAAAGATAACCAAAACGGATTATCACTCAGATGGCTCAGAGAAAATTACGACTCGAAATACAACAGAGTAACGAACAAGGAGAATGTGTAAATCCGAGGGTACCGCGATGGTATGGTCAACATTCTATCACCACAGGCGATATCACAGGTATTTATATTTCCATATGTTATTCGAAATGAAAACAAGATATTAAGATTTTCATATTTGGAAAGTAATTTTTTACAATTTTTGCAAAAATTTATTTGCATTCATTTAAACATGAATTGATTCTGTTTAATACGAAGATGGCAGTCCGCAGTCGTCCATCGAAACATTATTGAATTTCCGCGACTTATGTATTTAATTTGAACAGGGTCAGTTATGAAGATATTAATTACCGATTCAAAGGGCGAACAAATCGCGATAAATATAGGTAACAATGGAAGCATCCAAGGGGTGAACAAAAATCGAGAAAAGAAAGAAGATCATCTAATGTGCATAAGTTCTAATCATTTACAAGATGAGGGGAGAACGAACACGAATAGAAATACCCTCCCTTATATAGGTGAAATAAAATCACAGATTCGTAAAAATCCACCTCTAAATAGTCTCATTTTCTTTATTTATTCATTCCTTCATGTTTCTTTTTTTGTCAGTAAACAATCAGCAAAATACCAGGGAGAAACCTAACTCCAATTTACTATCTGTGAAAGAAGAATTCAAAGAGTACAAAGAACCAACCACAGGATCTTCAATTTCGTTTAAAGAAGTTATAGGAGTTATTTCCGAGGGATATAAATTAGAACCAGAGGTGGAAGAAGAATTTCATACAGAGATGGAAGAGATAAAGTCTGAGGAACTAGATGTGGCTGGGCAATATGAAACCGTTTATATAGACTCAGAGATTTTAGTACCCGAAAATGACGAAACTCCCAGAGCTGAACAAGACTCCCAAATTTCTGGTCCAATGATTCAATCGACTAATGATATTACTTTACTGTGCAGACTTTGCGCGACTCAGCGAAAGGATATGATCTATATTTTCATACCTAACGAAGCTTACAAAAATATAACAGAAAAGATTCAGGACTGTTTACCTATCACGGTGAGAATTGGTATTTATAGAATTTTAGCAGATATTTTTATAGTCTGTGATAATCAATCGTATTTAGAAACTGATAGAAAAGAAACAGTAACTTTCTCCTAATAAAATTGTTTATCATTCCTCACACAGGTGAGAAAGACTGACACACTACCAAAACAAATCTGCCAATTGTGCTTGGAGAAACTAGAAATGTTTCACAAATTTTACAAAACTGTAGCAGAGGCCGAAAAGCAGCTTAACATTCTGAATAAAAAAATATCTGACGAATTGAAAATTGCAGAAAAAGTTAATGAGACTTTACCGCTGCACAATGGACAACTGGATAATGAAGAACCAAGCGAAGAATTAGTATCAGATAAAAAACTGCCAACCAATTCCAGATCGTGTTCTCTTCCAGTAACTCTAAACGGTCCTGAGCTTCTGAATAGCCGAAAAAAATTAGCTGAGGAAAACAATACTGATGACAATATTATCTTTATGGGAGAAACAGCAATTGTTGATGACCTCGAGGAGGAATTTGATATAATAAAGTGTCGAATTTGCGGACTATTCTTTGGTACTGCCAAGAGCTGTTACACGCATGCTTTGATTCATAATTCAGAAGATTACTTTCCTTGCAGTATGTGTGATCAAATTTGTACGAATACAGCAGACAGCTATGAACACGGTATGCAACATGTGGCGCAACGACAGATTCAAAGATTAGCACCAAAATCCAAAAAAAAATCATCCAGTTGCAATCTACAGTCAACTCCGAGTACTGATAAAAATAATGCTGATGATAATATTCTCTGCAATCAAGAAGCAGTTAAGGATCATACTCCTGTTGCAGAAATCGTTGATGATATGATAAAATGCCGGATTTGCAGTAGATATTTCGGGTCTGCTAAAAGCTGCTACACACATTCCGTTGATCATGCTTCAGAGAATTACTGGCCGTGCAGTATGTGCGATAAAATACTTCCCAATGCAACAGACAGCTGGAAACACAGTGAGGAACATATAGTGCGTAGGACGTGTTATCGGAGGGCAGCTATGATCGCGAAATCACTGTCTGATATCAACCAGAGATCTCCGCCAGTTACAAGAAGTAAAAGACTTCCGAATAACACGGAAGTAATAGCTGGAAAAAATAGAACAGATGACAATATCACCGCTGGTCAAGAAACAGTCGAGAATCAAGCTTCTATTGAAAAAAGTAATAGCAACGATATGGTAAAATGTCGAGTTTGTGATGCCACATTCTTCGACACTAGAAGTTGCTATAATCATGCAAAAGTTCATGTTAAGGAAGATTACTACCCCTGTACTATGTGCCCTGAAACATTTACAACTACAAGGGAGTCGTGGAGACATGCCTTGGACCATATAAAGGACAAAAATGATGAAAGAAGATCATTGGTGTACATGTGCAACACATGTGGAAGAAAATTTGTGAAAGAAGATAGACTACGGTTCCATGAAATCTACCATGACCCAAATATAAGACCATGCTATTGCGAACAATGTGACAAACTATTGTCTTCAGAGTCATCTCTGTATCGCCATATGCTCAACGTACACAAGCGACCTAAGAAATACACTTGCGAAATATGCAGAGAGCAGCTTAGGTAAATAGAAATGTGAAATATATAGAAATTAGATTTGATTCTTTTTAGATTCTAGTTTAACAATCGTTCACTATTTTTCAGCGATCAATTGCAGGTAGATTTTCATCGATTGAAACATGCAAATGAACGTTTCAAATGTTCTTTGTGCAATAGCAGCTTCTTATCAAATGATGAGCTGAAATTGCACAGACAAGAGCATGGTCATTATTCGATGAGCGCAAAAAATTCTTCTTGCTTTTATTGCGGACAGACATTCTTGCAGGTAAATTTTAGATAAAAATGAGTGAAATTACTTTTCCTGAATTATGTAAAGTGAATAAATGCCAAATGATTTATTGTCAGCTAATCAGAGTTTGATATTTTTGTTTCAGAAAGGTTCTCTGACTGATGATATCAGAAAGCACAGCAATGAATGTCCATACATCTTCTCGAGAACGTATGTTAATAATGAGAGTGGAAATAAAGATAATACAACTCCCACAGATGGCAGAATAGTGAATTTTACAGAACCAAAAGGACAGAAAAGTCTTCATACGAAAAAAAGACCATCCGATTATTCACTCTGCAGTGAATCAATGGAAGCAAAAAAAACGAAAACGGAACATACACCGTCTGTAAATACACATGATAAATAATGCTGATGCGATGTTTGTGGACAAAAAATTAGGTGGCCTGGCGCCATACGGCGACACAAGGAAGATCAGCACAGAATGAAATAGATCTTCAATAAATATAAGGCGAGATTTGACTTGAATATAATTGTAGATATTTGAAAATAAATAAATTATATCTATACTGATTCATTAGTAAAATTCTTTAACATTCATTCAAAACCGTGTATATCTTGTTTCATTTATATAATATAAACGCAAAACGTAAGTATAAAAGATTCCGTTTATTTATTTTCATTTTATATATTTTTGTACTTTCCGACTAAGTAAATGCTACGTCGAGTTCTCCTTTACAGCTAATAGAAATAAGTTTGGTTCAATTTAGGGAGCAGAAAGCTTTCGATTTAAGAATCAATCACTTTCATTTGCCATGTGCAAGCTTTGAAAATTTCGCGGCACGATTCTTGAGATTCCCGCCAACCCGAGATTGTTGAAATTTATCAAGACGGAATCTCGTGCGGTAAAATATTGAACGCATCCAGAAACGACAACCATTTCTAATATTTTGCTCTCCTTTTCTCTTACTCTAAAAACATTGAATCAGACCATAAGAAAATAGATGTATAAATTCGTCGGGTGTCACATGATTATCATTCCGATTACATCACATAATAGATAGCAATGTGCAGGAACGCGTTTCTAGTACAAAATGACATTTATGAACTTCAAACCACCATTTTACTGGTGCGGAATCGTGTATGAATGAAGTAGGCGTAGTTGGTCTGTCATCTGTGTGTATATAGTGTGACATCCGCATTACATTTTAACATTCGTATAGATAATTTAATCAGTGTATACCTATATCAGAAGGCGCTAAAGCGCAAAGAGTTAAGTATTTCAATTAAATTCATTCGCATTATTTTGTGCTTTTCGCGTAAGATCATTCTTCAATATTTCGTATTATATATCACTTGAATAAATTAACAAAAACAATATTATCTCGGTCTAAATATAATAAAAAATAATGATGAAAGTCAATAATATCGTATATTATACCGCGACGATTGTCTCAATTATTTCCACAATCAAGACATATAATAATCTCTACTGTATTAACTTATATAACTTATTTGCTATAGCTCTATAACCAACAACAGGCTTCAAGTATGAATGAAAATTTCATTCTTTCAACTTACCAAAAATAAATGCTTATCAATCTCATCAAAAGACATGGGATAATTTTTATTCAATCTCGAAACAATCCGTAATTGAATGTTCATATATTTATTCATTCCAATAAACAAAAGAAGGAAACACTGTGTGTCTTTGAAATAATTCAAATTGCGATTTTTTTTTCTACCGTTTTTTGAATCCGTTCTACTTCACCTGCTTTGAATATTTAGGGCATATTTCGCATATGATGAGAAAAGAATTACCAATTTTGAATACACTATTGTTATTGAATTAGTTAGCAATTTATTTTCTCTAGAATTCACTGAACTTGCATCATTTATTGCAGCACATAGAAATAGAAAAAATTACAAATAGGTATCAGAAATGTTTACATTTCATTTTTGTAAGCTTGAGCAAGAAAGCAAATTTTTTACCATGAATATAAAACTATATGTATGTGAAATCGAAATCAGCTGGAAGCTTCGTTCGCATCAATTCATTCGTTGATTTGTCAAAAATAATAATATAAATTTGTCAGAAATAAAGTCACCTGCTTATCACTAAAACGAAAAAAAAAAAAGAAAGCAAGAAACAGACTGATGCTAGACTAAGATGCTAATTAATTGTTTTTAAAACAATGGAACAAATGCATGAATCAATCAATTGGCAATGACTATTTCATTGTAGTTTACTCAAAACAATTAATTTCACAAGAAAGTGTTGTTCCTTTGCTTACATTGAACACGAATACAATATTAGAGACCGTAATTAATTGGCCTAATAAATAAAACGGCTATTGGCATTTTATCTTGAATTAAATTTTGTACAATTTATTGTTTAATTTTCTGTATGAAAATTGGATGAATAAAAATGCTGTATAAAACTAAGTTGAGAATGATGAACTTTATAAATTTCATTTTTCTTTTATGTACCCTAAAACGCCGCTGACCCGTTATTAATTTTAGAGTATCGATATGTATCCTATTTTATCTCTCGCAGTAAACATGGTTATCAGACATTGTGTACACGCTTGCTTGTTGGACAACACTTTCCCATGTAAAAACAACAGCAAAGTTCGACAATTAACGTAGTACCTCGGCCAGATACGAACCGTTTTTCCCTGCAGCCATAGACAAAACAAGGGTTTGATAATGTTCAATACGCTTTGTAGAATTTTATGGTGATTTAAAGAACGCAAGAACCTCATTGAATTTGGAGAAAAAACTGAAGTCTAAGTCGATCTGACAACTGAAATAATTGGTGGAAGTTTAGAGCCAGTTTGTCATCAAACTTGTCTTGCTTTTTTTAAACCCATATTGTTACGCTTCAGGAATTTTTCTATCATCATTTGGATTTTTCTAACACCGTCTTAAATATCATCTAATCGTAAATCATTGCTTGCTAATAAGCTGCGCATGAAACGATCTCTGAAGGACAGAGTAGAGTTGTTTGTAGCCTTTTCTGATGATCTAAAAATACTTGAGCTGTGCTGTATATTCCCATCCAGCATTTACTTTGCCTTGAAGTAGATAAATCTTTAATAATAAATAAATTTTGTAGAGTGGCGATTAATCTTGAGCAACATCTTCATCAAAATTTGTAAGTCAGTCGGTCGTAAATAATAACAAATTTATACAATTAATATTAGACAACTTTTCGATTTCAATTAATGAACATTTTACTTCGAGTTCTTCTTTCTAGCGTAGCTAAAGTTTCTTAAATCTGTTTCTTTTTTTTTTCACTACTCTGAACTATTGAGTTTGAGCTCAAGAATCTTTCAATATATTCACAGCTTACGATAATGGCTCAGCCACAGAAACTAGCGTTAGGAATAGACCTCGGTACAACGTCTGTTAAAGTAGTCGTTGTCTCGATTGAAACAAAACAGATTGTCGGTAAACAGAACAAGGATACACAGGCAAACGTACCTAGCGACCTTGGTGTTGAAGGAAATAAACAAGATGTACCGAAGATTCTGTCCGCAGTCCACAGCTGTATATCGCGTATCCCCAAAGATCTGCTACGTCAGGTAATAATTATCTGGAAAAGAACTTCCAAAAATTAGAGACTCAATTATAGCAAAAGATAGAAAAAGAGGATTAACTTGCAATTATAATACAGGTCGTTCATATTGGGATTTGTGGACAAATGCATGGCGTCACTTTGTGGAATTATTCATCGGAGGAAACCAATAAAGATCCCGAGGCTATATTTAAGTTGGAAATTTCGCGAGACAAAGTATCTCCGCTTTACACCTGGCAAGATTCGAGATGCGACCCAGAATTTCTGGCCACTTTACCGGCATCTAAAAGTCATCTATCTACTCATACTGGTTACGGATGCGCTACTTTGTTTTGGTTTGCTAGAAACAAGTTAGTACCTGTTCAATCCGCGCTTTCAAACATAATATGACTCCGATCTGAAAAACAGATGTTAACAGTCGTTGCCCTGTATTCTTACAGACCGGAAAAATTGAGCAAATATAATAGATGCGGTACTGTCCAAGATTTGACGGTCGCATTGCTTTGCGGACGTAGTGAAGTCGCGATTAGTGCTCAAAACGCAGCAAGTTGGGGATACTTTTTAACTGAAGAGGGCCGTTGGGATTTGGATGTGTTGACTGACAATGATTTCCCTACAAGCATTTTACCCAGCGAAATATTGAAGCCTGGACAACCAGCTGGTACTCTGGAGCAAACATGGTTTGGAATTCCTGCTGGGACTCCAGTGGGTAGCGTATCGTTACCGATTCATGATATATCGATGAAATTTCATAAACTTATAGTCTAATTTATACAATTAGCTGTAATCAACTAACTTTTTCTGTAGGTGTTGCTCTAGGGGACTTACAGTGCTCTGTATATGCTTTGCTGAAGAACCCAACTGATGCGGTGCTCAACATTTCCACTTCTGCTCAACTTGCCTATGTCGATCCGTTTTTCAGCCCAAAGTTAGCAACTGGAACAGGTAATTACTGAGATTAAGATTTAGGAAAGAGTAGAGAAATCTTATGCCTTTGTTTATTGATAATCGGTTCGGATTTTTAGAAATTTAAACCCAATCATACAAATTTTCAGCAAAAATTCAACATTTTCCATATTTTGATGGAAAGTATTTAGCAGTGGCTGCTTCTTTGAATGGAGGGAATTCTTTAGCTACTTTTGTGAAGATGTTACAACAATGGAGCATGGAATTGGGCTTCTCAATACCTCAGTGTACGTAAAGTGTAAATAAATGTTATAAAGTTTGTTTGATAGTCATATTTCAATTTCATGTACTTAAACTTGATAGAATCATTTGAAAAGACTCGTTTTCGATCTAGCCAAGGTATGGGAAAAGTTAATAACTCTTGGAAAAGAGGATTCAGCTATTTCTGAATTAGAAATAATACCTACTCTGCTTGGAGAACGTTATGCCCCAGATCATACAGCCAGTGTGAGTCAAATTACGTTAGACACCTTGCAGCTTGGCCAGGTATTCCGTGCTTTGTGTTCCGGAGTTATAAAAAATCTTCATGAGTAAGTAGCTAGAAAAATACATTGAATTCACGAATTAAGACTAAAAAAGATACGACGATTACTATTGTTGAGGAATCTACAACTCAATCATCAAAAATTACCATTCTCCTTTCTTCGTAGCATGATGCCCCAGGAGACTTTACAAAATGCGGGAATCCAGCAGATTGTGGGTAACGGATCAGGCCTAGTTCGCAATTTAGTGTTGCAAAAAGAGGTATTGCGCTGGTATCAGTTACCGTTAGAAATTGGGCAGTCAGGAGATGCAGCTCTTGGAGCAGCTTTGGCTGTAATCAACTAAAACTGGAAATACAATAATAATTAACTGAATAACTGAGCTGAATGGCTCTGTGATATATGTAGTGTTGTTTGATAGACGTAGTTTGATTTATCCTACATCAATAGATTGTCTTTTTCCCCTGTACGAAAACTTTCCAAAGGACTGTGAGTAGGCAGGTACCTTATAAAATAAATTTGATAATTCGAATTTGGATTAAAAAAATTGTATATCACTATTTAACTAGTCACCATTTTTTTTTTTTCTTGTATAATATATGCCGAGTTACGTCAACCATACAACCGTTATGAAAAGCACATTTTTAGATCTAGGATACGGTAAATTTATAAAACGGAACTAATGTAAGTGAAGAGTAATTTCTATATTTATATTTATATTTATAGTAATAAGTTGAAATTGTTATTAAATTGTTCAAAATCAGAGATGTTCATCCAAGGCACTTCACATTTCATATCCAGATAATTTGTGTACAAATAATTATCGACGATACAGAGATACAGCAAATGATGAATTATGTACAATCGAGATAACAAAAAAAAGCCAATAATAGCAGATATTCATAACATAAAATAAAATGTTATGGTAAAAAAAAATGTTTGATTAGGTCGCTAATACTATATTAATAATATCATGTTTTCATGTCAAATTAATGGTCTCTGTTCCATCTCCATATCGTCGCATCATCGCAAACGCAAAGCAGTACAGAACCGTCTCTACTAAGTGTAGTCTGACGTATAGTTGCGGTACATCGAGGATGTTCAAGAGAACAACACCTCGCTTGACCCGGTTCATCGACTTCTAGATCCCAGACATAAGTGCGGCCGACTTGATTCCCCAGAGCGATAGTTCTCTGCCAAAAGTCCATAGAGAATCTAATGAACCAAATATCGCACTCCTTGAATTCAAAGCGGTGTAAAACAGTGGCGCTTGTCTCTCCGTTCCGCAATTGTGTGTCTTCCAAACGTCCAGGTTTCCAACAAACGATACAATTCTCGCAAGATTTGCTCAGTATGAAATCTCCGTACCATTTAACACAGTCCACATAATTACGGTGTACATCTCTGGTTGTGAAATCAGGAAAATGTTGAAGAATAGAATCAAAAGGCCGCCCGTTTCGAGTTGGATTACAATAATAAGACTGCTTGATAGCATCCAGCATTTCCCCTTTATCTAGCGACCATAATTTCAAGGCATGATCCATTCCGCAAGATATTATTCTTTGTCCAGTCATGTCAAAGTCTGCACTGAGCACTTCGCTCCTATGACCTTCGACTCCACCGAAAATAGCTATACAAACGTCAGTCTTAATGTTCCATAATCTAAGCGCGTGGTCCTTGGAAGCAGAAAGAAGAATGTTCGGATCCTTTGGATGGATCTTAAGCTCATTAATCGCGTGCCCATGACCAATATAGTGCTTAATGCAGGTCATAGTAACAGTGCTGATGACTCTGATTACTCCGCGATATCCTGCAACAGCTAGCAAAGGTTTTCCTGAGTCGTCGTAACTCCATACGCAAGTGTAAAACTTCTCCTCTGTGTCTGGATCCGCGTAGCATTGTCTTAGCCTAATGTTACTTCCCTCTGGGCATTCGTAAATGCTGACTCTGTTACTTCCCACAGAGGCAAATATCATCGGTTCACCTTCTTTGAGGTGGTGGTTAAATTGAGCACCAAAAAGAGGCTCGCCGTGGTCCTCTTTAACGCTACAGCAGTATTTATACATCGGTTTATCATTGCATGATTTGTTTTTAGCAGTTTTACTCTGCCTTCTTCCCTTCTTCTTGTATCTCGCACTGCGAGTTGGTGTGTCGCTACGGTGAGTACCTGCCGTCGAATTACTACCAATACTACACTCAGTTTCATCACTGTCGTTCTCGCTTTCTTCTTGACTTGAAGCGTAAGCCTGGCACTGGGATTTAGGGCCGGCTTTCTTCATGGTTTTATTGGATTCTTCGTTATCTAAAGAAATTATTAACAATTTAATCAGAATAATTGATGTGGAGTGAAATATAATGAAGAATGATATCAAATTCCTTAATGTAAGAAGTGAAAATGATGTAGTGGGACTTTCTTTGCTATTTGATCTCATGTTCTATGAGTATTTTTCATTTCTGATGAGCCTTTGACTAGGAAATTATGCAGTTTGATGGCATAACAGCTTTTGTCAATAAAAAATTACCTGAACTGCACATTTATTCAACAGTCTCGTCTGTATTAGGCATTCTTAGATACTGTCTTGGTGTATTTAATAACGGTAATCCACTTTTATGCCCCAAAACACTAGTAGCCAAATTTATAATCCTATCGCCCAAGTAGAGACAATCTTCTGGTACCTAAAACAAGTTTCTAACTAAGTATGTTGATAATAATAATAAGAATAAGAAAAACAATGATGAAGTTGGGCATAAATTTTGGTTTTTTCGTTTTTTCAAATTCATTCTGATAAACTCTGTAAATAATGATTGAAAATTTTCATTATATGAACAAAAAGAAGCGAGAAACTTACAAAAACGTTTGCGTTCAGAAGTCTAATGTTGTATTTGTTACACGTTTCCAAAATCCTGTCACTCGTCACCCCCATAGCATTTGCTGAAATACTATTTCCATTGACTAAACATGTGTGGCCATACAACACGAAGCTTTGGTCTACTAGAAAAATATTTTTCTCCACCTTAACAAAAGGTAAAGATCTAACGTTAAAAATAAAATAAGAACGAATCATAAATAAATATTATTATAGGCAATGAACATGTTCGTTTTTCGTTAATAGAAACTAGTAAATAGTAATGTAAACAAGAATCTATGTAGGTACCTCTTGCAGACACTGATTGAGCCTTGTGTCGATTGCAAAGACGATAAAATCAACGTGTAGATTTTTATATACGGCGAGAACCTCGGTGAGAGATTCGCATTTGTGTACGAAAATGCGATATCTTTTATTAGATGCACTTTTGAGTAAACCTTCGGCGATTTTTTCGCAAAATTCAGCGGTAGAAATGACCTACGAAAGAGTTGTTGTTGTCGCGTCATTTTGTAATGGATGATACTATTTTTTAAATTATATCATTAACATAATATCATACATGATATATCATGAGTTATTATCTTCTTACCAGAAATGATATCACTCCGAAATTATGCCGTATTCCATAACGTAGAACCTGCGCCATTAGGAAACCAACAGACCGATATTTGTCACCGGCAATCCGCCACGCTTTTAGGTTATATACGAACCCGAACCTCTACATTGTAGATGCTAATTCAGCTCGAATAATTAAGCGGGATTAGTACCCCTGTAAAGAAATGCAGGTGCATTTGTTACCGCGAGGCTTTTATCAAATTTATTTTATATATTCAATTAACTATCGGGATATGATACTGAACAGATTCACCGTTCTTTCTTCTTCAGCATTTTTAAACGCGCCAAAAGTCAGAAATTTAGGACGCTGCTATTGGCCGAACAGTAAACCTGCCCGTTTTTATCTATACATCAGAATTCGACTCTTCATTACCGACAATCAAATTGTCGTCTGCTATTGTTATTCCACCGAAGTAAGATGTTTGTAGCCTATATTTATGATAACAAAATGTCATAAAAGATATTGCGACGAAATAATCTCCTAAATAAATTGATAATAAATATCGGTGATCCCTCACAGTGTAATTATCGCTATTTGTAACACGAATTTTTCGGTTCCAACCTCCTTTAAGGTTAATCGGTGAGTGTAGAATGCACAATTTTCTATAATACTGAAAATTGAATTACAATTTACTGATACTTCGAGATTAATTAAACACTTGATGATGAACAATTGAATACTTCTATCGTCTTTATTACACAGATTCAGAAAGCTAGAAACTGCAAGACGAATTTCTTGCAGCGATGGAGAGGATAAAATGTGAGGAAATGGAGATGGCTGGGCAAATAGAACCTACTTCAAGATCTTCATTCTCAGATGAAAAAGTTATTCAAATAATACCTGAGGAACATCCTCTAGTGAAGCTAGAGCCTGGGATACAAGATGAATTCCATGCAGTAATAAATACGATGAAATGTGAGGAGACTGGGCAATTTGAAACAATTTATGTAAAATCAGTGATATTATCTGAAAATGATGTAGTTCAGAGTTCTGGACAGAATTCAGAATTCTCTAAAGTATTATTACAATCAACCGACGATAAACCAATGCTTTGTAGACTTTGCGCGACTCGAAGCAATGATATGATTCATATGTTCGGTCAAAATGAGGTGTACAAAAATGTAATAGAAAAGATTGACTACTGCCTACCTATCATGGTGAGATTTTGTTTCATACGAATTTTCATAAGAATTCAGAGATGTTTTACATTGAGTCCTGACCTTATAATAATTTTATATAAAACAGAAGAGCACAAAAACACGAAATATCTGTACATGCACCACTTATTTTTACACAACTTTGGCACTCATTTTCTCACAATACGTTGTCTTTCATCAAATAGGTGAGGGAGACTGACACTCTGCCAAAACAAGCATGCCGGACATGCTTGGAGAAACTGGAACTGTGTTATCAATTCCATAACAGTGTAGCAGAGGCTGAAAAGCAGCTGCTCATGTACGATGAGCAAACATCAAGAGAATATTGTGAATCTTCACCGCTGTTCAATAATGAAGAATCTCAATTTGAACAGGGTGATTGTTATTCTGCACCAAATAGCCCAATGAGCCCAGTACATTTGAGAGAAGAATTAAGTCCCAATGCCAAAGTATCCAATTTTGAAAATGATTTTCCTCTGGCAACAAGAAATAATCTAGTCTCTAATAGCCTGAGCGTAGAAGCAAAAGAAGATAACCATGAGGTTGATATTCTCTTTTGTAAACAGAAATCTAAAAGTCAAAAGATACTGGCGAAGAGCGGTAATGAATTTAAAAATAAATTTGTCTCACAATTAAAACAAAAGTTGAGTAAACTTTACCATAAGTCCAGTATTGAACCACATTCTGTATCGGGAGACCAGTTGAGGTATATAATAATATTCCACAGGCTTTATAGTTGACATTTATATGGATGAATTGAATAACATGGTGATATGAATGTATTTTACAGAACTGAAGAAATCCTCAGTGCTCATCCTAAGAAAAATAGTCCCGCAGTAGAATGTGACTTCTGTAAGAAAAGATTCCACTCTGAAGTACTGGAAGTGCATAAAGAAACTTGCGGTAGTAGGCTACTAACTAAAAAGAAACTTTTTTCATGCGCTTATTGTTGCAAGGAATTTTCTCGAGTAAGGATAAACATAAAGAAGCAATATATCATTGCTTTTATTTGAAATTACGGTTATTTCACGTCTCAGATACCACGTTTTTGGTATAAAAACTGAATATTTCTACCTTCATATTTGCTGAATTCCGCCCAACAGTTAAAAATTCAGTATCATACGTCCCCTGAAAAAAGTTACTCATTTCTTACAGAAAATGCATGTAGAAGCTCATATACGGACTCACACCAGGGAACGACCTTACAGCTGTAAATTATGCACCCAGAGGTTCAGCACTAAGAGAACAAGAAATGATCACCTCAGAATTCACATGGGTCAACGCCTTTTCAAATGTTTTATATGTGAAAAGACGTTCAAGAAAGCCTGCGGACTGAAAGGCCATGCCCGTTGCCATACATATAAAATCCATTGCCCAGTGTGTAATGAAACGTTTGATACAGAAGCCAGAAGGAATTTCCATATGGCCACGCATGCAGATGCAAAACCATGCCAGTGAGACTTTTTCGAAACTTATTGTAGTACAAGACGGACTCTGTTGAGGGGGTTTGATATTGTTTCTGTACTTTGATAGTGAAAATTAAGACTGGCCTTGTATAGAACTATAAAATTTGAAATACTCGATAAACAATAAAGAGATATTCAAAATTCGAATTACAGCTGCTCAGTTCTTCCTACTCATTAATATAAACCAGAACAAAAATCAGAAATTCAGAAATTTATAATATCCGGAATTGATTTTGCTCTTCCAATTTCGTACAATGAAATTATAAGATAACAGATCTTTCAATATTACGTTGATCTAAGATTGATGCAGATGAGAGGCCTTGACCAAGTTCGCTTTCCTCATAAATCCGAATAGCATTTTGTAGAAACTCTTTACGCCTCTTCAACTCTTTGTAATATAATTCTAGGTGAGCTTTGCGTTGATCGATTTGCTGGCCTTCTTCCGACAAAGTTATTGTTTCGCTCAACATTTTCTGGAGCTAGAATGAACTTTACTGATGTAAAACAGTCTTGAAAATTACAAAGAAATTTTTTTACAAAATTTGACAAAATTTTCCAGCAATTAATTGGGTCTTCTCCAAGTAATGAATGAAAGAAGGTCAAATACCTCTTCGTTAGGTCGAGAAACTCTATTATTTGAATTTTCGGCATTCAAGTAAACTTTTCTGTTCCTTAGCTCAGATTCTTCCTGTAAAATGATATTTTTCTCATTTTGAATCCGTTGATTTTCTCTCATCAGTTCCTTTGCTTGTTCTAAAAGTCTTTGAGCCTTTAAAAAACGTTTACAAAGTATAAATTTTATTTAAATTTCAGCCAAAAGCAGAGCAAAACAACGTGAATTTATCTTTCTCGCACTTCACTTGATGGGTTTGGCCCAAAGTAAAGACTGCCGACTTCTGAAAGGGCGAAGTGACTTGGACTCTCAAAGTTATCATTTTGCAATACTTTTTCTGTGTTTGATTTCTGTGGCTGCATTTTACTGTATAATTTAACTAAAAAGCCTAAATTTCTGTGTCTAAATGACTAGAAGAAAAAAAAAGAAAGTTCAAAGTAACACATTCCTCATTTGTTAGGCTGCCTGATTACAAGCAGAGATTAAAACAGCTTCAGAAATGGTTCTTTTTCTTTTTCTTTTTCTGTTTTCTTTATTTGATCAATTTAGATTTGTTAGATGAACAACAAGATTGAGAGATACAATATACATAAACACTATAATCTTCTGCATTGAGTCTAGAAAGTCGAACCCCTTAGTGGTATTTGTAGTTCCTGTGATGCTCTGTAAAATAGAATAAACAAAAAGAAAAAGAAATTAAGGAATATTTATATACGTCACGAGTTTCGCTACAAGCCCAATTAATCCATTGTAACACACTTACTCATCTTTCCGTAATTGATCGTATAAAAGAAGATCATGCTAGCAGCAATGAGCTGATAATATGGAGCGATACCACCATGTTTCGGCAAAACATATTTATGCTGCCAACGCCACCATGCTGAAAAAGAATCACGAGATATTAGATAGGAAAATGATGTGGGATTAACAAACGCGTTCAATAATCGAGTAAATGAGACGGGGAAATTGGAGGTCGGAGTTATTCGCCTTTTAGAATGTTTCAGTTATTCGTAAAAAAAAGGATATTCGATCGCAAAGTGGTTTCCCAAGGGTTTAAAAATCCATTTCTTACGTAATCGATGAATTCTAGACAATTTGTAAGGTTATGCAACGAATTTTTGCTACTGACAAGATGGCAGTTTTTTCAATATAATTTCGATCAATTTATTACTAAGGGGTTAACATCTATGCAAAAATCGTTATTCTCTCAATATGAAGTCCTTGAAATTTTCTCTAGATTACCTACCTCGAGAAATAGCAGCTACTGCAGCCTGCGGAGTCTTCTTACGACGAGATAGCCACGGCAGTACTTCGTTGAGCTTTAGTTGGCCGAATGGAGTGTCCGCTTTAGAATTAAAATTGTCAATTTTATTATATCATTTGGGAAATAAAACTAAAGACTATTTTGTACAGTATTTAACTCACCTTGTCCGTAATAACGGGCCGGATCGTAGGGCCCGTGAACCGATGGGTTATATTCTGCGGGATAATCACCGAACCCCATTTTTAGAACCTCTGACTGCTTTCAGTCGGACTTCTGAACGAAGTGAACGTTAGTGGCGCTTCGATCGTAAGCTATCTATAGGGTGTTCCGATGATATGTATTCTTCGATATTCGGAGGTTGTTGAAAGGCATCTACAGGGTGCGACGGAGTGGATTATTCGAGTTTCGTCAAACTCAGACTCGAAATGGAATTTAAAATAACCTATAAATAGACGTCAGTAATTTGTTGTACTTCTATACTTTAATCGCTGTTATTTCCTTCTTTTTTCTTTTTTTTTAATAACACAGGAGATTTCTGTGGCTCTTTATTTCTATTCCTCTATATTATTTCAGTAGAATTAGTTGTTTATCGTGAAATAATTCCTGACTATTTCGTAAGAAATTTAAAATAAAAAAAACTCATTTTCAGGTTATTATAAATAATCATTGGTTGGATAATGAGCGAATTATAAATGACGACGCTAAACAATAGACACTTATTAAACCTGTTTAAATGTGCAATAAGACTGAGCAGTACCAACACGTCGAAATCTAACCTAAAAGGAATACTGCTAAGTATGCCGCGTGAGAAAGGACACGTGGATGCGATGCGGAAGCATCGCATAAAGCTCAAAGAAAAAGGAAAAAAATATCTACCCGGGATCCTAAACCTTCAGGTGAAATTCTTTTCTATTATTTCTATTTTTTCGATCATCAATTATTATTTTTACACATTTTTTTCTCTCACCCTTTCAAAAAACAGGTCCTGGGCTCCGGTTCTCAAGGCTCTCCGAGATCCTTATATTTATTTACAGACCAGACCAGGTATTTGTTCAACTGTAGCGAAGGTACGCAGCGTCTGGCTCTGGAACACAAATGTAAATTATCAAAGCTAGAACACATATTCATAACTCGTCCTACGTGGGAAAACATGGGCGGTTTACCGGGACTGTCTTTGTCTGCGCAAGATGTCGGCGTCCCGCACTTCACTATACATGGGCCTTCGGGAACCTCAGAGATCTTTGAAGCTACGGAGAAATTTGTCATTCTAAGAAGCCTGGGAGTATCAATGTTCGATTGCGACTCTGATACCATGTTCGAGGACGATATTATGACAGTGAGATACGCCAGACTGATAAAACCAGTCTCTGGAAATGAGGAATCTGACTCAGATCATAGCATTGAAACCACGGATGATGAGACTGACTATTACGCTCATGAGATTAATAGAAACGGCAAAAGACTTAGACTAATTGATAATACCGTACAGAAATACAAAAAGAAGAATTATCCGAAGAAAAGAATCGACGAAGCCATGGCTTTCATTTGTAAACTGAAACCTAGGCCTGGTAGTTTATGCTTTGAAAAATGCGTTGAGAAGGGAGTCACTCCTGGACCTCTTTTTGGTAAGTTGAAAGACGGAGAGGACATCACCTTGCCGGATGGAACTTTTGTGAGAAGTGAGGATGTAAGGATGCCGGACGATCCTGGAGTTGTTTTTATTGGTAATTGAAGCAGAGATTGTATCTAGTGCAAGAAATCGCTGGATACCTATTGATAATCAAATTTTGTACTGTTTTTTTTTTTGTAGTCTTAGAATGCCCTACGCTAGACTACCTGGATTCATTGGTGAATAATCCCGTGTTTGAAAACTATCAGCGACCTAATGCTTCGGACGAGAATCTAGCATTTTGTGTTGTTCATTTTACTCCAGAGGAAGTAATGCAAGATCAAAGGTACAAGGTTTGGATGGATAAGTTCGGGATTAGTACCACGCATTTGGTATTGAATAAGAAGAATGATTGCCTTGGGAGTGAAGCGGTCCACAGAATGCAGCATAAGCTTCATTTACTTCACCCAAAAATATTCCCGTTTCTGAATGAACAAGGGTTTCCTAAAAGAAACGAAGAAATTTTTAATATCGTTGAGGGAAAGGAGGATGAGCTTGTTGATAAATTGATTGGAGAGTCTAGTCAATCGGTGAGATATAACTCTAATATCATTCTGGTTTTCAAATATTTGTAGAGACAATTATATGGAGATCAAACGCAGATGATTTAAAATCGTCAATGAATAAAAATATGTATCAAATTTTACAGGAATCTGTAACGAATTTCGAATCCAATGGTAGCAGTATATTAATTCGTGGTAAGACTCTGCAAAGCATTCATCTGCGTCCTAAGAAAGGATTTGACCGAAGTTCAGAGCTAAAACTACAGCCAGAAGTCTATCTGAATGAAGCAATGGCTGATGAACGATTTCTTGATACTCTGGCAGAGCTTCAGACTGAAATAAATTCAAAGACTAAAGAAATGGGTAACATCGCAGAGTATCCAAAGCTGATATTCTTGGGGACAGGCTCTTGCGCACCAAACAAAAGCAGAAACACTAGCGGGATACTTTATAGAGTCAATGAGACTAGTAGCATAGTTTTGGACTGCGGAGAAGGAACCTTGACGCAGATTATGAGATTTTATGAAAAAAGCGAAGCGTATAAAGTCCTGGCGAGCATCAAGGTATGGTATTTATGCCTGATGCCCAAGTTACACGTTTCTTTATTACAGTTTTCTCTATCTTCTCATCATTTCTTTGTCTTGCAGGCCATCTATGTTTCTCATTTGCATGCTGACCACCACATAGGATTAATCGGTCTTTTGAAAGCGAGGCAATGGGTGACGAAAGATCCAGCCTTTGTTCTAGCACCTAAACAGATTTCTTCCTGGCTGAGTTTTTATCACAAAAGATTCGAGCCGATACTAGACAAACTTATACTGATTGGAAACGACGACCTGAGACTAAGCGATCATAATGAAACGATCAAAGATAAGCAGAGTAAACTCTATGCCGAGTTAGGGGCAAAGGACATCAGCACAACACGTGTTAAGCATGTTCCGAATTCTTTTGGAGTTGCTGTGACTCTAGAAAATGGATACAAAGTAACTTACAGGTCGGTTGACACTGTTATACTTTGATATTTATATTCTTTCATATTATTTTGGGCTACTCTTATGTGTTTTTGATCTTTTTCTAGCGGCGACACGATGCCTTGTCACAGTTTAGTTGAACTAGGCCAGGATAGTGATTTATTGATCCACGAAGCCACGATGGAGGACGAACTAGAAAATGAAGCAAAGCAAAAACTTCATTCAACTACATCACAAGCGCTTGACGTTGGCAAAAAAATGAATGCAAAGTTTACCTTGCTCACCCATTTCAGCCAGCGTTATGCCAAGCTACCCAGACTTCCAGAAGAAGTTGGACAAACTATTGGCATTGCCTTTGATAACATGGAGATCAGGGTTGAAGAACTGACTATTCTTCCATTACTCTACCCTTCGCTGAAGATAATGTTTGCAGAAGCTTGCGAGGAGCTAGATCTTAGGGCTGCAAGAAGGAAGCTGAGATTACAGTATACTTAGAATTATACATAGTATTATTTTATCATTTTATTATCTCATTACTGTAAGAACGAAGTTGAATCGAGAATGCTGCATTTATAAGAAGACAAAGACGTGAATTCCGAGTTTCTTAGTCTTGTAAAAAAATTTGAATAACCGTGATGAATAAAAAAACGCTTAAGAAACGTTAATTGTAAATAATTTTTTACATGGTATACTGTTCTCACACTATAATAGAAATATCTGAGATAGTAAAAGCTACAAATAATCGAAGATCATAAATTGTAATTCATTAAACGAAAGTAAAAATGTATCCTATTTACATTTCATAATATATTGTGTACTATCGATCTTTCTGCGCTATTCATTGTACAGAATAATAAATAATATAGTGTTAAATAATTGGTGTTATTTATTTCTATTACCCTGTCTGTTTCAAACTTTTTTCAAGTAATGAACAATAAAGTTTAGATTGAATAAATCGTGTTAATATTATTGGTAGAAAATTTTTTATTATTTCTTCCTTTATTGTTGCTTAATAATTTCTCAATTATGGAATACCATAGTATTTTATCGCATCATTAAATTGTATTGCGTGCACAGGGTGATTACGCGTTTGTCATTTGCGAAGAGTACCGCAGTACGTATATTAATCCTGTAACCGTTTAATAATTAAAATAATATATGAATACCTACGTAATATACGAAGGTACTGATACGAAACAAAATTTTATACGAAAAAAATAAAAATAAAACAATCCACGCAATAATTGGAAACAGACAATTAAGTATATAGTATTATACCTAGGTATATATGTATATTTACACAAAAGAAGATTCTTGTATAAAATCAATCATGCATAGGCTTAGTATAATATAGCATAGTATGTTGTAGCGATAAAGTAAATTCTCTAATACGAATTAAAATATAATAATATAATATAATATAATATAGTGTATGAATTAGAAGAGATATGATCAATAATAATAATAATAATAATAGTAATTAATTCATTCTCTTTTCTTTTTTTCTTTAAATATAAATAATAAAAAAATATTCTTGCGCGTCGATTCTCGAGGTATAATATGTATGTAATGATATAGAAAAAGTTCATATAAATCTTATAATCAAATCTCAAAAAATTACTAATCCCTCGTATTTATTATAATAATAGATAATATTTGCATGTATATTGTCAAATTTTTTTCCTTGTATATAAATTTAATATACATTATGTATGAAACGCATACCTACCCAATTGAAATACGTATGCGTACATACATATAAGTATATGCGATGATATATAGCGAACGGGAAATACTAGTAGTAGTAGTAGTAGTAATATTAGTAGTGTATTAGTAGAAAAGTATAAAAA
Organism: Tenthredo amoena; assembly: GCA_963966615.1. Classification (NCBI taxonomy): domain Eukaryota; kingdom Metazoa; phylum Arthropoda; class Insecta; order Hymenoptera; family Tenthredinidae; genus Tenthredo; species Tenthredo amoena. Next base: position 2,283,900 of record OZ016492.1, on the reverse strand, counting down.
TTTCGTTATGTTTTATGTTACGTTATGGTATTACTGTGACAATATGAGATTGTTTTCGCACAAAGTTACATATACGATACGATACGATACGATATGATAATATAATATAATTTAAAAGAAAAATGAAAAATAAAATTTCAAAGAAATACGCGGTGCATCATACACATACACATATAATATAATATAATGTAATATAATATGATATAATATATATCTCCATCATCAGGTGCTACGAAAGCAATTGGATATAAAAAAAAGAATTAAAAAAAAAACCAGGCCTTTCATAATGTTCCGCAATTTCACAATATAAGTATTCAGAAGTATAAGTATCTAAGCGTTATTATTACACAATATTGTTATTATTTAATACACCACGAAAGTTTTGTAATCCTCAACAATTAACTAATTGCTGATTTATAGAACGAGGTCGATAATATGTATGCATATGTAACCATCTATCGCTCGAGATAATAGAATCCCTCATGTATTGTATGTATCAAATATAATATATTACCAATTGATACCATATAATAATAATAATAGCAATGATAATATATGTGTAATATAAAATAGGTAGTTTTTTTTTTTTTAATCATTTATTTTTTTCTTTGTTATTTAAATTCTCCCCCTCCGGCGCGCGTTAATATGTGCGTGTATATGTATAAAATTAGAGGGCGTCTTATATTATAATGTATGGTATGCGATTCATATGTTTTTATAAGGGTATAATATAGGTAGTTGTTTTTGCGTTTTATTTCAGAATATAAATGCGGGTTGTTGTCTTTTTTCGTTTTTTTTTTTTTTTTTTTTTTTTTTTGTATGAACAACGTTCAATCATTTTTACGTCCTACATGTATATAATATGTATATATTGTATATACGCGGAGCTTGATAATACATATTATAGCGTTTGAATAAGAAAAAGTATCGATCGGAACGCTTTTAAAACTCCCATTTAGTTGCGGATTCATAATCCGTATCTCCGAGACGAAAAACTCCGTTTTTACCAGCCGAAAGGTATCTTCCATCTGTTGACTTGATACAAATACGCGAAGGCTCTCGTAGCTCTAAATAAAAACCGTCGGAAGGTACGTCAGCGTCAGATGTCACACCCTCGCTATCCGCGTGCCAATATTTTCCATTTTGACCTGAAAAAAAAAAAAATGAAAAAATGAAAAATAAGAATAATTTTTGTTCTTTTTTTGGTCCATATTTTTTCTTTTTCTTTTTCTTTTTCTTAATAGAAATTAACAACAAACCTTTGAATCGGACGATACCGCGATCGCATCTTTCGACGCGAATAGTTTCGTAGGATGCTTTGTTGCATTCGAGTTTCGGACTTGCGTTACTCTTAAGTCCGACGAATCCCTGTTCGCATCTGAGTACTAAAACGGGCCTGTTCATAAGATAGAAGTAAAATTTGCTGGCCTCGGAATCACCCGGTGAATCAGCGTTTGCATAAAGATGTCCAGATCTTTTAGTAGCCAAAAATTTTCCGTTATTTGCACGAAGAGCGACGGTACCGTCAGCCGGTTGCCATATTAGATCGAATAACGCGTTTGATGATCGTTTGTGATCTGATGCCTGGATACCACCGCCAGCTTCCAGCGTCCAATAACGGTCCTGCATCGTACGTAGATACCATCTTTTCGTTGCTCTATCGAATTCCAATTGAAACGTTTCGTGACCTGATATCTCGTCCTGATTCGCCGTTACATCCACACCTGGCGAAATATAGAGTGAAAATTAGAATTTTTTTTTTTCTTTGATTTTAAAGCAAAAGTAAAAAATTGAATATTTTCGATGATAATTATACACAGGTTCGGGTTCTAGATGGAATTTAATTTATTTTATTTGAAAGACTAAGGAACTGCATTGATATAAAATGATAATGATTAAATACCGTTTAAAAAGCTTCCTCTGTAACTTTTTCTTTTTTCATATTAAAGTGTGCAACGGAATTACCGGTTTTCATCATGAACGGTGATATGAATATGTATATATGTATGAGATATATATACCTATAGGCATTAGGTATCCATCAAAGTGCATCTTGATCAGTGTTGACTATACAAGTACGTTCTCTTACTTAGCATGGTAATATAGTACCTATATACGTATATCTATATCGTATATGGTATACGCGTGGTTAATGCAGCGGTTCTTGACCTGGCCGTATTATATAGTCTCTCGCGTCTCCCTGCTCAGCGTTAATAAAAAATTAAAAAATGAGAAAAAAAATGAGAGAAAAAATAAGAAGGCAGAAGATTATATAAAAAAAAAAAAAAAAACGGAGAAAATTGAGAATAATACCTAACTCCTACGAACGCGCGGTTCGATACCCCCCGCTGCGCATCTTCTTATTCTTTCATTTTAGCACATATCATCTGCTTAACATAATAACACAATGTAATATATGTACTCCGGGGTCCGGGTTCCCAACATTATAAATCATCGGATTAGGAGATATACCTACGTGTTATATAACGACTGCATACATACAAGCGAAATACAAAATTCATCAGCTATGCGTACATATGTATAGATGTTTGTAATTAACGTCTCATTTTTAACCATGAGACCGCAACTCATAATACCATTTTACAATTATCGCTGAGCAAATCTTCTCGTAATAAAAAATATACGGTTCAATATATACATTTCACAGAATCTATACAATCGAGTTAATGACTTGTTACAATCTTATTTATTCCAATTCGGTTGATATAAATCTTCATTAATTAATCACCTAAATTATATATGATAAATATTATAATGACATTAGAGTTCAACAGTTTTTTTTTTTTTTTATTATTTTCAATACTTCGATGTATCCACGATCATTATATTACTGTACCAAGGTTTATTTTGCGTGCGATTTTAAAACGAGTCATTATTTCTGCGGCGGTCTTATCTGCCGCGTAGATATATACATAGATATATATGTATATAATGCATAACGAGAAGATCATTTAGTTAAGTACGTGTATAGAATGAAAGGAAATGCATTTGCGGGTACGTGTATCAGTATATGTATAGATATAGGTATATACACAAGGGGAATAAGAGCGAACAACGCGTCGTATTAATAGTGCAACTCTGCAGCCTTGGCAATGACCCCGTATAGTATTCGCAGCGACTAAATATAAGAGGAAGAAGAACTGATCTTTGCGGTTTTATACGAAAAAAAAAAAAAAAAACACCCGATATTTAAACCTAACTAAGAAACGAAAGAACATTAGAAAAGAAAAATGTGTGAAAAGAGAATTAATTTTCAGATAACAAAATGAAACTAAGTGAATAGAATATATACTATATATTTAAAATTTGTCTCTGTATCGTATGGCATGACTTATGAAACGAGAAACCGCGTACAGCCGACCAGAGCGGAACCGGAAGTTGAACAATCGTTTCCTGAGCAGTAGTCGAGAAGTAGAATTATTTCTTTCATACTTTATTTTCGTGTAAAACTACATTTGGGCAATTTAGACGATAAAGATTTGATCTTACATTAAATATCAGCGGATAAACGTGAGAGGAAATCTATAAATCGAGATGAAACACCGAAAAATAATTAAAAACAAAAGGAGAAAAAAGATAATAGGCTTCGGGCATCTCGCAGGACGATTCTAAGCTGTAAAAATTCGAGAATGTGAAGGAAAAAAAAAGGAATAAAAGAAAAAAAAAAGAAAAAAAGAAAAGAAACAGAGGGCCGGGTCCCTTATACCCGACATATATTTCAACCGGTTTGAACTCAAGCCCTGGCTGCATCGTCTGACGTGAAATTCAAGCCTCGTGACTGCTGGTGCAGCAGCTACAAACGCGTTCTCGTTTCTACGTCGCGACTCGCAAGGTAGTCTTTTTGAAAAGGTAAAATAAAAGGTCTACAAACAAGTAGGTGTATATATATATATATGCATGAAACGAGAAACATCTAACTAATTGTAAGTAAGCTTTTCACCGTTATAACGAACGGACGAACTTATAACTCGGTGCTGGTGCGGGTTGCTTTACGAGCTCAAGAAACTACGCAATGCTTTATATTATGATCGTATATACTAGGTAATACGAGGAACTTGACACCAAAGAAAATTAAACCAGAGGTAGATAGGTATATAGGTATGGTAATTAACGAGGATAGGATGATATATCATGTTTGTAAGAAAAGAAATAAAATAAATTAACATAAATCATTCGAGATCAAATACATCCGAGAAAAAAATGAACAAAAGGAATCGTATCATTTGTGGCTTTTGAATTATAACCTGTGTCATTTTTCTTCTCATTATTTAAAAGTGTGAATAAGATTATTTGTGGACGACGAATACCTATGAGAATTCAAATTATTCATGGTTACGCTTTGGTGATGAGTATATATAATTATGCGTAGATTAATGTAATAACTACGTCAATAAAAGAGGATTACGTCCGAATTTGAATAGAGCTTAAGTTAAGACAGGATATATGTATATCTGATGCGGGGAGTAATAGTTATGTCCAGTTTTATAAATAATAAATAAATGAATTAATCTGTCGTCGAGTAATGTAAGGTGTATATATATAGCGATAAATCCGTGAGCATAATAATCATCTAAATTGAACGTCCGAAACGGTAGAACGGAATTATAAAATCATCTTCACGGAATCGAGCGTCTCGCGGTCTTAACTCTAACGGATCGATAACGGGGCTTCAAGAACTTTGCGGGAATGGGATTCATGGCGCGGAAATTTTACACAAAACGCGTATTATGCGCGAGTCTGAGATGTGCAGAATATGAGAAGGATAAGATGAGCGAAAGACTCAAGGCAAAATAGAAGGAGAATTTTTGTCTCCTCTTTCGCATTTCGAGCGCAATCTGAACCCTATTAGGTATTGAATTAATAGAAGAACGATGATGATAATAATTTTTTATCGCAATGTATAAGAATGCGAGAAGATAGTTCGAGCATATTATGTATTTAGTATCAGAATACGGCGCGAAGAACCACCGCAATTAATTAGTATCCGTGAGGCGTACGAACGTGGGATGAACACCGAAGTCATGAATTTTTCATTGATTCATTTCCGGTCTGGGCGCCTGCCCCCCCCGAGAGATATAAATAAATGTATACGCATTTGTTATATTGTGTTAGTCTATGTATTACAATATACCTACTCAGAAATTATAAACTATGAAATAATTTCGGTGGAAATGGGTAAATTGAAATTCAACAAATTCGAACGAAATATAGGCTTGTATGGAAAGGAGCATAAGCATAGTCAAAGATGAACTGGTCGTTGTTCTTTCACCTCTACGAAACCTACAATATAATGTATTCTGAAATTCCTTTTTTCCCTAGACTCGTATATCATAAGAAAGGGGACAAAAATCAATCGAATACGAAAAGTCTTTTTCACACCTCGATCAGATACACAAGTGAATATACTTATATATGTATTCAAAAAATGAGAAAAAAAAACTAGAAAACTATTCACTCCCTAGAGAATTTTACACCCATTACAGATACATGGGTAGATTTTTCCAGTTTTGGGTCTCAGACGAACATCCGGACGAGGAAAGCTAACCAAAGGGCGGATGTATATATCTATTTTTCGTCAGATAGACTTCAAGCTATCGTTTAGCAATAAAATAGATAAGGTTGAAATAACGGTCTAGTTCACTTCTTCACTTTTGGCTGGTTTAGGTATATAAATAAACACGAACGTATGCGATTGACGACGAAGATAGAAAAAATCCGAATGAATTTCCGTGATTTTTTTTTTTTTTTTTTAACATGTATATTAAATATTGAATCATATAATAAGGGAAACTAACGGAGGAAATATATGGGTATGTGTATATGATAGTTAAAACTCACCCTGCTTTACGGAAACGTAACGTTGATTGAGAGCAGCGACGAAAGATGCCTGGGGTAGGGAATCTTCGAGAGAAAAGAGCTCGTCTCGAGTTACGGTGTTTGATCTTGACTTTAGGACAGCCTTACTTCCGATCGGAGCCAAATACGCGCCACTCACATCTCTGCGGATATTAAAAATCGATTTTGTTTTTTTTCTTTTTTTTTCTTTTTTTTTTTTTCAAAATCCTGTATCAAAAATTGCGATGATTTCCGAAAATCTGACGATAAAAATGCGAAATCTTTCAAAATTCGTCAAAAATCTGCCATTGCGAGTTTCGAATAATTAAAAACACGTACCTTAGGGCTAGCATTCCGGCGTGAAATTCAGCGGCATAAAGACAATCGCGGGTGCAAGAATCAAGAAGTTTTCCATCACGAGCCAAATACTTGTTATTGCAAGTGTGTAAAGCGTAATGTCCACCGATTCCAGCTTCACTTCTCACCTCGCGTCTAGCATCGGCGTTACCATCAACATTATCGGGCATAGCCGCGGGTCGAAATTCGAGGGTGAATAAGGTATCTTCGCCCCATGGTACTGGGGCATCTACGTGAATCTCATCTTGGGCAGCACTGAGATGAGCGAATCGTTTACGACCAGCTGATCTCAAATTTACCTGCATATTTCTTTCCTGTTATTTCTAGTTCCTTGATTTATCGATTTATGCAATACATCATTTATACATTCAACCATATTCCGGGGTAAAATATTATATCTCGGAATTTCAGTTTTCGCTCTTATAATTAATTGGTTAAAAATGAACAACATGGGAAATGATGAAAATTACTCAATTGAAAAAAAAAAAAACAGATAAAAATTTCTTGAATTTTATTATTAACTAAATAAAAATGTAATTATAATGAATATGAGTAGAATATTCACCTGTGGTCTCGCTGCCAAATGTACGAGCCAGTATTCAGCATCGCCAGGAACTTTAGCGGTACATTTTAATTCGTCCTGACTAGATCCAAGAAAATAGCCTCTCTGAATATTTTTCAATGCCCATCTGCCGCTTCCTGGACAAACGAAAACAGAAGAAAAAAAAACGAAAATATTAAAAAATAAATAAAACGACGGTATATAATAAATTCTATATAGCGATTTCTCGACCAACGTGTGTATGAATATTGAGTGTCGCGTAATTTTACTATTCATCTTTTTCCCTTCTTCGTCTTCGTTTAACTATGATAGCGACAAAAATTGAAAAAAAAAATATAAAATAAAATAAAAATTTATCCGGTAAATGAAAAAGAAGAAAAAAAAAAAAGGAAACCTGATCGCAATTATTTAACGATTAGATTCAAACGCTCTTATTTCACTCTTTCATTTCTTGTTCTATTCCCCTTCGTATAAGGAAAACGATTATAGGTATATGGTAGGTATATGCCTATTATAGACAGATCACTGTATATACATGGAATACATCGCAGTATAATAAAAAATATATTATATATATATATATATATATGGTGTATAGGTACGCAATTGTAACGTGTCCTTATAGAATATATAATAAACGTATACCTATATGCGTATAAGTGTATATAGGAATTATTACACATCTGGATTTAAAAAATGTATGATTATAGTAAATTTGAAATATTCTCGTGTATATATATATGTATATTTTATATATAGGTATATGTACGACGTATAGATCGCGCTAGGCCCTTTTTTGGTTCCTAATTACTCGTGACATAGAAAATCCGTAAAAAGACATAGGATAGATAAACGTTCAGTGTATACATAGTTATATTTACAATAAACGAATGAACTAACCGTCAGAAGCGACCTGAATCTGAAATGCGCATCCAGGATCAGCGGTGTCCTCGGCCTCGCAAGTGACGTTGCCGAATTGATCGACGGCCAAGTAACGGTCGAGATGAGAACGCAGAAATACCTGATGTTCGCTTCCCTCCAATGTCCATAGTTGTTTCTTTTTCAAACTCGCACCGTTTGCGTTTATTTTAAAACCGAATGTCTCTGCGGTCAGGTACTTGAAACGCCCGTTTATTAGGCCCACCTGTGTTCATATATATACTGTGAAAAAAAAACTGGGGGAAAAATGGAAAAGAAACACATTTTCTGGAAAGAGGATACTGACCGTCCACCCAGTCCGGTCGACACCGTTCTCTGAACTCCCGTTGTCCGAGCCGTTCGTCTGCATTGTAAGTCCCGTGGGTTGATTTGGGACGTTAAAGGTCCTGTTATTCTTAGAGTCTGCAGGGTCGAATTTATTGCGAAGAAATCTTAGGTACTGGTTTCGTATTCGTTTACGGTTTAATCGCTCTACGATATTTTGTATAACAAAATCGCTTCCTACGCTGCTGCAGTTATACTCCGAGTGGATTTCTGTACAACAGATATCCGGGTAATTAGTTTTGAGAGGAGAATAAACAGAACTGGAGAAATAATCATTTTTATATATACGAATATATGTATTTTTCTTTGGAATTTTTTTTTTTTTTCTTTTTTTTATTGGCGAATTTTTGCCAGGGAAAAATCAAATTCCGATTAACGTTGGTTCAGGAAATGAATGGAAATCGTGGCTCGAATCGAACCTGAAGGGGTGGTGCGAATGGGCAGCGGGTTCCACTCGCGTTTCCCAAGTTTATTGATTTCAAGGACAAGGCCGGGATTGTTGGCTGCGAATGGGCGAGTTTAATCTATATATATATATAGGTACGTCGAAAATTTCGTAGTTCAAGTTTAGGGAATGAATCGACGTTACGAAACTTCATTCCATTAATCGTACGTCAAAAAAGAATGAAAAAGAAAAAAAGACTGAAGAAAATAAAAAAGTAAATTTGTAGACTGATGAATGATGGAGAGATGGATTTTCTTCTTTTTTTTTTTTTATGCGATATAATAATTTTTAAACATTGAGGTTTTTCTTTTCACTGAATGAATTCAGACACAGTGACGATATATATACAAGGGGTATTAAAAAGCGGAGAAACATTGGCGCAAAGGGCGGGTTTCACCAAGGGGAGACACAGATAGAAGCAGAATCCGCGCAGAGGCTCTCGGTATTGATCTCTGCGAGCTGCAGGAAGAACAGAAAGAAGAGAGAAACAGGAAGAGAGATTATATTCGCGGTTCGTTGATGATAGTCTGATCATTGTAAATGTAAAATAAAAAGTATAATTAATTAATTAATTAATTATACGCAGATATTATGCAATGAGACGTTTAATGACAACATTTCCTAATTCCTGATCTAAAGTATCCTGCATTAAGTACCTATAATCTGTGAACAGAAAAAAATAAAAATAAAAAATAATCGACGTGCTGCATTATACATGGTACGTATAGTACGTACAATAATTTCGCGTTTTTAAAAAGTCTTATGTACGTTTTCGCATACTCGTTCTGTTCCCCGAGGCTGGGAACACACAGGAAGGCTGGTTAGCCAAGTGAAAAGAGCCGACAATGCGGTGAGACACATAAACGTATGCTTGTAGTATATCTACAAGCGTAAGCGTAAGCGTACCCGTACCCGTACCGCAGTTTGCAATCTCGGAGTTTCACGGACTCGCGAACAGCAGCAACAGCACCAGTAGTTCCGTGCGCAGGAAGCTTCGCTATACGTTCGATTGTGTGCGAGCCTTGGGGGCTCCGGATCCTATCCTATGCTATCCTCTCTTCTCTACTCTCGGCTTTCGCCCGGTACATACTGCCTACTATTACTACAATGTTACTTCGCTTCGCACAGTTCGACGTTCAACTCTCTGAGACACAACGTGAACGTTTTAAACATTTACTACATTACATACATGTACAATACGCTAGATCTATAGGTATTCGGTAGTCCATATATAGATATGGTAGCGAGCCTTGCTAAATATAGAAACTTTAACCGCATATTCCTTCTTCACACGGCGAGTCTCTCTCTCTCTCTCTCTCTCTCTCTCTCTCTTATAGATGTTTTAAGTCTTACTTTCAACACGCTGCTGCCACAACTGCACGACCAGACTTAATATACACGAGAGGAGGTCTAAGCTCCGAACGAAGGTCAAGGTTTTTAGATTTTTAGAAAATCGCTTTGATTTGTTCTTAGGATTTTAATCGCGTTAAAAACGGAAGTGTCGGTACTCTCCGGCCCCTTTGTTCATTGAACACCTATACATAAATTTATACCCATTTTCGTGAGAAACGAAACTTTAGCGTATACAGCCGTGCTGCAGTTATTATACACATATCCTTTTTAATATAATTATACTTTTTTCTATTTCTGTCTGTGGTTTTCTTCTTTGTTTTATAATTATTCCTTTTATGCCCACGCTGCATGATAACGAATGGCTTTAATTTGACTAAAAAAATCCATTATATATCGCTGATGGTATGGGTAACGTTTAACCTTTTTGGTAGGACATATTGAGATAAGTTAAACATATAGATGATCGCGATATCGGTGCTTACAAGCTTTGACACTTTCGGACCGTTATAGTCATCTAATCACTTGCAGTGACAAGCGACGTGTCATTTTGAGAGGATAATACTCCGAACGAATTTATAGTTTTTCGGGGAGAGAAAATTAGTTTCAAGAACGTACGCGAAGGAGTATACAGAGCGAGAAAACTTCAACTCAATTGCCCGGTGCAGAGTATATAATTTATAATTACGAATGCTCGGTTAAAAATTAGTTTAAAAAGTCAAGAGCTATACAACTTGAGAGCTCGAACTATATTCGTAATCGTTGATCTAAATCGCAGGAGTCAAGTAGTTCCGCAGGCTCAACCCGCACCGTATACATGAGTATTTAATAATATACTGTTTCAGAATGAATTCAGCACGAAGATATTGTCCCACGAAACATGAGTAGTTATATAGAAATTTTCTGATTACCGCGATAAAATGATGAAAAAAAAAATCTGCGGACACATTTCCCTCCGTTTTTTCCCCCTACGCAATGTTTAAACTTCGCTGAACTAATATTTGCGGTTGTGTATAATTATAAGCGATTTTTAAGACAGGCTTTCCTACAAATATACATAATCGGTTATCGCTGATCGACCGTTGATGTTTCCTCTTTTAGTATCGATGTTAGAAAATGAACGAAAATGAAGAGAAACGAATATTTTGTACGCCCAAAATTCCACCCTGTATATATTTTAAAAATGCGTATAACGAGTCATCGGGGTTGGACGTTGGTCCTTGCCCCTTGGCATGTGCCGTCGTTATGGGTTCTGCTGCCCCACCCAGCAGACAAGGGGAGAGTGACTCACTCACCCCGTAGAAAACTACTACGCAGTCGTTCACCGTCTCACCAACGCTGACTATACCTATTTTGTACCTATGTGTGAGTATGTACGCCTACGCGTTTTACAACCCCGTCAAAATAGTCCCTAAATTCAGGAGCACGCCGATCATTGAGAGTCGAGTTGAATACATACATATTTTTTTTTAAATTATGAATTTATCTCGTTGTATATATCTTTCTACGTATCGATATTCTTTTTCCTCTATTTTATTTTAATCTTAGCACTTGCAGCGGCAGCAGCAGCAGCAACAGCGGCAGGCTAACAATGGATCGTATATACACTTTGCGAGACTATAGTTTATCCATATTATTTGCTTCCCTGTATACATATAGACAGAAGATAGATATACGTCTTCATATAAACTCTGACCATTGATTTACGTCTAGACAATGAGCGATTATTGTATTCTTGTTGGCATATTTAAAGCTTTGTAGTAGTAGAAATGAATTATACAGAAAGAAGCAATGTCATAATTTTATAATAATTATATCATCACACGCATAAACAATCCCGATGTAAATATATCGTGAAATTCGGTGGATAATAGTAAGATATGTCACAACGTGCCGGTAACCGGTTACGTCGAGAGAAGTTGAGTCTGCGATCGATTTACTACTACGTGTCTCAGAGTCGGGATCTGTTGTTTACTTTCGTGGATATTATACAACGCGTATAGATTTTCGATAGACATTCAATTTCAATCAATATATGTGTATATAATATGTATACTCTGTACCGATGAAACTAGTTGATACATTAAATTATTTCATTTTATTTATATACGAGTATAACATAATAAATTGAGACATTTAAGATTATTCATGACCATCGGTTATTTATGGAGCGTAACTTGAACTCACCTTTATGTATCGAATCAACTAACACCTTTGTCTCACGAAATAAATACGATAAACAATGAAACGCCTTGGCGAGGTTGGATAGGAACCGATACCAGAGGACCTCACTACGCGACGCTCAACTCGCTACTGAAGCTTAGCTCCGATGCTGACGGAGGAAGGATGGCAACGGACTACCCGTGATCCTTTGCGCCATAGTTTACTGGCCAATCAGAGCGCGTCTAGCCTCTTGACCACGTTAAAAAATTCAATTCTATAATATCGATGTGAATTTATAACACATCGCGATCGTATTTTTATATAATTAATATAACATATCATCGTCTTATTTTTATTTGAAGTAAATAAATTCCGTAATATAAGGTTGTTTTTTTCTTTCTTTTTATACTTTAGGATACAATTTCTTATCATTGTAACAGTACAAATACGCTATAATTATTCAAATTGAAAAAATGGTCCATGTCATGAGGAGATGTCTCAATCAATTATAGATTATTGTCGCGCTTCATTTTATTCCTTTACATTTATTGTTATATTAGTTCCCAGCGGATCAATAAAGGATTTATTATTGAATTGGGATTTAGAGTATAGGAATGTTGCACACGCGTCGTCAAGACCAATTAAATAATTAACAGCCCTAGCGCAAATTAATTTAATTTAAACTACGGTCTCGCAGAGCGTATCTAATTGGACTTTACTAGCTTTAAAGAATCATGGTCTGTAGATTTTGAGGTCATTTATATTATACACGAAGAGCGATCGTGTAACATAAATATTATCCCCGAGCTATCACATGCCTCTATACGCGATTAATACAGCGATGTAATTAATTCTATATTAATTTTAAAAAGTAAAAAAGAATAGAAAAATAATATTCGCGGGCTAATTTCAACTCTAACGAGCCCGTTAATCCTATTCGAAATAAATATGTTCTAGTTACCCCCATCGCTTATTCCTTTCCTCACGGTATTATGTTGCTTCTTTTTACAGCTGGTTCTATCTCCTAATTCCTGCAGGGGGTCGCATGTCCTCTGGAACATAGCCAGAGCTTGCGCGTACTTTGCCACGTGCTATAATACAGGGTCGTTGATATTTTTATTTAACATTTTAAATGAGCGTTTAATTAATTGCAATCAAGATTTACTGTTTGTATTAAACTTTTAGAAAAGTTGGCGGCAAAATAGTTAATTAGATACAGAGATATGTGTTATTGTGATGAGGGATAATATAAAGCGATCGAAAAAAAGAACAACTATTAAAATATGATGATAAATATATATGACCTGATTGTAGAATCGCGAAGATTGATGGGACAGATAACTCCCACAAAAATGTTTAATCATAAAATATTATATACATCACACGAAGCGCGGAGGAGGGATTTGAAATTACTCATTACAGCAGCAATTTGAGGAAACTATATTTCCGTATTATCGTATATACCGCGATTGTCAAACAATTGACCGATTCAAAACTCATTTTTTACGAATATAATATTACACATATAACAGGTCTTAAAGTTTGAAAATAAAATGAAATAAAATAAATTTTCTTTAACCGTTAACAGACCTGCTACCTGTATCTGTTAATAAATATGATGATTTATCAACCATAGATCTAGCTTATTAAGGATATTAAAAAAAGGTTCTCGGATAATTACCATCGCCTTGTGCCTCTCGGAGTCAAATATTCCCAAATCTGGTTTCTTCGAAAGTTTAACTTCTCTGAGAGACAGCTGTTTCCGATGCGGTTGTTGCCCTACGAAAGAATAAATAACAGTCTTCGATAAATTGACTCATATTCCCGATCTATTCATTGACAAAACGTTCATTTTATCTCATACATCATATTTCGCTTCACCTGGAATCGATACGTGAGAAATTTCTCCTCCGTGAATTAGTTGTGCCGTAGGATTTCCTGCTCTAGATTGCAAAAGCACGTTCATAGCTTGTCTAGTTTCTTTTGGAAATGGAACATCATTAAAATAGTTGAGATTCTCTTCGACGGAATCAACGGCCCACTCTTTAGCCGACGTAACCGAAGTCTTGGACTCTGAATCCTTCGGTAGTTTCACCTTACTTTGTTCTTCAAGATCATCCAAATCGCCCCTTACTATATCTTGACGTTTGGTAATGATTTCCCCGCAGAAATTAACTCTAGGACTCCTCGGTTTATGGTGAAAATTACATCCGCAATGGGAGTGAAAATTGCAGCGAGATATTCGACCGGATTTCTTTGATCCATGGAGAACAGATTTCGAGAATTCATTCCTTTTTAGCTCTCTTGAATTCTGATCTGATTTTCTTACTCCAAAATATCCAGTACCACCGCGTTTGCAAATTTGTGAACGATTATCAACAGTTTTATCTTCTCCTGCACGGCTGCAGTTGTCCTCTTCTTCCGGAATCAGAGAAGGCAGACAAAACGTGACTCTTCTAGGAGTAGACTTTGACCTGGGTGCAAAAACTTTGGGATAACATTTCGCCGCGGCTCGATTGCAATAATCACACGATCTTATCGCTTCCCTGCACGACGGTTCAGCTTTCGAATTGGACGAACATTTCGTGACCATTTTAGGAGATCGAACAATCTTCAAGCTCGGGATATCGTATTCTGCAATTGAAACTGCGGAATGATCTTCACCGCAGCGAATCACCGACTCAGATTCAAAATTCGAACGGCAATTAAACTTTGCGGCATCAATTCTGCAAATGCAAACGCGCTTCTGATCGGAGTAACGATTCGTTCCTGGTTTACTTTCTTTCAGAGCTGATGAAGGCCGGCTATAACTCCTGATCGAATAATTACCGCAGCACGTTGAATTTCTGCAGCCGTTTAAATCCGCATTTGAAATCTGAATTTTTCCAAAATCGTTTCTCTCGTTTTTGCAGATGTTGTTACAGCCGTGTGGACGGCAATCCCCTGTTCTGTTCAGCTGCAGTTGCAGATTTCTAGATCTGCACGGAGATTCTGTCCTCTGATTTTCGATAAAATTCACATCAAGCGTTGGCTGATGCAGAATGTTGTAGTGACCTGGAATTTCTTTCTCAGTCAAATTCCTCGGACTAATGTTCACCCGATTTTTTTCCATTTTGCAATTGCAGCATTTTTCCAGCAATTTTTCGGAGGCGTTATCATTCCTGGATTCCAAATTCGATTCCTTATCTTCGAAATTTGCATGCAATTCTTCACATTTCTCAGTTGAACATTCATTCGACCGAACTTCCAAGCTTGCTGATAATTTTGAAGGAATTTCCGTCTCTTGCGGTGCGGAATTCTGTTCAATTTCTTCGATTATGCTACTGCTGCCCGGTTCGTTAGTGGCAAAGTTTAAGTTCAAGTTCAAATTAAAACAGCTTGATTTTTGTCTGTGAATACACTCATCGCATTCTTCGTTATCAATTTCCTGACCACTTTTTCTAGATTTCGACATTTCCTTCATTTTATCTAGACTTTCAGTCATGACTGAAATCAGTGCCGGATTTCCGATAGGCTGTTCGTTTATTATTTCATCGTTTATAATTAGAGTTTCTTGATCTGTTCCAGCCGTTAAACCGATACAATCTTTCTCTGCGTTTTGAAAGTCAGAAAAATTTTTCCCGCCTCCAAAATTAATACGATTCAAATTATCCTTCGCGTATTTTATCTGAAATAGAGGAGTGCACGGTGCGCTTTTAGCCCTCGCCTTAACAATCTTTGATCGTCCAATAAAAAGGGAGCCGATTTTTTCTGCGTTTATTTTAGACCTTCCTTCAGGCTTTTTTGAAAGAATATAATTAATAGGTAGGCGATTAGAGGCCTGCAACTCGAATAGATCGACGCGTTGTTTGCTGTTTCGAATTTTAGAAGGATTGCAATTTTCGCTCGAGGTTGAACTGCACGAGTTAGTTTTTGCAATCGAAGAATCACAAGAGTTTGAATTATCATCTGCGTTTGTATTTGCCGATTTAATTACAGACTTGGGTGACTTTATTCTTTGGATATTATCGAGGTGCAATTTTCTCATGCGTAGTCGCTCCTCGATTTTACTGGGTCTTCGCTTTCTGTCTACTAATAGCTGATCATCTTTCTTCTTGTACGATTGCAGACTCTTGTTCATATCAAAATTAGTTCCTCGAACTCCGCGTTTCATATTCGATATTATGTTGTGATTTTTCTGTAATAAATCGCGAAGATTATACAGCCCGAATAACCGTTAAAATATGTTTTATATAAATGCTGTAATTGATGACTGTCGCATGAAATATCGCCTCATTCGAGGCACTTCAAGATATTGAACTCGTCGGATTCGTTAAAAGAATAATAACAATGATACTGATTTTAATTCTCTGAAGACTTTTTTTCGCAGCATGATTCATATCGAATTATTATTTTCAAAAATATTTATAAGGAAGAGTATACGGAATATGAAAGAAGTTACAGACCTCGTACATGTGTATGAGGAAGGAAGTTACATTACAGTAGTTAGTTTAAACTTTAATTTGCGAATGGTCGTTTCTTCCGTGTAACAATTAACTAATTGCGATTTAAAGTTAAAAATCTACGGTGCAGAACGACGTATATAGTTATGGTATAGAGAACAAGACATAACTTAGAAGTGGACCGTCTCCAGTCTACCTACTTAGCGATAATAAGACTTCCGCGAATCTCCCTACTGCTATAAACTATAATATAATTTATAATACATACATATATTTATTATTCAAACATCTCAATTACTCCATTATAAGCTTTGCTGACTCCGTCTGTCTCCATAGATTAATAAAATAATAATAATAATAATAATAATGATAATGATAATAATAATAACAATAAGGAAGTGATGAAAAATGCATAAGATATAATGAATTATTATTTTCCTAAGTAACGCAACAACAGCAAAATCAGTTTAGTCTCGATATATAGAAAGAAGTATAGAAAGATATAGGCGATAATAAAAATGACCGATCAGTTAAGGAGTTTTGCTAGCGGCTAGTGAAAACGGGATTCCTTCTTGGTAACCGAGAATTGAAAGAGTTCGCTGACCGAAGTGTATAGTCACTAGTCTGGCTCGTTGATGTAGGATACTTGAGTGTATAATGTGGATATATATACGAACATAAAATACTTACAATACACCGTGAATGCACCTGATTCTCTCATTTTCTAACAGGTGTTTACTGACCGTGACTAAAAGTCTGCGGACATATCGCAGTGGACAGTATCATTAAACAAAGTTCAAAGCAACTAGTTATACGTAACTTATAGTATGTATAATGTATATATAAATGAATATAACAGATAATTAATTAAAGAAATTGGAAATAATTAAACATACGTGCATATATATTAGATAGATAGATAGATATCGTGAAGTGGATTGATATATTAACTTTATTGACTCGAAAAACAAGTATATGTATATGTAATCGTAAAAATTTATTACCCTTTCTTGTTTTCGTATTTATTTTTTGTTTTTTGTTTTCTTCTTTTTATCTTTTCCTAGCTTTTAGCGGAAGCTAATAATTGTTTAGCACACGATACATTGACTTACAGATACGGCATACGTATATGTATAAGCGAACATCTTTCGATATCTATGTATAGTATAGTTGTATTTTATTTCACCGAATACACATGCAATCGTCAAATTTTCATAATCGTTTAGTTATACTATATTCTCATTATGCCATATTATAGTATTTATACTGCGATTTACGGAGTATCTAAATTGGGATTATATACATTATGACAATGTTTCATTTTTGCAGATTTAAAAATTTTTGTCTATTTTTTTTGTTTTGTTCTTTTCTTTTTGCTTTTTCAATTCACTAGCCTACCGCTGCGTTAAGTATATCGTTTCTAGAAATAGTATATCGACTGATTTCAATATTATCATGATTGATCGGGGATTAAGAAAATCCTAAAAAAATTTCAAGTGGGAATTAGTCTGTTGAATTCCCTCGTCGTTCGCGCTTTATTTTCGATCTTAATTACTTCAATAATTCAATTTAAGTATAATGTAAGTAATTGGTATCAATATAATCTACATTTATGTATGTAGGTGTATATCAGTATATTATATTTATACGTATCTATATAAATGTACGAAATTGCAAAATTCATCAAACACTTTTTCATCTCTTCCTTTTCTCTTTCTCTTTTCTTTTTCGCCGCATCTTAATACCTTCCTTCAAATCGTTATTATTACCTAGATACTAATATAAATTCTATTATCATCATTTGACTTATTTAAGCAAAACCAAATATATGTATATTTCCAGCACCAGAGGCACTAAAGTTTCGATAATTATTTTTTATCTGCACTGTTCGATCAAAAATCATCATTCCGATCTCCTTCTGTATTAATTTAATCCAATTTCACGCTGGTTTATATCGAATTTGTAATTTATTCAATTCAAGTGATTTCCTCTTCTCTTTTTTTTTTCTGAATGGACAATAACATAATAAGTGAGTTATAACCATCGCGAAATCTAGAATCTGGGCTCTTACATTGACAAAGAGACAATTTATCCAAGCAAGTGCAAATAATAAACAAATACCGTTATTTTCTTACAGTTATTATCTAATCATGGCATCATTGACGTTCGACAGTAGCAAATATAAGACAGTAGAGTAAAATTTTATCGAAATAATTTCGGTATTGTTGTTTCTTTTCATCTTTTAATAATAATAATAATTCCTATCATTAATTGCATATACTTGTAGTTCAGGCTTTGAGGCCTGTTCGGAACAGGAGAAAATAGATCGAATTTTAAACGATCCTACTCCTTCCAGTCCTTCTTGATATCGAAAGACCACTCCCACTTTAAGTGTTCGTGTTTGTCGTCGTCCGTAAACAATGAATTAACCGTGTAGGAACCTCTCGCTATCACACCAGCCGGCGCATCTTCAGAAGGAGTCGTGTAAGACTGAATCTCAGACTTAGGGGGGTACGAGCCAACCATATGAGTCATTTTGTCAACTAAGAATGAGAAAATACTGAATTAAAATTTTCATTTCTAAAATTTATTCCTTCCAACGTAAATTTTCCCCTATAAATCGAGTTATTGGCATAAGCGAGGCGTTTGAGCAGTGCGAAATAATAATTGTTCAATTCTGTGACATAAAATCTGTGCACAAAGTCTACAATTTCTAATTCTAGACATCTGTTTTCCATTTTTGTATTGTTACCTGTGACTCCTGTTAAACAATCCAGGCACGCGTTAAGCATAAAATTTAAGAATTATAATTTTAAGCGATTAAAAGCCAGTTAAATTCTAGTTTATTGATTAAAAAAGACAACAATAATACTTAATAAATGAATAAACGGTAAATATACTGACCAGGGACCCCGATGCGATAAGTTTTCTGTACGTATTTTAGACCGTGAACAATTTCTCTCTGTACAATGAAGTCTATGCGAATCTTGTAGCTCACACCCTCCTTTATTACAAAAGATTGCTTTTTGAGTTGCGTCAAATCTCCGGTTAGATCAAGCTCCATATCTGGCCTGTCCGTTACGCAAAGAGCGAGTTTTTTCACAATAACTTTTCGCGGATCTTGGGGCTCTGTAAAATAAATAAATGTTATAAAAAATATTGAGTTCTATAAAACTAAGAAGACGTAAAGAATGCAATTTCCTTTTTTTAATCAATTTCTATCTCACCGACTACAATGGCTCCGGCCTTGGCTTCGCCTAGTAGAGTTTCCTTGTACTTGCGTAAACTTTCGTCCTCTTTGTCGGCCTCTAAAATTTGTTCGATTGTTTTTTCTGGTGGAGGTTTGTAGTTTGCTTCAACTTCTAATTCGTCCTCAGGTGTGTTGATGTGATCTGTCGCTGGGTCGGACATCGTGTCTAAAAAAAAAATTGTATAAAAGTGACATTAAAGTAAAGATGCCGATATTAGTAATAACAATAGTAATATTATAATCAGCATCCTGGAATGTTGATAGAGAGAGAGAGAGAGAGAGAGAGAGAGAGAGAGAGAGAGAGAGAAGAGACCATTTTCCGGTATATATTAATTAAAACCACAAAGATAATTATTACGATTAGATTGGTATTACTATAATAACTAATATATTAATCTATATAAATTTATTAGGCGAATGAATGAACAATGGTAAAAATATACGTGGCAGTTGGAACGATGATCGAGTATATCGCATATTTGTTTACTTTTTTGCCTGAGAAAGACGGTAAATTAAAATATGTAAATAAACAATGGCATGCCTGTTCTATATTTAAGTAGTTTTCTACGGTATGGATAAAGTGACAAGCGGTTTAGTAGCTCGTTACCGGACCCCCTAGAGATTTGAGAACGTAAAATAGTAGCAGATACAGCGTAGGTTATTTATCCTTATTATTTGGACATATTTGTGCAATAAAAAACCGCAAATCAAAAATTAATTATTAACAATGAAATTGAAAGACTATTTAACCCTCTGGTTATAGTATAACGGAGTAAATAAGAGGCCGGAATAGTTACCGGGATATTTCTACAATTTTAGGTTCCACACCGTGTAGTTGTATGATAGTAATAATTACGTAAATTAGTAGGTAAAAATTGATGTTCTTTTACTTACAATCTCTATTAGCGATACCGAAGTGTTTTCAGAGATGTTTAATCGGTATAATAAAGGCGGTAAGTAATTATGCAAATTGTTTAAAGTAAAAACAGTTCTGCTCGGTGCTTATTGCTTTGGCAAGCGGAAGACACACGGAAATATAATGGCAATATGGCGGGAGGAGAAGGGCGGGGAACTTCCTGTCGTATTTTTAGATATTTCAAATATATTTATGGCTTAATATTTCTCGTTCAATTATCCAATATTTCACTGTTATTATTTCAAGATTTCATTAGACTAGTCAGGCGAGAAAATAACCCGTCTATAATCGAAATGCAGAATCGAACGCGGCGGCCATTTTCTATAAACAATTCTCGGCTCGACGACTGCCCGCGGCGCGCGTTGACTCATCAAATTCAAATCAATCAACTGGGTCTTAATTTAGCCGTAAATCTTATCTTAGTGTTGAAAGAGACGCGATGGAGCGTTGCGAGAATATGAAATACATAGAATGTGAGTATCACGTTCAATATTCTTCGAATATTATTGTATTTTATTTAATAAAGAATAACCGTTGTACAATCATTATTATTATAGATTATTAAGCTTTCGTTATTTAATGGTACCTCAGCTTATATAATGCATAATCCAATATGCAGTATTCTTATTCGATTATTTCATTGCATAACGAATTATAGAATATGATACAGGCATTCAATCAGCCAGAATAAATCCAGTTTCTTTTTACAAATCCTTTTCCTTCCTTTACGATTTTCTGGATATCAATTCATATGTATGTTTTAGAAGCACTTCCAGGCCCCCCTGGTTTCTGAAATTTAGTTTGCACTTCTGAATTTTTTCAGCCAAAAACTCAGGGTGGAGTCTAGCCATTGGTTTCATCGCCTCTGAAAAGCAAATAAAATGTTATTACGGAATTATTGCAATGAAATTGTTTCTTTTTATTCAAATTATTGAATATTAAAGTCTTCTCCTTCCCGCAAGCTTTCAAATTCTCTATTAAAAATGAATTCACTTGCAATAAACCGAATCTTAAACATTAGAAGAAACAGGATTTGAAAAAAGCCAATTTTTTGTACCAAAACTATAGTAAATAACCAATAATAAGTAATCACCAAGCATAGTCTCCTGAAAGTTGGGATCAGGATCATCAAGATGAACAATGGCGGTAGTATACAGAGCGTCGACGTGACTTTTGCTGAATACTGTATCATAATTCTTTGGTGCAGCTGCCCAAACAATGCCCAGAGTTTTAACAGCCAAGAATCTAACATCGTCGCATCCATCATCTAATCTTTTCAATACAACAGGGTAAACTTGATGCACGTGTTCTTCATTGAGGCAAGAAAGCTTCTCACCAATCAACATGATCTGGCAAATAGCTCGCAATGAATAAAGTCTAGTCTTTTTAGCGTTGTCGTCAACCAGGGTTATTAGAATAGGCATAACTTTTCCAAAGAGTTTCAAAAACGATTCAGAGTCCGGAAATAGTTGTAGTCCATTAACCATCTCATCGGTTCCATCATCTTTATATATTTTTTCTTCTTCAGATTCGCCTTTTTCCTCGCATATTTCCACTTTAGATAATTTATTTTCGTTGTCTTTTTGTCTTTTCGATTCTCCACTTTCATAAGTTTCAATCTTGTTCGTCCCATCTTCTGAATAATTTGGATTCTCATCCAAAGCAGCGCAAAGACAACAAACAGCTGCAGTACGGATAGCTTCAGCAACTCTTCCGGCTGACCAGACCAAACTTGGTACTATAATCTCTTCCAGAATCGTGCTAATGAATTCAGAGAGATTTTTAGCCAACTTTAAAGTCTCCTGCCTTCGCATTAGGTAACTAGAAAGCAGGAGAAATTGCTTAAGTCGCAGTTCCGGATCAGCGTCTTTAGCCATCGTCTGTTTTAGCATTGGAAGTATAAGATCCAAATGCTCAGATGCCACAGGGCCGGTGTGAACCAAACAAGCTTGTAGAATGAGAAATTCCGAGCTGTAAATTGTCCACGACTCAGGACTGCCGCCAATAAGTTTAATCACCAATCTCAAATGGCATTTGAACAGTTCTTCTGTGTTCTCAAGCTCCTCAATATCAGCCAGCAGTTTCAACAGCTCGATACAATCATTTCGAACTTTGTCCTCGCTTGCCAAAGACAAGACAGTGAAAATAACGGTGAAAAGATCTTGGGAGATGATCTGACAATCCTGAAATGAAAAAAAATGATTCTGATTATTTGTTTATGGAAAAAACCTTCAGACGAAAAGAAAAACCAGCAAACCTCTTGGCAAACAGACATTAGGGATTGACAACATTGCAGTATTTGTTCTTGATAGCTAGAATGCTTTCCTCTGCAAATGTGAGCTTGCTGCAAAAAATCCCCAATCTTTTCGAGCTTTGGAACCAACGATTTTCGATCACTTCCTCTCAGAATAGCAGAAAATACTCTAAGGTGACCAGACGTTGGGTTTTCTTCCAACGTCGGCAAGACTAAATGACAATATATGTCTGGTGGTACAAAATACCCCATATATTCAGCTGCAAGCTCGACATTTTCAACTACTCTTTTATCCTCGTCATTACAGGCTCTAAATTGATGAAAATAGTGAGTAATTATTGAATTTGTAATAGCACAAGAAGAATAATCCGTAGAACGTACGTTTTCGATGCTAAATAAAATCGAAGAGTATAAAAGAATACAAAAACTAATAAGAACTGTAGATTATCTATATTCACCTATACATAGGTGGCAAAATTTTTTCTATATGCTGCGTCACATCTTGTTCTACATTCAAAACAAGAACGCAAAGCAATTGGGCAGATCGAACCCTGATATCAGCCATCCAGTCGCCAAGTTCGACCCCAATTCCACCGATCAGTTTGCACAAATTCTGTTGTGCTATAGTCCTGCATCCCAAATTAGGCCTCATAACTAAAAGATCAAGGAATGATCTATAATAAGAATTAAATCTGTAGAAAATTGACTTTTTATTTTAAACTGTTTGAATAAATTCATAAAAAATGAATAATTGATCAATAATATTTCTGAATTGAATGTAAATCACTGAGTCAAATCCTTCTTTGATCTTACTGTTAGGAGGATAGTGGTCAGGATCCTGACTGAGGAAGTCCAATTTGTCTTTAAGTTTTTCATCATTATCATTCTCCGTGATATACTGCTCTCCCACATCGCTCCACATTTTTCCAGCTGTATTTCTGACCGATTCTATTTCGTCATGAAGTCCGGTCAACAATAATGGAATCAATTTGTGCCACCAGCTGTATCTGTCTCTTAAATCCAAGAGCCATCTTCCCGCAGTCTGGACAACAGCTGTAAGAAAAAATTTCACAAGGAAGATAGAGAAATGCTGAGTAATTAAAACCCACGAATGTCACATACAGAATAAATAGAATTACCCATCCTTACTGCTCCACTTTGATCAAAGAGCCTTTCAGCCATAGGCGTGGCAACTTCCTCGATAGTTTTGTTGTTTCCAAACTGAACGACGTCTCCGACGGTGTTAACAGCAGCGACTCTGACCTTGTAGTGTTGATGTGTAAAGTTAGCGATCAAAGGCTTGATCAGATTTTCTGAACTGTTGTAAAAATGTCTAGGAATGGATTTAGCAAGTTCAGATATACACTCGCAGCTCTCTTTCTTTATGCTGGGATAATTGTCTGTGACCGTTTTCTTCAATATTGTAATAAAGTCGTCCAAATAATGGGGCAGAAATTCCCCGTACTTTTGGATGATAATTCTCAACAGGGTGACGAAGTTTAGTCTAACTTCTTCGGACGGTTCGACAATTTCTTGAGATCCTAAACGCCTAGTTGCTACCGGAATTATGTATATGATATTTGAATCGCAGGGTGTTAAAACGCCGAAGAATTTTTTGAGCAAGTCGATGGACAAATCCCGACATGCTTCGGCCCGGTCGCTTAATACTCTTACGATATTTTGATGCATTATTCCCCATGCTTTGGTTACCTCAGTGAAATCTTTCTCCGCGCCAAATATTAGCTTGTCTAATTCTTCCAGGGCGCTTCTCCGACGACGTTTATCTTCCGATTGTAGGGAAACGCAGATTCTGCTTAGCTGCAGGTTCTCGGGCTGCGACATCACGAAGTTTTGCAGCGAGCGATGCAATTCCGCTTTTAGATGGTCACAAAATCTCCATTTGTAAATAGCCGCAATATAAACGTCGCCTTGACGACACAAGGACTATTATTATGTTAATTTTAAACCGAAATACGCGGTGAAACAGCGTGGCATAACCTCACTTCGTAATTATTAGTATATATCGAGTAATTTGATAGCAGAAAACCAGTGTAATGAAAGTAGATCCAATTGTATAAATGATACGCAACTATTATTGATTTATTTAGAATCTTCAGACAGAAAATAGCGTTATGTTGCCAAACAAATATTCTCAACTGACAGCAGTCGACGGTAGCAGACGGCTTACATGCGCAGGTTTGTCAAGGTGAATGTAGTCACACGTGTGACATTGCGCATGAAGTAAATACGAATAATCGACAGTCACTTTAGATCATAGCAATTATAAAGAATGCGACAAGTGACATTTGTTTATCGAAAATCTATGATTGGTCTATTATTCGATGTTAGTTATTGTTTTGTTTTGGCTTGAGATTCCCTCCAAATTCGCGGCGAAAGCCGCCACGGCGTTCAATTGTTTACTTGCATCCGTGCTGACCGGAGGTCGCGCGTGTTTTCTCCGAGTTTATTTACAATAATATTGCTTCAAAACGGTTAAAAAGTTGCATTCAGTGTGAAATGTGCGTGGTTTGGTGCTGTATAGTGTCTAGTAGTAGTTTATATTGTGTTTTTGTGAAAAACTGTGTATTTTAATGACAATTTGTGAAATGAAAACTTTTCAGTGAAAAAACAATTGACGATCATACCACGGATATACTGGAGCTGTTTAGGGATGGATAAATCAGAAAATTGTATAGTCTACAATGGTGAGTCGCACGTTGATTATTATAATATAATATTCTATGATAATTATATCGTTTTATCCTTTCAAATCTTCGATTCGACTTAGGTAATTCGTAGGACGAAAATGGATGGGGAAAAAATTAGATTGAAAACCGCGAGTTGCGTACGACAATAATTTTTGTCTTTAATATATATCACAATATTACAAAAGCGTTTTACAATAAATATTCATTCTTCAATATCGCGATTCACATCATTCATAACACCGTAATAATAAGCTGAGCAAAATGAACTAAGAAAAATTAGAAAAGAAATAATATAAAGATTTTCCGTTATAAAGAGAAATAAGAAGAAAAAAATGGTCAAGTTATATTTTTGTACCCAATTTATTTAGAGTATTAAATTAAACGCCTAAGGTTGAATATTTACGACATTATTTTCGGCTAAATTTTCCACATTGACTACATGCCCTCGTCTATTAATAGAGGCTATAATTTGGATAGGTTGGAGCCGATTGTCTCTCTCAGGGTTATACGGAAATCTAGGTAAAGGTAAAAACGGTAAATTTGATCCAGTGTCAGAGAGCCTATCTACTTTGCAATGAATTATTCTAATCGGAGGTGGCAGGCATTCGCCACAGTCGCATTTCGTCTGATTAACAAAATCGAAAGATCCTAAACGACTGTGGCAATGTGGGCAATGGATCTTTCCCTTCATCCAATACTCCTGAAACATACAAAAAACATAAAAGAAAACCAAAAATGTTAAAAAATTCTATTTAACAAAAAATCCGACTTCTTTCACCTTGTCTATCATATCTCTTATCCATTCCGGTATATTTTCTTCCGAAATATAAAGGCAGTATTCCGGTGCTCCGGTACCGCAACGTGAATGAGTAGCACCTGTTCTAACTTCGCTATGGGCGGTTAAAAGCGGGGTGGCTTCTTCGGTAAATAAAACTTTTCGGCATCTTTTGCACTTCACCTCAGTTACCTAGAAAATATTTCGTCAAGTTTTTAACCAGAAAAAAATAGGCAAAAAAGCCGCGGAATAATTCATGTGAATTTTTATCAACTTTGAATTTTTCCGCCCTGGAGGGACGCTTCACTCTATGGTCATTTCTAAATGGAGGTTAAATCTAACCGTATTGATATAGAAAATAGGGAAGTGTCCTAATAGTAGAGATAGTTCAAGTATTTTGTAGCCTCTAAACGGAACTGTCGCGATATTGTATATCGTAGATTTACTCGGGTGTTAATTTTTTCGTCAAAATATTATAGGAATTAAGAATTTTACTCACTCTAGCTGGCATCGTAGTTTCAACACATCGATATAGCTATACTTCCGAAAGATATCATACCAACGCCGTATTACCAGAGAGTGAACAATTTACGATTATACGAATATCGAGAGACTAGGGTATTCAAAGTGAGCGGGAATATTTGTATCTCAGTTCGTCACCGACTTTATGATTTAATTGAAATGAAACAAACCGTGACTCTAAACGGTGTTGAAATTTTTATTTATTTCTGCGGATGGACTGGGGGCGTATTTTATGGTATATACCACGTGTATCTGCAAACAAGCACATGTAAGAAAATTGAGAAGAAGAATTCAAAAAGAAAATACGAAAAGAAAAATAATTTTTCTTTTCTTCTCGTTAAATATCGGAATATTCTTACAGATTTTCAATACTACAATGATATTTACGGGGATTTTAGTCCAGGGTGGAAATGGATCGGAGACAAACGCGACAACGCTGATCCAGAATGGAAACTTTGGATTCCACTTATTTATCAAATATTTCCTTGGGTTTGCGCGCACGTTCTAGTCGGCCAAGTAGTTAAATATTATTTCAATCGATTGGTAAATTGCAGAAAACACAAACAATGAATCGGTTTGCAGTTTTAAACCCTTCAAATTATTTTAAACAAAATTATAATATTAATTTTAGCTACTCTGCTGGTGGTACGTCGTGATAAGCATCACGCTGCTTTTGTCTTTCGTCGGACTCCCGGCTATAGTTTTATTGTTAATACAGCCCTTTTTGTCCTGCCTTTTTATGCTCATTAAAAGTAAAACTTTATTATGGGCGTTGCATTTGTCCTGTCTGGTTGTTATGAATATGATAAAAAGCCCGGATTGTATAGTCAGAAGATGGTTGGGACTCGGCGAAGACAAGTATACAATTCTAATGGTAGTTTTGGCCTGGATTCAGTTGAAGACAATCTGCTTCAGCTTGGAAAGCATCGCCAAATACGAGCGAGAGAATACAAATCAAGCGAATGAATTTTTGAAAGAATTTACGCAAATTTTAGCTTACTGTTTTTATTTGCCAACGTTTTTTCTCGGCCAGTTGATATTGTACGCTGAATTTGTCGACGGGGTATGTTCAGATTTTTCAAACAAGGTCTACTAGATCTCAGTCCTTGATAAAATCGCCGATATATTCCCCAGATTGAAAAGCCTTTTGAGAAATGGAGTCTGCAAAGAGTCGCTAAAGTCTTTCTCGCTTTAACTCGCTACTTCTTCTGGATATTCTTCACAGAATTCACACTACATTTTGTGTATTTTAATGTACTCCATTTTCATCCTGAGGTGAGGTCAGCTCCGTTGGTGTTGTAAATATTTTCAAGACTATTGTACTTACCGTTTAAAATCCGTGTACCTTGTAGCTGCTCCGTGGATTCAATAGCTGGGCATTGTATGGGTTCGGTTATTGCATGGGTCAGTTTTTCTTAAACAAATACGTCGTGGTTTACGGTATTTCAAGCGCAGTGGCAAAGGCAGAAAATATCGCTGATTTACACACCCCGAAATGCATCGGTAGAATTCATTTGTACTCAGATATGTGGAAGTACTTCGATAGAGGATTGCACAAGTTTCTTGTCAGGCGAGTAGAATATCCTTTTCCAGTTTTAGGACATCTAATAGCAGCGTTAATCCAACGAGAAACAATTTTTCAGGTATATTTACTTGCCGGTCGCTGGCAAGACATCTTCGTTGCGAAAAGTCTTTGCATCTCTTCTCTGTTTTTTATTTATTTACGCCTGGCACGGCACTCATATGTTTGTATTCATATGGTCAGTGTTAAACTTTGTCGGAGTGACGATAGAGACTTTAGCAAGAAGGATTGGAAGCTTAAAAATCTACGCTGAGACTGAAAGAAGATTAATGGGGCCAAGGAATACTAGACGATTTCATTGTATGTTGGCAAGCCCGTTGTTGGCAATGTCCGCGATATCAAATTTCTATTTCTTTGGCGGCCAAGAGATTGGGAATCTTTTTATGCAGAGAATATTCAGCGGTACGATTCTACTTTTTTCGGAAGCTTCAATAATTTGGTAATTTTACTCGAGGTTTATAATTATAGGATTCGTTTTTTCAGATTCTTGGAATAGTCTTTTCACACTGTTGTTTGTGTTATACTGTTGCTGTCAAGTATCTACAGAGTTGAAAATAAGAGATATTAAAAAATCTCATAAAATTAAGGTGGATTAAGTTAGCCTAAGCCGAACGCCAATGACTTGTCACATTGGGAGAGAATAATCAAGTATTAATAAATTAAGTTAAATCATAATTCCTATCAATATTCCTGTTATTATTTATCCAAAAACTAACTTCCCTCCCTATTTATAGTGCAGGAAGAATAATTAACACCATTGAATCTCCTTTTTGTCAGTTTTTATTTGAACAGTTATCTTATACCTAGACTTATCGAGTTATGGAATTATTCAGCTAAAATACTTACATGGATTTCTCGTTAAATAAATATAATTAAATAAATTAATCGATCATTCATAAGCGTAGAAAAATGAAACTTTTATCTAAATTGCTACTTTATATTCAGTTGCAATTATACCAAGAATTGTCTATTTCCATTTTCATTTTGGTAAGATTGTTATAAACCTTTCGTTCTCTGTACTTTATTCAACTTGTCAGAGGGGTAAAAAAGCTACAGTAGATTCAGCGCTCGACATATCTCCAGGAGGCATAAGATCCGTACATGAATTGCTAGCAACATTGTTAGGGTTATTAAGGGCAATGCCATGCTGCATTTTTTTATGTTTCAACAAATCCCCGCGTTGTCTATAAGTCTTGGGGCACAGATCACATATGTGTGGTTTCTCGCCAGTATGACGTCTCCTGTGGACAGTCCGTACATGCGATCTTCTAAAAGCTTCTCCACAAATATCGCACTTATATGGGCGTTCATTTGTATGGATCTTTTTATGTTGGCTGAAGACGTGCTGCGTCATAAAGGCCTTTTTGCATATTTCGCACTTGTAGGGTCGTTTGCCGGAGTGTTTTTTCACGTGATTGTCTCTGTCACCTTTGATCTTAAAAGCTTGAGGACATTGCGGACAGGCGTACGGTCTCAGATCTGAATGAACTTTTAGATGAGTATAGAGCCCAGAGGTTTGGGAGAATCCTTTCTCGCATATGGAACATTTGTAGGGCTTTTCACCAGTGTGCATACGGATGTGTTTCGCGAATGCGATCTCGTGGCTGAAGCGTTTCTCGCAGAATTTACAATTATACGAGCTCGTCGGTCTTTCGTGCAGGAGAGATTGATAAGGATGGGCGTTTTTTCTGTGATCTGTGACTTCTTTGTAAGTGGCAAACTTGAAGTTGCAAAGCCTGCATAGATACGGTGCATCATGTTGATGCTGAGAAATATGAACCTTCAATGTCCCAAAATGTAAAAACGGTTTGTTACAATAATGACAAATGTAATATGACTTTATGCCCACATCTTCAAGTTCATATTCTTTACCATGTAACGTCTTGTGCCGCGCCAGTGACTTATAACTCAAAAAAGTGTTGCCACAAACGTTACATTGATAGTCAGAATTATCGCTGTGTTCAATTTGCTTGTGTTCATGCAGCGAGTTAGGAATCGTATAGCACCGTTCGCAATATTCGCACATATAAACACAAGTCAAGTTAATTTCCTCGACGGTAAATTCATCGCTCATAAATTCCATGCCAGCCATTATTAATTGGCTGATGTGTTTCTCTGTTATGTGAGATTCGGCTTGGGCCGAGGTCGGAAAAGCCTCGTCGCATTTCTTGCATTTGTAGCATTTAGGACTTAAGCTTGACTCCACATCCTCGTGGAAGGTTGCAATGTGATTCTGCAGACTTCCTTTGCGGGTGAATTCTTTGTTGCATGACAAACACTTGTAGAAAAGAGTTTCCCGCTTCTGGTGCGATTTCATGTGCATGTTCAAGCTGCCTCTCGTAGTGCATCTTTTACCACACTGGTCACATTCGTACCTAAAATGGAAAATCAAACATTCATTAATTATTCCAAGGCTGGGAGACTTCCTCAAGAAATATCCGCGAGATTTACCTTTTTTCTCGCTTTTGGCACACATGGTCCTGTCCCGCTTGAACGTGGGGAAATTTCAGTCCACACTGAGCGCATTGAACGTCCCAAAACTCTGGTTTACAGTGTTTAATGTGCTCCGTGGGATTCTCGACTTTGCTCCATGGGATAGAGCATATTTCACAATATCCGTTGTTGACCCCATGTTCCAGAAAGTGTACTTGTTGTTCGTTTTTTGTTTTGAAAGCAACATCTTTGCAAATTGTACACGGGTAACCCTCGTGCTCTTTTGCATGCTCAGACAGATTTTCGACGCTGTCTTCTTTCTGACAACAAATAGAGCACAACAATTCAGTCGGCAATAACTGCGGCGGTAAAACCAAAGCGACTTCTTCTTCTTCGAGTGGCTCGTCTACAATTGTTGGTGGGATAACGTCGGTAACTTCTGGAAAATAATGGTCATAGCATTTCTTGGCTATTCGAAAATAGTGGCATTGATGCTTTCAGGGTTTAGAATATAATTTTTTAATTGTCAAAGCAATATTTACCTACCCTGAAGAGGCATTTTGTCCACGGGAGAACTCCCAGTACCTATTTTGCTTTGTACATTCCTAGATGGAGATACTTGTCTAGTACGAGCGCTAGAGTTTTTCAGACTTTCCTGAATATTTCCAGCTTTATTTTTACGATAAATACCACTTTTAGTAATGGTTTGCATATTCCCAGACACACATAACGGACATTGTTTCTCCTCTTCATCTTTTACATGGAACTTCTTCATTTCAAACATTGTTTTCAATTTGTCTTCAGTCTCAAGACATCTCTTTGCAAGTTTATGACACATTTCCAGCTTGTCGAGACAATCTTTACATGCCTGTTTAGGCAGAGGGTCTTCCGCGTTCACCTGAATGATAAGCAATGAAAATCTTCGATTAAATACAACTCTTACTCCAGAAATAAACTTCAATTCTTAAATTCTTGTATAAAATTTGAAACAATTACCGTTATTGGTAAACATAAATTTATTTTATCAGCAAGAGAGAATTCTGCACCAGAATTTGAAGCCGAAAAGAGATAAACAGGGCTATCGGCGTGCTCCCCACACAGACGGCACAATACACCTGGATGAGTGATCTCCTGTAAAACCTCAAGGAAATCCATCGCGTATACAGGATCCATTGTATCGGAGACATTGAGATCCTCGTTTGTCTCCCCCATATCATCTAAAGACAGGAAAAATGATCAAAGAGGAGATTAGTGTTAGACAATGTAATAAGCAGACAAATATCCTCAGGTTTAGTGCAAGACACTAACCAGTCAATACTTCTTTCACACATATCTCATCTTGCTCATTAGTTGACGAATTAGTTCCTTGTTCTTCTGTACCGAAAGGCACTAGAGACGGACAAGCTCGTCTTCTCAATGCCTGATTAGTTCCCTTCAAAAATTGATGCGGAGCAAAATGATCCGCGCAAACAAAGTGCTTGCCTCCAAATGACTCGGACTCTGAATTAACCGGCATATTTAAAAGCTCAGGTTTTTCTATCCCAATCAACCACGATAATAATCTGTAACAAAGCCAAGAAATCAGTCAATTTCTTAGTCTCTTAGATCTCTGGTAATTTTTCGGAACATGTAAGCTTCGGGTTCGAACTCTTTCACTGTCTTTCTCGAACAGTTAAAAAATTCTAACTGGCTTTAGAATCGTCTACCTTTCTTTGTCGCTGGGTAAAGGGAAGAAGACTTTATCTGGCGCCGTTATTTCTGTATTAGAACAGCCTTTAGCGCAGCATTCCTTTGGCGGTGTATCTCTAATTATTGCTTGTAATGGCTCGGCTGTTTCAAGTCTTGAAATATCATCTAGTGATTCCTCGACTAGCCATTCTGTGGAACCTTTAATAAGAGAAGAAGAATTTCTGAATAGAAAGAGGTGAATAAAATGAGCAGATTAGACGGTATCTTAGGATTTAGAATCTGACTGCTCACTGCTATTTGTCACGTAATCAAAAACTCTGGTCCTTTCATCCACATCCAGTCCATTAGTTATTAAATGCTTTAGGAGTTCGGGCAGCCCTGGGTTCTCTGGGCTTTCATACTGCCTTTGTAAATCTTCAAACGTATCATCCGGGCTTACGGTTATTTCTATTTGCTGACCCTCCTGGGTCTGCAGAATGAGCTTCAACATAGTCTACTAAAATCATAATCGAACAGATCTTTTAGATAGATTTTCGATCTTTATCTCTTATTCTAAGACCTAAATAACCAGAGGAGTACAGCGAAATAATTTTGCTGAAATCGTTCTTTTAGGGATAACTAAGAGGTTGATAAATCCCGCGTGGTGATGAAAAAACGGCTTACAACAGTAACATACGATCGTAATTCTTGGAGGAACTAATTACCGAATTTAAGAGCTGAGGAAATTTGGGTTTTAGGTAATAGCGATAATCTTGTATTTTTTCTTATCATTATAATAGAGCGAAAAAAGGTTGACTATGGATTGTTTTAGGGTTAAACTAGTGTGCTGTTGTGCTACCGATATCTCTTCTTATTATAGAAAATCAGGAATGCATTGTTCTTCTTTTTTTTAAATTGTTTTATTTTATTTTTTAACGGGATGAACAGCTAGGACCATGGGAGAGGATCTTCGTTATGTTGTAAAATATATCAAAAACTTTTGTTACCTGAAAATAAAATGCTGGATATGGATGGCTGTTGCGGATACGTTCGATTTTATTCACCATACGATTCCGACTGTATTATCAACTTCCGGTGGCGCGAGATCCGAAAAATTTTCCACCAAAATTTAAAAATATTGATATTTTTTAACATTCTGATCTGCAGACGATTGGCAAATTCTAAGGTCATTGATAAACTCGATAGGATATTCAAGGTTCTAAAATAGAGTCACTCGATGATAGATACAGTTAAAATTTTCAAGATTGATTTATTTTCACAAAGCATTAGATATTTTAGAATCAATTTCAAAGCTTGTCTCATTTTTAGTCGCTAATTTCGGTTCGTGTTGAGTTCTCTTATGTTTCCGCATATCACCGGTACGTCTGAAATTAGTCCCGCATACGTCACACTGGTACGGTTTTTCCCCAGTGTGTATAGTCATGTGAACATTCCTCGCGTTTGCTTTCTTGAAAGACTGATTACAGAGGGAACAATTGTAAGGCCTTTTTCCAGAATGAAATCTCGTGTGCTCTCTGAGTCTCGCTGTATTGGCGAATGTCTTTTCACATATTAAACATTTGAATGGCTTTTCACCAGAATGAGTTCTGCGGTGATTATCTCTCTCAGTTTTTATCTTATAAGCCTTATCGCACAGGTCACAACTGTAAGGTCTCTCCCCTGTGTGACTCCGTATATGCACAGTGAGATGCGCCTTCTGAAATACGATAAAAATTCATCATTCTCTATTTATCCAGATAAATTTTGTGTCTAAAAACGATATTGCTGCAAGATCTGAGGCTTATACAAAGACTAAGTCCTCGTGTTCCTACCTGGGTGAATGTTTTTTCGCAATGTAAGCAAGAAAAGTTTTTTTTATCAGTTAGTAAAGCAGAATGAGTTTCTCTGTGTATTTCAAGGGCGCATTCAGACCCAAAGCCATTATTACATTCGTTACATAGCCAAGTTTCGTCCTTAGCTTCTCCCTTTTTATGCCTTGAAAGTTCTCTTGCATTTTCAAAGACAGCTCTGCAGTATCTACAGGTCCAAATTTTCCCGCTCGAACATGACCGTCTGTGAATATTCATGTTAGTAAAATGAAGGAAACGTTTATCACAGTACTCGCAGGCGAAATATCTCGGGATTACTAGTTCGTCTTTAACAGTTGCAATTTTAGGAGACTTTTTATGCGCCGTTTTATGCGCCGTAGCTTGATTATAAGTCACGTACGCTGTGTCACATATTGTGCATACGTATGGGGAAGGTTCGCTGTGACATGACCTGTGATTCTTCATATATTCAATTTCTGTATAACATCTTTCGCAGTATTCGCATTTATAAGTTTCCTTTAAGCTCAATTCCAGTGTTTTGTTATCCTCTCTATTGTCCTCTGTGATCAATGCACAATTTCTCAAATGTCTCTCCGCAGTTACAGCATTTGCAAATACTTCTTTACAAATGTTGCAGACTTGGCATATCATCGATTGACCAGCTTCCACTTGATGTCTCAACAAATGTTTAGTCAAAGTGTTGTTTCTGTCGAATTGTTTCCCGCATTGATCACATTGATAAGGTTTGTCAGGAAGATGCAGCTTTTTGTGACGCCTTAGTATATCGTTCGAGTAAAATCTTTTACTACAAATTGTGCATTCGAACGGGCGTTCGTCTTTGTGTTTTCTTTGATGGGCAGACAATTGGGCCTGAGCTCTGTAAAAGAATCAAATATTTAGTCAAAAGATGTAGAATAAAATTAATACGATCCGTTATCTCAAATAAAGCTCGCGAAAAATATAATTATATACCTGAACTGATTTCCACAAATGTCGCAACAGTATTCCTTGTACTGTCTGTGTACAGTGAGCATATGTTGATACAGAGAAGACTCAGAAGCCATCATTTTATCGCATTTTTTACAGTAGCATGGTTTAGTATCAGAATTATGATAGATTTGATGAAATTGTAGTCTAGCTTCGGTTACAAATTTCTTACCACATTCCTTACAGACATGAGTCGCAGCTCTTCTTTCATACTTTTTATTCTCTGTGTGTTCCGCATTATGTAAATTGCAGTCTTTCTCATTTGTAAATGTTTTATCACATAGACCACATGGGTAGTAATTTTTGAAAGCATGAACGCTAGAATGTATATGGCATTTTTTAGCAGTCTGAAAAGCTTCTCCGCAAATCCGACATTTTATCAATTTGCACTCAACTATCTGGCCAGTAGAAGTCTTATCCTTGACTGCGTTTTTTCTGGAGAGAATATTACCAACTGCGCTATCATTCTCATATTTTTCATCAACAATTTTTTCCAAAACTCTTTCTTCAGATTTAAATTCCTTTACTGAATAAACTTGAGATTTTGATATTCTTTCCAAATCCAATGAATTAATGTCATCTTCTTCAGTTGTTAGCATGTTTTGAAATTCTTCAGTAATATAAGTCTTAGTAATTTCTTGATTGTCGTCAAGTTTTGTCAAACTTTGTTGTCCATCATACAGCTTCAAGGTTTGACAATACTTCTCTTTCCTCTTAGTGTTGTGAAATACTTTGCCCCTTAACACGAGAAGCTGCTTTTCGGCCTCTGCTACAGTTCTATGAAACTGATAACACAATTCCAGTCTCTCCAGACAAGAACGGCAGGCTTGTTTTGGTAGATTATCAGACTTCTTCACCTGTGTGACAACCAAAATGATAAATATATTAAAAAATGATTTTAAATGGATCAATAATCATCATTCTTTGTTACTTTCTTTCCAAATAATATAATCTATACACAGTATTAAACATTTCTCATTTAATTCTCCCGAAGCAAAGTCTCACCACGATAGTTAGACACTGTTCAATCATTCCAATGATATCTTTGTACGTTTTATTCCTCCCAAATATATAAACCATATCATTTCCTGGATTTGCGCAAAGTCTGCACACCAACTGGGAAGTTATATCATTATTCAGTTGAAATACTGTTTTCGAAAATTTCGGAATGTTTTCCGTGTTTCTATCAGTGTTTTCTATTTCCCCAGCTATCTGAGGCT
Source organism: Tenthredo amoena (assembly GCA_963966615.1). NCBI lineage: Eukaryota > Metazoa > Arthropoda > Insecta > Hymenoptera > Tenthredinidae > Tenthredo > Tenthredo amoena. The sequence goes on along the minus strand of OZ016492.1, from coordinate 2,247,318 downwards.
CCTCAGATCTTATCTTCCCAATTCCTTCGCAGAATTCTTTTTCCAGTTCAGGGTCTAACGTAACTAAATGATATCCATCTGGTACTATTTGTACTACTTCTTCAATAAGCGATAGTGAATCAGACTCTGTGGCTGTTTCTATTTGCATTTTCCCGAGGCATTCCCTTCCTTTCTCTTCTGGTAATCTTTGATTAAGATCACGTCTCTGGTCGGCAGGCCTTTGCGAACAATTATCAGAGCCAATTGCAGCTTGCCGATTATTTTCTGTAAGAAAAATTTGTACAGGATTCATAATGCGTTTCTAATTTTCATCAAGAAATTTAGCTGAATCTTTGATTCAAAAAAACATTGTGGATATAATAACCAGATAAATAAGCAAGGATATTCTGATCCAACTCCATGCTATTATCATTTTGTAAATTAGTCAAATTCATCCGCATTCCGTGATCTTTTTCCATTATTTTATTCAACTCGGGGAAAGTATCTCCTTTGAATCATAGATGATTTCGGAATTAAATCCCCGCTGTTAAATTGATTTTTTAATCATTAGAACGAGTATTTCTAGCAGGCCATGAGCTTGGAATTTGTGTATACATAACACGTGTTGGTTAGAAATCTGAAAAGGCGTTTTAGAGAGACTTACCAATATCCTAATTTACGAGAAAAATATATCGACGTGACAGAATACCTCGGAAAAAAATATCGGAAGTCAAATGGTGCGAGGTTACTGATTTTTTAAATTATTATAACCATTTTAAATGTCACGATGACAGATCCATCTTATTGTCAGATCGAGGCCTGGTGTTGTCTAGGTGGCTTTGAAATATGAAATTCAACAGAGAAATCTGCATTACCGACATATCAGACTTCGATTATCTAGGGAGCGATCGGTAAATTTAAATTTGACAAAAACTTGGTCTATTCGGATAGTTTTGATTCTATTTAATGTTCACAGCTGGCGTTAGGTGATTGTGAATTAAATATTGATAAACAATTTGAACCCTTATTCGAATCTTCAGACCGCATCGATGATCATCAAAGCTTTTTGGTAATTTTATTATTTGAAATACTTTCAGTTGTATTTAAATTCAATAATTTAATATTTTCTTCATATACAGAAAAGCGGAAGAGTTGAACTTTGAACTTTTGAAGTTTTAGCCACATTTTATAATTAAAAATAAGTATATACATACGAAACGAAAACCACAAAATTTCAACGACCAGAGGTATTTTTTTCTACTATTTGTCGGATTCTGCGATTTATTTCGAGCCTCTTAATTTTTCATCGTCAATTTTACTGAATATACGTTTTCCCTGTACATAGCAGAGTACTAGCTATCGATGTATGATTTTTATTTATTTATTTTTTTCCCATACGGAAGAAGCTTACTCTCTACACAGAATTCCACAGCCCCTGTTTCGTTGCATAACGGAAGCTCGTGTTCGAATGGTTTCTCATAAACAATGCAAGATCAAAATGCGTCGCATTTTCAAGGCACATTACGTTCATTTTGCATTATATTTTTATGACTAGAAAACTGGTAAAGGAGAGAGGAGAATATATTCCATAACATCAGGGTAAAAAAACTGTTGGGAAAAAAGATACACCTTTTTTTTTTTTGGCTATTAAATACTTTATTCGTGACGGTATAGTTTTGAGAATGGCATATATTGTTACAAGAATTGGCATTGAAATAGTTTCCTGCTGATTTTACTTCGAAACTTTCGATGGAGTGATTTTTTTCTTTTTTTTTTTCTGTCTTCAGGTGATTTTGATGAAAATTGTTGTTCAGTGTACCATAAAAATTCGATAAAATGATTACATGCGATAGTATATTAGTTTTCTGAATTACTTAGCAAAAATATACTTAATTTACATATATATTATTTATATCGATGGTTAAATATGTGTGAATTAAATAAATAGACAATCAAAAGCAAAAGCACACGACACGCACAAACCACGATAAATATTCCAATATATTTTATATATATATATGAATTACGAGATATAGATTTTGAAATTGACATCGGTATAGGATTAGTGTTATATGCAATAAACTCACGATCAATGAAAAAATCAAACCTCATTAAATTAGGTATTAGAAAAATTTGTTGTTAAAATGATGAAAATTACTAAAAATTGAGAAAAAAGAGTAAAATGTTTCGTCAGTTTCGAGCCTGAACAAAAGTATAGAATTAATTGAATAGATATATGTATACATATATTGAAAGATTACATAAAATTGACGTATAAGAAAATATTTTACAAAATTATTATACAAACGATAAGTTATACAGCGCTGCAGATTATTGTCATTGAAATAACTTAAAATGATCATATGATCAAATGGATTTTTTCTTATATTAATGAAAAATCATTTCTTAAATCTAAATTCACCTTATTTATAGAAAATTATTAGATATATACTTATAGGACTAATTAGGATGAAGCTATACTCGTAAATGAAGACTGAAAGCATTTTCGTATATTCATTGAGAATATAGCTCTTTGTTACCTAATCGACTAGAGGATTAAAATAATTAAATGACTATCGATAGCTTATATAGGCTTATAGATTAGAATACGTATAAATGTTTTCTCGAAACTTACGGACTAGATGAACCCATGGACTGAGATCAACTACCTTACTTAGCCGTCCAAATGCATGTTGAATAGAATTTTTTGATTTACAGTTAAAATTGTCGTGGTTTAGATTTTTTAATACGTCCGATATTATTGTTTTTCATTTTTTGAAATCGCCCCATGATTTGAAACACTTTTCGGGTTCTTGTCCATGAGTGTAAACGTGACTAGAGTCCACTCTCAATATACTCACATATATTACTCTCTCCCTCTTCTCGTTCTATATATTATATATTATATTATGTTATATTACTATGCTTATATTTAAATAGTTATGCTAGATATATGTCGATTATAGAAATTCATTTTTGGCAGTATTGTCGTTAGACTTACACACTTACGTCAATAAATTAATTTAAGATTGAATTTACGTGACTATAATATAATATATGGTTTTTTTTTTTTTAATATAAATAAGTTTGATTGCGTCTCTAATTTGGATTTGAATTTTTTTCTTTGTTTTTTTTTTTTTCTTTTTAACTTTGAGAAACTTGTGAAAGATTTTATTACTCGATATCAATTCTGTAGAAATTATGGCTGCAGTTATAAATAATTGTGTCAGAAATTTGGAATCTTTTTTTTTTTTTTTCAATTAATCAATCCTGTAGCTACCTCTTATCATTATAGACAAAAGAAAAAAAAAATGAAAAATCTATGATATATAGGTATATGTATACTAAATTAAACACAGCCTTGAAAAGAAGTCGACGTATATAATAAAATACGAAATTATTTTATACAAGGAAAAAGACGGTTAGCCTGATTCAATCTTTCGATGTATGACAATACGTTAAAACTAGAACTGGCCAATGATCTTTAAACCCTAATTTTTCATACCTTAAAATCCTAATCTACTAGCTGCCGTTCAGGCATTTTGTACTTTTTTAAAATAAACTCCGTTCTAATGAAAAATCATAGGCTAATAATATGGAAAGTGTTATTATCATAAATATTATTAAAAGATAATTAAGATGTAGATAAGTAAGTACTAAACTAAATATGACGTCGTACAGGCACTTGGTGCTTATTTGACGAGACTATGAGCTCTCGAAAAAGAAAAAAAAAAAACAAAAAAAAAAAAAAAACGGTCTATGATCAAGATACCTTTCTGGTGGATCCAGGGATTTGGGAATCGTCTGGAGTAAGATCGGAACGAATTTTGTTTTCAATGAAATTTGGGTAAAAATATACGAAAAATTATATACTGGCACGTTTCCCAAATAAAACGATTGACTTATGAAGCTAAAAATGAAATCTGAGGATATATTAGAGGACGAGTCAACCTTTTGTGTCTCGTTCACCAAAAATCTCTGATTTTAATTATCTTAATAATAAAATATCTTCAATTAATTACTTTACGTATGCATAGAGAAAAAATTTGCAATAATTCAATTGTAAAGAGTGAATTTATAATTATGGCACTGATATCCACGGATTTTCACTTTTTTCCCGTACTCACATCAAGAGTTGATTTCCAAACGTAATATATATATACTCGATACGAAAGTAAGTAAAAATTACATAAATTACAAAAATCACAAAAAAAAAAAAATAAATAATACGAAGAAAAAAGAAAATTTATTTTTTACTTGGTCAGAATAATCTGACATTGAGAAATTGCATTTAATGGCGGCCTGCATACCCGCATCTAAAAATCTCGTTACTAAGAATCGACGAATTTTAAACCAACGTACTTGAGTATAGCGACTAGATAATCGATAATTAATAATTAAGCTGATGAATGATTAAATTTATTTGACTAGAATCTCATATCAATGCTCATGGAATGTTCGGTATGGTTAATGAATTATTATATTTCGACTTAAAACTAAACTTAAAATCTATCTGTTATAACTACAAAACGTCTTATAGAAAAATGAAATTTTATTAGCGATAAAAAAAGTTTCATTTCTTACGAGAGATTTTTTCGTTCCATTCATTCCTGACTGCACCTTATGAATTTCATTATTCTATGACGTATATGATATACTATTATACATATACGAACTTAAGATCTACTGACTAGATTGAATTTTCATCCTTTGACTTAGATTTTCATGACTAGATTATCGGAATAAAATCAAATGAAATGAACGTGACTAGAGAGAGACTATAATTTCGGAGCTAAATAATTGGGGATTAATTTTTTTTACCCTCCGAAATATGACTAGAGGAGAATAATTTTTCATCGAATGGAAGGAGAAAAGAAGAAGAAAAAATACCGTGTCTATAGAAAACTTAAAATTAATCTCACTAATATTTGTTAGAAACTATAATAATCGAAAGAAAACTAGACGATAAAAAAGAAAAAAAAAAGAAAAACTAATAATACTGTTGTTAGATGGTTTGGCGTACCTATTATATGTATAGAAAATATTCGCAGTTATTTCGAGCTGCGATTACCAGGCGGGCGAGTGTGTCGATCAAACGAAGACGAATTTACGAATATATCAATGCAGCAGATCAGCAGGTGCGATTTATTTCTTCTTCTACTTCCTTATCTCAGCCGGAGAGAAACCGACTCGTATCTCCGACCGTCTAACCACCAGTAGTTGAGTCTAGTGTCTGGTCAGACGTTCGGCGAGCCAGCAAGTAGTAACAGACGTTCGGCGAGCCAGCAAGTGAAGTAGTAACAGCCGTAATGATCCGCCGGTTATCTCGAGTTAATAAAATCAGGTATTTCCGTTTCTCTTTCTTTATTTTTCCTTTTCTGAATGTGAATATCGACGTAGCACGACGTGGTTGTATGAATTGTATGTTACTCTTTGATTTCTAATTCTCTAAAAATCTTCACGTGTTGATTGGACGATGTAATTATCTCTTTCGTTTATTCTTCGATTCATCGATTAACATTCGATAAAATCAAAGTATAAGATGATAGAGAAAGCAGAAATATAGAAAAAAAAAAACTTTGGTCTCTTTCGGAATAATTGTATACGGTTTTCTTTGATCGAAAATATTATCTCCAAGACGTTTTCAATTCCGGTTCAATTTTTCAGGCTCTTCTTCGACAATTGATAATAATGATTATTATTATTATTATTATTATTTCTTTTTCGTTACCGTGTGTAGATTATCTGCATTTGTAGATTTCGCGTCGTCCAGTTTCCGAGGGTGGATGCAGGTCTGTTATTTTTCATTATGCCAAATTTTTTGTCCGTTACTTTTTATTTCCTTTCGTCGTGTTCCATGATGGCGATGATCAATCTCGGGGATTTCAATTCGTATTTTTGTACGTATACATGTGTATATAAATAATTCGATATATATATGTAGATGTATAATGAGTCTTGAATGATTTTCGCGGCTCCAAGACAGGCAGGTAAGCAGGTAGGCAGGCAGCAGGCGTTTTTACTTAAATTCTCCTGCCGCGGCCGCCGCGCTGCTCTACTCTTGATGATCGGCGCAGTCCATAGCCGCCCGGAGCCACGCAAGCGCACACTCGCTCGCCTCGCCGCAAACTAACCCTAACTCTCGATGCCTCCCTACGACCTAGTAGTCTCGGCGTAACCTTCTCCCACCCTAGCGACAAATGTTAGGGTGGTAAAAGCTCAACCCGCCCCTGTGCGCGCGCAGTATTAATTTCTAACCAGCGATTGGATTGGCTACTAGATTCTCCCTCTCCCTTCTTATTCTTATGCTATAAACCCCCTAGGGTATACCTAGTTCGCTGCGTAGTTTCAACGCTAAGCTTTCGCCCCTTTACCCTTATTTTACGTGGGGTTTAATTTCGTGCGTTTCTATTCGGGGCTGAAACCCGCGCGGATTGGTCGGTCCCGATTAACCCGCGAAACAATTGGAGAACAGAGATTCAAATTTGAACCGTTTTTACGAAGCGTTACTTAGAACGTCGCGTAAAACTCCCCCGTTAATACGTTACGTTAGTTTGACCGTTGGTTAATTAAGGGCGTGAGCACAAACGCTCGCTTTACTATATACCATTATTTCTACCAACATTGACAAAGCGACCCCCATTCACCCCACAATATCATAGTTATATTTTTTAGAGATCGTCATGGGATGAGGAATATTCGAGTACTTATAGACACGATGCACGTTCCATTATTCTATAGATTACTACATCTTTTGTTCAGAATTTTATTGCTTCATTGAAGAGATTTTTGTCGACCCCATCTCATGTGTGTAACGATTTTATTCATTTTTTGTTACAATTCACGGCTTATGAATTTACGATTTCGATTATTGAACGATGGATAATAATTTTTTGGCTCTTTTGATGAAGCTTTTTGAAGATTTTTTCGGTTTAACTGTAAACAGCGTGAACGAAGCTTGTTACGATTTTTGCGATTTTCTTCCCTTTTCAAGGGATTCCAGAGACACGAATGAATCGCGTATTTCGTGGTATAGTAGTTCACATCAAATCCCAATTTACTGAATGTATAATATACCTGTTTTGCCAGAGAACAAAAGCGAATTTATATAGATAGGTAAATACCTACATTATACAATCTACAAGTGTCTTTATGCACGTTACTGATAATTCCACCACCTGTATATCCTCGATCGCAGTTTGTATTGTAATCCGCTAGCATAAATTAAAATTAATCATACCGAAAGAGCGTAAGAAGAGAAGAAAAAAAGAAAAAAAAAAGTATAATGCGGGTTTGTCGAAGGTTGGATCTAGGTTGAAGGTTGAAGATTCAGGTGCAATGCTAAGCCCATATATCTCCACTCATGTCAGATAATGAAATAAAGAGGAGGTCACACTTTATTATACACACATCGATTATACTCAATTTATTCAAGATCTAATATCGAATTTTATAAAATAGAAATTGATTAATTTTTACATCATATATATATAAATACGTTTTTCATACCTACGTAGCTCTATAGTAATAAAGATTATTTCACTACGAACAATGATGACCCACCTATACAATAAGAGATAAACAATACCTACCAAACTCCCAACTCAAGCCGTGGAGTAGGATCAAACAAATATAATCGATCAAAATAATCGTAATGCTTTATCTCCTCGGTACACGCACGGACAGATGGGTCCTGCAAATGCTATTAGTTAGGTAGCTATAGTAGGTAGGATACGGTATAAGTACCTAGCGTATTGTATATCGGCGAAACTATAACTATAACGTTGTATTTTCTATTCTATTTCACCCCAACCCTCCTATATCGCACAAATCCATAAGCTTCTCTTTCAAGTCTTATATGTGGCTATCTGAGATATCCTGGGGAGCAAAATCTCCGCAAATTCATAATCCTCGTAGTAATTGTAACGCGACAATTATAGGTAGATGTAATAGAACGAGTATGCCCCTGGATTATCAATTAATTTCATAATTAATGAGATAATAAATAATTACCTTATTTTTCTTCATTATTTTCTTGTCCTTCATCCCCACGCGGTTAATAACGAACATCGATAAATTTCCTAAGAGAACGGTATACGTATAGGTGAAAGAATTGACCCTGGCACAGCTGGAAAGCGAGTCCTACTCTGTAAAGACGGAATGCTCACGTTACAGTTTAATTAGCTAAGTATGTCTGTGCGGTCGAACGCCATTAGGGGAAGTTTCACGTTTTAGTACCTGAGTTAGTCGTATAGGTATAGGATATAAACAGCTGGCCCAAAAGGGTGTCCCCAGCAATCTAAAAGGCTAGAAGGTGGTCGGAGATCGGTGATCGGAGATCGGGAACCCCGTGTAAGAACTCTAAAGCCTAGAAAATCCTCAGTCACGCTAGGAAATGGATAAATGTTATTGATACGGTTGGTTAGATTGCGTTTTGCCCCTTGGGGGATGGTCGAAGTGTATAGTATAGTGTAGTGGTATCCTGCACGCGCGTGCAGGAGCTCAAGACACTGCAGGAAACCAAATAGTCACCCTCTTACCCCATAGACAAGACAAAAAGGTAAAATTTTACGCGGTGACCAACCAAACCGTGACCGCCAGGTGAAACCCTCTTCATATATCATTTTTTTTCTTCACTCATTTACAGACTTTACAAGGTTCGATGATCCCGTGAACTATGGGCATATATATAGGTATGAACATCTCGATATTAGAACGGTAATTAAATTTTCGTTTTTTTTTTTAATTTAAAAAAACTGCTGCTATTTTTAGTAACATGTCCTTTGGTAATGACTAACATATATCTTTATACATATTTATAATAAAAATGAATAAAATTGTATTTCGGTTACTACAACCCGTTTCGTTGATGATTTTTTTATTCGGTTATACTACGATGGGTGCTGATCAAAGTTTCAGTTATAGACACCTTCTACGAGTCATTCTTGCATCTGCTGGGACAGAACGTATACGGCGGTGAAATAGAATAGAAATGATAGAAATACCTAATAAATATATATAAAATAAGACAGAAAAAAATTGAGAAAGAAAAAAAATGAAAATTTAATTGTCCGAACGATTTCCGCAGGTGATAAATTAGACGATATAAATTCTCGCTGACCCCCCGTGTGTGTAACATGTCGATTTCCGTTAACGGTCGTACCGGAAGTTATGTCGCCAATAGGATATATATTTAGTTTGAGAAAAAACCGCAAATCCATCCAAGTAGCTAACGAATCAATACCGTAATATACGATTACGTATTTTATGATATAATTAAAATTTCCTCTTTATGGACCTACTATATAAATTATCTATGCGGGTTGGCTGACGACATGGCATATGGTCAGGGCAAGGGCTATAAGATTAAAGAACACAGCTTATGGATTATACGTGAAAGTATCAATTATAAAAATTGATTTTTTGTGTCCGAAATAACGTAAAAAAAAGTGAAAAGTGAGAAAAAAAAAAGATCATATATTACGAAGAGATTCTCTTGTCGCGATTAGATATATAGACGGAAATGGCAGTTTCAAGTAGGTTAAATAAAAAATCTCTCTCATCGAGATTCGAGGCACAATTTTATATCTTTTATCATTGATTTACTATTCAAAGAAAATTTTTACACCACCTTTCAAGTCCTTCGATCGTGAACGAAGATAATTGCTGCTGTAGTTATACCGAACACGTCGTTTTGTCCCACGATACGGATGACAATGTCTATTGATACGTCGTGTATCGTATTGTCTAACGCCTTTCTCCCCTTTGTGTTGCGCGAGCGAAATACCCTTACGGAATCCGCACAATGGCCAGAGATTTAATCGTCGACCCCTTACATCGCGAAAATAAAAAAAAGAATAAAAAAAAAAACCACTCAAATTCCGGTTAGTCTAGTCCTTTGTTTCTTTCGTTATTCCCGACTGGCACTTTTGACCGTGAGAAACTGATTGACCAGTGGCTCGAATCTCGAGGTTTTGAAACGACGAAAAATGAAGATTTCTTCAAATTGTTTCTCTTCTTACAATTAGATTTACTCCCCAATATATTCAATGACTATAACAAAGTATAGAAGAGTTATTCCGTTCATCTCTTGACTCCGAATCAACGAAATACATGTACCCACTATACTAGATCTAATTTCCAATTTACTTTGGGGACGATGCAATCCGATAGACTCAAGGGTGGACTGGTACGGTGTGATTAACGCATGGTCTGCTGCAAGGGACAAGGGAACTGGAATACGAAGGGTAAAGAGAGCAACAGGTGGGCCCTTTAGAGGACCAAGAACAGGATCCTAGTAGCGAGACAATGTTCGTTTATTACGTGATTAATAAACTGGGTGGTTATGCATAAATTTAAGGTACTATTCCTCGATCCAATCGACCGTAATTTCATTCCTCAAATCAAAATCTACGTCCGATTTATATGATTGATAAATTTTTATGTTTAGATATAAGGCTTTCCATATTTTTTATTTATTTTTTTCTCAAATTTCTTGTTTTAAACTAACGAATGATTGTTCGATTTGTCATTTATCACACTGAGTTTTATAAGGGAATCGTATAGACAGTTGGTACAGTTCAATGTAGCGTCCTGACATATGTGGCGGTAACAGACCCATAAATAGATATAATATACACTTGATCATACATTTTATTGTCGGAGGTGGGGTCTCGCGCTCACTATCATTTGCCATGGGAACCCCCATGGGTAAACTGTAGCGGATGGATTTTTAACACTGCCGTGGGAAATTTTAACAGCTACATATTCGAGCCACTGTCTGCTTCAGCAGTGTGCAGATTGTTCCATATATCCTTCACCCATTCCTGCAGTAACTAAGATTATTATGGAGTCCTATAAAAATCGATGTGCATTGAAGGAAACACGTAATTCTTAATGAAAGTTGCCATTTACACAATTCTTCGCTTTACGATATCGAATAAAGAAAAGTATGAACCTTTTTTCCTCCCCTTCTTTCATACCGTTTAATTAATTGTCTGCGTACATATGAGAGAGAGAACAGCTCAGCCAGGTCTTTCTACACGTATAACAAGTTGTGAAATAACGTACCTACTAAGTTAGAGACGTGTAATTTTCTCGTAATCATTTATCCAGTGGAACGCGCTTCGCGGCAACCCTTACCGTAGCTACTTTTCCGCATTTCTTGTTTCCTTTTCAATTCAATTCGAATCGATTTAGTATACAGCGAGTAAAAGTGACCCTTGGGTGAAATCAACCCTTTGATATATAGAACAATAATATTCTACCTATACAGTTATTGCTTGTAATTATCTTAAGAAGCCTTCGCGTGATTAGCGACAATATGAAACACGGGGAAGACACTGAATCCCTGATTTTGGTACGAATTGGATGTAGGTTATATATACCTATAAATTTACAGACTGCGAATTTCGATCGAAGAAAAACCATTAGCTATATTCATCTTCGCTAATCGTCTTAATTTGTTAATTGATACATTCGTTTCGTCTGTGTTAAAGATGCCTGGCGAGGCATTGAAGAAGAGCGGAAATATATATATATATATATTTTACTGAAAAATCATAAATTCCAAAATTTTGTCGATACAGGTATAATATAATAGTCAAGCTGGTCGAGCGAGTGAGTGAGTAAGCGATTTGGTAATACGAGTCTTTTGGCGCGTGACAGATATCAGAAACCAAGGATCTTCAGGAAACATTATAGCTATTATATACCTTGTGTAAAATTAGGTGAGTGAGGTTGGGTAGGTACCCGATGAGAACAAGAGGCAGTAGGGCTAAGTTACCCTTGAGTAAAGGAACCTTTCTGGCACGTGTCAGGATATGACGCGCATCCCGATATACACGATCTCACCGTTCATATTCTTCATCGATTTACAATAACTATTTCTATATTTCTCTATCAGAAGATGAAAAGTAAAAAAAAAATTTCAAAAAATTTGAAAGATCGAATCTCAAATTCTTCGGATGTAATTTCAATTATTTAACTACGATTCGTGTATCTAATCGATATCCACAGCCAGCTACGATCCACCTTGAATAAAAATTTTCCCGAAGGAATGAAAATCCGGGGTGACTAAATTCTTTCTCCTCGGATCTATATACTCTATTCGGTTCTATTCTCTTTGTCATGTCGCACGGTGTCGGTATGACACGCGGCGCAGGGTGTCGAGACGCGTGACAGTGACAAAGGGAGAAAGAGTCTCTTACCCCATCGGCATAGCGTACTAGCATGACTATCGGGGCTATATGTGTTCACGTTCTGTAGATATACAGACTTTCGCATATATATAACTACATGAGAATCGGGTATATACATATATATACACATATATATACTATATAATAGAGCGAAATATCCAGAGAGGTTCTCTCACTCTCACAGGTTCTTCCTGCATCGTTAAGATACATTGGGATGCTGGGATTGAGTAAGCTAGCGAACGGGATAGGTGTATGATGTGTGTACCCCTAAAAACGTTTTTCAGAGTCTGAAAGAATCCCATCTGTCACTGTGCCGGCAGCCACGGATAAATTCAATAAGGATTATTATACACCCCGTACTGCATAGCTAGCTAGTAGCTCGATGAGGGTCGTAGAACATGCGTAGGTAGCTAAGGGCTGGGGGGTAGGTATAGTGATTTGAAAGGCCACCACTCCGAGCGATCCGATATCCTTGAGCATCAAACTCCAGATTATAAGCAAAAAGGGAAACAAAAAATGAGAAGATTGGATCGATATTAATTTAATCGAGAACGACGATACGCGGTATTCCTTTGGTATATGAATGAGAAGAAACAGCATATCTGATTCGATTGAAATCCTTATATTTATTAATAATACTTACATTATGGGTGGAGAAAAATTTTTGACGAATTAATTTAAACGTAGAACGCCGTTATAGTTCGCAGCGTCGAAAGTGTCGGAGAGATAGTAATTATTAGATATGGGGTATTAAACGAAGCCTTTCGGCTTCTCGAACGTAATGGCACTTCTATGGTGTCCTATAATATTAGAGTAGATTACTTTACCGCGGTACCATAGTAGGTGGGTAGGTATAGTATATATATATATATGTATGTATGTATGTATATGTATATGTATATATGTAAGTATTGCGATAGGTCCTTCGATATATCCAGGGCATCCAGGTCACCAAAGGCAGCTGCCCGGAAGGACAACCACGAAACTTCCTTCCTGTTAAAATACGTATACGTATATGTACATATGTACACCTCCGTACTCGAGGTATATATCCATGCGGTGTAATGAAAGTACTTGTCATCTACTATGTGTCAGAAGCGTAATCGACACCTACGTGATCCGTAGGCACGTATAAATTCATTGACAATGATCGAGTGGATACGGAAATACGTTTTTCTTATTTTTGTTTTTTCAACAAAATCTCACTTTGATTATAACGAAGAACAGAAATCTACTCATTTTCAATAAACAGCTTTTCTATTCCTTCATTCTTCGATGATTCATCGTCTAGTTAGTCGAGATTTTTGCTAAAAAAAATAATAACGGAAAATAACAGACACGAAATAATTAACTTCCGAAAGAATTCTTCTTCTTCTTCTTCTTCTTCTTATCCTTCTTCTTTGAATAACGAAAGAAAATTTCTTTTTCGAAGCCGTATATAAACGTGTAAAGCATCATTGCGGCTTCTTATAAACTGCAGACGACCGGATAGTGAATTAATTGATTGCTGAGCGAGGGAGGTAAAGCTGAGAGGGTGTCTTAAGACGGGCGATTAACACACGTTGTCGTACCTCGCAGTGGTAAATTAAGCCCTGAGGTGCGTAGGTATGGGCTTATAATATACCTATACTTAAATTTCTTTGGATTGGATTCGAAATTAGCGGTAGGGGCCGATCGGGAAACCTGTTAAAAGAGTTTCACCTGTTTATACGTAACGCATGGTTGATTTTTCGGAGCTTCATTGTATGGAAAACGCCATATGCACGATGAGACCGTGTTAAGTGGTTGTCATTACGACCGCCCTCATAGCTATATGTAACCTGTACCATCATGTAACGCCACGAACTATTTGGGAGTTTATTAATTGTTGGCATGGCAACTGAAAAATTATTTCCTTAGATTCCAAAAAATCTGTCCACTTTGAAAAGTTAAGAATTATTTGTTTCCCTTCAGAATTTTCATAAGACGAAATTATAATTCCGTGATATAATTTCGATGCTACGTAAAAACTGCTTCGTTCTTTAGAAATTTTAATAACCTTTGATTAAAAGTTTTCAGCTGCGGAAAAGAACTTCGAAATTGCCACTCGGGATAAATGATCTTCGTTGTAGGTTTAGTTTGTCGATATTTCTCGTCTCTATAGATACGAGTCGTAGAGTTATAAAATTGCTTAAAAACTCCACTTCACTGTTCGATCATTTAGTACTATACATGCTATTTATATTAGCCTGTATATAACGCTGTAATTTTGAACCTCTGTAAACCAAGATCATTTTTAATATTCATTTATCCCTCAGAGTTCGCTTAATAACATCGTTTAGCCCCTTACTCCACCGTCCACTTCTCGTTAGGGGATAATTAAGGGATATTGAAACATTCTTCGCAACTTTATAACGACTCGACTAGACTCTTAAATAATATGATGCTATATCAAAATTTGTTTAAATTCCTTTCCTTTATCTACTTTTTTTTTTTTTTTTTGTTTTTAATTTTCTGAACCAAAATTACGACGGGATAATTAAACATATTGCGAACCTATACTTGTAATTGTCTGATCGGAAGAATAAGAAAGGGAAATTATAGGTTTGTACTACGTGTACAAAGGTTTGCGAGATAAAGTAAAGAACTCGTATACATCTTCGTCTCTCTATTATATGAATTAATCGCCCCTATATGAGGCACAGGGTTTATTTTTCTCTTGACATAAGGTCTAAACTAATCGTTTCGAGGCGGTGGTTGTACCTACCTCTAAAAACCTATACGAAGCAAGAATGTTGACGCTTTGAAAAGGCGAATACAATTTGCCCGTAGATTGAACGTTCCTATATGGTCATATAATACGCGTATACCACCGGCTCTTGAAAATTTCGTTTAGAATAATAATTTGTACATATGTGTATACTATTATGCTAGGTAGGTCGAGCTACGCGTATAACAGACGGGATAAGAACCCGTATTCGAAACATACCTGAACTCGAAATATACGAGTAGCTTTATTATTGGGTATTATACACCACGGTAGGTATAAATATCGACACACATATGGGCACTCGTAAGTTATAAGAACCAAAAAAAAGAAAAAACGTAACAACTAAACTTGAAATTTTAACAATAATGCGGTTAAATCCACATTAGACCTCAATGCCCCTATACTTCTCGTTAAAAATATACGAATAAACCAGCGGGATACATTGTACTGTAATTTATGTACATTTTTAAATATATAAAGTGAAGATGCGCTACCCCTATTCCTTGCACTTTCTTCAAATCCGTTTTAGGGATCTTATAAACTTTCGTATCACACATATAGGTATATATACGAGTTAAGGACAAAGTGCAAAATCGAGGTGAAGGTATAGTAGATATATTGAACTGTATAGTTCACTCACGACCTAATTTTACCTACTTTTCAACAATTACTGGCACGAAGTTACCGCCGTCATACGATAAGAAGAATAATTAATAATTTCAAGCGACTTGTTCTTGTAAAAGGCATACCGCTTATACAATAGCTAGATTTATATCTTCACTCGAACGTGGGTACCTATACCAGGAACAAGGTGAAACATACTCATTTCAACGCTTTCAGGTTTTTCAGTATAAATACACATATAAGTGCATGTGGTCGTTTAACTTTCCAGCGTTTTATGCTTTTTATCTTTCTTATCGAATCATTCTTACTCTTTTTAATTTTTTTTTTCTTTTTTCTTTCTCTTTTCTTCTTTTCTTCTTCCAACTCTTAACTCTGGCCCACCCTGAAACTAAGACTAAAAAGATGGTTGATTAAGATCTCGCCTAGTCAGTCTTTTATATCGCGGTATTAGGTAGTAGTTGGCATGTGGTCGACGGGACCCCATAAATGTCTAGTGTTCCTACTGCACCCGTGTTTCTATACCGTATTTACCAAGGGATGCTGGTGGACAGATGCCTAAGTGGAGACCCCCGCTATGCTACTAGAATCTACCCGTCCAGCGTGCTTTGGGTCGCGGTATAGTTCCGCCCCCGTTACTGAACTGCATAATACACATACCTAATACGCAATACGACTGTACTTGAAAAGTTTATACCCATTGATTCGACTAGGAGTTGGTAAAGCTTTGTGTCTAAAAACGTACATAAAGAAACATTAAGAAAAAAAGGAAAAAAACATTTTATTAAATTTACTTCATTTAGAATTACGAGGGTCTGCGATCTGAAGGATTTTCGTAATGAAAGGTAAACATCGGGTGGATGAATTTTTGTGAAATTCGTTTCGTCGATTCGACCGATTCCGAGTGATTTATATAAATTTCTAAAAAGGGTGGGTTTCTCTGGTGTTTTTGAATAGGGAGATAGACATTGTATACGTATATGTGTTTTTGGTATACAGCAGCCCTTTATTCGTCAAACATAATTATCAAATCTTACAAACAGAGTCGTGTGCTGCACTGCACCACTCATTCAAGTGAAACCTTGATACCGTGGTTATATGATAATGTGTGATACAATATTATCAAATTCAACAACACATAATGCGATAGGGTGTCATATTATTCGAGTTGGGTATATAAGATAAGGTTTATCGTAGATTATATACCGTCGCGTGCGTCTAAGTAGGCAAAATATGTATATATAGTATATATTGTATATTTAAATAGAGTAAATAATAAATAATAGACGAAAAAGATAAAAGAGTGGATAAAACGATAAGGAAAATCGGAGATAAACGAACTTTTATAAAATTTTCTACATCCGATACTTATATACAAACACATTATATTTACGCTCATCAAATATATACTCGATTTACACCTCGCTACTGCGCAGGTTGAATTACTCAGTAAATAGCATAAAATACTTATAAAAATAAAAAAAGGGGAAATTAGTGCGGGATGGAAATTCATTTAGTATTTGATTTGAACAAAAAATTGTCTTTGGTTCTCGTCCGAATTTAAGCGAGCGTTTTCCTATTTCAAGCTAAATTTTCTAATCCAATTATATCCCGGGTTACAAAATTCTTTCAAAATCAGATCGTAAAGGATCCAAGCTCAAATTTTATACCTGATTAAGAAATATGTTAATCTTACTATTTCTATATATGATAAAAGTATACGAGAAACTCGTCCGACACATAGAATGCCTACCAACATATACGGAATACACGTATAACGTTATCATCGGTTATCGGCAATTGGCTATCGCCCATCCTGCACCCCGGGAACGAGAAATAGGGTGAAGTAGTCAGGCATATACCCAGAGGATAGGGAAACCCTCTTACATATCGCGCACGCGTCCTCAGAATGATCTGATCCCGGTTCTACCTGGTCTGGGCCCGGTGTTCACTCATGTTCAACGTGGATCTCCAGGCGCGTGGAAGCAGGCCAGGTGGTGATGTGACGTGGCTCTATATGGGGGCCACGCATGGGGGTCGTAGCGTCACGTCGCGTCGCGTCGCGTCGCGTCGTACTAGCTGCGGCATACTTTATACCATATATATATATATATATATATATATATATATATATATATATATATATATATATATATATATACCCATGCATGTATGTATACGGTCGAAATCCCACACATATGTACCCTTCAGACTTTCGGGGTTGTTGTGCAGGGTTCTGTTCCGTTGTGTTGTGTCGATAGACAGCTGCACGAAATACAATGCAATAACTAAGGTGGCATGCCACCGCGAGCTGGTGGGGTGCAAAGCCCTGTAATTCTTGCACCGGCACTACCATTATTATTATCATTATTGAAATTGAAATTATTATCCTTATTATAATCCCTGATCAATTATTATTATTCAAGATTTATTGAATAAAAATAATCGGAAATATTGACGCTGGTAAATTTCTTTTAAATTTCATTCGTCGATACGACTGAGAAACCTCGTCACTAGAATTTTCGAGACACTTTACGAATAGTGAGAAAATAGAGCAGCTGATTTCCCGAGGGCTACCCTGCGGGCAAGAATCTGACGTCACCGTTACTTACGTCAGTCGTCACGTAAGAAACATATGTGTTGCACAGAGACTTGTGCCTTGGAGGTATATGTGCAAGGTGCGAGACGGAGTTACTTACTTGGGGGTCAGCTGGTCGTAGTTCTGGTTTCTCTACCTACATACGAACCTGCACTTATTTCTATACGATTCACGTATGTGGACATTATTTTATTGGGGTGTACATACATGTAGGTACAGGTATACAGGAATGAAAGAAACAGAATATCTCTAAGACTTGTAAAAGCGTATAGGTATTCTATCGACTAGCTTTGATGTCTAGAAATTCTTACTGTGGAGAGACACCTTCTTCAATTCTAAAAGGGGGACCCAGGGAGGAGGGAGCCGGTGAACTCGAAGGCTTTAAAGTCGGCTTCAAAAGGCACGTGCGATCAAGATTTAGGGGTTGAACGTGGAAAGGAAGTGCAAGGTGTGCGTTATGCCTCCTGGCCTTGGGACTGAAGAATTTCATGTAGAATAATCACGAGATTTTTTTTAATACTTTTTTTTTTTCTCAAACGCAAGACGAGTCACTGTAATAACATTTTTTTTTACTTGATTAAAAATGCTATACTTATCAGATACACAGGTCAGCAACGACGTAGGTAAAACTACAGATGTCGAGGCGCGCGTCAGTCCAGAAACCATAAAAACTGACATTTTTTTTTTTTTTCCGGGCACGTGCTCGGTACCGTAAACTCTAAAGTATGCTGCTGCATACATACACGTATGTTGTACGTATAGTTCATAGTCGATATACCCGCAGACGGGTACATGAGGTCTGACAGAGCGATTATTCAAACACCCTAAAAGTGCAGCACACACACACACACACACATATATATATATACAAATACAGCAGTAAAGATGCGGCTTCAAAAAATAAAAAAAAGGTAGAAAAAAAAAGAGAAAAATTGAAAGAACTTCTGTGATAATTAGAATTTTAATTAACGCGGTCAGCAGACTCGCTTCTTCCAAAGTCCGGCTAATTTAACTACGTGTATATATATATATATATATGTATACTTAGTAGTAGAATTTACTTCGTGTTTTTTTAATTTACTACCTACCTTTAGTTTTGGCATTAAAATACCGGAACTAACGACTGGCTCACCAGGCGAGACCGTCGCAATCGTTGTATTACTAATTATTTTATACTGTATAATTTATAAGACGGTTTATTCTCGTATATATACCTACTGGCCACCAGGCTCGGACAATCTCAGTAATACATCGCATTCGGTCACTGCTTGACAGTTTTTTTTTCATATTTTTTTCTGCCTCTTTCGCGTAGATGGTATTACGAAATACAGGAAATTCTGAAAGATGATGACTACCGTATTTTTTAGCCTTCGAAATAATTCGTCAATTAAAGTAACATATACGTATTACATACATTCTATATCCGAAGAGGGATGAAATCGCGTGCTATAACGAGCATTTGGTTCTTATGTTATCTGTCGCTGCGGTTTTGGCTCGGTTTAGCAGTTTTAACAAAAATTATGCCTGCTATTAGGCTCCATTCGTGACTTATGATAGTCTGCAGATCCAACATCTGTTTATTAGTTTTTAACAATTTTTTTCCCCATTTTTTATTCCTTGATACAATTTCATCAAATCTTTGTTCCCAGTTTCTTAAACTTTGCGCAATTTGATCCGAATGAAGAAAATTTATTTATGCTATTTAGTTTCTCAACGAATTATTGAATAAATAATATAGAGAAAAGGTCAGGAATAAATTTCGATTCGTATGTATCTACAGGCGCGTGTCCTGCTGCGGGATGGATGGACTGACGTACATACAGCACGTATGTAGTACATACGTACGGCGTGAAATTTTAGGCGTGACGTAAGGCACGCGACGTGAATTCTGTACGGGTATAATACGTATATAAATATATGTGCATACACGTATATAGTTAGATGCTAAACGACGATGAAACGTAGCGATGTATTTATCTGCATATCAATTGCTGACTCCTCTAATTAATTAATACTCGAGCATTATGCCAACATGGTTGCGTGTGTTCATGTAAACACTACCATATGGGATCCAAATTAATGAAAACACGAAGAAAGGAAGAAAAAACTAAAAACAAGAACAGAGATAATAATTAAACGAAATTATTGGATCCTGACGAATCGCAGGGACGAATCTTCTCATCTAGCTATACAGCGAAATCCCTTCTCTTAGAGAACAATAATTCATAAAGAATAATTACATCATGGTATAAAAATAATTATTCTTCTAATTTATTTCACCCTTGTCTATCTCTTCGCTTAATTTTTCCCAATTATTTGTCGTTTTTTGTTGAAAATTTTAACGAGAATCTTTTTCCTCGTGAAACTTTGTACTTTATATTATCACATGGTGCTCGCGTAGGTAGGTATTGTACCTATACCCCCATACCTACGATTCGCAACACACCGTGAATTATTAGAGGGGGTATGGCGAAGGGAAAAAAAAGGGCGAAGGTATAGGTATATAGGGGGCAGGTTCAGATTGTGTAGCACGCGCTGCAAACCAGAACCCCATGGTGATGGTAAGGGGTGGGTAGGTGGTAAGTTAGGGGAGATGGTCGCAGCTGCCTCTGAACTCGATGTCACAGCTTTCGGGTTCACAATACCTCAATGCCCGAATGCCTGATTTCAGCTATTGTTTGCTGGCGCGTGGCAGTGCAGAGTGCAGCTTCACTTACACAGACGAATGAACGACGCCTCTGCACTCTGCGTGGTAGCTAGTACAGATCGTCCGCTTTTTTGACTCTTCGCTTCTTTCGGTTTATCCATTTTATCTATAATTTGTACCTATATATGGGCAGACAGAAAAAATGTGATAATTGGATCGGAAGAGAAAAAAAAGAGACAAGGATGCAGAATTTTCTATAAAAAACATGTGAAAATGAATATCTGAAATTTATCTGAAGGGTAGAATTCACCCGATATGGTATTATGATCTTTGAATATTGATCAGCTGCCGACGTAGTCCTTTTCTCAAAATTCAGCTGCATCATATCCCAGGGAAGTGAATAACCCGCGCGATTCATACTTCTGGAAACAAGTTTACACCTTTTCCCCAAAATTCAGGAATCGCATATGAAAGGCTTTGATTTTCACCCTTTTCACAGTCCTTTTCATAATTCAGCTGTTGCAAATGTTTTCGTATGGAATAATTCCTTAGGTCTGACGTATATGGAAATGGAAAAATCTTCTCCCGTTCGAGGAGCAGATGTGTAATATATTTTTATCCGTACCCTCATTTCCCTTATTTAGTTAGAAAAAAATTTCGTCAAGGACTCGAAGTTTCATTGATAGTTTGGTAAAAGCTCGACTTTCGTTTAACCAACCCCGAATGGTGATACGCACGCGGGGGAATAACTAAGGCTTCGGTAGCTAGGTCACGTTACGTCTTCTCATTCATCCTATCGTTCATTCATTCATACGGTAGCGAAGTTGCCAGGGGGTCGTCGTCGTTGTCGTGCGTGAATAGTTAGCGCCAGTCTTCGTATACAGTGCCAAACCAGCCATCTAAGGTCTCCTTCTTCCTTCTTCCTTCTTCCTTCTTCCTTCTTCCTTCTTCCTTCTTCCTTCTTCCTTCTTACTCTTTCCTTTTTCATTTTCTCTCTTTTCTTACTACGTCTTTCATTCAAGTTTTAGGGTCTGCCATTCTTGAGGGGTGGCCGAGTCGGTAGCTGGTGCTCCTTTACAAGAGAGGCACCTTCCCTTGCTTCATCTACACAGCTATATATACCCATACACTATATCCCGCCTAGTAGTAACCTAAGTTTATTTGTTATACTTATAGGGAGAAAGAAAAGGAAAGAAGAAGAGAAGGATAAGGAGGAAGGGGAGTCCCAGCCAAGGACGTGCCTTGTCTTCAATGAAAGAAAGATTACTTTACCTGCAGGCATTAGGGGAAGAACCACCGCCCCCTTAACAGTTGGGGTCGTTTCCTGATCGTATAAGGTGTTACACGACCTTATTTGACAGGTCTTACTCAACTTGCCCCATGACTAAGAACCTGGGGTTCATGGTAAGAAAACATTGTCTCTTTCCATACATTCTTTTTCTCCTTGTTCATTCACCTTATTCGAACACCATGAGACCAGAGTGAATTATGCTTACGCCTTTATCCATTACTCTGGAAAAATTGACTCTTTTATGTTCAGACTATGGGATCCTGATTTCAATTTTCTAAGGTCTGACAAAGACCAAAGATTTTTTCAGAAAAATTGGAAAATAGTTGGAAAAAAAAAAAGATTCTGTTTTTCTTGTATTTAAATCGTTCAATACTCGGATTATTTTATTCTGATTTTTGGCGAGTAAAGAGTGGAGTACGAAGCTCGTATTTCTTAATTTTGGTAAAAGCGATGTCTGATTTTCCATAAAAGACAATAAAATAAAAAATCAACGGATGAGAACCGATCGAGTACCAACTAGGAAGCCAACAAATATACAAGATATCGATTCTCTCGTATTATCTTTCTACCTGTAGATACCTACGTACCATATACACCAACCGGAAATCGCGTTTCCGTAAAAGTGGTAAACTCTCTCTCTCTTCAAAAGAAAAGAAAAGAAAAGAAAAAAAAAAAAAAACTACATACACCTATGTATATTTTTCGCGTCATTATACCCGATTCTCTCATCTTCTTCTATTCGATAGTAAAAAGATGGTTCCGATCAACCGATCTTTTGATTCTTTTCATTATTTCGTATCATTTCTATGTACCCAGTACACGGAGTCCCAGGTAAGAGGTTCGCATAGCCGGCTGTCTATCTGTCTGTCTGTCTTTAGCCTCTCGACATTAGTCGACGGATCTCCCCTTTTTGCTTTTACCGGGGTTCCGGTATCGTATAAATCACATCCTTCTTGCTGGTCGGCATATCCTGTCTGTCTACCAGCCCGCGTCGCCGTACCATATACACACATATAGTATATATCCCCTTCGAATTCTAGGTGCCCCAACTAACACAATACATATTTCAGCATGCACGCTGGATCTACACATACATACATACATACATAGATCCCCATTTATATATGTACATAGATAAACCCACGACGCGTGCGTATTATTAAAATTACGTAACACACAAGCTCTCGCTATACCTTTAGGGTGAGTCATCACCTGGCTAAAGTTCCCCTAGTTCTTCATACTGTGCCCATTGCTGCAGCTAGGGTGTAGTTGGCCAAGGGCAGGTGATCGTACAGGCACGAGCTATTCCATATACTCTAGGGGAAATTCGGGGGGAATAAGGGTGGCTCTTTATGGTTAGGTATACCTACGTATGTATGTCTATGACATGCCTGCGTGTTATACGCTTTATTATACATCTACCGACACTACGTGGTGCCTTTGGTTTTTATCAGGAAGCGAATTTCATGAAAAATTTCTATCAAAATCAATTTTTTCAACAAAAATCTTTCACGACTCTTCAAGATCCACAATTATACCAGAAAATATAGGAATTAGTACTCTTCTTAGGAAAGGGAACCCGCACACCCAACACACCCTGCAGTCACCATGGACACGGGTTTTCCATGGTGGCACGATCCTTTGAGGTGATCCCACACATGGATTTCGTTCGGGGTTCATACCACGTTACGCGATATATTCTATACACACGCGCATATATACATATACATATTTATATATACCCATATGTATATGGGTATTGTGCATGGACTTATACATCTGCACATAGGCCATATGGTACCCTCGAACTTGGGCTCGACTATGATTTATATCACACGCGTACGCAGCCGTAAGATTTCATTAATTATCCTTCCTATTTTGAAACTACACCCTAAATACTTGAAATTATTATTATATAAGTAGTAAATACATATAGTTTAGCAATCTGTAATTATTTTTTATTCTTATTTTCTTTCTTTGGTGTAATTAGACTCGAAAATTTCAGACATTATTGTATTTTTTTTTCTATTTTTTTCTTGTAATTTTTTGCCCGGTTTCTCTATGTACTGATTGGTCTGTAGTTCATTATTCATTGACTAAGCGACAAGGACTGTTTGATGACATTTCGTGTATTACCTACCTACCTACCTACTTACACGATGACATAATAACTTCAGATTGAATCGCGCTGTCAATAAAAAAAAGAAGCAATATTCTATTGCCCCTAGGTAAAAATAAAAGCTTTATAGTATATCGAACGATAGAATAGACGTACGTAGTACTACGTATACCCATGTAGGTATACGTTCGATTAATCAGTTATACGCGGTACAAAGATTGATATTTATTTTTGTATTATATTTGAAGTAGTTCGTTTTTTTTTTTTTTTTTCTTTCTTCTTTTAAATGAAGAGATTTTTCATTCGATCTTTCGTCTCTTACGTATATATACCTATGGGGAAATAATTATACAAGGAAGATTTAGCCATTCAAAAAATTGACGGGAGCGAAGCAATGAATATTAAGAGAATTTAATATGAAATCTTGTTGCAGTGAATCTCGCGTTTACAATCTGTGCCCGTGAAATGGGCGGTTATAGGGCAACCCAGAAGGAAAACCAGTAAGTGCCACTTTCGATGCAAATTTATATCGTCGCACGATGCGATGCTGCGATGCTGCGATGCCCCCATTTATTTCTACGGCAATTTGCTCTGAATTTAGTTTTATTTACTCGTATAAGATTTACTTAGAGACTTCGTGTAGTAATTAGATTCAGAAACTTCTCAGCAGTCGATTAATTCTCAGAGAAATTAATTATCGCTGAATCTAGAAAATGAGAGACAAAA
Organism: Tenthredo amoena; assembly: GCA_963966615.1. Taxonomy (NCBI): domain Eukaryota; kingdom Metazoa; phylum Arthropoda; class Insecta; order Hymenoptera; family Tenthredinidae; genus Tenthredo; species Tenthredo amoena. The sequence continues at coordinate 2,222,387 of OZ016492.1, read as the reverse complement.
CTCTTTCGAAGCTTTAGATCGACGCTAAATTTTTCCAAAAGATCTAGAATCAACGATTGAATTGAACGTAATGGTAAATGAAACGGAATGAAATGAAATGAAATGAAATGAAATGAAATTCATGGACCTGTTGAAGCGTTTGGGATGTGTTTAGGGCACAACGATCCCTTCTGTCACCAGTAGATATTTCTAAGGGTAGTTAGCCCGCGCTATCTCACTTTCTCTATCTCTCTTTATACTTCTATCAAGGGATGAGAGAATCTCTACCGCACAACACTCTACAGTACCCAAGTACTCGTGAAATTGCCCGTTTAAAATACAGTACGTATAGTAAATCCTGACCCAACGTACGTATGAGTATACGTAGGTGTAGGTACGCCATACCTCGATGTGTTACTATACTAGTTACATCGAAGATATGGCTGGCATATAGCTGGCTAATCTCTGGCTGCACAGGGGGTTGCCAATGAATGAATCACTAAAGTACCCTGCCAATTTTCTCGGATTAAAATTTACATTTCAATTTGTTTTACAAGGAGGAATCTCAACGTCAGCCCTTTCATTTGTATTGTTACATACTAGGTATGTATGTACAACACGAATGGGCATTACGAACAAAGAAATGATACATATTTTTAAACAGATCTAAAGAAAGAATGAAAAAAAAAGGGATTAATGTGAAATAATTTCAGCTCTAATTCGGAGAGAAAAAAATTAACATTCCGTCAAGTTTTTTGAACCGAAATAGAGAAATATATATATATATATATACATATATATGCATTTTTATATTTTTTTTCTTCTTCTATTTTTGCAGTCTATAATTGCCACTGCTTTTCGCTTTGTTATCTGATTGGCAACGTGTATTGTATATATATATACGTACATACATTTATCTCGACTTATCGCATACTCGTATGACGAGGCATGCGCCACTGCGTATATAATTGTTCCGGCAATCGAGGGGTGCCTAGCACGCGTTTGTAAATTTTTATTTATTTTTTTCTTCCTTTTTCAACGTAATCGTGTACAGGGCGTGAGCTTTCAACTACTCGATTTTACGTCTATATTTTGCAATCCTACCTATATATACACAATTATTATTATTCACATATAACACGCATACGACGTACTACATACGTTCTATGATTCACCTAAAAGACTGGCAATTTTTTTAGTTCTCTCTGATTATTTATATTCTTAATTATTCCAACCATATTCTTACTTATCGCTTTTTTATTTTTCTTTATCGATAATCAATTTTAATAGAAAAAAAAAAAAAAATTAACAAATGACGATAAAATGAATGAAAATAAAATCGATTAAAAATTACCAAATCCAAATTGTTGCTTTTTTTTTTTTTTTTTTTTTTTTTAAAACATCAAATCGCGTTGAATACTTCACAGCCTGTTGCACGCCGCGTATATTTTAAACCGGACCGCGAACATCTCTTCATTTCCTCTGAATAAATTCCCGAAGAGAAAAAAGAGAAAAGGGAAAAAAAAAATAGAATTCTGAATCATTTTCGCGTTTCTTCGCTTATAAATGAGGCAATATGTATAAATTAGCCGATGACTATATGGTCAGAAATCGGGATAGCATGATAGTCAAAGGTTTCGGTCTCGGGGGTGGCGTCGCGTCGGTGTCAGCGTCGGCGTCTAAAGTCTCGACGGCGTCGGGCTGACTCACGCATCGTCGCGCCGTCCAGGGGGCTCGGCTACTGCAGCAGACTAGTCGCTATGGCTATACCTCTACACCTACCTACGTATCTAACCGCCTCCACTCTTACTTCTATACTCTTTCAGGCTCACGCACTAGTCTAATTGTAAATATTGCGTGTGCGCTGCAATGACACACGCTGTTTTGAAATAGTTCTAGTCGTTCGCACGAGGGAATCCACCGTTGATTCAAACCCCGTCGCGTGTCGATCGCTTTTCTCTCTATATCCTGTATCATATATATATACTATCAACCCCTGTCATACAAATGCATGTACACAGGGGTGAAAAAGTGTAGAAATGAGTAAAAATCGAGAAAAAAAAAAAAAAAAGTAAAAATGATTAATGTTCAATTATAGAACGATTTTTTTTTTTGTTTTTATGGATTTTCAACATTTTTCGTTCATCTTTCGGAATTTCTCTTTCTTCTTGCCGTGTATCACCTATTTCCCACACGTGACAGTTGAGTGAGGAATATATAACGCGACTTCTTCGAAGAAACGGTAATTTCGCGTTACGTTCAAATTGTCTTATACCAGCCAGTATAATAAACTCGTACTTTTACTGTCTCGACTGTAAGTATGGGAATAACTCTTAAAATATATTCACTCGTTCCGTCTGACGGTTGTTTTTTTTTTTTTTTTTTTCTTTTTTTTACAACTTAGAAAGCGCGAACCAAAAAAAAAAAAAAAAGAAAAAAGAGGAGGAAATGGTTTTTCAGTTTTATAATATAATTGCAAGTGCAGTGACTCGATTGTAAGGTAACTCTTTATTTTCCGTTCTCTGTAAAGGCGAAAAATCTAAATAAGTTGTAAATTTGACTCATGACGAAACGAACTCCACGGATTACGAATAAAATAGGATAAATACACTCACTCTCGTCTCGTATAACCTACTGGTCTTTCCTAAATAGTGCGTCACGCGAACGAACGAGGAACGTCGCGACGCCTCAACGTAGACAGTCGACCCGACGCCGCGATCGTACGTACGGAAACCTCGGCGCCAACTTCAACGATTTACGCGTCGTTATACATACGTATATAAATATATGTATTTATGTATATACTATAATCTACCATACGCGAAATGTTTCATGAATTTATTTTTAATCATTCATCACTTTTCTTAATCATCGAATTTCACCGGGTATAAATTAGACGCGAAACTAGAGCAGTTAGAGATTTTTTTTTAACGGTACAATTTAATCAAGAAACTCATACGTTTTTGACTATATGTTATAATAACATAGTATATACCTTGGTAGTAGTAATAGATAATAACTTTCATGGTACCTATACCTACCTCGTAGGTTGGATTTAAGAGTCACCCCTCGTTGTCTTGAAGCCTTCGAGTCACGCTAGTTGTTATTAAACCGCGGCGTCGCGACGCCCGGCGCCTAACACCCAACTCCAAACGATCACCGACGCCGTTATGTCTCGCGAGAGAAACCTAGGGGTAAATGAGAATAATAATCAGGTGTAATTATCTACCCCTATATATATATATATATATTGTATATAGGTACATACATATGTGAAAAAGGATCTGATCGCATAGCATTAATTCCTCTACTCTCGCGATAAGCGTAATTGAAATGATTTATAACTATATAGAACAGTTCTGCACACGGTTATATCATTCCAACGGTTTTTGTTTTTCCCCTTTTTTTGCACAAAAATTTTATCTTCATAATAGAGTGATTCCAATTTTTCAAACTAACAGATACGGACACATTAATAGACGTATCGTTATTACAACCGATGAACGGTGAATGTTTTTACCACCTGTTATTAAATACACTTACCCTTATTACTTTTCTAACGAATTCGAAATTCAAACTGAGAGCCAATGGTATCGGTCGGTTAAAAGTCACGTGGTTTTTTTTTTCCAAGGACCCCATTATACCTAAGTGTAGCATACAATATGTCGAATTTCATTGAGCGAGGGTGTGATAGTAATATAAAATAACGATGTGGCGGTTGACGAGTATATCTGAAATTCATATAACCGCCAAAAATTCAAATTTTGTTAGTATATGCCTATGTAAGGGCATTACAATTCTCACGCAAGACTCTCATATACATATACACACCTTTGCTGGGGGTCTGTTTTGTTATTTTGTTATTTTTCTTTTTTCTCTTTTATTCTTCCCCTTGTTTTAAGGGTGATGAAGAGGGGATGAGTGCTCTTTCTCGCTCTGTCTGTCTAAAGTTCATTATCACGCGCAATCTAGCTGCTTTAACGCGTGGGAGAATTACGGCCATTTAATTGTTCGGTGGTAGTTGTTGTAGTCCTTCGTTTTCTACCCTTCGGAAGTCGACGGTTGATTGGTGATTCATAATTACGCCTATAGGTAGTATAGAAAAAAACCTGGTATAGTTTATTGTTGGAACATATAGTACAACATATATATATATATAAAAATAAATTAGAAACCGAAGGCCACTTCTTCCCCCGTGATAAAACTATATGCCTCCATGCATGTGCCACCCTTGTAATATCGTATACCGTAGGGTATAGATATATACAGGTGACTCAGTACAACAAAACCGTTAGAATTCAACAGTCTGATCGATTCAACAACTCTGAATTATCATCGTCGTTTTCTGAGTATTTAATTTTACCGTTTTACGATGAAATTTAGATTTGCTAAAGATATATTATACCTATACATGTGTATAAAGGGAGCGAGAAACGTTGAATAAAAATCAACATCTCGCGGTGTCAAGATTGTTAATTGCGATACTTTTAATGGCTGACAAATCGTCAAGGTACCATAGCTTCGGGTGAAATGAATATGGTACAGAAACTACAATGAGGATCAAGTTCTCTCCAGCAGCGTCTGTCAACGGCACGCGCTCGTTAGTACCGCAAATTGTATATTACGATTTTGTAGACGGTAGGTATACCTAGCTCTGTATTTTAGGATAAGTATGTAGTACGTGTATACATACATATCCATTGTGCGAGTACACCTACATTATAAAACGTGCGTACGTCCGACGACGGATGAATGGGGAATCTAAAGATAATGAAAGAGCCCGTGTTCCCGACACTGAATGGACCACGAGCCTCCAATCTGTGCTAAAACGTCTTTTATACATAATAACGGCGTCCCCTGTACACAGACGATGCGTACATCTATATTCTCACGTATTACATGGATCTGAGAGTCCGGTAAAGATTCGCTAGCGTAGAGATTCACGGGCTTAAATTTTTCCGTAAAGAATAAAAGAAATAGGAACTAATTAATCGAAACCAGTGTCACCCAGCTGCTCTCTGCTCCTAAAAAGCAGACTGCAATGATCAGTCGCCTTCCTTATAATAGTTATAACAGTTCAATGGACGGTTCTGGAGTTTCTTTGAAAAGATTTAGGCCGTATTACGGTTAGCAGACTGGTATATGTAGGCAAACTATTAGAAATCGGGGACAACTGTTTGCCTAACTGGAAATGGCTCTTCAAAGGCGATCCAGTCGAACTCCGTTCGCTTTTATTGCCAGTATACCTCGTCCTTCTTTCATTCTATATACCTACAGTGCCTAATCTTCCTGCTATACAGTTTGGACATGAAAATTGCCGGTCATTTGGACTCTAACGCTTCTTTCAATTACAGTCAAAGTTCGGCTACTAGTACGAGTAACTGCCAGCTGAAAGGCGAAAGACCAGAGTGTATAATTCTAGGGCTTTTTTCGAACTGTGCGGAGAGACTGGGAACAGATTTTTTTTTTTTAATTACGAGATCAGACTCGGGAAAAACTGAGAGTAAAGAGTCTGATTTAGTTATACAGGTACCTATACACGCTATGGTGTTTATTGCGTAAATAAGTTAGCTCGTAGTATATTAGCTTCGCTATTCAGGGTGACTCGCCGAATTGATAACCCTTTCTCACCGTCTGAATACGCTAATTAACAACAGCTCTACTCTGCTCCGTTCTGCTCGATCCGGTAGAAACAGACTCGTCCCCCTCTGGCTCGACTCTCGAACATTTAATGCGACAAATAAGCCGAGGATTTAACAGCGTTAACCCCTGCAGGCGTCAGGGTAACAAAGTTATTCCGAAGTTCACCGGCTCAATTCTATTCAGATTTCGTCGCTCGGCTCTAAGGCGAACGGTTCGGTTTGTCTAAATTCTCGCTAAATTCAAATTCAAATTCAAATTCAAATTGCCATTTTTCTTTTCTTTTTTTTTTTTTTACGAAAATTCGTACTCAGCGAATCGATCTATTTTATTCCCAGCTTTGATCGTCGTTCTGTAGTTGACACGGTAGTATTCGACCGCCCCTATAGATTTTTTTCTTCACTTTAGCGATGTACTCGCTGGAACGATTCGCGTAATTATGGGCGTGCGCGGCTTATGCTATGGTTTCGCAAACTCACAAAATCCGTGATGACGACCAGCTACAGATAGACCTAGACGTAACGGCAAAACTTTTACTGACGGGCTCAGAAAGACCCGTAAATCAGACACGTGCGGGACTAATTGTCCTGAGGCTATGATTTTTAATATAACTTTGTCTCCGCTCTGAGCGAGGGGATGAGATGTGTACGGACACCCTTCAAACGCGGCTCATATATACATATACATGTATTTTTGAAAATCCTTAAGGTTGTTCAAAAACTGAGTAAAAAAAAAAAAAAAAAAATAGAAAGCAAAGAAAACGACGTAGGTCGGTGTAGCATAAAATTTGTATACTGATACGCAGGTATTTATTTAATCGATACTTTTGGGCTGCAACATTGCACCGAAAGTTCTCGAGTATTTTCCCCTAAAAAATTGAATAGTGTGACTCATGGTGCCCCGTAGAGAATGGGAGGTACCTACCACCGTGTCGCACCGTGTCTTATCTACCCCGCATATATGTGAGGTAGTTATATATTTTAAAGGATAAGAGTAGTAGAATATAGCCGGAAATCCTGATTTGATTAGAATTTCGTTCACGTGTTAATTTAGTTTTTTTTTTTTTTTTTTTTTTTTTTTTAATTATTGAACTGAGTGGCCGAAGAAAATAAATTTCAGCTACAAAACTTCAATGGGTGGTAAGAGAGAGTGCAGCGCAAGGCTTGTTCTGGTATTATTTTTTCTTTGAATCAACCCTTGCCCACGAACAATGTGGATTTTAGGGTAGGTTATACCTATAACCGCGCGCAGTCAATCTGATCAAACATTGTCGAAGCCCTAATAAATAAGGGACATCCGCCTCAAATTCACACACACATGTATACTACACACACGTATGGACAGATCCCGCTGTTCAAACATCGGTATGATGATGCGACGGTGGTCTGTGAAGTCATGGAGATGACACTGCCATGCTATATACCATGTTATGTCATGCCGCGTGCAATGAGTCAGACTATGGGCCTAAAACAACCAAACCATCTTTTCCTTGTGTTTTTTTACGCCTGTACCAACTTCTTGTCGCGTGGCTGCAGAAGCAGTCTTTCATCTGCTTCCATCAAATTTCACCCGAAATCTATTCGGCACGAGATGAAAAACCACGGTGTGGGGATTTTTAATTTTGCAAATCACGGAACTCATGTGACAACTGTCATACTCATTTTTTAACGACTATTCTATGTAACGTATTTTACGGAGGAAAATTTAGTCCAGATGTTAACGCACGTCAAGATACCCCGGAGTAATCTACTTGCACAGTAATGGCACGTGTCTACCACGTGTCCAATTGCGAATTTTCTACTTCCCGAACACATTCGGTGCTCGGTAATCCGTGCATTATAATATGTACAGTTCCCATGACGCTAAAATTCTTCTATGCGAGTGTAACCCTGCAGCAGCACACACAATGTACCGTAAGAACACAATGGGACATGACTACACATGCGGTATATAGGTATGGATATGCAGTGGCTAAACATAACGATGTATAGAACAATACGAGACCATTACAACTTCTGGAAATCCTTAACATGTGATAATTCGACCGAACGATTAACGAAATCTCGTTATTCAATGAAACTGATTAAATTTCGGGTTATCAAAGGACGGACAATGATCGTCTTTAAAGTACCGACCGCGTGTGGGATCATCCATTTCATATACCTAAGGGATAAGATTCAAGCCCTGGGTACGCGGTGGTAAACCAATTTGCACGCCATGAAGCCCTATACACCCGATGACGATCCGTTCTATAGATGGGGTGGAGATATTTCCCATAGGAATTATACGGGGTCCGTTTCCCACAGGAGTTCCCATTCCCATCCATGTTCATCGTGGCATGGGAACTCGCGTTTTCCAACTACAGCGAAGACCAAAGAATGCCGGTAATAGGTTCGTCAAAACAATATAGCTGGTGGATTCTTCTGATTGAAAAAAACACCCTAAACAAACTCCACTGGCACTTTTTCATCCACACCATACCCGGTCTGCTGCAGAATGAGAAAATATGGAGAGACTCGCATTTATAAATAAGGGTAACACAAGGGGAAAAGGTGAGAATAATTTAGTCCGCCTTCGCATGGCGAAGATTGTTTATAAAAAGTGACGTTCAGACCAGTAGGTACTCACAGTGGACGACAATTACACCGTAATATTTAGCAATTACATACATAAGCCAGTTGCTTGAGGTGATTCAAGTTGGATGATTGTCGCGTGCCTATGAGCTAAGTGCTAGGTGGCGATAACCGATTATTTTTTATTATTTTTTTTACTTCCTATGTGCGTACAGCAAACTTATAATTGTTACACGGTGGAGGGCTTATCAGGTCGGTACTCATGCACGGAGTTCTTGATTGTCCGTGATTTTTAATGCGGAAAGAAAAAATAACGAAAAGGTCGTTTTTTCATCGATTTTATTCAATCCAATCGAATCTAAGAGGGAGTTTTTTTCTGAGATTGGTTACCGCAGCTTCCCACACGTTGATCAATATTCTCTCGGTTAAATGCATTAGGATGATAAACTCGGTGGCAAAACAGAACCTAATGGACCAGAGCTCCGTGTCCCACCTAGTAGTAGTATAAAATGAAAATAGTCGCTCCCTTGTGTCCCGTTTGAAATACCCGTGGTGCCGAACGCCCTACGACGCTCCCACATATCTGACACCCTTCGAACACCATGCCAGGGATCGCACGTCGCGTCGGAACTCGACGATTCATTCAAACGTTACGTTAGACACGCCAGCCACTCGCATCGCCCAACCCTCGATTAGTTCAAACGTTACAATGCAGTTTTTCGCGGTTTTTAGATCGACGATTTTATGGCTGTTCATTAGTTCCTATAGTTACCGTAAAGATAAACCAGAAAAATCTATCGAAATTTGAATAGAAATTGAATTTTGATCTCTGGAGTATCAGACAAATTTTATCATTCCATTTTTAGTCCAGCTCCTTGGAGTGTGACAGTCTACTTTTCGCAAATATCGATGTGTCGAAGAGTTCAGAAGGTGTTATGTGAGCGAGGGTAGCTATACCCCAGGGTAGTGTGATAATGAGGTTTCTAGGTAGGCTACAACCCTGTATACCACCTGCGTATTGCATAGCAGTCGTACAGAGAAAATAGGATAGTAAACTTCTTCGGGTAGAAAAGATTACAGTTTTTTCAGATCTCGATAAGTCTATCTTTGTTACTATCGGCAGTCTTATAGATAGTTTGCAAATAAATGAACAAATAGATAAATGAAAACTGCGCCAACTCATCGACGAAGTGTTACTTTCCATCTACGTTTCTCGTGTCGTAAAACGGCAACATACTATTTTTACATGAATATAATAAATGGCTAGATTTTTTTTAAGGAGGTTTCTGTGAAAACGAATTCCCTCGTACGCAGGGGAATAATTGCGGGTTTTAGTTAGCTAAGATTATGCGGGAAAACAAGCTCCCAGAAACAAGTAGAACTTTATATGCACATAACAACGATTACCTTCCCAAATAGAAATCCTCCATAAAAGAAAGAAGGTTTTTTCAAATTATCTTTGCGGTTTTTGATTTTTTGGAAAAACGCCCTGAAGAGAATTTGCAGATTAGAATCGAAGGCGTCTTTTATTTTCATACAACTTTTGGCTAAAATTAACCGTTCCGAAGATAGAAGCGAAGACATTCGTTGAGAAATTGTTTCGGTATGAGATCTTGTACGAATGTCTAGTATTCACAGTGCGCGATGATATACGTGTGCAAAGTCACACGCGATAATTCCAGAAATGCAGTTTGCTTGTTTTCCATTATTCTCTTTATACCTGGATAGTTTTTTTCCCTCATTCACTCTCTCGCAGGGGGTTGGTCGGAGAATTACAACGATAAGCTATAAAACAAGGGGTCTAGATACAGCCTGAAGAAAGTAATTAAAAATCAACCGTACGATACCCTACCCACGCACACTTTCACACTCACGATTAACCCGTAGATATAACCCACATTTTCCCAATCAGACTTAATCTTAATCTTTCAACGAACATGCACCCTTACGTTAATAATTCTATCACGCGTTGGCCTCTGGCAGCATTTCGTCGACGTAGAACATGCGTCATTTTCTAAATCGAACAGCTATCAATTCTCAATTAAGAAAAAAAAAAAAAGAAATTCAAAATTTCTAAAACTTTTCGCTAATCGATACCATTTTTTTTTTTTTTTTTTCCCTGAGGCAAAACTGAAGTAGGGTAAAACCGTCGGTATATAAAAAGGCCTAAATGATATGAGCAATTTAGGAATTACAAGGCATGCAACAAGTGCCTGTGAAAGAGAAGGCGTCCGGGGGTTGGGTTCAAGTCTGGGTTTGAGTTGGGGTTTGTAGTACACACAGCGGACGAACCAACAAACCGAACACGAGACCGTTTATCATGGCATGGCGTGTCTGCCCAAGAAACAGACCCTTATCTTAGGTGTTAATCCGGGATGGTTTGGTTAGCGAACTACCCTCACTCGCCGATAGTATATAGCAGTGCAATTAACGCTTCCGGAAGCTCGAAAACGATTTAAAAAAATTCTAAAACCCATGAGAAAGGCCTTGCAGACTTTTTTCAGATCTTTCATTTCCGCAAATTTCAACCCAAACTCTACTCCCTGACGTCGACGGTGGCCAGACCTCGTTGCAAAGGGTCTTCTATATTAAACGCCGGGGCTAACTACCCCAGCAATTCCATACCGCGTCAATGCCTTTCAGAAATCCGGCGCTAACCCGCCGCGCCGCGACGCTGGGACTTCACAGCAGCCTGTTAACTATCCATTAGTAGGCTCTGATCTGGGTGCCAATATTCGTGGCTGGAATACCTGCTTAGGGGTGGAACTGCGTAGCATCGTCGTCCTGTTTTTAGCGTTTCGCTATTCGAAGTTGCGCATCTCTCACTTTATTCATTATTTTGAAATGCGGCGCGAAACAGGCTTCGAAATCGTTCAGAACTCGATTCGGTAGAGACGATTTTCAGTCGTTTTTAATAACCTAACACGATTCAATCCCGATTCAAACACCATAATTAAAGTGGAAAGATACTTTTGGCTCAAATTCTAATCCATATCTACAAACTCTTGCGATTAATTCACTACTGCAGTGTTCAGAAATTCTCCAGCTACTATTCAGACGCTTTGAAAGTGAACCAGAACTCTCCTATTGTGAAGATTGAATCGACGATTTTGATCCCATATTCTGCAAATCAGTTTCCTCCCCTTCTCTCGTTTTTTTAATCTCTTCGCTCGATGGGTTTACGTAATAGTTATTTTCCCTGTTAATTTCCGCAATGAATCTGGTCAACAAATTTGAGAAAAATGTGATTCATGCTCAAGATGTAGGCGGCAGGGAATTAAGTACAGACGAATTAAGACCAGGGTGGTTATCGAACGATGTCGACGAGTCGATCAGCGAAGAAAGTTCTTCGCCAGACAGCATCTACGAGGATTTTTATTTCGGCACAAAAAATTATTGGAATCAAAGAAATTCGGTCAGCCGTAAAGCCGTATTGGACAGAGTCTACGATTTCATATACGATGAGATATTTTCAAGCGAAACTACGACCGAATCTGATTTTCCTGTAGATAATTATTCGCATAGAAATAACAGGGCTAAAAATTTGGTAGGTGGCGATGGAGCAGATCTTTGTGCAGAAAAATTTAACCATCGATTTTGCGATGAATATATCCAGACGAAACTACGAGGAGGAGTTGAGACGTCGAATTCTGAAGGAACGAGGGAAACGCAGGGTCTGAGAGTCCAACGGAATCGAGAGAGTTCAAAGTCGCAGTCGAGCCCCAGAATGTTTACTGAAAAAATGCAGAATTGCGAAGATTCATTTTTTCGAAATAGAAATACCAGCAGATTTCAATCGGCTGAAAACTGCGCGCAGTCTGTTTCCGATTCGAGTGATTTTCTATCGGAGATATCGAATTTTGAAGAACCGTTTGGGATCCTCCAGAGCAGAAAATTTTTGTCGAAAAGAAGCTCAGTTCGTCGCAAGCGAAAGTTTTCATCGACAGAATTTCAAGACCGTTTTAATTATTCCGAATATTATGCGAGAAGAAAAAGCTCGGAAATTTACGAGGCCGAAGATCCGGCAACAAGAGTTTCAGAATCGTCAAGACTGGTTTCAAAAATGCGGAGAATTTACTCCGAGCAAATTCTGATCGAGAAACTGCGCGGAAAAAGTAACGAAGCTCTGTTTTGCGAGGCGGAAAATTCGTCGAGTGATGACAGCTTCGTTATTGACGTTGCAGAAATATTGCAGGAAAATCTACGCGGTAAAAAAAGCCGTTTTACCGTCGAAACTATACTCCTGGAAAATAAAACTGAAAAGGGTTCGAAATTCCTACAGTCATTTACCAAACCAGGACGGATCAACGAGAGTCTCACATCCGAAACGCACGAAAACGAGATGAAATTACTTGGAGATATCAAAAAAAGAATAGACGATGATTTCGACTGCGATTTCCGCGGGGTTAAAGGCGCTGGAAGTTTAATTGAACCGTCTGAACCGATCGAGAATCGAAAGACGTATTTGAATATCGATAGCAAAGAATTTTCGAAAGTCGTCGCAAACTCGGAGTCAAACTGTGGTCGAGAAAATTTGGAAAGAGAAAGAAATTCGAAGAGAATCGATCGGAAATCTCTGTCATTAGACAAAGTCTTGGGCTCTAACGTGAAAGAAACTGAAATTAGCTACTCGATAAACACATCGTCCAAATCTTCCAGGCAATACTTTGTCGACTCAATCGACTCCGGGGTATCGACAGATTTTTCTCGCAACGAATCCGACCTTTCAAGAAACGATCATTGCTTCGAAACCGACTCTAAAGTAATTGAGAATTCAGCTACACCGGTGAAAGGCGAACTTTGCTTAGCGATAGCCACGAGTTCTAATCATTCGGACGCGGATGACGAAGAAGTGGAAAAAGCGGTTCAAAAATTTACCGAAGAATTAATAATGTGCGAAAGAAGAGTCAACGACAGAGGATTAGGCGGCGTGGAAAATCGAAGAAGAAAAGCTGCAGCTGGGAGAAAAAGGAATAAATCGTTCAGACAGGTTTTCGCGAATTTTTATGCGGGGAAAAAATTGCAAACAAAAAAACCTTTGTATGTCAGAGCCCGAAGCTCTTCTATCATTGAAATTGAAATATTTTTTAGGTTCGATACAGCAGCTCGGCTAAAAGCTGTAACACGTTTATCAGCCCACGTGAATTTCAAAGAACTTCTCAGTCGTCAAGCGAAGAAGAATATTTGGAAAATATATCTCCACCATCCCTCTGCTTCATATCTGATTCCGATATCGAAAATCTATCCGATTTTTACGATTAGATAAAAGATTGTGAAGATAGTGTCTAGGTTTAAACTTAAGGATGTCATTAGACGATCTTATTCGTACGATATTCGTCTTCTATTTTTATTAGAATATATAGCTAATGAAAATTTGGCGAAATATGGATACGATATTTCCAAAAAAATCGTACGTATATACTAATGTGACTATTCTAAGGGAAAAAAGACGTTCGGGTCAGTTTACACCTTAGACTTTAGAGGGTATTTCGGCACTGACCACATCGTTAGAGAAACAGAGTTCTCTCATTGTTAATATACGCGCGGTTTCCTTTGAGGGTTGTTCCTACGCGGTGGGTGGTTTGTCCGATGTCCACTCGGCCGGAAATACAAAACGATTCGATGCTCCTTCACCGTGGTAGAGAATGAATGGACAGTCTGTAACAGAGGTAGAGAATAAGACAAGGAGGGTTCGTATTCTCTCTAGAAAATGATAATATCCGCACAGGAAATAAGAAAAAATGTTTATCCCGTTTTACGTTATTCTTATTCCCTTCTGTTTTCAACGTTCCATTTATTTTCACATGCGAATATTAGATCTGCCGAATATCGAAAGCAGATTTTCTCCGCTTATAGCTATCATAGGTGTAAATTTAGAAATTACAGGCGAAGATACAAGCGCGGAAAATGACGGGGTACAATTTTCTTGTTCTCGTGTTTTGTCGCGTCTCGCAGTTGAAATCCGAGATTACCGTAAGATTTATTTCTCTCTTTGTGCCTGGTATATCAGTATATCTATAAAGGAGTATAAGGACGAAGGGCCAAGGAGTAAGATATCAAAGCGCGAGGGGAATTACGTGCACGACTCACAGCGGACAACCGAACGTACATACATACATACATATATATATATATATATATGTATACACATTGATGCGTATTTGGGGTGGGATTTGTGAGATAGTATACCCACCCCATCGCGTTCTCGAACCTATACCTACTTTGATACTTTTATACTCTGAAGCAAAGCTGATCTCTCGTGAATGCGGTTCTGCCGCCAGATTGAAATACATTTCTTTAATTCCCGCACCGAAAATAATCATGCTCTTTCAGAGCTACACGCTCTCGTCAAAATCCGCGCAATTTCATTCCCACATATCTCGCCGCATTCATTTACCAAATAATTAATTAATCCTCGTCGAATGAATATAATCAGTTAGTAATTTTATATCTATTTTTTTATTCCATTCTTCATCCCCTCAATCCCATAGAAAAAGAAATAGAAACTAGGTAAGGGAAAATCGATACCTCTCGAGGTCGCAACGATGCAGAAAACTCACCCTGTTATACTTCGACGTTATTTCTTCGTCGGACATTCTCTGAATAATTATTCCCTTATACCGTCGATAATCTATACAGATTTAGAATATGCGATTTTCGTAATCATTTGCTATATTTTATCAAAAATTACTGGTATGAGCGTATCACATGTATTATAACTCCAGACACCAAACTATGGCATTCTTCCATTATACTCAGGAATTCTTGGCTCATAATTTAGCAAATTCTTGCAGTAAATGTGTGTGGCATTTTGATGAAGAGACACTCAGGCTCCTTTTTCCTAGGGTGGGAAAATCTGATGATCAAATTCTTCGCTGTACGACCTATAGGTATAATAATATCCGTTATATGCAATAAGAATTTTCTATTCTTATCAGACTTATTTATTTTTCTGTAACGAAATTTGATGAAAAATAAAAATCAGTTCGTTTCGTGAGAAAAGATAAAGGATAAAAATTCACGGAAACTATACGTATCGATAAAGTTTCTGCTTCTTGTACATTATAACGGGCTTTCCTAAAGCTTTTACAGTTATTATACTTGAGATATTTCTTATTTCCTTTGGAAGGAAAGGAGGCAGGGGATCAAAGTGATATTGTGTTCGCACGTGTTGTGCTTACTTCGATGTCTACACGTCCGTTCACCCGTCTATATGTCCGCAAGCTCCTTATTGTTTGCCGAGTGATAAAAGCTTCAACTCTGTTTGTCCATCTCTCAAATACCTACCTCACTCCGCAGAAGCTTATTTCTCTTTTCTTCCATGTACTTTGCACGATGAAGCAACTGGAAATCATTCACGTACCACAATTCGACCATTAGAAACGAACGAGAATTTCCAAAGCTTTCCGATTCATTCCATTTTTCAAGACCTTAGGTATATCTGCATTTCGAAGACTTTGACGATTTTATCGTCTTTCGAAAACGTTTCAACCATTTAAGCCGCTTTCTGATAGTTTGTTTCGGTTTTGATTCCCTCTGGGTGTACGAGGGATGTTCCTCGGGGTCTCGACCGTTCGACACGCTATCGTTTAGGGGTTGACGGAGGTTTAGCTTCAGGGTTTCGTCAGTTCGATATATATTCAAGTATACCTACGTTAGATGAGGCAAAGAGATTTTTGAAAATCGCTCAAGACCAAAAGTAAATTTTATTTGTTATAATGAAATCGGGAATCGATCAAGTGAGATCAATATTAACGCCTGAATAAGTCCGATTCTAAGTGAATTACAGAAATTTTGAATAAAAAAAAAAGCCGTCATAATAAGGAAAATTTTATAAACGATGTTATTTATTTTCTTAAAAGGATAATCGGTCGTTTTTTAAAATTGGAAGAGGTTCCGGAGCGCGTGCAGGGTAGAGGGTGTATATGGGGTAGTTGGTTCTCGACGGTTCTGCCACTTGAGTCTAAAATTCTATTTCGTGAGCGAATAGCAAAGCGAAGATGACAAAGTCGGGAAAATTGAAAAATTGCTTCTTCTAGTGGCAGGCTCAGGGTAGGATAGTGCAGGCGCCAGGGTCCGCTGGGAATGAAATATAAAGCTTCAGGGGCTAAGTAGATTCTCGATGCCTTTGTCGAACCGTCGAACCGTCGAGACGTTGAGGCGTCTAAACGCAGGGGCAGGCGACGTGAAAAACCAAAATTTCAACAGCAAACGATTCCTCCACGAATTTAAAAGATAAATGATGAGAAAATTATCTTCGAAAATTCCATCGCTCAAAAATTTCCGAAATTATTAAAAATCATTTTTACTAATAATAATAATAAAATTAGAATTTTTTACTTAAAAATTGACAATTTTTTTATCCTTGGGTCCGACGTAGATATAAGATATCTTTTTATCCCGAGGTACAAAGGGTCCGTGAAGATTACAGGTCCGGTCAAATACTTGGCAAGGATCATCGCGTCGACGTAACAGTATAATACGAAAGGAAGGACCTGATCCCTGGACAATGCTTGGCATTGGTGGAAAATCTTTTAATACTTTATCAAGTCAGCCAAGCCGGGCATTGAACTGGACTGGCTTTATCGGTAGATATATACTCGATTGTAGTAGCAGCAGCAGCTACGTGAAGTTTAATCAAGACTTAAGTCTGATAGAATTAGCTCAACATCCTATGAAATTTTTTCTGTGAAAGTGGAAAGAAGGGAGTATCATGTGGGTATGTTACATACATATGTCTTTAGCACGTGTTTTAATACAGTTCTGACTTTTGAAATATCTTTATTTACCAAATCAAACATATTTACAAACTGGGTTCTGTCTAATTACAATCTTAAATTAAACAACGATCGAAATTTATTTCAGATACCTTATCATCTAGGGATTTCTTTATCGTTACATATGTCGTACGTATACGGTATAAAGACGGTGTTCAATAATTATATACATACGAATGCAACACGTTAGCACCCATATGTATATAAATATAATTACCTGGTCGAATATATTTATCATACATTTATACATATAATCTAGCTGCGATATGTACATACAATAAATCGTACACAGTATATGTATCGAATAATTAAACAGGGCAATTGAAATCGAATTTTCTTATTTCTTACGCATTTTTAACGAATACAGGTCTACGTGTATATTCACAATTTATTCATTTACAATGACTCTGTAATCATTTTCGAATACTGATTTTGCTCTCTTTGCGAATTTTTCTTCTCAACTACAATTATACACTATACATAGATCTAAAGTTTATTATGGCAGGTCAGTATCTATCTCTTATATTCAAATTACATTTTAATCAAGTTTATAATGCCTTTGTTGGAGGGGAGTACATATAATTGCATAAACTAATTACTAACCTTAATTAGTCCTATATCTAATTGCATTACTCCCAAACTAATTGCCGCAATTCATTAATTCTAGAAAATCATACATTATGACTAGATTTCCGATTCATCGATGTTCAAAGGTTTTCATTGATTTTTGCATTTTCATTAATCCGATTATTGCCTGGAAATATTTCTCTGCTCAATCGATAGAACGATGAATGACGATTCATTCTGACTAGAAAATTCTCGTTGACTAGATTTACGCATATATGCTATATTTTCGTTTTCTCCTCTTTTTTTTTGATACATGTATTTATATAGTTTCAAAATTCACCGATATACCCACGACACATTATTATCGATATCGAGGATGGCTTAGCTAAGATTATTATTCTAATGACTTAGTAAATGACTAGATAATACTCTTTCAATCTATAACTGAAGAATAGAATGAAGGGTAAAAAGAGTTATTTTATAAAAAATTGATCTTATTCAATGTGAAATTAACCGGATCGTTGACTAGACTTTTTGGATTATTTCAAAGCACGATTAACGAACTAATTAATTTATTAAACCGTATAATATTCTGTTGACTAGAAAATATAGACTTGGTTAACTATTTCACCGTATTCAGATATATATACTATATATATTTTTTTTTTAAATTTTGACTAGAATCGCGATGATTAGAATTCGGATGTGTATAATTTAATACGACTAGATTCACTTATCTTGTTTCTCTTATATATTTGGCTGAATTTTATATGTGACAATTGATTATTAAATTCTACATACTATAATAGACTAGACTGTTCAGATTAGATTATGTATTTCTGACTAGATGATCCTTCTTTAAATATACTAACGACTAGACACACTTTTACTGCCTTAATTATCTTTGATATTGTTAGCTGTATGACCGTATAAATTTCATGAAATAATAAATATTTATTCACATGCGTATATAGTATGTTAAATGATAATAATTATCGTGATTTTGAAAAGATGATGATAAGAACACCGTGACTCGTGACTTATTCTAAGTAGATTACTCCAACTACCTATGACTAGTAATTCGAGTTCTTATTTAGGGTAATTCCAGATCCTCAGATTAGATTTCGAATAGCTATCCACAAAATTAGACATCATACATCGTACATCATACATCATACTATGGCTATCGATTTAAAATTACCGCTTATCACTGACCTACCACTATCGTATACTATCTACACATTTACATCGAACGAATCATGATACGTAGTTTTCTGATTCCCACTGTACAACGATTTACAATTATTTTTATACATTATTAATTCTCGATTTCAAATGACTAGAATTTCGACTAGCAGTTTTACAAGTCTGACTGTACTTTGGCAGAACCTTCTCTTTCTTCTTGCTGCTTGATAATTATCATTAAAACCTACGACTAGATGATATTTTGATTTGTACTCACGACACGTCGAAAGCCCAACAGACATTGGATCTTGTCTTCGTCCTTTCTCAAACAGAAGAATGAACAATCTTCATCCCTTTCGTTCACATCAAATCGAGCCCGAATCTCCAGTACGGTCCTGGCCTCCTGGGCAAAGGTCTTGCAGGAAATTGGTGTCAGGGCATCTCGACATTGAGCGGTGTAATGCCAAGGTGGTTTCCAACGTGGTTTAAGACCTGATCGACATTTCCAACGAGACTAGAACTGCTGGTACTGCTCCCAGCGCTGCTTCTACCGTTGTTCCCATTTCCATTATTGTTGCTAATTAGATCGGAGTGTTGATTCGCAACGTGTTTTCTAAGTGCCGCTTGTCTGCTGAACTTTGCATCGCACCTTGAGCACGAAAACTCGTTGGTATTCGTCACCGTGGTTTGTCCAGTCGCCCCGATAGTACCAGGGGTTGTATTTTCCCCGGTGGGAACCCTCGGCTTGTGCCATCGCCTATGAGATGCAAGATTTGCAGGACACGAGAATCTCTTGTCGCATTCGGGACACCTATACTCTACATGGGCGATCCTGGAGCACCTGTGTTGCGCCAGTTGGAAAGCGTCCTCGTGCAGCTGTCGACACAGTCTGCATTGGTATGGCCCAAGTCGATTCTCGATCTTGGCAAGTTCGGCGCGAGCTTCTTCGGTCACTTCGACCACATTGAAGGCAGGGTCGATGTCCCCAGTGACGACAGCCTCGTCTGGTCCTAGGATAACGGTTCCGGAAACCGGGCTGCTCGTGTCTTCATCGAACTTCAATCTCCTAGCGTGTTTCTTCTTGGGTCTAGGCGGTTTTTCGACCGAGTTTATCTGTCTGGTAGAGTTATTACCCGACGGAGATGTCGCCGACGATCTTAACTCCTCTCTTTGTCGTTTCCTCGGGCATTGAGGAGGCGATGGTGTGCTGGGTGGTGTCATAGGGGCATTTATCCCCTGCAGATGATGTTGCGGTGTCAATAATATCTGGTGTTGATGGTACCCCTGAAGATGAAGACTCGAGGTACTTGGCAAGGGGATTTTCTGATACCTGGGACTCGGTAGTCCGACTTCGTCCTCAGTGTAGACTCCAATTCGTACATTTTCGTGGTCAACTTCGGAATTCTCTTCTCCATTAACATGCAGGACGATTCTATCATCGATATTATCCTCCTTACGGTCTTCTTCGACGTCCAAAACGTAGCTTCGAGATTCTCTGCCCTCATTGTGAACCTCCTGTATCTTCGGCTCGTCATGGATATCCTTAGATGGTTTCAGCGACAAATCCAACGGACAAGGCGACGCTGATCTCTGGACGGTATGCCACGTGGGAAACACGTGGTGCTCCGTTATTCTCGGGTAATGTTCCTCGAATTGTGACGACGGGGGATAAGAAGTGGTCTGATAGGGTGCCACATCTTCGCCGTAGTAGCTGCTCAGGTACTTTAATCCCGGGGTGAGGAAGGCCCGTGGTAAAGTACTGTGCAGCATGATTTACCGAGTTTATAGTATATTCAAGAGTCAATTAACTACGGGGTGGTCTTCTTCCTTGGATTTATCATCCAGATCCATCGCAGTCTATCCCTTATCAAAAATCATTCTTATTCATGGCGTTTTTCGTTTCTTATTTCTTTATTATCGTTTGCAGTGTTATTTCTGCGCTGACAGAAATCCGCAACGAATAAAGCTCCGGGGTTGTATTCTTCGTCGTTCTCTGAGCTAGCTTTAATCGGGAACAAAAGCTGCCAGAAAACTTTCAATGATCTTCTATTATAAATTAGTCAAAACTTCTTCTTCCTCACTTTCACTTCCAGCGTACCTCGAAGGCCTATCTTATTCTCTTCCTTTTCTTCTATCCTCTCGAAGAAGCTTCGGACTTATTTATATGCTCTATCGAAGTCTCAAGACTCTCCGACGAAGACGTCCTGCGCCGGCGATGGTTAGACGCCGTTTGACAGAACGTCTGCGCGTCGGTTCTCCTATACCTCAAAGCTCCGCCCATTAAAGCTCACCGTTCTACAATCCGATTGGTTAATACCCCTCGCAACTCCACCGTCATTCTATTGCCCATATACTACGGGCTTTATCCACGCGACCCGCACACTTACAATTTTCAACCCACCACCGCGACCGACTGCAGGGGCTGAGGGTTTAAAATTCGAATAATAGACCAGCAGGAAAGATTCTAAACTTTGTATAGTCATTTTATGTTCATTTTTATTTTCCTTTTTATTTTTCTTTTTCTTTTTCTTTTTTCTTTCAGCGGGGGTTAAATTTTTACAAAATTTCGAATAAGGGATGAATACAGATGAAATGAAATTTTCGCTAACACATACCGTAACATCGAGTAAAGTAAAGTAAAGTAAAGTAAAGTAAAGTAAAGTATAAGAGCAAAGTCCAACCCTATAAGTTGCAGCACGCATTATGTGGCGCTAATGTATGCAAACTGCACTATTACCAGGGTACAGTGTTATAGTGATAGTTGACAAACGGAGGTATACAACTATACTGTGCAGTATGTACGATTATAGGTATAATTACTATTTTACCGAAGTAGACCGTACCACGGTGGCATGAAACGGTGCATATTTTATTACTATAGGTATATATGCGATTGTGGTGCAGTTTCCATCGCGTTATTCCACATAGCGTATATTATATTCTCGCGAAACTAATAATAATCGAGGATAAATTATGCGAGGAGAGTATTCAGGGTAGATGGATTGAACCGTTCATCCAAATTGTGTATAAATTTTTGTGAAATGTATGAGGAATGAGCCAGTTTTCACATCCCTGAAAATTGTTGACGACAGGGGCTGTTTTAAGCTTATCATATAATTAACTGATTAACGGTACCTACCGTGCCACGGTTCTCTAATTCGGTTATTAGCAGGAATAAATTATGCAATGAAATCGATGGGTCTTACAGGCCGAGTCCTAAGGGTCAGGGATACGCGAGGCGCACTACAAGCCACTGTTAATCCTCTAGTCTCGCGGGAGATGAGATCTAAGAGACGAAAAAAGACGGGAGAAATTCTAGATAAGAGACTGAGAGACAGACAAGGACTAGATGTTGACCGAGGCCAAACAATTGCTTGGTAATTGGACAAGAGCCTAGGTTCTATCGAAAGGCGAGAAAGATTTGTTCCTCGTTTACTTCCTAGTCGCGGTCGGGAGACAACCTTCGCAATTACTGAATTCGCGAGGGGTTTCGATCGAGGGAAAATTACCGTTGCTGGAAAGGAAGAAAAAAGGGGATTACTAGACGCGGGCGAAAAATCCTGGGACTTCGAACTATACGGTAAACGGTAAGTCATCGAAGTTCGTGATTGAATTTTCGCAAATTTATTCATATTCCAACGAAATTTTATATCCCGTGGGGAAAACGCATTGCGGGGGATTATTGGACCGCTGATAATTTCTGTAATACCGAAATCTGTTGTTGGTCGACGATTGTAAAATCATATTTGAGCTGGTTAGGTATATACGTTCAGCTTATCGTGACTGTAATATAATTTAATACCTCGTTCGCATATCGTTATCGGTATAGAGATTTTTTATTATTCAATCACGCGCTTTATTTTTATTTTATTTTTTTAAATCGAATCGATTGATTGAATTTTTTATTTATTTGAAAACATGGGAATGGGTAGGTGGGTTAATATTGAATGGTGTATACGTAGGTATATAGATATAATCGAATTGCTGAGAAAATTATCGTATTAATAATAGTAGGAATAAATTGAAAGTGGTTATAACGTAAGACAGTATATAATCGTGTAGTTTGAAAGTAAATTATACGTCTATACCTGCCTAGCTTGTTGAAAATCACCAAATACTCTTCGCCTACATAATACCATCATCTCATTATCGTAATGACTATCTTGCTCACGGTAAATGAAACGAAACAATTTTCTTATAAAACGGTATTTTAAACCTCCCTCAAAAGGGGTCTATTATTGACAGAAACGATTACTAAGTGGCTCTATGTTATATTCGATCGTGTCCCTTAAATATCGGGGTAATAACTGCGCTCGGCTTTTTACCCTTTCATACAGAAGAAGAAAAAGAAAGAGAAAAAAAGGATATGGATGTCACTCGCGGAGACTTTGAAAGCCCAGTTTTGTTTAAAAAGAAGAAACCGAGACTGTTTCCGGCAAACCTGAACATAGGTCTCTTCTATTTCTCATATTTTATTCAGACTCCATGTCTTTGCTTATGCGAAAGAGAAACTCGCGAATTCCTGTTTTCTCAGAACGTTGATTTCGCTTTTTCGACTCTGGACGAAAATCTGAATAATTTCCGATTTCTCGACTAGCCAACTCTACCGGAGCAAAAGAGTCTAACGCTGGTTTAAATAATGCAATAGCGATTAGCTAGAGAAACCATAAGCTCTTTGCAACAGCGTATACCAACGAATAGAACCACTACTGGTGCACCGAACAGCACAGACGTCGCCCTTCGTTCAAAGTTCTGCATATTTGATGCGATTTTAATGTGTCTCTGGTCCATCCGCCCACAGCTCAACAGCATCCGAGAGCCAGGAGAGAGTGCTGTGATGCTCTAATCGGCTTACCGAACAAGCCACCCTTATCCCCCTCTAACCTCTTCCCGTTCTTTCTTTATTCCTTTCTCTCTTTCCCTCTTTCTCTCTTATACACTTTGGGGTAGCTTGGTTGGTTACACATATACCTATACCTGCTTCCAATCTCCTTCGAACGACAGCTATTACTTTGCGGTTTGCCCCGGATATCTCAACTCGGTTTATACCTATATTGCATTAGGTAAAGACAGGGGCTTGGGGATCGAGGTGAGATTCAAGAATCTCGCATAGGTATAAAAATTTTCCACTTTTAGATCGATTCAGTAAAGTTTCGTTATTATCGATTATTTCACTCGTCCCTCGAGAGTTCAGAGTTCAAATAGTAGAAATAAAACCCTTTGACATTCGCGTGGAGCAATTTTTGAGAGCCAGGATCATTCTTTCTTAGTCTCTTGTCATGCAGCGGAGATAAGCGCCTAATTAGAGTAAGACACGAAGGGTGAAACGGTTTCAGAAAATACATTGCTCAAATGTTTCGAGTAGCTAAACCCACGTTTAGCATGGTTACCTAGAGTCTGTAGCCTCGGGCTAAAACGTGCATTATTGGATCGTGTTACGATATAAACATTTCCACACTGTTCAGTCCCTTTGCTGGTATTACATATAGTGCCTCGTTTCTTTTTCTCGTCCGGTCTTTCTTCAGCTTGTTAAAAATTTAATAGAAAGAAAAAAGGAGAGAATTAGATCGTCAAAGATCGTGATCGATCCTGCCTCTGTAGGAGTATACGAAAATATCTCATTGGAAATACGTGGCTTATCCAAGCCTCAGATTCTGAGGCCATCAAATATCGTTGGGGATCTTAAATGACGTTAGAAACTGGTTTCCATTCTTCGATCTCCTCCAGGGTGTAATTCGATATTCCCAAAACGCAGACATCGAGTTTATATAAAGACCGAAAGAATGCTTTGAAATTCTTAATCAATTTCCCTATTCTCGGATCAAAGATGTCCGAATTACCTAGCGAAGTAAATCATCTCGACTTCTATAGCAGAGTTAGTTAGGGCGTTATAATTGCCAGTTGGCTAACCCTCGGGCCAAAGCAAATAGTAACATGGTAGGATCATTAGACACCCTTCAAGGGCTGCTGAGATCGGTGGTGCTAATTATCCCACAGTTGATACCACGGATATTAGGTGTCAATGAATACATAGTCACGGTCCTTTCCGCGAAAAAAAATTTCAGTACTTGGATGTAATTGGAGTTTCAAAAAATCGAGTGTGATAATATGATGATTTTTTAATTCACAGAGAATAAGAATACCGTAATTATATTTTCATACGAATTAGTGCTGAAAAAAAACAAACAAACAAACAAACGAGATTTGATTTTTCATTCGATTTCTCTCGACTCCTTTTCCTTTTTTTTTTTTGCTAAAAATTCATTAATTTGAATTCCAATTCGGGTAAGTCTCGAAAGAAACTCGCATTGCCGACGTATGTAATGTAATGTCAGTACAAGGTACAAGATTCAAGTTCAGATATCAACAGACGACACCTCCTTAATCGACGAACGGCTGCAAGTAGCAAGGGAGTAAAATGCGCCCTACTGTAGGCAACTGAAGTCACAAAGGCTCTGTATTACCTCCTAGAAAGGCGGATTTGGGATTTGGGATTTGGATTATGTATGTAGATCGAAGTAGCCGGAGGAAACAAGATAATTGAAAGGATTTCTCATTTTTCTTTTATTCAAAGAATACTTCGATGAAAATTATCGGACGAAAATTTCATTTCAATACAATTTTAGTACACATTGATTGACCTCACATGTTTTCATACAAAACAGTTTTATACCTACACGTTTTTTTTTTTTTTTTTTTTTTTCATTTTGATATGTTTGTTATTTGAAAGATACACGTCGATATTTAGTTTCCAAATGTTAATCAGAAGCTGAAGACACAGTTTCGTTCGTTGACTATACATAATCATAATATTATTATACATCTTTATCAATTCGTGCAGATCCTTATACTTAGATATTTCTATAGATGTTTTAGTCGTACCTAGATTGCGATTAATTAACCATATTGATAGAATCTTCCACAGATTTAGAATATAAAAATTTTTTACGGCTTGAAAATCAAGAAAGAAACAAATTGCCTACGATATCAAGATATCAGTAAATTGACTAGATATAGTATATTAAAAATTAGTCTATTTCACATCACGCTCGCATATCGCTTTTTGCCTATTCAAATACCTTGCGGAATTCAATTGATATGAGACTTCGAATTGGATAAAAAGACCCTCAGTCTTCGATGAATGAAATTTATCACTAATTAGATGAAAAAAATTCTACGAGTCATTCAATATATTAATATAATATCACAAATTCTCATTAGTATAACAATAAATCAACGCGAACCAACAACGATGTCGTTAACAGTCCCATAAACCAATGGAAAGTACTTCCGTGATCATAGTTGCCAGAACTTAACGCAGATGCTTGACACGCGGTATGGGGTGTTCCAAGGGTGAGTAAAACCTTGTCAGAAGAGTAAGAAGGCTTTGTTTCAGTGCAGACAGCTCTTCCAGCTATAGTTCGAAGCTGTCTAGCGTCCGATTGAGACGCTGTATGGATCTGTCGAGATTCACGAAGCCATCTACGAAGCCATAAGCTCAGCCACGCTATTTCACAGTCACATTCTAACGGGTTACCGGACACTTGTAAACCCCCTGTTAAAACAAGGATAGAAATTAGTCAATGAGATACCTACTCGACTTTTTCTTTTCGGGTCAATTTCGAACGAATTTACTTACCAGCAACCATATTCGTGCCGACAGCTTCCCACGACAAATTACCGTAAATAATAGACGGACTGAGTTCGTTGATATGATTGTCTCTCAGATCCAGAGTCAATTGCGATAGTCTTTTAGTGAGTGACATGAATATGTCAGACTGGAACCTCTGGACGCGAGTATTTTTTATCCTTAATATCAGCTCGCCTCCTTCGATGGAGGAAAAAGCTTCCGAAGCAACGGTTTCCAGATCGCTTCCGGTGATAGTCAGCTCCTTTAGTTGCTTCGAAAACGCGTTTTCTATCTGATTCTTTAATGAATTTTCTTTTATTTCGATTTCAACTACCCTCAACGGAAGACCGTTGACCAGAAAACGTAGATGGAAACCCTCGGCTTGTGGCCATGTTTGTACTTGCAAATATTTCAAGTACTTCAACTGGATCAGTGCGTCTCTATCCACCGATCTAACGCTGTCCAAATTTTTGATATTCAGTTTCTCTAGCCTCGGGTATCCGGAGAACATTTCTTGCGTTAGTTCCTGTAAAAATAAAAATTGAAATTGAATAGGATCCCGGAGATTTTTGTCCCTTCGGTTTTCGTACCTCAATAGCGTTTCCCGAGATGTCCAACTCTCTCAGGAAGTTGAGTTTAATGCCCGGCATTACTTTGAAGAAATTTTTCACCATGTATAAAGTTTTCAGTTCTTTGAGGCATTGGAAATCGTTATTAGAAATTGAGCTTATGTCGTTGAGCGATAAATCGAGTAGGCTCAAATTGGCGAGTGGTAAATTCGGCACTTTTTTAAGCCCGCAATTCGCGATGTATAATTGACGTAAATCTGGTAAGTAGTGAAACAATTCTTTGAAGTTCGCCTGGAGACTGTTATGGGAAATGTTCAAGCTGAGGAGTTTTCCCAAAGCGACGAATGAGTTGTCTGGCAAAATGGTCAGCCGATTGTGCGCCAGGTTTAGGGACGTTAAAAGAGACATTGGGAACGAGGCCGAGTCCAAATGCTCGATGTAATTATTTCCTAAATTCAAATCTCTGAGGGTATAACCGACCTCCGCGAAAGAAGTGGAAGGAACAACGTAAAATCTGTTATTGCTGAGGTCCAGTATCTCGATATGAGTCCCTTCAAAAACGTCGCGAGGCAAAGACCGGATCTTATTCCTCGACATATTAAGGATTCGGAGTTTCTTCAAGTTTCTAAACTGCTCCATCATCAATTGGGATATGCTATTACCGCTGAGGTCTAACTGCTGCAGAGTTTCAAGTCCGTAAAAAGCCTGCTTACTCAGTACTTCGATCTTGTTATTCTTCAAGTTTAGATACTCGAGGTATTTTAGAACGAACGCACCGGATTCCACTACCGTTATATAATTATTTCGCAAATCTAAAGTCCGGAGATTTGGAGTACTGTTGAACATGCTTCCGGGCAAAGAAGTTACGTTGTTGAAGCTCAGGTCAAAGTGCTTCAAAGTCGGCAAAACGCCGGGTATAATCGTGTTTATTGCATTGAACGATACGTTGAGCGTGAAATCCTCGTTTCCGCTATCGAAAATTGAGTCTAAATTCAGTTTTGCGAGATAGTTGAACTCCAAATGTAAAAACTGGAGGCTTTCGAGCTGGCTAAAAGTCCCCGAACTCAAATGCACTATTTTATTTTGTGCCAGTGATATCGTGACGAGTCTTGGACACGAGCTTATCGAGGAAGGGGTTAAAAAGTGTATACGATTACCGGATAAATCCAGAGATCTTAATTCAGTCAAATTGTGAAATGTGTTAGACGGAATACTCTCGAGAAAATTATAGCCCAGTTTTATATCCCGCAATTCGAGATGGATCGAAGAGTGGATTATTTGCTCCGGTAGATACTGTAGTCTGTTCGATTCCAAGTTTATGTATCTAAGTTTTTGGAATGAGTAAAACGCGGTGGTGTCTAATACCTGGAAATTGTTATTGTCCAATACCATCCAGAGCAGATTTTTCAACGGTTTTAAAGCATGTCGAGGAAATATGTCCATGGCAAATGCGAAACTGAGTTCTAATATCTCGAGGCTTTCTTCAATGCCGAGAAAAGCGTCGTCGTCTAATTCCGTTATGTGGTTAAACGAAAGGCTCAGCTCTTTCAGCCTTTTAGCTCCTTGAAATGAACCAGGCTTCAATTTAGTCAGCATATTATTCCTCAGTAATAATATTTCGAGATTATGCGCCCACTCAAAGTCCCCAGGATTAATGGACACTATATTATTATACCCCAAATTGAGGTGCAATAACTTATTGCATTTGTTCAAAGCGGCTATAGGCACGTACTTCAAATTGTTAGTAGCTATAGACAAGGCTCTAAGAGTTTCACTGGACTCCAGAAAACTCTCTTCGGATACGTTAGAGATCTTGTTGTTAGCTAGATAGAGATATGTGATTCGTTTCATCGAGTATATCGCCTCGGGTACGGCGATCAAATTGTTATTTTCTAGGTTTAGATATTCCAGGGTATTTTCCAGCCCTTCAAACGCGTTTAGTTGAATAGTTTGAATGTCGTTAGAGGAGAGATACAGTCGCCTGATATTAATGTTAACGAACATACGGTCCGGAAGCGAGGACAGTTTATTATTAGCTAGGTTAAAATCTCTTACTAACAAAGTATAGTTATTCTTGCTTTCTTCAATATTGCTTATCGAGTTATCGCTGACGTCTATAAGCTCAAGTTTAGAGCTTTGAAAACGGGGTAGTAGCAAAGATTTAATGTCGTTTCCTCTGAGGTAGAGCCAAGTCAGATCTTTCAGAGTTCCAATACTCTGGGGAAACTCTTTTATCAAATTACTGTTTATACTCAGAGTTTGGATATGCGGTGGTAACGAGGCTTCGTCTATGTACTGAATATTGTTATTGTCTAAATTAAGCCAAACCAAAGCCTTGAAGTTCTTAAAACAATTAGGCAAATCCGTGATTGAATTTTCGCCGAAAAATACATTGGTCAATGTGTTTGGTAGTAGGCCCCAATTCCCGTCTAAAGTCGTCAGATAATTACTGAAATTAAAAATTCAATAAATATTTAAACAATTATCATACAGCACCCAGGTTATCGTTTGTTATTTTAATTTCATGCGAGTCAGCTCATATATTCGGTAGCTAATCATCGTCAAAACAGCATCATTAGGTAGATTTATTATAATATATCGCCCGATGATTATATTTAATGAGATACTAGAGTTAAACTCATTTTTAACTATGACAGATACTCCGGGCTGCCACTGGGCTTGTACGTCTGTCAATAGACACCGATTTATAAAGAAGAAAAAACGAAAGAATCAAAAAGACAACCGTTTCGAATCGACAAACTAGTTACATTAATTACTATCATTGAATTTTTCTTACCTGTGCATATTTAGCCATGTTAATTTCTTCAAATTTTGAAACGCCTTCAGGGGTACATGAGCAAAGTAATTGTAACTCAGATCTAGCGATCTTAAATGATCGGCTACTCCTCTGTGAACAGAAATTAAATTGTTTTTTCTTTCTCTTTCTAAAAGAGTTTTTCTGTTAGAATTAGACGTATCGTTACTCACGACAGTGATTTCTCTCCGACTAGCATCAGTCGGTTACTCATTAGTCCCAAGGCTTCGACGTACGGACTTATCAAAGCTTCGTTTTCTAATACTTGCATCCCAGAACCGACTATGTCCAATTGCGCCACGTAGTCAACTGGAATTTCTGAAATTTGAAAAAAAAAAAAAAAAAATGCATTCGAGTGTATTGGCGAATTTTGGAATCCATGTAAAATCAATTAATCTTCGATTTAGCTGTCGTGATAAATTGCACAGGTATAGACAAATCATTGACCCAGTTTCTAGTTTCTAGTCTCTTTTTTTTTTCCTTTCTTTCTTTCTTGTTTTCGAAGAAACTAATATGACATTCGGTAATAACTCACCAGGAAATCGAGCGAAAGGTACGCCCATACAACTTATGTCCATCTGGGTGTATTCCGCGTCGTCTTGAACCCAGCATAGACACATGGTGTTAAAGATACATGGTACGTTGTAGGATAATGAGGAACGCAGAGCCCAGTATAAGACAAATAGAGTTAACCACATCTGCAATAATTGTTGAAATAAAATAAAAAGAGAGACAAAAGTAAAAGAAGACAAGAATCGAAGGTAGGTGTAAAAAGCAAAAAGAGCGGGAGATCATTATTGAGGATAAAAGTAGGTCATTCTGCGTATGCAGGTACATACGTAGTACATATACATATACATAAGAAGAAGGTAATTGTTGTATAATATGATATGTACAGACAGATCCATCGTGCGAAGATTCATTATTATTATACTCGAGTATAAAAGGGAAAAAAGTATAAATAAAATGATTAATATGATCTTTAGAATAATCAAAATATGATCCCTGATTTATACGATGCAATGTTGTATACACGAGTGAAAAGGGAATGATAAAAAATTGTTCTTTAATTCAATATTTCGACATGTACGAATATAATTAGGTAGAATTTACCCGATGCCATGGTTGCAAGGTATATGTATAAATATTATATACACCTGCAGACCTATACGTGCGTGAAATTGGTCCGTACTAACCTTGACTTGTTTAATTCTTCGAATACTTCGATAGTTACGTTACGTTATAATATGATATATTATCTGCGAATTAATTCACGGTACGAAATAAAGACGAAACATTTTTAGATTCTTTGGTTTCTTCTTGTTTTAATTATAGAACGAATCTTCTGTATCGAATCACTGAAATTTTCTCAACCTTAGGTGCAAAAAATATATTCTTTACCGCAGCTTTCGATGTTGACAAAAGCTCCTCGATGCAAGATGGATATTTGCGGGGGCGCAAGCGCGGGTATTCTACGTTATATGGATCGCGGAACAACCGACATATCCCGCGACCTACACCCGATGGAAATTCAATCGTATTATAGAACATGACAATTATTTTATTTTTCATTTTATATTTATTTAACACTATTTCATCGATGTCTATCGGTTTTCCTATATAGAAATAACCGTCTAATAAGAAGAAAATGAAGAAATAAAGAAAGATTACAGATATTTAAAAATATCTAAAAGCTGATAAGGATTTTCATCGTATTGAAAATAGAGAAAAAATTGTATAGATTTGAAAACGATCTAATGAACGCCTAGTCGTGTTTATAGATCGTTGAAATAACAATAACTTGAGTCATCTACACCTACTATTAGAGATAATAATAAATTGTGTTACTAATATATGATATGTATGTATATATATATATATATTTTTTTTTCCTTCTTATTTATTTTTTCTCTCAGGTATGTATGTATTGAAATGAAATGTGAGTTACATTACGACCGTAGCAGGTCGTGCTGTCAAAAAGTGAAAGGTTGTCTATCCCCACACAATCTAGATTCGCTGTCGAACATTACCAAGTCTGTGGTATGGTGCGGTGTACCTACCTACCTACCTACCTACCTCGTTCTACCGATGCAGATATATATATTTTCATTCAGTCTTTTGCTATACGTGGACAAACTCTGTCCCCAATAAATATTCTCACGTGACCTATATATACAAATGATTTGTCGATGTAGAATTAACGACCGTGATTTTACGAGTTATAATATAATACCGGTATATACGGCGATGATAAACCGCTAGAAAATATCTTTACTTCGCAAGTGTTAAAGTCCGATAGAGAAATTTGAATTTAAAAAATAAAATCGAAAGAATAATAAAAATCGGTACGATGGATCGGAAAAATATAAAACAACCGGTTGGTCAAATCAGTATCATGGAAGAAGAATGTTTAATTGAACGTCGGAGATCAGTGGCTTTGAAAGAGTGCTTGGAGTTAATGAACAATACTGGCTATATTCGTTACACTCGAGATGCATTTAGGAGATTATTTCAAGACGAGGTAATTGAATCGCTCATCTTAGAATAATTATAATAACTTTGAAATCGATTAGAGAATAACTAAAACACCGAGAAAATACAAGATACGAAGAGGTTTTATACATTTTTAAATAGTTTCGGTATTTTCAAAGAACCTCGGAAACCACAGCACTTCGTTCCGTCATAATGCGTTAGAAACTCATTTGGGAAATTTGAATAATTAATATCATAGATATGGGAGTCGTACGGGCGAAACCTGCAAAATATTTTCACTCATACTATTTGCAGGATATTTCGTAATTGTATACCTACTCACAATTGTTGGTAAACATTCGGTAATTTCAGGTACATTAAATTCGTACCTAGATCTCTCCTAATCTCTTTGCTTCTACGAAGTTGGGGCTAATCAGTTCATTCAGTAAAGTAAAGCTTGTTGACTTTGATGTACTACACAAAATATGTTGTCTAATTAGAGGACGAAATGTTTTTGGATTATTATTTTAACGAAAAACGAAGTTATTGAAAGAACGAATGAAAATTGAATAAGAAGTCGAATCAATTTCCTAATATCGATATTTTTAAAAGCCATGCTATTTGTCTCGATAAATAACTAACGGGGATTAATAGTCTGCTTTATGTGATTTTAACGAGCTTCGAGGCAGTAGATGATTGTTATTAGTATATATTTAAACTTAGATATATGGTATAATACAGAGAGTAACACCGATTACTAAACTCTGCAAGAGTATCAAGCCACTTGGCAAGGTTTCCTTGAATCAAATGTCACGTATGTAGCGATTTCACACCGTGCTTGAGAATGTATTCCACGATATTTTATTGTTAATGCAAACAGACGGTCATAGATTCAAGTAACTATTACTTTCGATGACGATAATTCGCCTATTTTCAACAAATTAAAAGGAATGAAATCGGAAGCCAATATTTGTTAGACGTTTGCGAATTATCTGTTCTGAAGCTTAATGAAAATGTTCAAGAATTATTAGACTCGTGTTGGTAGTAGGAAAATAATGAAATGAATAGGTCTTCGTAGAACTGATAGAATAATGGAATAAAACGAGGTATAAAACTTTATGAAAAAAAAAAAAAATCGATTCGAAGGATAAATGATTCTTAGAAAGTAATAATGTATACTTATACCATATAATATTAAACAGCGTTAGTTTAATATCGCAGAATCTCCGCGGACGAAGAAGAAGAAGAAGAAAAAAATAAGAAATGAATGATAAAAAAAATAAATAAAAAAAATTTCCTTCTCGAATAATTATTAACGTCTGAAGGACCCGCAATAATTGTGCAATAAAATTCATACTACGTTTTACCAATACTTCCACTGACGTATACGTAGTACGTACGATAGTTATATACCGGGCTACGAGATATTATCAAGATATCTAATAATAAAATAATACCTACCTGCAGATATATGACTGTATTATTAGTTTTAAATCTATATACTTTTACTCTGGGTCTTGTATACATAGGCTAAGGTACTATATTCATGTTATTATGCTATTTACTTACCTAGCTGGGTACAGTATCAACGTTAATTGATGTTTTGTAATCGCGGCATAGAAGCCTGTACAATAATTGATAGTAGATTTTTCGCTGTACTTGACCAACTAACAGATACTAAATAATTCATGATCCAAGATCGTATACGCTTGTACAATTTTTGATTAAACACATATATCCTCTCGATTCATGGACCACCATAATACTCGATAAACGAAATACTTTCTTGTTCTCGCGGTCCATAATTATAATAAGTAGATATTTCTGTAATTACCCTCCGATTCGGGGTAAACCTGATAAACTTGACTTAAAATATCGTACAGTGCTGGAGGCTGAATGGATAAAGTGGGGCAAATCGTAAAAATTAATTATGTTATTAATCATTTTTTTTTCTCTTTCCTTCTATCTCTCATTTCCCTTTCATATTTCGTATTTCGTCGACAATTTACAGATATAATAATTAAATAACACGCCCAAGACTACTGCTGATTTAACATATAACAACAGAAATTTAGATCTTAGTCAGCTTAAATGGCTTGCGAAAGCTTTATGGTAATCGAATCACCTTGTCTAGGTATAGTATGATATACGGCGAACTAGCGATCGGGTATATGGGTTTAAATTTACCTAGGCTACTCCGTACGATCTCAAGGACCGGCTAATGTTAAATAAATTACACTTTTCAAATCGGGCTGCCTTTTATAATTTATTAACTTTGATTTACCTTGAACATATATCGCGTACTTCTACCTCCACCTTCGTACGAAGGTAGCTGCAGCTCATGATCAATATGTATATTTGATCTAGTATAAGATATCAAATATATTCGATACGTCATTTATCAATATGTTTATCGACGGTTACAATCTTGTATCAATTTTGACAGGCCACTTGATTTTTGTTTATCAAAATACGTACTATTTCATAAAATATAAACAATTGTAAAATATAATGCGATGAGAATGATGAAAATAATTATAATGATATATCGTGATCGTGTTAAAAGATTTAAAATCTTATTACGAAACGTCGGTCAACTCAAGGCGATTATATACATATAGTCGATAATTATAATGCAATCAATCAAATTTTGCCTAAGCCTCAATGAGTATCATTTAATAATAATACGGGTTACAGTTCGATCATTTGTAACTTCTAATGACGATACGGTATCTGTATTGTAGTTTTATTTCAATACCACATACATCTGTAAATCAAGTTCATTAACAGAATTTCATAATTACGCGCGCTGCAGTTACGGTTTTGACTATTTGTCCGTAAATTTGAATACTTTATATTCCCGCGCTGATCAGACGACGCTTTTTCTCGTATATCTATATAAAGAATTCTGTACCTACTGCACTACTGAGTTTAATTTTTAATGCAAGCTGTAACTATCAATCACTCTCTTAATCCTTCCACCATTCACCAAGGCTAGTATCTTACACATATATAGATATATACAATTCGTATACGTATATATGCATCATCTATACTGTATTGTATATTACGCGCACTCCAATTACTAATTCAACTCAATGGCTCGCACAATAAAGCTTGCTCCGATTTAGCCAAGGATCTCAATAACGCGCGAATGAATAATTCTCTTTAAACTGGTTATTTTATTCTATGACTCTTAGGTATAACATACGCGTGCTATATATAATAGGAATTACAGTAATGCCATTTATATTTATTAGAAATGTAATTTTAATTAAATAACATTATACACACGTGTATATTATACCTTAGAACAACTATATTATCACGTTTATATCAATCCGTTATGTTATATTATTATTCTATATGGTTTTTCAGAATTTTATCGACAAATTATTCATTCTATTCGATCATGATCAAGACGGATTACTGTACCAAGACGATTGGATTGAATTTTTGAAGGAGAGATTAACGTGAGTTTATTACGAAAATCACACTGAACTAATGTTCAGTATTATAACTGATAATTATAATAATCTGCATTGTATTCACAGAACAGAAAAACAAATAGATTTTGCTGAGCAGATAGAAAGCGTTGCCTATGTACTATGCGGTGAGGATGCGGTAAACGTACTAACATTCCGACAAATTCTCAAAGCCAAGGGAGTGAGTGTTATTGATAATTGTTCTAAGAACAGTATCTTACAGCGATTGCAATTAAGCTGCAGATATTCGGTCTTCTTATTCTTATTTTTTTAATTTATAGGTCGTTGATAAAATATTCCGTTTTCTCGACCTGGACAGTACTGGATACGTAACTACTACACAAATAATGGAATTCATCGGTAGTATTACTAGCATGAGGTAAGCTAATTCAAATATTACCTCATGATCAATTATTTCAAACTATATTATACAATGATCTATATTTTATTCATAGGGGGCAATTTATAGTTCCGTGATCGATTACAATATCAATATTTTTTCTTTTTCATAAATCCTTGAGAACTAGCTTTCTTTTATACGCATAGATTTATTTTTATTAAAGTATCAAAAGGTAAAATATCTGCCCCGTTACGATTGACTGTTCATCGATCTTTGAAAAAAGTATTTGATATGCTTTCCTTTTTACTATTGTAATGGATTTCAATATATTTGATCTTCCATCTATATATGTTTCCAGATCGAGAGCTGGATTTGACAAAGAGAGCTTGGCACGTTTGGAAAATGTATTTAAGCAGACCGTTGGAAATGAGAAAGAAATAAGTAGAGTAGAGTTTAAAAAGATAGTTATCTCTAAAAACGTAAGACATACTGATATACTATATGAACTACTTTTCTGCAATTAAAAACAACTTCTAAAATATATTAAACTATATTTTGTAGCTGCATGTATCAGACTCCGAAATTCGTTCTTTTCTTCACTAATTCTTTGATTATCTTATAATCATCCCCATAATGTAACGTTTAAACCATTAATACGTTTATATTTCACAGCCATTCTTTACCGAAAGGGTTTTCCAAATATTTGACAAGGATAATTCAGGAACAATATCACTGCAAGAATTTCTAGACTCAATGCATCAATTTGCAGGAAAAACTCCAGATGATAAAATCAAATTTCTCTTCAAAGTCTACGACATTGACGGTGCGTGCGTCAAAGAGATATTAAAATATCCTTTTGTACTTCGTTTTATATCTAATTCCTGCATATTTCATTCTCTGCTATCTACTTTATTCAACTTAGGTGACGGCTTGATTCAACACCGTGAATTACAGCATGTAATGCGTGCCTGCATGGAAGAAAACGGCATGACGTTTAGCGAAGATCAAATAGAAGACCTGACGATTGCTCTGTTTGAGGATGCCGATCAAGAAAATAGAGGGGCGATTACCTTCGAGTCGTTAAAAAATGTTCTAGAGAAGCACGATGGCCTCTTGGAGAATTTGTCTATCAGGTAAGACAGCCTTTGCTTCAGTATTTCTCATTAGTTATTGAGTATTGTACAACTTAGATAACGATTATCACTGAATTCATATTTCTTTCATGATCCAGTATCGATCGCTGGCTAGTTCCTCCGAAACCAAAACCAGAGCCAATACCGCAATCGTTTTGCCGCAGACTGTCTACTTTGCGACCTTATCAACTGACCAAACCATACATGAAGAATAATTACGTTTACATTATATTCATTATGGGATTTTGGAGCGTTAATGCCGCGCTATTCATTTCTCGAGCAATACAGTATAAATCTTCAAATGGTTTCACTATCTTGGCTCGAGCTTGCGGTACGTTGCATTATGTGCAGTATCACTTTCAATATTTAATTTATGTATGTTTACTGATCAAGTTTGAGTTTTATATTCAAAGATGTGTGTAATTCATTTCAGGTCAGTGCCTGAATTTCAATTGCGCATTTATCCTGGTATTGATGCTTCGGCATTGTATAACATTTTTAAGAACGCATGGATTCAGTTCTATTATCCCGCTGGACCAGCATATATATCTGCACAAAACAACCGGAGTGCTCATTGGCTTTTATAGTATTATTCACACAATAATGCACTTATTCAACTTCAGTGAGCATGCTTATATATATTATATATAACAGATTCAACAAAATAACTGCATAATTTGGTCCATTTTCATCTGCAGAACTCATCGTCGTATACGACAACGAAATAAATAAAGGGAATTACACCTATGCAGAATGGATCTTCACCAGCCGACCACAAATGTTCGGCCTTGTTCATGGAGTAGCTAATCCAACTGGCGTGGCTCTGGTTGTTATATTAACTATTATGGTGATATGTTCGATGCCTTTTGTGAGACGAGGGGGCTGCTTTGAGGTGAATAATCTCATTTCTCAATGATCTTTTATCATTATCTAGTATTTATTCGATTTCTAAGCTTAGAAAATCATTTTTTCTTTGCAGATATTTTACTGGACTCATTTATTGTACATTCCCTTTTGGATTTTGTTGATATTTCATGGGCCTAATTTCTGGAAATGGTTCGTTGGTCCTTGTGCATTGTATCTCATAGAAAGACTTCGTAGAGTAGCTTGGCTTCGCTCCCAACGAGGAAACACTTATATCTGTTCTGGTCTACTCCTTCCATCCAGAGTTACACATCTCGTTATCAAAAGACCTCATCACTTTGATTTCCATCCTGGTGATTATGTGTTCGTCAATATTCCAGCAGTCGCTAAATATGAATGGCATCCATTTACCATCAGCAGCGCACCGGAACAAGAAGGTCAGTCAGGCAGTTCATGCAATCTATAATATAATAAAACCCAGCTGCAGGACTGCTAAATTATAATTATAAATGAATAGGCACATGAAATATTAAATAAATATCCACTTTTTTTTCTATCTAACTTACAAGTTATTTGCATGCTTATAGATTATATGTGGCTTCATATTCGTGGTGTTGGCGAATGGACGAATACTTTATATTCGTACTTTGACAGGGAACAGATGAAACTTCATCGCGGGGAAGTCCTGCCCGTTGAATGTTGCGCGCGACCTGTTCATGGGAAGAAGAGTATTGAGGCCCAGCCATCGTAAGTACTTTTCACTACATTTGCTCTATTATTGTATCATTGCAGTGGATTTTCTGATCTGATATAACGGTACCATTTGTCTATGTCTTAACAGGATTTCAGATGAAAATTTATCCAGAAAAAGCAACACGAATTTTTCCATTCGGTATACTGGAGAGACTAAAGGCATAGTGAATCCTAATTACGTGGAGGAAGAGAGCACCCATACAGTATCCAATAAAATGAACAATGATCTGGGCGAGTATTCAAACTCTTACACTATAGTTTACTTTGCGAGTTG
The DNA here is from genome assembly GCA_963966615.1 of Tenthredo amoena. Taxonomy (NCBI): domain Eukaryota; kingdom Metazoa; phylum Arthropoda; class Insecta; order Hymenoptera; family Tenthredinidae; genus Tenthredo; species Tenthredo amoena. The sequence goes on along the minus strand of OZ016492.1, from coordinate 2,183,331 downwards.
AATAATTGGGATTTGAATTGTTTGAATTACAGGAGATTCTAAGCAAATAAAAATGCACAACGCACAACTCCACAAATTAGTTCTGAGCAACAAGCTCCCTCTTGAAAAATCGTTTTCGATGCCTGATATGCAGACTAAGAAGAAAAAGAGGGAACGATTAATGGCGTATGTGCTCCAAAGTGTATTTGTAATAGTGTAGTATAGTTTCCCCAGTTTATCTATCTTTATTTTCGACCGCATTATTATATATTTCGATTTTCAGACTTCGGGATTATGTGAGATCAGAATCAGAACCTAGTTTTGATGAATGTCAAATTCGTCGTGCTAGACTGAAGTCATTGGGCCTGGCTTATCTAAGTCCACAAAATAAATCACTGGCTCAAAGCTTCCGATACATGAGAATGAAGCCTACAATTATTGCATTTAAAACACCAAGCTTAGATAACTGCGGTATGGAGGATTTACCCATTCCTGATTGTAAGTTGACAACTGCATTTATATTTTGAATAGGTCATTCCCAAATCAGATATTACAAACTCTCTTGCTATTTTACTTACCATTGCAGCAGGAACACAAGACTCTTCCCATCCACCTACTATAGTTGCTGCTGAAGAGGGAAAAGCTAACATGTTTTATCTCCATGATATACAAAGTCCTTCCGAAACAAAATCAGAATTATTACACACGCCTGTGAATTATCCAGTTGGAAAACCTTTAGAGGTAATGTTATGATTCTGTTGTTCATATCTTTGAGAGTCAGAAAACTCTTAAGAATTTACGCCGAAGGTTGTCTACAGTTCAAAACCATTTCATTTACAGATTTACTTGGACGGTCCATACGGCGCTCCTTCCAGTCACATCTTTCAAGCGCAACATGCAGTTTTGATTGCTACTGGTATTGGCGTTACTCCGTTTGCCTCCATACTTCAATCGATAATGCATAGATATTGGAAAGCCAGACATTCTTGTCCAAAATGCAAGTTTTCATGGGCTAGTGAAATTCCACCGACCATAATGCACCTGAGAAAAGTAAGTAAATGCACTTAGAGCGCATAAGGCATAAGGAGCTTCTGTTCTATTCATCTAATATAATCATACACTATGAAATATGTTTAAAAACCAGGTCGATTTCTTCTGGATCAATCGAGACCAGCACTCTTTTGAATGGTTCGTCAACTTGTTATCTCAATTAGAAATGGAACAAGCAGAACTCGGAGCTACGATGGAACGCTTCCTGGAAATGCACATGTATATAACCAGTGCTTTGCAAAAGAATGACATGAAAGCAGTCGGTCTTCAATTAGCCATGGATTTATTACATGAGAAGGTATTGAATTGTTTAACTGATTAATTTCCTTAGTTAAAAGTCTGAAAATTATTTTTTGTGGGCTCAAAATTTACTGTTCATAAATGGGAAATTTCATCTCCAAGCATAAATTATATTGTTTCCATTTCTTCGAGGTGTTTTATATAATCATGGTGTGATTTATACTTGCAGGAAAAACGTGATCTTATTACCGGATTGAAAACCAGAACTAATGCGGGGCGTCCGAACTGGGATAAGGTATTTAAGCAGTTGCAAGATCAGAAGAAGGGTAAAATAACGGTATTCTTTTGCGGTCCACTGCAGTTAGCTCGTATATTGAGATACAAGTGTGATCAATTTGGGTTCAATTTTAGAAAGGAAGTATTTTAAGATGAGATTTTTATTTATTTGTAAATCAAAATGTAATAATAAGTTTGTCTAAGTATCGTGATTAATAGGTATAATATGAAATGGTAAAAGTATTACTACGTCAATTATGTTCGGTGCTGATTATTGCACTTCAGTTTATGTAATCTTCATATGTGATGAGTTTTCAAAAGTTATTGATATGTTCTACCACAAAGTAATCCGAAACAGAGATAATCGAGCAATTGAGAGCAAAGAGAACTATTTCTGTTTTGGAATAATTGAAACATAACAAGAAATGATTAAAATCTTGAATATAAAATTCGCACAAGCAAAAGAAGAATCATTATGTATTTTTAGAGGATTGCCATGTATAAATATTCTGCGAATAATGTAAAAAGTATTTTAATAATTTGTCTATATTTAATAGTAATTTAAATCATAGATTAAGTAATAATTCAAACGTAGCAATGATAATTGCCTTTGGGTATAATGTTACTTATTTTAGTTACAAAATTTGAAGTTTTGAATATACGTTTTAAGGTTTGATTGATTCACGACACTAATTATATGTATAATGCCATTGGCTCAATTTTAAATTATTCCAAATCCATGTCATGATTGTATATTTATATATCGCCGAAAGATAATATTAAATATTCCGTATACATATAATTAAATTTATGATATATAAGCGGTATTGTATTTCTTGTTGTGAATGTATTACTATATGTATCTGTTATTTAAACTATACTATATACTTGAACTATTATAGTATTGAATCATATTTATTAATTATAGTAAGACTTGGAAAATTTTAAATACATTTGCATAACAAATTAATTCAATACGTCGCTCTATCATTATTACAACTACAAATAACGACATAGTTTTATTTTCTCATTTTATTGCCTTCACTACTCTCGCTGTTTCGTGCATCAACCAAATTGTTAACAACGTTAAAAGAAAGTGCATTTGCCTTTCGGTCATCTTTTTCTACCACAAATACGTTTTTTTTCTTCAAATATTGTTTTATATGACTGAAATCATTACTGATTTGTTACCTGAAACAAAAATGTAATGAACATACATAACGAACTTAGAAAAAGATCCAAACAGTTCATCAGTAAGTATAGTGTATTAATAATCGATATGTGGTATTAATTTACTTCTTATTCGATGATCGCAATTCCGTTATGCATTTGTAAGAGTAAATTTAGAATATTTTCGATCCATTTTTACGTAAAAACGTCTCGGGAAGTTGAAAACAAATTTTGTTTACTAACAATGAAAGTTTAGACGTCTGTCGGTGAAATCGGGTCTTTCAAATAAGCGGATGTGACGTATGGCTGTTCAGAGAAAGAAAAAATTTATTTGATAAAAGACAGCCTAAAATCGGATATATAATTATTCTGTTAAAATTCAATATTGCATATTAGGAGAAAGAAATCAAGTTAAAACTAATAAGATAATAAGAAACAAATCATTATAGACTCTACCTTGCGTCTCTACGTACCCCCCACTTAGAATAACTATTATATTAAATTAATAATTAAAATCCAAGTACGATAAATTTATTTTTGATTTGTTGGCTGTGCGGGATGGTACGCCTGAGTTAAATCGTCTGTATTTATTCGAGGTAAATAAAAGCGTACTACCTATCTACCTACCTGCATAACATAACACATTAAAATTGACGAAGGAAATATTGAACGTTGAATAACAACACGCTGTGTTTTGGACAGTGATTATAATCATAAATCGCATTACCATCAAAGAAAACTCTTGCAAGTATCATTCGTAATATGTTTCACAACAAAGCAAGGTGTTTATTTGTCGACCTTTTTCTTTTATTACGAGCTTATATTCTTCGGTCAGATTCCGCAACGCTAAACAATTTTCAAATCATATCATACGTTACACGCATACATAATATCATATTATTATCATCACTTCATGTCACTGTATTATACTATATATTTATACTAAATTACATGCCACGTATGTACACGGGTCACTTCTTATCTATGTAGTAGATATTGTTAATTGATTTCGCCCACTCTACTCTCTCGTGTTATACATAACCTAAATATTTTTTTCATTTATTTCTCTCACGATTATTTACTCGGCTAAAGACGTTGTAATCATTTTCTATTCCCCTCTTTGACACAGACTAGGAGGTTTCCGGCTGCCAAGCTCAAGCCTCAAAATGGATGTTCCAATAACTTCGGACATCATGATCATCGGAGGTAATTCTCACCCTGAACTGGCCACGCTAATTGCGAAGTACGTTTATTATGCTAATAAAATTTCTAACGTTTATCTTTAGACCTCAACAAATTTTGTATTCAATTGTCAAAGCCCTGAATTTAACAAATCAAATTTTTCAGCCGACTCGGAGTCAAAAGCGGCGGCTGTTCTGTCTACCATAAAACAAACAGAGAAACTATGGTGGAGATCGGAGACTCTGTACGTGGAAAGGATATATACATAATACAAACAGGGTCAAAAGATGTGAATAATAACATAATGGAACTATTGATAATGGCTTATGCCTGCAAAACTTCTTCAGCTAAAAATATTGTCGGCGTTATTCCATATCTGCCGTACTCAAAGCAGTGTAAAATGCGAAAACGTGGATGCATCGTGTCAAAATTGCTGGCTAAAATGATGTGCAAGAGTGGATTGACCCATATAATCACCATGGATTTACACCAGAAAGAAATACAGGGATTTTTCGATTGTCCGGTTGATAATTTACGAGCCAGTCCTTTCCTTTTACAGTATATACAAGAATGTGTAAGCTTTTTATTTTCTCAGAAAAAGAAATTCGTCATTATAATCATTTTGTATTTCATTATATTCTATTCTTCTCCCAGATTCCAGACTATCGCAACTCTGTGATAGTGGCAAGGAATCCAGGCAGTGCAAAAAAGGCGACTAGCTATGCAGAGAGACTTCGTCTTGGAATAGCTGTGATTCACGGAGAACAACGCGAGTCTGAATCTGATATGAATGACGGGAGGTATTCCCCTCCTGCTGTTGTACCTTCTCGTACAATGGAGGTGGGAGTTGGAGTTCCTGTACATCCTGCCAAAGAAAAGCCACCGATAAATGTTGTCGGGGATGTCGGTGGTCGTATTGCTATCATGGTGGTAAGATAGATTCATTTGAGAATTAAAAACTAGGAAAATTATTGTAGTTTGATTAAGAAGTGATGAAAATACATTTTATTTCTTTGTTATATATTCACAGGACGACATGGTCGATGATGTACAATCTTTCGCAGCTGCGGCTGAAGTTCTAAAGGAAAGGGGTGCATATAAGATTTATGTACTTGCTACTCATGGCCTACTCAGCTCCGACGCTCCTCGACTCATCGACGAATCCCCAATTGATGAAGTAAGTGCTTTAAATTACTAATTTAAATTGTAGCTCAAATTAAATGGCATTTAGTTATCGAAGGATTGTGTCTTCTGGTACTTAAGATTTACAGGCTCAAGGGAATGAGAAAACTTCATGATTGATTTATAATTTGAAGAAACAAATGATCTTGATATAAATCAAAAGATATATAATTGGAATCTGAAAAATCCGATCTGATCCTGTTCGTTTTTCCAAAAGAAATCATGACTTTCTAACATCAAGGAGAACTTGGTCTATGAATAATTTATAAATTTTCATTTTGTGGTGACTTTCCTGTGATTTTATTTATGAGCGATAAAATATTGTGTATAAACGATAAATTACATCAACATTTTATGTATTTTACAGGTGGTTGTTACCAACACGATTCCGCATGAGCTTCAGAAGATGCAATGTCACAAGATAAAGACAGTGGACATTAGTATTCTGCTTGCTGAAGCAATTCGACGCATACATAACAAGGAGTCTATGTCTTATCTGTTTAAGAACGTAACTTTGGAGGACTAAGGAAGAAAATACTATAGCTTATAGTTAATAATTGTATTATCACAATCGAACGTGGGACATGAAAGGAGCAGGTCCAGCTGTCGCGTATTACTATTCCAATAATCTATACACAACAAATAAAAGAGATAAATAAGTATTCATAAAAGATGTGAAGATGAGAGTCAGAAACGGGACACGGGCTTTCCTATTTTACTAACGTAGGCTGGGACCACTCCAACGCATATCTTTTCGTTCATTTTCTATGCTATTTTTATATTTTCAAGATCCTTAATACATACAGAATTATAATATGTGATCTTGTTTATAAAGTTTTTCAAATCTTTGGGCGTTGCATTTTAAGATAAGTGAAGTAGATCATAGAAGTATTTATGTATTCCATCATACTTCAGTTTTTTGTGTTGTCTAACAACTAGCGACACATGTACGACCGCAAAACTCTCTATCATCAAGCGAGAGCTCAAAAGCTCAAATGAAATAGGCAGATACCGGAATGGATCTCAATGCGCACTAGCAATAGAATATATTATAACGTTAGAATGCGTCGCTGGAGAAGAATTATTTTGAAGTTGTAAATTGGACCATCTACCTCCACTCCAGCTATATACATCATAACTAAATATTGTTCTGTGCAGCATTATTCCTACTCAAGACGAACGAAGTATTTCAAAATTGTCCTTTATAGATCTAGCACAACTATGATGACCTGTTAGTAGAGTTATTGTCTCATAGAAATATAATATAATAAAAATACCCATTGGCAAGATTAAACTAGACCGATCTTATCAATATTTCCTAAATGCATTTTCTACTACTGTTTCAGGATTAAGGCTGTTGAAGGGGGTCCCATAGTGGGGGTAACGGCACATACACATGTACACACCTACGAGTGAATTTCGCATGCTAAATTCTCCAGAATAAAGAATTATTTCGAGAATCTGATGTGTACGAAATTTTCCTTGATTAAAATGGTTGCGGATGAAATAGTGGAGGTGAGCCACAAATTAGCCTGAAGTTCTAATAAGATCTTCAAATCATTCTAACTCCGAAAAACGCTAGTATAAATCGATATATAGAGACGTGCATGAAGCCACAGATGCATGCCTATGTCTATACCTGCACATATCCTCTGTCAAAATTTCGACACACTTCCTCGGGTCAGATGTTCTCCTGATACCAGGAGGATTTTCGATTAAAAATTTTTCCAATTCTGAAAAACACTAGGTATAGAAATTTTACGGCGAAAATTATGCCTGGTATCGGAGAACATCTGACCCGCAGAGATGTGCGGAAATTTTTGGTTGTAACAAATCACAGTGTATAAGCATGCATAAGTTGCTCGCTATTGCTTGTTTGATAGTTGAAATAAAGAGTTGCATGGAATTTTGAGGGAAAGTAGAAAAAAATGAAGCAATTGATTATCGGTATATTTGCCAATTTATTGATATACAATCGATACAATATTACCACCGATCATTGTCAAAATTGTGTACAATTTATAATTGTTCCTTAAAAATGAATGTGTTACATATTGCGTTGTTCGAGACACTTTAAAACATTCTAGAAGTATTCTTCAATTTGCTTTCTTCTTTTTCATACCCAAGGTCCAATTCTGGCTTGAAACTAATGAGTAATTACCTATTAAAATTCTTGGCAACCTTTAACAACTAGTAAAATGGTAATTTCCCCAATGATGTGTTTTTATACCAGTTATTATAAATTCCCAATTATACTGCTCATCAAATTCGATCTTCTTAATATTTTTCTCATCATTTCGTTCCGCACCACCAAAGTCGTACGCTATTATCTCTAAGGTGAATAGATTCTTCTTCACAAATTCGTTGTCCAGTACAGCTCGCCATGATTGGCAAAGATTTGTGCAAACTAACACCGTTGATGCAGTCGACAGACAACTTAATCTTCTGCTTTGTTTCCAAGTTCTCCTCACACACAATATTCTGATACTGTTGCCAGACTGGCACGACTCCGTCCGTGCCTCCTAAATAGATTAAACAGTCGTGTAATTGTTGAAATGAAAGAATTGAACTATCTTAAACTGGTCAAGGGGATTTATAATGTACCGAAAAAAAAAAAAAGGGACAAAAGCAGATAATGAAGGAATTTCTTACCTGATACAATCTCATTTCCATCAGGAGATATTGAGAACTGTATCCTCTGATTTGTGTCCGCTTTTCGTCCTTGGATAGAATACAAAACAAGACCAGGATTCCTGAGATCCCAGCACAACATTTCGTTGTTCCTTCTCACAGCTGAATAAAGTTTCATACCGCAGGGGCTGAATTCTATCTGAGTTACTCCGCTTGCTGTTTTAAGCGCACACAGCGGACCATCTTTGTATAAGCCTGTCTTCAAAAATTTAATTCGTTATGTAGTTACTTGATTTAAAAATACAAGACTGATCACCACAATTAACGCCATTAATTGTTTACTGAGGATCTTGTGAATTTCAGTGAGGAATTGAGAAAATTTATTGACAGCAAGAGTTAAGTAAGAGGGCCAATACCTATGGTCTTAGAGTATGTACCAAATGCCACTAATCCCGGCATAGTAGGATTTTCACGAATGCATGAAACGATTCCGCTCACATTTGGAATATCCTTTTTCAAGTAGATGGTATTAACTTGTCGTCCAGGTCTTCCAGTATCGAATGTTCGTAAAGCGCCTTTAAATCCACACCAAACTTCCGCTCCTGAATTTACAAACTGCACGCTGATAGCTGCCTCGACTTCATCGACTCTACAGAGAATATGAACGAAAAACAATTGTTTATTTTATTTTGGGACCGAATTAAGGAGTGTTACTAACTCTGGGTTAATAAACTGATTAGTTTATCCATAGATTCTCAAAGCAAACAACTATTTCTTATTATAAAAACAAAAAACCGTTTTTTCTTCCTCGTTTTTCTACAAATTCAGTCTCTTACTGATTATAAGCTCTATAAGTAGCTCTAAGCTCCCCATTGAATGCGTCCCACAAATGTACCGGGCTCTCCCTGCTAGTACTAGCAAAACAGCAAGTAGACGGATCCCAAGAGTTCATCATTGGAAACCAGCAGCTATCATAAACAACGCCACCTTCCTTGACTGTCAAAGCTGCTGTAAGTGGCGGTAGAATCATCCCTGGCGATAAAACCCCTGAATATAATTCCCTGGGTAGGTCATAGACTCGAATTCTGTAATCTTCCGAAACAACGAATAGACAAGTTCCATCGGGGGACCATTGGCATCCTTTTGTAAAATTCTCGCAGTAAGGAGTAGCCTCGTATTCTTTGGTAGCACTGCAGAGAAGGATCGGAGTTTCTGTCCAGTCGTAACGCAACCCTGTCTTATACTGTTCCGCGGTTTCTTCGCTATTTTCATACGCTGTTTGTCTCTCGTCGATTGGAACTTCTGTAAACTGAAATCACATACAATAGAAAATGTTTCTTTATAAAGTGACGGAATTTTGTGAAATTTTCTCACCTCTGTAGAAGGCGTAGCTTCTTCGTGGGTCGATGTAACTTTCTCCGATTCTCTAAACTCGCGATCTTCGGACTCATTGCCTAAGCCGCATTCACTTAACCTAGAATTTATCACCGATAGATTTTTACCCTCGGTACCAGATCCGGCGCCGATTTTCAACCGGGAAATTTCATCGCCGGTTATAAATGCAGGTGTGTTCACCTCCGCACGTGTCTGTTCTTCGTATTCCACTAACGACGCGATCGACTTAACCTCACTTTCACCATCGTTATTCAATTGAATTGTGTCAGCGGGCGCCATAACAGCGTCGGTATTCAAACAATTAGTCACATTATCCATACCGATGCGATTAAAAAGCCCGAATCTTATTTTTTTGTAATGAAAAAGTCAATTTGAATGATTTCAAACTCGGTACATGACAGATACGTGAATCCTAGCCTAACGTGTATATTGGGTTGCCGTGTAGACGATATACAAGGGGCATATGTGTAAGGTGCATAGAGTCAGCGCTACTGGTGACAGAATCGGTAAGCTATAGAGCCGCAAGAATTAGTGGCGCGTAGAGTTTGAGTTGGTCTGGTGTTGAGGGGGAGTGCTGGAGCATAAAGAATATCAAGTCGACTTCAGTGCGTCCGCGACCGTCCGTCAAGCGAAGTTCGTCAACGTATACTGTAATAAGTGGTAAAGTTTTCTACCACGTGTCGGAAGATAGAGTGTTGGTTTGTCGATAGAAGGAAATAGTAGAAGGTGATTACTTTGGTAAAATGTATTAAATATAGTATTCTTTTATTTCTTAAAAATTTCTGTCCTTTTATTTGGCTAATAATCCGCGAGGGAGTTTTCGCATATTTATATACCTATATGGATTTATTTATTTTTTAGTGAATTATCAATACACACAATCGCTCACCGATGATCAACCAGTGATTGATAAATTATTATAGTGCGGTGAATTGTTTTTATAATGAAGTTTCACGTGGTGGTGCTTATCTGCGTCTTCGCTACCGTCTATTTCATACCTTGGACCAATGGCTTTAACGTTGAGACTAAAAACTACGCGATTTATGCCGAAGAACGAAGTTCCATGTTTGGATTCTCTGTAGCTGAACATGTGGCGAAAGATAATTTTGGTCGCAGGGAAGGATGGTGAGTAATCCAAAAAAATCTTATTATTTAATCAGTTTTCAATTTCTCTGGAATATCCTATCCCACCTTCTTCTGCTTTTTATTCACCGAGATCAGCATCCGTTACATACAAATACTCTGAATATAAAAAGACTAGACATACTTAAAATAACTTCTTATCTAAGACGAGAAACTTTTCGCATAACATAAACAATTATTTCTCTCCCATCTCTATGACGTTATAGTCTATTATTTACCTCTTTAGTAATACGAAGGTAGTCACTGCCTACGTCATCGCGGTTCTGAACTTGTTGTATGTAAAATACCAAGGTTTCGCGCGAAGTATAGTCTTCTGTGAATCAGACTTCGATTCATCGCATTGAATTGAGAGAAATTTCGCGGTGTAGGAAACTTTTTCTCGTCAGAAATCTTACGACGAATTCATCGCCTCGTAAAGTTTGAAGGCCTAAAAATACCGCACCGGTGTTATCATAGAAAATAATAAGGAGATTTATTCGTAGTTCAGGAATATACGTATAGGTATAAAAATCATCACATTGGTCACATTAGTTCCTCACTCAGAGGGAGTCTGAGAAACCAAAAGCGTCTCTTCTATATATCCACGTGACTAAAGTCAGTTGGTGCGTCCGCGTTTCCACAAATAAACTTTCATTTCGAATCCTCTAAGTTCCCCTTGGCTATATTATACTCGCTTACGTACAAATGAGCTACCCTTCGATGAAAGACTTCTCACGATTATAGTTATGTCATCATCGGCTATAAAACCTCGGAGATAAACTGTTGGATAAAAATATAATATATTCTTAGTCCAAAGTTCGAGTGGGTTAAAATCGCTGCGATATAAATGAGAAGTCGCGTTATCTTAATCCGAATAACGTATATTTTGGTATTCTCGGATTTTTAACGTAGAATGATCAGTCATACCTGTGCATTCGAAAGATGACACCGTCTTATAAATTGAATAGAAAAAACTAAAATAAAGAAAAAAAAAAACCGACGAGTTGCAAAGAATTGCATCGATGAGACATCGCGTTTTCGCGGACATCGTGACGGCGTCTTTGCGTGTGTGATGAAAGCAGCTTTTGCTTGATTCAGGAGATTAGGTCATCGACGGGACCAGAGTGGCAGTGTGGGCTGCGTCGTCGATCCCCCACTTTGTCCTGGTTATTACTTCTTCGAATCTTTACGTTCGGTCTGAACATGAAAAGATTTATGAATGAAAGCGAGTTGTACTTGGATATTTTAAACCGCAATATGTACGGCATAAAATCAACGATGCAGTTTTACGAAGTAGAAACTATCGAAGAAATTTCAATCTCTGTCATAATTTGTCTAATTTATTTCAAATCTACGCCCTACTCCGATTTCCGGTAAACGCGCAACCGCTCCGTGGGCGTCATCGACTGGTATGTATATTGGAATCCGCTACAATCAGGTTCTCCCACCAGGTGAGGTAATAAGCTGTAGCGTGAAACCTCGCGTGAAATGCTACCTCTGCGATAAGTACTTCCAATGAAATCTTTATTAAATACTATCTTCGGGTAGGTATCGAATCAGTCGATTAGTCGCCGCAATTCAATCACAGGTATACCTAATTCTCTGAGAATATTAATTTCTGGAAAAACGTATACCATACGTCTACTTATTTTACCCGGAATATCGAATGACTAATATCAAACACGTCTGCGAGGTATATTAATAGACGTTACATTATTTCCTGCACAATATAACCGCGAAATTTACTTTCGAGTTCCTATATATAATTGCAGAAAAATATGTTGACTTAATTAATTACGAGGCGTTTCAACTCCGTAAAAGAAATTGTTCATACGTCGATATGGTAGTGGCAGTTACTCTCGCCTTTCCGAGCTCAGAGATTTTAGCAATCTGGTTCAAATCCCTCGTGGGAAATTTCCTAATGAGACTTGACGAAAGGAGGGGCTTAGTCCAATCTAATCCTAGATTATTATACTTTATCTTGTATATTATTATGCAGATTATAAATGCATGGTCGCGCTCTGCTAATGCCAAGTCACAGGCTATAATCAAATCGCACCTTTTATCCATTTCCAAATCTGACTATTTGCAATTTTATGCAGCTTGGCACTGTTTTATTTGCTTACCCATTTCCGGACACCGCGATGCCCATGTACAGAAATATCGCTGCCTTGGCAAAAGCCATTCCTTACAAAGTCCGAGCTAGTTATATTGTTTCTAACGACTTGAAGGTCTATTACTTTATTAGTAATCGGGTCTTGCTATAGATTTTTTTTTTTCAATTCGTGAATCAGGGAACTATTTTTCAAAAAAATTCTAACAAGCTTCATAATTAGACACGATAGTGAAGTCTGACCGAAGCTAAGTGAGAATTAGAGAGCCAAGAAACTCAGAATCACACAGGAAAACGAGCCATACAAGTGACGCCTGCAGCACGAAACTTTCTGCTCGTTATTTCGGAGTACTACCCTCCAGAAACCTCAAGGATCCCTCTTATTTCTTTAGCTTATGTTTCTATATGCATGTAATTTGTTACCTTTAAACTTGCCCTTTAATTTATAACGCGTGGTTGAAGTTGCTGGCATTAATCTCACCTCAGTGAATTCGATATTGGTCAGTTTTCTTCTAAATAAATTCCACCGCTTCCACTTCATTAATTTTTAAATTAAGGAAACTGCCGAATGGAATTCCAAGGCAAACATCTGGCCAGCTTTAGAAGCCGAGTGACCAGCAACTTTCCGTGTCATTTCCAATATTTGAAAAGGGAAAAATCCCCGAGCAGTTGGACACGTGTTTCCATCCGATTCCCACCAGTCGTCTTTTCGTTATTCCAAAGATATTGGCAAACTGATATCAATACAGGCCCTATTCTTGCTCGTAGATTTATAGAACAATGTACTCATCTACCCACTGGTACTTTTTCTTGCGTAGGTCTGTGCATTAATTCATATTATATTCATATAGACGTCCAAAGAACCGTTCTCATTCGTTAGCAAGTCAATTACAATTCCGTTTAGACAGCACGAGTAGGTATAGAATGAATTTTAATTAATTCTAGCTACTACCAATTCGATAATTGAACCGTACAGTAGACAAATAAATTGAATCTGATGAATAGAATGAATATCATAGCATATCATCTCTATCAACTTTAGTTTATCGCATTGGGCAGTATAAATGGTTCATTGTTTAATCTATGTATATTTTTTTCAACCCTGGGAAGCTGGGTACTTCTTTGACACGGATAATAATGATCATCAGAGATTGAATTGATCCGATCTTTTCTATTCTTATGATCTTGAAAGAAAATCTAGTAATAAATGTGTAAAATAAGTTATTACAATAAGGTCAGTGTATTCGTATACTACAATGGGGATTGAAGATAATAATTGATGGCATAGGGGTTAGCTATTAAGTTACGTTACACAACTGACGCTTGAATACCCAGTGTGTAAGTAGCCGCAGTATCATATCATGATAAAACTGGGTCATTATATCACAACGAGATACACTATGATGGAGATTTATTGAGTCGTTAATTAATGACACTTCAAGATATTCACCCAGTCTGTTATAGAAACAATTAAACGGTATTAAAGCGATGAAATTTTGTCTGATTCATTCCAGATTCGAAAAAACTATCATAGGAGATTAAATTCATGTATGAAACGAAAGCCTTTTCTCTTTACACAATCGTGTAAATATCTCATTGTAAACAGAAAACTAAATCCGCGGAGGAAATAATTGTGGCTTTGGTTGTGGATAAAATTTCCACAGCTTTTCCAAGTCTTCTGACCACGGTGGATTCCAAGTGAAAATAATAAACGCGCCTTATGGATCGCATGTGCTCTCATTGACCAGGCGTCAACACAAGGTGTACACCAGACCTTGCGAAAATTAGAATACATTGAGTTATACTACCGATAACTGCAGTACAGGCCACGAGGAACCGTTTTAATTTAAAAGAGCCTTGCTCAGTCGTAGCTCGCCCCCACCTTTTATAGAACTGGGATAACCAGCTGTTGCCCACATTGTATACGTTTTCAAGAAGCTTTGAGAAATTGGTAGGAAAGTATGACATCAGAGGTGGAGGGAATGACGATAATTTTTCTTTAAGAGAAAGCGATGTCTCGATGAGTTTATTAATGGGAAGTAAAACGGTACCGGAAATCAATTGCACATACAATTTCCAGCATCTATGAACGTAGATCGCTGATTGTGGTATCGTCGAGTTGGGCGTAAAGACGCAGAGGCGTCAAGGTGACGTTCGCAAGGTGCTCCTTATAAGTAGCGTCGTGGCGCTCCGCCATCGCGCCTTACGTCATCGTGTGCTACACACAAACACACATATGTTTTATGTCAACACGTAGGATAATGACACGGTAAAAGTGTCATTGTGCCTATCGAACACCATGATCGATTCTAGATCCAGCATACGATGCGATGAAAGAAGGAGAGAAAAAATTCAATCTCTTGGTTCAATTATTTGAATCGTAATATAGAATTGAGTAAAACATGATCGAGGATTAGTAGCTCCAACATGTAGGACGTTGCAGATATCGCGCGAATGTCGCCGCATTGAATCCGATGTATATATGTAAATCCGGATGAAATAAGAGAGAGATGGTGGAGACGAGGGAAGAATTTGTCACTAAGGCGGCACCGTCGTCGGGACGTCCCTTAGACAAGAAGCCGCGTGTTCGAAGAAACAGGCAAATGGCTTGGGAATTGGAGATTAGAAGGAAAGATTGCGACCACTGGTCAGAGATCAGCATTGAGCAATCCGCCGCGTACGAGGTTATCCCTCTACGGCGTCGACAGATGGAGGCGTCCGATTTTCCCAAATATGGGAATATAAACGAGAGAAGACTCCAACATTGTGTCATTGTGTAATAAGTCAATGCGGCGGCTAAGCGTATTGCGGCTTGTCTAGATCTGCTTTCAATGCTGATGCTCGATTTACACACATAGCCATGGGGCTGGGTCCAAGTTCCGAATTTAGAAAAATTCCTTATTCGTTTGCGACGATCTAAAATTTTCAGAAACGTTGGAGTCTTGAACATTGAAACTCCGAAAGCCCCAAAAAACCGAAAATTTCAGTCTATTTCTCAGGATGTTCTTCGATCCAAAATTTTCCGAATCGGCTATATATACCATTTCAATGTATCTCTTATCCCCGCAGAAAGAATCGAGAAACAAAAGTCCTATTAATTCGCCTCCTCAGTCCTTACCGTGGGCTCGATTCACTAATTTCCCACATATCCAACTATACGATGAATGAGATGATTACGTGTGAAGGAGATACGATCACGTTGGCGTTTAACAGCTATAAGACATAAGTCTTCTCCTTCTTCGGCACTGATCGTATAAATGCCCTTTTCTCTTCGCTGTTAGATTCGATTAAATCGAATAGAATTTAAATCCCTATAGTTTTCCGCTTATAAAAATCGGTGTAGAAGGACCGGTTCAATATGAGACTAGGTACTCTAATGCAACATCAAAAAACATAATGCCCGTATTTTATTATACTTTGTAGAATAAAATCCTTTGAAAAGCGAACGAGACCTGGATATCGGTAGTGAGAAGAGGAGTGGTCAGCGGATATGAAATCGTCCCACGCATAGCGATAGCCCAACGTGAAATAAATAAAAGTACTCACGAGCTCTTGGGAAATGATGATTATAAATATGTCAGAAAGTAAAGCTCCTCGATTCGATACGGGTGTCGGGAAGATGCAATTTTTATTTTTTTAAACAAGTTGATTCGATCTTTCTCACGGCAAAATATCACGACTTTAAAGTCAGTCACGAGGCTTACTAACGACGTATAAACGCCTCATACGTTCTGTTCAAGGATTTTTATTATTTACACTGCAAATAGTCGCGGCTTGAAGTCATAGACTCGGTATACCTACATCCAATGTGAAACATCTGAGAAAGAAAATAATGAATAATTAATTCTCCGATAAGTTAGAATTAAATTCTCATATGAAGATGAAAGGATGCTGTATCATAGCTTCTGGTGACCAGCTATGATAAAGCTAGGTGTGTGTCAAGGTCTGAAGTGATTAGTATTTTTTCTATGATTTAAACGCCGAATGCTCTGATTGCGTAAACCACAAGTGTCTATAGTATAACCGATAGTTTGCATCTCCTAGTATATTACATCAAGTCGAGTCAGTGTGTCAAGGCTGTGACTTGTGAGGTTCTAACGATCGTAGGTATCCGTCTGACGAAGTTCACGTTCACGGAAATGGCTGAGAGAATTATAGTCGCATCAGTTTATTTCGTTTTGCAAATTTCCGCCCGTTGTTTTTTCGTTTTTTTTTACAATTTTGTAAAAATCCTGTTCACGTTGTACTTGGCAGTAGGAAAAACAGAATAAGCGTCTAGAATATGAGGTAGCTTACGACGATCCGTAAAAGGCATCGATTAATCAATGTCTGTCAGAGATTCCATGACATGTAAAGCAATATCCGAAAGCGATTAAAGATGGCAGATATAAAAACGACGGGGATTCCACTTGAAATCAGCAGACAGACCCATTTATTCGTATCACCTCGTATATATGTATGTACCAGCAGCTAACTATAACTGCTGAATGTAGACGACGAAAGGCTTTAAACCGCATCTCGCTATTTATACAGTGACAAGATAATGGCTTTCATCGTTCGGAAATTGGGGTGCGAGGAGAATTAGGTCCATGGGAGCTCCGATTCATCTCTAATAAAAATAACGATGATAAGATATCATCTGATTAGTTTAATGAATACTTGACGTACGGCTAAACTTACGCGTTTTAATTTATTCAGGATAAGTTAATCTCAGATCAGAGAGTCTCGAAACCCGTGTGCGAGGTGAAAGGAGTGACATGATTTCCATGCTCCCGTCGACGTGTAGATTATAGTAGATTGCAATATACCAAACTCTCAAAGATTCGTTCGGGCGTCGTGTAAGGCAATTAAAAAAATCCCCAGGCGTCTATTGAACGGGGATTTTGATAATCGGATTATGATGAGCCTCACTCGCTCATTTATCGCTCTTATACCAACGAATTCGGTTAACAGCGGAGAGAAAGACATTCGCGGTTGACGCAGCTCTCGTACATGAGGTATAACAAATATGACGAATCGCGTTTCTCTGAAATATGACCAACTCGGTTCTACGACTTAATACACTCGTCATTATTTCATTCAGGTATGTCACGGAGACATTAGATTCTCCTACTTCCAAATTTAGACATCATTTCCTAGAGCTGTA
Organism: Tenthredo amoena; assembly: GCA_963966615.1. NCBI lineage: Eukaryota > Metazoa > Arthropoda > Insecta > Hymenoptera > Tenthredinidae > Tenthredo > Tenthredo amoena. The sequence goes on along the minus strand of OZ016492.1, from coordinate 2,165,845 downwards.
TTACACGAGTTGCCTCATCGTACAGTTTATGACTTTATTCGGTCGCTCTACTTTCAAAGGCCGTTCAATTCCCTTCAGCGTTTTCACAATACCTTCGCGTAAAACTTATATCAATGAATGAACAACACGAGGTATAAAATAAACGGACAAATACACTTTGTTGTAAAAACTGACCCCCCACCCCCCACCCCACTAGCCTGAAATTTTCTAACTTCCGGTATATAGGTATATAACACTCCGGCGCTCCCTGCACCCATAATAATTGCATCGTCCGATAATGGATACTGCCGTATGTCTATATTCACATTTTCATTAATTTTATATACCGACATATAGCTATATATATATGATATATATGTATGTACTACGTATACATGGATACGTGAACGCGCCTACAATCACGTTATAAATTAGGTTCCATCCCATCAATCCAATCTCGGTAATAGACTATCGCTAAGGATCTGGAATACGAGTTTGAAAAGGGCACCAATACCTCTTAAGTCAATAAAGGTAATAGCCAGTTTTAGAGGGCGTGCTGTGGAGCGCCGGGACGCTGAGGTTGAATAAATTGGAGGTGCCAACACCGTAATTATCACATTGCGGTACGAAATTTGAGTCAATTTAAAGTGACGAAAGAAAGAAGGAAAGAAGGAAAGAGAGAAAGAAAGAAAGAAAGGAAGAAAGGGGGGTTTTAATAGATGGGGAGAAATGAATGACGTGTATAGTAATGACTGCAGTTGTAAGAATATAAGATCTCGTCATTACGACTACGAAGATGGTTACACCGGTGCTTCCGTGGCATATAATTGCGAAATTTATCTCGTATACAATTAGCAAAGAACAGTTGAAACCCGGGCTAAATTTAACCGTGACTTTTCGCGTTCTGTATCAACAAACGATTTTCAAGATTTAAAACCGTCTGATCCAATTACGATTCAACAAGCTTCTCGTATATATACCTATATATGTATGTATAAACCCTGATGTTATACTGACGCCATGCACTAAAATAAGATCGGTCTCTCAACCGATGACCACTGACCTGTATTCGCAATCTTAAACGGAGACAGTATTACGCTCGTTTTAAACTCGTCGTTTGATGAGACGAATTTATTGACACAATACCGCAGATCTCTGTCAATGTATCGATAATATTTTCGAATTTGGTAAATTACGTAGAAACTAAAAAATCGTTTTCTCATTTCTGTTTCCAGGGTCATCGTCGGTGCTCCAGAAGCGGAGTCTTATCAACCTGGAGTATATCGCGGGGGTGTAGTATACCGTTGTCAAATCAACAAAGACAATGCATGCACACCGATTAACTTCGATTTAAATGGTGAGTTCATTCGTTACATTCGAAGAAATACTTCTAGGTAATTACGTATGATAATTTATCAGGCAATTACAGTTACCATGGTTTTTTTTTTTTTTTTTTTTTTTTTTAATGACTATATACTCGTAACGCTACGCGTACTTCCACACGGAATCAAAGCCTTGACACTCTACGGTAAATTTATATTACCACAGATTTAAATTGTTCATAACTATAAAGACTTCTCGAGTGACGTAATCGGTGCTATATGAGCCTTATATATCTCGGTAGTTTCAAAGATATTTTTATTCTCCTTTGAACAGCGAAACACGGATACATAATATACATATATATATATATATATATATATGTTATAGATCGTCGATTTATTGATCCAGTTTTCAGATGATACATACGGTTTATATTGCTGTACAATTCTAACCGTAAGTCAAGGATAGATATACCTATATCCGTTCAAGAAAACAAGAAGATGTAATGAAAAGAGGAATCGATTCCTAATAGACTGACCGGTTTTCTGTTAAAGTCCCGCACCGATTGCTCAGATGCGAACTCGCCGAGACAAGGTCGTCGATTTCTAAGTTCGCCTCAACTTCCCGTTTGGAATTTCTTGCCTTTATGAATTTTAATTATACGACGATTATAGCCTCTCTCGTTTATGGATTATAGCCGATCGTAAAGGTTGTTCAAAAACCGAGAGCACGAGATAAAAAGAACTTGCTAAATAACATCGATTCGCTTATTCAGAACTCGACCAAGGAATAGGAATTATTTTCCACATCTGAGACGTCTGATCGTAATTAAATCGGCAGTAGCATAGATCGGTACGAACTTACTCCCATATAAGTTGCAGCAATTTGCTACTGCGTAAGCATGATAAAGGGTAATAGACGTGAGACGATCTTGTAATACAGACTCTTAAAAATCAGCCGGATGAAACGAGCTCTGAGTTTAACTGATGTGAGATAGATATCTTAGTTTCGTCTAGATGAAAGATCGAGAACTATATTTTTCCCAGTTTATCGATCAATGCGAGTAGAGTTAGGTAACCATCTCTCGAATCTGACGAGAGGCAAAGCTTCCTGTTTAAGATCCGATAGTCGAGAGAGACGCTGTCAAGCACCGTTCGATCATTTTTGTAATCAATAAAGAAGGTTTGAATAAAAATAGAAGACCAACGTGCAACAGCATCTTTTCTCGTACCTGTGTCATGGACCGAAAATAGATAGCCACGATCTTCCAAGGCTGGGTTATGCCAGTTTGTTCGAGTTCGAGCCATGACGATACGAACGATTCGAAGACAAACGGCTATGTTACATTATACCGTCAAAAGTATATGAAAATTAAAACTCATGTGATCATTGAACTACGGTTTCCTTCCAAATTCTTACTCTCATACAGCTATGTCTTGGATCCGATCACTCGGGGGATCTCTACCGGATTCTATTTTCGTTCTCTCATAGTTGAAGAGTTATCAAGGAAGTTTTAGCACCGCTAACAAGGATGCCGCAACTTGGGAGTGTTCTTTTCGTCGGCTGCTGTTGACCCACATTTGATCTGACCCCAGAAAGCCCTATAGCTCTGCGCGTGGGTGTCCACATGGGATTATACCTATACATGTAGAAATTTATTATACAGAATCTCACATCCCACTGTGTAGATGTACAAATGTATTTGCCGTCCTCTTCTCTCTTTATTTTCAATTAGATTCTTCTTACATAAAAATGTATTCTTACCTAAAGTGAGTTAAAAATAATTTTTGTGTATCTAGAAATGAAGACGATTAGCTTCACTGTCGATTCGACCGAGGGTGGCAATGCGATGTTGTTATCCGTGTAAAGCCAATTAGTATCTCCTTTGCCTCTACGACTTTCTCATTGAGTATACATCCTACCTTATTCTTCCACGGTTAACTCCTTAGTCTTGGCTAAAATACTCGATACCAAACGATAATTAGCTATGACCCTTGTCGAACAACTGGCTATTCTTGTCCAATTAGATCGAAACTTGCTTGGTGCAGTTGCACAGGTGGTGGTGGATGGAATTACGAGAGGCAAAGCACACCGCGAATTGTAAGAAGAAAAAAAAAAAAAAAAAAGAAACGGTTAAAAAAGTATCGAATAATTTTTTGATAATTTATAACAATTTATTTAGTCGGGTAATACTCGGTCACCTACTAATATATACCTGATTCTTTCTCACTCTATTAGTAACAGTTTAAAATAGTACGTAGCGCCGAGTTGCTCGAGTTGCAGAGTCATCATCGAAAATAAACTAGTGATGCGTCTGTATAAACGGACTTCCGTAACCCTGATCTCCTATCCTACTAAATATCACTAGCAGCCGGTGGATTATTTGAAAAATATGAGAAAATTCGAAAGAAACAAGAAAAAACGCATACACAAACGGGTCTAATCATTAATTTGACAAATTTTCGTACCTCTCCGGTACCCGCGTGATAAAAAAGAATTGGCTATGCGAATAAATATGCGAAATGCGTACAAGGAAACGTCGAAGAAGTGACCTCCGAGGTCAGTCACTTCCCAGGCTCGAGAAGACGAAGTAGGTAGGTAATACCTACTCTGAACGTCACCTGGTGCAATGATAGCGGTCGTCTTCATCGCGACTTGCCATCCTCGTCATCGTTCCCCCCAGCCCTTGGGCTTAATGCTTACTGGCGATCTTTAAGATACGCAGAATTGAACGCGGCACAAGAACGCGGCAACGCCTAATACAGAGGAGAAACGTGTTGCAGATCTTTACAGCCCTGTACCATATCCGCAGCTGGAACTTCTGCTGCTGTATCGCTGTCCGGGACAGCAGCTACTTCTCTTTACGGAAAACGAATGACCTATACGGATAACGGGCTCACCGATTCAATCCAAAGAAATACGCCAGCGAATGCTTCGACTTATTACTTGTTTCACGTTTCAAACTTGCCTTGGATGATGATACGAAAAACTTGTTTCGCGTTTCGAAACGATTATAAACGGATTTGTAACGCAAGGACGTTCCTGAAATCGTTGAATCAATTTTTACAAACTCTCTGTAACCGCGAGGAACATTGAAACGAATTTTGATTTCAAAGAGGGACGAGAATTTTTCATTATTTTTAATTACTGAATTTCAAGATCTTCTGAAAGAAGCGGTCAGTTTCACCTTGAATGAAACACGGTGTCGGTTGCATCTGCCTCGGTAGTTTTACCCTCGTAGTGCACCTGGTGCATCAACTGCTACAGGAACTCGGCGATGCAATGTTCTCGGTCAGTTTATCCTGTGTTCCTTCGTTCTACGGTATCCTACGTAGGTAGGTACAGCCTCGTCCTGTTCAATGACATATTAGGTTACTCTGAGCGAAGTAACAAGCCGTGCCAACTGGATATACAACTTCCCTATAAAGCGCAGCTTATGTCTTTAAGACTCAATTTTGAAGTAAGCTGGAATCAATTCCGGGAGCATATTTAATCACTGGGAATTGTTAGAATTTGCTTATCGAGTCATTCTCCGATTCCTATTCATTGGATTCTCGCCTTTCCCGGATTACCACGACGTTATAATCCGTAATCGACTTAAAGGAGAATTTAAAACCGCAGTAGACTCAAAGATAGAATTATCAGAATACTATAATTGGATATAATGAAGAATGAATCGATTAAACGACGCAGCTACCGCAGTAATCATCCTTGGAAGTGTCGAATTGCGGTTTAGATCACGGTGTGGATTACGGTATAGAATGTACTTATACGGGAGTGAACGTGCGTTTCATATTCTAAACCGCGCACACGTCTATGTACATACATATTATGGTTTCATATGAAGACCGGTGTGGATCCAGTATTTTCTAATAACTGAACGAGTATAACGATAAACTAATGCGAATATCCTTTCCTTGTTTCAGGAAATAATTACAACTCGAATCCCGAAGCACCTGGGGAAGTCGATAACAAAACGTTGCAATGGTTCGGAGCAACAGTCTCGACATCGCAGGAACTTGACGGACCGATACTCGTGAGTATATCGTTAATTAAGCAAACTACTCGGATTGCAAAAAAACAAGAAGAATAAAAAAGGGAAGACAGGATAAGAAAATGAAATGAAATCAATGAAACCAAATTGATTAGAATATCGTTCAAACATTTCAAAGCTTGATTAAACCGGAGACGAAGGTCTCTGAAAGTCAGAGAATGAACTTGTGCGAATAATTGTAATGCAGAATATTAATCGGACCTGAGAAACACCCAGGCTAGTTAATATCCTCGTCGTGTTTCGTTAAAGAGATTAGTTTTTACTGTTTTGATGTCGCTTGTACTGACGACAGTAACAGAGGCAGATGCAACTGCGTGTAACGTGTTAAAACAAATCTTTCACATATGTGTACTACGTAGCATGCGTTACACGCGGGTCTGGTGTACCGATGCCTTTCGGACGGCAACATTTGACGCATTGCACCAACTGCGAGGCTAAATAAACCGTCGACAATGTAAATAATCAGGCATTATACTATACGGACTATTCGGTCTAATTTGTCCCTATGGACACTATTACAATATTTCTAACTTTAGATCACCGCTGCACTGTAGTTAAACGTCTTTAAAGTTTCAAGTCTGTATAACGCGTAAACCTCTAATCGTCAAACGGACGCGTACCCAGATGAAAAAGTTTGTCAAAATCTTTTTTAAAGAGACGTGTCCGAGAACCGTAGATCTCAATCATAACTTCTTTTGAAAGAGGTTCGAGCCACGTACCGCGACGTGTCAGATAAACGGAGACATCGAGCTTATCCGAATCATGTAAATATATGTATTTTCGAATCGTTTGGTGTTAAAGTTCACGGGCAGATAATGTCGCGCGAGAACGCACATCGAATTCCAAATAATTTTCCGTTCTTTAATTCGACGAAATTTGAACGTCTTCGAAAGCTTGGGGTCAGTTGGTGTAACGCGCGTGTGTGTCTCTCTCTCCTCCGGGTTTCTATTTCTGGATTGGAAAACAACCGGTGCTTCGCTTTCCGCGGTGGTCGAAAACCTCGAACAAGCCTTTGCCAACGTGGAAATTCGTTCGAAAAGGTTTCAGAAAATCAATGCGAAATCGGCCGCGTTGTATCAACTCCGAAACGCAATTTTTCTTCCAATCCTAATTTCTGAATAAGTGGAAATGATTGGTTGCTGGTCAGCCACGAAATATATTCGTCGCTTTGATCCTTCTTGGTATTTCTATTAGATCTAGTAACGATGTAGGTAATCCGGTAGCTGGATGCGATCATGTACTGCCTAATACTTCTTATTAGCGTCCTGGTTGGGTACCAATCTAGCGCGAAGATCTTTGCCCTTCTTGGATTCTACCGACAGACTTGCGGCCTTTCTGATGTACGCAGCACCGCCCTTATCCGTAAGTCAGCACGTGCAGATGTGCCTCGATGTATGTACTCTCGTCACGCACGTAAGAAAACCGTTTCGAACGTTAAACCGAAGAAGCTAGATGGAAAAAAAAAAATATCCAGCTCTTTTTGTTTCTCTTTTTTTCTTTTTTTTTTTTTTCATGAAAAAGAAAGAAGGAGTCAAAGGGTGAAGAAAAATAGAAAATAAAAATAATCTAGTCGTTTTTCGTATCAAACCTATATATATATATCTCGACGTAGGTATATATTTCTATCGGTATAAAATTCCTCAAAAAATTTTAGAATTATCACATCTACTTAGAAAATGATATGTCTCGGGTAAAAGACACGTTCTCCTATAAATACAATCTTCTCAAACGTATAATTCAGATCTCTTTTTTTCTCAACGAAATAAGAACCGCGATGTTCGATGTGAAAAACTAGAAGAAAAAAAAAAGAAAAGGTGAAAAATCGTTCGTGGAAAAAAAATCGTAGCGATCATTACAGTCTCGATTTTAAATCGTAGGAATATATAATAAAGTCGTAAAATTATACGAGCATCTTAGAATAATTGAGTGATTGATTGTTTTTAGTATCAGATTCAGAGAATACCACGCGAAATTTTTTGTACAAATTTTTTTCGCTTTTCGTCCTTTATTTCTCTCCTTATTTTTTTTCCTCGTCGAATCGCTAACAAGGACAGAGCAGAAAGGCGATATCGACGCGATGAACTATTCGCATCACGTGTCCGAGAGAGTCCGTTGCCGTCAAGATGCGAACAGATTTCTAAATACTAACTACACACTCCGCGCTCATATCCCTTTACTGACCATATGTGTCAGTGATTTGTAAAGTCAAGGTTGTCTGGAAGAAAAAATTCCAAACGAGCTTGGATCATCAGTTTTAGCTTCGGCCTGTAAGTAAAAAAGAAAAGAAAAAAAGAAAAAAAATTGATCAAAGTACGAGAAAAAGAAAAGAAACAGAGTAAAGAGAAAAGTAAATGGCTACGGGTATAAAGAGAGCTGAAAAGTCTCCCCGGTTTTATCCCCTATGTCCTTTGAAATCGGGGAATAATAAATGAGAAAAGAGGAAAGCGGAGTAGACAATATCGGTATGGCTGGTTCAACAATCTTGAAAAAGTTCGGGCAATCGGTAACAAAAACGCGTTTAAGTTTAGGGCTCCTTCGAACGGGAAGAATCGGGTATCTCTATACGAGGATAAAACGATCTATATATCTGTATATGTATATAAAAGAGGATAGCGCGCTAGTCGGGCGATAAAATTGTTGGCGGCTGTTCTTATAGGCTTATACCTATATATACACGTATACCTCGCGTTTGTATAAAAAAAAACGAAAAAAAACAAAAAAAAAAAAAAACGAGAAAACCAAATAAAAGAAAAAAACAGAAAAACTAAAGAAGAAAATCAACAACAGCAGGATCAGCAGAAGCGAGAAACTTGTGGCGAATAAAATGTCATCGATTAAAAAGTAAGAGAAGCGATTGTCCATAAGGATATACCAAAACAGAAGACAATCGCTGCGACCCCGAGGACCCTTTCTGAAAGCAGAATCTTGTAGGTGTCCAGGAAGATCCTGATGTCGGTCTCTTTCGGTTATAACTTAACTGGGGAGGCATTAATTCTTTGCGAGATAAAGATTATACTTACTTGACCTGCCTAACGTCATCCGGTTTTCATTTTTAATCCTTAGTACTTAGTCGTTCGTTTTTTGTTTGATATTTTTTCATTTATGGATGTATTCGTGCACTTTATTCGCGGCGTATACTATATGTATCGTAGTCACGTTTTAAGTCCCGGTATATTATCCGACTCTCGGCTAATTTGGCGCCTTCAGACAATAGACATTCCCTTGGCGTGTTTTGTCCTCGGGACAAATTGCGACGCCTGCTAAACGGTGGGTTTTTGTACTCGCCCCAAGGATGCAGCTCCTTCATCCCGCGCCACTTTCTGCCGAGTGGAAGCACCTACTCATTGCGGCAAAACCTGAGAGCTGGGATTACCAAGAGTCATTATTCTCTCTCTCTCTCTCTTATTATACTCGACAAGTAAAATTGCTCGAAAAATGTAGCCTCACTCCTCAGTATTCGGAAAAGAAAAAAAACTGCGCCCGGATTTCTATATCCTGATTTATCTTCGTTTCGGAATAAGCGGAGTTGCGAAATGGGGTTGCAATTATGTTTATAGACCGACAACTGATATGGCGAAGAAACTCGGTATAAATAATATTCTGACTCAGTCAGTTGGCTATGACTCAGTCCGAGTCAACCGCGAAACTTAAAAAACCAAAACTATACCTACCTTCCAAGAGGCTCGTAGGTCCAGCTTGGCACCGTGAGAGGAAATGTCTGTGACGCGGTTTAGGGATTAATATAAATTTAAGAATGAAAGAAAATGAAGAAGGAATATTGCGTGAGATTCTTTACCGCAATAACGATAATTGTTAAGCGGTTAATTTACACTGGCGGGCATTAAATTAGCCCCGTTGTTACGCAACAATTTGCGAAAGGTAACAAACTCCGTAGAAGGGAAGTCTCTTTGCGGAACATGAACTCGTTTTACGACCAGTCATTACCAGGCCATTTGGTAAGAGAAAGACAGCGGAATAGGGAGAGATGTGATACAAGGGACTTCAGGATTTCGAAAAGAGAAGGAAAAAGGCGGCTTTCGAAGGCTCTTAAACTTTAAACGGAATGGGAATTTTCTGTATATACTAATTTTGGTTTATCATCCGCGTAAGTATTCCTCAGTTGTTTCAACCCTCGTTCTTTTTACGGGTTACTTACACCGGAGCCCTTCGAGGTGTGTTACACATCGACTCTTTCGATTTTCAAACATCGAACTTATATAGTAAACCAAGTAGCTTACACTGGGTGCAGTTGACTCCAGATGACCTCATTCATAGCCCAAAATAACTTTCGCTTCCTTTGGTACACGGCTTCACCTCAGTGGTTCCTCATTGGCTAGATATTGTCTACTAATTTTCATCGTTCGACTATTACTCGTTTATCGAAAAGGTTCGTTTCAACGAATAGATCGAGGCTCCAAAATATTGTATAAATAACCGTTTTCGATTATCCCATCGATACTTTTTTTTGCACGTTCAAAAATTCTATATCAGAGCAGAACTTAGGCTCTAAACCCTGAAATAATGACGGTTAGTGTTTCTTACACGGTGAATCTGGCCACTGGCCAATTTCTTCGTCATAAACTAAGTCGAAATTTAAACTTCGACTTCACGTTTGTTTTTATTCCAGACATCGATCTCTTCCATCCATGTAGGTATATGGATACAGATTCTCGCGGTATATTGTTAGACAGAATAACATGACATGTATCCATAGGTAACGTCATTCTTTGCATTACTTTACTCATGAAATTTATCGTAATAAACAAGTATATGCAAGACACCCTGGACAATCAGTTTCAGCGCTATTATCTCTTAGCCAAAATAGTCGATGATCAAACGTCTTAGATATTACTTATGAGTCATCTCACGATTTCTTTTTCTTTTTTTCTTTTTTTTTTTTTCTAATATTGTTTTTCTACCTTTCTTCCACGTCTTTATATTCTCTTTTTGAAATCAGTAGCTTATTCGGAACGACCGAGTTGCGTACGACTTTGTGTGTGCATATACGTGAGATAGATAAGCGTCGTTGCACGCAAGTAGCACTTTGCCTGGTAACGCGATACGAGGCACTTACAATTCTTGTTTATAATTAATCAATGCCAACACAGAATTACCGATTACCTACATACTATCGCGGACTAATAATTCCACTGAAATAACAACACCAACGATAATAAGAACGGCGTTGATAATGCGGATAATTACGACCTTACTTACGGTCAATCACTGACCGAATGATTTATTGCAATTATTTGGCAATTCGCAACGGATAGAGCTGCGGTTATCAAAGTCTCTTTTTTCCTTTCATTTTTGTTTTTTTCCAACTATTTTTTCTTCTTAAGGCCGGACTATCGCTGGATTAAATTGTAACCGGGCTCCTCCTCAACCCGTGCGTCGTTTGAGCCAATTTATTTTATTGTCTGCAGAATTAGATGACCTTATAAAACGGACGTCTCCCTCCTCGTGTCAGTACAAATGCTGCTGGCATGAGGCAGCAACAGTCTAGTACCGGTACTAATTTTAAATTAATTAGTAAACATTGAACGCATTAATATTCCCGACTAACCGAGTTCGATGGCCCTTCGTTATTTCACCTATACCATACATAATACCTCCATTATTTATATTCAGTCCTAATCCCAATGCTTGGACGCTATAAAATTGATGAAATATTTCTAAAAGGAACGATTTTTATCGTTCAAAATTCGAATAGATTAATAAAAGTCGCGTTATCACTTCAATGTTGAAAACCTGCGTTGTGCAGGATGCATGAGACAGTAATGTTATCATTAGATGTCTGTCCAGGATGTCGTTCGACGTGTAGTAGTAGTAACAGTGAAAGTGGTTTATAGTAGTACATATGTACATACGTATATAATATATATACTTGCAGGAAACGATAAGTTCAACCCTTGATTGTATACGTACGAGCATCGGTCATCATCGCTGCAGTACGATTATTTTCTTATTTATTTTACCTAGCAAACTACTTAGTCCCAAACCTAACACGAGCCTTATGTATTATCTGAAACGTGGTTTAGGCCTTCGGTAAAATGGAAAAAGAAGACATGGATGTGTAAGTCATCCATGCAGCTATCGCCTTTATCTGACAAAACTATTTTTCCACAAATTCCTTTCTATGAGATATACTGTCCAATTCCGACGACATTTTTTTGTTCTTTCTTCGAATTTTCTCTATCCAATGGTCAGCCTGATTCCCATTTCTTTCGCTTTCCGTAGGAGCAGTCACCCATAATTTCTATTCGATATAAATTTAATAATTCAAGCCCCGGATGTGGTTCGAAAATTCTATCTAGATAACTCTCACCCGATCGTAACGATGTATGATTTATACCGCTGCACACTAATAGTTACCTATAATAATTCTTCTGTAATATAGAAGGTCTAGGACCAGGAGGCTCCATGAGATCCGGTCAGGGTAGACTGATTTGGATAATGCGATAACCTTATTACGCTCCGAGGTCTCTCACAATCAAGCAATCATATATTTCGGTTTATATCTATATGTATGTATATTGTATACGTGTCATGGGTTACATCTTCGCCTCTTGTGCATATGCCATGACTACGTCAACGGCGATATAATATCCAGGTTCTAAATGCGGCAGTGATCTATACAGGCTCGTATGGTATAATTTTGCCTTGCCATTTACCACCTAAACTCGTTTTAATTCACCATAATTTAAACCGAAGTGTTACGCGTAGGCAGTACAGTGGTACATAGATCGCAATGATTTCGAAGTCAAGGTCTTCTAACGTGATTCGTATGCATATCGTCATTTTCAGGACTGTCAACGTATTCGTACTTTTACCTAATTCGCAATTTTTTACAGGCATGTGCTCCCAGATACATATGGTATTCCGCAAACTTCGCGAGAAGAGAGCCAGTCGGAACGTGCTACATCACCCAACACTCTTTCAGAGAATCTAAGGAATTTTCACCGTGTAGAACGAGTGAGTTGACGTTATTTATATCATTTTGTAAAATAGAGGAGCGCACCAAAGTTCATTTCGAATCCTTCCAATAGTAAGAAACAAAGTAAAACCATCATGGGAATAATTTATTGCACCTAGCATAGTATAGTTGGGGACGAATCGTGAAAATCGACCGTTTCAATTCTGGAGAGCGTTTGGAATCCTTTGAGAAACGGAAACGTTCGGGACTAGAGTTCGTTACTATTTTAGACCCGAATGGTTTACACGAAATTTCCATGTATGTACACTGCACTGGTGCTACGGTGCGACTTATGGCGCTAACAGACCTTAAACATATCTGTCTGGATATACTCACCCTGACCTAGGCTCGATGCATAAATATATTCATGCTGGTGTACTTTGAGACGTACTAGACTGCAGGGACTGAACGATTTTTTACTACTAAAGCCTGAATAACATCCTAGATAGGAGTATACGCGTTTTTCTTTTTTAACGGATGTTGGAAAAGAAAAAAAGAAAAAAAAAAATAGGGAAACAGAAAGGAACGGACTGATATGATTCTTCGAATGACTCAAATTGACCTGCAGCTTCCGAAATTCTTAAGTAGGGTAAAACGGTGGCTGGCTTTGCTCCCGAGACTTTACGGACACGACATATGTAGCGGATTTTTCAAGCCGGGTTTCAAGATGCCGTAAATATTCCGTAACGAAATATTTCCTGCCCAAATATCCCATGCCCACTTCTGACTGTGTATAACTCTACCCCGAATGCATACCTATACCTCTACTCCCAAACGTATAATAGCTTCGGAAAAGTAACCACTTAAGAGTATATATATGGTAGTACGTGGGTTACCGTAACGTAAGTGCTTAAGTATTTCTTATTTTCCCTCGAGTTTGAGTGGCACTTAAAAATCTGCTCAGTGATACACCTGTCTAGTGTTTCTAAAACCGTAGATAAAGAAGTAAAAATGTTTTGATGAAACTGAAAGACGATACCAGACGGTTGTCCCTCTTTGACTCGACCAACGGTCCGTTTTTACCTTTTTCTTCTATTTTATCTCCCACGCATTTACTCCTCCTCGATGATTTTTCTTCACTTCAGAGAGGGTTGTGTTCAGGATCAAATACTCGTATACGCTTATACCTTACCTCTTGCCCAGCTGTCAGCAGACTTATAAAGTCAAGCGATATCTTGGCTGGATGCACGTGGGGGGTCCAGGGTGATCCCAACTGTCAGAAGATGGTCTCGCGTGCCGCAACAGCAACACGTTTCTTTTTTTTTTCTTCTTCTTCTTCTTCGTCTTTTCCAAAAAAACGAAAAAAACTAACAAAAAATAGACTTAATAACAGCCACAGCTTCCGACACAGGGGCTAGTAGATAGACTCTATGAAGTTTAGGATGTCGCGTCGGTGTACCCTGCGGAAGAAGGATGTTTTCTTTGACGGTGAAAAACGCTTTTTTTACTTCTCATTTTCACCCTATGTTAGAAACTGGGGATTTCAGACTACGACAAGGGTCCGAGGGAAAAATGACGTGAAACATGTATTAGAGATCTGGTGTAAATACTTATATAGAGTATTTCTTTTCTTTTCTTTCGTCTCTCAAGCGGAGAAGAAATCTATCTCTGTGGAATATCGGCTATCTACGCATATGTACATACATACGTATACATAGTTGATATTCGTTTGAATAAATCAACGTTCGGTTTAGATTCGACTGATAAATTGCGTCTATGTTGGATGAAAATAGTCAACTATACATATATATATATATATGATTAAGCTAGGGAACGAGTGGGTATCGTTTGGATAAGGGAACAATGGCAAGATGAAGATGCGTGTCATCGGAATGTTAGCAGAACTAAGAATATCTCGAATCCCTTTCACCGCGCTGCGTGCGGTCCCTTATACATACATATAAATATATAAATATATAAATATACATATCAAGGTATAAAGGTATGCGTATTATTCTCATGTATATAATTGACAGGTAAGAATACGCGATAAAACGCGTATGCGTTAATAGATATACGAACTATCGGGTATATGGACATGGGGAATACGTCGCGGCGAGGAAAGAAGAGCTTCATCGCTTTATAAGCAAACCGCGAATCATACTATTGTATGAATATAAGTATAAGTATTACATATACGCATCACGTTTCCTGTCCGAGTACAATCTACCGCAAAAATGTTAGGAACTATAATAAAAATGCGAAAATAAACATTTATTTCTGCCGTATAAAGACGACGTGGTACGAATTTTCGCGGAGTTTCATATCCCGTTTAAATTTCAACGCTTTTTGAACCAAAAAACGGAATTACTCTTACGTTTTTACTAACTCCAGCCTATACCTACGTATATGCACTTTAATGCACATTGCACGTGTGCAATGGTTGCTGGCCAGTTCGTAAACCGTGTTTCCGGTCTCGGCGTGCACCAGTTTCCGGCTATTCGCGTTATGGATCTTAAAAAATAATCCCGTCGCCACGTTTTATGGCCTAACTTGTGAATATAGCCTAGTTATTACGATCGGTTTCCGGTTAGGCAGTACCAGACAATTCAGAACTGTATTTCGGCTGCCCCGAGATACTAAAAACGGATTTCGTTTTCCCTCAGGGATTAATAAGATGAATGAGACGGTCTAGATAGCTGGACTTGATCCTCATGTTTATATTATACAAAAATTAGAAAAAAAGAAAAAACTGTTTCACGGATCTAATTGTCCAGCTAGCTAAACGAGAAAAAAAAAAAGACGCGAATTATGGAATGCCGTCATCGCTACGACAATCAGCAATTTTTATAGAAATGAGCTAATTAAACAATTTGTACAAATAAAGCGACTCGTAGTTAAATATTTATCAAGGAATTCATGGTAGAGCTGTTTAGACAATAATTTCATTGAAATCTTTCTCTCGTTGCCTTTTCTGGAAATATCTAGTACAAGTAGTAAGCATCGCATTGGAGATTTTTTACTCCAAAATGCATGTTGGTAATAAAATCGCCAATAGTAATTATAAAGACAATTAATTCACCTGATACTGAACCTAGGCTACATACACATGGATATATGCAATTACAAGTCACGATCACGCTCATGTTTGACGAGAGTAAAAAAGACGATAGTCTCGTGTCGTCTTACGGAAAGTATTATAATTACCAGTTCTTGGTAGAACTTAACAATTACCTTAAACTACACATACGCCACAACACGCGGATATTCTTTACTGTTTCACGTTCCGTCTATAGAAATATGTGAACAGCTGACTGGAAATTCCGTTCTGAAATCAAAATTCTAGGTAGCAAAACACCAGAGATGACTAACAGTTCTAAGCTCTCGTGTTTCTCGACTCAGGCTGCACACGTACATGCTTTTTCAATATGCTCTAACCGCGTAAGATCTTTTCATATACAGATTTGAAAATAGAGTATTACAATTTTTTTAACAATTTTTAGAAAGACGTGTATTTCCTGAGACAAAATTTCTGAATCTTATGCTAGAATCTATAAATATGTAACGAGAATAGGAATAATAATTGGTGAACCGCGTATACGTCAGCGTGTGTAATTTCGGAGTGACCACACGACGCTAACGAGGGTAAAGCACTTGATCCTGGTTGAATTACGATTAAAATGTATAAATGCCTGTTATCCTATTTCGCGGACCTTTTTTTATTCTTTATTATTGTCAGTTATCAATTAAACCCGTGGAGCCGTATACCATCTCGTTTTTATTCCAGTTAATTTTCTCTTCTTCTGAAAGACTCGTGCCAACCGACGTTGACGACTCGTTACTTGTATGTATATGTTACATATATGTGTATGCTACTGGTCAAGCAATTGATTTTATTGTCCACGCATTCCTTCAGTCATATACTTATACACATATATACAATATACATATATGTATACAAAGATAAATAATCTCTTTTCATTTCTACTTTCATAAGATGTGTAATAATTCTCGTTTTCTATTTTATTACGCGCCTGAACAGGAGGCGAATAGAAGATTCATTCATTCGCACTATCGTTCGGTTTATAGAGTATAACTTATTTAAGATATTGCGAATTACGTAGTCTTGATTAATAATGTTACTCTCAATCGCGGCGTCACGCTTCTTCCGCTACTAATATCAACCTATGTATGTGGTTCTTCATGTAATAAAGCGAAGCGAATCAAGGCATGACTTATACGACATGATTTAAACCCCCGTAAGATATCTTCTGGCTTACTTACGATTAGTCCCACTTATTCGTCCCGCCATTAGATAGTTTAGAAAAAAATGAAAAAAAGAAATTTAGAAAAAAAAAAAAAAATGGAAAAATGTCTCCTTTTTTCATTCTTCTCGAGTTTAAAACTAGGGGGAATTCTTCTTTGCTCTAAGATTCGTGCTCGAGAACTGCATGGGGATCGCCTTACGCTATGCAGTAAGAATAGCTCACCCAGAAAGTAACCAGCAACCAGAATACTTTTATAAATAGATTAAACATCCCGTGGCTTCTAATTATTAACAAAATTAATTATAAACGATTATATTTTAACCAGGTGCAAGTGACAGGTTAAAAAGAAACTCTCGTTTCGGGTAAAAAGAGGACGAAATATCGACTTTAACGCATATTTCAAAATTTTATCGTATACTCAGAGTAACGCTTAAGTTTGGCAAATTAAAACTCCGAAAATTTCTCACGACGTGAAGACAAAATGTAGTTCATTCTGACCAAGACCTTCTTTACAAATTTCGAAGGTTTGGCCTTTCGGATCTTCAGCTTTCGGACTTTTGAACGTTTTCGAAATCGGTTATGTAGAGTTCCGGAAAAATTCTTTCTTGCTAAAAACTGTGATTCGGTAACATTCAAATTCAGAATTTCAACTCAGCCCTGCCCGATTCCGCAAATGATTGAAAGAGAAATAAAAAACCCAAACAGAATCAGACTTCCGATCATTTTTATTACCATTTTATCAACAGTACAGTTCAGTAACGGTCCTCTATACAGACTCATTGGTATAATTGCACCAGCGGTTCGGTAGTATTCAGTTTAAGTGCTCGATCGTCTGTCTGTCTGACATTCTGTCTATCTGGCTGTCTTTATAAAATATTTATCTCTTCAGAAAGGCCGGTCACTCACTGTATACCTATTCACACTCAAGTGTATACATACATATAACATACGTACACATGTACTACACACTTTGAACAGTTTTGTACTAATCGAAATAAAAATAATTTACCGATTGATAATAATTAAGGTGCGAATGAAGAAGGATCTGAACGCTATGATTCGTGAAGAAATTCATTGGATTTATTTGCCATAATTTAACTCCGACTAAAGATGTAGGTATATAATTTTATAATGAAATTTCACCGCTTCTTCGACGAAGATACTTGAATAACTTATGTCAAACTGTCCACTTGTCAAATTGAGTAATTAATATCCATATCAGAAGTTCTCAGAGATCTCCGATGTCTATAAATGTGCCGTATATGATACGCGGACGTATATCATTGCGCTACTGTAAATTCCGAACTCGTTTATCGTTTCCCTTGCGATTTCAACGATAATAATTATTATTTCTAACTCCGTCGGTGTTCGTTGTTTCACGTATGTATCTACGGTACGTGCATTAAAACGGAAGTCGATACGACATCCTCTGAGGAAAATGTGCAGGAAGAATACCCGAGCTTCTTATAATTCTCGGGATACAAAACCGCTCGCTTCCTATGGCGATGCGGTATGTCCAACTTGATTTGCACAATCACATATATTATACATAATCATTATTGAAGAATATTTCTAGTCTTGCTCAATTCGCGTTGAAATTAATGAAATGTAAAGCTAATTATTCCTTACAAAATCTTCTTTCTTATCACATAAAGCCCAGAAATTACCGCTATGTCTTTGTGCGGTTAAAGGCGTGCCTCTGTACTCGAAGATAACTCATTTCCTTAATCCACTACCAAAGGTGTTAATTAAATTCGCATAAAAAATTACTACTCTTAATATGTAAGGTTTAGATTAGTATTTTACTCGTACTACTTCCTATTTCCGTATGGCAATAGATGATACGAAATCAAAAGCGTATAAACGTCAAATGATGCGGAAAGTTCCTAGTCGCTTCATAAACGCATAATCGAGGTCTTAGGGTCTTATATAACGTACGATTTCAATTACATAATGAAATTCCTATATCTTCTTAGAGCCGGGTAGAAGTTTCGTATAGAATAAACTATCCTTTGTCTCTACATCCTGAGAAATAGATGGAGATTTTCACATTCTTCGATTTTTGGGGTTCTAAAAATTCGAAATCGTCTGAAACGAATTCGTTTATTCGTAACGAGATAGGTATATAGTTTGGTCAATTAAAATGTATATCGTGGGAGCAAGGGAGGACTATAGACGTCTTATTATTCAGTTAAGAGAACAATATGCAATAATTATCTATTTCCGTTACAGAATACTGGGGTTACCACAGGCAAGGATCTTGTCAAGCTGGACTGGGCGCCGCCCTCTCAAAGGTAAGAATATAACACATACACACATGCATATACTTACGTATATATATATATATAGATAAACGAATAGATACGTATGTTAAAACGAGTTAATCGAAACAAATCAAAGAACAATCTTCCGCTATTTAACTCATACTGAAACGAGGTAGCGACATGTCTAATCGCACCGAGGTCAAAGCAAGCCGCAATATACTTGACTACAACGATCAACGATCAACGATCAATCAGTACACACATAAATATATCGTTACCAGTTGCTACGACCAACGAATGTTAGAAATATATGAGATGCCTAGTTTGACATCGCAAGATTAATTGGTTAGTTAACCATTACACGCTCTCATACTCGTATCGTTGATCTATGCGACTACGCTCAGCTACCGAATGGATAAGACTTTGGAAACCTTTGCTCCTATCATAGTATATTCAAGTTCGAAGAAGGTACCCATGCGAATATATTGCAAAAGTATAAACATGGTGTGGCGTGTGTCGCGTTTCGCGAAGAGTTGTGGCACCGCGAGTATGGTATAGCTGGTTCACAAGGGGGAGTTTGCGTTCGCCGAATATGGCCAGGAATTCGAATTCTTACGGACAGACGTTAAATTCAACGTTAAATCTCCGAGATTTATAGTGCGAAATATTTCAGGGTAAAAGAGTTCCTTCTTACGGTGAAATAAATAACTTTCGTTAGACCGAAATCCGATCCGATCGAATCGATCGATTCGCTGGTTCCTATCTTGTCAGATCTTAGATCTACACGGTTGATGATCTACGCGAACGGCTAACTCGAATCGATTTATCGATGTAGTAAGGCGGAAAGCCGGGACAATATATCCGCATACTACGTTGTACTACATAGTGAATCGTTCGATTTAAGCGGATCGTTGCAAACTGTTGAAAATCGGACGATGTGCCGACTTACCGGCGTACCGGTGCCTCGAGGCTTTAGTACGCGGATCTTAATGTTCTAGGTACATATAAAACGTACTTCGTTGTATATAATACACGTATAATGTATATATCGCGTCAAGTTAAGCCTCGAGACAATGCTTCATGCCTTCATGGTTGCTTAATGGCTCCAGCAGAAGGGATATTTCCTGAAGAAGACCTCAGAGTGCTAGGGATAGCTTTACGAATAGGTATTTACTCGGATAGGTAGGTAGACAGCAGGTATAAGATACATGCATACATGCCTAAGATTTAACAAGACCATAATACGTACATACGTCTATTAAACACAGTACGCGATAATATGAACCGCTTAAATCCACCATCGATAAATCGGTATACCGCCAAAGAAATGGTGGGACAATCCGCTCCGGGGACTCCGCTCAGGCCTTACGGCGGCGGGCAGCTATCTCTCACAGATGTATAATTCAGAATTGCAATACGCTAGTAGGGATGTTTAATGCATGTCCACCAAGTCCTTCAGCTGAGTCACACAGTTCCCCGATACACTTATTCAATGTTAATCCTTACCGGCTTACCAACTCCGCAGGACACTCTCTGATCGGTATTAAATTTTATTAAACAAGTCCTTTGCACATTCGTGCATTAAAAGACACGAGGATCTCTGTCTCTTCACGAATTTTAATCCTCGCTGTAGCTAAGATTTGGAAATGGACCGTAGGATGCTGCGTCCGATTCTTTGAACGGAGATTCCTCGTGATTTTTAAGGATTTTTGTCAAGCGTCCGCTTTTCCTTACTGTCAAACCATATTCAGCTGAAAACTTATATACGACGTTGGGTAGGTGGGTAGGTAGGGTAGGCTGATACCCACTTCAAGGCAAACAATGAAACGTGCAGGCATAAATTTCGCATGCAGTTGCCAAGTCTCGTATACATATTTGGCTCTGTTATATTTCAATCTGAGTCGCCTTTTTCTTAGATCGGCGCCAGAATACAACTCATGTGGGTCGTGTATCGTGTTTCGTATTTCGTGTTTCGTGTTTCGTGTTTCGTGTCTCTTCTGTTCAGTCGGCTGTGGAGCAGACTGGAGCAGACCTGGACCTGGTGACCGCTATTGTTTCAGTTGCAAATTTTTACCGTGTAAGCAAGAGTCTGCTACTCCTCCACGGGGGGTGTTCGCTCTCGCCCTACGATCTCTTCAAATAACGGGGACACACACGTATATATATATATATA
The DNA here is from genome assembly GCA_963966615.1 of Tenthredo amoena. NCBI lineage: Eukaryota > Metazoa > Arthropoda > Insecta > Hymenoptera > Tenthredinidae > Tenthredo > Tenthredo amoena. Next base: position 2,144,868 of record OZ016492.1, on the reverse strand, counting down.
CCTATATATGTATGTACGAAGATTTCTCTGAAAGGTTTAATACCAAACATGAATCACCGTACAATTTTATAAAACGAAAATAAAAATTTGAAAAACTGATGAGAATTCAATCGCGAATTTTATTTCTCAATTTTATTTAAAACTTCGTTTTTCTTTTCCCTTTAACCGTTTTTCGAAATTCTTGTACGCAGCATCCCGGTGAACGGTGATATGCTAAGCGACAATATAGTCGGGAAAGAGAATCGGCAAAGCAGACGGTTTCATGGTGCCATTTAAGGAGAGGACATTTCGTTCTGTCACCGTTTCGTGTTCCAGTATACAGACCACCTACGCGCCTTCTGCAGTTAGCAATTCTGTAGGGAAAAGTTCCCTTTGTCTTTGCTCGTGGAAGAGGGTGAAAAATACTAGCTTTTAAACAAAGGGAGTAAGCTTTCTAGCGCAAGCCCTTGTTCTTCGGGAATCGGAACTCAGGACCTTTCAGGGTAGGAGGAAGATAAAAAAACATCTTTCGTATTTTACCGCAGTAACTTAAACGTAAGACACTTTCCAAATTTCCTTTCCGGAACTTGAACATATGGCGAAACGAATTTCTTTACCTGAATAAATCCACATGCGACACATGGAACTCTTGGGCAAAGACTTAGGGTCGTAAATCTTACAAATTCTACAAGGAGTCTGTCGCAATTTCTCTCTCCTAGTTCGACTCCTACAGCTATTCTTACTTCTCGCCGCTAGGTACAGAGAGGTAGGTACTTAGTTTACCACGTGCTGGACGCCAAAGCGTATCCACTATTTGTTGCAGATATTTCTCGTGAATTAATTTTCTCATGGCTGCAGGGTTTCAAAACCCATAGTTGGCATGCTAAGTTATACCGGTATATCTTTATTGCCTACCTTATTCGCCGTTTCTAAACGTTGGGAATGAAACCTGCGGCGCGGCACTACGTTGAAAAAATACGTACATTTTATTTTATTTTTATTTTTTTTCTCATTGCTTTTATTTCCATAGGAATTTTCCTTATTTTATATATCTTTGAAATTTAAGACGATATTCCTTAAACGTCGCGTGTAGGTATTGTATACATACGTAGGCTTCCCACTTCCCAGAGCTTAATTACCCGCTGCAACCGAAGCGACAAAAACGCAAAAGGGTTGCGGTGGCGTGTCAGCCATTTCTAGTACCACTTGAACACTTTCTCACACTGATAAAAATTTAAGCCTTACCGATACTATGGGGGATAAATATGTGGTAGTGTCGAAAACGCCTGTACGAATTACTTATACCTACTCGAATAAGCCTGAGAACTTCGAAGTATACCGCAACTGCAGCATCGCTGATATATAAGTAGTATTACCCCTGCAGTAAGAACTCTTCATCCATTTTATCGCTACCTGAATATTGAAATTATTAAGTAATGAGTAATTGTGGATTCCATGGGGTTTTACGTACTATATAGGAAAAATTCAATTATTATTTATTTATTCAAATTTACCTTCCTCTATAAAATCCAAACGATTTTTGACGTATGAAAGCTGCGTAAGTGAGTATAATAAATGATTCAGTTATCGCTTCGGTGCAGCTGCAGCATACTAGAGAATTTTTATCGGTGATTAAAGTGGTGGCTTTTGGGTTCCATTACCGCGCACTATGGATATCAATTTCTGATTTATCTTACAGTTTGAATGGTTAGAAGAGAAAAATTTAACACGGGAATGAAAATTTGAATAAGGAAAACGAGCGACTTTCGATTTTGAAAATAATTCCAGTTCGTCCTTTTTCGGCTCTGTTACATCACACTTAACGAAGATGTAGATAATTACTAAAACTAATAACTAACCTTTGGTAATGAATACCATATGTGTAACTTTCTACGAGTATAAATGTCTTTCGGTCCCTCTAGCTAGCCGATAGATCGTTTTTTTTATTTTTCTCTTACTTTGCGTCTGTACTCTATAATCTTTGGTGCCTTACTCAACCCTCGAAGTAGAAATTTATGGTAACAATATAAATCTGCGATAAGTAAAGGCGCGAGTGGTCGAAATGAATGAATGGAGTAAAAAGAGATTAGAAATTTTGAGTAAAGTGCAGTTTATCTGAAACCGTTTGCCTTCGAGTGCATCCCATAACGATTAAATATGTTCTAACACTAACACGAGTTAAATCGATCTATTTTCTCTTTCAGGACGGTCAAAGAGTCCACATTGGTGCTCCGGGCAGCTTTTACTGGCAAGGTAATTGACTATTTCATTAATCACCAGCGTCGAATAGTAGGTACCAAGTCCTTCGATGTAATGATCGATTATTTAAAAATTAGGAAAAAGGATAGCAAGAAGAAAAACGAATATCATATAAGACCACTATTTGTATATCTATCCTATATGATTCAAGATCATTTTTTCTGTATCTCGAGCTATGAAAAAGCTTTGGAATCTGTACTTAATACATCCATTAATTTCTTCACGCTATTTATAGTATAGCTTGTCATGTCTTAAGTCACAGGTGCGATGTTTCATAATCATATTATGCATTTGAGAAAAATAGAAATTCATTTACTTAAGGTTAAAAAAAATGAGATCTGGTGGCGTTTTGAATTGGGCATAAATTGTCTGTGAATATTACTTGTCTTGTGTACTCGTATACCTTTACTATTTAAGACCTACATTTGTGCCTATCCTGTTAAATGTTACGTTTCTATTATGTTTGTTTATCTATATCTGTAGAATATTTTTTTCACGTAAAATTTTCAGGTCAGATGTACTCAGTCGACAGCAATGCTGAATTTGCATATTTGCCACCCCGACATGCACACTTCGGGGAAACAGGTACCGAGAATTTTCAGGCGACCCGAAAAAAACAAAAAATTACCGCCCACACCCCCACGGCTAATAAATTTCATTAATTATTCACATGCAAAATTAACTTGTGTTATCCCTTGGAACGATAATTTATTGTTTATCCGAACAGAGACCATCACGCGAGATAAATAGTATATCAGCTATGTTTCAATATTTGTATCATAAATTATTACGTGCCTGATACGTATTTGTATATTTAGGAAAAATACTCGAATTGGTGGTCTCTAAGAAAACAAAAAAAAAAAAAAAAACTATCAAGTAAAAACGTATCCCTATCACACTTGCTTGGCAGTATTTTACCCTGGAATTAATAAATTTAATAAATAACGAAAAGTTAATTTGGTTTTGGTTATGCAATTGTATTAACAAATCGCTTGACGCTAATATACGAACAATTTTATACAATTTAACTGTTTTTCGCTAAGCCGTAACGGATTTATTTTAACTTTCGGATTAATTACACCCCTCGTAACTGCCAGGTGAGTCAGGGGGCGCCAAATTTAACAATCCAGGTGTGGGCTGCTTTTTACAGCTTCCAACGTCAGTACCGCTGCAGTATAGCTAGAGGAGAGCTATCTGGCTGTAATAATAGTTCGCAGTCTTCAAGATCGGACTCTTCCTTGATTTGAATTTAAATTTAATTAAACTACCTCGAAACTGAGACTGCGTTCTAAACGAGACGAAAGCAGAGATCGAATTCGAAGACTGCGAACGACATTTTTTTTCAAATTCTTAATAATGCCATTGCGTATAATAATATGTAATCATAGTGCGTTGTGCTTAAATGCTAGATGAGAATGTAAACTTATTTTATCGAATTATCGCAGAAGGCTGGAATTTTGATAAAAGTTTTATCGCCGCATAAACCGATCGAAATTTCAGCTAAAACTGGCTGTGCAACTAAAATCCATGTATATACGGACCGAACTCGTATTCTTGATCAAGAATCTAAATAACCATTCGACGATCTTTATCCAGGTCAATTATTCACTGGATCAACCAACAGACTACCAACGGTTGTATCGACGAACGAAGGCCAGGCCAGAGACGACGACACTTATCTAGGATTCTCCGTTACAACTGGAGACTTCGAAGGAAACGGAGAGATCGGTACGGCTGTAGGAATGCCCAGAGGTTCCGGTCTGCACGGACAGGTATACTTGATCGAAAATAATTGAACCAAAAGTAAAATTAAATCGACTTCGTGATTGATGCGTTTGAAAGACACCCTGACTTTCTTCGTCTCGTTTTTTGATCGTTTTGGTATTCGGTGAACAGGTTGTAATATTCAGTTCAAATCTGACGAACTACCAGAAGAATTTGACCGGCGATCAAATGGGAGCTTATTTTGGATACGCGGTTGTAGCCTGTGACGTTAACGGCGATGGCCTCGACGACCTGATTGTAGGAGCACCGATGTACACCATCGATAACCCGGGAGAAACTTTTGAAACAGGAAGAGTTCACATATTCTACCAGGGAAATGGAGCTGAAAGATTCAGCCGAACTGAAACTAGGTAGGCGGTTCATCGAGACGTAGAAAAAAAAATGTTCGATCAGCTTTGCTGTCAGCATTCTTCCTTAAACCCAACTTTTCCATATTTCAGAGTCGGTTTCAAAACCAGAAGTAGATTCGGACTGTCGCTGGCTTCTCTCAAAGACATAGACCGCGATGGATTCGGTGATTTTGCAGTCGGTGCACCGTATGATGGCCCCGAAGGTCGAGGTGCAGTTTACGTTTATCACGGTTCGAAAGACGGAGTCCTCGAAACTTATTCCCAGGTGATTTACGCGGAGGATGTCCGCACGACTATATCTACATTCGGATTTTCAATCGGAGGAGGTTTGGACCTGGACGGAAACCAGTATCCCGACATGGTAGTTGGGGCCTACGAGTCAAGCACTGCAGCATTTTTCCGATCTCGTCCAGTGATCAAGATGGATGCTTGGGTGGAGTTCGATTCGCAATCAAAGTCGATAAGTTTGGACGAGAAGCAGTGCACCATAAGCAGTGGAGTCCGGGTTTCTTGTCTTCGGCTTAACACATGCCTGACTTACACCGGTCTTGGCGTTGAGAGTAGCTATCTATTCAACATAGAGTACGCTCTCGACACAAAGAAGTCGAAGAACCGGCGTCTCTTTTTCATCGATTTCGAAAGAGACAACTCGATTAATCAAACCATCGAACTATCGCGAGACACACAGCTGTGCAAATCTTTCAGAGTCTATCTGGAACCGAATATAACCGATAAACTCACGTCAATTGATGCCGAGATGCGGATGAGCTTGGTAGAGGACAGGGCGAGCGCTTTAGAACTTAGAAATCCAACAGCTCCGCTGACCCCGGTATTAGGAACTATCGCTTCACGGGTTGACAGTCTTCTGATATTCAAAAATTGCGGATCGGACAATGTGTGCACTCCGAATCTAGTGCTTCACGTGACTTCGCCGATCACAAAATACCTACTCGCATCCGGTGACAAGCTTGAAATCGATGTGCTCGTCACTAACACAGGAGAGTCTGCCTACGAGGCGTTATACTATTTGGAAAAACCTGCTGGAATCGAATACATCAATATTGAGAGAATCAATAAGACGGAAATACCGGTTCAATGCTCGGCTCCATCGGCTAGTAACAATCAGACACTTATGTGCGATATTGGTAACCCGTTACCTCAGAACGAGTCTGTTCATTTCAAGGTGATTCTTCAGCCTATTAAATCTGAAGGATCAAACGCCAGGTACGATATTGACATGGGTGTCAACAGCACGAATCCAGAAGATAACAGCACTCTAGGTGACAACAAATATCATTTTGGAATGCCGATTTGGATCCAGACCGAAGTCGTCATCGAAGGCACGAGCAGACCTAAGGAACTCTATTACAACGCTGCGAATTATACTGTAGAAAATATCACCAGCGAGTGGGAATTCGGCCCTCTTCTTACCCACAATTACACAATCCGCAATGATGGGCCTTCCGAGATCATCGAAGGCGAGGCATCGCTGACATGGCCTGCAGCGACTCTTGCCGGTGATGAGCTCCTCTATCTCATTGACAAACATGAAACTATTGGACGAATCACTTGCGGACCACCAAATGTGAATTATCTTGGCCTTAAGGTGAGTCGCAGATTTGAATCCAGATTTTTTCAAAGTCTTTTTGTTATTCCTCTTCTTCATATGTGTTCCGTATTTCTTACAGCTCGATAGAAGACCCGTGTATCAGCCAACCAAAGGATTTTCCGACGGTACTATCACGGAAAATGATAGAATTAACAAACTCGCAGAGGAAGAACGTAGGAAGCAGAATGAAGAACATCAGAACTTTGGAACAGTCAATGGGACCAGCCGGGACTACGATGCAGAAAGCGAGGTCGTTGTTACCAGTTCTGGAACGAGAAATATGTCCAGTTCACATTCCAGCAATTACAATAGTGGTGGTGGATATACTATGAAGGAGGAACATCGCAGTTATTCCACATCCCAGGGACAGGGGCAACAAGGAAGACAAGGGAATGAAAACGGGCAATGGGAAAGTGCCAGGGTACTTCTTCAGAAGCAGAAAGACGAAGAGGAAAGAGCGCGGATAGAAATCGAAAGACAAAGAATCGCAGCAGAAGAGAGGCTTCGTATTCGACAAAAAGAAGAGGCGGACAGGCAACGGATAGAAGCTGAAAGACTGCGAATAGAAGCCGAAAGATTGAGACTAGAAACTGAAAGACAAAAATCTCTAGAAATCCAGAGATTAGCAGCTGAAGAAAGGCGGCGTCTTGATGAGAAAGAAGAAGCGGAAAGAAGGCTAGCGGAATCCATAGCCAGACAACATCTGAACAGAAACGAACAGTGGGGAGCCGAAAGGGAGCAGACATATGGAGTCGAAAGACACTATACAACAGACACTGGAAATTCTCAAAGACAACGTACCGGTTACGGAACAGCTTCGGGAGGAGTAGGTGGAGGAATTGTGAGGGAAGAATACTCCCAAGGCGGGAATAATTTCGGGCTAAATTTCAACATGAGTAACATCGGGTCTTCAATGGATTTGGAAAAGTTCTTTTCCACCTCTAATCACGAAGCCGGAGCTATAACCACGTACACAAGAGGCGGAAAGGAGTACGTCCAATTTGACGGAAGATTCAGAGTTAGGGGTGGCAAGGATTACATCGAGTTTAGAAACGGTCAAAGTTATGAAATCCTCGACCAGTATGGGGTGCCGAGCGTAGCTGACGGACGTACCCATACCATCCAGTTCTTAAAAATCGAGGGACACCTCGTTGGGGGTGAGGATGGTAAAATTTACATAGAACTTGAAGATGGACGGAAGTTTATCATCCCTGGAACATATACTTACCAGAGAAAGCAGACTTTCACTGTTAGCAATGGTCCTCGCGAAACTTCGTCGCAAGAAAGATACACCTACGGAAGACAAGTCACTCATGAGGGTAGCTCTGGAAATCGACGTGTCAGTGAACCCTATGGCAGTAACAACTACGGAGAAGAAACTTACAGGGAGGAACACAGGTCTGGGAAGAGGATATTCTCGGGGATAAACACTGCGGGCAGTTACGACAGCATTGGGGGTCCGTATAATGGCGATAACGTGCCGACCATCAGACCCGAAGATCGTCTTAACCGGTATGCGAGGGAAAGTGACGTTCTAAACGTTGAACAGTTCAGAAATTTCGAGAGGAACGAGAGGCAAACGCGAGACGTTGACGCTGTTGATTTTTACGAAAATCAATCCCCAGAGGATTTAGAGAGTACTCAAAGACTCCGGAGGGATGATGCCGATATTATTGGAAGAGGACAAGTGTCGAGCTGCAAATCCGCGCAATGTGTTAAACTTGAGTGTACTTTTGGTCCGTTGAAAAAGGGCGAAGAAGTATTCATCAAAGTACGATACAGAGTTAAGGCAAAGACCCTTAACAAAATTGCATCCAATGAAAACCTCAAGGTGTCTACTCAGCTAGTAACTCGAGTTATTCGACAAGAATTTATCGGCGAAATTATCGGCGAAAAACCCACCAAAAGCCATGAAATAATCACCACCATTCATCCCAGTGCTGCTCCTGCTGCACCTGACGTTATTCCACTTTGGGTTGTAGTACTCTCGGCTTGTGCTGGAACGATTATTCTGTTGCTACTCATATTCCTTCTCTACAAGGTGAATATAAGTCATGCAATTTAATTTATTATCAATTTTCTTCATTTTTGCAATCTATTTGCAGGTTTCGTATTAATTCTTATGAAAACTGACTGAATTTTTGAACAATTTTCCTCTATTCTTCTATTTTTATTACATGATTTGAAAACGAAGCACTTTTTTCGTCTGTCAATGATAAAGGCTCACTCAATTTCTGTTTGTATTTGCAGATTGGTTTCTTCAAGAGAAACAGGCCGAACAGCGCACCCGAGAGACAACCGTTGAATAGAAATGGTCATTATTCGAACGATGATTAACTACGTAGAACGATAAAGAGGAGATCATATTGACGTAAACATCCATTAAACTGATTTTTGGTTTAGAAAATCAGTAATATTGCCATACCAATGTACGATTGGGCTTTTAGTGCATACTCAGAGATCTGTGTGACATTTTTGTCACGATATATAAATCTACACCCGTTATTTCTTTCCTTTTTCCTTTCTTTTTCTTTTTACTTCTTCTTCTTCTTCTTTTTCTTCTTCTTCTTCTTTTTCTTCTTATCTTTCTTCTTCCTTGTTGTACGATACGATGAGCTCTTTTTAACGAACGACTGTTGTTTTATATGATATTTTGATATTATAATAGACGAAACGAGTGCCTTTAAATATTCGAACGAAACTAATATCTAATATCACGAGAGAGAAATTATCACTAGCAATTTAATTAATTACTGCCAATGAAACTCCCTCCAGCTACTGTAGCTCTCTTATAAAATATAGTGGAATATAGTATATATATATATATATATTTATATATATTATATTACTATAAGTTTCTAGTCAGAAACGTTTTCTCATTCATTATGTTATTGAACTTGCTGCACTCTTGAAAATGAAAAAAAAATAAATAAATAAAGACTCGAACAAAACAGAAAACAAACAAAAAAAAATAAAATTATATAATACCTATAATAATAATTCATACTTTTAATGTATATATTTATTTTTTACAATTTTCCTTTAGAACGTACATATATGTAAATCATATATTCCCGATGGGATATTCTATTATTTTCGCAACCCATTTAGGTTTCATCAATTCATAAACATGTATGATAATAGAAGCAAAAAAACAACAACAAAAAATTGAATATATAAAAAAGGGAAACATTTAATGTGTTTCGCTGCCTCAGTGTTGAAACATCATATCCCTTTGCTCAGAAGCAGGTGGGAGTATAGAAAGTAATATAATAATTTATTAAAATTACGTAAATATATAGCGAATGTAATGCTCGAATGATATAATGTGAGATAAGAGGCCTTTGCGCCTTATGTATGTATGTAAATTATTAATTCATTACTAAAATTATTATATAGGATTATGCAATAATAATGAATAAAGAATATCCGTTTGTTTTGTTCTTATCGTTGGGAGGAAGGATTGTATATGTAAATACAGAGTAAGCGTTAATATTAAAATAATAATTAATATTAATACAAAAATTATTTGCTATTTTATTTCACCATTCCTATGAGAAAATAAAGTATGAATAAACACGAGGATTTCGTCCTTTTTTAGATGAAAAATTTGAAATATATATCAAATTATGTCACATATAATAAATATATTCGTTTATAGAGTTATAGGGCTTACGTAATTGAGGAACGAGTCGTTTATTTTCGCGTCAGAGAAAATCAAAATTTCAATGGGAAGTTATATGAATAATCGTATGAGGCGCGCCGATATTTGCGGCAAAAGTAGTTCGTCATTCAGCCAGAAGGCAGCGATACTATTTGGCACCCGGTGTGCAAGGAGGAGCACTGACCTAGGGGTACGGGCACGTATTGTGCATGGCCAGTGGCCGTCGTGGCGTCAAAGGGTCGACATGGGAGTTCTGTGATCGAGATAATACTGGCGAACTTCGACAGATATATTATAAAAATATTTTTATCGCAGAGAAATTGTCGCAAAATAGGCAATCTACTCAGTGGCAATAGAAGATCCTTTTTGTCTAGTTTTTTAAAGGATTTATTGATTGATAATGATTTTGTAACGCTCATTTTTCTGTTACAGTTAAATAAATTCCCATCGAGTCGAACATATCCGTCCAGCAAGGAGTCTGTTTCAAATGCAACGAACGAATGCATGTTGAATTCAGTCTTTCGAAAATTAGTTATATTAGGTAGTATTATAGTAATATAATAATGACATCGATTTGTATTTTTAAGAAACAATTACAAATTGTAGTACATACATACATAACTTTGACAATGAGAAATTTTGTACCTATACTGCAGTAATAAATTCCCGTATATACCAATAATGAATTGTTTTGTTATTTTCCACTTTTCCCTCCCTGCAACTCGGTATTTCAGGATCCAAAAAATGTTTAAAAAATGGAGCAAATTTTCAGCTACTTAGAACCGCGTCAGTTTATTATTTTTCGTTGCATCGATGCTTATATCTGGGAAAATTCACAAACTCAGGATTTGACTATTATGAGCTTGACGACATGCAGAAAGCCATGTCGGCACGATTGCATGCCTGCTGGCCTGTACCGTGTTGGTCTTTCTCGTTGAAAATTTCAGCACACCTCCTCAGGTCAGATGCTCTCCTGATACCAGGAGCAGAAATTTTTCGACTTAAAATCATTCTAACTCCGAAAATCGCTAGTATATTTAAAGAGAGATATTATAGAAATATAGAGACGTGCATGAAGCAACGTATGCATGCCTATATCTATAGACATATCCAAAATTTCGGAACACCTCCTCGGGTCAGATGTTCTCCTGATACCAGGAGCAGAAATTTTTCGACTTAAAATCATTCTAACTCCGAAAATCGCTAGTATATTTAAAGAGAGATATTATAGAAATATAGAGACGTGCATGAAGCAACGTATGCATGCCTATATCTATAGACATATCCAAAATTTCGGAACACCTCCTCGGGTCAGATGTTCTCCTGATACCAGGAGCAGAAATTTTTCGACTTAAAATCATTCTAACTCCGAAAATCGCTAGTATATTTAAAGAGAGATATTATAGAAATATAGAGACGTGCATGAAGCAACGTATGCATGCCTATATCTATAGACATATCCAAAATTTCGGAACACCTCCTCGGGTCAGATGTTCTCCTGTTACCGAGAGGATTTTCGATCAAAAATTTTTCTAAGTGTCAAAAACGCTAGATACAGGAAGAGAAGCTTTTTATTCATACTTGAAATAGAGAGTTGCAGGGAGGGGAAAGTGGAAAATAATGAAGCAATTGATTATTGGTATATCTAGCAATTTATTGATGCAGGTCAAAATTGTGTACAATTTATAATTGTTTCCTAAAGATCAATATGTTACATATTGCAATTGATCTAGTCTCTTTGATAGTCTCCTGACATACAAGTTATCATAATCTAAACCACATTTTGACCAGAATGATATGCTAGCTAATATAACTAATTCTACGAAGATCGAATTATGTAAACCCTTGTTCGTTCCAGTTGGAACAGAACCCTTGCTAGACGAAGATGTTTGTGTTCCGATTGTGGTTCATTAGACTGTAACAGAAGGACGAGTGTTATAATACCTTTATTTTTAATTATAATAATATAATATAATAGTTCGCAAGTACTTCTCTATGTTCTGAATATTTCTATTGAGATGCCTGCCACAATCCGCCAGCCGTACCTCGTTAAAACAGCGCTCATGTGAACCCTTTGACGCTACGCGGGTCACTGACAGCACGACAGGTGCACATACCATAGGTCAGTGCTTCTCTTTGCCCACGGGCTGCCAAATGGTATCGCCATCTCGCGGTTGAATTGATGAACTATTCCGCCGCTGATAACGGTGCACTTTATTGTATGTCTTACGGTAAGATGTCTTTCGGGTTACATATAACAAGGCATGCTGATATCTGTACCCGAGCTTAGTGCTCCTCTTCGCACCAGCAGGGTATAAAATAATATAGCTTTCTTCTGGGTGAATTACGAAGTATTTGAGCAGCAAACAACGCTGCGCCTAAATATGCAGTCCGCATGCCGTTTCTGTAGGGTAAGTTGCATATGATAGGGCGTGCCGATGTTTGTTGCAGAAGTAGTTCGTTAGTTCGACCGCGAGATGGCAATACCATTTTGCACCCTGTTCGTTGACAGGACTAGCGAGCAATGACCCGGGTTACAGACACCCCTTCCGAACTTGCTGAACTGAATGCCAGGAGGCAAATGCAGAGACTCAATCATTTGCGATGGTTATATATAAAAAATCATAACTTTGTCGATGAGCGATGTTGTATCGATGCCGCAGGAATAAATTCCCAGATATGTACGAATAATCAATTGCTTCGTTATTATCTCCTCTTTCCTCCCTGTAACTCTTCATTTTAGGTATCAAATAAGCGGCAGGTCCAGCGTGATTACACATAATTATATATGTATAATAAGGCGTAATTAAGCAATATCAGCCAAGTTATAGAATGAAGGCATTTCCATGTTACAGACAATCTCCGTGAATGATCTACGTACGGGTTTATTAGGATAAACAAATATAATATATATACCTATATATATATATATATATATATAATGTGATACAATTGTTTATTGAAAATCATAATGACATAACAATAACAAATAAATGCATGATTACATATAACATTACGTACTACCAGATTTGTTTTTTAATTTACAAATTTTTTCTCGACGCGGACTATGCATAATAATAGACTAAATCGCAATCAGTAAGTCGCACGACGCTAAATAATAATAATAATGGTAATTAAAATAAGTAAATTCATCCAAATATCCAAAAATATACAGTACACAATATGTATGTTCGTTCTATATGGTACGTTCTGACCTTTTCTTAATTTTTTTCTCTTTTTTTCGATTTTTTTTCTTTTTTCTTTTTAAATGCATATAAAAATAATTTACGACGAGTACAATATTAGGTAGTTTTGTAAAATATACATGTTATTATTTAGTTACAATATGCCTTTAGTGTTTTTTCTTTTTTATTTATTTCTTTTTTTTTTTCCTTTTGTAGAAAATTGTCTGTTACGATCTCTGCAGTTAATATTCATATCTTGTCTTTATTTTTTTTTTATTCAGTTTCTTCCTTTCAAAACTTAGAAATACACGTACTTTATTTCAAAACGTATTAAAAAATCCCGTTCACCAATACGAGTAAACGACAGAAACAAAAATTCGTTAACAATCATTTGAATAAAAATTGTCTTGTTTATCTGTTTTTGTGATAATGGTGTATTTATCCAATAGAGAAATAATATTATCGTTAATAATTGATCTAGTTAATTTTCCTCTTCATCGTCTTCTTTTTTTACTAAATATACTAATAATGTATATTTATTTTTTTAATTATTTACAATTACTGCGATCCTAGTTCCGGATTACCACCAGTTCAATTACCTATTTGTATTCAGAATTAAACAGCCTATCTTCATTATCGTCGTCATTTTCGATTCAAACAAATAAATATCCATAATGTATAATAAAATGCAGTATCACGATTACAATACGTAAGTTGATTCTGCGGTTCTTATGTTTCTTCTGTAAAAAAAAAACAAAGAAAAAAAAAGAAAAGAAACTTATGGTGCGCCATTGGATAATATGTATGCATGTAGGTATATTACACGTTACGTTATTCGGTAAGTAAACTAGTTACAAACATTTTTACAACCATGATTGACAAGAATTTGTTCATTACTTATGTATTTATTTATGTGTGTATGCATGTATGTATGTGATAATCACGAGTTGAGTATCAACTATAATTTGTGTATCATTTTACGTAACTTCTTTAATCTCATTGCTCATAATATTTCCATATATCCATTATGAAGAGTATGGATACTTGAATAATCACTTATTTGATCGTCCTTAAACCCATATAAAAAATTACCGTACCCGTATAATGGAAAACTGTTTTCCAAATAACTAATTTCTTCTTTTTCTTTCTTTCTCTCTTTTTTTTTGTATACTCCCAAAACATCTCGTCTCAAATTAAAAGACAACCAACTGTTCCCATATATAAACATAAAAATTGCACAAGGCTATCGATTAAAATTTTGCTTAAAAAACAGACACCGTGAATATTGAAAAAAAAACTGCATTTTTCTCTCAAGACTTATTCTCACCTATTCTTCTCACCCTTTCGCCTATATTTCAATTTATTCATATAAATCTTCCAAAGTTTCTTTCCGCACTATTCAATGTTATGAACATTGCTTAGCATTATTTCACACGTTCATTCTACCGCCTCCTCCGTATATCAGCTATCCGGAACCTGCGTAAATAGGTTTAATAAAGAACTTTGATTATTCAATTCAAACAAAGCAAACTTACCTTCCATTGTAGCTTGGTACCAACGCTGTACAATTCTTTAAGAGTCTCAGTCAGTTTTCCCTGCGCTTCAAGCTCCTTGTATTTACGATGCAGTTCTAAAGCCGCTCTAGCATCTTCGGTGGAATCGTGAGTCTCAGACTGGATTTTCTTACCAAGAAAATGCCAGGTCAAAAAACGCAGGGACACCATGCGGTGGTGAGGTAAATGAAACAGTAGAACAGTGTCGATGACTTGTTCCGGTGGTACGACAAGATTTATCACCCTGTACAAGTTTCAATAATCTTATTAAGAGCTGATCTATGATATTAATGAGATGACTCACCCGTCCCTAAAGAATTAACAACACAACGTACCTAAAATCGTTCTTAAGCCCATGGCCAACAAATATTATTCCATTATCTACTAGAAAACGCAATTTTTGATATGTGGATTTGAGAGTGGTCAGATGCTTGCTGCTAAAATTAGCGTCTAAATCTCCAGGCTGTATCCCACTGAATTTTGTTAGATAATCAACGACTTGTTCCTGAGTGCTTATGTAGTCGTCTATGAAAGGAGTCCCCTCCAGAGGTCCTTGACTGAAAAATAAACGATTGGAACCAATGATATGCAGAATTGAGCGAAGAATTTTCAATCGTCAAACTCCTGAAACCAAATGCAAACTTTCTTACCCACGTATGCAAGTTATTCGAGCAACGGACATGTGGCTTGGTTTGATCGTCGACATTTTGCCGTCACTTCTAAGCTCGGATTCTTCTTGATTTAAAGTGACGAATTCTGCGTCTATCGCGACTAATTCACCTGCAGAGAAGCACAGCATATCACATTCGGTAAAAAATTATTGTATAGTGTTAAAGAGATAAAGAACAATAGAGCATAAGTGATTAATTCTGTTATAATACAGGAAAGCTTATTGCCAACCTTTTTTTGGCATCTCATCCGTAGTTAAAGGTGTGAAAGTAATTCCTCTTGTGCCACCACTGCGCGCGATGCACTTATCTTCACCAAAGACATCAGAGGTAAGCGGACTAACGAATTGCAGACTTTCTGGGGACGGTTCCGCGGTGTAATGAAGTACACAAGGTACTTTCCAGTCTAGATTGAACCACACAGCCTCTTGCGGTGTTACTGCTGATATACTGAAAGCAGATGATCGTATTAATATTTACGTTCAAGAAAAATAAGCAGGATTTTTATTGGAAGATAGAACTTTTACCCACCAAAAATCGTTGAAGATGTACCACTGCGAGACTGCACTGCCTGTTGACCTCTCATGGTAGCTAGGAGCGACTCGTATTAGGGCAACAATGTTCCTTCTATCTTCATCATTCTTGTCATCAACATAGCAAACTACTGCGCTCAAACTGTACTGAATTTTTTTTACTCCGCTAACGCTAGCTAGTTCCAAATTGTTGTCGGATCCTCTTCTGCCTTCGGGTTCAGCCATGTGATTTTCACTTACGGTAATCTCATCAGATTTTTTATCAAGTATTGGGAAGCTAGTTTGTACTTTGTTATCACCCTGGCCATTCTCCACTACCTTTAGTACGGGAGTATTATTATTACTCAGTACTGGGTCGGTCCGGGTTATTTTATCAAGCTTATTTATCGACGGCTCGCCGTTTGGGTTTAATGTTATTTCAATGTGATGTGGGACCCAAGAATGCGAGTAATAAAGATGACTTGGCGGAGTCGGCACAGGAGTTGTTGCTGTAGGTGGTGTAGCAGACGTTGGTGTAGTTTCTATACAACAACAATGACACAAGTTTTGTTAGTTCATTGTCAATTAAATAATATTATCAGACAAATATCAATTTCTAACATAATTACTAAGCTGAGAGAATTACCCACCAGAATCTCTCCCTGCGTGTCTAAATCTGCAACCAATTCTGGTACAATTTGCACCATAACGACACGGCTTTATAGTGATTGGCACAGGGCTTCGAGCCGGGCTAGCATCCTTCCCATTTATAACTCTTTGGACAACGAGGTCCATTTGGTTCTGCCAGAAAGCTTTGTCCTGGAATTTATTGAGATGAGATTGAAATTTGAAGCTTTTTATGTTTATGCTACATTTCTATGAATCTGGATAATATGAAGGTAATAGTTTAATCACCTGGTGACTGTCTAGTCCACAGTTCAGAGCCAGAATTTGAGGGAGTTTTGTCAACTGCCGCGTCTGCAAAGTTGGAGTAAACTTCTGGCAGTTATCACACCATGCTGGAGTTATCTTTTCTGGCCTTAAGCTGCCTGCCAAGACAGATGTGAACGGAATCTCCTCCGCTATGATGTAAAAAGCAGTATAAGCATCGGGATCAAATGTTGAAATACATTGTTAGATCTCTTATTTGCATTTTGGAGAGAAATTCAGCTGGCATTTAACACAAGCAGGCATAGTTACCGGGGTTTATGATATCCGGATAGACTAAGTTGCACAAAAGCATGATTGAGTGCTTTGATGCTTCCCGTCCGCACTTTAGACATCGATGAATATGAATTTGTTCTGATCCAAACAGCCGGCTGATTTCAGTTTCCTCATCGCGAATCTCGGTCTCTTCAGCTGGCTTTTTGCAATTTGTATCTGTAATAAAATGTTTGAGTAAGCAGATTTTGTAAGCTAAAATATTCCAATGTCAGGAGTTCAAAATGGGTGAAATAGTTCGGCAGACAATGACAAAAGTAATATACAACAAAATGAAACGAATTCAAACAAGTTCAAGCCTCTTTTACGAAGTATTTTAATTTTTAATCCCAGAAGCAAAAAGATGGAAAATTTTTGAGAGCAAGAGAACACAAACTGAGAAATTTTTCATGATAACTATCAAAGATCATTTAATGTAATCTACTGTCCAAGGATAGAAGTCGGAGAAATTTCACACAGATTTTGATACTTGATAAACACCATGTGATTGATTTAAACTACCTTAAAAATGAGAATGAATGATAAACAAAGGGAATGCGAGATTACAAAAATACCAGTGGAGCAAATTGCTCAACTGTTTATTTGGAAATAATTGATAAAATAAAATGAAAATAACAGTCAAGACACACTCAGGTATTCAAATGATATACAAAGAAGATGCAGACATACATCTAAGGAAAAAAAATGAGTGGATCTATGGTTACAAAAGAATTACAGAAATATAGAAGAAATTAAGTTACGGATAAAGATACAGTGCTCACATTCCCTATAATGAAATAATATTGTCCGTAACAAAACATAAAGAAATAATAGAAAAATAAACACAAAAATTGCCCAGTGCAAAGTTTACACGTAAGCTGTGTTTACCTTTCGATGTTATCCACATATATTTACCATCCTCCTCTTGCTTCCTTCTCTTTTTCCTATCCTCTTCATGATTCCTGTAACGGGAACCAAGATCCTGAAGTATGCTGGGAAAATCTTGCTCATTATATACAAAAGGCGGATTTTTAGGTCCCGCTTTAAGACGGGCAGCCTCCTCCTCTTCCTGAACCCGTTTACGAGTCTCTAAGATTTCGTAGTGCATTTGGTGAAGAATGAATCTGTTCCAGCTCTAGAATAAATAGAAAATAGACAATGATTCAAGATGGATAAATGAGTCTCGTATCCATTTTAATTTTCTGCTCTTTTAACTCACCTGAATTAGTCTGATGAGACTAGTTTTTCTCTTAGCCTCTGGATGAAGATCACTAAGTATAAGTCCGAGAGCCGAAGCTTCAGGAACTGTTCTAAAAGCTCTGAGAAAATTGGCAGCTTGGCAAGGAAAGCCCCTGGAGGTATCCAGCATATGGAATAGAAAGCCCAGTTCGCAAGAAAGGCAAAACTCTCTTTGGCACGAGTGTGATAACAGAGCTATTCTCACCGGCTCGCTGTAGTAGAGCAGCTGCGATAAAATTGGATCTTTTATTACTTTACATTGTGCCTAATTAATTCCGGGCTTTATATCTCACAGCCTCTTACCTGAAGCATAGGATTGCAATAACTATTTGGCAGAGTAGCTTCCAGCCCACAAAAGCTGGTACGATTGTACTGGTCGAAATCAAACTCGTCGTATCCAAGCCGAGAGTATTTAACTTCGATTTTACGATAACGTTTAGGAATTGCAATAAAGGTGCCATCGTCTGTCTTAGCGCGAGAGTCTCCTGAGAATAGCTTAGTCGCTACACCGCGACGTTTTTCCAAATTGTATGGAATCTGAAAAAAAGGGATTACCTAGTTTCACACTACCAATTATTGGTTCCTTTCGAATTGGACATTTGAATGATTTCTTAATAACTGTATACTAAAAGTTGCCAATTTTATTTGTCATATGTTCAATTTTAAGTAGATAAATAAATAATATATATTTAGAGAAAGAGGGAACAATTTAATGACAAATTACTAAAATCAGGCTTATGAGTCTCTCATACAACCTTTATTTCAATCAAATACAACTTTGAATATACATTTTATTCGCTATACCATATTATAGATAGCTAAATAGGATTAATTCTATTTATTAATTGAAAAAACGAAAAAATATATATCAAATTCCTTCTTTTTTATTAATTATCTAACGAATGACGAATTAAATTAATCCTTCTTGTATCATTCTAACAAAAAAAAGGGTTGAAATTAAGCCGGAAAAAAACATCAGATAATTATCTGCGATTATTTTGATCTGTGATCCAAAAAAACACCAACAAAATAATAATAAGAATAATACTGGAGGCAGTTGTAAAAAAAGAATACAAGACTTGCCAAGAAATAAAAAAAATTATTACACATTGCGTATCATATATATATATATATGAATTAAAGTTTATACTGAATAAAATTGTCAGTCGAACGCAATCGACTAGCTTACGAAAATATTATATCACGTGTTTTATTAATACGGTTTAGATTACTATAGGTAATTATCACGAAATCTTACTAATCAGTCTTACTCATTTTATGGTAGATTCTGAGCGTTTCTACCAGCCATTGATTCTCTAATATAATAGATATCAAACTTCACTATTTAAGTTATTGATATTATTCAACAGTTATAATCCCATTATGTATATAGAACCAGTAAACAGCAACAAGCTACCTTCCCGTTTTATAATTAATATATAAGCTGTACACCCTTCGTTTAATTCAATTTATTCTTCACCCTCGATAAACTTTACAATGAAAATATAATCGCTCAATTGTTTTTCGATACTCTGAAGCTCTGCTCCCTCTCGCCCCTGTTTATAAATATTAGAAGAATAGGGTAGAGCTCTCAGTAGTCAGAAATCGCTTACCAAATCCAAAATCTATGTGAGAATAATTATTAGAAATTAGAAAATAGATCTGATATTCGAATAAACTAACTTTTCTAAGAAGGAAGTCTAGATTTTTGGCTGTAAATAATTATCGCAATGAGTCTTCAGGGAATCAATATATATACATAGACTAATATATGTATGTATTATGGAAATTTAACAACAGACGAAGGAGAGAATTTTAGAAGAGTGGGAGAATATTGTTTCCTCACTTGGTTTCTGCGGAAAGCCTGAGGATTAGGAGCGTATCCTATAGTCCCTTGCATCTTCATTGTGCGTAAAATTTCTGAATCAATTGCCGGTGTTTTTCTGTAAAATAAACAAAATATGGACTTAGCATTTTTAGTTCTACAAATTTTTGATATTCAACTAAAATCGGAGGACAATCCATCATTTTAACTGGTGAAAACGAGCAAGAGCACAAAAACTTTCGTCTAAAATTGAATATATCCGAATTCACGATATTCTAATCACCAATTCGTTCATAATTCTATTTTGAATGCTGACCTGTACACTTTTTTCATAAATTCCTCAGGCCAATCGCTAAGCAAAGGTTGACCAGAGTATACCATAGGTATATTGCTCAGAGGTGTGATGTTATCGTCGAAAGCAATAGGTTGAAGTGTTTCAACAGGGTCGGCGAACTCCGTGGCTCTATATGAACAGAAAAACAGCAACTATGCAGAATAATCCCTCACGACCACGAATTCCAATAACAAAGTGCAAACTCCTATCAAATTACCTCGAGAATGTATTAAACAGTGGCTCGGGCGTATTTGTAGCAAGGAAATGAATCGATCCAGCTGAATCGCCAAAGCAAAGACACTGCGAGGTAGAAGACACGTCAAATGACAATGCCATTGCGCCCGCTGTAGCGACCTGAATAAAGAGAAAAGAAATGTGCATTGTTTTAGAAAGGATTCGTTGCTTCTTGTTAATTACAGCGATTGTTAGTTGAAAAAATATTCTAGACAAAAGTTCGGGGATACTTACTTGGTATAGACAAGTCATGGATGGTTGTACATTGGCGTAAATAGTGTCCAACAGTTGCATTTGTCCCAGAGGCGAAACTACGGCAACTCTGCTTGAATAGCTGGGTAAAAACTTGAGTAGAAGTGGGTAAACGAGGGTTGTGCAAGGAGTAAGAGCCCGCATTTGTCTGAGATCGTAGGCCATCAGAAATCTGTCCACGGAAAGTCCCTGGCGGCTAATGAATATGAAACAGAGTTAATAAATGGTATAAATGGAAGGAAGAAGAAATAGGAAAATGATATTCTAGATTACTTTCAATGGATGAATAATAGCATCTTACCTATTACTGAAGCCACAGGTAACTAGGTAATTTCCTTGTACATCAAAATCGCTGAGAGAACCACTGTGAGTATCCAATGTGTGCTCTATAGACAGAGTATTCGGATCTCGAAGATCGATTCTACCCGCAGGATTACCTGCGCATATTAGCCTGCTGTGTTGTCTAAGTATTGCACAACCATGATCTCCAACGTGAACCTGTGGATTGAAGAAAAAACGCGATTGAGTTGTTAAAAGCTAAAGAATTACCTATACTAACTAAGATTTGGAAAGATTCGCATATGTTTTAGCCGAGATTTCATTGAGCAGTTGAAATATAGATTTGTCTTCTTTTATCCACAGTAGAAGGTACTCAACTCGTTGAACTCCCTCGAATCGATTCGGAGCCAGTTAACATGCGATTTATTAAATTTCACGATAAATTTCGACTAGTTTCTTGATTTTTATTTATTTTCTAAGTACTAGAACTCTTCCTAATCAATTCAAAGTCAATCGATTTGCAAATCATACAATTTGTAAAGTTCTCATATCGATTTCAACGATTTTCTTGATGTTTGTTGATTTTCTGAACCTCAAAACTCTTGGTAATCAATTTAAATTCACACATAGCGATTTTGCAAGTTTTTATCTCGACTTTAACATTCATTTTTATTGGTCTTTTAACCCCTACGACTCGGCTCGTTCCTCAAAAACTAATCAAGACTAAATCTTTTCTTTGATTTCTCTACATCAGTCAAGAATGGTAAAATCTTTACTACCCTCTTTAACTTACAAGTCCAGTTTCTTTTCCTCTGGTAAGATTGAAGTCGATAATTTTTTCCTGATGACCTCCCATGAGCAGTCTTGTCGGTGAAGTTTGTAGCATACATTGCATATCGATCATGTTTGAGGATCTGGAATAAAATCCAATTCAGTATTCATTGAAATTTCATATTCCTATTCCATAATGAAACTTTTCAGTCTCATATAAACATATTCAATGCTCATAAAAAGCACAGAATCTCCATAAATCAGGATTTTTATGTCCCACTCTCAAAGTTCGATAAATCTGTCAATTCCTAAAGGAGTGTAATTTCGATTAAACGAAAACAAACATAGAATTTTTAACACGATGACCTAAGTTAAAGACATAAAATTACAGGTAAAGAGAACTAATTCAGCTGTATAAAATTCGCACAGCTTGAACAGCTGGTTGTACAACAGTAAACATTTATTGAAAAGAAATTATCTGAAAATGAGTAAACATACGTGTGAGTAAACATAGGTATACCACGACGTAGCTGGCATCTCAGCATACTCTGCGTTAACACAAGTATCCCCTCATCGACAGGATGTATTTGTCGGATTTCTTGAGTAGCGTGTACTTGGAAGGAGGTATATTTCTGAAGGCCAGGACCATAGTAGGACGTCACGTGACCCTGAAAATATGAAAACACGTTTACAAAATCGTTTGAAGATGAATCAGGGGCATAGGCTCTATTCAGTAAAGAAAGAGTTTGTCTGAGACATTAAATTCAGATAGGATTATCTCGCGGTAGAAGATTGAACGCAATTTAATACCCCTTGGTTTCCCATCCACATGAGTTCTTCGACATTGTCAAAAGTGACCGTAGAAACGCCGAACCTGTCCCCTCCATCTGCGAGCAAATTTCTAGTCTCCTGAAATTCCGCGCCAGCAAATTCCTCTCCGA
Source organism: Tenthredo amoena (assembly GCA_963966615.1). Taxonomy (NCBI): domain Eukaryota; kingdom Metazoa; phylum Arthropoda; class Insecta; order Hymenoptera; family Tenthredinidae; genus Tenthredo; species Tenthredo amoena. The sequence continues at coordinate 2,122,229 of OZ016492.1, read as the reverse complement.
ACTGTTCTGCCGCGGGCACAAAACCCTCGCTTGATAAGTCATAGTTTGATTCTTCCCCTGAAATTTGATAATTTTTGGTTTAAAAGAATTCAGAGACTAAGTACCTGGTTTTATCAAGCAAAGAATTAATTAACTACGAATTCTAAGTAATTTGACTAAAGCATGCATATCGGAAATTAAAGTTCAAAGGCATTACAAATGGTTAAAGGAAAGGGTATAAGTAATTTAATGAAGCAGTAATCGTTGGTCCGTTCTCTCTTCATTATAATAATTTATCCGTACATTTTTATCTGTGGTTTTCATAGCATCGTGGTAAATGAACCTGCGGTGGAATTCTCTTATCTTGGTTCTCTAGTAGAACGGTATAAAAATGAAAAATACCGTTTTCCCTTCATTGGAGATACGGTTGTATTGCCAATGGAATTAAATGACTTTTAATTAATTAGAAAAAAGCATGATACACATGCAGCGTGAAAACAGGGTTGAAAAAACATTTGTAATTATCATTATTACTGTTATTATTATGATTATCGGTGACTCTAACTACGTAGATTGTAAATATTACAGACAAAAATAAAGATCATATGAATGAAATGTGTTATTTGAGGTTTAAAACCAACCTCAAAACATGCAGTTTGAAATGAATAATAACACACAATAATCGAGGTCTCGAGTCGCATAAATAGATTCCTAAAATCGGAGTATGGATAAGATACGATTTCGTCGAGAGATTACATTTAATAGGAGTTAATTTCAAGGTTATTAACCAGATGGTTGAATCTCTCTCTCTCTCTCTCTCTCTGTCTCTGTCTCTGTCTTTCTTTCTTTATCGAGAAATAATAGTCTGCAATTGGGGATAGCGGGTTGAAATAAAGAAATGATTTATTGAATAACCGTATAATACACAGAGCGTAACATGCGTGACGTGCGCGGGATAATTTTACTCTCTGTTGTTGCGTGAGAAAGAAAACAAAAAATAAAGGAGTCCAAAAAAAAATAACAGATATAGAAAAAATATGAATACGAAAATAACAAAAGGAGCGACATGCGGATAAAAAAAATTGAGCTACGAGTTGCGAGCACTATTTATCTACTTTTATTAAATCGAGATGCAGTTGAGTTCTGTCAAAACATCGCGCGTTTAACTCACATATCAGATCCTGGTCAGCCCCCACGACCTCAACGGAAGGATCGTAGTGGCCCAGAACCGAATAGTCCATTATATCTTCAGATTAATTGTTGTTGTTATGTGAGTGTGTGTTTTAGAACGACATTTATGGTTTGATGTTAGGCAGTCTTATAAAATGATTATATATTATAAAATGGTAAATATTTAATCGGTCCTGTTTCATCGCACAGAATTGAGTTTTAGAATCAGAGACGTCAGTCGCCTTGGCAACTGTGCAACAAGCGACTTACTTCCGGTAAATACCTAAACAAATATCACATAAATGAACCATATTTATTATTGCTTACAATTTATCCACGACATTGCACATTTTCTCATTCGTTAAAACTCTGATCACATCACGTTATTTTTAACTCGACACATTTTTATGCATCGTTTTTATTTTTCTACGTCTTTCATCGAGGACGAACCACAGCCTTGGACGTGGCGCCACCTAAACTTTTGCTTCACTCAACTCGATTAGATATGCGCATGCGCCTTGATATGCCGAAATTCTCATTATTATTGTAACGCAATATTTATTATTTTCCAACCACGTGTTAGGTAATTATCTATCACCGATATCATGGATCCAGAGGAATGAAATAACAACAAAAAAACAATTTCAGATCTTTTACAAAGATGTTAAGCATTTATTTACTGATTAAGATTAGATACCAATAACATAGCTGACGCGTGTACAATGGATGCGCCTGAATTCTGCAACTCTACACACTTCCAGGCGATGCTATGAGCTGATGCATGAAATTAATGAAAGGTGCAATCTGAGAAATCCAAATGAGATAACTTATTATATATAATAATAGTACCTTAGTAAAATTTGACTCGAGTAAAGTAAATTACTGGAACGAATTTTATGTAGGCATAATAAAATGCATTTATTAATTTTTCATTAGATAGATTAATTTATAGATTTATATTATATAATTACAATTCGTAATACGTTTTTGAGTCCGTGCAGATTGGTCTACGTTACGTTAATATTTTTTTTTTCGTTGCGTAACAATATGATTACATAGTTATCGTTATAGTCTTACATCGAACACATTTTTACACTTATAGTGATAATAAATTCATTGATGTATACCTTTATACGTAAATTAAAAATATAAATATACTATATATGTAATATAATATGTATCAATTATTCAAAAAATTTTACTGTGTCATTCGAAAATACATTAATATGGGTATAGTACAATTATCATCGTATACATTTACACACCGATTACGTATGTATATTAAAAATAGCGAATTTTGTCACAGCTCATTCAGTTCCAATTCCCATTAGAATCCTTTTCACCAAAACTCAGTCTGATCCGATCGATATTCAGATATATCTATATCGGTATAATATGCGATAAAAAATAGGAATGAAAATAAACGATAAAATATGTTCTAACACTTAGTATAGCTCTAGCGAATATTTAATTCTGTCGTTTCAATTTACATACGATATTAGCAAAGACACTTAATGGAAGCGATGACCCGAATCAGGCAATCATACCGATACAGTGTTATAATATGCTCCTAGCGTTGCCGTAGTTCACTTTATGCCGAGCATAAACTATCTATTCGATGCATGAATTCGTTTCAAGACTGTAGATTAAATACCTCGAGGAATTCGATTACACATATTTACAGGTTTTTTTAAATACCTGAAGCAATCTGAGGCGTGATTCTTAATAACGTTGTCATTGAAATCTACATATGAGATGAAAAATATAGGATATGCAAATATGATTAAATTTCCTGCAACATTCTTACAATATCTGTCGTTGAATTACTGAGATTATGAGAAATCGTTTAAATTTAAACCATTGCGAAAAAGTAAGGACTGCGACTGCAATGTATTAAATTAATTTCCATACACAAGTGTCGAATTCGCTATATCCGAGATCTAGACAAATATATTCAAATTCAATCGGACAAATATAATACCGAACATTTATATCAGAAATTGTGACCAGGATCCAGGCGACGATTCTCACCAGATACTCCAAGACTCGCATCTTCGTCCGGAGGCACTCGACCATCAGCCAGCACTGGATAAATTGAAAAATCGAACGATTCTATAACAAAATCCTAGCATAATATAAGAAGCAGATTTCATTATTTGGTTTATCCTTAAATTTGGATAATTTCAAATGCGATATACAATTGTAATTACATAATTTCTAATCAATAGATATATTACCTCAATGAACTACAAAAGAAAATAAAAAATGATATTAATTTCAGAAAACGAACAACACAGATATATTTACTACCACATTCCCAATTCTCAACAATCACGAAATAATTTTACAAGCAATTGGGTAACCGTTGATACTGTACATCAAAGGTGAAAATTTAGGTACCTGAAATTAGTGAAATCAAGCATTAAATTCACCGCGGAAAAGCGTACCTACTCTTCCGGCAATTAACCGTGTCTTTGATGGAATTAGAGTTAATCATCTGAAACAGTGTATATCGCCGCAAGCTGTATAATTTATACATAGTCGATTATCTCTGCAGTGACTTTTGACTTTTAGGGTAAGCCAAAGGTATAAATAAATTTTTTTCGAACACATGAATGTCAATTTTTTCAAAGATTTCTCGACTCCGTTCATAGACAAGTGTGATTCTTTTCTCTGATGTCATTAGGGCTGCAATTCGAAATGTTCAGATGCAAATATTTGTCTCCTGCAAGTTTTGAGCTACTTTTGAGGTAATAAATTTTTGAAAAACACCCTCAATCCTACCTGCCGAAACCGATCTGTTCGATTTTTCACCCATCTGTAGAGAAGCTCGTTGAAGAAGAAGGGTTGAAGATCGAATTCAAGTAGAAGATACGATCGATTAATTAGGTTCTGCAGTCCAGATAGTCTGCACTCCCGTTAACACACTATATATAAAACAAGGAGAATATCAAAAGCAGTAATAAATGAAAGCCTGTTAATAAATATTCATTTTTATATCGTACTTCGAAACTTTTCGTTCAACTAACCAATTGATTAATTTAATGACGAAGATAAGGCGTCGATCATCGCATTCAAGTACCTAGATGCAGTTGCAATTTGACGCACAGATTAAGAAAATTTCCTGTACTTTATTCGGCTTGAGGAAAATATTCAATGCCGTCGAATGAGACGAGTGTGGCGTCGGAAATCTGTTAAACCGTTCGATTCTTCATCGGAATCAACGACGAACGAAGGCCTTCTTGATAACCGGCCGTGGGCTGCAGTAGCGGCTGTTAATACCGGAAGATCCTTCGGGTTGAAACACTGGGCAGGGAAAGATGAACGGCGAAGTAACGGCGGTGGACGAGCGGCTAAAATCGAGTCGATATTTTTTTCCCTGAGTAGTGGTTTAATGAGACAGATCGTATTTAAACTATAAACCGTGTTGAAAAAACACTCGAGGAAGATCGCAGGTTTATGCGGTTTAATTTATTGCCAAATTATATATAAGGCGGCAAAGCTGCAGGAAGAGAGTAAATAAGTATACGAGTATGTAGATCGGCGCTAAATTGTTGATTTTAAAAATCACCATTTGATGTGGTTGTATACTTACTTCGTTTCTTCCTTCACACAGGATCATGCATACATACATATATGCGATTACTGATTAAAACTAGTTTACGAGTGGAGTGTATTTATCTCAAGTCTTAATAACGCCAATCAACCGTCTTATGTATGTGATTTGATTAAAAAAACGAGGTGAAAAGTTCGCGGAATATATTGCCCGGTAATTACATGCGTATCCACTATCGATTAGTTTAAAAAACGAGGTTGAAAGATCGCGGAATACATTGTGCAGTAATCATACGTCTCCAGATTCCGCTACGATCAAATGTCTGCAAAAGATAACTTAGAAATTTATATCAAGTAGATTTTTTCTCAGCAGCAGGTTTCAAGCTGAAAACGTTCCGCAAAGCTTACAATTGTCTTCAATATATGAGGATAAAAACACAGATTTAAGTAATTCTGTTTAATAGCTGAACTTGTTGCCAATTCGTTTCCGTATATTTTAATCGTTTACCGTTTTTTAAATTAACTTCTTTTCGATCCTTATTCGCCCATTATAGGTATAAACCATTAGTTATTTACCGATAAGTCGTAGAGGAGATCGATGCATCATCCCCTGTATTTCGAAAGACTTTTGTGCCTGGATAGTGTCTTTTCTGACGTGTCGTCTCTGGGCCAAATCTACCAGAGAGGATCTTCTCCCTGTAGTATTGCCGTCCGGTCGTTGTTCCTTTAATTTCAATGAAACCGAAATAAGAATCAGTCGATTCGACAAAAGATCCTTAGTCTCAATAATAAATAAGCTGCTGCAGTGATCGACGCACCTTAACAGCGCAAAAACGGGCTCTCAAGACTTCCACAAGTGCAGCAATGGCAGATCCGATGAGCATAACAGCGAGAATATGCCCAGCGATGGATAAAGACTTTTTGTGATTACTGTCGATACTTTTATCACTCTCTTCCTCGAATTTGGTATCTATTATCCCAGCCTTTTCAGCCATTAATCTAAGCTTAGATTTCCGCTGCTGAACCTTCTCGGCTCTTAATTTTACGCTTTCTTTCACATGGGTACAGTTTTTGTCATAGCTACTGAAGAATACCGATCTAACGGTAGTTTCGTAATCAAAATTTCGGCATAATTTCAAACTCCGATAATCTAATGACATTTCTTCAATTCCGGGATTATGACCGAGGCTTGTTTCACCCTCGTTTATTGCACCCGCTCCGTAATTCGTATTCAATAGAAGTTTCAACGGCAGTGAAAATAACACCCCGAATATCAAGAGTATTACCAATATGCTGATGTTTATACCGAGGGCAAGATGGCAGATCATTTTGCGCTAGAAAAATGTCGAGAAAATACCAAGAAATATAATTTTTCCGAACGTTTTTTGACCAGAAGTTGATCTTAGCGAATATTTAGGCTCGTTAGAAACGTAATCCGACTTTTTCTAAATCGCTGTTCATTAATCCAATTGCGGGTCGCTCATTCACTCGCGTGTTAAATTTAAAAACTAATTTCGCTAACTAATTCGTCCGCCAATTATACGTTCGGCATAACAAAGCGTAATGTACGCGGTGACAAACTAGAATTAACTTAATCACAGTAGAAATAGAATAATACGTTTATAAATTATTCGCACACGGTTTATCACAAAGTACATGTATACCATAAAACACCGGATTTTTAATCTCACGTCAGAGAGCCGTAGGTATAAGATGTTATTTGATCACAATGGTTATTCTCGCGACTATAGTTAACCGCCGGGTTATTTTTCGCCCAATCTATATGTAATTCAAACACAACTGTTGCGTCTTTCGTGCAGTCTGGTGAACGAGACCTCGAGGCTTAGCTATAGTTGGCAATGTGCGGGTTGATATTGATTCCCAGAGGATTCCCACCTACTGCGCAAGACCAGACTCAATATCAACTGTATATTTTTCAACGGGATTGACATTATCGTAGATTATATGTATTACATTTCGAGATACGTAGTAGTACATGTATAACTAACTGTATCTATAAATTATAAATAAAAACTGATTTTAGATTCCCCTAAAACTATTACGACGTGTGTATCGTATCTCGTACCGCATATATATGTATATGTACGAAAATACGAGGCGATAGCCGATCTGTAAGAACGTTTTACGTCGCTATATTTATATATGTATGTATGGATGTATATAGTGAAAAGGAAGATGGCTTTTGAAGCCGCCGCATCCTTAGTGTGCATACATAAATAATATTAGACAATATCAAATTAAAATTCGCATCTTTCCGCGAGCAACAATGGCCAGCCAACAAAGGAAGCGCCTGCAGTGGCGGCGGCACCAGCACTAGCACTGGCACTAGCACTAGCACCGGCACCGACGTCGTTTATAAAAGTAATAAAACAATCGAACAACACAACTGCCCGATGAGAGTAAAAGAGACACGGATAATGGGACGAGCCTCGGGTTAGAAGAGGAGGGAAATTGAGGTACAGCAAAATCGAAGAAAAAGTAGAGATGGAACACAGGGGAACACCGACCCGACCTGGCCGACCGGTAGCCCCGCCAGAATACGTATATATCTTGCTCTGCTTCACCACACTCTGATTCTTCGAGGTTCTCAACGAAGTAGAGACGCGATTATGCGTCTTGGTTCTGAAATTATTCGTCAATAACTGTTTTCCACGGGTTCGAATCCCTTTTATGATATCTTAGGGCATTTTCTTGTGATCAGAAAATCGATCTTCCTCTTTGCGGGGAAAGAAAAATCACTTATACGATCTTGATAGGAAGGAACGACTTTGTTCGGAGAGTTGCGGATCCTCGGAGATCTGGAGATGAGAACCTGCGTATGTAGAGCAGATGCTGGCAGTGGTGGCCCCGGTGTGTGATTTTTCACCGCCGACAGCTCCTCCTTCGAGACCCGCGCATTCCACCTTTCCCTCTTGCCCTCCCAGCATCCTTCCTTCACTCCTCGAACGCCGCGGTACACTTGGTCGTCGTGGCGTGGCTCGTACCCCGCCTGGACCCGGGCTGGACGCGCCACTGGACACCGGTTGCACGATCTTAGATTTGCTGATCTCGCATTCGGAGAGCCAACACCAACACACGCCCAGGCATCAAGATTCGCGGCAGTGAATCGCCGCAAAGTACCCGATTAGCCCAATTATATCCCAATATTTGCTTTATTTCATACAGTATAGGTAGGCGAGCGCAGCCAGGGATTATTTACCCGAGGCAGCGCTTTATACCTGTAAACATATCTCCCGAATGAGCGAATATTCCCGGATGAAATTTGCAGGGTTATTAGTCCCAGGGTAAATGAGCTCGCTGTCCAAATTTGAAGAAAATCGGTGCTATGGTTCCGGAGTATTAATACGTCGAAGTTGATCAAAAAACACAATCTTCTTCTTCTTCGTCTTTTTTTCCGCCCGATTTTTCGCAAAACGATTGCTAGGGACCACGATATCAATCGAACGGCTGTATATAGACAATATTATGAACTATTTATGCAAATACCGTCATGTCTATAATGAGAAGAATCTTTCGATCTTACCATCGACCAGAGCAAAAGCAACCCGAATATCGTTTCGATTCTTGGTCAGGGTACCGAATAGGTGAGATTCGACAATATCCGAATTCGTCCGTTGACGAAATTTAATTTTTTTTTCGGAAATTTCGGTGAAAAATCCGAAGATATTCGATTTTTCGTAAATTGGGATTTTAGGACGGTTTTATTAAGTATAGTCAGAGATAAATCATAATGAGGATACACGGCCGAATAATCAAATTCTCGCCTCAAAAGTCTTCTAAGCCTAAATATTTTGTAATTTTCTAGAAAATAAATCGATGTATTGATCATGGAATTAAAATTAAATCAAAATACATGTAGTTTATCGCAAATCGAATATTAGCCTCAGCACACGCGTGTGACTCTAGTATTTTAAAAGCTGTAGAATTGCCCGAGTTCATTTTCCCAGATGCTGAAATCTTTAGGGTAATTATTATCATAGGAATTAGATTATCAGCGGACTATTCTTTATCGATATTCCGAACGATAATAATCGGTCTTCCTTACCGACGCGCAATCCGCAATAATTTGTCCATATTTATTGTTGTAGCATTAGTCTAATAGGGGCGACTGTGTCGCGCGCGGGAACGGGAAGTTATTGATTATCAATCATTGACGATAATTAGGCTAATATTAGAGAATATCAAGTCTAAAAACGATTCATAAAAATAAAAATTAATAAACCACATTTTTTCAGCTCAAAATTCCAACGAATAGCTCATTAACATCGATATTTGTATCTCAATGGATGCGTTCGCGGGATGCGGACTTCCGGCTAGTCAGTGATCCGTGAGTCTCCAGCCCCGTAAATCTGCATCCATACTTTGTCGTAAGTAAATAATGAATATTTCGGTTCGTGAGTGAGTGGGTATACGTAATTATTCGATTGTTGTATTACTAGAGGTTTTCCCCGTACGCGTATGATAATCTGATTCTGAAAATCTCGTTAAACTTCCCCGAAAAACATGTCTAAAGTCAACCGCGATATCGAATCAAAGAAAACGACGCTATGCTGCAATGGCGTCTTGATTTATTCGGGTTAGATTCGGAATTTTGTTTTATTCGTTAATCGTTTCTAAAATTCTCCAATTGTTATAGCTATCGAGTCTTAGGTTCAAAAAAAAAAAAAAAAAAAAATATTCAAAATCGGGCAGAAGTCGTCATTAAAATATAACATCGAAAAGAAACCACTGGAAAAAAAATTGACGCCGTGAAAGCCCGAATTTGTCGTTAACCAGTCTTAGGGTTGGCAGTCATTACTCGGCCAAAGTCGTACTAGTGAACGTTGAGTGACGTCATCGGAGTTTCTTAGCCACGCAGGTATCTGAAAACTAGCCTTATAAAGTCTCGAAAATTAGTAGATTACGATTTACGTGAGATTTGTTTAGCATTTATAACATCTCGGTGACAATATCTATATCCGGTTGCCTTACGCGACAATAAAATAGGCTAGAAAGAAAGTAAACGTCCGCCGAGCAGTAAAAACAAACAAACGTCGCGTAGATTCCAGTCTTGGCGATTGTTTTCATGAAATACGGGGAAAAGTGAAGTGATTTTCTTTCAGGTAAAGTGCCCTAGGTTCACAATTTATTGGAATACGTTGCTAAGAAGATCTAGTGTAATAATTTACAGCCTCAAAGAAAGGTTAAGGTTTCTTTTAACCTAAATACGGTGCAGTGAAGTGAATTCTGTCTAGGTATTTATAATACCATAATCTTGTGTAGTGCCATTTCGACGATCGCATATTCTGGATTACGTCGCCAAGAAGATTTTCGTTTAACGCTATCAGTGAAGTTTCGTTTCGTTTCGTATAATAAAAAGGATTAGCCGTACGATCGCGGCTATACCTTTCGTCAATTCGGAACTCGGTTAGTTCCGATCGGTCTGAAAAGTTTCTTTATATAAACGCGTCTGATCGGTAGTCACGTGATCGGTTTTAATAGTTTAGACAAGTCTATTAAGCGTCTATTAAGTCGACCCTTTTCAGTATAGTTTATGTTCTTCTGTTCGAAGTGTAGTTCAATAAATTCTAGCCTCAAAAAAGGGTTAAGGTTTCTTTTAACCTATACGGTGCAGGTATTCATATACCATAATCTCGTGTAGTGCCCAACATTCTGGATTACGACGCCAAGAAGATTTTCCTTTCAGGTTATGGTGCGCGATTCGATTCCGTTCGGATAAATTCGTGAATAAGTGTCGTTTCGCAAAACGTAGCAATGCGATCGTTCGTTGCATCAATTCGGGACTCGGTCGGTCCTAATCGGTCGGAAAAGTTTTCTTATACACGCGTCAAATCGGTACTCGCTCGGTCGGTCTTAATAGTTCGGAAAGTGAATTATGCGTTTATTAAATCGACCCTCTGCACGATAGTTTATTCTTCCGTTCAATCCGAAGATAGCGCCGCGTCTCGGTCATCGTATTATAACGAATTCTAACCACAAAAATGAGGGAGAAGAATCTGAAACGCAATGAGAGGATCATCAATACGGGCGATTCAAAGTAAGTGAAATTTTTTTCTCATTCATTTATTAAAGCAGCTATTTTTATTTTTTCTAATTCCTTAATCGAGAATTGTTTCCCCTTCTAAAACGGCTGGATCGATTTCCCTCAAATTTGATATCATATCTGCAAACTATTCGAGGTATTCGAGTACCAAATTTCGTTGGAATCGATGTACTCCTTCGAAAGATATTCGACTGAAGAAAATGAATCGAACTTGTAGATGTTGCATTTACTTCGGGGCCCTGAAAGTCGATTTCTTTTTACGTCGTTAGTTTAATAGGCGTAAAAAATATGTGGAAAACTGTTCATTAGAGAGATTATAGTCTTTGTTTCTAACAGCAGCCGTCGTTCAATTTCTATCGATGATTTTCTAACGAGGTACGCAAGTCCTGCCCATTTTCGTACTTATGGTATAACCGTTCGGTTCATTGTCAGACTAGGTATACCGATTGGTACCATAGGTCGTAAATTAGTAAGTACTCTAGTCGAAGCCTATAATACGATATAATATATCCAGAACCCTTCATTCTCCAGGAATATTATATCGCCTTTAATAGTGTACCTGATAAATATAGTACTCCGTCGAGTCTAACGCATACCTCGACGATTATCCCTGACTAATAGCTAGGTGAACTTACCGTTAACAATTATTACATTTTACTATATAGTTATAGCTAACAATTATCATCATTTAATCACTCATCTATTCTCTCTTATAAGTGTTCATGCGCACAATACTTTGAAATCCTTTGATTCTTAAAATTTGTGGGCTTAAAAGTATTCGTTTTTTTTTCCCCCGTTTTATTTTTATTTTTTAATACAGCAAATATTTTTCTGCCCTCGTAACGCGAAGGTATAGAAAAAGAAAGAGTAAAAGAAACGCTATTAGTTGGTACGTAGGCGTGAGGCCTGCCTCCTTTCCGTAGGCAGGTTCGCGGGTAGCGTAACTGCAGCTTCCTGCCTTCACGATCACGTAACCGCGTCGTCAAACGGTAGCGATTCAAGAAACGCGAGCTTCACTTCACCGCATTCGCACGTAGATGTATTATATACGAAGCGGTATGTGTATATGTATATTCGTTGAAATGGTTTACTACGTACCTATTGCATTTACCACGGGAGCTGAACGACTCGATACCCGATCTATATACGAAGTCCCGTGGTGAGTCTGATGTGAGGCAGAAAATTTAAACGGGCGAGAACTCGATGCACCGGCTGCTCACGCAGTTGCAAAAGCAATTTGCGTAATTGTGACAGCCGAGTTGTAATGCATTCGTATTACAGTTCGAAACCTGCGAAGAATTACTTACCATCGAACCCTGTAACGCCCACGCGATAAAACATACCGTGCGTCAAGAATAAAAAAATGTGACGATTTTTATTTCGCATATGAGGTGAAATTTATCAGTCATATTTTTCGGGTAGATTTACCTTCGATCAGCGAAATCTGATACCGTGTTTCCAATTTTTTTCATCCATTTTTTCGCATTTTTTATTAATAATATACATGCGCGGAGAAAAGTGCATCTGGTAGGGTTTAAGCCGTAGTGCGGATAAACAGGATTTATACATCGATCGGTAGACGTAATCTGTGGTATTACCATTGTCTGCGGGGTTTTGTTTGCGTTGATAAACCGCGGAGAAATCCTTATAAGCACGTTACGTTCCGTTGGCCATGTGGCTTCCGCGAGAATGGAATCGTCTATGTATACAGTATACGGTATGCATATGGACGTATATATTCAGAAAATAATAATATATTGCAGTCTCGTATATTATCGATAATTTCGTATATACATACGTTCACCTGATGTTACGATTAAATAATTATTTTTAGTTCGAAAAAGTCAACTCGTTAAATGTTTTATCGCTATGAAGTAAAATTTATTTAATAAACGAGCGTTGAAACAATTATAATTCCTTCATTTACTTTTGCTTATTACTCTGTATCACGAAGATTAGGATAGACAGTCCCTGTATTATTTTCCTAAAATTTGCATAATATCATATAGCTGCGATTTTATTTCCGTGAACAATTTCTCACCCAGATATATCGACACGCGCGTAATAATTGTATAAAAACCGGACAAAGGCAGATTTAGCGATATAAATTCTACCGAACAATTACCCGCAACTTTATTCGTTGTTTTTATAATAAAGAAAGAAGAATTTAATAGCGTGAAAGGAATTATGTTAAAACCGTTGAAGATAGGTTTTTGTCGTTAAGAGAAGTGCGGCGGACCGCGAAGAACTAGCAGCCGATGATCGGCGCAAAAGCTAAGATGATTCGAACCTGTTGGGGAGGATGCGGCGCCTCGCGAATCGAGCATATATATATATATATATCTATACATTACAGATACGTTGGTATATAGCTATAGAAATTTATGATCCTGATAATTGCCTTAGCAGTATGCCGCTTATATCTTCTATATACGATAATACAGAAGCCCGTTGTAGGTACCGCGTCACTTGACCGTATAGGTTGCTATCTACACGTACATACATAGAGCAAAATCCCGTCCAATTAACAGAAAATTTTAGTCTAAAGGTCGCTAAGATTGGCTGACATTAATGACTGGTTTATGTTGCCGAGAGAGAAAGAGGGAGAGAGAGAGAGAGAGCTAATGCTAATGAGAGCACAACCCGCTCCTCGAACGTATCGCGTGTCCGCAACTTACCGCCCTATACGAATCATTATCATTAGAACTCGAGTGATGCCTGCGCTTCGTGCAGGAATTATATATACTATATGTAATAATATCGATAAATATATAGTTATATATTTAATGCCTACGTTCGCCTTCCTTAATTAGGGAACCTAATTACCCGAGCACCTACGAATATTGAGCCGTCAATATTGATATTCCGATACTTTTCACCGTTTTGAAGTTATTGGTAGATGAGGGGAAAAAGGAAATAAAAATTTGTCGGTTTTAAGTGAATCCCAGTCTTCTTGGTCGAATCTTGCGTCAGGTTTTTTTCATATTTAAAAAAACTATAAGTCCAGTTTAATTCGTTTGTATACCTATCGGAGGAATAATTGAAGCCGATATATCAGCGACCTGATTAAATCGTTATATATACGGTACCTATACTGCGAACGATAAAATAACACGTAATATTATATCTTATACACACTATCGAAACCGCATCAATTAACGAATAGTCATTAAGAATATATAATTGCTTGTAATAATTTTTCTACCTTAATTTATCCAATTTTTTTCGTCCTTTTCAGTTTAAAGAAAAAAATAAAATAAAAAAATAAAATAAATTAACGTCTGAATCTTGAAAATTTATTACTGACAAATTTGTTTATCTTCTTATACATTTTAATATACATATGTAAGAATTAGCATATGGAAAAGGCAACGATGTTCGATGTAAGAAAATCAAATGCGATCTATAGGGCGAAGAATCCGCTCCCACGCCTATCGGATGTTAATGACCCTAATGAATGTAACCAGAGCATGGGCTTAGGAGCATTGACATTAAGATAAGCCGATATCTTCACATCTCCATCGGCCGCACGTTGGTTATTATTTATTTATGTATGCAGGAAAGTACTTCGAAACCTGTTTGACAACACAGGACCTTCTCGTCCCTGACGTGTGCTCGTCCCTGCGTCCCCCGCTTGTCTATGAGATCCAAAAAAAAAAAAACGGGAAAAAAAATATAAGGTTAAACAAAAAAAAAAAATGAAAATACATCGCGCGCATATGTTTTCGGGGAAAACGTTATATAGATAGATAAAGATGTATGTACTATGTAGGTATATATATATATATATATATAAATCCATCGCTGCTGCACCGTCGCGACGCCCCGTGCTTGGTAAGATTGATATGTCGCGTTAGTCTAGAATCGAAACGTATGTGTGAAACTAGATACCAGCTGATAAGCGTGTCGAAAAACAGGGTCAGGGACATTAAACGGTATTTTATAAATCAAATTTATATACTACGCGGGTTATAAATATTTTTTATATATATATATATTTATTTATTTATTTATTTATTTATTTATTTATTAAAGAGATAAAATGAAAAGGCAGGGTACCATTATATGGTATATACATATACTGGCTGGAGAAAAATTTGAAGATATATATATATATATATATATATATATATATATATATATATATATATGCGTGAACCATAATAACGATTTATAGATGTGGTATATATGTAAATTAATGTAACAACACCGATCGCTAATGAGAAATACGTTATAATTATATATCTAATAATAATATTTTTAATTAACGGTGAAAACACCTTCAAATCTATAATTCTACTATTTTAGAGCAGTAATAAATTCTTTTCTAGATTGGGGCTATACATAATAATCTTTCTTCCCACTATGTATATGTATATATATACATATTTCGAAATATTATAGATACAAAAATTTCAGAATTACACAAAATGATGTAAATTATAGTAAATATTGGTCGTCGTATTACATATTTAAAAAAATAAGAAACGGGAATGAAGTTCAGATTTTAGTTGAATTTTATCCTCTGATCGTACGTTGGGTCCAGTACCTATATATACCTCTATGTATATCTGTATGCCATGCCCAATAGGCATGTGAAACAAATTATCATATATGAACCGATCCACGCAGGGCGTTAATGAATCGATCGCTCACGTCCCACGGTGATTTTGTGACCGTAGGCAAATGCTTTCCCATGTCAGTTTGATTAAGAAGTCGACATATCGCGTACTACAGCTACCCTATACCTGAATGTATTATGCTATACATATAGGTATACAATGTAGGTAGGTATAAGATCAAGGATTTGTTATATATAACAAAATGAACACCAATATAGAAAAAATCAATTCCTCTTCCTCAAACGCGCATAAGCATAGGAAAAAGTAAATTTTATACCTACAACTGTACCCTGACATACACATATACAGTGTGATTCAGGTTGAACGGGCCAAATTGTGAGGGCAGATTCCTTGTCAAATTCTAAGACTGAATTTCCTTTACCAAAAATTCGGGGGCCCGATAGTTTCCGAGCTACGCAAGATCTTAGTTCACCGAGCGCAGAGCTTACAGGTTACACAGACTGGGCTGCCGATGAGTGGAAGTCGAGCGGTGCCCAGTCTACGCGACCTATACGCTCCGCGATTAGTCAACTAAGATCTTCCGTATCTCGGAAACTATCGATCCCTCGAATTTTCGGTAAAGGAAATTTAGTCATAGATTTTCACGGGGAATCTATCCTCAAAATATGGTTCGTTTAACCTGAATCACTCTGTATATTATATTCGTGCGTCAATATCGCAGTACTTATATTTTTATCTTGACTAGCGAGCCGCAAAGCCTCAGGCGACATATGGATGGTATAAAATCACGGATCGATCATGAGCTGTATGGTACAAACGTACGTATAGGTCTATCGGGCGTATAAGCAACAGCGCGATAATACCCGGCAACGTGTGTTCGATGTATACAACTATATTATCATAGATATAGATGTAGATGTACATATAGGTATGCATATACATATTATATGTATAATATGTGAAAATAGCGCGAAAAGTTGGAAGTTGTTTTGTGATCGGGCAGAATAAGCGGTACTGCCTGTACATTACGGTTGGCTGGCCATAGCTATGCCACTACTACTTGCTCGTTGATCGCCGCAAGGCAATCCTCTCGTAGTAGATACCTATAGTAATATAAGTATCGTGTTTTTCCTTTCCCCGTTCCGTATCGTCTTTTAACACCGTCGGTACACTAAAAGCCGCGATCGGCGAGCCTATTTTACCCGCAGAAATAAAAAATAAAAATAAATAAATGAGGAACATGAGGCAAAAACAAAAGAAAGAATTTAGAAAATAAAATAAAATAAAATAAAATAAAATAACTTGTTCAGTAACAGCGAGCGTGGGGTGCGCCCCCGTTAACCGCGTGTCGACTAACGAATGGTGACAGTCACCATACCGTCGAATTAACTCTAATGGAGCGTATCTATCAGTTTGAATTAATTTGTAATTAAGTTCGTTTGTAGGCGTTTTATTTAGTTTTAGTTTTTCTTTTCTTTTCTTTTCTTTTCTTTGTTTTTCGTTTATTTTTTCAAACCCCTGGCACGAAACCAAACTTGTACTTGCAATCGGTAGCGTATTACCTTTTATAATCATACACATACGTAATTGATTTACGATTTAAATATAGACGTATATATCAATCGCGCGAGACGTTTGGTATTTGTCTAATAAATCAATATTCTAATATATCTATATATATATACATATTAAACGTGTCTTGATATACATAATTGAATAATATTCTATGAATAAAAAGCGTTTTCTATACGCGTGGCGTGACGATACCTATACGCTTATGATATATCATGAGGGCGACAGGTCTGCGTACGATCCTACACGTATATCCGTTGCCCGGCGTTCAGAGACTCGGAAGTGTTCGTACGGGATCGTTTCGCGAGGCGCGCGAGCTGACCTAGCGTTGCGCGTTCGTGCCGTACCGAGTGAAGCTAGCCGTTGCATGGATAAGGTAGTACACAGCTACCATGTCAGTATGTAATAATAATATAAAATCGTAGTGTAGTATATAGCTAGGAGCGATAAAACCGTGCGACATAATATAATATTTAAAAATAAGTATACTAATCAGAGATGCCGATGTTTCTCATCGGTTTAAATACATTAAATATTAAGTGTGTATTAAATTCGGGCGACGCTTCAACCGCGTGCTAAAAATAGTATATGTGAGGTTATAATCGACGCGGAGAACGCATAGTGACAGTTGAACGTCGCCGCCAGCACTGGTAGTGGTGCCCGCCGCCTAACGTTAAAAGAGTTTAAAACTAGTTGCACGGAACCGAGGAGGCAGGCAGGCATAGGTGTCTATTATGCGATACGGTCTACAAGTACAACGTGCGATAGTCAGCTGTCTCGACGCGACACGAGCTAGTGGATATAAAGTATTAAACAGTGATCGGTGTGGGCTTGTTGTTTAACAACAACAACAATAATAATAATAATAATAATAATAATAATAATAATAAGTATTACTCGTAGGTATAAATTAAAAAAAAAAAAAAAAAAAATGTTTGAAATGTGTTATTTTTTTAAAACTCGCTGCATCCCCTCAAGCAGTATATCTATTTTCTTTGGATTTCTTTTCTTTTCGTTTCTTGTCTTTTATCGTAATTCAGTGTAACAGTCGAGTGTCGAGGGAAGCGGTAAAGGCAGTGGGGTCGACGCGGTGCGGGGCGTACGGTCGGTGGTATAGTATAGTATAGTTTTCATTAGATGTTTGCCGTGCACGTGGATATCCCCCACCTTGTATAAATATAGAAGTCAGTGTGTTTGGTGACACTATCACGGGAGTAAACATTATTAGGTGTAGAACCAGAGTAAAGGCATATATATATATATATCGGTAATTTATTTCGGTTGGTTATAATATGTCTATTACAATTAATAGCGCGTATCAAATTTTCTATAAACAATTATTTTATTCAACCAAGTATCTAGTTACGAATTTATTACAGTATTAAATCATCCTATTTTGAGATTGCAGATTGTTTATTAACACAGTGGTGTATATGTATATATATCGTTACTGATTGTTTAGTGAGCGGTGAAAGTGAATCATCGGTGAATTAAATGCGATATATGCAACATTATTATTTTATTATTTCGCGAGATAGAAAGCGATAAGGATACCAGTCATATTAAACAATTGTTTTGTTTTTTTTTTTTTTTTTTTCCACATATCATATGCGTCAGATATGTGAGGCCAGAGAATCAGTGCGTTCTTTATTTTTATTTTTTTTCCAAATTTCTTTCGTTCTCCAACGTGACAAATTCTCAATTTCTGGTTTATGTTTTAACGAACACGTTAAGTGATGTGTATAAGCGTGAGGTCACGGAGATAACAACTGGTCTGAACGGAAGTGCTATACTTAGGCGTTGATAGCGGAACTCGACGCATACATAGGTATGTATATTACATATGTTCGGCTGTACGCTTTACACTTAAAAGTTTGTTTTTTTTTCGTCTTTTTTTTTACATGTACATTGCATTCGTTCGTTCGACTATACTATACTTTACTGTAGCCAATTTTTATCTACGATACATAATGCTGAAACATGAATATATGTATAGAAAGGAGAGAGTATGATTTTCTCCCTCTCTCTCTCTATCTCTCTTGTATGTATGCGGATACCTACTTAGATAGAATACATATTGTTATTTTTATTCTTTATTCTTTGAAATACTCCGCACATATTAATCTTTCATCTTATTTCATTTTATGATCGATATATTACGATCCGTGTGTTTTGAGTGAGTGTGAAATGTAAATGAATAGGTATCGGAAATACAATAAAAGCGATTTTTAACAATAATGTGAAAATGAATAATCGCATCATCATCAATCTGTCGATTGATATAATGATTGTGACTACTACATCATTAATTTTTCCCAGGCGGCAATCGAGTATTGAGAATCCAGTTTAATGTCGCGTTACGTTACCCCAGTGGTATCGACAAACCCGACTGCTTCGCTGTCTAAAGATTAGATAATATAACACGGCTAACAACTCGATTCCATTCGGTTCACCTGCGCCTAAGATATACTATATCCTTATCTTAGACTTTTATCTCTAACCTCTGTACCGCGGACTGTTCAACTGATACCGATACAATTCTATACATATACATATATACATATATATATACACACAATATGTATGTAGTAAATATACATGATATACCTACTGTGGCTTTGCTCGGAAACGAGTAAACAAAAAAGAAAATTGACGCTGTAATGTCCGTAAGAGTTTTTTTTTTTTTTTTTTTTCCATTAATTATTTTTCCTTTTTCGTTTCCCTCTTTCTTTCATCTAACGCGTGTATGGTTCGACTTTATTTCACTGCTCTGAGATTTTCTCAATTTTTTTTTTTCCCCGCCAGCAAAATTTTTTGTTTCAATATCGTCGATTCATTTTTACGAGTATATCTTTGGGAAATTTTTTTTTTTTTTTTCTTTTAAATCTTTTTTTCTGCTCATTTTTTTCATTCCCAAGGTGTTATTAATCACGTGTCACACGCTCCACTGGGCTCACAAGAACTTCGCAAAGAGCCAGTGATATTTCAAGTCAAAATAACAGTCATAACTTTAGACACATACTAATAACCACTTCTCAATATCGAACTACCTATATTTCATTTGACACTTTGAATTGCCATACGGTTATGCGTCGCCGCATGTGTTAAGAAATGAGAGGAAAAAAAAAACTAAAAATGTCTTCGATTTTTTTTTCCCCCTCTAGTTTCATTCATTATTATTATTATTCATTATTTATTATTATTATTATCGTTGTTGGTGTTGTTATCGTGATTGTTATTGTTATAATTTATGATCGAACTTTTCAAACTTTTTCAAAATCTGAAGATCATTAGTTAGATCATATATCTACTATAGAGGAGTAGAGGGGGAAAAAAAAAAAAAAAAAAAACTAACAAAAATAAGCAGAATAAGTAAAGTAAAGTTAAGTTTGTCGTTGCGGTATGTAAAGTGTGGAGTAAACAAGCAGTGGTACAGAAGAGGAGGCAGGTGGATGTCTCTCGGCAACCTGTTCGACTCGACACAATGGGCGCATCTCTTTTCCTTCTCTCTTTCTCTCTATCTCGCTCTCTCTATATCTTTTCATCTCTTTCTTTCGCGTAGCAGTTTTAAGCTACCTTTCCCACCTACGGTAGAAACCTACTTCTTCTTCGTCTTCGTCTTGTTCATCTTCTCATTTTTATTCTTATTCTTATTCTTATTCTCATTCTCATTCTCATTCTCATTCTCATTCTTCTTCTTCTTCGTTTCGATACGAGTATAACTTTCTTCTGAGTTTTTTTTCTTTTTTTTTTTTTTTTTTTCGACTACGCTGCTGTACCTAGTTCTGCTTCGGTTGATCGGTTTTGCAGGTTCAATGCCGCAACGTCGTTCGTTTCCTCGTTTCTTGGATTCTTATAGTTTCTTACTGCTGCTGCTGCTGCTGCTGCTGATGTTGATGTTGCAGCTTCGTTTCGTCGCAGCTTCTTGCTCTCTCGGTCTCGCTTAGCACGAAGACTCGCCCTCGGGAAATGATCTTGATCTGCGACGACTGACGTGATTTGCATAATTCCACCTAAGCCGACGAACCGTTCAGCTGCAGCTCAATTATTTACTGGAATTTAAAACTCGGAGATACTACCTCTTTGAGAAATAATACATACTACTTTCATTCCACGATTTTACTCTCTATCTATCTTCTTCTCTGTTATTAAACTTCCACTACTTATTCGCCTGAGCTGCCTTATACAAATTTTCGAAACATACATAAATCCTGGCGTATTTATAAGGTTGAGGAAAATCGATCGTTATACAACCTCGAAGAGAGAAGACGCGTATTATTTGTACATGGTCTTCTAAATTGTTTAGAAAAAGGAATTATACTTTTTAGTCAGAAATTTTAAGAAGCTATATGTAGTTAGAGAATATCGAGTCTTCTTAAATACCAAACTTTTTCTTATGTACGATTCGAAAACTGGACAAGTTTGTCCTTTCCTTTCTTCATTATTTTAATTATTAATGGTAGTCGTTGAATATCAACTTGAAAAAAAAATAAATAATAATTTTGAGTTTCGTTTCCAATTCTGATCAAATTCGATTCGTTAATTAATTGATGTGTAATGTTTCACCTGTCTAATGATGGCATAATATGTATATATTTAAATACAAGACAGGGACGATTTTCTGAATTGATTTAAAAGACTAGTGCTCGTCGAGTGACTCTGACGCCGAACTGGATCCAATGCGTAAAGAGAAGTTCGTAGAGGTATAAGGGCGAGGCTCTTCTCGTTCACCGCATGGCGTATCGGTCCGTCCGTCGTCGCATGGCCGGCACACCGCGCTCTCTTTAAGCCGTTGGCCGTTCACCCCGACCTCGCCTGCTCCGCGACTGGTTCGAATGCTCACTTGCCTAGTGCAAAGGTGCACTACTGGTAGGCAAGGCAAGGCAAGGCAAGGCAAGGCAAGGCAAGGTAGGAAAACCAAGGTAGTTCGTCGTCAGTCCAAGATCTGAGCGTGAAAAGTCTTCTTTTAGAAACTTTTCTTCTCTTCGCTCTTTTCTTCACGATCTTTCATTCTTATTTTTACACGTTTCAACTTCGTCATAGACAGTTATACGTTTCGTTATGTTTCGTTACACCTATAATTGTACGATATATCTTATCTTCTGACGATGTTGTCAACAACTTAAACTGTAAAGATTACAACCGTGCAATGGTTTTATATCGGAACCTATGTAGGTATATATACATATATATCTATATTATATATGAAGTTCTTATATGATTCGCAATGCCGGATTTTATATCCAATTTATAGCGTTGACAATCTTCTCCGTGTACTTAGGTTACCGCTAATTGCTAACGAGATGATGAATTCATCCGTAGTTTACGATCGTATATATATGTAACGAACGAATACACAGCAAACGGGGATCGCTGACGTTCGCGATTACCGAGAAACTGGATTTCAGGCATCTTCATTTTTTCCCTCTTATCTGTTTTTTTATTTATTTATTTATTTTTTCACACGACTCAGGGATTAGTAGATTTAAATCTTGAATTACGCGTATGATGTGTCCCGCAAGATCGATGGACATGATCGACGAGAAAAATGTTCCTCGATAAATTATCACGTTATTCAAATCTAGGAAATAATTGTCGATAAATATAACAATCAAAGGGGCGATTTTCTTCTTCCTGTTCGTAATTTTTTTTTTTTATTTTTCTTTCTCTTCTTTTTTCTTGCAAATTTTATTCCGTCGTCGATATCGCTGAGAAATTTTACGAGATTTTTAGCACGTTCGACCGTAAAAGAAAAAAAGAGAAAAAAAAGAAAAGAAAGAAGAATAAAAAACATTCGCGAGTAAAATTGAAAATTTGCAATAAACGAAACGTCTTTATATCGCCAGATATAAGATATCGCGTCGTTTTGGGGAAACCCACGCGTAACGGAGTTCATAATATACAGATGTATCATAAGTATAAATCCTTGAAATTTCAATAGAAAAAATGCGAAAATTATTTCTGTTATTATCGATTTTCCGATCTTATTTATATCACCCCCTTAGAGTAAATCCATAGGGAAACTACGTCGCGACTCAGCACTTGCGGAAACCGTTTCTCTCTGGCATCTATCTATACGAGGTATAGGCGTATATAGGTACTACATATTATATATTAGCTATACGTATAGAGGAACAGATCTCTTTAGAAGAAGATAAGAAGGAGAAGTAGAAGGAGAAAAGAGGAGGAAGAAGATCTTGAGGCTGTCTGGTTCGAGACCGACGCCCACGGTGAACGCCAGGGTACCCAAGAGCTCTGTGCGCACGGAAACACGGCTCTGGACACGGTGTATTCGATACACAACGGCGTAAGAAGACCTATATGCAAACGGGATGATATTATTCGCCTCTTTTAGATCGTTTTATATTATCGCTACAGCAGCTACCACCGCCCCCAGATTTAATGATAATAACACGTTATATTTATTGGCAATTATCAACCGCGGGGAACCGACATGAACGCCCCCTACGCACCGATACGTACATATATATATATATATATATATATATATATATATATATATATATATATATATATATATATACGTTTCTTTTTTCCAGCTTCTTATCGCCCACGTATTTTTATTCACCAAAAATTTACATATCAACTTCGTACACACGTATACAGATACATTTATACCTATGTATATATGCGTTTATTATTTATTTATTTTTTCTTCGATTCACAGTCGTAAAAATTTCTTTCAAAATCATTAATGCTATAATCGCGCAGATATTGATTAGTTAAGTTTTGTTATTTTTATTTATTTTTCTTAATTTTCAATTTTTCATCAAAATTTGAAATCTGAATGAAATTTTCTTTTCGTATCCGCGGTTATGACCGAATTACAGACGAGTCTGAATAGTGTAGATAAATTTCTAACGTATTACGCCTTTGGCGAGTAATTATTATGCGTTTTATTGTTGGTGACGTTAGGGAGATATAGCTACGTCGGGTGTACCCTCCTCTCCTTCTTTCTCGGGGTAATTAAGTGCCCGGAACTCCTAACTCCGCACAAGCTGCAACGAGAGGAGTCGGGCAATTATTTATTGGCTAGAAGAAGTGTAATTTACATGTACATATATACACACACACACACACACGTATACTTATGTAGTACATGTGCATATATTTATATAGTATATATAACAACTCAACCTAATCACGCACGCGATACATATATACAACACCTTGTACGCCTATCAGAACTGGATTCTGACTATTAAATTTCGTCACGGATTCATGCGTTGGAAATATTTCCGATTCGGACGATTTCGAATTTTCACAAACGTTAAAATTTGGAATATTGACATTGACAAGGTAATAAAGTTAAATCAAGTATCGATATGAATTTTTTTTTTTTTTTTTTTTTCTATCAGACTTTTTCTATATAATAATATATACTATTATTATCGTAGTTTCAGCACGTCGTACAGATATATATATATATATATATATACATTGATAACCACTTCACAAGAATAATATATAGAACAACCCGCTTGTACCTCGTTATTAGACAAGGTATAAAAACAGTTATAATATACCATAGAGTGGTGAGAATTTTTACTATGAAAAATCTATCTTACAATCCGTATCCAATCATTATTATCTTGTTTCGTTAACAAGTGTAACCGCAAAATAGAAACTGCTTCAAGGGAAAACATCAATCTCTGACTGATTTAGCTTCCTTCCTCCAACGGACAGACGAATCAGAAATTACTATATTTTATAATTCACACACCAAAAAAAAAAAAAAATTATCAACTTAAAATTTTTATTATTGTTATTATTATTATTATTATTATTACACGTCGCTTTTACCTGCAAACATGGTCGTTAATTTATTAATTTATTAACACAGATAGTGTTGCAGGATTTCACAATTAAGAATTTTCCACCCACTCACTAACGCACTCGCTCGCTCGCTCGTTCGTTCGTTCGTTCGTTCGTTCGTTCGTTCGCGTTCATTCAGTAGCGTTACGTTATACGTCTTTGGATTACGACAGCTAAATCAATTAGTCTATTCCTAATACGTCTGCAACAGCATAAAGTCTCCTGGCTTTTAAAGCGTGGAGGCTGTACGTGAACGCGACCTGTACACGCGACACTATTTCCAGTTTTATACCATTTTTCGCACAGACCCGGATTTGCCATTTGCGATTATATACCACTTAAACACTTTGGTATATATAGATTCTCGTTTGAGATATTATTTAACGAAAGTTATATCGAGAAATCGAGTGATCTTGATTTATAATTTATTTAAGAAATCGGTCAGAATGTTTTTTTTCATACAATTGATAAATAAATAAAACAAGAGGAAGAAAATTGTTTCGAGTATATGTATAAAGATATCATGGGTAATCTTCGGTCAGAAAATTGAAAGTCGAACTTTTTGTCGGATATAATTTCAGAAATTTGAATTAAACATGTGAAAATTTTTTCGTGGAGAATTCCGAGGTTCTATAAGAGGCTCGGAAAACGTATAAGGATTCGTAGAAACGAGAAATAGTCATTTTTCGAACGTAACCAATGCTGTTTTTTTGTTTTTGTTTTTTTTTTCATACTTACACCTTAAATAATTAAATATATATATATATTCTTACAAATGAATTTTATAAAAATAAATAATAATTATCGTTGTTTAGAATCCGGTATACTATATATATTTGCTGCAATGAAACGTGAGAATATCTCGGGGGTGTGCATTTGTATACCTATATAACAACGTCGGAGGTGGGGAGTGACGTCAAACTAAAACTGTGGCGTTTGGGTTATTTTGAGAAAAGGGAGAGGAGAGGTCGGGTCAGCGCGTAAGATTTCGTTCGCCTCTAAACTCTGCACGACTTCTGAGGCCGAGGAAGTCACCCACGCTCTTCTCCTCTCTTCTTCTTCATCATCATCTTATTTCAACTCAACTTTCCCTCTCTTTTCATAAGTCCGCACCACGGCTATTTGCCAAAATAATTCACACCGAGATTTTAACTTTTCAAATTTTTACTCGCCTCTCGTACCTCGTCATATCCAGAAAATTAAATGATTGCCAAAAAAACAGAAACAATAGAAAAAAAAAGAAAAAAAAAACAAGCCTGGCACATATATTTTCGCACCTTTTTTTCTCTTTTTTTATTCCAATTTTTCAAAATATTAACTAAATAAGAATTCTACTTCGTATCTCATATATCAGAAATAGCGAAGAGAAGAATGTTTTCTTATTTCTTATACGCGTGTATACTTGTACATGAGCTAATAATATGCGTAAAAAACCTTTTGTTCTTTTAAAAATCGTACGGTTTTTTCATTCATCTTGAACTTATTCGGTCTGTAGATCATTATATACTCAGTAGTAGTTTACGCGTGGGTGGTGTAGTCGTCGGTTTGCCGACACTGGCAGGAGGCCAGAACTCGTAGGAGGCTGACCAGGCCGATAGAGGCTGACCCCAGCCTATGACCTCTCCCAAAATATCCTGACTCGAAAAGATGTTCGTCTACGTCGCACGCGATATTATATACACATATATATATACGCCTGTAAAAAGATCTATTCTCGTCTAACAAGCCCTTTGACATTATAGAAACGAGATTTTTGGCGAACGTAAAGAAAAGTTTGTCAATTTTTCAAATTTTTTATTTTTTATTTTTTTTATTCATTTTTTCCAATTTTGTTATTTCAAATTTCAAATTAATATTAGAAAAAAAAAAAAAACAAAACGAAATATTGTTTTCTATATTTATGCGCCGACTGACTGACTTACTGACTGACTGATTATTTTCCAGGAGTATCTCATTACTCGAACGATCTATAAGTCCCGCAGAGAACGGAATGCCCGCTTGCTTTCTTGCTTGCTTATGCTTGCTTGCTTGCTTGCTTGCTTGCTTACTTGCACGCACGTGTCTCGCATGTTCTCTATTTACGATTAAATCGAGCCAATCAATTCGTTATCTTGAACAGAACTCGTCACCGGCTCGAATTGCGCAACGCCTCTATCCACGCTCCGCGTCTATCATCCTGGCTACCTCCTTGCCCGGATGTGTGTAACGCGGTTCGCTACAATCAGAGAGAGAGAGAGAGAGAGATATACAAATAAAGAAAGAAAGAACGAAGAGAGGATAGAATTCTAACGGATAATGGTCAATTTTTATTTCCTGCCTCCGCGTATACAATAATTTTTGAAAAAAATATCATAGGTCAGAATATATTTTTAAAAACGTTTCTAATTCTATTTTCTGTAAACAGTTTTTGGAAAATTCCACATTTTCTTAAATATTTGAAGAGTGTTTGACACCATTTCGTACATTGAAAATCCTCGATAAGATATGAAACTAAAAAATAAAAAGGGTGATAAGCTCAGCCTAGTCTCTTTGGTGCTTCGGTCTGACCCGTCTAAACTTTTACCTGTATATACACAAGTAGCCAACTGACATTATCTGATGCATCAGTGTATATACGTATTATATATATCTATGGATGTATAATCTCAATAGTTCTGATAAATAAATTTTTTAATAAATAACAACAAAAGAAATGAGAATATATATGTATACCTGCAGTGTGTATATAGATTCGTATCAAACGTGTCAAGGATTTTAGAATAAAAATAGATATTGGTACACCCACACCTACAATTATCTTGTGCACTTTGAGTACAGATATATTGATGTATATTTTAAATCGATACGTTTATTATTACGGTTCAGTGATTACAACGAGTGAGACATTATAGATATATGACATTTCGTTCAACCGATTTGACTCCGTGTTATAAGGTGTGATAATAATTAACCTACGTTTACATTAGATAGTAGATTTCGCGAACGTTAGCCGGTTGTTAAATTCTGAAAATGTCTAATTCGTGAAAACGGAATGAAATCCATCATGAATCTTATCGCTGTGCACACCTGTCTGAAGAATAAAGTTTTCTTCTAATTCGATGTGCCGAGTATGTTTCATTGTTAAAATATGTCCGAATGGTAGTTAGTAGGAAATTTCCCACAGGTTTTAGAGGACCGCGTGTATTTCAGGTTTAGTTTCATCTCCAGCTGCCATCCCATATGCCCAGCAGCATATCAAGTCCGTTGCCGATGTGCTGTATAGTTGGTATAAGAAAAATGTGAATAAAAAGGTTACTACTCAGAGGTATATAGGCAGGGGGTTTTCAGTCCTGATGAACCGGCCACGTGAATTACTAATTAGACTCGGTGGCAATTAGTAATTACGGTAGCCCTCCGCTCCTTCTGGCCTCGCGGCCGGCCTCGCGGCTTCTCGCGGCACCAATCAGGTGTGGGGAAGAACGGTGAAAAATAAAATAAGAAAATAGAAGAGAAGAGAAGAGAAGAGAGGAGAGGAGAGGAAAAGAGAAGAGAGGAGAGGATAGGCGCCCCGAGACCGGTGTTATCATAAGTCGGGTTTTTCATTGATGGCGGCAGGCTGCTGCCCCTGTAGAGAGGAACGGGAACCGGTCTTATAATACGTGTAAACCCGTATAGCTACTGGTCAAGCCAATTAAAATGCTAAACATTTAATGCAAACGCGCAATTTCGCAATTTTATTAATAAACCGGGTGTTTACAAGGGCGTCTTGACTCGTCCGACAATTTCCTTCCTTCTTCTCTCTTTGTGTCGCCTGAAAATATATATATATATATATATATATATATATATATACATACACCTACATACTATATATATATATTCGAAAAACGCGCGGCGGGCATACGCTATCCCAACCCGAGTGCAACGAAAGAAACGGAAACTGCGAATGAGATAGCTCCCTGTGATGCATTGCAACTAAAGACGTAAATCAACCAGCGACGACTGATTCCACTGGTCCTTCGAGCCCAGCCCACGCCTGCCTCCGGTGTTATATCAGGCACAACCGGCATATTTATTACCCCTACTTCATAGATTGGAACATCGCATCGGTCCCTGGAAGCTCTCTTCATGGGCACAAGGGCCAGAAAGGGTTTCTCCGAGATATACATACACCTATACTAAGTAGATATACCGTAGGTGGAACGACGCAGCTCATATTCGTACCCGCGTTTAAAGATTAAGAAGAGAAATACAAATTTCTGTTTTATGGATTTTTTTATCATCTTTGAATTTGAAAAAAAATTTCAGGATCACGTATTCGTACTTTTTATCACTTTGGGGATGGAAGAGATGTGATTTTGCGTTCTTGGGTCTTCGGTATCGTGAAAACCAGCCCTTTATCTTGATTTTTTAAATTTTACGATTTTGAAGAAAATTCGAAAATTTCGAAAGGAATAAAAATTCTCTCAGTTTTGAGCAGCTGCGAGTAAATCGAGTATATAAGCGGCATGTTTCTGAGTCTAGATTGACCAACGCGACGGGAGGTTGTATACCCTGGACCCCGTTGTTGTTCTACGAGCCCTGAGAAACTCTCATCGTCAGATGATAGCAGTACCCATATACCCAAAGGTATAACCGCGTTCGTGTAACGGATTAAATAAAAATTATACAGACCACGACCAAGTTCAGATAATAGCCGTTAAGCATATAGAAGCCACAGAGGAATAGGATAATATTATAACCACCGACAAATGGCCACAGCGTGTAATAAATATACCCCGCGCAATTAAGAGAGCGGTTTAATTAATGTGGACCATATAGCTATAATCGTAGTAGGTATATTTCTCTTTCCCTCTGTATACCTACGAATATACGAGTAGAGGCATATCTATTTCTTTATCCGCAAACCCTCTTTATTAATTTTAATTTTTTTTCTTTTTTTTTTTTTTTTTTTAATTCATTTTACAAAGTTTAGGACATTTTCTTTCCATTTTACGTTCCTCTCTTCTCTCCACTTTTCTTCAAAACTGTAAATCAAATTTACACATATATATATGTGTAGATGTATATGTATAATAATATTATATAGTACAAAGTGGGAGACGATCATGCGGCTATATGGTTTGATTAATGTGCGAGGCTATGAATGGAATCTTGAGAGTTAATGGTCTCGGCACCCTTACCGACCTCGTCGTACCTATCTACCTACGACTTCCTCGTAACCACGCGAAGCGAAGCACCAAGCGAACTCCATGCGGAGCAGCACGCAAGACGCCTTGACTTCGTCTTCTTCGTCTTCTTCTTCTTCTTATTTTTATTCTTATTTTTATTTTTATTTTTATTTTTATTTTTCTTCTTCATCTTCCAGCAGCTTCAGCTTCAGCAGCAGCAGCTGTTTAACAGAAACAATAAAAAGGAATCGTTACGCGGAGCCATAACTTACCCTGTTTAATTGATGGCATTTGAACACTTACAGCACCACGAAGCACGAGACCAAGAACAGACTATCGACCATTTCCTTCGTACACCTATTATTTACACACTTCTATATACCCATTGGGTTTTCTCCGATTCCAATATCCTCAAAAATGAACGAAAGTGTTCCAAAAAAAATTACAACAATTTTTATTTTTCATTATTTTTATTTTTCCCTTTTTATGTATAACGAAGAGAAACGTTTTTCTATATACGAAGAAGAAGGAGAAGAATGAAAAAAAATTCTTTCTTTTTTTGGTCTTTTTTGTTTTTCGAAACGATCAGAAGCTCTGGTCAATCTCGTATCGCGGTATCGTAGGTACAGGTGCCGCGGGTACAGAGGTACGACTAAATTGTCGAGTATTATTTATGAGAGAATGTCCGTGGCACTGATAATTGCGTGTTTCCTCGAACTAGTCAAGCGTGTGCTCTGGCATTTTGACATTTATTTTAATATATTCATTGAAAAATAGTCCCGTATCGGTGCAGGTGGCAGCGACAGTTTATATCCAAGATTTCGTACGTCAATAACGTATCGAAATTTGAAAAAAAAAAATCTGCGAATAAATAAATTTAAAATTAAAATTAAAATTAAAATCAAAATTAAAAAATAAAATGCACTTTTTATTCAAATCTGTTCTTATTTTCGAATTCGATTGAGGTTTTATATTCGTATTAAAATTTATTCGAACAGTCGGCAGCATATACCACATTTCGCAATCCGTAGAGCGATAGTCTCCGGTGGATTCGAATTAGTCGGATTTGCGTTTAATTAGAGGCACACGAGACCCGCGTTAACCACTAATCGCCGGACCACCTACTGGCTAATGATTTCATAATCAACATAAAGCCGGCGAGTAGGAGGCGTCTTCGGGTCTCTAACTGCAGGGTCATTTCGAATAGTGAGAAATCTGAGAACGAGACCACTCTATATGATATATATGTATGTATTTTTTTTTTCGATTTTATTTAGGTAAAAAAAAAAAAAAAAAAAAAAAGAAAATTTAACGAAATTTTATCGTTTCTGTTGTTCTTTTTATAAATCTCTTCTCTACGTTTTTTTTTTTTTTTCTTTATCTTTTTCTACATCTTATCGGTAAATCGCTATAATTATATCGACGAAAGTTTATCTGATCAGACGTAGACGAAACGTTGAGATATTAGAAAGAATAATATTAGAAATTGAAGATCCGAGAAAACCGGTATATGTATACGCGTGGATCGTCGTGATATTCATTTCCCTGAATCCAAGCCGCGATGCGATGATGAAGACGTCAAGATACCGCGGAACGAGTACACTTCGCGTCTTTTACGATCTGTAGTATATGGTCATATATACATATAAATATAATATACGTATATATATATATATATATATCTAAAGTGCGTATCCACGTTTAATACTCTCTCGCGTGTCTAATACCATTTCGTACGCGTCGTAGACATTTTTCAAATCGATAGGTTGCATAATTTTATTCCTATCTATATATTCGCGCGAAAAAAACTGTAAAATATGTTTAAAAAACGTCGAAATAGAGAAAACTAGCCGAGTAAAATCAGAACGTCGTATCCGGCTAGATATGACTTTTTGCTTTTAGATTTTCAAATTCTTAATTTCGAATTATTTGATCGAATTTTCATTCACGCATTTCGCTTCAGCGGTTCAGTTACGTCGACTCGTTGTACGGTTAGATTCGGGTGTTTTCAAATTACGGAATCTACCAGGGTCACAGATCATACACCCAATTATAACACCGATATATCGTATCCTTGCTCCAGTACCTAGGGGTTCATTTATTACTAATTATAACTATCGGCGTAAGAGTTTTCGAGGTGATGAGAGAACAAGAAGAAAAAGAAGAAGAAGAAGAAGAAGAAGAACTGTTAGCGTAAGATGGGAATAAGACTGTGATATAGGTATAAGGCATAGGTAAAAATGATGAAAAAAGAAGCAGAGAGGTATACCGTGAAAGAAGATGTATTTATTAAAAATTTAGTTGTGCAAGTCAACCTTGACTTTGCCTTTGAATAGTATCTAATTGCCGAGATTTCTACGGGCCCGTCTGTAACCATAACGTGTCCGTATCGTGTGGTGGTGAGATCGAGGTGAAGAAGGCGGCTCTTCTTCTTCTTCTTCTTCTTCTTCTCGATCTCCTTCAGCTTCTTATTATTCTTCTTCTTCGTCTCTGAATATAACGATGAACGTTAGTCCGAACTTATATGAGCAGTCGAGAAACTAAGACTCACCTCATCAATAGAGACTTATTAGAAACAGTAGCTGTAATTGAGCTCCGTTCTTTTTTTTTTTTGTCCACCGACTATAAGAGTTACTCCAGCTCTCCTTAACCACCGGATTCATATTTTCTCTTAGAAATCATCAACACGGTTAAAACACGTTTAATTAAACACAGATCGTAGAAAAGAATATTTATTTGCACGCTCACCCTCGAAGTATCGAAAAACATTTAAATCGCAGTAGCTTATTCCTAGCCCCGAAATATCGAACCAGTTTAGAAAATATCTTCGTTTCGATGTTCACTTTCAAAAAAGAAGAAGAAAAAAAAAAAAAAAAAGAGAATAAAACACAGCAAAATTACGGCTTACATTCGACCCGTTTCTTCGCTGCGTGTAAAAAAAAAATATATATATATATATATATATATATACGAGTCACAGCCGCGAAGTGCGTTTTGAGCGTAATGTCTTTTCTGCAAGATACGGTATACATATATGCGAGAAGAGGCAGGGGGGGGGGGGGGGGGTTTAAAGCCAGTAATCGCGTACCTACCTACCTACCTACGTACGTACGTATCTACCTGTAGGTGAATCGGGTCGATCGTGTTGGGTGAGAGGCGCGGTACCTACTTGCGAGAACGAGCGAACGGAGGGAATGAGGGAACCAGCTAGTGTGACCAATCTTCTCATTACCGGTAACCGACATAGGCGTCGTTTTTCTCCTCTGTAACCTGGGCACGTTGTCATTTCACGTAGTTTTCCTTTCTTTCTTTTTATTTTTATTTTTATTTTTTCGCTTTTTTTTCACCCTAATTTTTTTCTAATCATTTCGCCGCGTATTTTGATCCGCCTTTCAAGCCCGAGGCTTGTCGAAATACAGATCGATGTATATTTCTCTTCGAGAGGTGATAAGGTGAACAGATTTTTCAGTTTTTGGTCAAGTAATCGTAGGCTTGAACCCAACGCTGAATTTAGGACGCAACACTTACAATATATGTATATATGTATATATGTATATATGTATATATGTATATATGTGAAAACGTGATGATTATAACTTATAATCATAAGTAAGAGATAATATATGAACAGTGAACTTGAACTTGATGACTAATCAATATATTGATACGTCAATAGCAATTTATTATACTCGGGTATAATTTTCTAACACTTTAGTATCAATTAATTATTCACACATCTATTACACACCGTTAGGTGTCATAATTACCAATTACTAAACACGTAGTACACATACCTCCGTATCCTACCCTACTTACATTGTAATATCCTCTAACATGGTATAGAACCACAGATACAGGCCCGTTATAGCGATAACAGTTTCACCACGAAGACTACCGATTCGCTGTTAAATAGAAATCCACATATTTATATCGCGAGGTTGTTTTATCCTCTCGTTACTTTTTGAAAACTATATCGAACGATCTAACGAAATTTTCAAACGCCATTCGGATTGATTTCCCTGAAAAAAAATCAATCAGGAATTGAAAATGAAATGGAAAATAAATTTCAATGGTGAGAGGAAAAAAAAAAAAAATTGAAAAAAAATTATAGATCTCTTTGTATTCCCTCCGTAGCAGAGGTTTTAGCACTAAAAGGCTCTACCTCTTATTGCAAACGGAATACACGTATGTATATACGCTCGCATAAACCGGTGACGACATCAGGGCCACATTAGCGAGCTCTACGCGTTCGCCAGCTGGCCGAACGGGGCCTTATACCTCTACCAGGTCGGTTAATTACATTCTGATTCCGGGAGATCATACGGACAATGGGACAGCCCTACATACTATCTGCGTACCTAATACCTACTCATTTCCATTTTATTCATCGATAATATGTATATCCGGCTCGTTATTCTTGTTGCTGCGGCAAGATTGCAAATCGCATGTATTTATATTATGTATATAGTTATAGATGTGATATGGTTATGGTTTTCTATATGGATAATTGGGAGAAAATATGTGAAAATTTGTATTATTCGTATTCACTTTTTTCTCGTTAATTTTGTTTTTCTTATACCCTCTTCGAGCGATGGGAACCATCGATGATTCAAAAATTCTCGAGACGAAGGAGAATCACTGTATTTGTCAATTTGTATAGAACTATTAGACTCTGACGACGGGCCGGGTCGAGGTTACGAATTTAAAAAAAAAATGGCTAAACCTTAGAAAATTGAAATTTCGGCTTTTCGGGGTCTGGATTTTTGCAATTTGCAAAAAATTTCGAACTTCAACTCTGTCCCAAGTAGAACTGGTCCTATCTTAGCTTCGGTATTCGACGACAAAAAATGCGAAAACGGGGTGCTTTCAGATCTTAGAATCCATTTTCCCTCTCGGAACGATGATCTTAAGGTTCAGGTTAAAAAATGACACATAACTGTTATTGGTTCGATTGAATATCTGTCACCTAGCAAGGTATAATAATCGATTTAACGACGTCGCTTAACGACTTCTCGGAAATGGTTCGAGTCCAGAGAACCGCGAAGGTATCGGTACCTATACACACATACGTATAACGAAGTACGGGAATTACTTACCTCGACAATTCTAAACGAAGGTGTATATATATATATTTATATATATATATATATATGTGTGTGTGTGTATAGAGATATATACGTAGCTCACCTAAGGTAATATCATGGGCTTTGGTGTTGTTCGAGTTGTGGAAGCGATAAGCTCGCTATGGAACGGACGACAGTCTCGGTATGTCACGGGAAATCGATCCGATCCGGCTATAGCCTGGACCACTACGATGCGAAACTATTCATGCGATCGTATGAATTCGCGGCGTGATATTACCTACCCGCGTAGTTTTACCTTGACTTGAATTAATCGATTCTAATTAATACTGAAGATATTTAACGCGATTTAGACGAGAAATCGCGACAGTTGATATCCGCCGTGTATATGAAGTGACGATTATGAAATAACGAAATTCGCATTAGAAGAGTCGGAATTTACGCGAAGGGAAAGATTCGCGTCGTTTGCGAATTCTTTTTTTCTTTTGCAAAATTATTTTTCGAAACGTCGTCTTTTTATACGAAAAATAATTCGCCACTCTACCGATTCTCAACGAATTCTGTGATTAAAATTCATGAGTAGAGCGAAACGTGTGCCTAATTATAAACCGTGTTACTGAAATCGAAATCGTTGCTTTAAGCTTCGGAATAAATTTCGTTAAAGGAAAGAAAAGTGAAGACAGGACGAGTCCGCGGAGCGTAAACGCTCTGGTCAATATCGAGACCTAACAAAAACCTAAATGGACCAACAAACGCCCGAAAATCTTCTTCAGTGAATAATGAATAGTCTCCGATAGTAAAAAAAGTGTAAAAAATGATTCCTGAATCCAAAAATATTTCTTTATCAATGGAACAGACAGAAAGATACAGTTTTTTCGTTATTCTATTAGAATATGGGATACAATGAATTTGTGAACAAAAAATAATTATGGATATTGTTTTGAGTCGCGCATGGTTTCATATAATATCCGCGCGAAAGAACGACGTATGCAATTATTCACACGTAGGTCTACTTGTGTGGGGCATTACGTGTTTCCGACTATAATATTTTATGCCTACTAGGAAAAATGTGTTAATTATTATCGTTGTTCAAGTACTCCGTCGAGCTTGAAGATTGTATAATAAGAATTGACTTTCGGTTTTGACATTTTTAGCATTTCACAAGACATCTAGGCGACGTACCGATATATTTTCGATTTATCTGCATCTCATTTTTATTTAATCCTTGAAATAACAATTCATAAATTTTTAAATATCGAAATTTACCAAACTTTCATATTTGAAATTGTTTCGATAATTTTTTAACCGAAAAATAAACTTAATAATCGAATCAAAAAATCTGGAAGTCGATGGGAAACGATCGATTAAATTCCGATCAATTTCATATCTTTTCTTATATCGTCAGTAATTATTCGATTGTGCCAGAATTTGAAAATTCCTGAATCTATCTCTCTTTTTTTTCTTTTCATTTTTTCTTCTTTTTTTCTTTGTCGAATCGCGGTTTTCGTATCTGTCAGTTCGGGGTCAGTGCAGCGGTGCGACTGCGGCGCGTACCCAGATTGCATAACCGCTGAGTTTAACTTGAGTGAAATATAATCTGTTGGTAATTTACTGTAATTACACGACGACCTAGGTGTCTTGGAAAATTGTTTAATGCTAAGACCTGGACGTTCTAGTGCATAGCGGCCTTCGACTTCCACGAGCACTAGGTTAGAGAACGTGTAACTGTGTTGATCTCAAGATACCCATACTTCATTCCACGTACCTCCACGCACCTCTCTACCTTTCAAGGAAATAGAATTTCATGTATTGGGGCTAATTCCTAGCCGATCATTCTCGCCGAAGGATCTCAACTTTTAAGTTTTTCTATTTTTCATCATTTTTCGTCATTTTCGTATAATATGAACGAAAATTTCAACTCGATTTTTATCCGAAATTAATTGAACGATTTATTGTCATCGAAATTTGAAGAAAAAAAAAAAAATGAAAATTAAATACGAAAAAAAATTGATCTTTCTCTTTGCTCGCAAATTTTTTATTCAGAATCGTGACAACCTGGCGGACGGATCGGAACGAGACTCCCCTGGGAGTTGCGGGGGTGGTATAAGCAGCAGTGGTCGTCGACCTCTAACCTCGATCATCGAGCACCTCCGGGTTTCAAAAATTAAACTCCAAAATGGTGAGTGAAATTATTTGATTTTTTTTTTTTTCGTTTTTTTACAACTTCGTAAATCTGTGCCTAATTTTTTCTTCAATTTTTGAAATTCAACGATCGAATATAACACGCGATCGTGAAAAATAAAAGGGAGGGAAAAATGTAATCCTGCAGAAAGGAAATAAAGCGAACACAGAAAATCGGTCAGGTATCTTTAATTCTATTCGAATATATATATATATAT
The DNA here is from genome assembly GCA_963966615.1 of Tenthredo amoena. Classification (NCBI taxonomy): domain Eukaryota; kingdom Metazoa; phylum Arthropoda; class Insecta; order Hymenoptera; family Tenthredinidae; genus Tenthredo; species Tenthredo amoena. The sequence goes on along the minus strand of OZ016492.1, from coordinate 2,084,840 downwards.
ATATATAAATAATTATGCATGTGTGTATATACATGTGACACATACGCCAATCGCAAGGAGGTAGTACGTGAGATCGTAACGATATCAGCAAAAGTCTCGAGGCGAAACGACCTAGCCCCCTATAAATCCTCTTCTGAGGCACAATTATGTGAGGATAAGGATTATTGTTGCTGGTTTCTCGTTCGCCATGCGGTACGCATGGGTATAGGTGTATAGATACATTTACGTGCAAGTGTATGTTCCCGGGGTTACATATACGCATAAGCGGTCCAGCCAGCCAGGATTACCCTCGTAAATATATTCAGAGCCATTATACGAGCACCAGACGTTGATAACGTAATAATGAGGGAACGTGGGGGTTTAGGGTTTAGTCCTTACCAACAACTCGCGACGAATCCAACGACGCGTTAACAATCTTCAGTATAAAACGGTCGAAAATAATTTTCCGGTTACACGTAGAGATTATTTTTACGTTTTGTGTATATATTTTTAAGATATATGTTTTATCTTGTTCGCGAGGATCGAATTTTTATCTAGCTGTCCGATTATCGGTATATTCGAAATATGTGGGAGATCCGTTCTCTTCAACTTTCTGAAATTTGGAAAAAAAAATGGAAAATTTCATTTTTCGTATTGACTGTACCTCGCAGTGAGGTTTAAATTCTCGTTTCATCTCACGCAGTTTTTCGGTTGCGCCGATAAACAGCTTTGGATGGTGTAGGTATATACCCGCCCTTATACCGGTAGCACTTCATCATTTTATCCAGATACTTCGAAACCGTTGCGGTCATGTATCATTGTCCAAGTTTTATCTCCCGGCTAACCTTACGCTTATCAGAATCGTTCGAGATTCAAGTCGACTCTGGGCTCGGTTAAAGTTTCGAATTTGAATATTACCGACTCACAATTTATAGGAAAGGTATTTCCTTGAAATCCACATTGCCGATTTAATGAAAATTTTAAACGACGAACATCGGAGGTTCAAAATTCCGAAAGCTAATCATCATGAAGTCATAGATCGAAGTAGATAAAACGGGTTTTCGTAAAGAGGGTCTCGATTAGAATGAGCTATTCTTTGTCTTTACATCCTGAGAAATAAACCGAAATTTTCGGGGTTCCAGACTTTCGGAGTATTAATGTCCTGGATTTTAAATCGTCGCAAACGAATTCGGAACTTCGTTTGTACTTTTGAAAGACTCTTCTTCAAGCCAGACTCTCTTTTTCCCTCGTACGATATCAAGTACGGAATGAAGTAACGCGGAACAAATTTTCCTTTTTCTTCTTATTGCAAAATGCGGAAATGTTTCCTTCCGAGAATCAGAAGCGAGGAGAAGAATAAGAATAAGTATAAAAATCAGAAGAATAAGAAGGAAAAGGAGGATATTTCTTACGCCACATAAATTCTAGCGTTGAAATCCTAGTTTCAGTTTCAATTTCAGTTTCAGTAGCGGTTACAGTTTTAGTTTTGCATGAAAATTCCTCGATCCTGTTGTTGCGCGCGTTCAACGCCGTATTAGGAAGTGGTGAACATTAGCTAATACCATGCTACGCCGTGCGGTAAACTCCGAGAAGTTAGAATTGCCCTGGAGCTAGGCTAGGTTAAAGCATTATGATGTCATTCGATGAGAAAAGTACTAAGGTATAATACTTGCGTATATGTCTCTACGTATATATACATATAAATACACGTACACGTACACGTACAGGTATGTACATAGATACTACGCACCACGTGCTCTAAAGTCTAAACCGACGGATACCTATACGTATACTTGCATGCTTACTTACTCAATCCGAGGATACATCTTGCAATTATCCAACTCTGCAGCAGCACCAGCACCAGCATATATGCAGCCACGCGGACGCGTATTTTATGTATTGGGATCGAGTGATACGGCAAATTGTTACAACTGTAAAGAGATAGGTATACAGTAGGTATTATACGAGAACGTTTCGAACGTACGCAATACAAATTTACGGATACAATGCGAACATTTTTACACTCGTCATTTTATACGAGAAAATATCGTTGCTTGTTTCAAAGAAGATTGGGAAAGATCTGAACTATTTCGGGAAAATAATAAAATCGGTTTACTGTTTTTATTATAAATTACTCGAAAATCGACGATCTACATAATATATCAGTCTGTCATAAAATTATTTCGCCCCCTTTTTATCCTTTCTTCTATTTTTTTTTGACTCGTAATTTTAGGTGACAAAAAAAAAAAAAAGAGAAAAACAAAAAAACGAAAAAACTTTAATTTTTTTTTTTTCATTTTTTTTTCATTTTTTGATTCTACAACTTGGTATACGATATCTGAGTATTGTAAGCTCTCCGAGGGGCCTCTTCTCTTATACGGTTGCTCGCACAATTTATAATGCAATTAATGCCTCGGATAGCGAGCGCTCGGATTTATGGGATCTTCGGGAGCGGACGAGTGGGTCTTGGAGCAAGGGAGAACCCCTCGCGATCTGGTGTAGTATGAGTTATAAGACACCGCTCGCGGTAGCTCAGCGAAACATTATTTATTACCACCGTTTGATTATTTCTATACTCGGGGCTCCACTCCACTCCACTCCACTCCACTCCACTCCACTCACGGCTCACCGACTATGAACTAAATACTAAATATCATACGAAATATAAGAGTTCACCCATATATACATATATATATATATATATAATATTCCACTACCTATCTATAAGCCTATAAGGTATAAACTATAAACTGCCAGGTACATATATATAATTTCAGACTTCATATAACGTTGCTACTGCACAGAGAACCAGCGCAGTAATAATAATAATGATTATCTGGTATATGTACAAATTGTATATACGTATGTATATATATATATATATATATATATATATAGATATATAGATATATGTATGTATATCGACGTGTTTATTAATAAGCAATTAACAGATATTGGATTTTATATTACTTTACGGATCTTAAGTTAATCGATGATCGATTAACGTCGAAGTTAATAATAATCGATAAAAATTTCTCGCCTTTTATATTCAGGAGGCTAATAAGCTGATGGATTTATAGCTTCGAGTATAGGTATATTTACGATCGAGAAAGTTACAGAAATAAAAGAAAGAAATAAAATAAAATAATAAACATAGCGATTTTTAAATACATCTATATATATAGATATATGTACGTTATAATTACGTTTATGTATCGATTAATTTGAGAAAAATAAACGGTTACGCGAAAAAAAAAATAAAAAAAAAAAAATTCAAATCAACTTGTTATTATATATATATATATACTCGTATATGTATGCATCGATTGAAATCGGTGTACATACTTGTATCACCGTCCGATATTTTACTTTCGAACTAAATATATACCAATAAATAGTTCAGATTTTGTTGAAACTAAACACGAGTATATAGTATATCAGTTGATCAGCTGCTAGGTAGGTATAGATATAAGAGAATTTTTCTGTTTATGTAAAACGATAAATTTAGTTGTCTATGCGCGGCTGTAGGCACTAGGCACAACGCCGCACGCCGACACCTTAACCTTAGCTGTGCGCAGGTAGTACCTATCTATGAACGTGTATATATTATTAAAACGTCGTTTATTCGTTGATAGAGTTTGTTGAAAGAAATAAAAAAAAAAAAAAAAAAAATGAAAAAAAATTAACAAAGTAATATAATAAAAAAAAACACACACACACGCTATGTGGCTACTCTATTGGACGGTGAAGGTAGCTCAGCTCTGACGTCATTCGCGTGCTCCAGTTAAGCTAGTGGGCAAGAGAAGGAGAGAAGTAAAGATTAAAATAAAAATATATCTACAAAGAGAGAGAGAGAGAGAGAGAGAGAGAGAAAAGAGAAGAGAATGGGCTGGGCGAATAGATGAGCTGCGAGCTCATCCACATGCCTAAGTTACGTATTTCGCATATATACATATGCTGTACTATCTTACGCAGGTTCTCAAGTTACTGATTTTCATTTGCGAAAGAAATTGAGATTTGTGCAAAAAAATATATATATATAGAGTGAAAAAAAAAATATACGTATACATATAGATACGGAAAAATAAAATCTAGGTATACAGTATAAGGTGGAATAGTTGTTGGGTATAGAAATCCTATAGAAAGGGATTTGACCTGTTGATCTCCAGTTCGAGAGTCGGACAAAACGATCGTTACACCTATAGATACATAGTTTACGAACGGTGATTGAGTAAGGTTAGAAGTATATTAACGGCTTAAATATCTATACACGTATTATACACCACACATACATATATATAGCTATTCCGGGTCTGTATACAGTGTGATTCTGTTTGAACAGGTCAAATTGTGAGGGGCAGATTCCTTGTCAAATTCTAAGACTAAATTTCCTTTACCAAAAATTCGAGGACCCGATAGTTTCCGAGCTACGCAAGATCTTAGTTCACCGAGCGCAGAACTTACAGGTGACACAGACTGGGCTGCCCATGAGTTGAAGTCGAGCGGTGCCCAGTCTATGCGACCTATACACTCCGCGATTGGTCAACTAAGATCTTTCGTATCTCGGAAACTATCGGTCCTTCGAATTTTCGGTAAAGGAAATTTAGTCTTAGATTTTCACGAGGAATCTATCCTCAAAATATGACAAGCTCGACCTGAATCATCCTGTATACCCTTTATATAGACACGTTGTTGCTACTAACGAAACTAGCTAAACAACTAACTAGTCTGGTAATAGAGTATTACACACAACGAGAATATATAGGTATTTAGTTTTCACTAGATATATATGTATGGGGCATTGCATGCCAAGTCACCCAGCTTGTGAATCTGACCGTTTTACATTTTTTTCACATTTTATGAAAAAGAAAAACAGAAAAAACGTGAATCTTTTCGGATCTCAAATCGTCCGTTTTTATAATAAAATTATTGTAAATTTTGTGAAAAATTAAAAAAAAATTTGGTTTCTGCGATAGCCTAAATAATAAAAATAATAAAACTACTATTGTTTTTTTGTTGTGATTTTTGAAATGCGAACTATCGAATAACATAATATGAAGAAATTTTTTTTTTTTTGTAATGGTCAGGGTCACAAGCTGGCTGATTTGCCACGAAATGCTTCATATATATATCTATATCCGAGCTCTATAACACGAGTAAGTATAGTAGGTGATTATCGATACAGTTAAGGAGCACCGCTGGCTAATGCAGCTACTTTTATTTTCTCAAGTTATTAGAAAGTCCTTGTTCCTCGGTAGATAGTAGATGAGTTCGATCCTCGGGGTCGTTGGGGTCCCGGTCGTTTCGTGGAGAACGGTTTTCTATAGCCACCGAGTATACAGCTCACGCCAAGACGACTAAGACCACCTATATATCTATGTATATACCATATATACTATATGTATAGGAAAGTTTATAAAAGTTGTTAAACTTGTCTATCGCTGACTAGTTTCTGGCCCCTAATTGATCCTCATTTTGCACCTTTTACCATTCAATCATTCATCTCATCCATCCGGATCATAAAAATTCTGTTTGTTTTTTTTCTTTACCGAAGAAGATATATTCGGTCCTGAAAGCTTACTGGTAGACGAAAGATTGTGAAATTGTACAAAAATCATCTACTTTAAATCTCGTATACAGGACCTAAATGCCGACGAAATTTAACAGCGTTTCATGAATCTGACGAGTTTTGAAATTTCGATTGAAAGGTACGGAAACATACACGCGACAACAACTCATTGAAGCCGATTGAAATTTTTTTTCTTTTAAATAAATCGAGTATCTCCGATATGTGAGAAGCTTGTTCTCCTCTATGATTAATGCTTTAAGTACAGACGTATGGGTACACGTGGGGTTTAAAGCGTTTCGTTTAAATGCATATAAGAACAACAAACTCGAGCCTTTAATAACATACACGTGCGTTACTGTTACTGACATAGGCAAGGTATAATGTCATTCATACGCGTTCTCGTACCTGAATTTTTACGTCATTTTTTTCCCTTTTTTAGTTTCTCGTAAGACTCTTAACGGTATTACTATAACAGCCTTGCTCCAGTCACCTGTGAAAATGTAAATCTCTACGCTATGGTATCGTGCATGGTTCTGATTAATTATCATTAAAAAAGATCTTTATTCATTCACGTAATTCACGTACATATGTATTATAAATATACCTACATATGTAGGAATTATCTCAATATGTCAGAATGAGAACGCGAATAGTCGTCATTTTCATTGCGGTTGTGCAGACAATTAATTTCTAACATCTCACATCTATTATACGATCGATTTTCAACCACTTCGTGTCAATGTCGAACTACAACGATTACCATTCGAGGGTGGTTCGTATTATTCACGATTTCTCTATATATGTTAATGCTTGATTATAATATCGATACGAGGAAAATCGAGTTTCATTAAAAACGATCTCACATTATCGATGCTTCGTATTCAAATGAATATAAATATATAGATATATCTGTCGAGTTTCAAACATAGAAATAGACGTTTGATAATAACAATTATCATCGGTTTTCTACATGTAATATGGTAATTACATCTAATCGGTATGAATATCGTTCAACGATCAATTTGTCTTTGGTTCAGCCTTACAATCGAGACTGTAGAATCGCACATGTGCACTTATACTCTACGGTAGATTTTATACCTACCTACATACGAATCGATGTTTGATTTATAGTGGTCAAGCATAATGTGTGCCTATACATGTATGTACAATATATACGTACGCTCTCGATATTGCCGCTCACAGTTATACAAAAGCAATGAGACAAGTATTGACACTTTTTTCGTTCTTAAAAAAAAAAAAAAAAAAACTAAATAATTACAAGAATAACAAGTTTTTCGGTTATCAAGATTTGGATATCGTAGATGAGTTAAATACGAGTTTATTTCGCTACCGAAAAAGTTTCTTAGGTTTTACCCACTCGATTAATGAATCGATATATGTATACTGATTCGGATCTGTTTAAAAAAAAAAACAGTTCAGTCAAATTTTCAGAAGATTCGATTTTTTGGAATTTTGTAACTTAATTTTTATTACTTATTCGATGCGACATTTTTATTTTCAACTTATCGAGAAAATCTATAATCGTGAATATACGTATGTATGTAAGTTTCCAATCGTTCAACGAGAGAGAGGTTCGGTTAGTGTAATTGCTCATAGTTCGAGAGCTCTTAGGTTTCTTTGGGTCTTTAGAGTATACGAAACATGCGAAGTATGTACATTTATTTATGTATGTGTATATGCGTATGTGTACGTGTATGCATGTATTCACGTATGTAAATAGTAAAGTACGAGTCTATCGATGCTTTCTTAGTAGCTATGGATACTTTCAAAGAGTTCAAACCCTCCAGACTGGAGACTCAAGACTCAAGACTAACGTTAGACTAAAGAGTTATGAACTCTTCGAGGCCCAGCGATGCGATGTGCGACGTTGTAGTAACTCTCTTGGTAATATAAGTACCCTTCGAGAGGAGAGCACAGGGGCCGACCGACCTTCCTTCCTTCTCCCGCACATACTCATACATATATTATATATACATATATTTGTGTGTATATATATATATATATATATATATATATATATATCCATGTACAGACGTAATATACTCCGGCACAATTCTTGGTCGTCGGAGCGCAGAAATCACCGCTTCGTGTTTTTGCATAGTCTCGTAGTTCAGCGGCTACACAACAGCAGCAGCTGAGAACATTTCTCACAGTCGAATACACGCGCGCGCCACGCCGCATACCTATCGACGCTCGTACATTCTATACCTATATAGTATTGCCAATACAAATAGGAATACGAGTAGAGGTATGTACCTACTACCTACATATCGCGGATAACCGCATTTGTACTCTCAATGTACCAACTTTTACGTATTACACTTAAATTAGATAATTTAAAACTGTGCATAACTTTTCCCCTTACTCGATATACATATAGGTATATATATAACCAACAAAATTATCGTTCGATTTATTTTTATTTTTTTTTTTTTATTATTTAACGTTTAAGAATTTTTTGGAGTTTTGGGTGGGTGGCGCTTGATTCTACGAAACCCCTTATCTCGCATTCGTACGACTGCTACGAGGCACCGCGTAGCAAAGAAGAAGAAGACGAAGAAGAAGAAGAAGAAGAAGAAGAAGAAGAACCATTAGTTTGTTGTCAGGTGTTCCCGTTCTCGGTTCTGTTCTGGGCCACGTATACTAGTCAAATTGAGTAGTAGGTGTAGGTGTACCGGGCACGGGCACGGGCACGGGCACGGGCACGGGCACGCTCTCTCACAGACATTATTAAACACACAAAGGAATAAGACGTTGTAACGTAAGTCGCGCGCATAGGAAATTAAGATATCAAGACCCGGGTGAATGGGATTATTAATAATTCTTATCCTACACTGTGTATTTTTTTTTTTCTTTTTCTTTTATTTTTTTTTATCATTTTTTTCATCGCGATACCGTCTCCCCGTCCTCTCGATTAATTTAGTTCAGCCACATAGCCTATACTCCGTGAATGTATAGAAAAATATGAATCAAGAAAATGGAAGATTTTAGTTTTCCTCCTTTTTTTCTTTTGCTTTTTGTTTTTTCGATAATTAAGAAATCGTAAGAAGAAAAAATTCAAAAAGAAAATTAAACAAACAGGAAATAATATGTACAAAATTTTAAGTTGAAATGAAAATTTCGTTGTTGAAAACGCGGGTAATCATAACTGGTAATCGTAAAGTCTATCTGAATTGACGTAACTCAGGGTAACGGGGCTGCAGGTGAGTCTGCTCCAGGTTCGAGAGGTCAGCGAGAAAGAAGGTAGAGGTAACTGAGTTGCAGGCCGAAGCCTGCAGAGCGGCGAGATATCGAGAAACGAATCAGTGGGTCAACCCGATGTTGACCTGGGAATATAGAGTTTAATGGAAAGCTCGCTAAGATTCTGAAAGAACAATTCTTTGTACAGATATAATAGTCGAAGTAACTGGGGTTTTTTTTATTCATTTTTTTTTTTATTTTTTTATTTTATTTTTTATACTTTTATATATATAGTACAACAGAAAAAAGAATCAGAGTTTGCGTAACGGTAATTTTGCGAAAGTTCTTAATAAGAGATAAGTTTATTTGATTGCCACTCATTCTTTCATACACTTCCGCTCGCTTCGTCTCCCATTTTATATTTCTTAATTTCGTCTTCTTCTTTTTTTTTTTTATTTTTTTTTTATTTTTTTTTCATTTTAATTCGTAAAATCAATCACCGATCGTCTGCTGGTCAATAGGTCGAACTTTCGAACCGATGCCGGAGCGTAAGCTATCTTATATAGTCCTATTTGAAATTGCTCGAACAACGTGAAACGCGATTACAGACACATCCGTACGTGTACATGTGGATATCAATTTACTAACTAATCTACGTATGTGCCTAACTCTTCGCATCTAGCCAGGCTACAGGCAGGAAGTGAGATACGGTATTATCTAAGTTAATCTAAACACGTCGTGAGCACAAAGGAAGGAGGAAGAAGAATTAAAAAGGATCAGAAAGAAGCTAAAAAAGATACTAATATTACCTTACACTTTAGTTGGTAATAATTAAGCTAATAATCATCCAATCTTTATTAATAATAAATAATATTCAAACTTTCAACTCATTTTATTTCCTACTTAAAATTACAGATAATGATGATATGTACTGCATATAGGTATATCTAACGTATCTAATTTTCTATTCGAGGAATAATTCTGAAGAGGCTTATTTTTTATTTTTATATAGAGTATATATAAATATAGATGTATACGTGTATATATATATATATATACACACACGTATACATATATATATATCTAATTATTGCTATGCGAACAATGATATCTTAACTGCGATCTGAATAGGGTTAATTACCAGTATAGATACAAGAATCTTAACCTGTTGCACTCCTGCGCTCGCCCTAAGGGGAATATAAGAGCAAAGATCTACCGGGCTATTATACTCACGGTGTTAAATAAATTGATTAATCTTTAATCTCTTAACGATTAATTATTGACACGCTTAGCTCTAATCGACAATCGCTTCTTCGTATAGTATATGTATATAGTTTTCCCTCGACAGATTTCTTACTTTATTTTTTTTGTCGATTTTTCTCTTTTTTTTTTCTTTTTTTTTTTGTTTCTGAGAGAACAATTTTTCACGACTTTTGGAAAAAAAAGAAAAAAAAAAAAAACTGTATGGAAATCTCATCACGACGTTCGGATGTCGTTTGATGAATACATTCGATGATTATAGCTACACGGCTAAATCCTTGCCTGATTCTCATGGTAGTAAATCGCAGGAACGGGGCAGCAGCAGCAGCAGCATCTTCTCAGGTTTCTTGTATTATCGTGTTCCACAAAAGAAACTAAATAATAATTTTATATCGTTACAATTTTTACAACTTTTTTAATTAGGAGAAATATCATAGTTATACGTCGGATCGTTATATCGCACCTAAGCGTGTACACATACCTATACGAGTCGTGGTCATATCTCTATAGGCGTACGTATATATATGTATTACGATATTACCCCGGGTTTGTTTAAAACGAAAAACTTTACGACAGGTAGGTATATCTCTCTATCCCAATATATGTATATGTGTATATGAGAATTTTGTTAATAACTCTATGTAACGTTATACGTCTATATATATATATATATATATATATATATATATATATATATATATATATATACTATAATATGGAGGATGGTGAACTCATCGAAACTCATTCCTAACGCGGTGGTATACACAAAATAGTTACCTGTCTACCTGTAGGTACGTACCTACATACTATAAACGCGTTCCTTGTTACGGTACCTACCTACCTACCTACCTACCTACCTATCTACTTGTATCCCCGACTCCTGCCAAATGAGCATATTCATTTAGTTTTTGTCCACAAAAACTTCTACCAACGCGCATCACGTGAACTTTCTACCGTTCAACTTCTCGTATAAATGTATGTATGTACGTATACCTATATAGGTGTTGTGCGGATGTGAGCTTACTTTGATACTTACTTGGTGTTGCCTGGCGAGTGTCCGGGAGTCAGGTGTTTTTCGATAAGTAAAGAGAAGAAAGAGGAAATTGAATTGAAAAAATTGAAAAACAAAAAAAGATGATTTTTATTAGGGATTTGATCGGTCGAAATTTGATCAAAAGTTAAAAAAAAATGAATAAGAAACAAAAAAACTGTTATGTGGTAGTTTGTTGAAAGAGTGTGATGAATATCTTACGAGTTATTGCTGCAAGCGTCTAATGAAAATTGATTTTTTTTAATGACTCACTACGGCTATATACTTACCGAAGAGTGATTTCTGTCAAAGAAGGAATATTAATATACTCACTCGTTGAGATTTGAAAAATGTTCTCAGCATAATTAAACTCCTGTTCAATAGACAAGCTCGTAGCTGTAGTTAGAATTTAAAAAACGGTAAATAAACACATTTTAGCGAAAGGCAATTAGCTCCAGTTGTATAAAAACATATCCGACATGTCTCACTCGAATGCATATAGCTATTTATTTATTTAACGGATTTGTTTCGACATTATAAATCCACGTAGAAAATAATTAAATTCGTTAATACTTAAAAGTTGCAGCAATCTCTCGTTTCTTTTTCCTTTTATTCTTCTTTTTCTCACACAAAAGTCAACGATTTCGTACAACAAATCTACGTAGTGACAACAACAACAAAAAAAAAAAAAAAAAAAGAAATATCTCATTAACTAATCGATGTATAATTTATCTACGAAACTCATGAATCGGTTCTATATATCGAGTCTGAGCCTGGCTTTGGCTCTGGGTCGACGATGGACGCTACGTTTAAATGTAGACACTGTATAAGAGGCACCTTGCCCAGGCTACTGCTGCACACGTCAGCTTCTCTATTTGTCTTGGTTTCTTTGCGCAGTGAAGGGCCGCTCCTTGCCCTCGCCCTTGCCTTCGTCCTCGTCCTCGTCCTCGTCCTCGTCCTCGTCCTCGACTTCACCCGGTCGCCCAAGTCTCTCTCGGCTCTCACAATCAGTTGCCCCCGGTAGTAGTCAGTCACTCACTCTTTCATCTCTTACCTCTTTTTCCTGTCCTTTTTTTTTTTTATTTTTTTTTCTTTATCCATTTTTCATCTCTTCTTATTCTTTACTTTTTCTTCTCTCTTTCTCTCTCTCTTATATATTGTAGGCACCTCTTTTTGCCACCTTATATCACCTCCTGACTATAACACTCGCTCTTCTTCTTCTTCTTCTTCTTCTTCTTCTTCTTTTGCTTCTTCTTCTTCTTCTCAAGGCTCCTTATATTATTCCACCGAATACGCTGACCAGGTACTGCCTACCTAGACCCAACACGGCCTCATTACTCTCAGCGACTATTTGCGAATCATCGTCATCATCTTATATACGACGATGATGGAGAATTAATTTCAGTAACTCGTTACCGCGGTAAATCCGTTGAATAAATCTCTGACTATCGTTATAACATTTATGTCTCATTCCGAACACCATTTTTCATCGGAAAAAAAAAAACAAAAAAAAAATAGATTTTTACCAAATTATTAACACCGAGACGTCCTAAAATGAATTTCGTTTTATTTTTTTCTTCTTCTTCTTCTTCTTCTTCTCTTGATGAATAAAACAAAACAAAAAGAAAAAAAGTTGGGAAAGAATTGCTGCGTACAAGAGAAAGCGATAAATATATTATAAAGACAGAAGGCATGTGGATGCACATAATATACGGGTTTATTTACGAGGTGAATCCTTGGGTGTGGTGAGAGCCGGAGTATAAGATGATCAGCGAGTTGTGGTGGTGGGGTTCGATACACTGACCCCAGAAGACGACGCCCTGGTCTCCTCCTGGTGCTGGTGCTTGTGCTGATGCTGGTGCAGTTAGTTCCCCGCTACCGATTAATCCTCTCGTCGGCCATCGTCGTAGTTAGATGGCTATTTCGTTTCTTACGCTTTTATTTGACCCTCGTTTAACCGTATTATATACTTATGGACGATTTTCATACGAATATCTTACCATTTACAAAACTAATTGCGCGGTGGCGCCTAATGTGAGATTAAATCCTCTAATCGTTTCGCTATGTACCTCCATATATCTATATATATATATATCTAAATATATATGTATATATATATATATGTGATAACTTAAAACTCTATAGATAACACTCGCTCGAATCATTAATCAGCAATAATTACTGATCGAAGATAACCGCGTCACGATGCGATGGTCAGACTCGGACTGCAACTCGATGCACACGGCTATCTGGGTCCCCGCTTGTTGGATTGTAGAATGTATATTGAAGAATCTAAAAGCGACGTCTTCGATCTCTTTTATTCTCATTCAGTTCCTTTATTTCTTTCTTTAATCTTTCTTTATTCATCTCAACTCTTCGAGTCAATTTCTTTACCATATTCCTTCACCTTGATACACGCTCCTGCACAATCGAGTCCGAGACGCGTGACGTTCTCGTTCGTTTCTTCTTCACGCGCCCCAGATGTCAAACATCTTCTTTTTATCCTCAATCGACGCTATGTATCATCTCACAGTGTTCGCCTACGGCGACGTACTCGATTCGGCAATAGAAAATTCTCGAATTTATGTATTTGGAAATATTTCGGTGACCACGATAATTCAGACACGGTTCCGGCCATCGATTTCAAATTTCTTCCACAGTTTCACGACACCCTTATCTTCGGACTGACCTACAATCGTGGCCCTGTTATTCTTAGTTCAGAAACTGTGGAACGAATAAGAGCCTAAAATGTTCTGAATCGAAATGAAGTTATTATTCTTCGTACAATTTTCAGCTATAAAACTGAGCTTAGGTCATGCCGTAGATAAAGATGTCGCAAAACTCGGCTATAAATTTCAATCGGATGGATGAAACAGTTCGCGAAATTTCGTGGCTACCGTTAAGCGAACTCTAATCATTGAAAAAAGCGGAAACCTATCGAATTGTCGAATGCTTAAGGTAAAGAAGCAACGAAAGGCTGAAGCAACGGGCAGGAAAGAAACCCGATTAGATATCAGCGAGTATTATACGTAGCGAATGTCGAGAAAGAGAAAAAAGAAACGATTACTCATATACGTAGGTATATGTCTATAAGCGCGAGCTTGTGCTGTTGCTAAACTAAGCGGAATATAACGAACCGCAAGTTCGCCAGCAGCTGGTAAACGCTAAATAAAACGAGTCTGTTCCTCCGTGGCCACTAGACAGCCACTAGGCAAGAGGTAGACTTTGAATAGTGCGAAGAATATTTAACGCCAAGAAATTGCTCGCGTAAGTTTTCCCGGTGATACAGATAGCCGTGTAAGTAGGAAACGTTTCATACTTATTGTTAGTTAGAAACAGGCTATGATGGTAAAAAAAGAATTATGCCTTAACGCTCGTACGGCATTACACAGCCTTATTCTGCAGTTTATAACTACCTGTATATACGTAACTGCATATCAACCACGGAAGAACAGATGTGGATACCTTATACCTACTGCCTAGCTAGCTAGCTGCTCCGGCTAGTCTTAGGTATATCTAGCTTCGAGGTAGAACCACGACCCACGATCGGTGGGCAAGTGCGGGCCGACCTTTGACTCGAAGAATTTAATTTTAAAAAGTCGTGCACCTCGGGGCAACCGGTATGCCGTATTCTTGTGGCAATGAATTTGACCCGCTACCGCGATCCTCCTGAAGTAATACGGGATTTATAGTTAGGTCTAGTCGATTAGAAAATTTTCATTTATGATCTAGTGTCCAGGGAAAATTTTGTTGCTTCTTTCTTTTCTTTTCTTTTCTTTTTTTTTTTTTTCTTTTGAGGTTGAACCAATGGGTTTAATAAACTCGTTTATTGCCACGGTGTACTAGCACTAATAAATAACGATGGCGATAATAATAATAATGATAAAGGTATTTAAGTATGTCTGAAAATGACACATGTCGAAATGTTCGTAACTTGAGTAGCGTCGCGTACCTAGTCGATTCCCTTCGGGCAATGATCGTCGATCTTTTGGTACCGAGGAACGTGAGGAACGCCGATCTGCCGGCGTAAGATCACAAATCAAACAGTGGCGTATGGTCAATAGTTTATCAACGGTCGAGAGACCGTGTCAGGTAGAAGGGTGGCCGGGGCCACGGATAGCGTAGCGCCTGGGGCACCCGGGCCGACGAGAAGTCGAGGAGTCGAACGAAGAGAAGAGAAGAGAAGAAAAGAGAAGAGAAGAGAAGAGAAGCGAAGAGATGAGAAGAGATGAGAAGAGAAGAGAAGGGAAGGGAAGGGAAGTGAAGAGAGGAGAGGAGAAGAGAAGAGGGTCCAGAGAGGCAGCTGCCTCTGAGGTAGCTGCAGGCAACACGCGAACGAACTGACTACCCGCCACGTTCCTCGATCTTCTACAGAGAGGCCACCGGAGGCTATCGAGATACCTACGAACCTTGAAGGACCTTCATCGAGGTTACTGGGTCCAATTTTACACGATGTGTCGTCAATTTTATCGGATTATTACTATTATTTGATCAGCAGATTATTTTATGCAAATATTATACAAACCGTGTTCACGGGATTTGACACAATTATTTATCGTCTAGTTATTCGAATCGCGATTTATTCATACCATACCGTACCCGGAATGATTACGAGAACACATGTTCTTTAAAATCTCATGTCTCATCTCCGATGAAAAATTTTGCCGAAGTTTCTTGACGGTGCGGAGTTTTTGAGGTAGGAATTCGAAGAAATCTCATTACTTTTCATTATTATTATTCCAAGCGATGGAAAAAATGGCGCAAAAAATTGCTACCGCAATTTTTGAAATCGGTCCGGTATACACCGGACAGTGTAACACGTATATATTTCAAAAAAAGTGTGAAACACGACGAATTTTGATTACGAATTATACCTTCTACGTATAATTTTGTCATTTACGTATGTACATAGCGGAGAAGTTATTCGTCTGAGGTAAACTAGAATAACGTTTTTACATGATTTTAATTAATACACGGTGATCGTGATCTGAATTCTTCCGAATTTACAACACCGATCGATCGGAAACGACATCAACTACGGCTTATAAAATATATTCTGGGCTTAATTTTATTCGTTAAATATTTATCTCTACTTATATTGTGAATTTTTCGTTGATTCCTCGTTGTCGTCGGTACGATATAAGAACTTTATGTATACACATGCGATTTCCAGCCAGCCTGCACTACGTTTCATGGCAAAGTGGCTTCATTACTGGGCAAGAAACGCGCCCAGCTGTGAACGGCGTCGAGAAGCGTGTCTTCGCCCGTTATATGGTTACCTTCCGCAGTATTCTACCTGAATAATGAATCGTCCGTTTGTTTATTTATTTATTTATTTGTTTGTTTTCTAATTTCTCATCGAGTACCTCTTGCAGCGGACGTTCATACACCAAGAAAGAAAGTAGCCCTCATAATAGACAACAGCTGTGCCAGCATCTAGAAAATAAAATGCAGAAAAGAATACGATTAGAAATTCATCATACCCTTATACTATAAAAATATAGAAGAAATTTTTTATTTATTTATTTATTTTTTTAAAATTATAATCGAGGCACAAAATTTATCCTCCTTAGATTTTGTCCGTCAAATTTTCTCTTCTTTTTCCTCCTTTTTCTCTTCACGCGACATCCGATACTCACGGAGAGACAGAGATCGGCTCGAGTAAGTATAGGTATGCATGTATGTACATGCATACGTGTACACAGAGAGCCACGCGTCTATGAACGGACTGAATGACTGCGAGCACCTTGCTTTCTAGCCAAGGTCGTGACCGAAGTGGAAAGTCTGGTGGACAGGTGACTCCAGTCCGGAGAATGACGGGAACTAGAGGATGTGGGAATCTTGATATTCTGTCGAATCTATGAATAGAAATGAGGTATAAAATCAGGAAAATCTGCGGTTTGGTTTCTGGTTGAACTTTCCCTCCTCTTTAGGACCCGAGCATTTTGTTTCGAGAATGAATCTCTTTTTCTTTTTCTTTCTTTTTTTTTTTTTTTGTTTTTTTTTCTTGATGGCATTTAAGACCGCGAGTTTAGGGAATAACTATCTTTTAGTACGGTGTCAAAGTTGGGACTGTCCGAACGATCTTTAGGACCTCGTGTATATTTTCTTTATGGAGTTTTTATCCGAAGAAATTGTCCATTAGTTACTACAAATGGCCAATTAATATCTAGGTATCGTCCCAAGACAGACACGAACGTTTCTCGTAGTCACGGAACAATTCTAGTATGTACTGTATGCTCAGAGACATATGTGATATGCCTGACTCGGAATTATTCAAAGGTAATTTAGTGGTGATTAGTAGCCGGTGCTCACGCACTTTTTTTCCACTGTCATCACGATATAATAGCCGTTACCGTTTCTCGACTCTCGACTCTCGACTTGCCTGCATCAAGTACCTTACCTTACTTACCATGGACAACAGTCAACAGATGGGCCGTTTCTTTGACGTATATAAAATTCATACTATATATACATCCTCGTAGTACACGAAGAATCCTATTTCACGTCGTGAGTAAAACTTTCGGCATTTTCGAACGCATTAGTTTTAACAAACTGACCGAAAATGGGAAATGTCGCTGAGATAAAGTTACTTCCGGTTCATCAACGCGGCGAAAATCGAGAGAAAGTTTGTTCGAGGCGCTAGAAATGTCTGTACAAAATTTTGTTCAAGTCGGTTCGGTGCTTGCCGAGATACAGGGCTTTGAAAAAATACACCAGTCACTTCCGGTATTGCAATCCAATCAAAATTTGATTTACGGAAGGTTACCGGGCAAGTGGGTACTCAAAATTCTAAGAACTCGTCTTATGAATAGTTTTCGATCTACGACGTCGGCGTAGCGTTGTTTTAAAGCAGATGTAGAAGTCCTGGATTCCATAATATATGATGCGTATTCGACTCGTATATGGTGTATAAATGTACGTTTCGAAAATGCAAGGTTTTGATCGCGTATTAGTAATTCTGTCAAAAAGAGACAGAAGAGTATTTACGTGCCTAGCCCTTTGGCGATAAACTTAATTAATTAGTTGAACCTTGCTACCAGCTGTTACGAAGGACTCGCGTATCTGACAAGCGATAGAAAACCACCGTGAGCCAATATTATTAATGTGCTGTCGTGCCCAATGCAGGCTGCGTACGTTATACACAGAACTAGTTATGATGGATGGTTGAAACGTCGACCGAAATTGGAGCGAGTAGGAATACCTAGGCACGGTAGGGTCTTAAAAAATGATGAAAAAAAAAAAAAAAATCAAAAAGTGGGGTAGAATTTTAAGAGCGATTTTGTAACCTGCAGTGACTGAGTTCTTATATAACAGCGGGAATATCTCTTGGAAGATCGCGTTAAATAATTACCTCACGCCTTGAGACAAATCGACTTTTAACATTTCGTTATTGGGAGTGTCTGTAATAATTGTTACGCCATGTTACGCTCAGGTTTGTAGATAAACACCGACACCTTAGTGCCTCCGATCTACATAAGGTAGCTTGAGATCTGAAATTCGATCGTTTCAAATTAATATAGGTATATGGTTCAATTCTGCCTCTTCTTCGAACTTTTCAGCCTCATTGACATTTTTATAATAAATAACAAATTTCCCTTAATTTTAGTGAAAAAAGAAATATCGAAGGATATCATCACGCGGTAAATAAAATAATTAGGAGCTCGTTTATCCCAGTAAATTTTATATACGTGGAAGTGATTATACGTATATGGAACTCTCCGTATATACATATATATATATATATATATATATATTCGTGTGTGCAGGCTATACCTACTTAATTCATAAAAGCCAGGCCGAACTCTGGCTAAAAGGCGGAATGATTTTTATTTGAAAGTAAATTAGTGGAGCCGTACGCCTCTCCGTATAAATATCACCGTAGTTCGTATACGCAGGCAGGCAGGCAGGCAGGCTCAGAGAGTCGTTTCGTTTAAAACCAGTCCTGTCGATGGATTACCTTCTTCGTCGAGCAGTCGAGTCGAAAGTGACTAAAACTCGACGCTTCTAAGGTCAAGAACGAGTCGATGCTCTCAGATTCGATTAAATAAACAATTGAACGCGATTCTCGAAGGTCAGATTCTTTTCCAAAATTTAATCATCTCTTCAAGGATAAAGACAAAAAAAATTTCACAATTATTAATTAGAAGAAACAAGGGCTGAATTGAAAAAACAAAAAAAATTATTCATTCGAACAGATGAATAAATGAATAAATAAATAAATGAATGAATGAATGAATGAATGAATGAATGAATGAATGATGCCGCGATTTTTCCCTGTGTTTTTTTTTCTTTGACGTTTTTTTTTTTTTTTTTTGAGAAAATATAGTTCGATTGTATAAGATGATCGTTTCATAATTATGGTTCGAATTAAATCAAGTCGAAGCGGTCCAAGTTGGACTTCCCTTTGGGGCCCGTTTGGGTCCCATTCGGACCTCTTGGATCCGACGTTCGCGTCTCTTTCCCTACATGGACTGGCCGTGTAAAAAGTCGTTGGACCTCGCCGCGGTCAGCGAAGCGATCAAGACTTTGCTGATACACCGGTGCAGTAGAATGAAATCTGAGAACGTGAGGTCCGACGAGGTCGTGAAGTCCGGAATTTTAAAAGTCCCGAATGATCAAAATTCCGAATTCCGAATTTTTAGAAAAGGCCTTTCCCCGAAAGCCTGTATAACCGATTTGAAAAACTTCTAAACGAAGAACGCCGGAGGTTCAAAATTCCGAAAGCCGAAGATCCGAAAGGCCAAAACTCCGAAACTCGAAATTCACGCATCTATTCATTCAGGTCTCAATAACTCGGGCTATATTAATCGTATCGAAACCAATGAGGGGTCAAATTAATCGTCTCGAGATTGACTTTTTGGAAAAAAAAGTTTCGAAATCTTATCGATCATTAAATACATCGTGAAGCTATCGATTGAAGTAGATGAAACATTCATTGAATGAACTATTTCTTGTCTTCACATCCTGAAAAACAGACCGAAATTTTCGAATTTCTGGGCATCCGGGGGTCTGGACTTCAACGTTTCTGAAAAATTCGAAATTCTTGAGTTCGGTATATAAATGAAATTTATACGAGAATTCCCGACTGGATTTTCATTATTTTATAGAGTTTGCAGGTATATTCAGTTTTCTCAAGAATTTCAAATAAATAAATAAATAAAATATCTGCCGCGCTATTATAGCTACGTATATACCATAGCCTTATATTCTTAGGGTCTAAAACCCGCAGTTATATGATCATAAGTGCGCGCCGTGGTTATTTCGTTTCGCGTTTAACAAGCAATTAAGTAACGGAGTATTGAATTAATCGCATCATTGTAAATTGATATAAATTATGGATTTATTGGCTGTTTCCAGTAGCAGTTCGTTGGTACATAGGCACATATCTACCTCTCATATCTCCGTGTGTATATTTATATATACAGAAGCTGTTAAAATATCGTCTCAAAACGTGTCGTTATATTATTATACGCACCCATCGAATAAATGAGTCGGTTAAGTACCCGTTAAAATAATTTGTTTAGGCTTAAAAAAAGAAAAAGAAAAAAAAAAAAAACTAGTTATATTTGCTATCGTAATTGAATATCTCTCGCACTTATCTATAGTATAGCTAAGGTATATCACGTCTTACACTGCAACAGCCATTTACCAATAGGTGCAGGCGTTAACTTCTATTGACAAAAAAAATAAAGAAGGTAAGAAAAAAAAAAAAAAAAAAAATTGTCAAATTGTAAAATTGAAAAATGGAATGAGGAGAACGAATAAGAGCTATTGGAAATGTTTTTGAATTTTTAAACAGCTGCAAATAAACATTCGTATCCGTACCATTATCTCTACAGATTGATTGCTCAAACGTTAGTTTGTTAGTTACAAAATCGTACATATATACACCTATCAATACAACGTTAAAAAAATCTAGCCTGTATTAACCAGTGTGCATTGAACCGGGTATATAGGTATATTTATACGATTACCTCCAGCGCGGTTATGAGGTATTATTTAAACTAGCCAGATAGCTATAAAGTACGAAACCTCCGAGAGACATATAGTCTATACGTATAGTGTAAGTCACGTGTCTATGTCTATGATGTAATGAAATACCTCTGTACATAGAAATATTATATATATTTATATATATATATATATATACGTACTTCGGTAAAGTTTAACTGTCCTCATTGTTATTTACCTTGATTTAACTATATGCCTACCAACATCCGTATAGTATATATATATATATATATATATATATATACACACGTTAGATCGTATATTTGCTTACGACGTTATTGGATGAGTCTTAAAAAGCACACAGGTTTGTCCCATACGTGTCATTAAACAAGTGAGTAAGTAAAAATCTTGATTTTTTAATGAAATTTTACATTCTCTCCGTATTAGATATTATTATTATTATCAATATGATTATTATTGTTGTTATTATTGTTATATGAATAAATTTGGAACCGCGTGTATATACGGATGCGGTACTTGTAATTAATTTATCTATTACTTAGCCTCTCGCCTTGTGCCGCCCCGCGGGTTTAGAATATCCAAATACCAATTAACTTTTTATCATAATGATTGAAACAAAAAAAAAAAAAAGAAAAAAAAAAAGGAGGAAGAAGAAGAAGATGAAGAAATCGAAGAAACGAACGAAACTGGAATGTCTTATTAATCCTCGTACTTACCACCCGGAGCTGTAGAATTTCCGAATTAAAGATATCTTTATCGTAATGAATTTTGATGAAAAAAAAAACAAAAAAAAAAATCAAGAGAGAAATTGAAAAAAAGAACTCTCGTTATCAGGGAATATAATTATAAATACAGATGCGTCTAGGTACGCGTAGTTCAAAAGATCTTTACGCGGTATTTTCTCGTGTGGAGAAAAAAGAAAGAAAGAAAGAAAGAAAGAAAAAAAAAGGAGAAATTAAATTCTAGAAAAAGATAGCCGATCGCGTTGATCGTTGATCGTTGATCGTTGATCGGCGAGCTCGAGGTCAGTACGAACCTATCGATCAATCTCAACTCCCAGGGGTCATCTCTGTGCTCAGAGCAGCTGTTTGCCTGGCTGGTGATCCAGAGTCATCGATCTAACCAACCTGACTAGATCAGGAGAGAACGATATACTCTTCGACGATTACGACGATCGGGGAACGAAGCGTACGATCTCTTCTTACTTTTTTTTGGTTTTTTTTTGGTTTTTGTTCTTCGTTGTATTCTCCGTGTGTTAAAAATTAGACTGAATTCGTCGAGAGGAGATTCGAAATTCTTTTGAAAAAAAAAAAAAAAAAAAAACGTGTGAAATATTTTATTGATTACTTTTTTTCATTATTTTTTTTTTTTTCTTTGGTTCTTCTCTTCTTCGTTCGTTTTTCATCAGTTTAACACCTATTAAACGTGAAATAAAGATAGTTTTAACCGCCGAAGGTTTTTTTTTTTAATTAAAAATGAGAGAAGTTTAAAAAGCAAAAAAAAAAAAAAAAGAGAAAAAACTGTTGATACATTACCGGAGGCAGATTTAATTTCTGAGTGATGAATAACCGCCTTGCGGTAGCTTGAGTTATGTTTTTTTTTTTCTTTTACGAATTCTTACATACCTAGTGAATTGATCACGTGTCCATGGTAATCAGCGAGTTTCTGCATCTTTATATACTATTTACAACCGTGATATTATAATATAACGTTGAAGTTTCGGCAATTAAATATAAATGCGAGAAACTCGGATCAAAGGTCAGGTTTTAATTGCAACTAACAGATCGATCGATCGGTGATCTTTGATCGTACGATCGATCGAAAACTTCGATCGGTTTAAATATATATATATATATACACATACTCGAAGAACTTATCTCTCATCTCGTATCTCTGTACACACATACCTATACCTATATACGCGATTATAAACAGAATCGACTTACATACCCGTGTTCTCAGCAATACTTCTTCGCTACCGCGCGCGTAGGTCATCGAAAATATTTTACCAAATTATTTTAAATGCTAGTTAAACCGCTCGATTATAGTAGTTTTTTTTTTTTTTTCACTCTTTTTATTGTCGGTTGATATTCGAAAGATCATAAGTGTTTTTTTTTTTTTTTTTTCTTCTTCTTTTAAACTTAGCGCGAGACTTGAGGAAAGTTGGCGATTCCGTTTTTGCGAGAATTCCAAATCCCGATACTCTCGTTGATAATATAATCAGTAGTCGTCAGAAAAGAAGAAAAAGAAAAATTTGCGCGTGAAATTTCAGTACCAATTATCTTTTCAAATGATAATTCACTGAAACTCCGTATCGTTTATTTTCTCAAACTCAATAATGATGGATGTAAAAATTATTCTATGTATAGGTACGAAATTTCTTGAAAAAAAAAAAATCTTTCAACGTTTCTACAAAATTCAGTCCGCTAATAACCTACGCGTTGATGATGAGAATAACAAGAATATAACCAAAAGAGCATTGCACCGTTTCGCGACCTTGCGTGCCGTATATATAACTACAAGTAGATGAAAATACATAGGATATTCATCCCAGTACCAAGGCTAGTATTTACCGATAAACACTATATATATTCACGTATATACTATAAGTAAATCTATGTAACATACATACGGTGGAGGTACCGTTCGATCGGGATTATAGCGGATAGGATAGGATAGGATAGGATAGGATAGGATGGGATGTACTACCACCTTCTTAAAACGACGTTTCTATACCGTAGCTACGTCTGGAGGCAAGCAGAGCCTGCTGCCTTGTGCCTCTTTACTTGCCGGGTCGCGGCGGGCACGAGGATCCAGATTGTAAGATTTCATTCTGCAAACCTGCAATTTGTGAAATTGACGGGCAATTTGTACACCGGTAATTGTGACACGATCAAACGGATACTCGTTATGAATGACTATATGCGGAATCGTATACAGCCATTCTTAACTTCGTTGCTTCTTCGTCTTCTCCTCAATCTTATATTATTATTATTCGCACGGCTCGACGTAGACACGAATTTCTGTAATTTCTTACTCCCAATTGTAGCTCATATTTCTCTTAAAAATTCGCGACAAACTTGTGTCACTCTCAATGCACGGAATTACCTGTATATATATATATATATATATATATATATATATATATATATAAGTTATGCATACATTTCTTATATCTAATGCAGATATTATGTTAAATCGCGTATTTCAGTAGTCATTTGCTATTTTTTTTTTTTTCTTTTTTTTTCTTTTTTTTTCTTTTTTTTTTTTCGTCAATACGTTTTTGTGCGGAATTTTTTCAAATCCGACTACAGATGTCCGAGTGTAGGTGTAGGTACCGAGTACTAGGTATACATACCTACTACGTACCGACGCATAATATGAGGTGAATGCTAATGAAACTTCCGTTGAGTAAAAAAAAAAAAAAAAGAAATAATTATTATTAAGCAACCAGGTGGAACGTGCGGATAATAGTCGGTAGCTATAAAACAGTCGTAATAATTAATATTAATATACCCGGTATACAAGACGAGGAATTTATTGCCTGAGTAATACTATTGCAGGTTTCCTTTAAGAAAATGCGACTTTTAATCATTCCAACGAATTTATAGTAACCGAAAAACGAAAATTCGTCGAGAGAAAGATCGAAGGTCCGCGTGACAAGGCTCGACGAATTATCCCGGAAATGACGATATGAAAAGTTACGAAATTCACAAGATTATACATCCGGATCACATGGACAGGGAAATTTTCGTTTCTACGCGAAAAAGTTTTACTTTTCAATTTTTTTTTTTTTTTTGATAATTTTTGAGAGATTTGTAAAAAATTAAAAATACAAATTTCAGTATCGGATGAATCGTTGATTCCTCTGAATTGTTTTATTCCTCGGGTTCGTTAGACCGTTGCGAAATTCCTCGGAAAATTGCGAAAAAATGAAAATAAAAATAAAAAATTAGACCGATATAATTATCGCGTGGATATATGCGGGGTACATAATATAGCATGGCTTTAACCATCCTCTGAACATAGTTAACAAAGTTTTTTCCTTCTTTTTTCTTTTTTTTTTTTCCCTTCCCTCCTTCAGATAACTTCGTGTTGTCGGTAGAGGCTTTGTAAGATTCTGTAAAAGTTTTAGCTTTCGCAATAAAACTACGTACACATGCTAACTGTGTTGGGTATATACCTACAGGGTAGGAGAGGAACGAGGGCGGGGGTAAAAGTTGACCTTATATACCGTGAAAAGATAATATTTTCTATATATTAGGATACAGATGTAAATACAATATATTTATATACATAATACAAAGGCGAATTAATGCGTTGGTTACTATAGGTACTTTGCATAACGTGGAATACGAGGTTCTATACCCGAGTAGGTGCGGGGAAGGTTGTACTACGTAGTACACACTACCTACTCCGAAGTATCTTAAGCAAGCCACTTTCAATTTTCTTGCACGAAGCCATTATTGAACAGGAATAAAATAAAGTAACGAAAAAAGAGTAAGAAAAGGTAAAAAGAGAAAAAGAAAAAAAATTGAAAAAGAAACTAAAAGAGGAAACAAAAGAGAGGCAAAAAACGATGCCGCGAGTCGTCGAGCCTGTAGGAACCCAGAACCCATTCACTGCCTGCTCACCGTTCGCCTTTTTCCATATACATATATATGTATATGGAATATATATACAGGATAAGGTGCTGCACACTTGTGAATCCAAATTCTTACGGTGTTCGTATATATGCCCTGTACATATATTATTTATATTCTTATATGTATAGCTAATGTAGTCACTCGCTCACTTATTCACTCATTTAGGTATCTCCGATGTATATAATAAGTATATATATATATATATATGTATATATGTATGTATATACATGTGTATATATAGGTATACGAGGCTGCTGGTGGTGCTGCTGCTGCTCCCGCAATATCGAAAGGGTAATTAATTACGGAACAGGCGTGCATATCTTCCGACATCTGCACCGCGCTCCCTGCTTTACATTGTGACCGACTAGTATGGGTTACCGCGCGCACGCCTGCAGTGGCTGTGCTTTGCTTTGCTTTGCCTTGCTTTGCCTTGCTTTGCTTTGCTTTGCTTTGCGGTGCGTGGGTGCACCGCTGCTTTCAAGTATCTCCATACACGTATACATGAACGATATATATATACTCGATGATTACGGTCATACCTGCGGTCGATTTCGTCGCGTAAAAAAAAAAAAGAAAGATTGAAAAAAAAAAAAAAAACGAATTTCAACTTTTGGCAGTATTTATAAAAGTGATGAAATTTTGCCAAATACATGTACATACATACATACATACGTGGGGCATTCACAGAAACGTTTTCAGTGGGGTAGTACAACATAGAAAAATTTCAACCAAATCAAAAGTGATCGGGTTCAAAAGGTGGTCGATAAATTTTTTTCTTTTTTTCAGAAGAAAATTACAGTTTTGTATAGGAGATACATGGGTCAAAAAATGAGGAACCCAAAATCGTGAGTAACATACGAACCACTGAAACTAATTACTCGGTAAAAGAAAAAATGAAAGAAAAAAAAAACGAAACATGTATATTTTATTTTTCATCAGCCTCTCCCGCCCCTTAGAAAAAAAAAAAGAAAAAATATAAAAAAATAAAAAAAAAAAAAAAAGTGAAAGGATCGAATAAAGGAATTACAGAAGTAGCCGCGTGCGGATGTCGCCATATATTTATTTATCGTTCGAAACCGTACAAAGCGAGGTAACTTCGAGTGGTACAGAGAGAAAGAGAGAAGGGCAAGGGGGGGGGGACCTCTGTAGGGAAAGGGAATCTTTATCCACGATCCGCTATCCATACTCCCATATACCATACGGCTATCTGGTGAAAATCTACCGACGTAGGTACCTCTACTCCGCAGGGCACTGCCACTCGGACTTGCGGTGTGGCATGGCGTAGCGCTGTACTCCACTGCTATGCTCTCCTGCAGTTTCATTCCATGCTAAAGCCACTGCTGCATCGCACTGCACTGTCGTGGTTTTTCCTCCTTGTATCGTGTAGATAGATGTACGTATACGTATACATATATACATATATACATATAGATGTATACTTACGATCCAGGGATCCTCGATGCACCGGTGTTACTACTCCGGTTGCATATTGGGCCGTAATTATCTACTTGTTTCTTGGCTTCGCTCCTGTTAGCTTCTGGTTAAACCTCTACTTGGAACTCGGCGTCGTTTCCGCCACCTGTTAGCTCGACGCTACGTGCATGTGTCGATAGCTGTGTGCATGCACGCGTGCGTATCTTACGTGAACTTCGTAAACTTCACTTTGTATACTAAAGGGGAACTATATCGCTTGACTAATGGCGTGAGGTCGTGGAATTTCTTTTTTTTTTTCTTCTTTTATGCTGTAATTCGCTGTAAAAATAAGTAAAACCTATAAATAAGCGTGTGAAAATCAATTTTGTCAAATTTGATATTAGACGCGATTTCCTTTGACCTGAATCATCGTTCGGGTTAAAAACTGAATGTTTCTGCGATGTCTACTTAGGATTCGTATTATCTGGCTATACTATGAATGAAAGAAACGATGAAAAATACCGACGGTAGAAAACTTATTGTTAATTAATTCCGTGTAAAAGAAAAATAAAATTTCATTTAAGAATTGGAATTCAAGAATTGGACAATTCTCAACGCTCTTCAACATATGCGCGGTTTAGACGTATATTATCTTCACGTATACGTGTATAGAGAGAGAGAATTTTAGGGGAAAAAGTAATCAGTGGTAACCCGCGGTTTTACGTTCTGTATCTATATATCTACAACCTTAATTTTCTTTTATCTCCCATAGATATGCAACGCTATAGTCTCACCATATGTAGAGTCGTATGAAAGAATGCGCCTTAACTCATCTATTTTTTTTTTTAGTTGATCATAGTTTTTTTCTTTTTTTAATTTATTTTTTTTTTTTCAACTTCATTTCTATATCTATTTCTGTTTCTGTCTCTGTTTCTTCGTATACCTATACAGCTCGTGTAACGATATTCTTTCAGAAAGTGTAAAATCGTTTGAACACGTCTTACTTATGTATTATGCGTATTTATGTATATGTGTACATATGTATAGATATATATTTGATAAATGTAAATGCATACACGATATACACGAATCAGGTATATATACTAATTACATATATATATATATATATATATACAGCTCTATATATGAGCGTCGAATTAAAGTCGTAAGTCGAACGCGCGTCTGTATCATCAACAGATCGCGGTGGTCAGTATAGGTACACACGTACAGGTACTACATACAAGTATATCGCGTGCCGCGTATAATTATTAAGAAAGAAGTTATAATTCATCGGCGGGGGGGGGGGGGGGGGGGGGAGGATCCGCGCAGTGCGCAACCACTCTAATCCCTCTGGTATTAAATTAACTATCTAACAACAATATAAGCCCGTTGACGGTAGCAGGCCTTAGTAAATAAAATATACTATGTACTATGTAATATACCAAAGGAAATGAAAGAACCAAGGAAATAAGGAGAGAAAACTAAAGCGAGAGGTAGAGAACAGGCGAGCGGGTTTGCGGGTCGCCGATGATGCCCTCACGGTCCTTATACTACCTCTCGACCACCGAAGCGTAAGCGTAATGACGATTGCTGACCGTTTTATCCTCTTCTTTTTTCATTTTCACGAAATTCTTCTTGTCGAAAGAATTCTTCATTTCGAACTATTTATATATATATATATATTAGAGTGGACGTTAAATACTATCTTGAGGAGTTAAGCCCCACATTTTATAGAAAACAAATTTTGGCCCCAGTGCGAGGTTTTTGGAATGAAATTAACCCGTGCCGTTAAGGTCGCAAGGTTCCCACGTGAAACACATGCATTTTTACGGATCTCAATTCAAAAATTCACTGTGAGGCTAATTTTAATTCGAAAAATTCTAAACTATGTGAAAGTATCAGGTATGTGTACTACTACATGGAGAAAAATCGAGGATATCATACCGTAAGTAAGTAATACTTACTGAAAATTAGAATTTTAGGCCGTAAAATCGATAAAGAGAATTTTAGTTTGGATTGGAATCATGAACAGATTTAACGGTATGACATCCTCGATTTTTCTCCATGTAGTAATACACGTACCTTTTACTTTCACATAGTTTAGAATTTTTCGAATTAAAATTAGCCTCACAGTGAATTTTTGAATTCATTTTAAAAACCTTGCACTGGGGCGAAAATTTTTTACGATTTTTTGTCTACAAACTGTTAGGCTTCACTCCTCAAGATGGTATTTAACGTCCACCCTAATATATATTATATACGTTTCCATAATTTTCATAGCGACACGAAAAATTATTCGATCTCATATATATGCCGTTCACCCGACTATTCTCTCATTTTGTACAAGAATATGATAAGGGCAAGTATGGATATGGATATGGATATGGATATGGATATTTTGTCTACCTGGTGGGTATACGCTCGTTTTTGATCGTTAGACGTTTACGTGCGTTACCGCCTATAACTCCGTGCTGTATGTATGGGTATGTAATGCCTGCTATATAGGGATAATATAATAGCAATCATGTTAATTATTGTAAGTAGGTAGGAGCCCGCGCGCGTATGGTATGTTTGTGGGTGTATGGTGCAGTAACGGCGTGTGCCACCATTACTTGAATCGCTCACCGTGAACGCGGTGAAGAACGTTGAACATATATAGCGAACAGTGAACACTGAACAGAGTGGCGCACGCTATTCGCGTTTATTATTCTTATTTAGCAAACGAGCGCTTCTGAGGAAACATGGGTAGCGATAAGTCGGGTAGCTAACGCAAGAAGCAAGAACTTTTACGTTCATTATCTACACACCCTGCGATTTACACTCCGTCATTATTCGACAATTTTCAGCGACAAGGAAAATTTGGAAAACCTTGACGAATTTAGGGATTGACTCGAGGGTCTCGATCTGTTGATTCTCACCCTCAAAAAGCCGATTTTCAAATTCGACGAAGAATAGCGAAAGCGTTTCTTTTTGGTCACTTTGCGAAGGATTGTGGGAGCATCGGTAGTCCGATTCGGTTGGTTAAGGGCTGTCTTCTTTTCTGAGACAATACTTCATGGGATATCTATTGGAACGCTCGATAAAATGAAAACTGCAAAGAATATAGGACGTTTTGTAAAAAGATAACAAAAAAAAAAAATGCATTTTGGATTATAGAAAAATTGCGTATCTTCTACAATTTTGTTAATAAGAGAAATTCCATAAGTCATTATATATGCAGTATTGTTTCCCGAAAAAAAGCAGCCATTAACCAATTGAATCGGATTATCAATGCTCCTAAAATCCTGCGAAAAGCGATCGTAGGGAAATCCCTGATTTGTGTTTCGTTGGAGGTAAAAAGCGACCGTTGAATGGTCAGAATCTATAGATCGAGACACCCTCGTTCATACTTCAATTTATCAAAGGCCTAACTTTTTAGAAACAGAAGAAATCAATGTGCAAAGTTGAGAAAGGGTAGCGAAGAATCCATTTTTGCAATTTTATTATCATTTTTATTTTCATTTTTGACCGGATAATCTGATTTCCCTTCTTCGATGTATACGCGCATTTATTCTCCTTCCTATAAAGCAACGCCCTCACCTTAATCTTATATAGTCGCAGTAGCGAGTCGCGATCCGCTCCGCGAGTCACTAATGATACTGTAAGCTCAGCGGTTTAGGTTGGTTTACTAGACACCAGATCCTAGATACCCCAGATAGCAATCTTGATTTTATAATTTATAATCTATGTACAGATACTGTTGATATTGGTAGGTATAAGGTATAAGGTATGTGTCGTTCGCACTAATTAACTTCACCTATATCGAGTCAAACCGAAACGGATAGGTATATAGCTTTTCGAACGTCAATGCTTCGACTTTTACAGATCTGTCTGTAGGAACTTGATTTATTATTCCGTCGTCGAATTTCCGAGTGGTCAAAATTTTGGAAACGTCGCGTAGCTTAGCACATTAAAATCCCCGAAGATACTTTTTGAAATCGGCTATGTTGTCTTTCGGGGTAATGTACCCTTTTCGAAAACCGTGAATCGTTGATATTCGAATTCGGAATTTTCAAAAGTCTCTATTTCCTTGATTCTGACAAAATTCAACGAACGTATGTATAGCAATTTTTTCCTCCATACCGACGACGCAACATATCCGGTCGATTAGATTAGACGGCCCAGTTTGTCTTTTCGAAAACCTCAAGCCACACCAATGTTGGTTTAACTTAATACAGGCTTAACTCTACCCTAAATAAACGAGAAGGTATCTCGAAGTAATTGAAAGCCGCGAACATAGATTCGAGATACTATTAGATACCTGTAACCACGATGATGGTAGCAACGAAATCGTGGCTATGAGGTATAAATGAACGGTCAAGATATCGCAGCTAGGTAAGAAGGGAGCAAAAAGAGAAGAGAAGAAAAATAAGACGTGACTGACCTCGATTGTATAGTGGAATTAATTTGAGAGAGGTAATAACGAGCGCGTATATTAAAGTTTGATCTTAATTAGCTGTAACTTAATTAGGATCACCGCCGTGACGGTTGGGTTGGGGCAGGTCTGAGTCGAAGGCATGACTCGGTGCTCGGTATCCGTGCAATAATTAAGACCGTATGCCTCTCTACCTATGTCCGAGAATCTACGCCCGAGGTATGACCACCGATGCAAGATGCGTTCAGAGACCTACCTGCACCGTGCACCAGTAACTAGACACACGACTAAAATGAAAACTGAACTAACTAACCAACTAGCTAACTAACTTAACGCTAATCTTAATTGCCTCGATCCTCCCTTATAAGAATCCGATTATTTATCCCGTATAGCTATCGTATGAGTTCCTTCTATCTGTTTCTAATTCCATCTACGTAGATGAATACACGTATGCCTACGGATTTCTTTTTTCAAATTTATTCATGTCATCAAAGGCGTCTTTTAATCGCTTGAAACTGACTCCAATCTTATCGTTTAATTACGAATCATTACCAATATCTAGACGATTATAAATCCGACGAGAGTCGAATCAGTTAAAAGGTATCTAGATTTTATTCACGATTAAATTTCTCTTCGGCAGTTTTATTCTAAGAGATAATTTTCATTTTATATTAGGATTCGGTGTAATCGCTATCTCCTTGATTGCACGCGTGGTATCACCTCTCGTCTCCTTCTCTAGAAAAGGTGATAGTCGAATCGAAGTAAAACTACGACCGCTCGCCCGCGAACTTCGCTATTTTATTTATTCAGCATTCAGGAAGCTGTTCATTCTGGCCAGTCTGTACCAGCTAATTAAAGGTCAGATTAGTTCAACCTGTAGCATAAAAATGAAACAGTCGCTTCCGGCGTTCACGCGAAATAGCTATCTCGCAACGCTTTCTGGCACTTTTTTTGTTTTTTTTTTTTTTTTTCCTTTTTCGTTTTCTTTTACTCGGTTCATTTTTTGATATTTTTTTCATAAAATTATACGCCGATTTAAGAAACTCATATGCATATTCAGCTACGTCAATGCATCGGCCGCAGTAGCAAAGACCAGCAATGCTAACGGAATCGAATCATTAGTGTCACACCGGTGTCTATCGACTCTGCTAATGATTGTTATAGAATGACCATGTGTAGATAAGTAACTTACGTATGTAGAAACGAAATAATAGCATTGTACTGTGCCTTTATATACCCACTGATCAGATTTCTATCTTCAATGAGACGTACATATATTACGCGACTGTAGGTTATATCTACAAGCATCCTAGTCGGCCGTAACTCAGCCACTCCTACAATTTATAATTTATAATTTACAATTTACTGTTTACTATTATTCTATACACTATTCGCTATTATACCGACCACCCCCGTTCTCCACTTCCACAAGCCTGCAATTTCTCGCGGTATTACTAACGCGTTAATATGCCTCTTACTTTATGTTACACGTTAGACGTAGTGCCGCACTCTTATACACAGTTTCCGTATGATTTTTAAATCTATGATCGCTTGTTCCATTAGACGTGAATAATCAGGTGTATTATAGAGTTTTTACATTCAATTATCAACGCGACAATCCGATCTGTGATCAGTTTCCTAACTATTATCATTTACACTCGGTATAATTGTATACCCTTTAACGCATCAACGGTTATACAACTTTTGTCTCTCCTCGTAACTTATAGGGGAATTTCATTATTCACAGACTATAAGTTGCAGAATTTCTCTATCATCGGTGAATCCGATTATCGAAATCGTACTCGACGTCGTGAAAAATGAATTCGAGTGATACTCTTTCGATCGAGACGATTTCTAACAAGACAATAAACACCAATAAATCGGAAAGCTGATTCAAACCGAAGATAAAAAATCGGCTTAAATTTGACAAAATTAGGAAACTGATCTTGACAATCGGTAAAATCTACTTCTCCACCGTATATTCATTATATATATAGGGTATAGAGATGAAGCAACTTGTGATTGAAAGTACCGATTAAGGACAGTCGATCGGGAACTTAACTGTACGTGTCGCTGTCATGTTATGGTTAAATATAGTGCATGTTGTTCGCATAAAGGAGATCGGTTCGCCTGCGTGGGCCTTGGTTTATTTCGCTGTCATTTTATTAACGATTCTTGAACCAGCACCAGCACCAGCACCAGCACCAGCACCAGTCAGCTAGGCTAGCTATAAGCTTAGCTGTTGCATTATTCTACGTATATCCCTTATACCTTACGTTAGTTAGTTAATGATCGTTACCAGATATAAGGGGATATGTATAAGAGACGATCTTAAACATACGTTACACTTAGATGTACGTCAACCGGATGTGACGGTGGTGGCAGTGGTTGGCGCTGGTATAGGTGGGGTTGCAGTGGAATTTAAACCGTGTTACGCGGTTTACTTTATGCCTGGCGATCTATACGTACGATAAACGAATAACTTTGCGTGATGGTGCAACTGCTTATGGCCTGTGCCAAGCGCGTGTCCGATTATAAGATTAATTTCATTTTTTTTTTTTTTTTTTCTTTTTTTTCTTTTTCTTTTTCTTTTTTTTTTTCTTTCAATCTCGTACCTTATACACCGCAGCTTTGTAATAAATTTCTATGTACGGCATTATCGGTTATTAGAATTACAACGCCGTCGCAAGGTTTTATTTATTTGTTTATTTATTTTATTTTTTTTTCCGGAGGAAGAGGAGTCTTGTGAATGAATGTATAACGCGAGTAGTATATATTACAGCTATGTAACTGAATGAAGTTCGTTTCTTCCTTGGTTTGAAATGGTCACATAATATATATGTATGTATATGCATGCACGCTGTAAAGGACACGTGAGTAATGCTTACTCTCCCACAACGAACGGGTAGGAGATGATATTATAATAGTTAATGTTGGACATGAGAGCGTATGGAGAGACGGTGCAGGACAGGAAGTCGAGTGAAGACTTCCTCTCCGCGAGAGGCACGAGGAACTTCGCATCGCGGCGCCACAGTACCTCGTACTCCTCCCTCGTGCACGCGATTCATTCATTCATTCATTCATTCATTCATTCATTCATCCATTCATTCATTCATTCATTCATTCATTCATTCGTTCGTTCGTTCGTTCGATCATTCATTCATAATTCAAAAACTATATTTGTTTTCCTTTATTTCAGTCTTTTTTCTTTTTCTTCATTTTTTTTTTTTTCAATCTTCTCGAATAATCTTTGCGGAATTATGTCGCACGATAAAAGTTGTATTTGCTTGTTTTTTTTATTTTTTTTGTTTTTTAAATTTAAAAATTTTTGTCGTTTTCTAAATTATCTCAGTCTGCGTTTCGAATACTTCGCTCTATATGTGTGTATATGTATATACACCTACGTATGTTGATTTGCGGTAGCAGTGTAAAAGTAGAAGAAAAAAAAACAAAAGATAAAATAACGCAGCGGCGGAAATTTGGCCGGGCAGAACGGTAGGCCTCGTGCTGTATATATATCTAGACTATAGTAATTATGGTTCATCGTCCTGAAAAGGTTCATGACGTGAGAGTATGAATTAGTCTAGGAGCCACTGGTCATTAATTTGTAATTACAGATTTACAAAGGAAGTATATCATCGAAAGCGTAGCGAAAACTGACCGAAATAGGTATATCTTATAAAGTATAATGATAATATGCTACTGTACATACATATGTATATACATGTATACACATATGTACGTGATCAGGATTGATATTCGATATTATATTTAGAAAGGAACCGCTTTAAAAAAAAAAAAAAAAAAAAAAAAAAAAAAACACAATACAATATGTTTAAATCGCTGGAATATCTATATCATTTTAATTTTTTTTTTTTTTTTTTTCTAAATTCCCTGTCTCCATTGTCAATTATTTTCGAATTAATGACAAATGTGCATTCGCTTCGACCGATAAAAGAAAAAATCAAAAAATTAAAAAAAAACACCGGGATATATAATATTTCCTTACGAGGTGACAGAAAAAAAAAAAAAAAATCATTCTGGCTCATCCGATGGGTAATTAAAATGAGAAAGGAAGAAAGATGAACGTCTCCGTTTTTTTTTTTTTTTCCCCCTTCAGCTCTCCCACTTCTCAATAATTTATTGCCACGCGTTCTCTCTGACACGGACTGCGATATCGAAATATTTTTGGCTCTTTTTTTCCTTCTTTATACTCTTTTTGCGTCTGATGTTCTTTTATTTTATTTTTTTTCTATACATCTCAACATGAAACTATACGGTGATCAAAGTTTGGTCTGACCCTAGAGGCCAGATTATCCAGGGCACCACCACCGCGGACAAGTCATTGTAACGTGTGGGGAGGAGGGTAAGGTGTACAGTAGGTACCTTACGTGCGGTGTAGGAAAAAAAACAAAAAAAACTAAAAAAAAAAAAACTTAGAAAAAATGTAAAAATAAAAAAATAAGTAAATAAAATAAAAATGAAAGATACTGTTGCCAGCTCCGAGGATGGAGCAAAAAGCGTGGATAATTTAAATTACATTTCTCATCATAACCCGCGAGCTGGTTAAACCAACACCGCGTGGTAGAGCTTCTTTTTACTTCCAACTGAGAATATGGGGATATAAGAAGAAGGACGGGGGGGGGGGGGCTACGCCAACGCAAACTCGCCGTCGCCGCCGAGAACGGCGCCCCGACGCGACGCCCTCAAAATATATCTCGAGAATATACACGGAAGAAGAATTGAGTTGAGTTAATACAATCTTGTCAGTTCGTACCTGCAGGACTAATTCCACTCGCTAGCTATGTATACACGTAATTTCTAAGGCATCAAGAACCCCGCAGCAAGAGCAACGAGACCTCTATTATATCTATTCTAGTTTATCCTCTGCAGCTCTCTGTATATTGTACACGTCGAATTTAACTCTCGTATACATATGTACATGTAACTATAATATTTCATATAGGGCCCTCGTATAGATTTTTTTCACACGGTACCCTCAATCTTCGACGAGATGGAATTTTTCGAACGTTTAAATTCCAAATTCCGTTTCTTAAAGTCGAGAATAATTAGATATTATAATTTTTTTTTTTTTTTTTTGTTCAGAGTTCTGATTAAAATAGTAAGAATCGATCGTTCATTATTTATATACCGGAAGGTCCTTAGATCCGAAGTTCAAATTCTGCAA
The DNA here is from genome assembly GCA_963966615.1 of Tenthredo amoena. Taxonomy (NCBI): domain Eukaryota; kingdom Metazoa; phylum Arthropoda; class Insecta; order Hymenoptera; family Tenthredinidae; genus Tenthredo; species Tenthredo amoena. The sequence continues at coordinate 2,048,165 of OZ016492.1, read as the reverse complement.
TTGATAATTTGAGAAAAAAAAAAAAAAACATTTCGTTATGATAAACTGATAAGATTTATTTTCACCACTTTTTAATAATACCTAACGAATGTCTGTGAGATATACTATAAATATCTGTCGAAGCTTGTGTATACAGGTAAATTAGTAAATCCTGTAAACGCGTGTAATAAATCATTAAAAAATACTTTTCACTCGTATATATATCTGGTATATGTATATATGCACGTAGGTATAGGTATAGTATACAATAAACGTTCGATAAATTGATTTCGAAATATTTCATCATAGCTCTGAGGCAGCTATACGATATTCTACACGTAATATATAATATAATAGATAATAGAACCTATATATATATATATATCATCTACGTATATTTTCTGGTTATAACATTACACATACCTTACGTAGGCATGCAGTACCTTCTTGTTATATATTATATAGGAAAAGTTTCTCCGTTTTTGGTCCCTTTTCAAGGACTCTCTAATATCTACCACCGCCTTATAATAACAAGCTATTATATACACACACCTATGTATGTATATATATATATATACATATACACGTATATGGTCAAGAAGCTAGCCATGCGATCCTCCGCGGATGTCTCCTTGCACACAGTTCGCGGCGGTCAGAACAATGGAGTACAGAGTACAGCCGAGCCCGTGGTTCGCCGCTGTGCAGTGCAACTATAAGGATCGGCGGCAAAAGACCCAAGGAGCCAAGAGGTAAGAGCCAAAGAGCCAAAGAGGCAAAGAGGCAAAGAGGCAAGAGGCAAAGAGGCAAGAGGCAAGAAGCAAGAAGGGCGTGGATCGAGAAGCAATACGCGCCATATATCAACACTGGACCGATAACGAGGTCTTCGTGAGGCTACCGCGGCCACCTCTTCGAATTCTCGTTCGAGCACCTGCACGTTACCTCGATGTGACATCCTGTACGGTTTATCCACGTAACATACGTATACCGTATATACGTTGCGATTATTAAGAAAACTGATTCTCCTCTTTTTTTCTTTGTTTCGATCAGTTTTTTTTTTTTCTTCGTTAACGAGACTTGAAGAACAGTATTTTCATTTTTCGGAACCGATCTAATTACTCGAAATACCATCGAGTGTCTGAAGAATATGGATTTTTTAAATCCTGTTTTTTTTTTAGTAAATAATTCTTTCGAATTTGTCGTAGAGATTTTTAATCTCTCTTTCGACCTGTTTTTTTTTTTTAATTTTTTTTATTTTTATGTTTCTTTTCGGATACTATATAAAACTCGATTTATAAACGGGAGCTGCTGGAACAGCGGCAGCAACAGGAGGAGTAGGAGATAATCGTGAGATTGATATCTCGCAGCTGGGAATGAATAAATGATTAAACATAAAAAGAAATATAACCGAGTTTAATATAGTAAGAAATAATATATATTAATTGTCTAGTAGTAGATAAGAGATGTACCTTATACCCCCCTACTCGTATATACATAGTATATAATACGCGGAGCCGTAGTATCAAAGTTGGTATGCCAGAGAGGATGCAAATGGAGCAGAGTTCGAGAGCGAAGTTTAGCACAGGTATATACTGTATACAGCAGCATTGTTCGCGCGTTTCATTCAAGTCCATATAAGAACTGATCGTCTACGTAGTAAACGAGAGCCTAAGAGCTACCCTATACAGATAGCGAAACCATTCAGAGAGTAATAAGTATAAAGATAAATATAGGTATTTACCAGATGCTCCGAATACTTTGAATGAAATTATTAAAAACCAAAGAAAAAGTAAAAAAAAAGAAAAAGAAAAGAAATTATTTGAAAGAATGAACAATTATATAACATATATTTTGTAAAAGTGATTCGAATTTAGGTTGTCCGGTTGGTTACCGTAACGAAACGTCCCACTCTGATCGTATAATATACATTTGTAGGGACATTGTAGTGCATATAAGGCAATCCCGTATAAATCAAAGGGCTAATATACTGCATGGTGGCCGGTAATGCAGCGAGCGTTTGCGACTCAGGTCTTTTTATCGACCAAGTAAGACAATACGCATTTACATACACGGGATGGGCTGAGCTGGGCTGTTGCGGCTCGCTCCCCGCGCACGAGGGGATAGAGAGACGACAACTGCGCCGGGAGTTGGGGACCCCGTGCCTCCGCGCCGCAACGCGCGGAGCATATGGGCTTATTGGAGGCAGCCTCAGCCTCCGCTCTCGCTAGCAATTACTGGGCCGCCCGCGGCGGCTTCGCAGATCCCGAGGACCGGACCCCGCCTTCTTATTCTTCTTATCCTTTCCTTTTTTCCTTCACGTTTCTCGTTCCACTTTTTCTCTTTACTCTTTCCTCTTTCCTCTTTACTTCTACCTTATTTTACCCTTCTTTACGTGATTCGCCGACTTTTTTGTCTTTTTGTCTTTTTGTCTTTTTGTCTTTTTTGAAAAAGGATATTTCCAAATTTCAAAACCATCGATCCGGGGAGACGTATGAGCCGAGGCGATGGAATCAGCTATAATCGCGTTGGTAAAGAGCAGGCGCAACATCGAATTTCAATTTTTCGTGGTATCTCGCCTGCGAGAGAGAGAGAGAGTCAGGCGGAGGTTGACGTAGAAGAATTTAGGGACGACGGCGAGCGCAAAGGTCCACCTTGCAGCGGTACCAGCCCTTTGAAGTCTAAAAACAATGGCATTGTCTCTTCAGTCTAGCGAGGTACGTCTGAAGGATTTCGCTCTGACTGTTGGCGCATTTTAGATTTTTTTTCTTTTCCCCCCCATACAAAGAAATCGGCTACGGCTACCGACTGAAGCGGAGAAGAACCGGAGAGAACCCTGCAGTAGCCTCCTACACAGCGGTAAAGGTTTCGCAATTTAAATTTTTCATTTACATCAGAATATCGCGATCCCCCCTTCCCCCCCCCCCCCCCCCCATCACTAAATAAAATAAGAAAAAACTAAAAAAAAAACTAAAAAAAAAACAAACAAAAAAATAACAACCTTGTAGAAAAAACATATATAAATAAAATCCGCACCGACTCAGACTCCGGCTCAACTTATCATACGTTCTATATATATACGAGTTTAGAATTTCGTATTTTTGAAAAAATAAAAAATAAAAAGAGATACGATGTATCGGTTAATTCGTAGCTCTGAAATAAAATGAGAGATTTTAATGTAAGAAGAAGAAACAAATAGAAGAAGAAAAAAAATTGCAGAACCAAAACAAAAATGTTTAATAATAATAATAATGATGATAATAATAAAAGATGACGTGATTTAAAATTAATGTATCTCATTGCTGGTGGGTACGGTAGCGAGAAACATTTATCGAGTGACACGGCCGCGATGGGCCAACCAAACCGCGTTTATTAATCGGTACAATTAAAGAAACGTAGGTCATTTATTATACTACTGGATTTTAATATCAGATCATTAATTTATTTATGTGGGATGGGTTGGTATACAAGTATAGCATATGGTAGCTCGATGCATATATATGTCTACTTGCCTCGATCGATTAACGTCGTAAACTACTTTTATTACTTTTGACCAACTCTCGATCTATTCGATAAAAATAATAAAATTGTCTTACGAAATTTTGGAAACTAAGAAAATTTCGTTCGCGTATCTCTTATAGAGAATCATTGCGAAAAAAAAAACGGTTTATTCGTTTGAAAATCGGGTGGCTCTATTATAGTATCGTTGTTATTTTTTCTTGAATTTTTTTTTTTTTTGACAATGATCAATTTATTATACCACATATATATGATACGAGAATCTATAATTCGCTAATAACAATTCATACCATATACATATATATATATATATGTATAATAATGTTATAATTTAATTCATACCTTCAATTAACCAATTATGCAAATTTCTATGATACAGATCGCCATTTTATTTTCTTAGTGGTGCGGGTCGTTCTTAAAACTTATATAGAAACTCAAATTATACCCGCATGAATATATGACTTACCTGCAAATCGTCGATAATAATCGACATTTTCTCACGCTCCAGAGGTACTGCAAATATTTCACCTCCTAGTCTCTTATTTCACAAATTTTCGAACCATTTTTGTTTTTGTTTTTTTCTTTTTTTCTTTGTTTATTCTTGTCGCCACGTTTTGCTTCGAAACAAAAAAAAAAAACAAAAAAAAGTCGAAAAAAGAAATAGTACCGTCCCGGAAACGGACCGTATGTGCAGTTATGTAGGTACTACTATTCCCTGCGAACTAAATATTACATGGAATAATTTTATATATACATAGATATATATATATATATATATATATATATATATATATATATATATATATATATATATATATATATATATATATATATATATATATATATATATATATATATGTATATATGTATATATAAAACCTAGGCAGCGAAAACAATCGAGAATTAGATGTCTCGTGAGATTTTTTTTGAGACTTACACACCATATCTCGCGGGTAAGATTTTTGCCTAGATTAAAGTAAAAGACCCATGTTTCATGTTCCCACTTGAGGTAGGTATAAATTCTAGACGCAGTGTTTTTTTTTTTGCTTCGTATATAACAAGCGAATGAATTTTGAAAAATAGAATGATGACGATAATTGAAGGGATTCGTAAAAATTCAAAATTTGGGAATGTAGTCAACGTGCGATCTCGTTTTTTGGAATTTTCGTGAGTTCTAGTCGCCGCTGTGTGTAATTCAGTTCTCAAATACGCTAAAAAGAGGTAAAAATAAGAATAAAACAAAAAAAGAGAAGCAATTCTAATCTCGAATCTAAATCTAAATCCATGGTCCAGTTAACGGACGCCGCGAAGTCAGATAATCGAGACAGTCACGTCGCGAGTTCCCACCGCGACACACGTGGTATGGGGCTACGGGGACCTGGGAGTCGACCCTCGCCGCCGCGAACCCGAAGAACCTTTCCGATGACCTTTGCCGACCCACCGATGACCCTTGCGCACATACAAGAAAAAAGGAAAACGGAAATCTATACGGGGTCGCGTATGTGTGTGAGAATTTAATCCTGACCAAAGCGCGTGCATCATATGTGACACTAGAGCGCAGGGGGAAATTCTCCGGCGATTTTAAACGGGGTATAAATTCGTTTTTAATTATGCCAGAGGGTTGGAGATCGGAGATTGGAGAAATGATTTTCGAGGATTCTGAAATGAAGTTGGAAGAAAAAAATCGAAAACGATCTTTTTTTTTTTAATTTTAAAACAAGGTTTCGAATTTCGTACATTTCTTGAGTCTATGAATTTCGAGTAGTTTTTAAATTATTTTTAACATTCGTCGTAAGAAAAAAGTAGACACGATCAGAGTTAATTAATACCAAAAAACAAATTTTACCCATGTATTACCTGTATACGAATATCCGCAATCGATTACCATTACATAAAATCTATACAGAACCGAAATTCTACAGCAATGCGTTGTGTGATATAGCCTATATTGGGTTTATATAGATATCGATATAGCTCGGTCAGATCATTCGGGTCATTGGGATCAACGGGGTCGGGTATACGCGCATTCATGGCTATCTACTTTGGATATAGTATCCATAGTATATGGCGCGAAGCTTTGCTAGAAGACGGTGTCTCGGGGTCCCCAGGGTCTTATAGTAAAAAGTCAACTTCATTCCGCGTCGATATCTGATCCCCTCGTAGAATGACGCAGCTTTAATCTCGTCGTTGGTCCAGTTTTATTTTTCATTCCGTCCTTCTCGTTTTCTTTTTTTCTTTGTTTTTCATTTTTTTTCACAAGCTACTTGAACCTTTTTTATTTTCCCATTATAATACCGAATAAGCTGCGATATCACACCGAAACTGGCGAAAATTAAAAAGTCTTTCGATTTCTAGAATTTGTACCGATTTTTTTTTTTTTCAATTTCTTTTTAATTTCTTTTTCCTCCTCTTTTTCTACTTCGAACATCTTCATTGAGATCAAAGGTATACGTGTGTATCTGTATAAATGATACCTCATCTGAATCCTAATATATATTCATCTCATCTTGTAACCTTTTTTTTTTTTGTCTCCAACAAATTATTAAGTACGTATCAAAATTTTCATGTATTACACACGTCATTTCGCACAGTCTCTCGGGTATTATGAAGAAAGAAAGAAAGAAAGAAAAAAAAAAAAAAAAAAAAACAAGAAAGAAAGAAAGACAGAACGAACACAGGATAAAAATTCTATTCGGGCATGTAATTTAATATTGATTTTTTGATGTCGGTTTTTTTTATATACATTTGTTTGCTTTCCTTTTTTTTTTTTTCTTCATTTTTTGCCAAACTTCCCGAGACAACTGCTTATACATATATAATATTGTATATATACGTATATATGTATACACATAATGATTCTAAACACGGATCAGGTGAGTCAGCCGAAAAGATTCGTACAACTGACTAGTATAAGCAATAACTACATATGTATGTATATACATATAAATATATTACAGATGTATTATACGTGCCCATATACATATACAATATATATATATATATATATGTGTGTGAGCGAGGCCGAAGCCACGGCGTCGACTGACATTTGAGAGAGGCGTGGGTCAGTAGGGTCATAGAGGTCATAGGTTACGGGTCGTACGGCGGCGCAGCCCTGACCCTTGACCTATCCCCACCCTTTTACCATACTTCGTTTTAATACCAACCTCACATCAGTCGTGACTAGCGCGAGCTTCACAACGTACGAGTTACGCGTCGCGGTGTATATATATATATATATATATATGTATATACCTGTATACATATAGATATATATAAATCTGCATATATATATATTAATATTTAGAATTTTTATTTTATAAATCTTTCATCGCATACCTGATTGAGGAATTAATTAATCAATCGATTAAACCGCCGATTGTAAAATTCAAATTTTAATCAATTTATAGTTTAAATAATTCTCTCACTCTCTTTCTCTCTCTCTCTCTTTCTTTTTATTTCTCTACGGAGTCGTTCATCTCCTCGAGATAGGCATATAACTATATAGCTATACATCCGCAGGATTAAAATATGAACGTCTCTCCGATAGGCATCGATCATAAAATTCTTATATCTATAGATGAGTGTTGTGTTCGGTAGCACGCGCGTGAAATTACTGCACACTACTGGCCATAGCGTAACGATTCTTGTTATTTATTTTATTGTTATAACGATATAATAGAAAAGTGCGTAAAGAGTAAAGAGTAAAGAGCAAAGAGTAAAGACACGCTGCAGGTTGAAGATTGACTGGAATCTAGAACGAGTTGGAAAGTTAATTGTTTGTGGCTTTTGACAACGTGATCTCAAAGTTTTCACGCCTTGGTGCGTGTCACGATCTTTTACTTCTACACTTTTCCTTCTAATTCCACATTTTTTAACAATTTTTTTACCCATTTTTTTTTTTTTCTTCAGAATTTTCTTAATATCGCAAAGTCATCTATTTTGTGAGAAACGATTTTTTAAAATCCTCTCTCTTCGTAAATTGAATCAATCACGTGGTTATACAATATACACACAATTATTACACATATGCATATGTATATATATATATATATATATGTGCAGAAATCCTGTGGAAACGAAAAGTGATTCTGCCCGCGATATCCGCGTATCGTATGGAGTGAAATAAAATTGTTGTTTTCGCCTGGACGTGTGGAGGGTCGAAGGCCTGGCGTAGTCTCTTGACTCCGTCCGCGGATAATATAATAGAGCGTCAAATGTCGTGTCAAATGTCATCTGTCAAAGGCCTAGCTCATTGTAGGCAAATGCCAACACGTGACTAACGCGCAAGCTACAGTACTGTTTTTGCTTTTTTATTTTATCTTTGATTTTCTCATATATGCGCCCGGGCTTCGCATATACTGCATATGTATGTTATCGTCGACAACTGACATGTTACTATCATATGAAACATTATCAATACGCGGAAATAATTCGATATTAAGAATATGAAAATCTCGAGGTATATACGGTGGTATAATCGCACTTTGTAACCTCACGCCGTTAGAAAGGCGAAATGAAAAAAGAAAAAAACATATTCGGATAGAAAAATTTGACTTTGTGATTGAAAAAAAAATGTCGCCCGACGCGTGAACTTAGCCAACGTATACCCTATTCGCAACTATACGACCGGATTTCCATATATTTGCCTACACACGGCTCTAGAGGTACGTAACATAACGATCTTCCGCACTTGTTGATTAGTCGTGTAATTAGGAACGCTACATGGCGTGGCCTTAACACCTACGCGGGTCAATTTATATCCTCTATTTCCCTTTCCCTTTCCCTTTCCCTTCCCCCTCCTTTCTTTCTCTTACATTATTCCCCCTGAAAGAAGAAGAAGAAGAAGAAGAAGAAGCCTCGTGTAAAGCTAATCCTCGGGCATTAAGTAGTTGCTCTAACGAACCTTCTCATCCAGCACTTCGCGGAAGCCAAGCGGCTCGAACTCTACGACGACTCGCGACGTCGAAGTACGTATATAGGAGGGATTTCTATATATATATATATATATGCCTCTTTGTGTACGAGGGCTACTTACTATACACGGTTATACACTGTACAGTGTATTATACGATCCCTCGAGTTACATACAACAAGCATTATATGGTACTTAACACTTCCGCGGCATTGTTGTATCTTCTTGTATATCCGATTACGAATCACACCTTTGATGAAATTTTCCTGTTATTTTCAAACGTCAAAAGTTAGCTCGTTCCTCGGTATACGTATACCTATATACCCAAACCTAAACCGTGTGAACTCGCGTGACACGCTTGACCCCCCCCCATGGTTTGAATTGAGAAGACCGTACCGAAAAATGTATCTAATGACTTCTGGGGAATAATAATCTGAATCTCTCGATCTCTTTTTTTAACCTTTTTTTTTATTACAGTGGTACTAGAGTTTCCTTTGTCTTTTTTTTTTTTTTAATACTCATTATCTTACGATTGGTCGGCGTAGATATTCACATGTGCGTGTAAAGTAATTCGTGGAAACTGTAACGAAAAATCTTGATAAATTAAGAACATGTATAGAAACTTCATAGTACATAGGTAGTACCTGGATATATATACGTATATCGCGTGTTCAATAGCGTAAGGTCGTGTGAGCGCGGTTAAACGATCGTTTAGTAGGTATTTTTCGAATCGGAAGATCGTATCATTTTTTTTTTTTTTTCTTTTTTTTTTTTCTCTTCCTGCGTATATAATTACGCGAAAAACCTGAAAATATTTAGGTTTTTGAATTCTTAATTTCGAACTAGTTCTCCGTTTTCATCATTTTCATTATACGAACTATACCTACGACATAGAAAAAAAAAAAAAAAAAAAAGAATTATTTCTTCGTCTTTTTCTCTACTTTGATTAGTTTCTTTTTTTATTTTTATATCGATATCTAAATACGTGTATATAGTTCTATATGTATATATATATATCTATACGTAGTTTCGATCGTAGCGTATCTTGGAAGTTGTATTTCTCGACAACGCCTCCTCCAGCCTCCACTACCTCCCGGAGGTACGCCCACCACGAGTCCTCGATGCCGGGCTTAGTCCGCGAACTCCCACGCCACGCGATCTCTTCTCCCAGCCTCTCGCCGCTACAGCAAGGCTATATCAACCTCCGATACCTAACGCTGGACCCATCGTCCGTCCCCAAAATCCTTTCAAACTTTCCCACGTTGAATCTAATTCGAAGAGAGAAAAAAAAAAAAAAATCATCTCAATTAAAAAATAGATTCTCAAGATTTTCAGGATCGAAGAAATTCCGATTATTAACAAAGTTCGAAGTTTCTTGAAAAAAATACCTACTTGAAATCGCCTAATTAATTATTCAAAAAATTGAAAAAAAAAAAATTCAAAATAAACGAGCGAATTGTTTTACGTAAATATTGTAAAATGATTCCATATTTCATAGCTCTACATACCCACTACATATATATATATATATATATATAATATATGTAATAAATTCTCTATACCTAGCTAACTAACGTGCGGAAAATTAGTTGTTCTTCATTAGAATTTACGATCTCCTAGGTACACACACAGATATATCTATACGCACTCTCTGAAGTCTCGTAGCTCCGACTTACGTCTGGTATTATATTGTATACCTTATACACGTATAATAATCCGCGTAATCACCTGTTTAACTTTTAACAAGCCCTACTACATCTTTTTTCGTCGAAAGAAATTCTCATTAGTAGTTAAAGACATGCGATGTCGCTTTGGTCAGTCCCCTTTTCCCCCCATTACAATTACTGTCTCCGCGAAGTATACCAAAAAAGAAAAGATCCACGTATACCTACATTTATTTCAATTTTTCCTTCTATACTCGTTCCTCGACATTTTTTGAATTGAAAATAAAAAATAAAGATAAAAAAATAAAAATTTCGTTTCTCTTTTTTTCTCGCTTCTCTTCGGATATTGAAAATAAAAGAAAAAAAAAAAGAAAAGACTACTTCAAAAACTCTCGTGGTTAAAATAATAAGATTTTACACGGTCGAGGTGCCATATACTCGTTGTAATATCGCGGCTGTGACCGGAGTTGTATAATTGACAGTGTTACAGACAGCAACTAATAGACCTTATCACATGAAGTGTATTTATAAGGTGATGACTGTGATATACAGTCGACATACGAGTTTTACATCGAGTGCTAAAGTACCTCGGTATACCGCAACGAGGGTTAGGTGGATCAGATTGTAAAAACACTTTGCGTCGCGTTTGAGTCGAGTGGTGAAAAATTTCCTCGGAAAGTGAAAAATGACCGAACGATACCGACGTAGCTGATTAGCCTCGTAGGTTTTTTGTTTTTTTTTTCTTTCTCCTGATCGACGAGAAATCTGGGAAAAAGATATGTTCAGCCTCGATTACGGATTCAGGATTCTTCCCGACTGTTTCAGAGGTAAGAATACAGTGTGAAATAGGAAAAAAAAATAGAAAAAAAAATAAATAAATGAAAATAAAAAAATAAGCAACCAAAGACCGGGCACGAGTTTTATTGTATAATTTATAATTTTCAATAAGATATTAATAAAGTTTTTTTCTTCGTTCGCTACCGGACGAAAGATATTAGCCGGTTGATTTATCCCGAGTTAATTTATAATCGTTATAAATTTTATCAACGACTTAATTATTCGACGAAATATATCTGCTCTATACGTGATTTGCATATACCCGAAAAAGCGTCGCGTCCTGTCGCATCGTGTCGGGTCGCGTCGCGTCGCGTCGATTGGTATTCGAGTACTACTGGAAACCAGCGGCGTTTAATTAAACGTTGAACATATTAAAAAATGTGGAAAAATAATTCCATTAATCGGTAAATACTCGCTTCCCAACTATATAACCGCATACCCGCTGATGAATAATAAAAATGTCAAAAGCTTCTCTCGTCTGCAGTTCATTCGTAGATATATATACATATATATATATATTTGTATACATATACTAAACGTTTAAGAAAGATTTATACACAAGTATATACAAATCTCTATATACCATATGGAAATTCAGGGTCCAATTAAAACCCGCGCACAAAGTCGACGGACATTTTTATTGATTTAATTATCTCTTTAATGAGATGGCGGAAAATTAAAAAAAAAACAAAAAGAAAAGGAAAAAAAAAATGAGAAAAAAAAAAATAGAAAAGTATCAAGCTGTCTTCTTATGCCTATCTCCTGCTCCTATACCCATCCCTTTAAGATCTACGGTCCTTCTCTACTGTTGCATTTAACAACATACTACCGATATACCTTCTTATACTCAATCTAGTATCTACCAACTCGTATACCTGTACCAATGTGTATGTATGTATGTACATCAATGATCAATTACGAGGGCTAGTCTGATTTATCAATGTATTTCTAATCAACTAGGTATGCTCTAAGGGGATAGATGTAGACACTGAATCAGTATTAGTTCAGGTTGTCAGATAGGGAGGCATGCAGCATGCTAAACAGCGAACCCTGCATCGTGGGTGGCAGTTTCGGGCCAAAGAATAAAGCTGTATGCCGTTGCCGATATGGTACCTTGATTATCATGGTGGATTATTTATCAGTATTTGCATAACGAGACTTTGGTTTTTTCGATTTAAAACAAAGAATTTTCTTCTCTTTTTTTTACATTTTTTTACTTTTTTTTTTATTACTTTATAAACTGTTTTTCAATTTTCAGACTCTTCAGAGAACAACTCCAGCTCGAATGCAGATCTCTGTGGCGGGTACCCGTTTGGTGAGTCTCTGATTTCTTAGTTACTCGGCCAATTTTCAATTTCGTAGTTTTGAAATATATTTTAAGGTTTCTCGCGTAAATTCATCATTGAACACGATGTTGCAAAAAATGATAGAAATTTATTTACCGCAAATGAAAATCATGGGATATGTGATGAAAAATATCCGTGAAATTTATTGCCAAGCATTGCGAACGAGGGCGAATATTGATAAATCATTTATTCTCAACGTTTTCCCATTTTTTTTTTCGTTCTTAAAGAATCAAGATAATTATTTCTAATTTTCTTCTCTTTTACTGTCTTTTAAACATGATTTGCGACCTCATGAAGGTACTACATACACCTACCGAAGTCGATTAGTCGATCGTCGTTAAACTCGTTGTATAGTTCGTACCTCTACTCTTTCGTTCCGAGGGTTGTTCGAGTAATAATCTAGTCTTTCAATCAATGAGTACGTGTTTGCGTAAATTGAACAAGTTATGCGCGTAGGTACATATACCTGCCTACGCTTTGCACGCAATTATTTTTACAAATCGGAAATAAATTCTCGCTCATAGCCGTTCAACGGCATATATATACATATATATATATATATATATATATATATATATACACCTTTAAGCAGCAGCAGCAGCAGCAGCTACTACCTACTTGCTATTAATAAATTGTATAACGAGAATTGCGAGATAAAGACGTTGATGAAAATGCGAGCTGCTCTCGCGGGGACTCGCGCCTCTCTTGCAGATGAACTCGCAGACTGTTCAACTTAAACGTCAGATTATGCGCACGCGATGTAATAAATCGGAGAAGGTTTTTTTTTTCTTTTTTTTTTTTTTTCTTTTCTCTTCTCCCTACCCCCATCTTTCGTTTCTCTCATTTCTTTCTCTCTCTCTTTTTCTCTATATCAATTTCCACATATATATATACCTTGTCCAGCTACAGGTTTCAACCCTATATAACTATATGTGGGATATAAAATAACGTTCAAACTGTCAATTGAGCAATTAGATTGTATGTTTAATGACGTTCTTGAACGTAGTAGGTAGATATATCCGCGAGTTAATATTTCCTCAGATATAAGTTTATCCGCTCAACTCCCTATATACGCAGTATTTCGATATATCTGTATAGGTACGGATATATCTCTGATGACTTTGATTTATCGCAAAAAGTCGATTACTCACAGGTACGGCTGTAATATACTTAACACCGATTATTATTATAGAGTATAATTATAACCTTGGGTGGAAAAAAAGATTCACTTTGCCAGACGAACTTGACTTAAGACTGTCGTACGGACGTACAAGACTTCGATTAGTAAAGCGATAACGATCGAAGCTGTCATTTTCATTCGATTAAATACTTCGAGAATATTAAGGAGAGAAAAGGCCTCGATCGACGTGTACGGTTTTACTTCTCATCTCCTATAGCTTAGCCACTTTTGCTAATTCCGAAAAAATTGGTATACAAAAAAAAAAAAGAAATTCGTTGATCTCGTCTCAAACGAGTCGTTCTTTAAAATGTAAGAAGAAGAAAAAGGGAAAAAAATCGTAATCAAATAAATTTTATTCGACTGTATCGCATTTGAAGTAATTATATGTAAACTGCACCTGCAGTGAATAAAACGTTTGTATAAATTCGAGGATTCTGTTGAAGGATTCTCAATCACAGAATGTATTCTATCTATTTTTGAAATTCTGTAAATTCAAATTCACCGAATGATTGCTAAAACGCTTGGTTGAAAAAAAATTTCTAACCCTAACGGTGAAAAATCGCGACATTTCTATAAATTTTCAAACTTCTATTTCTGCGAGAAAATAATCGGGCCTTTTAATTTTTCACCGAAAATCTATATTATAATATATATATATATTATTCACAAACCTGATGGTATTTACCCGGTAATTATATACAGGTTTCTGGAGGTGATAAAAAGTACCGTGAAAAATACCGTTTTCATTTCAAATATCGGAAGTTTTTGACTGGTTCTCTTTCTCTTTCATTCTTTTTTTCTTTTTCTTCCTTTTTTTCTCTCTCTTCTCTCGACTTGATTTGCATTTTTCTATTTTGTTCATGTCCATTTCAACGATCTCGTCTCCCTACGTTTTGGACACTAATATATACACGGACGCGTGATCTGTCACACGCACATCTCTCATATCTTATACTTATACATATATAAGATATTTATTTGTACGCTTCGTCGATTTACAATACCACTAAGGTACATATATGTGGTATATATATATATAAATATATATATATATATGTATCGTATATATACCTACTACTCAGAGATACATACGGTAGCTTCTGTAGGAGGTAGGCCTTGGAAGTCTCCCTTCGGTCGTGCCCGGCACGCCCACGGCTACCACAAAGGTCCAGAGAGAAGAAGCGAGAAGAAGCGAGAAGATGCTGCTCCGGCAATCAACAGTTTTACACCTGAACTATATAGGTATAACACCGTCTCAACGTTCTATATGTATAGTTGCGTCGTACAGTAATAATACTTCTATATATATATATATAGAATAGAAATGCAATCGTAGAACATTAGTCAAACAGAATTACGATAATTTTCCTTTTTTTATTCTCTCTATCTTTTTCTCCGTTTTATTTTTTTTTAATCTATTAATTTTGATCAATCATAACTCGACGATTCCGCGTGAAATATACTAAAGAAATTCTACACAATATTTATACGTCGCGTTAATTTATAATTCTGAAATTTATGCACCTGCCTTTATTAATACGTCGATAAAATATAAACTGCGGGCGATTTTCCATTACCTATAATATAGTCCAGTTTAGGGCAATGCGATGTGGGCACCCGCATGGGGGTACAATAATACCATATATACCTATATATATATATGAAAAAAGTGACAGAAGTAAAAAAAAAAGAAAGAAAAAAAGAGAAAAATTATGAATAGATTAAAAATTAGATAAAATATACCGAATACATAGTTTTCATTTCGTGTAATCCACTTAGCTTTTAGTATCCATCGATTATAGTATAAGACTCGTGACGTTTAGGGACATTCTACGAAGTTAGATATCCTCCTATGAGCTGATATACGATGTATTTCTATGTCCTGGACCAGAGTCCCTTTTATCGCTGTTATATATCTTGTAAATTTAGTTAGTTCCTTAAAAGACTGGTGTGTGATAAGGTTCCACAGGCGATCTAGGGCCTGAGTCGAACGTTTTAAATCGTTTGACAGGTGATTCCGTCGTCTCGCTATATACGGCGTGTTAGGGCAACTAGGGATTTGAATATCATTAGAAATGAGTATTTTTCATTAAATTTTTTACTGCATACTTCGAACTAGCTAGGCAGGTATCTCTACAGGTAATAATATACCTATATACAGGTACAATGTATACATATGTATATAAATCTATCGGTGAGATTCTAATCCCGGAATATCTGATCTCCAGAATTACCTGTATCTATCTCTAGGTATAAAATATACGTCGACACAAAAAAGATAAGTAAAGAAAATAAAATTAAAAAAGACAATTAGAAGAAAAGTGAAGTGTTTTTTTTTTTTTTTTTTTTTAACAATATGTATCGGAATGAGTTTTTTTTTTTTTTTTAAATAGTTCAGAATCTGACGCCTGTTGGTATGGGTGTATGAATGATATGAACGTAATTAAGAAAATTGATATTATAATGCATGAAATACGGTGACGTTTATTATCCCAGTTCAGATAATTGAAATTCATTTTATTGAAAGTAATTTATTAAAACAATTAAATATTAATGTCCGTTCATAATTTCGAAGGTTGTGGAATGAGTGGTACGGTAGAAGCCGAGTCATGTTCTATATAATATAGTTTCTCAAATTTACCTGTATGGTACGTGATTAATTATAATAATAATAATAATAATAATAGATTAGAAAAAGAATAGCGAAGGAAATATAGAGTAGTTCCATCAGAGTTTCGTTTCTTGACTAAAAATGAGTAAATTAACAAAACCCTTTGAAAAGATTTGGAAAGAAAAGAGAGAGAGAAAAAAAAAAACAGAAAACAAATTTAAGTTACAATAACACCTACATTATAGAGGAATGAGAAATAGCTGCCGTTTGATCGTCTAGCAGAAAGTCATTACCCGTAATTTCGTACGTGTGAAGAAAAATTAAAAAACTTTCAACTATAATATAAACGTACCTTGTATAATACATTTACGTGGCTATATTTCATAGCTTATCAAGTATAATTCACAGTTATAATACGCGTGCATTAAACACACGGATTTTTATTACTCAATACCAAAGATGGGTGGTTTGGTAAAGATATAGAGCGATCGATAATGATCGAATACACACTCATCCACGAGAAGAAGTAATTACAATGGGATTGAGAAACCGCTACCGCTATAATAAGGTATACTGGTATTATAAATATCGTACCTATCTAAATCGGTGTAGAATACACTATAACCATCTGTATACCTACCTGTAAAAGAACACAACTATCAAAGCCTAGGCTTGCGTTAGTTAGACCGCCTTTTCTTCTTCTTTTTCTTCTTCTTCGTCTTCTTCTTCTTTCTTCTCATTTCCACTTCTATAGTTACTGTATACCGCAATGCAGTGCGATGGTTACCATCTCCACGGCCGAGAGCAAAAAGAAGGAAAGAAAGAGAGAAAAAAAAAAAGCAAAAAGTGTAAAAAGAAGCAAAAAGAAAAATTGTAAGAACAAGAAGAGCAAATATCTCCGCGGGGTCGTCACGGGGCATAAAGTCACGGTGGGTAAATCTACTCGAATCCTCATGCCTCCAGGGGGATTATCATGAGGCCAACACCGGGTTCAGGTGACCGGAAGTGCGTCATTCGAGTACGTGCAACAAGAAGAACCACCGTGCCCGGGCCTACATTCAGCGCTTCGATAACCACCGCGATATCATCTCACTATTCCAGGGTCTAGGCTATAGTACCGATATACCGGCTTGCTCTCTACGTGCTCATTTATACATCTACTCTTTCGACGTGTAGTTGATATGTGCGAGAAGAGAAGATATCTCTTCTCATTCTCCGCTATACCTATATACAGGGTGATTCAAGTTGAACTTGTCATATTCCGAGAGTAGATTCACCGTGAAAATTCAAGACTAAATTTCCTTTACCGAAAATTCGAGGGACCGATACTTTCCGAGATACGAAAGGTCTTAGTTGACCAATCGCGGAGTGTATAGATCGCGCAGACTGGGCGCCGCTCAACTTCCGCTCACGGGCAGCCCAGTCTGTGTCACCTGTACTAAGCTCTGCGCTCGGTCAACTGAGATCTTTCATAGCTCGGAAACTATCGATCTCTCGAATTTTTCGTAAAGGAATATTAGTCTTGGAATTTGACGAGTAATCTGCCATCAAAATATCGTTCGTTTATTCTGAACGAACTTGTATATTATTGCGAATCTCTTATACTCTTTTCATTATTCATCATCCGGACCCAATTTCTAAGAGAGAATGAGATATGGATAGAATAATAAGCTGCCAAGTGCTTCTCGGCTTAACGTGGCTTGGAAAGACTGGTAGAGGTAGGTAGGTAGAGAGTATATCGAGCCCCGCCTCCTGGGCACGGGTTGTTCTTTATAGATCGAAGATTACCTACATCGATTGTTGGCGAGACAGAGAGAAAGAGAGAGAAAGAGTGGGAATTGTATACCAGCTACTCGAGTGGTATATACACGTGCGTACATGTCTACCTGGCACAGGGCCCCACATTTAGGTTTACTGTTCATTCAAACGCGAGGAGAGAACGCGGGTTATATAGATAGTGTTACAATGGCCGCCGTTTTTAAACTCGAATTTTATACAATAACCTCGATTTATTCAGTAAATCACTGTCGCGATGCTGACAATTTATGAAATGAACAAAAATCAAAAAGAAAAAAGAAGGAATCAACCGAAACGTATATATATAAACTCGTGGTTTTCATGAAACGGTAAAAATTGTATGGAAAATATGATTTTTGATAAGGAAAAAAAAAAAGGAAAGGGTATTTTCCGTAAATATTACGAATCGTTACGCGTTTGTTGTAGAGCTACAATGAGTCGTTAATTAATCCTTTTAATCAAGCGTTTATATCCGTTCCACATAGAGTTCGTCAAACGCGTTCTAACATACCGCGAACTTTCATTCACCGATTTTTTTGTCGATGAACCAGTTAACCAGCTGGTTGCTGGTACACAACTAGATCCTTGACTTGACTCGACTTGATTGAAGCTTGAATCGAGAGCCGTTTGGTATCTGCGGTGCTTTTTGCGATTAAGACATACCCAGCTACTATATATACCTCAACTGCGAAGAGTATTTCTCCTCAGAGTTACCTCTCATCGTCAGTCTTTCTAATAAAACTATATAATAACACGAGTATGGTGGTAGATATTTTTTTTCCTATCTTTTATATTCAATTTCTTACAAGTTCTTACGGGTCAGCACGCGTCCACTGTCGAACAGGTGATGATACTTGACCACGACTACTACGTTCTTGGAAAACCTCCACAGATTCTTCTATACCGGGAACTATGAGGTCGATAAACGTGAAGTGAAGTAAAGTCTTTATCACATTAACGATTGTAAAAACGTCCAATTTTATTACCGCGCAGTCTTGATTAAATGATCGAACCGATAGAAACAGGTATTCGAAAATAAAATACAATATAAGAGAAACTTCGTTGAGGTTGTACACGGTTGTATATTTGTATATATGTATATGTATATACGGTACACTTTGACTCGGAAATGAATCTTCTCTCGGTGTAGATGCACTATACTTGTGTACCCATTTAAGTTGGTTTACACACTACGGAATTGAACGAAATGCAATGCAATGCAATGCAATGTAATGTAATGCAATGTAATGCAATGGAATGGTTGCAGGACTCATCGAGTAGGAGAGACTGATGGATCTTAAGTGGAAATCTTGCCAGTTGTGTTATATTGAATAGTTTACAGCTTTTAAATAACCCATTGCTCCCCACTTCGTTGGTATTAAATACCGTTCTCTCTGAAAGCCCCGCGCGCAACGAGTGATGCGATGTTCCCAAACAATTTTCTCGTCTTCTATAGATCGCTCGTAAATAAAGATAATCTATTCTACAAGAAATATAAAAAATGAACGGAGCCCGCGTTTGTCTCGGAGGCTCAACTCCTCATCCACGCCATACCCATACCCATGTACCCGTACCCATAGCCATAGCCATAGCCATAGCCATAGCCATGCCACTTGGCGAAGAGAAGTAAGTCCAGGCTCTGAACCGGCCAGGGTGAACGATCTTCCAGTTATTCATTTTTAACCTCGCTTATTCCTCGCGATTTTATGACGCAAAAATTATGAAATTGCACTTTGTGTTCGTTCACTACGTTGCGGCCAGCTCTGAGGTACCTACAGCGAAACTCGACCAGTCAAACTTCATGCTTTGTTGTTAGACAACCGACAGTTTTACTTGACGTAGGTACATATCTTCCATGGAACTCTACATAACGGCGTTCTCTTTGCAATCTCAATTAACAAGGCACAGTAGACACCGTTCTTCGCATTCGTTAAAATTACTTCCCTATGGGATAGACCTGTCACATTTACAGTTCAAAGATTATTCATTCTTACCCTCAAACAGTCGATTTTCATCATCCATTATACTTTTTCGACCATGGAAAAGCGACTTTTCAAGGGTGAAGATCTGTAGGTTCAGAGACGAATCGCCGATGTCATAACTTTCGGTACAGTTGTGCAAATCAGAAAGTATGGAGACCATGAGACTTCTAGGTTTATGAAATCTGGCAAAACTGGTAAATGATAATATCCACCTGATATATTTCACGTCTAATTAAGAGACCTCATGGTTTACGATCGAGTTGGTTAAGACGAGGTGGGGGCGCGTAAAGGTGTCACGTTTAGGATGTCGTCGTGAATATTAAGGAGTTCCATACCTACTGGCATCTTCGGGTCTTCATTGCATCGCTATATCCGTGATCTAGCAGTTATTAATC
Organism: Tenthredo amoena; assembly: GCA_963966615.1. Taxonomy (NCBI): domain Eukaryota; kingdom Metazoa; phylum Arthropoda; class Insecta; order Hymenoptera; family Tenthredinidae; genus Tenthredo; species Tenthredo amoena. The sequence continues at coordinate 2,027,949 of OZ016492.1, read as the reverse complement.
GTAAATCTGGTATTATCGGTCCGTGGAGTTAAAGTCTCGTCTATTTTCTCGTGGCATGGGGTTACAGCGTGTTATGGCGACACGAAATACACGTATCCCCCATAACCAGCCTGTCTTATACCTGTAGCCTAGCCTGAAACTAAAATTAATCTACAACCATCGAATTACCATGGCGTTACTAATTGGCTATCGATGCAAACGCGGCAAGAAGTAGAAAAAAAATAAATAAAAATCAAAATAAGAAGAAGAAGAAGAAAAAGAAGAAGGAGAACCTGGTCTAATAATGTTATCTGATTGGTCAGCGGTAACTAAGATCGAAAAGGCATATTTATTTTATCGGATACGATCTTGTCCCACACTATTTTTTCCTCTCTTTATTTTATTTTTCTCTCTATCCTTTTCCCCAATCCTTCTCGTATCCCATTCGTATATAATTAGACGCTGTACAAGTATATGAATTTTTATTAACAGCTTCCGACTTTCGACAAGTTGCATTTACGATGTTGGGTATCGATGAAGACCGACTGATATCTCGCGTTTGAGTAAATTAACAAAAATAATAAAATAAAGAAATAAACGCGGTTTTGCGCCGATGATTCGAGGCTAACCGTTGCTGCCGAAGCGACACGCTACGGTCCGGCCCTTATACCTATATACTTTCCTGTACTAAAAGTAATCCCGAAACGGTACTCTCCTCTAATTTCCATTGGTCATCCCTGAAGGAATATCGCCATGGACAGGATCGGACGCTCGGAGTTAAAAGTCAACCATGGTGAATTTGTTAACGTTAACCGTTCCAGCTCTGCCCATTCAACCACGTCGACGACCGATTTTATCAATGACTTTTCTAACCCCGAAGACTAAGGACTAAATTCGATTTACTAAGATCGACGTGTAGGTATATATATACAGTAAAGTCGGACGAATTTTATAAGGACAAAATTTTTTCCTTTTTTTTTTTTTTCATGTATTTTCGCGTAAATTTTTGCGGATGGAATTATTCTGCGAATCGATACGAGACGGGATTACAGTTAAACGTTACGTCGCGTAGGAATTTTGTCGGCTGAACCCTAAAACTGTCGTTAATTGAAACTCCTGGTATTTTTTAATTAATTATAATTATTCGAAGAGGTTTGATGTAAGAGAGTTACGACCAGATTTCGATGTTCCGTCAACACGTTTGACGCGATATATAAACGTCTCAATTCTCTCGTCTCGCATACTCGCATATTATGGCATTGGATCGTATTTTTCTTCCTGTTTATCGTAAATCTGTTCGCTAATATATTCCGCTGGTTATATGCTGCTCGATGATATATCGTGAGTACAAATAGCGGATATTCTTTTCCGTTTTATTTATTTTTTATCACATTATTCGACGCCGTTTGTTACACAGGGTACATTCGTCTCAAAAACTACCGCGAAGGGATCGTTCGTAAAAATTAGAAAAAAAAAAAATGAAATAACGGAGATAAGGTGAAAATTCGGTACGGGGAAAAAATTCGAAAGTCGTTTAAAACGCCTGAAAATTGAACCACGGATGTCAGTCCTTTCGCTTCTAATTCGTTGCTGTTAATTTCGCGATAAGATATAAGGACCGAACAATTTTGCCGAAGTCTGTACCAACTCCGCGATAATTTTACGATGTTTTTTACCAACCCAAAATCCGCGGTTCGACTGGATAATAAAAGGTGATATTTGGAGGATTCGAAGGTATCGACGAACCGCGAATGTTCGCGGATAAGAAAAAGGAGAAAAAAATTAAAAGAGCTAGGCGTATAATGGTTAATGAAATTCTGCGTAAAGTAGAATGAGCCGTTACCGAACCGTTTTACACCTATCGCGCTTTCGAATACATCAAATACACGCAAAGAGGTGAAATAATTCTTGAAAAAAAATGAAAAAATTACGAGGACCTACGGCTGTATATAAAAGCGACTATAAAACTAAAACTACGCTTGCAGCAGCAACGACAGCTCGTTGACCCGTTCCGGCGTTATTTCAGCCTTGATTTTTCTACCCGAAAAATTCTACTCTTCACGAACGAGATTTCCAATCTTATTTCCGTTCTTTAAATTTTTAGTGGCCATCAATAGGGGCGGTACGACTCCAGGACGTCTCAATTAACTATTTTACTCACGTCCTAGTGCGTTTATGCAGCCTGTGCTCGTTCCCATACTTCGTTCTTCTGTCCTAAACGTCAGTGTCAATTTTCCATAGAAATTATGGACGATTTGAGAGTTTATTAGTTATTATTACGTCTCTAAAAAACCAACGGTAGAAATAATACCGAAGGTATACAGTCGGTATTGTAATCTTGTTCCAATTCCCAACGTTATGTTAAAATTTAAACATGTAGAAACTCCCATCTTCTTATTCTAATAGTTTTCAAAAGCCATTCTCGCTCGTCGATTACCGTACATATGGGCGCAAAAAACGCCGAGCATATAGCGCTACAGACTCAGGTTTGTAATCTGGAGTAATTTCAATAATTGTGAACAAATCTGCTGTATTATTTTCCTTTGGCAACGTTAAAACAATCCTAAGAAAATAATTAGCAACATTTTACTTATTTTATTTTATTTTTTTTTCCTTCCTTTTTCTTAACAACGATTACCTATTAAATTTATCGATAATTATAACGATATTAGAACGTAAAAGTGTAGGAATAAATTTTCGTTCACAAATCAGCAATTCCGATGTTATAATAACGATTTTCATTATCGTCAATGCGGTAGGCAATTCGCGCGTGTATACTATACATATATATGTATATCCGCGCGCGCCAGGTTCTTCTCTCGAGTTGAAAAGGTATAATTTTAGACACGTAATTCCTCACGAAGAATAAGAGTTAAGAAAAGAGAGAAAAATAAAAAGGTAAGAAGAAGAAGAAGAAGAAGAAGAGATATCGTATGCTAGTCTTCCGCTACCAGCGGCCCCCCTGTGTCACAAGTACTTCCATACCTCTAAGTGGCGATGTGTACTACGCGTGCAGTACACGCTTAACAAGTGCGCGTAGGATATCTGGTTTAATAGTTGGGCAGGGATACCTGTTAGCTACTCTCGTGCGGATGCTGTAAGCTGTTAGTTTCGAAGCAGTTTTTGCAGTAGCGCCAGAAGGCACGAGTCAAACTCGTAGAGTCGCGAAGTTTGCTCGACTCTTAGATTAGTAAGTAAACGAGTGAGTATAAGTTCGCGCATATATATGTATATGTATATATATATATATATATGTTCATAGGTGTATATCGTATGGGTGTATCCTTATCGGAATATCTGATCTTATCACTAACAGAATCAAAGAAGATATAAATCATTGCGAAGCTGGGATCGGAGATCCTTCGTATCCGAGGGGTCCTCTTTAATTACCGATCGTAACTGGGTAAGAATCTAAAGACCGCGATATTAAGTATCGCGTATGGATTTGCCTCGGTTAATTCCTCGGTGTACAATTTTTAATACTGCGAAATAAAGTTGAGGAGGGTAGATACCTCTACCTACCTACCTACGGGGGTCGTAAATCATCGGAATAAATATACGTTAGAGAAAACGCCACCGGGTACCAGCTCCGGTTTTAAGGATAAATGTATTCCTCGAACGCCGTGCCGGAGACTTACACCCTTATAAATTTTCAATTACCGGACTCAAAGCCACCCGGCTATAAGTCACACGCTTCATTCAACGAAACAACCCGTAGATCGGAGAATTGAGGATCCAGAAAATAAAAAAGAAATTCAAAATCAGGGCGAAATATATAATTCATGAATTTTGAGTTAGAGGATGATACTGCAGCGGTAGAATTTAGGTACACCGGAGGCTTGTGATGCGCCGCGGTTTTTATCGTGGAGATCCTTTGTCTAGAACACCTTTTATGATGACCCAACGAGACAACCTCAGGCTGAGGCTGAAAGATTGCAGTTTTAGAGTCTGCTGCTGGGATCAGACCTGGCTGGCATGCGACACGCGATATTGTGGTTCGTTCGGACCTCGACTCGGACTATCCACTTCTTCTTCTTCTTCTCCTTCTTCTTCTTCTTCTTCTTCTTCTTCTTCTTCTTATTCTTATTCTTCTCTTGCGAGCCTCCACGTTTCTGCAACATACGCGATAGCTGTATATCTGTATATGCCAGTTGGCACACCTCGAGGAGACAAACAATACGTGGATTGTTACACGAACGATCTATTTTCGACTTTTATTTAATCTAAGCGAAGTCACGTTCGCGTATGCAAACCTCGTTCCCTCTGTTTAGCATTTTCAGACATAAAAATCGAAAAATATATGAAAATTCGTTTCCTGATTGAAAGAAAAAAAGTCACAGCGCATCATCCGATTCCATAAATCGTAGGATTATTCGGAATTAGAACCGTCGAAATCGATTTTTGTAATCGATCGTATCTCGGGTTTCACCTTGAAGCATCTCAAATACAAATTAAACTTAAAACGGTTATGAAAGCAGCGTTTTCTCCGGTTATTTATTTTCCCTCTAGATCCGCGTAATCGGATCATTGCGGTCCACAATAGAATCCCAATTATTTACCAATACGGATGAGTAGATTTTACCGAGTAACACCTAGTCGCTAAACAGCATTGAGAAAGAAGCCTAACCCAATATAGATACTATCCATTTTTTCTCACAATCCAAAGTTTGCCTTTCCGTCCCACGCTGCTCCGTCATTTCCCTCAGAAACTCCGAAAATAAGGTTCGAAAAAGTTCGAAAGTAAAAACGAAAAAACAAAAAAAAAAAAACGAAAAACTGAAAAACTTGAACCAAATCTCTTCGTTAATTTATTGAAAAAAAAAAAAAGAAAAATAAATAAAAAATCAGAAAAAAAAAAATCTTGATTTCGGAAGCGTCGCGACGCTTCTATAGGTCTACCTGTATCCGCTTTCCGTATGACAGGTATAAACCTTTGGCGATGAATACCGCGTCGGTGTTTCACAGTCGCGGACTCCTACTCCAGGGCGAGTCCGTGTGGCCGCGGTACTCCCCATGCGACCGATCCCCACCTCAACGACCTGACGTCCAGGGCCTGCCTACCTGCTGCCCGTTGCCCCGCTCCCATTCCGACGCGGACTCTCGCGGCAGGTGCACCGACCTAAGTGCTGCCGCTTAACCTGTGCTCTTTTCTCTCTATCGTTTTTCATATCCGATAAGAAATTTTATAAGAAATAACAGATACTCGCCTACCTCTCGCGTAGCTTGCCAAAACGAGAATACACACGATCCGTACGAAAAGTATTCGTTTTTGTTTTTTTTTTTGTTTTTTTTTTTTTGAATTTTTTTTTCCTCCCTACCGAGGAAAGAAGGATACGATTTTTACAATCGTTCCTTGTAATCGCGAGAGGGAAAACCGCCGAAAGTGATATACGAAAATCGGACTTTTCTTTGACTACCGGTCAGTGCTTTGAAGATCGGTAAATCGCGGTTGTGGTTCGAACTGTGCGTCCCTGTTGATATCTACGAGACTGCAGGAGATACACGGTCCGATTTGCGCAGTGATACAGATATGTACTTTGTGTGGTAATTGGTTGGTTGGTTGATTGATTGATTGATCGATTGATTGATTGGTGCAGAAGAAGATGACGGAACGATTTTTAGATCGGTTATATTCTAACGGATATTGAGTAGATCTAGTAACTGCGACGAACGCGTATAGACCTTGACTATCGAAACTGAAGAACGCACCTGTTATCTCCGCGTTGAATTTAGTCCGGTCAGATTTTTCCGTTCTTGTTGTTAGTCGCGACTGACCGCCACGTGTTTACGATAAGATTTTTTTAAACGAGCGACGGTCAATCCGGGGAAAATTTTTTTACCGTTTTGAGTAAATAGTAGGAGAAGAAGGAAACGAAAAGGAAGTAGAATACAAGAAATCGGTAAAACTTCTCACCGATTGGGTACCAGATACCGCGACGTGATCGCATGCGCGTCTTCCGATGCAACCTAATCACCGAATTTTCATAAATTAGTAATCGAGGCTGATCGAAGTGGCGAGAAGAAACACGGGAACGAAAATTGGAAGAAGACGAGGCCAGGTACAGCCGCTGGTACTTCACCTAATCCTCGTGAGTTAACGAGCTTAAACTGGCCACTCTGAATCCGGTGCTAATTAAGTGACAGTTCGAACCGTGGGATACATGGACAGGTGTTACGGAAAGGAGTACGAAGCCAAGGTCGTCGTCGAAGAAGAAGAAGAAGAAGAAGAAGAAGAAGAAGAAGAAGAAGATTAGGCGGTCATTTATTTTCTTCCCTCGTTTCGTTGTCCAGCTTTTCGTATAGCGATTCGTCGATCGTCTCCGTATCGGGAAATCGACACGTGAGAATAACGCTGCGTTGTATAAATTCGAGCGGGAAAACGGAACTGGACAATTTGCAAACTGGACATTTTGACAACTACGCCAGGACGACCGGAGTGGCGATGTCCTCGGGTCGTTGAGAGGATGAGGGAGCTTGACACGGAGAGTCCCGTCGTCTGGCCGGCCTGGTGCTATACTGGTGAGTCTTTATTTCAGCACCCACTTCCGGTCTTAACGAATCAACGAGAGTAACTAAACGGAGATAGGAAAGAGAGGGAAAAAATAATTAACCGAGTTTCAAGCGGAAGTCTTTCGAGTTGATTTCTCAGGAACCGCGTTTTCTTTCATTTTTGTTATTTATTTATTATTTTTATTGTATTCTCTTCGAGTAAAAATAATAATAAGAAGAAGAAGAAGAAGAAGAAGTAAAAAAGGCTGGAAACCAACCGACCTGGATGAATTCTATATTAGAGAAATAGCTGCGACCATTGCGGGGATCAACGCGCTCGTCCGTAACGTAACAGAGTTTTATTGACCAGTTTTCACGCTCGGAGCCGTGCTTCCTCTGACCCTAACCACGTTCTAATATCCGAGATTAGGAACCAATCGCAAAACGAAAAAGGTGTGAGACGCTGGCTCGGGCTCGGTTCTTCACACCGCAAAAATTCGGTGTTAAAATCCAGCGGACGCTTAGACCTTCGAATATCTAAATTTATCTTATAACCGCATATGCAAGAATAATTTTTCGCAAAATCGAATCCCCTGGTTCATAGCGGATGAAATAAAAAATGAACCTACGTTCGAGGATTATTTTTCCAACGTTTCAATCCCGCGGTGACTCGGCTTTAAACTACGAGGCAATACATCGAATTTGATTAATGATTGATTAGTCTCTTTCGAAAGTAAATTGCTTGTGGTCAGTCGTATATCTCTGCGGCATGTAGGTATAATCTTTAAGTATAAGTCCGAGGCACCGTTTTCAGGTAACGTTTCTTTACCTTGTACCTCAATACCTACGTCTCTGTACCTACGTACTTCGTGTAGAAAAATTAACACAAGTCTTACCTAGGAGCCAAGAGTTCACGGCTCCCGCTGACCCCGGCTAAAAGTCGAATTATGCAGTGTACACAGGCCATAAATTAAAGTTTTTTGTCGGCGTTCAGAGAGGTATCTACTACCTACACCGCGAGCGTAAAAGGCGTATTTTTGGCTCTCATTTTAAACGGTAAAACGAATCCAATCACGCTCGTTTATATCTATATACATATACAGTTAATCACGGGATTAATAATCGACTCGGTTATCATTATCTCAGATGTAGTACAAAGGGAGTATAGACGCAGTGAATATAAATCCAAGAGATTAAAATCATCTACACGCGTTTTCTGATTACTATATATACACCTATACCGATGAAAAAAAAAAAACTACCGGATCTTTTTCCGCGCCCCATTCAATTTATACCTTTTTTTTGTTTTTTTTTGTTTTTTTCCTTTTTATTATTATTTATTGCTTTCGAATGATAATTGATTTTCATTCGTTACATACGCGACCGCGTGTGTCTCTGATATATCGCAATAAAATATTTAGCTTTATCGATTCGCTCCATGCACGAGCGAAATTGTCTGACTAGTTTCAGTCGTTACATTTCGCTTGCGCGGATATAATACCAGACGAAATCGGTATTGCGGTTTTTGCATAAGTGCATCAGAAGTCGAGAAATCGCAATGGAAGACGAAGGCGAATCGGGATCATCTCCTCGATCAAAATTGTACTGCCTACCCTCCGTGTGAATCAAAAAAAATAAAAGAAAAAAAAGAAAAAATTGATTTCGTTATACGTCGAACGTAATCGGGCACATCATTTCCCGTGATGTGTAATAGCTGAGCTATCAGCTCCGAAGATCAGGCTATGTAATAAGAAGTTAAACTTTTTCTGGACCGATATGCGACCTCGAATCGATGCCAGAATCATAGTTTTAGTCTGTATTCATCCTAGTGCGAGTGAAACGGACTTTTTGTGACAGTATATCGAAGTCTTCGATTATATCTGTCATCCTGATCTTCTTCTTAGATCTTCTAATCGTTATTTAAATGTGTGTTCAGATTTCGGTTTGACAGATTTTAGTCTATCGTGTGTTAGTCATGATTCGAACGACGGTAAACAAACTTCAATCTCGCTGCGAACGAACAGGTTCGTTTACCTGAAAAGGCGCAGTGCCTCGAAACGGAGGATTTTTCCGTGATTTTTCTTCGTTTCAAATCGCAATGAATTTTAATTGCGAAAAACCGACCGATTCGGAGGAACGAAAAAAAATAATAATAATAAAATGGCGAAGATAATCTTTCCAGTGTTAGCGGAAATTAACGATTTCTGATTCATTCGTTTATCCGATAGATACGGATGGATATAAAATACATTGCAACACTATAGAAATGTATCGGCGTTGCGGGGTTCCGATTACAATTAAGATATGCCCGTCGTTTGCAGAGGTAGCTGCTTTCTTACACGCGATAACTCATCGGATCTTAACTTGGCCGATGCCTTATTATATCCACGCGGTGATTCTAGAATCTATAGGGTTTCGTTGATTTAACGATGATCGAAAGTATTCAGGATTAATTTGGATCGATGAGTGATTTTCTGTCTTGTTTTTCTGCGATGTATAAAAAAAAAAAAATTTGTTACGATTGAATGAAACGTGACGATCGCACGCTTCCTTTTTATTTTTTTAGTTTCTTCGTTTTTGAATTCTCCCGATGAAAGTTAGCGATTTAAATTTATCTCACAAACTTACTTTCTCTGCATTAAATTTTGCGACCTTTCAAGCTGACAAATTTCATACTATTAAAAACATCTAAGTAATTACTTCAGTTTCCTGTTTAGAGCGAAATCTTTTCACGAATTAATTATTTATTTATTATAGATCAGAGCAGGTCGGTAGAAAAAAAAAAAGAAAAAAAAAATAACATGACTGGAAACCCTCGAGTAACGTAGAAAATGTAAAATGTATTCAGCTTCGTTTCTTCTTTTGTGTTCGTTTCGTGAAAGATCCTTATTATAGTGGCTGCATAGGTATATGGCCTGCTTAAGATAAGCCTAATCAAATAAAGGAATGAAATCAGACAAGAATCTGAAAAAGTTGGAAGAACCGAGTCCCCCTGAACCCTGCCGTTGCAGACAGTGTCTGAAATAATCCGATCGGTATACGTATAAGTACGTTCGCGGTCGTTTGTATAAATAATCATTTAGATTTGACGGTCGTAGTGTAATGGCTTCATTTTATCGAGAAACTCACGAATGGACAACTCGACTCGATTCAACTCTGCGGTCTCTCTCAACTGCATATTCAGATGTCAGAATAGCCAGTGTCCACGTCCCACGTGACGACCGAGAGATTCTTGGCATCGTGTTGGTATGACATCGCCTCGCAAGAATACCCCTTTCGAATACAAAATGAACACCGATGTGTTTATCTCTATATACAGAACGTATGACCTTATAAAAGTATTAAACTACCCTTTGTTGTCCAGACAACTTCCTGTTTGCCTGGTAAATTCTCGGACGTAGATATACACAGTGATTCAGGTTTAGCGGGTCATATTCTGAGAGCAGATTCCTTGTCGAATTCTAAGACTAAATTTCCTTTACCGAAAATTCGAGGGCCCGATAGTTTCCGAGTTACGCAAGATCTTAGTTGACCGAGCGCAGTACTTATAGCTGACGCAGACTGGGCTACCCATGAGTGGAAGTCGAGCGGTGTCCAGTCTACGCGACCTATACGCTCCGCGATTGGCGAACTAAGATCTTTCGTATCTCGGAAACTATCGGTCCCTCGAATTTTCGGTAAAGGAAATTTAGTCTTAGATTTTCACGAGGAATTTAACCTCAAAATATGGCACGCTCGATCTTAATCACCCTGTATATGTATAGCGTAGACATTTTCGAGAAGAACTTTTTTTCTTTTATCAATTTTCAGCTGATTGTTATTATTCATTATACAATAGCTTCGGTAGAATCGTATAAGAAATAGCGAGAATAAAAATAGAGAAATGTTATAAAAGCGGGTTTAATCAGAAACCGGAAAAGCGAGAAAAAGGATCATTCGTGAGGCTGCCGCGGCGCCTAGTAGGCCCCGATCTCGGGCGTGACTTAATTTAGAACTCTGAGCATGTAGAGAGTATAAAAGATGTAAAAAAAAAAAAAGAAAAAAAAAAGAAACGAAAAAAGGTGACCGTAAATATATTTAAATGCTGTAAATATGTCGGGAGGTGCGGTAAAACGGCAAGTTTATTAGTATTATATCGTATATATGTATACAAGGCGAAGGAAGTTATACAGAGGAGAGTAGATGAGAGGAAGAGGAGAAACTTACGCGAGAAAAGAAGAGAAGAAAAAAAAAAAAAAAAAAGAAAAGAGGAGAAAAAAAAAATAAAAAAATAAAAAGGAAACAGAAACGAGAGAGGATGAAAATAAGACGGTGAAGATCTCAACGCTCGATAGAGACGTGTTTTTAAGGCATTATTTCAACTCAACACTTCCTTGAGGACAGATACGAGCTTTAGAACGTTATTAAAAGACCCTTCAAACTCCTAATACGCCTAATTATATTTAAGACTATATGTATACGCGTATATGTTATCATGCCCTATGGGTGGTTATCATCAGTTATAGAATTTTTTTATAGATATGTTGATAGGATTTTAGAAGTTTTTTTCTATTTTTCGATTATTAATTTCTGTTCTTAATTGAACGTGAAAATAATTTCATTCAGGAGAAAGGAAGAAGAAGAAGAAGAAAAAAATGGAAAAATTGAAAAATCGAGGATAACATACGAAACTAACTTCTTGTAGAATATCGTCGCTTGTAACGAACGAAACGTCTTTCTCAAGTAAGCGAATGCGATTGCTGCACCTCTTATGGGCGAAGGTTAGTTGCTTGTAAAATCGCGGATGACACGTCCGCCGACTAAGAGGCTGCAATCGTAACCTGACCTGACTGAGAGACCAGGTATTCTACCTCTCTCTGGGACCCAGTTCTCTCGTAGCCTGCTGTTTTTATCTTCCCATATTTCAGGATGATTCTACGCTTAATGCCCCTTCTGAGTCTCTTCTCTTCTCTTCTCTTCTCTTCTCTTCTTTTCTCTTCCTTCAACCCCGTGGAAATACAGGTACCTACGGTAAGAACGAGTGAAGCAGGATTTCTCGACATTTCGAAAGAGACACGGGTTGACAAGTCGCCTTACCCTCAATTTTTCAATTTTCGTTTGATTCAACTGAGATAAATTTCGATTCCCATCGGTTGCGGTGTCGAAGAATGGCATTCGCTAATTTTAACGAATCTTTAAGTCTTCGAGCCTCCGGTGTCCGAAAAACTTGACTATAATCATCTCAGAAACTGCGGGATGAAAAAATCGGGAATTTATAGGATTTTACGATCGAATGATGGGAAAAATTTCAACTTCAATTTTTTAAACGACGAACTATATTTTCTCTCTCCTTTCGAATGAAAGATCACGTCTTTCCGAGTTTAAAACAGGAGTATCGAGCAGGTTTCTCGATCGTAGAATATTTTTCATACATTTTTCGAATCGACGAATTCAAATTCGCCGAGAAAAAAAATCCGAAATTAACCAGGATTTCACATCCGGATCATGGTCATAAAAAAATTACGACATCTCTATCGGTTCGAACGTAACGTTTCTACGAGAAAAAAAAATTGGACTTCAAATTTATTGACTGACAATCAATATTTCGGTACCTACTAATAATTGCATGGGCTTCTGTACAAGATGATGGAAAAGTACGGTGAAAAATCCTGACTCTCTACGTCCTGTGTTCATTTCTATGTATAAAGTAAGAGAAAGGAATTCGTTGATCTCATCTCAAACGAGTCGTTTTTTGAAATGTAAAAAGAAGAAAAAAGGAAAAAATCGTAATCAAATACATTTTACTCGTCTGTATCACATTTGAAGTAATTATATGCGAATACCTGCAGTGTATGAAACATATATAAATGTATAAGTTCAAGGGTATGTTACGTGTGTAATTTGTCTGTCACCGCAATAGCGAAGCTACAGGTCTTTTGATGAGAATAAAAAAACATAAGAAAAAAAAAAAAACGGAGAAAAAAGGGAAAAGAAAAAGAAAGAAAAAAGGAGAAGAAGCCAAGAGAAGATTGTGACAAGTATTGGCTCAAGATATAAGACTCGGAGAGTTTGAACTGACGACGAGGACTGCAGAAGGGAATATAATATAAGTGGCGCGGGAAACCCGCAAAGATTCGAGATAAACGACTCGAGTATTTCAGTGCCGTTCGCGGTTAATCGTTTCGAGTTTCACATTGCTGCACCAGCACCAGCCAGGGAATGTTGCGATTATGCAACTCGCGTCGTCGAGTATCGTTCCTATTGTTTTTAGTTGAATTCAATAAAAACACGATTGACTGCTTTCGTTCAAACGGACACCTGAGTCACCACCGACCGCTTATAACACAGCAAACGCTGACTCAAGTCTATCTGTATAAAACTATACTACTATACTTAAAACTTAGGATCTAAAACCGCAATGAAAAAATTATTCTATACTCACCTAGTATATACCTATACATAGGTATATATCGCAGATTTGTATTATTATTTATTTATTCATTCGTTATTTTCCTAGACCTCGATTAACTTCTCGGTTAACCGGCGAGTAATAATTTTTGTATAAAATCTAGACACAATATTTAATGAGCTATAAAGTATAGAATTCAGGTTGAGTGGGCCCATATTTTGAGAGCAGATTCCTTGTCGAATTCTAAGACTAAATTTCCTTTACCAAAAATTCGAGGGACCGATAGTTTCCGAGTTACGAAAGATCTTAGTTGACCGATCGCAGAGCTTATAGGTGACACGGACTGGGCTACCCATGAGTGGAAGTCGAGCGGTGCCCAGTCTATGCGACTTATACGCTCCGCGATTAGTCAACTAAGATCATCCGTAGCTCGGAAACTATCGGTCCCTCGAATTTTCGGTAAAGGAAATTTAGTTTTAGATTTTCACGAGGAATCCATCCTGTGAATAACGAGTTTCGCACAACTTGAATCACCCTGTACATGTTAACTTCAGATATCGCAACATTGTACGATACGTATATGTATATTCAATTTTCAAATTGAGTTATAAATTCGCAAACTTCGCTCGCGAAGGCTCGTAAAAAAAAAAAAAACGGTAAGGAAATAAAGAAAGAGTAAAAAAGAGAAAAAAATGTACAAAAACTTATCCTCTCGGCGGTTTATTGCTTAACCGTACGTATGAGGGCCAAAAACGAAGTTGTCTCATATAATTAGACCGTGACAGTGACTTTTTGGTCCGCCAGGGTATTTCCCAGTACAGGATTTAATCAAGCTTCGGTTTCTTATATCTATATGCAGCAATTTGAGCACAGAGTGCAGCAAATACTGTACGTCGTATATGTTTTAATATAGTATACACACACATATATATATATATATATATATATATATATATATATATATATATATATATGTATATTGTATATGTCGAGCGGCAATTACCTTTGCCGTGAATAAAAATTCAACCTTAAAGGATCGTAAGCCGTCAAACTTTAGCCGTATATATGCGAAAAGAACGCGGAATTTTTATCTCTCCTTTTTCTCTTCCATCGCGAATCTGTCAATTAGCAAATTTTAAACCCCCATATCCCCTGCTGCAGCATTTCTTTTCACTTATAGCGCGTAATTGAATAAATTAAACCGTACGGTTTAACAAACAATTTCTGTAGATACATACGAAAATCTATAAATCTCCATTGGACGATGGGTAAATTATTCGGTTCGAAGAAAAAAACGAGAAAAAAAAAAAGAAAAAAGCGATTCTCCAAATCTCTAACTCAATTAATTACAGAACGTAGAAAATTTATGAGATTCTATTATTTTGCAATTAGATTTCCGACGGCTGCAGTGGGAGAAAAATGTGGATTCTAATTACCATAAAATCTATACGATACTAGAAACAATATATCGCTTCTGATTAGAAAAAGAAACTTGGTCATTAATTAGCTGCGTGTTTTATTATTGCTATTAACGTTGATTCGCGTCTATAGTTTTTTTTTTTTTTTATTTTTTATTTAGTTTTTTTATTTTTATTCTTTTTCTTTGTTATTTCTTTAACTATAGTAAGAATATCGACGTACATACGTGTGTATGTACTACATACGTGCAGCAGCAGCAGCAGGAGCAGCAGCAGCCAACGACTATCGGTCACTACTTAAATTTTCGTTGTCGATTTGACACGTAAGTAATTGACCATTGGCATAGACTCACCTGGTATTGGTATAAGCGTTAGTGGATATTTATGATACAACCAATCATTGTAAATCATTCTAATTTACCTCAGTACTACGCAGCTTGAATTAGCATAGACAGCGATAATAATTCTTTATCGCTATTTCCTTATACTAAAACTAAACTACTATTTCTATAGACAGATGGTATAGGGACAGGTTCGAAAAAAAGAAAGAAAGAAGAAGACAAAAAAAAAAAAATATATATATTCAACCATAATGATCATTTCCTAAAGAAATTAAGCGGGGAAAAAAAATTTGACTGATTGACAAGGCTATACGTAGAGCGAGAGATACGTTACCCACAGGTATAATAAATATCTGCATAAGTTTCAAATTATCATTTTTTTTTATTTTCATTTTTTACTGTAGTACATAAAATAACAGTTATCTGTATATTTGGCAACGAAAATGACGTATTTTTTTTTTTTCCATTCGGTTCGATTCAAAAATTCGTATAGTGTGAGAAATTATTTACTTTTTTCTTTCCGAGCACAATACAGAAAATTGTATACAATCGCGAATCGAACCGATGAAGAAGATAGCCGTATAGTGCCTCGGACGTGATAGGCTACCGTAAGATGTGCCAAGAGAGCGTCCTTGAGATGGTGAAGAAAAAGAAAAGAGAGAGAGAGAAAAAAAAAAAGACGCGATATAAACGTAGAATAAAAAATTAATATGAAAAGCAAAAGTTGAACTGTAGCACGGGCAACTTCATCGAACACTGATTGCTCGACTTGGGAAGCCCGAGGTTGGGGCCTGATGTGCCTAGATTCGAATGTATAGCTATATGTATGGATGTGTATATCGCGTACGCCTACACAGGAGTATGTATTATATATTTATTATGTATACGACGTAGTATAGCCGTATGCGAAAGTATCTGTAAGATGAGTATGAAATATATTTGTATATAGCATATGTATGAAAAGAAGCGTTTATATTAGTATACATATATAATATAAGAACGAAGTGGTGGCTACAGCAGTTCAGTCAGTGATGGAGATCGCTGGCTGGGCAGGCAGTACTAATTAACTGAGGAATGCTGTATCTAGATTGAAATCTGGGTGACCCGCCGCCCCGGGGGCACCTCGGCCAACCTTCCTACCTTCCTACCTTCCTACCGCTTCTTCTTCTCCTTCTTCTTCTTCTCCTTCTTCTTCTTCTTCTTCTTATTCTTCTTCTTCTTCTTTTCACCCGGCCATGGTTTTAACATGACCAACTATCCTCCCGGGACTTACGCAGGTCGACCGATCATCTTTCAAAGAGTTCAATAGCTCAGAACTATCGATTGTGTAATTCGACCAATTGAAAGCCTGTAATATACGATCTAAGCGTATAATTGCGTCGAAAAATCCATTTTTTTTTTTTATTTATTGATTTATTTTTTATTTTTTATCGTTGGAACATTTTTTGGGGGACAGAAATCTAATCGATCAATTTTTTCTTCAATAATAATTCAAGAAAACGTGTGGAAATTTGATCTGCCTTGGAACGAGTGAAATTCTTACGTTACCTAAATCGTGAACGGAATTTTATTTTTTTTTGAATTGCTAGTATTTCATATTTCACAATTATTATCGCAATTTTATAATTCATCAGGGGTCGCGTTGTAAGCCTTTCTCAATTTATGTCGCCTTGAATAAACTCCTGTCAATTATATATATATAACGAAATGATTATGTTTGTTATAAAAAATAAAAATAAAAATGAGTCGGTACCGTTTACCTTAAAAGTATAGCTACATAGATCGATACACTTTCATAGGTAGGCGTATACCAGTCCCGTATCTTACACGCGTGGGTAATTAGCGAGTATAATTAATCAGCTAATCCCCGGTTAATATATTTGTCCAAGTTTATAAGATTGCCGTTTGATCGATGTGTCCAGATATACGAAAGTAGGTAGTAGGTGTAGACAGATATCCCGAAATAAAGAAAGAAAAAAAAAGAAAAAAAAATGAAGAATTCCATGGGTTTAAAAATATTTAGAAAAAAAAAAAAAAAAAAGAAAAAAGAAAAACCTCGGTTGTAAATTTGTTATTAATTATAAACTCTGAAAAAATTCGTCGTAGACTCTCTTATACACCTACGATTTCACACCCGCGATCATATATTCCTCGGTCAATAGATATAATACTTTCCGTACTGTCAACAGCTGTCAAACTATCGTTCTGTCAAACCGTTTGTGCCTCGTTGGCTGAACTAAGGTATAGCCGCCCCCACCTCGTGGTCCGTACACCGTACCGTAGGTAAAGGACAGCGTAGAGACGCGATCTCTCAAGTATATCTGCAGCAGCACCGGTGCGGGCGCCGAGTCGGAGTCGAGAGCAAGACAAACAGCGACTGCCCACGCAGCGGCTTCGAAGAGTCGCGCAGGTAAGGATACTCTCCGACTCCCAATGGATCCCATAGATCGTTCGTTGATCGAGGAGTGTTTAAGCGGCGACGGCGCCAACAGGGGGTCCCCTCCTGTCCCAACAACCGGTTGCACGCTCGTTTCTTAGATCGTTGACGATCGTTCCGTGTAAGAGTGGCTCAAATCAACACTAGTTTCAATATATTTTTGGTAGTATTATTTATCAATTCGAATTGATATCAGCAGCGAAGAAAACGGTAGAAAAGTTTATAATCGATAAAAAAAAAAGAAGAAATTTCCAAAAAATTTCCGAGGGAAAAATCCGTTACTATTTTAGAATTTTACTAAAAAATTTTTTTTTTCTTTTTTTTTTTTTTTGACTAAATCTAGTCCACTTATCATACCGTATCGTTTGTCAGCGGGGGATATCGTCGGGATGAATTAACGGTCTCGTAATGAATGGATCTTTCACACCTCGCCCACGCCTGGCTGCCTGCTACCGCCCCTACCTCCACTTCAACCTCAACCTCAACCTCAACCTCCAACTCGACTTCGACTCTTACCGTGCCGTGTGAAAGCCTTTGGTAATTAATTATCTCGAACGATCGTTCGGCATGGCTAGTGCTAGCGTGCAAGGATCTATTGGGAGGAGCACAGCGGCGATTTGCTATACGCTACTAGATGCGAGTCGCTGACGTGTGTGGAATTCAATGAAAAAAAGATAAAAAAAAACAATCGGTTAGGGATCGGAGAAGTTAGGAAGAATAAAAAAGGGCGGAAATCGGAAATTTTTAATTCTAAAAATTTGTTCGAATTATATATATAATTTTGTTTTTTTTTTTTTTTTTTGGAAATTGAAAATCGGAACCCGTCCGATATGAGATTCCCAAATTTTGTTTACGATACCGAGATACTAGATCAGCACTTCTGTAAAAAAAGAATCGGTCTTTTTTGGAAAGATCCTTCGATCGATTTCCCTCAAATTCGATATATGATTCGAATATCATTCGAGGTATTTAGGTACCAAATTTTATCGGAATCGGTTCACTCCTTCGAAAGTTATTCGACGGTTGCGAGCGTCCTACTTTCTTGGTAGACAGAAATAAGTGGAAAATAAAAGGACTGCGAGGATGCGAAATGCCTGAAAATGTAATTATCTTTAATTAGAGCAAAGCTGATTCCGGTTCAATTTCCTCTCGGTAAATATATACACAAGTATATATATATATATATATATATATACATATACATATATACACCGAAGAAAAGAGGTTGTCGTCGCGACACGACCGCGACGCGACGTTCACCTGCCGGTCGATTAGGTTTAAACGGCAGGTAGGAAACTAGGACTACGAATCGAGGCGGGGAGCCTGGGCAAAGGCCACACCGTATTCTCCCATCCAGCTCCGTCTCTTCCTGGAGCAACAGAAGTTCTTGAAGTCAGCGACGAGGAGGGGCCCGTCACGAACTCTGGGCTAATTGTCGAGGAGATTGCACCCGCGGATTCGACCGCACTCTACCTTCTTCTCGTGAACCTCGAGAATCGCCCTCCACCTTTTATCCCTGTGCGGTATGGAATAGCTGTACATTTTCCCTCGGCTTAAAACGACGACGAAAATTGAAATTGAACGACACGAACTTTTGACGAAGATCAAAAACGAAAAATACTGACATTTCTACATATTCCCAAAATCTCTCATACCGGATTGTCAGATCTTAAAGACAAAGCCGTTCGTTTGCTAAGCTAGCCAGACCTGGTAGTCAGGTAGACAGACAGACAGACAGACCGGACGAGCACATACCATTGCCTTATGGGACGTGTGACACGTGACTCGTAACTCGTGACTTGAGTCAGTCTGGGAGCCCCTCCTCGCGTCCTTACAATTCCATATAGTCTGTCTTAGGGTCTATGTACGCACTTTGCGACAGTGTGGTACTATACGATAGGTACGTATGAGAGAAAAGCTCGTGTGATCAAAAAAAGATACGGGTTCACAGGGGTCTCAGTCGATACTCTGATAAAATGAAACCTGGTTTTCTAAATGAGTTTTAAAATTCATTGGATC
This sequence comes from Tenthredo amoena, assembly GCA_963966615.1. NCBI lineage: Eukaryota > Metazoa > Arthropoda > Insecta > Hymenoptera > Tenthredinidae > Tenthredo > Tenthredo amoena. Next base: position 2,008,878 of record OZ016492.1, on the reverse strand, counting down.
GTTGAATGCGCCGTGGTTTTAGTAATCGCGATATGTAGACGACCATTGGTCACTTCGTAAAAGTTAATTCCTATATATTTACTAGATAATAAATGCATTCGTCCGTGGCTATAGGTACGACAAATATCTTGAGCTGTAGGATAACGGCTAGATCTCAATAGCCATTTGTCGTTAATGTCACCAGTTTCTCCTATTAAGGAAATGATATCTTAGACAGCAAGAATCTCGCGACAAAGTGTTGCTCCGTAGAGTATACGCAGCCGAATAGAACCATTAACGGGGTCACCAGTGACGAGGAAAACCTGGAAGACCTCGAATTCTCATGAAATTTCCTCAAAATTTTCCATCTTTTTTTATTTCAAAATAAAAATTTATGATCTAACAATCAGCAACGAAAGCCAGTCAGTAAAGGAAAAATGAGAATCATCAGATTTCCTCCGGTTCAGAATTTCAGTCGTACATAATTATTTCTCGTTTCCCTATGTATATATATGTACTATATATGTATATATGTATATATGTATATGAATCTCGGTCTCTAAAGTTTGGAGTAAAAATCCATAAGTCCGTAAGAGTGAAAGAGATAGATGAAATGTGTTATGAGGAAATTTCGCGGTTACGTGACCCTGGTTTTCGAACCAATTCCCGTCGTCCCTGATGTCTGAATAAAAGTGTCAGGTGCTGCGTGGCACGAACGAACGAATGAACGAACGAACGAACGAACGTCCGGTGCTCGAAAGGCTAATCCTTTAATATCACTTTACAAGGCGTCTCCTGATCTGAAAGTGTCAGGTCAGGCGTGACATTAGTCCGCCTTATCTAAACCGGAGCATCTCGGACCGGCCTCGGGCTTGTATGGGTCCGAAGTTCTTCAAGCCCTGCCATTCGATATCTGGAGGACATCGCGTGGTGATATTAACTTCTAGCAGTATAATGTATTGACGTATATATACACCAACGATTAACCACCGAGCTCCGGTATCTAATAAACTAGTCAGTCACACTTTCTTGCACTGCATATACTCCACAAGCTTATCACCTGCACCTCTACACGCACCTAAACTTTAAAGACGTTACCACCGTCGCGTATGAGGTTTCATATGGTTGTAATACACACGCATATGTCATATAGGTACGCACATACATATATATATATATATATATATATATATATATAGACTGGTACGTGTGCGAACTTCGAATGCACACCTGGATGACGAGTCTGGGCGCGGTTCGGTGTGTACGAATATATATAAATCGTGTAAAAGTAGAGCGAGAGACGGTCACCGCGAGGTGTTAGTGATCTGAAAAAGGGTGCGTGACCTTATGAGAGGTCTTGATGACCCGAACCGGTCCGCCTCGTATTTCTACGTGTACATACATACGTGCGATGATCAGAGGTGCTCATTGAACGATCAAGAAAATGATTGAATTTAATCGGGAATAGAGATACGGTTATCGAGGTGGAAGTTAGTCGATAAATATGTATAATATATTTGACGGTTATGATTTTTCGAGGTGAATTATTGTTTATCACCGAAAGTGAAAGTACAGAGGTTATTTCAAACTTCGGACTTCGTGACGTAACAATGAAGTAGAAAAAAAGTAGGAAAAAAAAAAAAAATTGCTACCTATACGTCTTTTTTTTTTTTTTTTTTTTTTTTTTTTCAGCTACTATCGTTTATTACCCCGGATTTTATTCCATCTGGCAATTCTCTAGGACAACGCCAATTTTGTAACCGTTATAAAAGATCGATATCTTTGAACTATACCTAGTGTTTCGACACTAGCCCACGTACGAATTTTTCACTCCAGGTATAATAAATCGGCAAATAATATGCAGTTCGTAATACCAAAGGCAGGCCCGCGTTTATTATCCCGCGGTAACCTCGATACGAAATAATTTTACGGGAACGAGATCTATATTAATTTTTCTTTTTTTCTTTTTTTATTTTAATTTTTTTTTTTTTTTTTTTCCAAATCTTCGAATTTTTTATCTCATAGGGATACGCACGGAGCGCACCTACTATATACGCGAGAGGTCGTTATTTCTGCGATTGACGAGGTACTCGTGTTACTCGATCTATTCTCGTGCCAATGCTTATTAAGCTATGCCATCCTATCGAGCGAACCATGTAACATTGGCGTGGGAGTGTAGCGACAAACGAGGAACTCCTGCGGTAGAGAAATTCATTGCTAGTCGAAAGTTGTACCTATAAGCTGTAAGGTTAAATCGTGATAACGATTTTCGTGTCGTTTTAACTTTTCAATACCTTTAACGTCCATAAATATTACTTACCTATGTATCTATCATGCCGCAACGGCGGTATATGCTCCTTTCAGTCTCGAAGGTAGGATATATAGCAATAAGGTAAGAAGGTACGCGTATATACCCGTACGAGATCGATAATCGACTATGATCGGTTACAGTTTATTCATTTACAAGCTATAACGACAAGCCTCGCAATTGCCACCGCGTGACAGTGACAGTGACAGTGACAGTGACAGTGACAGATTACCTATCCGAAGCCTAGTGTGTCTGCCCAAGTTCTTAGTAATGAATATCATAGTTGTTTTCTGCTTCTTTTTATTTCTCATACATTTCCATCAAGACTGGATGACTTACGATGATCAGAGGAAAAAATCGGTAGCCACTACACACGTGATTCTTCAAACCTGTTCCAGATCGCGGTCAAAGATCGATCGGTTATTGGTTCGGTTCGGTAAACAAAAACCAAAATAAAAAAAAAAAAAAAATTAAAAAACTAGTATATTAATGCCGGTGAACATTCCGATTTATCAAAATGTTTGAGTTTTTCGATACGACCAAGGGTCGAGTTTTTATCCACGTCGTTTAATACTTCGGTCTTCTTATCCCGTAGCTATCCCTCTTTCTCTAGAAATAATTCGCAAATTTAACGGTGCCCGATGGTTAATATATTGATAATCAATTGCGAAAATGCGTGAAAACGTCTGGACCGTAATTATCGTTATTTTTTTTTTCCATCATTTAACGTATTTATCGTAAATTATATTCACGTTATTATATTCCTATACCCTACCAGAAACTTGACGGTCGTGCTAATGCGGAATCACGTACGTTTCACGTCAGGTAAGGGAAAAGAAGAGAAGTTTTGCTAGAGCAAGAGGTAAACGTGGTGATATATTTGAAAATAGAGGTAAGAGTGAGACGGAACGAGTAAAGTTACGCAACGGTAAACCATCATCACCTTTATAACAGTGTCACCTCTGACTTTTGCGGCACGCTGTTGACACCAGGTCTGTACATGTGATTCACCGTCACACCGTACGTCCTACACATACTAGATAGATCTGTATACATACGTGTATCTGTTCAGAGTTTGCCATCTATGGACTCGGGTCACGTGATTTCTTGGTTGCGTCTGACGCGCGTACAATGCAGAGGTTTTACGTCAGCGATTTTGACCCCAAGCTACAGCGTTGACCTCTCGCGGTCCATCTGGCCAGCCATACTCTTACCATGTATAATTCTCCTTCCATCAACTTCAGGCTCAGCTCTATCCATCATGGATTTAATAGACGTCGTATTAAAAAGATCAGAGAAACTATAATATAGTTCTTACTATGGACTTGGTGAAAATGCGAGGCTTATATGCAGTTATCGTAATCGAACCTCGTACAAAAGTTCGATGATTATTATATCGTATTTTTTTCAATAAAGATTATGCTCTGTGAAGAAAATAGTAGGTACTACGTCTTTGTCTTCCGCAGTCATCAGATTTCGTATGTATATACAGTATGACGTCAACTGCGTTACTTGAACTGAGTATTAAACACATATACTATATATATATACGTGACATTTTCAACGTGTAGAAGAGAGGAGACACGGCAGAGGAGATAAGTTTGTTGGATAAGGTGACGGCGTTTCGTCAAGAGTCGACATAGGGGGAGTTGCGAGAGTATGGATATGGCGCGAGTCTCGTCATAAATGTCTTCATCCGTAAGATACGAGTCGCCGTGGGCGAGACCGAACGTATAACCTTTATGAGACCAACCAAGAAGGTACACCAGACCATCACGGTTAATATGTGATGTCCGAGTCTCGACGCACCTAGTGGTCACCAACCGGAAGACGATGTCGTTTTGACAATCCTCAGGATCCACTACCGTCAAGGTTCGGTTAATCTATGAACTAAAACTGACAATGGAATGGGCGGAATACGTTCACGTCCACTCGGTTCATTGAAGAAATACAAAACCCATTCTCGTACCTCGAGTCGTTCGAAAATCCGACTATTTAGCAATCGAGGATCCACTATGATCACAAAATGCATAATTTAGAGGCCATAATCCCCAATATTCGTTGATATTTGATCTAAATCCCACTTTCAATGGGTGGCTCGGATCCATTAGAATATCGATCGATAGAGTGAGCTGGTTGAAATTGATGGACCGATCAGAGGTTAACGGATCGTGTTTCAAAGGTATCTCATAGTTTGTTATTTGTATTCCAATGCCAGTGAAATTCCAGGAGGATTAGTGTGTTGGCGTCGGTGTGGGTTGGGCATCGGAGTTCTAGCGGTGCACAATAATACAGCTCCAGCTCCAGCTCCAGCTCCAGCTCCGGCGAAGCACCGTGATATACCAGTGTTGACTGTGGCGTATAACCATCCTTGTGGACGACTGTAGCCTCGAGCAGTCAACGATCGGAGGTCCTGACCCGACGTGTCAGAGGTTATGCCGCACCCCGCATTGTGCCCTGCCCACGTGACCGGAGTACGCGTCGTCATTCATGTCACTGCGCACTCCTCTTTTCCGCTCCCGCCTAATATGCTCCTTTTCTCTATATCTCCTCCTCGTAGAGAAGTGAGAGAGCCTCTATCCTCGTCCAATACACAAAGCAGCTACAACGAGCGACCGCTACGCGTCGCAGGCACCCATCGTCATTCTCTCTCGCAGGAGAAATACAACGAGCATCGAATTAGGTACAGAATTCCGTACTTTATCGATATCTTCGCAAATTTTTTGACATTATTCGTTAAATAGACGCTCAGAGGAGTATAAAATACGTTTCAATGCGATTGAGTCATTTTCACTCTTGTAGCAATCAGTTCTGTCAACTGTTGCGTCAACCGTTGATAGAGTTTGCGCAATAAATTAGCGTCGGATAATTAAACGGGCTTGCATATATGTATGTCATTCGAGCTTAAAGACACGGACGGATGAGTCACGTCAGGAATTTCCTATGCACCGAGCCGTTCGGTATAGACAATGAGTTTTTATCACCGATGGCAGTCTTAACAATTGCTTATCTTCCGTGAAATCAATTTTCGACACGCGTTAGTTAACTCCGTAGTAAGGCAGCCTTCCTACGTAGGAAGGTGAAAAATAAATAGAAGAGTCCAGGAAGCTTATTCCAGTTCTTTACTTCATTGAATATGGAATCGGATGTCCGTTGGTTTCTAAATTATGGTATCCTCTACGTATGATTATTGGATCACAAAATTCTTCCATTTCCCATCGTAAGGCGGGAGCAGTCCGGCCTTGATTCTCCGTCATTCATCTTATGAACGGATAAGGCAATGCTCCAGTTAGTATAGCTTATTAGTTTTGAGAGAAATATTACGAAACAAAGATACTACAGTCTCCTTCTCCTCCGCATCTCCGTATAATGAAGATGTGAATCTTGTTCTAACAAGAGTGGGACGTGGCAGGAGCTATTAATTCATGCATGCATTGTTGTGTGTCAAGGCGTGTCGGTCGGCAGATCGTCGTGACGAGATATCGCAAAGGAGTCCATACCCCTGTCTGCTAACTTTGCATTGCTCGGTGCTTCTTCAGTAAATAATAACTACTATCTGCCGAGATTCTCGGTGGCATAAGCTTGTCAATGATCAAGACGAGACGCATTTTATGATCCCATTTCATTAAAAGTCATTCATCATACGACTACCGGTAATCTTCATTCGAGTCGATCTCTTCGATCGACCAACCGATCCCAGATGATTCTTCTGTCATGCCGGATCTGAAATATCAAATTTTATGAACGTTCAACGAGCCCGGAGAACGGGCCAAAGTTCAACCTGTTGTACCTCGGACAAGGAAGGAACGGCGCCGAGAGGAAAGGATAAGACATGCTGTGAGCCTGAAGCCGCAGCAGCAGCAGCAGCAGCAAAGTCTGTCGAGGCCATATTATCAAGGATCTCTAGGTCGTCGGTGACTCGCGACAGCAGCGTCAAACACATGTTACATCGCGCCACCAGGTCCCGACTATTTCTCACTTCCTGGCCTTTGGACCTGATCTTGGCACACGACGAGTCGGAGTCTCGGGAGTTTGTACGAAACGAGTGTTTAATCACTAGAATGACTCAACGGAATTTCAAAGTGCGATTCATTTTCCAAAATTTAAGTATCGACGGAAAACCCTAAGACCAAAAGTTTGAACCTTCGATGCCGGATATACCCAAACGAGTAGAAACCACGAGACGGTTCATTAGCGCGGTATATCAGGGCCCAACATTCCTCGGAACGACCTTTAGACCCTTCGGGGTCATCGCAAGTGGGAGTTCAGGGTCCCGACCCAGGTAACTTTCGTGTATCGGGTGTCCAAAAAAGTACATTTATACCTGTTTCACTTCAACTCGCGGGGTCGGGTCATCGCTGCTGCTGCTGCTGCTGCTGCTGCTGGTGGTGGTGGTGGTACGGACACACATCTTGGTCTATCAACGATCTTCATCTCTGCTTCGTCATATGAGTATAAGGTATACACACTACGATCATCCGCGGGATATATTTTAACAGAAAAGATATACCAGCGCGTCTCGTATACCTACCTCGCGTTAATTAATACCACTTCACACTTTACTTAATATGGAAGTTACCGGTGGTATTAATATACGCCATATTGCAACAACGGAGAATTCTTCCTCCGAAAGGAAGGAAGAGGAAAAAGAAAGAAGTCTCCCATTATCATCTCTTCACACCATCCTTTGTCGAATTCCTAATAATGATTAGGCGCTAATAGTGGAATTAACAACGTCCCACTATGCTGAGCCGAGGTTTTTGTAATCCTATGAAAAGCGAAGTATAGGTGAAAAAGAAATTCCCAAAACTTGATATACTGTCGAGTTTTTTCACGGTCCCAGGTAGTTGGCCACTAGGCTCAGGGTCTCTCGGGTTTTTAGAAGCGACGACGTCTTCTGCTAATCCTCTTAACTCCTACGTTTCGTGCAGCTTGTCCGCGTCCATGATGAATAATGATTTGCCTCGTGGTTAGAGCAGCGAGGGTTAAGGTCTAGACCAGGTAAATGTGAAGGAGAGAAAATTTAAGAAACTAGGGAAACGGAGGAGAAGTGTTTCGATCAACGACTCCACGAATTACACACCACGTTTTTGCACTTTGGTCAATGTCTTTTTCTCCACTTACATTAAACCGGAAGTCAGAGAAAAATAAGAAGGAGAAATAGAAGAATAAGAAAAGGAAGAAGAGGAATATTCCTTGCAATGTTTTACGAGGTAACATCTGGTCAATGTTGCTTATGGTGAGCTTAAACGCACCTTGAACGACCCCGCGGTGGTTTCCTTGGCAGTCTTTATGCCGGGGTCACCGCACCCTGAAGGCACGACCAAGAATGCCGCAAATACCAGGATTGAGACGTCGTCGTCGCCTGGTCCTCGGGAACTAAAATTACTGGGAGCCTCTTTCCACCTCTGATCATGGCGCTCTTCCACGGACGGTGCCTTTGTGCGGGCTGGTGCAGCAGCTCGGATCTTTTTCGTAATTACCAAACTTTTTACTCCCCTCATCGGTAGTTTATACCAGCAAGAAATCCCCTTCTTTCTCTTCTTTTTTTTCCCCACTTCTCCACTGTCTCTTAATTCTCTTCCGTTCGTTCGAGCTCGACAAAGAAAGAAAGAAAGAAAGAAAGGAAGAAAGACAGAAAGGAAGAAATTAGACGAAATTACATCGTGCTTCAGCGAGATGTTGACGAACAGAAGTTCGCATATATCTGAAACTCGGTTTTTGCCAAGAGGTACAAAGCAGCGATTCAGCCGCTGCGATCGTTCCCACCGATCGCAAGGGTGACGCGTTTCTTGAGACAATAGAAGCTAATCGGTTGCTGCAGAAATGCTTTTCGCACATATTTCCACCTAGTCGAGTCAAAGACTGACCGATGCGACCGTGACTTAAAGGAATCAAGAGAATATGACGAGGAATCGTCGTCGCGATCGAGTAGTATACGACCTTCGCTGAAAACTCGGGGCGCGGCTCCCTCAGCTCTCTTGACGCCTGACACCGCGACGCGGACGCTTCGACGACCGAGTAATAAACACTTGCTGATCACGTGGACCCCATTGTGTCCCACCTTCCCTCCTCTCTCTCTCTCTCTCTCTCTCTCTCTCTCTCTCTCTCTCTCTCTCTCTCTCTCTCTCTCCTCTCTCTTTCTCTCTCTTAAGACACGTACAACTTCTCTAGGTATACGTAGGTATGCAAGACCGTAAACAGCTGACGTCCTTTGTTAAAGAGCGCCTCACGCTTGGCCAAGGTCATCACGGTCGACGAGATTTCCAACGCGACAATTAGAGCGCTTTCATCGATTCTATATATACTGTTTTAATAACCATTTCGGTTTACCTTTAGGTTGAGAAAAGAAACTGCGAGCTTACGACCGAAAACGTAAAACGGCGATTTTGTCGCCTATTAAAATACGTTTTTGGAAGTTTCGTCGGATTCCGAATACAAAATTGTTACTTTTATCCAAAAGCCCGCAATTCCTAACGCCGAAAATCTACAGTGAAATATTATTCTTTATCGTTGTCTATATTTGCGTTTAACGGCCTTAATTTCTATCAGAGAACAAATTAAGCCTGATTTCAATCACGGGTATCACATACCTACGTGTTTACCGATGTCACATAGTACCAAATGAAACTAAGCGTGTATATATAAGTAACCCCGGATGTATCGTTGTATATTGTATATACGAACGTGGTGAAACTGCGTAGCGTGTACGAAAGGAAACGACTCGAATACGGACACACATCCGGCTCAGGTTCGTGCACTGACCACTTGACAATCCCGCAGTTCCTCGGTTTCCCCTCGATTTACAGTCTTTCATCTCGCCTCGATTGATTGCCATAGTTTATACTATATTCGTTTCTCAACTATACTTCTTTTCTTTTCTTTTCTTTTTTTTTTTTCTTTACTCGATACTTCGCGGTAAAGACCACGCCGACGCTTTCGGTAATATTTTTAATATCCATACGCGGTTAGACGGGACATTACATTATCCACAGTTCATTAACGCCGGTGTAATTAAATATTTATTCGAACGAACGGACTTCGGCGGTTTAACTTCTATCTCGGTTACTATATAATTGGCTTGAGTTTATTCATCATTTCACTTACATATTACACGTATACGTGTACGTAGAGGTATACGTCGGTGACCCACCCACCCGCCTGTGATAAATGTGTCAAAATATCGCGGTAAAACGTTGAGTATCGATTCTTATTTTATTTGTATTATTTTCTTTCAAAATTTCGATACGTCAATTACACGGTGATCAATTCGATTTGAAATTTATATTTCAATATACGAAATTCTTGGCTCCGCCAAGATTTTCTAATGAGGTCTAATAACCCGGCAATATAAGAATAGGCTTTTAACGCTAGGAATAATTAATGCTAACCAAAACTAGCGTGCGGCTATTATTATTCCTGTCACATACCACTCCATTCTTGACCTCGGTCGGGGTCAATTCGTTTACCAAGATGCTGGACCAGTATAATTTATGCTCCCCACCTTTACAAAACTTCGTGGCTACTTACAATTTCCTACCGGTCAAATATATTTCGGTTCCTTATAGAGGAACTGACTATCGCACGGCTCAGGTATTTATTTATTTTCCTTTTTTTTTCTCTCTCTTTTCTTTTATCGATAAAAGATTTTCTTTCTCGTTTACACCGAACCGCATCATCGTTTTGAAGAAAAGAAAAAAAAAAAAAAAAAGGAAACAACAGAAATAAAAAAATACTTCTTTACGCAGAATTATCGGAAGCTATATACCTATATAATGACGCTTCGACTTATACGGTTATATTAGGCGTAGCCGTGGTTGGTTCATCAACGGGCATTATGTATTCTCTGAAAATTCATGTAGATTAGAATTGAAGAAAAAGAAAAAAAAGAAAAAAAAGAAAAAAAAAAAAAAATCCTAAATTTAACCGCGGATCTAAATCACAGCGTATACACCACCACGTGTATTGCAGCATCAAATATTTCAGCTGCAGGCTTGCTTTCTCCGCGATTTTATTTATGTTCCTTTTTACTCGCGAGCATAGTTCGTTCATCTTTCGTCACCTTCCACTTAATTCAAACGTCTAGAGTCCTAGTAGTAGTCTTATCTAGCTTAGCCATTAGCGCGTATAGTAACGAAAAGTGATATTCACGCGGTTGAAAATAACGTCGAATTTTAAACGGGTAGGTACCATTTGGGAAATAATTCACTTTTTTAATTTTATTTTTTATTTTTTTCCTTTTCTTTCTTTACTTCTCAAATATCCACACACGTATATATATATATATATGCGGTAGACCGTGTTATATACCGTATACACACTTCTTTATCCGAGGAAGTGAACGTTACCGCGCGTTAAAGTCACACTTAATAAATAAATAAAACATAGTACAAGACTACCAGTACCGCCGCTGCTGTTGCTGCTGCTGCTGCTGCTGCTGCTGCTGCTGCTGCTGCTGTTACTTTTGCTGCAGGTGTGATCGTAAAGCAAACTTCTCTACTACGGCTGTTAAATATCGCTCCCGATGTAAGAATAAACGAATTTCTTCTCCCGGTTACCTTAGGAATCGAGGAAGGAGATGGATATGTGTGAAAATAAATAAATAAATAAGCATAAAAGGTACGTGAAAGAAAACCAAACAGCACGGTCATTGTTAAAATCCCGTATCGCACCACCGGGATGGAATTCTCTCTCATCCATCTCATCGTCGTCGACCCTTTAGAAAACCTTCTCCGCGAGGTACCGGGGTGTGAAATCTGGTAACGATGTGTTAAAATCAACTAACAGCGGTCACGTGTATCGTTAACAACGGTAAGCCTCTTATAGATTGCTACACCTTTCTCTTACCATTACTAAGTGGCTACAAAGCAGACTCATTTGTCACCCCCCGTACGGGATAAAAGTATCAAATGAACTTTTTTTTTCACTATCAAAAAATGCGATATCGCTTCTTGATTAATTTTCGCAAATTTTTTCATCCTGACAAAAGAAAAAAAAAAAAGAAAGAAACGAATTTTTCACGAAACTTTGCTTGAAATCGAGACAGCGATAGATACAGCGGTAGCTGAAGGTATACCTACGTATGGTGGCGAGGCGGCGTGACACGTTCAGCAAATATCATAACCGCTGGACCTTTCGACTCCTGGATATGGTAGTCCGTACGGTTATTTACTTCCAGGTTGGACTTTGCCCCGTGAATATTTGACCAGACTGAAAAACGGTATGGTATAGAATGGAATGGAATGGAATGAAACGAAACGAAACGGGATGGGGAATGGGATAGAATCGAATAGAATAGCACGACGTTTTACCTACGAGTTTAAAACCGCTAGACGACTGTGAGAGTCCTTATTACATTCGTTTGATATATTTGTATACGGAACGTACTTGCGGCTATATTTCTGTGCACATATGGGTACATATGATACACGCGTGAATCTATCAGCGTATATTATCTCCGTTAAAAGATACGGATAGATGACTAGTAGAGAGATGGATGGCCGTTGTATACGGGCAGAAAAGCCGTTCGAGATGCTAAAAGTCGTAAATCTAGTGATAAATGACGCAGGTGTCATTTCTCTGATTTCATTGACCACCGGAGCAGATCGAAACTCCGGAGTTCATCATCCGCGAAATTAATTCTCGATGTGTTTACTGTAACTTCATAGATCTAATAGACTTTGTGGCGCTTCATCATCTTCGAGACTGACGTCGGATCTTCTAATCCTGGAAATCTCCGATCGTATCTTGAGAAACAGAGATCCAAGAAATTTGATCAATTTTCGATAGATTTATCGACCGTTTTTTTTGGAAACGAGATCTAGAGCTCCTAACGATCCAGATAAAATCGATTTCAGTAGAACCTGAGTCGTTTTTATAGACTCCACTTGCGACGCTAAGTATCATAGATACTTGAGGTCAGGAACTCTCAGATATTGACACTAGCATCTTAGCTTGACCACGAAGATTTGAGTATTGGAGAGAAACTGCCGTTCTTTTTATCGTCGGTTTTTTCTATTTCGTATCTCATCTATCGGTTTTTTTTTCTTCTTTTCTATCGTTACGATTCCTGGGAAGGAATTAGTGCAGAATTGGTAGTCGCGTAGTTTCATGGAACTCGACCGATCGTCGGCACTGGTATCTCTAATCACGGTTCAATCAACTCTGCATAAGGCCGCATGGCATCGCATGGCATCGCATGGCATCGCATGGCATGGCACACGAGCAACCGCAAACTACCTACGTAGCGGATCACTGACGTCAGTTGAACGCGTATCGCTGAGTGGCAAGTCGTGTCGCGTGCCTGGAGGGCCGACCTTTTTGTCCCGTTTAATTGCGATCCCAAGTTACCCGCGTTGTTATCTCGCCCTGGTATACGCCGGGTGCAGGTATGTCTTCCGACATCGTTTCACCGCATTCGAGCTCGGTAGCAAATCCGGGGTCCCCGCCACGTCCTTTTTTCCTTTTCTTTCATCTTTTCACCGTCTTCTTTATCATCGACAAAAAAAAAATTAAAAAAAAAATATGACGAACTACAAGAATAAGAACAAGAATAATGCGGAGGAAAATCGCGTTCTTCGGACTCTGGTCAATTTTTAAAACGACGATAAAACGATCGGGATATTTCTTCGCGCGTAACTTGCTCGCTTGCCCGATTTACTAACGATTTTCTCAAAAACTACGAGATGCGATAAAAAGAAGCTTCTCCACGGTCGACGAAACTTGTACCATAGTCGTTGAACATAACGACGAGTTCTTGTATCAAAGTATAACATGATCATCTTCATCTATCTACGCAGTTATTTTTCAGTCTACTTACCTGGCAGAACTGATTCAACCGATTTTTTTCTACGCTACTCTTAGTTTTTCTCTGACCGCTAGTGTATCTATATTTCCCTAGATTTTTTTCTTCCACGCGATTTTGCCGCCGATTTGTAACTTCGACGAGTAAGAAGGAAAGGCTGTAGGGCTAAGTGAGTTCTCTATGTCTATCCAACGTCTTCGACACCCGTCAACCCCTTCGTTTTATCAAGGCGACAATTATCCTTGAATTTTATCCGATCTGTAATCCGAAGAATTGACGCGTCAATTCTACATCGGTTAAGTTCCGTGCTCGTTAAAATTATTCAAATATCGATCATACGATTTGATAAAACGTCCGCGCCTCTCTACCTCTCTACCTCTGTACACAGCGTTGCGTAGGCTAAGCGTGTATATATCTGATCGAGTAGCTGAAACGAGCAGTTCGTTCGACAGGTACATCGCTACCTGTACGATTGGAAAGAAAAAAAGAAAAAAAATAAAGAAACGAAGAAAGATAAGCTAAAAATTATGAGGAGAGAAAAAAAAAAGAAGGAAAAAGAAAGAAAAAAAAACGAAAAAAAAAAGAAAAAAAAAAAACAGAACGAGAGACGGAAAATATCGGAAATAAATTAACCACAACGAAACTTGTTTAGGTGTATCGATCTTTTTTGGCATATACCTAATTATACTAAAATTTTATAAACGGAATTTACACATGCACGGTATAAATTCGAGTTATCTTGATCCTTGGATAAGTAGATGCATATAGGTATAGGGGGTAAACGCACCTGCGTATGTACGTGAGTTGAGGCCGTGCATTTTATCGAGGAAAAACCCGAGGCTAAATTTGCGGAGTTGTTATCTTCCCAGTTCGGTGTACGATGCGCGCAACGCATCTGATAAAATCAGCTGTAAGTGTACGACTGCAATTTTGGCCCTCGGGTAAAGCCAGTGCAGTGCAGTGCAGTGCAGTGAAGTCCAGATTGCATTGCATTGCATATGGTTGCGGTTTTAAGATTCTGCGAGCCGTTAACGACTACCATAAATTATTCTATATTCTGGTGGCTACCGGACACTGACCTTTGTGCCTGATCTTTTTTTTATCTCTCATTTCGACCAGTGCTACGAAAACGCGCGACACCATAAGCCCCAAATTTTAAATCGACGGTTTAAGGACCGGTCCATTTATTGCGAGTATAAATCCTCTACCTTCTAGTAGCTAGCTAACTATTTTTTGTTTTTTTTTTATTTTTTTCTCGTCTCCTTCTTCTCCTCTCTCCTTCCTTCGATTCTTACAGATACTGTCTGTATATATCTACCTTTATCGTACTTAGAATTTCACCTTATCCCCGCTTACTAAACCCGGAAGCTTTACGACACTGAATTACTGCCTAATTACAGAGATCTTTACCTATTTCTATCTACGTATAGCTAATTAATCCGTTTCGCCACCTGAAATTTTCCTCTATCGATCTTCAGCGATGCGGTTATAACGAGAATAATTATTATTACATATATATCTAATACAAGATCGAAATAGCTTCCTGATCTTTGTATTCTTTTTTTTTTCTTTTTCCTTTTTACTTCTCTTTTTCGTTAACCACATTTTATTCCCACAACTTCTGTCTCGTGGTCGACGTAGAAACTTTTTTTTACATTTATTTTCTTTCGCCTTCTCCTTATTCTTTACACTTTTCGAAACCGAGATTCGAGTAGGCGCGGTAGGATAGACAACGTATACAACCTAACTATACAGGCGTTTAAGAAGAGGTTGAAAAATATTGAAACGACTTACTACACCAATCCCACGCAAGGTTCGTCACCGTCGATCGTGTATTTAACCGAAACGTGCACCTGTTATTAACGCTATTTAAATAAGATTCAGGCTCATTGCGAACGTGACTGTTGAACCAAAGTTTAAGTATATGACAACTGGACTCAACGGCTTGCGAAGAGCCCGAATAGTTTTCTGTTATTATTATTATTATTATTATTATTATTATTATTATTATTTTTACCTGCCACCGGGTAAACAGAGTTGAATATCCATAATGTAATAGTTGATTTACAAATTTCCAAATATTAGAGGCAGGTATTTAATCACACTTACTTCTGTACGAGGGAAATGCCTAAGTGAGATATATCTACGGGAGATACGATAATCCGATATTCATCTCTCATCAAATAATACCCGACCGCGGCTCGTTTCGACCCTGATATATGTAACGTGAGATAGAAATAAGATGAGAATAGAAAAGAGAGAAGAAATGAAAAAAATGTTTCGAAGCATTAAACCAACTTTACGCGCTCCTATTTTATTGCCTTTCGAGAGTTCGCTTCGCGGCCCTGTTATCCCCCGACCTTAAAGAATCTCTTAAATTTTTATAGTATCAAGGTACTATACGGTATACAGACGTTCACGATCTTCTCTACCGAATAAGATTCTTTACGATATTTACTATCCACCTATCGTATACTCCGGTGTTTGAAAATGGTTGAAATAATTTGTAAATTTTAATCAGAACCTAATCAGGGATTTTCGACTGAAAATCATCTACCCGGTAATTATAACGATTATTTATTTCAAGTCAATATAGAGGTAGAAATTACCGGCGATATGGGACAAGCGTTACTTCTAAATACCTTCTGATTAGTAATAAATAATATCGGAGTAAGGTCGAACGGCAACGAAGACGAGGAGGCAGGGAAAGAGCACCTCGGTGAGGCGTTCAAATTAAGTCCTGTTTTATGTGGTGATATTTTATGTACTCGTTGGCTCATACCGGACATTTACTTGTCATTTATTGGTTTTAGGAATATCTATCTATTAGTTGCACGCATATACACACGCGAGTATAGAAGTGGTATAGCTATGCCGCGGCCGCGAAGGTAAGGTAAGGGGAAAAATATTTACTAGCGAGAAGCTTTAATTACCTTCGTTATAACCGAGCCAACGTAACTTTATATAATTCGATATTTTTCAAACGTAGTTAAACTACCACTGCGAACCTACTTAGTACAACGGTTATAAGTGAGGCTAGATGTTATTGTCGTTTCCTAATTAATGGGACTCGTTAAGTCACACGAAAATTAGAGACGCGTATGTTTGATTAGGATCGAGATTTCGAGGGCAGATTCTTTCCGATTTATATAGAACGACTTGAGATTGAGGAAAAAGTGGCTTTTTTTTGGTCAAAAATTTTGAGTCACAGGTCGCATCGTTCATCCAAACTTTATTTTCTATTCAAATTGAAAATAATTATTGTTTCATATCGTACTAATGAAAGATCATTACTCGGTTCGGCAGCTCCTTGGTTTATAAAAAGAAACGTGCATATACGTTCGATCGTTTTGTTATATTAGAACAAAAAGCAGGTGAACAGACAACGAGAGGAACGTTATTCGAAGGCCAGAACGTCGGGAATATAATTAGAGACACGTAAACTGTAACCACAAAATGACCTCTAGACTAACACACGGTCATTTCTTACTCGTCGGTTCGATCGGTGACTGCAGCCATTCGTTACAGTTCGTAATCATTCAACTCGAACGTATAGATCGTCGGCCATATTGTAATCGATGCATGACGATTCACACCGTGGTTTCAAAAGTAGGAAACTATTATGTGATATAGACACTGTTCGATCCGATCGGTTCGAAGTTCCGAATTTTAATATTACCGATTCGCAATTTTTTGAAACGAACTATTTTTCGTCTTCACATACCGAGAAATAGACCAAAATTTTTGGGCTTTTGGGGGTCTGGACAATTTTCAGCTGTCTGTTTTCCGACCTTTAGAAATTTCGATATTTTAAACTTCAACGTACATCTGAAAATCAGAAATCGCCTTAAACGAATGTAATTCGTATACTTAAATTCGAGGATCGATTAGTCTTGGAAGAGAAACGAAAAGAAGAAAAAAAAAAGATAAAAATTTTTTGGGATTTTTTTTATTCATTTTTGGTTTTGGTTTTTTGGTTTCAGGTGAGGTGGCGGGTGAGACTGTATCCTCGGGCGGCGGTACTCGCGTTGGGGACCGCGGCGAAGCAGCGGATCTAGCGACTAACACGGAGACAAACGACGGGGACACCCTGGCCGCAAACGCAGCGGTGGACGGCAGGGACGCCCGGGGCGGAAGCCCCCAGGGTGCACATCTTTCTGGTGCCGCAACCCCCAGACCAGCTCGAGGTCGAAGGCGGCAGAACCAAAACGGCGTCGACGCCGCACAGGTAATTGAACATCTCTCGTCTATCTGAATTCCCGAAAAAAAATGTGAAATAAAAAAAAAAAAAAAAAAACAACTGAAGAGTTGCGAAATGTACGGAAAAGATAATTTTTCGAACTAGTCTGTGGTGCACAAAAAAAAAAAAAAAAATCTTAGAAAATTTTTAAAGACAGTATTTTCAAGAGAAACGTTGAAGCTTGAAAATCCCCATTATTCAATCCATGTTCGATAATTTTTTGACCGAGTTATAACGTTTGAAAAAAATTGAAAAAAAATTTCATCTCAGTCCGCGTTTCCGAAACGGGCCAATTTTTGTTATTTTTCGCGGCTCTAGATGCAAGTGAGACACTTATTTGCGAAACGATATCACAGCTCCGTGCTATACCGGCTCCTAGTCCATATAGCGGTAAACTAATAGTAAAGTGAAGAGATTTACAATCCGTCGTTTATAAGGATAGGAGTAGCGCGGTAGAGCCGGGATTCTATTTTCTCTAGGAATCGTAGGAGACTCGGGCGAGACGCTTAGTGTCACGGCGTTGCCCGCAAGGAGTCAACTGTTACGCCACACGCTACCTTCATTACCATATCTCAGATGCAATCTGTTCATAGGATTAATGCTCGGAGATATTTCCTCCCTACGTATATAACTATATATAAAAGCTACTACCTTGAGATCTTCGTAAGTGAATATCGCGACAGAATTTATCCGTTTCGCATCGCGTTAGGAAGCCTGAGATTTTTACAAGAACTGAGATTAAATAATAGTCTCGATAGAAGAAGAAAAAGAAAATGGAAAAGAGCCGATATTAAAGAGGACGAGAATTGTTCTTCTTTCTCGAAATTTTTACGACATTTTTTTTTTATCGAAAAGTAAAAAAAAAAAAAAATTAAAATAAAGAAATTTTTGTGTTTTAGGTAAAAACGGAGCGTCTTACGCCCGACAACAACTCGACGTCGTCGAGGAGCGTGACCCCGTTGTCGCTTAGTCATCCGGGTACGCCTCCTAATGCGACGTCACTCGGTGGACCGGAAGGCCCTCAGCCTCCGCATCATCTTAAACACATGGAGCAGATGATGGGTAGAAATTACAGTGACTTCATGAGAAGTCTTGCCGCAAAGTACAACAACGCGCATCCGAACGAGTGAGTGATATTTCGTTGAATTATATAACTTTGAAAAAGTAAAGGATGAAATAAAATGCGGAAAAAAAACTTCTGCTATTTTTTTTTTCTTTTTTTTTTTTTCTTAATCGTCAACGAATTCTGTTAACAAAATTTATCGGTATAGCTCAGAGTGTGCCTGATGAAAAATCGCGTTACTAGAATCTATAGAACGTCATGCTCTGAGTTTGGAAATTAAATTTCTTAACGGCGAGAAAAATCAAAAACTCGACTCGTATCTAACGATAAATAGCAAAAGGGTGCAAATTATTACTTTTCGCATAGAAAACTAAAAAGATACACCATTTGGTTCGGTTGCCTGCCGCGTATCAGTTAGTCGGTTAACGTAACGCCCTTAATTAATGAATTTATTTCTATGTATATATATATAGTATATCTGTATATATGTAATGAGTAAATGAGGCAAACCAATTCATAAACTTGTATAACACTATTAGGATTGTTAATATATAAATTTACATTGAATTTAACCTGTTAACGTGGGTGTTCAGTGTAGCTTATATACCTGATAGTATTACGTGGACGGGAACTCGTTTAACTTCGAGCGACAAATCGTGTTCGCGTTTGCCGATCTTATCGTTTCAGTGCTGACGCCTAATTCTTCAAGGTAGGTTTAATGCCTAGGTACAGGCTATGGGTAGGTACGTACCTACTATCGCCTTCCTTCGAACCGTGTCGTACGTTTAATTTCATAATTCGTTCGACCGATCGTATCGGAGTTAAGTAAGCCACCCGGGACAAGAACCGTCGATAAGTGTTATAAACTGTTTCATTTTTCGAGACGACTCAATCGTTTAAAAATCGGCATATCTACACACTATTCGAACCGGTCAGCTGCGCTATCTCAACGATTCGCATTCCAAACGGATTCGGTCACTCATATATAGGCTTATATATAAATAGGGAATTTTTTCCAATCGTCAAACTTTCCTCTTTCGAAGAATTTGAAAAAAAGATTAAACAGGATTTTGCCTTTGGAATACCGGAATTCAAGCCTCTCCTCGTATTTCTGACTCCAGCTACTTCAGCACACCAAGAAATGGCTATACACCGGGTCTGGACCCGAGGTTTCCGGCTTTCAAGACCGGCACTGCACCATTCGTTGGTCTGATGACACCCCTGGTACCTCCTCAGCCTCCAACGGTCCCCACGACATCACCATTGTCGAATAATGACCCGAAAGAACAAAAGAACGAAACGATATTCAACAGTCCAGTATTCCCACCGATGCTCGACATGTCGTCGACTCAGGCCCTGCTCCATATGGTCAGGACGGCAAATGCCGCCCAAAACGTTGCCGAACTCGAGACATATCTCAAGGGTAAGTTGACGAGGAGTTATCCACCGTTTTACGATGTCGCGAGTTAAATTTCCCGTTATTTATTAATTATTTTCTCCAAAAAAAAAAAACCGAAAAGGAGCGAACAAGAGAGACACTGCGGTAACGAGTCCATTGGACCTTTCGAATCCGGGTGGATTTGCACCGCGTAAAAGACAACGTGCGGAGATGAGAAGGCCCGAGAGTGTATCTCCAAAACCGAAGCCTTCCCAACGTCCGACGACACCACCGCCAGTAAGATGTCCATCTCTCTGCGGTCACATGCCCTGCGGTGATGGTCAGTCGGTGAATAGGTGGTCGGTAGAAGACGTCGTTAACTACGTATCCTCGATTGATATATGCTCCGAATACGCCCAGGTAAGTGAACTGATGGGACATATCGAATTTAAATATGTATTATACCCATACCCATATACCGATCTTGTGTAATGTGTTTCCTTTTCGGGATGGTTTTGTACCCCCTTCGCTACACGTTTGCGCTTTCTAAATGACATGCAACCACTTATTCTTGTTCTTGTTCTTAACGTCGTAGTATAATATAAATGTTGTGTCATTACTATCGGAGTAAACAATAAGAAGAGACGGAACAGTGTGTCTCTTAGTCAAGTTAGTATGGTAAGCTCTGCGATCTATAGACACATCAGTCAATCGGACAGGAGCAGGAAGACGCGGTTACGAGTTGGTCCCATGGATCGTTCTAATGACCCTTATAGTTAGTAAAGAAGTGGGAGCGTACATACCGTTCGTGTGCTTTCGACCCGGACTAGAGGTAGGTACCCAGAACCTTCCGGACACCTCTCCTTGCAGTATTCCGTATTCTCTATAGGTTCTCCTGGATACATGAGTCGCTAGTTCGCTTTCTCTAAGGTGAAATTCCCCGCGGCTGCACATATGTGCACTAATGTTACAGCCGCGATCCCGATCTCGCGATCTCGCGTGATGGTGATACAGTTTTTATCACTCCAACATATATCCGCGGCACATCTGCACTGGAAAGATTCTATCCTACGGTTTATAGCATAACTTCGTTCTCCGTAACTTTGAGAGCCTGTTTTCATTCCTACAACTTTCTCGTGCATCTTGTTGTTTCTTATATACTCGTCCTTCTATCGTCACCAAGGTAACAAAGATTCGAACAACAACATCGAGAAGAAAAAATATATAAAAAATAAATAAAATATTATACAAAGATAGAAATTAGTGAATAATCCAGTGCCAATCGGTTGCGTGATCGCGCGTACATATATATCGGGGGTTACAGTCTAGTTACACAACCATTCTGTAGAGCTTTACCACAGTGCAGTTCAGCGGGACTCGGATCCGAGACGAGAGATCCAGTTAAGGATTTTGTCTACTAAATCAAGTCTCGCAAGATTTAACTTTCCCCGGGCACATCCATACCCCCATGTATGCACCTATATACCTATACCTATCTTATACACGGAGACAGACGGTGTGTACATATATCTATATATATATATATATATACCCACATTGTGCAATGGTTAGCGTCTACTTTGCGAACCGTAATCTATGGAGGAGACACTCATCTTCCATCGCACGTGACCACCTACGACGTGTCTAATAGCAGACGGAACGGAAAGGGTGTAGATATTCTTCTGGGTTCGTTATTCTCTGCATAAGAAACCAAGAGGGTAAATTAGTCGGATCATTTAGTATGAAATGAAAGCGAATTACGACCTTTGTGCATCGTGTCAAGTGGGTATCAAGCCGATATCCAGTGATCGTTTCCTCTTCTCCTTATTTTTTTTTTTTTTTTCCACCTTCCTCTCGTCCGAGCTGGTCCTATTCGTTGGGTGATCCACACCGCGAGAATGAACGTAGTACTTTCTAACGAGCAAGAGCAAAGCATGATCTGAACCCACGGTGACCTCTTGTTACAGCGGAGTTAACATGTAACACCTTCACACACGTATCACATTATGCGGGTTCGCCGACGTTGCGGTACCGCAATCAATTAATCATTAATAAGCGATAATCTTCAGACGAGACAAAGCGATGGTATATCTTTGAGACTGGGAAAATATATCGAGAAGTACTACCAACGCCTTCACATAGCCACTTCTCCATTATAGCTGTAATACACTTTCGGGCGATCTATTAGTACCGATATCATTCCTTTATCAATTTTTCTCCACCTCTAATGAAGAGTGAGGATTCTCGGTTCAAATTTGTCTTGAAACATCTGATTGACACATATAGGTATACATATATATGTACGATGATTGGTATGTGTATGTATGTACATACATACGTATGTATAATAAGTAGGGTATAAAACCGGCGTGAAATTTGATTGCAAATAAAAATTGGTAACGGACCACCGTTGGGAATAATCACACGACCTTCCGGGTGGTCCCCCAGCTTCCTGTAATTTGCTACGGGAGATTTCGCTCTCCTGCACCGCAACCCGACTGCTTGAACGATGCAGAAGCAGAGACGAGCACTGTGTGCGGTAATAATTTCATTGTTAGCTTGCAGGATGTTACAACCTGGATTAGTACTTACCTATCTACCTACCCATACCTTATTTGTTAATCATTCGACATTTTTTCAACTCTTGAAACTTTTACCTGATCACATTTATGTATAGACGTATACATACTTCAAAAATGGATATACCTAGGTTCAAAATTGCATATGCGGGGTTTCCCCTGCTGTCCACCGTCCATCGATCTATCTCTCTCCCTCTCTCTCTCTCTCTCTCGATCGGTCTCTAATTTTGGAATATGCAAATCGCATAGTAGAAAGCGGTTTTTTTTTTCCATCCAATAGATTTCGACGATTGGTTTAGAATCGGTTAATAGTAGCTGGTCAACGATCAACGATCAGTAAGGCCAGTAAGGCCAGTTCCTGCCCGCTATACGTATATATATATATATATATACATATACACACCTATACAATCCGGTTGAAACGACTAATTGGTCCATTGGTCCACGTGCGCGCTTTCTCTCCTACCGCGGCTGCTTATCTCATCATCTGTCAATAATCTCTGTGTAGGTATCGATTTTCTAACCGATCTGATCGTTCCACGAAATCCACATAGTTTCGCAAGCTAGATATTATGAACATATATGTATGTGTATCTCATTACGCTTTTTTCTTTTTCCTTCTTCTCTTTTCTTCATATTCATACCATTTTTTCTCTCTCTCTCTCTCTCTCTCTCTTTCTCTCTTTCTCTCTTTTTTTTTTCTCTCTTGTATTATATCAACGCACAGCACTCGGTATGAACTTCTCGTGCTCCTAATTTACTCGCACTATTACCCCGATACTAGATAGATAATGGTAATGAGCTGGAGATCGTGTTCCCCAGCCTCGAGCCATCACTCACGTTTTCATACCCGCGTAGTTCTTGCCTCACGTTGCCGTTCTGCCATCGTTTTCACCGCGCCATTCCGCACATATCATCGCACTCTCTCGTCTGATTTAGATTCTATTTTAATTCCACTATTCGTCCCTAACAAATCCGAAAAGAACGTCGCTTGAGCGAAGGAACTAATTGTTCTTTCGGTCCCTCAGTTTCTTCATACCTTCGTGTATGTAGGTACTACGTACAACCGATCGGTATGTAATTAGGCATTAATCTATAACGAGGCATAATTAGTCATAGCCTAATGAGCTGAGGCCACTGCATAGAAATTAGGCGATAGAGATACCGATAACAAGGGACACCCAAGCCGCTGCTAGAACGGAGCTAGCTTTTTCTTCCATCATCGACTAGGTCGCTAGCCTTATCACGATTTTCTCACGATTTTAACGCATTTTAAGAAATTATTTAACCAGAGGCAGGTGACTGTCGGAATTTCAAAATGAGAAAATGGAACTCCTGCTTTTGAAGATATCGACGTTTCAATCCACGAATCGATTTTCATCGCCGATCTGAAAGTGGATACCGGAAATTGGAACGTTATCGTTAAATCTGCATATTCGTAGCGACATATCCGAATACCTCGATGAGATTGAACCAGTGCTGTGTGCAGTTATAACGGAATGGTTTACACACGCGGTTGTACAGTTAGATATTATATCCGTTGGACTCCCGCTGTCTTTGGAACGACAGTCACCGATCATGTCCCCGTGGACAACACCTGCCATACGACCTGTAGGAGATAGACACGAGTTAGTTTCGGCCTTGTCGAGGTCGGTCTTCGAGCTGAACCTGTCATATTAGATTTTCTCTTTCTCTTTTGAACAGAGCTAACTAAGTTATACGACGAGGTACGACTGCGAGTAGAGGAGCGAAATGTGCCGAGTATTTATACTATACGGTACAGATTTACTTCCTCGATGAGAATTCACGGCGGAAAGTTTATCTTCAAACTTTCCCTGTATACGACACGTAGGTATCTCGTTATCATTTGCAGGTTGCATTATGCAATCCATATATACCGGCGGTTCCTTTGATGAAGCCACGCACGATTATTTTACCGCAACGGCGTAAACGAGCTAACTTAAGAATCGAGAATCACATATGTGCTTCGATATGTGCCTCAACGGAGTTCTTCAATTCCCTTAGCCTATACCTTAGTCCATGTATTAAACCGAGGCGATAAACGTCGTTGATGAATGAGCTGCCCTCACCTTTACTTCACCTCATAGCTTACATATATGATCACATGATCCACCAACGCGGAGGTCCCTTACTCGTGACAGATCTGGGTTGCGCTTTACTTCTACCTCTACCTCTACCTCTACCTCTACCTACCTCATCTCGTGCGCAACTCGCTTTCTTAGACTGACTCTCGGCTGCCTTTACTTCACGTTGCATAACAATGTCCTTCCCAAACGGCGCCAATACTTGAGAGAAAAGTAACTGGATTATATTCAAGAAAGTATATTTTTGAAACCGATTCGTAACTCTACCGTTTCTTATGGTAACTGAATGAAATTTGGAATTCCATAGGATGTGAATTTTGATTCGTTTCGAAGGAATTATGGAGAATTTTGCTTCGAAAGTACTTTTGTATCCATTGTGCAGAGGTAATGTAACGTGTTCATGTGGTCAGCTATGGCAAAAGCAAAAGCAAAAGCAAAAGCAAAAGGCTCGCTGCGTCTGTAGTACTAAAGGTATAGAAAATCCCCCTGACAGTTTCGAGAGGATGTACATGCATATTAGACGAATAGCCTCTCTACGTGAACTATGAAGTCATGCACATTGCGATTAGTCAAGCAGCCGCGACGTGCCCTAATGGGCATCGTTAACTTTGCCTGTAAAGAGGAGTGCGAGAAATATTAAACGAGTGTGACAGGAAGGAAAGAAGCATTGTGACTCGATTCTACATTTTCTCTCGCCTTCTAAATGCACCCATTACATCTACAATACCAAGAACATTAGTTTCGAGAAATTATTTCGTTCCAAGATTATCGCTTTTCAACGTTTACCGATTATTACATATTTATGCTCCAATATCGAAGGCTACCAGGTACAAAGATCAAAAATTTCAAAAGGAACAAAACGCCGCTGGGTCTCATATTGATTCGTCAAACCTTCGAGAAATGACGTCCGATATAGAAGTTCTCGTCTTATACCCTTGGGTCAACGATAGTTCCTTCTATCCTCTAAAAATGTCTAAATTAATAACCCGCTCCTGGGTTCATCGGTCATCGATTCCGTCCTCCGTCGTGAAAACCCGACCCATTTGTTCCCCGTATCAATCCTGTAGAATCGGTGCGCTTGACGTCGTACACTGATAACGAGGGCAGGACAGGAACTGAAATGAACCATCAATTCAGTGCCTTATCATCGTTACCTGGACCAATGGGTCTTAGGTATAGTCTGTTCTCGAAATTATATCATTGGCAAGATGGAGCAGGTTATATCGAGCGGAATAAGATGGGAAAGAATGGGTGATCTTAAAGTGTTGAAAAGATTTATTACACCCTCGATCCAGATATCAGGACAGGCATTGAATCCGAGGAGGCATACTTTCCCATACTGGAAATACGCGGTTCCTATCCAGCATTTATTCCGCGCTCTGAATACACGAACAAGATAATGCTATTTCAAGCCATTAGTATATACACAATGAGGTAATCTGGTGGCAGGATGGTATCGCGGGCGGTATGAAGCCGCGGTATATATCGACATGATTTAGAAATGCGGCCGTGTCGAAATACTCACAACATGTGGAACATGTGTCTGATTGTGAGAGACGTGCGAGGCATGTGACCCCGACGATGTACTCATATACGTACGCCTTTTGCCTTCTCGACTTCATATACCGCATATAAGTCTCTGCGGATACATCTCCAACACATATATACAAATATAGAACGACTACGAGAGGTGTTTGTAATACTTGTGTACACACCCGCGTATGCTGCAGTGATACATCATATACTACTTACTTTCATATATACCTATATGCATATATGCACATCGGGATCGGAGAGACACGTACCACGATATGTACAAGCAGCTAGCTCAGCTCAGCTCTTTCCACAACATATACATAAATATATCTATATATATATGTATATATATATGTATATGTATACTATATATGAAGAGAATCGTGCTGCATTGCTTCTGATCTCTGAAGACAAACCAACCGCGTACTACATGATACCCCGTGTTCTACCCTTCCTCAATAATATAGCCACTAATGCTGGTGCCAAGTCGATGGAATCTCTTGTTCTGAAGAATTTTTGTTTCACATGATTATAAAAACCCGGTCCAAACGGTATGATCTTTGATCATGAGACTCGTACGTCTGAAGACGAAGCGTGGTATTGACTGGAAGTATATGGAACTATATGACTTACCTTTCAAACTTAGGAGAATGATGAAAAATAATCTGTGTATAATCTGTGAAACTATTGCTTCCGGCTAAAACGCCAGATATATGTAAGAGATGGCCATGTTACTATACCTACTCGCCCATGAGATGCGTCGACGCGACTGGCTTAAGAATAAGAGCACAGAGCGGCGATTTACCCTCTTCCAAAAATAAATCACGAAACGTTGATCATTAGCCCGAGTTTCGTCCCCGGGGCGAGGCAGGCGCAAGAAACTTTGCGTAGCTTGGAGGGATTATGCAGACCGCGTGCTGAGAGATGGTAGACCGGTGGTTACCCAACCCATCGTCTTGCCTCGAGGGTACTTGTGAATTCAAAACTCACTTACGATTAATACAGGCGTGTATATAGGTATATATATCTATATATATATATATATATATATATATATATATATATTCATGTATATATATATATCAGGGCATGTATAGAGAGCTTATTATAAACGAATGAATAGCAGCAGAAGCTACGTCACATTGAAATTCTGAAAGAAGTATTTTTTGGGTGATTCTCCGATGCGCTAATAAAAGTATGAAACTTGAATACGAATTTCTCTGACCGAGTGCAATTCGGTGTATAATAAACCGCGAAGATTTCTTTTCGGTATTTTAATGGAATTCTCGATGTTTTAACACGAGAAAAAAAATTCCGAGATGAATTACTGCCTAACCACCACCGTCCACGAAGATACAATGTTGCGGTTCCAACGTTTTCAGCCTTAAACCAGCAATTTCTTCTGTATCAAGGGAATACCAGTCTTTCTATATACCGAAACCAGGGACTGACAATCATCAGGTTCTTATTTTCTATCTCCTCAAAACCTGGGGATAATATTGAATATTAATTTTGAAACACACTATACATCGGCGCTGATCGCGGTCTCGCTCCCTTCTTCTCCTTCCTTCTTCTTCTCTTCATTCTCTCTCGTCCCATGAACGTAGAGACCCTGCCTGGTCGAATGCTGCCGGCGGGGACAATTACGCAGATGCGCGATGCTGGGAGGACGTACGCGCGTGAGCGTGAGCCTGGCGTGCCGTCGTAGGGGGGCCCTCTTTGGGCCCAGACGCGGACGCACGGTGCGCACCTACGCGACTCTATATACGTATAGATACACGGTCTGGGGGCCCCGACCAACCACCTAAAGGAATTAGTATGCGAAGTATAAAGATTTGTAGTGTGGGCTCGTATAACCTCCTCGTACGTTTACATATAGAAGTATGCGTGCTCGCCGAGTGATTACAGAGCACAGCTCCTCTGCTTGCCCCTGGCGCGTGCGTTCGCGTTCGCGTTCGCGTTCGCGTTCGAGTTCGAGTTCGAGTTCGAGTTCGAGTACGAGTACGAGTCCGAGTTCGCGTCCCGTCAGCCATCATCCTGCCTCCTCCTGGTCCCGGGTATACTCAAAGCCTCCGAGCCTCCTTCAAGTTCCAAGAACTGGCTCGACCGCCGTCAACCCTTTTCCTCCCCCCCTGTTAGAACTGGGGATCAGTTTTATTGGCGGGGGAATTGGGCGAGGCTTACTCGATGCCATGTATGTACTACGTACTACCTACCTCGATTATCGACGGGTATATCCAAAGAGATGAGAGATAGAGCGAGAGACGACGGGTCCATGTATACATATTATAGTATATAAACACATATGTGTGTCGTATACGAGTCGTATGGATATAGGTAATTTTGTTCGGTATAGTAGTAGAGAAGAGTGTAATGAGTAAGCGTGTGGCAGTTTGATGATCGCTATAACGGAAGCAGGGAAGCTTAGGAGGAAGACGACGACGACGAGGTCTTCGAGGTATAATTGAGATGAGAAATAATAATGATGGCAATAATCTAGTGGATAGAGAAATGATGTCTGGCCGTGCGATTTGATCCGCGACAAGGATGACCCTGGATCGTGAAACGACGCACTGGACTGTCTTGGATCGCACCGGATGCAACGGGGCGTAAAACGAAGAACTAAATGTAAAAAGTAGCGCGCGAAGCGATGCGATGCGATGCGATGCGATGCGATGCGATGCGATGCGATGCGATGCGAGGACGACACGGCATGGCATCTTCGACCTAATAACAGTCATCGAGGAATTCCACGGCGACGAGTATAAGGACGGGGAAAAGGCCGCAAGGTGGTTTCTGGGGTTGCCGCACTGGATCGGACACTGCCTTGGCCACTGCATGATGATGACGGTCGCACAAACTCCTCCTTACTCAGTATCCGATGACGCGAGGCGAGGCGAACCGACCTCAGCTACATAATGACACCTTAAATGTAGATCGGCGCGATGTTGATGCTTCGCTTCTCTCACAAATGACGATAAAACAGCGCGTTCACGGTCGTAAGACTAGCCGTGCGTAAATTCTACCGATGACACTGCCCCGCGGGTGGTAGCGGTATACATCTTTTGAATTTAGAATAGGATCTCCTTCCTTCCTTACTTACTTGCTTACTCACTTACTTACGTACTTATACTTACTTGACAACCGATCGCCGAAGGACGGACCCGAGGCCATATGGTCTCGAGAAGAGTTTACTTCTTACCTACATTTCTAACGATTAACTCTACACGATGAACGAAAGATGAATTTCCATAACATCATTCCCAAGAAGCTTGAGATTCTCGTCGTCTTTCATCTGGATAATGGAAGGGGTAAAAAAAAGTCTTATACGGTGGAAAGGTTTCAATCAAAGATCGACCTTTCGACTCTGTCTGATCAGATTATTTATTACAGTTCGTTTTACAAGATTTCAGTAAAACAGTAAAACGCCCAGTCCTCACGATTCATCAAGGGTGAAGATAATCAGCAGTTTCATCCAGATCAAGGCGAAAGATAAACTCAACTGACGCGATCTCTATGAGACGAAATATCGGGCTGATCATTTATCTCGGACGAGATCATAGGATTTTAGAATCTTCAGTGCACATTCGTCGCAACTCGGTTTCGCATATTCTGAACAAAAAAAACTTACGAGAACCGTAGAGTAATAATCAATGGTTATCCCCGCGTCAAGAGGCTTGCTTGCTTGCCTCTGTTCCATTCGATCATCCGTCGAGTTTCGATGGACCAAGGCTATGCAGTCCGACTAAACGTGCTCGCGCCGACCTCTGACATTAGTGGTTTTGTTACCCCCGTCTATCCGGTGGGTAATAGTTCGGAGGCATTACCCTTTTTTTTTTTTTGTCCAGTTTCTCTCGCTCCACGAACTTGTGTCAGTGTAGTCGATCAGAACTCGCGGGTGTATGTACAAACGTAGGTGGGTACCAAAGTCAAAGATCTTCTTAGCTAGGCAGTAACCTATGCCTATCGTTACCAAAGTAGGTACTCGTAGACGTTATACCTACGTCGATGGAAATCTTCTGGTTGAAAATAAATGTTCTCATCGTATCTCTAGGAACATCGTAAGGGACCCGGGCCCTAAAAAAGGATGAAAAAAAGAAAGTAAAAGAAAAGGGTAAAAGGCGATTCGTCGGCGATCGGAAGACCCGGTCACAGGTCAGGGTTATGAGGCTTAGATATTCAGGTAGCGTTATTGATAGGCGCCCGATCGAAATTGAGCAATTACCTAGAGATAATTAGACGGTTTATAACTCCATAAATTACATCGTTGTCCAGGCGGCGAGCTTTTGCTACGAGTAAAAGACAATGCCGTTGTTCCAGCTGTATCTTACCTATACCTCGGCTGTGGCTGTGGCTGTGGCTTTAGCTTGAGCTTAAACTCTAGGTATACGGTTATGGAAGAACAATGCCGAGCACTCGGACGGTGCGAGCTATACACAACCAGTGCGCGAGCAGCCTGATAGGGTCATGGGGTCAGACCCCTGAGGGAGCTCGCATGACTCTGATGCTCTTCACCTGCCCTTCTCCCTCTTTATTTCTTCCCTCTTCCCTCTTCCCTCTTTCCTCTTTCATCTTTTCTCTTTCCACCACGCGTTCCCTCAGGGCTTGGCGATGCCCTCCCCATGAGCCCTGCCATTTCTTCATCTCAACGGGGTACCCATAGCCAGCACACCGATCCCAATGAAAGATCACGTGATCATAAATTATCCTCTTTGTTCACAAATAATCATGCTCTGATTACCGCGATCCGGACTACGGATTCATGCGGATAGACTACAATGGATACGCGGCTTCCTCCTCTTTCCGTTTCTACGAATCGCCGATCGCGACGGAAAAATCACACCGCCGCAACGCCGCCGCCTAAATTATACCACCTGCGGGGGCTGGCCTTTTCCCTATCGTAAAATTCGTTTTACCCTCTTCCATGTGGATTTCTTTGGTTAGATTCTTCGGTCCGAGTCCTTCTCTCCGTCTCTCTTTCCGCTGTATACATTCGTACGTGTTTGCGGCTCGTCGACGGCCCTGCGGAGGCCCGGGGGGTCCGCAGAAGGTCATCTTGGGGTCTCGTAATGATGGACCCAACGCTGCAATCACAGCAGCCCAAGAGAGCTCAGGCCACGTGGCGCGCACACATGCAGACTGCAACTACTAACCTCCCGAAGCGTTTACCCTGGTAAACATTGTTCTCTTTGCTTGAGCGCGGCGCCGGCGAGGCTTCGCTAATGCGGGAAAATTTATAGACCTTCATTCAAATCGGTAATGAAAACTTTCTCACATTTTTGCGGGTTCACCCGATCGGCGAAAACTCCGAATTACAATATCACCGACTCACCATGCAGTTCATAAAAATGGGGAAATTTCCCCGGAAGTCTACACGGCTGAAAAATTCCCAATTTTTTCCTGATTTTTGGAAAGGTTCGAGAAAAAGTAGCGATAGATCCATTCACCATGCGGTAATTAGATTGCTATAGTTTTGTTTCTCTGGGATGTCGGTGGGGCTTTATTTCCTCAATAAATAACCCTCGCCGATTCTTTCCTCCTCTTTCCTCTTTCCTCTGTCATTGTTTGTTATCTAACACATTGCTATTTCTCTGTATCTTTCTCGCTCATCGTAGTCGTAGTCGTCAGGATATAAAATAAAACAACACGTTTCTCCTCGTCGACTAAGTCACGATCCATTGTCCACGATTCTATCCTACCTACCCGAGCCTCGATTTCTTGTGTAAACAGATTCGCTCAGGCGTCTCTGTTATTGTTTCCCTAACACGGTTTTATACCATTAGTCACTAGTCATTACTCATTTGTCATTACCTACCACCAATCTGGTCTTCGAACTTCTTGCCACACGGTTACCACATTCTATCTATCTATGTACTATATGTAGTACCTACACACTCCAACATATCCATACTATCAGAGATCACCGATTTCTTGAATCAAATTGTACAAATAGTCTGACGATATTCCATAACGATCAAAAACTCAATCTTCAACGACCCGGTAGGTATATATACGCGGTGGTGCATGCGACGTTAATTTTTCGTCAGCAAACTAGGTACCGGTGGAAGCCTTTCAAACCCACAATGCACAGTGTCATGGGATTAAATGACCGGTGGTCCCACGGGCTCCATACTCGATCTCTCACTCTCTCACTCTTTCTCTCTCTCTCTCTGTTATGGGACCGAATCGATAAGGGCCTCCATCACGGCGAGTCACTCCCTTGTAATTACATACCGCAACCAACGGGGGGTCAGAAAGGGGGTTTTAGTGGCTCTCGCAGGACTGCTGCAGTGTACCGACAATTAGCCTCTTTTTGGCTCCCTGTTTATTGGCCCAACAATTGATTCCGATAAGATTTCTCTACGTAACTTTGTTCTTTTTCCTTTTTTTTTTTCGTTTCGTTTCGTTTCGTTTCGTTCTTTTTTCTTTTTTAACTTCGGTATATATTTTCTATCGCCTCTAATTCTTCCCACGGGATTATTTCCCTCTTTATTTATATACAACGATCTTATTCCTGTATATATATATATGTTCTCGATAGATGATCAATTATTATTTAAACCGTTTTAAAAGATCGAATTCTTAGTTTAAAATATATAGTCAAAACTAATGGGTTTGAAGAATTTTTCAACTAAAAATGTAAATATGTATGGTGGAAAGGTTAAGGAACCGCAGATCAGAACCGATTACCGCTAAAGGACTGGTTCGGGAATATTAATAAGTGTCTATTATCATTTGCATAGTTATCACCGTATCCAATAATAATTATAAACTTGGTAGGTGTACATATATATCTCTCGTATATTAATCCTAGATGCATTATTCATACGGTATACCATACCTTTGCTCAAGTAAAAGTTCAAAGTTAACCGATCTACCACGATACGCGACGGTTACAGATTTCATACCCCGGCTATAACATATTATACATATTTTCACCGTGCAACGAATGATATTTATCAACGCGAATATATTATACGAACCTAGAATTTCGCAAATATGAAAAATTCGTAGCTATTTTTTTTTTTTATTTTATTTTTTTCTCACGAAGCCAAACAGTTTTTCTGAAGATCCAATCGACCGACTGCCATTAGTTCAACCTTTGACCGTACGTCTATAGAAAAAACCTTGAATTAGCGTATGTTATAACATGTTAAAGGAATTAGCATAAACCGGTGATTTGGGAAGGAATTCTTTCGCTTTTGCGCTCCTGGACCCAAACGTACGCGATTATACGCACATTAAATGCCTCTACGCCTAACGCAAGATACCAGTCGCTATAAACGCTGAGTTTTTATCATTATTTTAATGTATCGACTATACACATACTATATATACGTATATAGTATAGATTTTTAACCTGCAGCACCGATTTTTAGCCCCGAGTCAAATGGCCGGAGGCTATTTAAGCGGCTAGACGCTAAATTTAGCGTCGGTAACGACAGGATTTCTTCATCCTTTACGTTTCTTTTTTTTTTTTTTATTGTCCTTTTTCCCTATTCTTACTCTTATTCTTATTCTTATTCATTTTTTTTTTTTCTTCAAAGTCACAATGTCGCTCCGAAGTTGCCATGTCGCCTCTGTCCCGCTGTCAATAATACAATGGCGGTGATTATACGGTGAGTTAGGGGGACCTGGCCACTTCCAACTTATCCCTAACGTTCCACCGTTCCCTAAGGCCCCATTGACACTCCTCTTATTGGAGTTCTCAGATCAACCACCGCGGACCGATCCATATAGATGATATCACGTGGGACCGATGTCCGCTCACAATGGGACCCGCGAGACTAAGCGGAATCGATTACTTCCAAAAGAGAGAACCCTCTCTACATCTTAGATGCACCACCAGCATCAAAGGTTTAGGTATATATGTATCACGAGAGAACCGACTTTCTCAAAGTCTTAAGGTGGCGCTGCCACTTCGTATTATTGAATGATTTCATTTCACGGTTCCCCTTAGAAGCCACCGTACTAGATTCTTTCTTTTTCTTTTTTTCTTATCGAACATATTCCCAAATCAGTATAGATTTCGAATATAAAATATAAAATATAAAATTTGCTTTTTCCTCAAACATCGAAGAACTGAGTAGCCGATGATCATCAGTTATAACGGTATTCATTCTCCTCTGATTGTGAGTAACAGAAAGTCGACCATCTGCACCTACGGTAGTTAGTTTTTAGTCCTATACTTACCCACGTACGTCGAGAGTAGTCCGAGGCCAATTATCATTGCAGGGAATACGCCTAGGCCAAAGTTAGCCGTATAGAATCGTCGTCAGGTAGGTAGCTGTAGGTGTGCACCTTGTGCACACAAATGTGTATAGGGAAATGTTTACGCACTGCAGTTAGTAAGGTGACTACGTGCTGCAGGTAAGAATCGTAAAAAATATAAGCAAGGTGTATACCTAGCTATACACTGTATGAGTATAAATTTCTATGAGGAAACGGTGTGTGTAGCTGCTAGAAAGATATTTGTTTGACGATTACCGCGTTTGACGACGCGACGCGACGCAACGTCGAGAAGGAATGGAAACTTGGGTGGGGTTTTAAAGGGGGAATAAAAGGAGGCGTAAAGGACAGATGAGAGAAAGAGAGATAAATAAACTGTACGCGATGCTCGAGGACGCGGAACGATCTGCAGGTTGACCGTCGCGTCGCGTATCGTCGCGTCCCTCCCCCAACGTACCACCCACCGTGATACCTCTCGTATACGAAGATCCTACGGACAGATCTGTATCACTTTATCACAATACTCTCTGCTAGGATACTATTTTTCTATTTATCATTCTCCTTCTATTTTCTACATCTTTATTTTTCTTCAACCTCTTTCTTTCTCCAAGTATACTGTTAACATTATAGATAACACAGCCGTTCAATCGAGAAAATAAGACCGGGGATAGTGGGAATCATCGAGTAAGAAAATTTCATCGAAAGGCTTCCTTTTTTCTCTTATCAAAAAATCTTTCAAATTTCAATTCCGATCGATATTCTAGTATACCTTACGTATCGCGTGGCACTGATATCTACCAGCTGTTACGGGCTACCATCCTATACCTATACTCCATTAATAAATAAGTTAGCTAACAAATCGGAAAACTGCCAAGACCATAACTTCTGTGGTTCGCGCGGCGGCGTTAACCGGCACTGATTTACAGAGTCGTTAATTACATCGGCGTACCACTATACCTCTAGTCCGACAACAGGAACAGCAACGCGGCAGTCAGTCCTACGGGTAACTTACATACGGAGAGGAAGTATATATGCACTCCGGGTTCAAAGATGATTAGATTTCTATATATGAGAAAAAAGAATCATGAAATAATAATAACGATTATTATTATTATTATTATTATTATTACTGTTTTAGATTTTCAAATAAAACAATATATTTTTGTATCAAAATTAAGACAAATATGATATTTATTAGTTAAAAAAAAAAAAAAAAAAGAAAAGAAAAGAAAAGAAAAAGGGAAGCTGTTCCGCACTGATTAGAGTCCCCATTGACTCGTTCGACTTCTGAAGTTGATCCGTTGGCCAATACCGAAGCCGATACCGTTTGCGACTATAAACTCGGAACTAAGAGAGATGATAGAGTAAGATAGGAAGGGGAGTAAGATAAAGGAAGAAGAGTATAAAAAAAGATAGAGAAAGAGAGAGAGAGAGAGAGAGAGATAGATAACAGGGAACAGGGAACATTCCTGCACGTCACTGTGGCCGCCCAGTGGCTACCCGCGTCCCAACCGCGCGGGAGACTCTTATATAATTAACCATTAAATTATAAGTTTGGCTATTGAACCACCGCGAGCAGACTAGAAGTAATTACGGTGCGAAAAGAAAAATGAAAGGCGAGATAAAACGAGGTATAAAGGACGAGGGGTTTAAAAAAAAAAAGGAATAAAAAAAAATTAAAAAAACTAATAATAATATAAATATAAGGAGAAGGAAAATGAAGGAGTCTTTTTTTTTTTTTTTTTTTTTTTTTTTTTTTTTTTTTTTGGGTAAAGGTCCCGCGCTTACGATGCAGCGTATATACATATACCTATATGCAGTTTGCCTTCGGCTACCTTACTTTACCGAACCTTATATATATATATATATATATTATCCCGGGCGCAGACGCGTATATACATATATATATATAAGGGGGATGAATCTTATCCTTACCAAGCTACTGCGCTACTGCTGATGTTCCCGCTGTTGCTCCTGCGCCTTCATCTTTCCCGCTTAATCATTCCCCATCGAGATCACGATCGTTATGCTTTTTAATCGGGGAATTAATCGCGAAATATATTATAACTATATATATATATATGTGTATATATAGAGAGGTACTCCAAGCAGCGATGTTCGTCGAGGATAAGCTTTTTCGAATCGCGTTAAAATCCATCGGTTTTCTATTTTCTCCAGATTTTACCCTATCTTCGTATCCTGGATTAAACAACGCTGGATAAGCGACTATAGACTCGGATTCGTTTCGTTTCTAGGAGATAGGTGATAAGATTCGCCGTTAAATCTCTCTAAAAAGTACCTTACACTCTTCGCTCTATTACGAATAGAGCAAACCGACTAGACGGCAGCTCGCTCTTACCTCTGGCGTTAATTAACACGTGTTCGTTAGTAATCCTAGCCAACTACTGCCGAGTTGTCAAATAAATAAAGGTCTGATGGTGAAAACGGAGCGGAAAATTTACCGGCGCACCCCTCAACCGTGACGGTAGATCGTTCGAATATCGTCACGCATCTGTATATATTTCACACATCCACGTATCTGGGTGACAGTTTTTCGAAAGATCGGATTATGCTTCGAAGAGAGATTATTATTACCTAAATGTCGAAAAATTCTTTGGCGATCTCGAGAAATGAAAAACTAATAAATTTTCGGATATTTCTTCATCCGTAACAAAATATATATATATATATCATGGTTTTTGCTAAGGCCTGTACTCTGAACCGACACGCCTGCGACATGCGACCGGGTACGAATTAAGCTCTGCAAGGTACGTCTCGTATAAACAGCCGATATAATCGGTATACCTACTGCCTTAGCGGTCAGCGTGGTGCGGCTGATCGATTTATTTAATCAGTTCTTAAGCGACAGTATTTCGTTTAAGCTCGTTTCATCCTCTATACGATTTTTTCGATATGGGAACATACAGGGTCTCGGAGACAAATTGTATGTGTTTTGAAATACGACTCGGTAGATCGAGGTCTCTTCGTTTTTTTTTTTGTTTTTTTCAAATTTTATATTTCGTTTGAAAATCGGTGAAATAAATTCTTCCGGAAGCTTGAAAGATCGACGAGTTTAGTATCGATAAAATTCGCTAATGATTATTAAATCTAAATGTGGGTGGAGCACGCGGCACCCCGTCTTAAACCTCTTCAGAGACGACCACACACGATGTGATCTGATCCTCGCTTACCTCCGGCTTCTCTCCTCTGCCCCCGGCTATAGTCCCTCGAAGTTCTTTCCGGACGTCAAGACGATGCTTGAACACGGTCTCGTCGATCGAGATGCACTTTGACTTCAAGCTCGTAGAATCACAGCGGCTTGTTAACTCCGGGTTTGGCTTTAAGTCTGACCCATGGAATCGATTTTTCGTGGGTTAAAATCTCAGAAATATATATATATATATACATGTACTACGTATAAATATATATATATATATGTATAAATTTTTTTTATTTCCTTCAAAAAATCTCCGAGGTATCCGAGACTGTCGTTCATTCCTCATTTACACACCGTATCTTCTTCGCGCAGCTGCTATATATCGTACCAGGCAATTCGGTTTCTCTCATCTCTTACGCAACCTGTGCCGAGAGGACTAGGCTAGACTTTGGTCTACAAAAACTCAATCAACTAGTGAAATAGTATCGATTAAAATGTAATCAAAGGAGGTGCGGGAGCCCTGTTCTACGTGGAAAAAAGGGCTCTACACTATTCAGCTTACAATCAAACTGACCGCCGCACCGTCTAACGTATAGCCCAGGGCACAGCTCTCTGATCTTGTCAAAGCGGTATTGATCGGTTGAAAAAATTTCCTAGAAGACTAGCGACGAGGCTTCATACTGTATATATATATATGTGTGTGTATATCTACATTTAGATCGTTGTTTTTGAAACTTTGAAAATATTTCGTACTGTTTTTTACATCAAGAAATTTTTTTCGGCGTAGAAAACCGCGATGACGAATGAAGTTTGAATTAGATTGGAGAAATTGAAAAGACTCGATACCAGGAATGTAATTCCTGCAACTCACTATTCCAACTCGTACCAATACCGATCACCTTCATCACCGGATTTCTATTCTCAATGCTACTAACAATCAGACAGATTATACCGATGTACCGCCGCGTACTATTGCAATGTATAAATCGATCGTAATAATTATCACTCGCTACCCCCTGCAGATTAACTGTAATTAATTACTTGTACTTCTTGGACTACCTTTATATATGCCCCACAATATCGACCCCCGCTTATGACGGTCTTTCACTTCGTTCCACTTGTTTCTTTTCAATATAATAGTTAGTTAGTTAGTTAGTTAGTTAGTTGGTTAGTTAGTCGTTATTCTACTATAAGAAATGAATCGCGTCCTGTAGGTATCTTGAAAGTTTCACTTCAATGAGTAGTTATACCTATCTATATAGGTACGTGAGTACCGATGCGATTCAGCTCTGAAAATTGATCGATTATTTTACGACGAACCTGTAAAGCTCTTCGGATATGTCTAACTAGATTGATACAAATCTATAAGAATGAGGCAATTTGTTACAATTGTATATAAAAAGTACAGGGCAAATTTTTTACCGATTTTCATTCGTCTTTATTTTATTTTTTCTTCTCATTTTTTTTTCTTTTTGTTTCTGTTTCTTTCAGGTAAGAATCCATTACGGTTTGCTTTAACACAGCCGCTTATTCTTGTCTCTGATGTAGTTACTACCTCACGATGGCAACTGTGAGTTTGTAATTCAAACTATACAGGTATAGACATATGATAGATATATGCAAAGGTTTTTGACGCGTATATAGATATAATATTTATACACCTGATATATTTAGCGTTGAAACTATCTGAGGTAACAATTACTTACTTATAGCTTGTTACGCGCTTGAAGGTCCGCACGCGGTTTAATCTGACATCGTTATTTGAGACTCGCGAGAAAGAACCACCTTGTAGAAAATTCTGTCTCTTCGACATCGGGGAAATGGTTCGTGTAAAAAATCCAAAAAAGGAAAGAAATATGGGTATAAAAAGCACGAGAATTAAGGAAATAAAAAAGAAAAATTATAACAACAAGGTCGCGAGGTGCGTTAGTGTTAAGATCGGGAAAATAACGCGTACCAGGTTCTATGGACGCGGACTAAAGCATAAGTAACCGGATACACTTGGTTAAGGTTTGGTTGAAACACCGATACCGGTTGGCTGGTTGTAGGAACGACGTAAATCTCATTTCTCAAGGCATTAACGCATATTTGTCTATTAGAAGGTAGGCAACGTCGTTTGTATACCGTCTTCGGTTAGAGATCGCATCGCTATACGAGTAACTGAGCGTTGTCGACAGATCGTTAAGATTTAGGTACCTACTTCGCTAGCTAGCACATCGCCGGAAGAGGATATAACCAACCGATTTCAGGATTGAAGATCCACACTTTTCAAAATCGTATTGAAACGTTCGAAACTTTCTCTAAATTCGAAATTTGCGTACAGGAAACAATTAACCTTTATCGTTCTCGAGTTATATGAAGGAATACGCGTGTATGCGATAGACAGGAAATATCGTTATGCCACAGGTCTGAATCATCGCGAGCGTGATCGAATTGGAAACAATTTGCGTGGGTCGCATCACTATACATATATATATATATATATATGGCCGTATAGCGAATAGTAGAGAATCTTAAGAGCAGAAATCTCCTTAGCGATAGTCGATCCAACTTTACCCTTAGGCCTACGGCCTTTCCACCCGGCGCGAACTCAGTTTTAAGCACCGCCAGGTCTGCGGACATGATTGCATTTGCATTATACACGCTCAAGGTACAGCAGATTTATCTGTCCCAACGTTTATTTATTTAGAGTTATGGCAACACTGAGTCTGTCCGACTCACAGCGACCAATGCCGACCAATAACGTATGGTAATGGCCGGAGAGCGATTGATTTTTATGCTTTTATTCCGCACTACGTTATGCGCTGCGGAATTAAGTATAGATATGATAGCTGCGTGCGCGGATATGAAAATAGGAAAAGGCCCGAGAAAAAAGATTTCTATTTCCCACCATTGAAGAGTTTTTTTCGAAAGAGTGAAACGATCTCGTCGAACTCTATCGGATATTGAATTTGAGAAAAATCTATCGACCCGTTTGCGAACGAGAGCGAAAACCGTGTTTTCCGAAAAGTTCTGATATCTCGGCGATCGTTTGCGCAATTTTGATGAGAGATTCTTTTACTCAATGCTTTTCAAGGCGTCCAGCCCTTTTTTCGTAAATATACAAAAATTTGGAAATCAAATGTCCGAGGGGCTGCAGCTTTACGTTCGATTGCGGCATAGCTGGATCGCCTTTTACCGTAGGCGGTATATTTCGTCGTCTAGATTTTTGCCGAGTGATAAACTATGCCCACTTTCTTGGCAGACATTTCTTAATTAGTTGAAAAAATAGTTAGAAATAAAATTTCGGACAGACAAATTTACAATTCCGGTCGTACCAGACTTTCCGGTTTTTGTTTCATCGTTCGGTTGTAAAGTTTAGGCCAAAAATCCAAGGTCGTTATTGATAATTCACTCGAAACTGATCCTGGCTGGTTCTTCTTCTTCTTCTTCTCCTTCTTCTTCTTCTCACGGTGGTATAAGTCCCGTTGCTATAAAAATCATAACTCAGAATCGTTCTTTTGAGATTATTACTTTTTTGCCATCCAACATTATGTGGTTACCTAGCGCTCCGACGCTCTGTAAAATTCAAATAACTCCTATACGCTATGATTGACCAAAAAAAAAAAAAAAAAATGTCCAATTGAAGGAAAGACGCGATAAGTAGTAAAACCTACAATATTGATCATTCGAGGCTTTGGAAAAACGCTGACCAAGGAACGAAAGAAGCGCTACTTTCGCGAGGACATTTCTTGAACCCGAAATTTCGCCGAGTAATGAATCCGCGTGGCCTTATCTCGTACAATGGTCCAGTTCTTGATGTAATCTACTGTTTTCATACTATTTCATGATAGTACCTAATACCTACCAGCATAATCGACGGATGCCATATACTTGCGATAGAACATGACACTTTGTCATATTTATAGAGTCGGTGTTGCAACCATAGTGGATACGTTATAGTAAGTTAGAAACGAGTCGGTTCAGCCTTCTGTTCTGTTCTGTTCTGTTCTGTTCTGTTCTGGTAGTGATCGCGGTGGTTTTGCAGCCCGTGATTCGATCTCGCGTAAAATGTGATACGGATTAGACAGTTTATATCTCACTCTGGTGCGGCGTGGCATGAAACAGCGGCTTGTTCCACTGTTTCCATTCCATAAGCTTGTATAGGTATCAAGAAGCATATTGGAAAGGTAAGCAACCAGAACACCGCACGTCTAACTTACAGCTATGGTGAGCAGTGGCGCACCAGATACGATACCAAACGATACGATACGATACGATACGATACGATACGATACGATACGATTCCCTGTTCCTCGAGTAGCTCAAGAGAAGAAACTCGTGTGTGGGAGCCCCGTGCGGTTACGTCACTTCAAGGAGATCTCGCGGGCCACGTACGTCACCTCTTGGTCCAACTGCAGCAGACTCCTCGAAAGCCGTGGCATTCTTACATGTACCTACTCAGTGGAGTTTCTTCCGCGATGAAAAATGAGAGAAAAAATAATACCTGAATGAGGAAAAAGATCACTTGACGTATCGTTCCTTCATTTGATGTTATCTGCAAAGATTCTCTATGGTTCTTTTACAAATACATTTTTTTTCTTTTTTTTTTTTTCTTTTTCTTATCATCATTACACTTCTGCACTATACAGGGACTAAATTCAGTATCTAATGGAGCTCGTTTCGTCTACGGTTTATCTTTGGCGTTCAGAAACGCCGGGAGAACCAATAACAGTCAAGGCGTAACGGGAAATCCGATGAAGATCACAAAACGAATGACACCGTAGTGTGGGTATACTCAGACTGCAAGGCTGGACACGAAAGTGTGCGACATTACTTCGGGTCACGGTTGACCGCGAGTTATAAGAGTGCAGAGTGCTGGCTAGGTAGGTAGGTACTTACTTCTCTCATTCCATTATTTCTCTGTCTCTTTGAGAGACGGTCGTCTCTGCTGGTTCGACATGGAGTGTACAGAGTTAATCAATTAGGAATGAAACAAGGATTCAACTCGAAGAAGTGGTTTTCACCACTCGATCACGTACAATGTCGCGTTCGGAACTAACCGATGTTTGCCAGATCGACACAGCATCTGACTGACTCTCACGATCGGTTAGGGAGACACTTTTATGCCGAATTATAACCGTTTGAAGATTATTCGGTAGGTACGTATAGGAATTACAAGAAGGGAGGGAAAGGGAATAAAGAATCGATAACCGATATCTGAATGGCGAAAGACCCCGAATACCATGAATAAAAGAATATCTCTGTACTTTTACGATCGTTACGAGTAGACAGCCGGAGGCTGACGGTAGTTATATTTTTTGTACG
This sequence comes from Tenthredo amoena, assembly GCA_963966615.1. Classification (NCBI taxonomy): domain Eukaryota; kingdom Metazoa; phylum Arthropoda; class Insecta; order Hymenoptera; family Tenthredinidae; genus Tenthredo; species Tenthredo amoena. The sequence goes on along the minus strand of OZ016492.1, from coordinate 1,966,193 downwards.
TGGTACATTCGTACGAAACTCGTTGCGAACGACTGATCGAGCAAAGGAAATTGCCCAGAGGTTTAGTTTGTTCAATCATTTTGCATTGAAGTTTCATTGATTGGTTAGCTCAGAGACGACGCGGTACACATCTTAATGCGTATACCTATCTACTAGTACAAGTAATCCATAGATTTTTCATTACCCTAATGGAGTGCGTGGATAGAGAATTATACCTGCGGTTGAATATATTTATCTTAAGTTTGAACGAACGGCTGCTTTGCATAGCTGTTGATACGCTAAAGGCCAAAGTCGACGGTCTTATGCATATAGTAATAGTATGTATCTATATGTGAGTCTAAACTCTAAATCGACAAGGTGTTTCATATTTCGAGCCCAGAGCCGAAATCATCATCGTAGAAGCTTCGGAGTTAGATAAATCAAATTTCTGTCTTCCCTGCCGATTCTTAGGGTAATATGAGTTCAAGGACCTTACGCAGAGGGTATCCGAATGACCAAACTCTGTCGGAACACACTTGTTGTGTCTCGAAAGATCAAAGGTAGCCGCGACTCTCCAGGCATCCGTTAAAAGCCCCGACGGTTAGTATTATCGTATACAGTAGTACAAGGTGTCTCCAAAGTTATTAGCACCGAACAAGCAATTTGTTATTTGCTTCTCTGCATATATGGGTTTGAATTAGGTACTACCTATACCGCGTTTACATCTTACATAATAACCAATTAAATGATCGTTGAGGGAAGATTTTTTGAACACTATATACTGTTAACACGATGGTTTAGGAAACAATTAGGACGAATTAATTCGGCTATAACTTTAATCTGTCGTCACTGTAAACACATTTCCCATGTAAAGTTCTATCGGCTATACGATCCGAGTGGTTTTTTTTTTTGTTTTTTTGTTTTTTTTTTTTTCATAAGAAAATATTTCACAATCTTCTATGAAAAATGGCCCGATATGATTAATGCTCCCGGTTCGTGCAACAGATATTTGCGACCGATTCGCCTTGGGCGAACCATATGCGATAACTTTTATATAGTTTTGGGCGTTGCTACAACCTCATGACATTATACATTTCGGTCTACACAGACGCGTGACATCGCCATCGGTCCTCGCCCAAATATACCAAATGTCATAGCTATTCGTTCGACGGTATTATACTTATATATATGTATATGTTGGCATATAACTGATCGAATATGTCGTTTGCTTCGCTAACTCGTGCTGCTCTATTACAAACTCGCTTCGAGAGAGCCTAGCTTTGTACCAGAACTGATAACCGATAGCACAGCCCACATACCAACGACCGAGAAATTTCCCGGGCCCTCCACTCCTTCATACTTAGAATCGAGCCCAGCCCTACCACTGGTACAGAATTCCCGTGCATTATCATTTCGCGCGTATAGTTCTTGTAGCAAAGACCGGAAGTTACCGTGGTCAGAAATTCTCCACTGTTATTTGGCGCTTTACGGTACTTTGAAATTCGCAAATTCCTGTGGCTTGTAACCGCGCATTCGTTCCTTAAGCTCGCACAAGATGCTCTTTACCTAGGTACGGGGTGCACATAGGCCAGACTCACGTGCCTACCAGAGTAGATCTTGCCGCGATATCTGCCTCGCGGAGGTCTAGTCTCCGTGCAGGGTACGGTCGCACCACATGTCGAGTAGGTACCCGGGTTCACATGAGGTCATTGCAAGGTTGCCTTTCAAGATATACCTACCTAGACCGAGTCTCGCCGCGTTCGCGGGCTTTTGTACTATCAGTTTCTCGCTTATGGATATACTATTCCATGAGTCATGGATCCGACTCTTAATTTTCACGCTATTTTCTCATCATTTTTCGATGGTTATTCAAGTTCCCATGCATGAATCAAATTGACGATCAGATTGACGGTGGAGTTGGGAGGGATTACCGTTCTCCATCGTACGTGACCGAACGTATAACGAGGAAGATCGGTAATGCTAATTGCATGAAGAGATGTTAGAAGAGTGAAAATAAAGGAAACGTTTTTATATCATATACGAACTTATCCGACAGCGAACTAAGAGTCGGTTGAATGGAAGCTGCAGGAGCTGAACCGTTTCAAAAGTCAATCACTTTTATCGTATGATCGACGCGGAGAAAAGACGACCTGCACGGATGCAAATGGTAGCCAGAACAGAGTGCCGCATCACATTGTCGGAGACAAATCTCAATCGGACTTTAAACTTTAGGTATATGCTTATCGGACAACTTTACCTTCGACTCGTGATTCGCTTAGGTTTATTAACCCCTTCTTATGCGGGAAACGGGATTATCTCGATTATAGAGAGCACGAGGATCGCGTGTTGGAGATATTTAAATCTTAAGGGATCACTCGCTTCCGGTGGTCAAGACTTGATGAAATATCGTCGTCGTCGTCGTCGTCGTCGTCGTCGGTGATATGCGGCTTGGGTTTAGAGCCGAACCAAACCAGATATGAAGACGTGCTCGCGAAAGCGTAGCTTCATTACCAGGAAACCAGTTAGTTATGCTAATATCAACTTATAAACCCTTCATTACTGCTGATGAGCAATTAATACGCCTGCCTGCTCGCTCGCTCGCTCGCACGCTTACTAGCTTCTCTTCCTTCGGTGCTCGTGTGCTAATGCTCTTTGAATGTCCCTCAATTATACGGTGACAGTGACCGGGGCAGAACACCGTATAAAAGGGGCAAGAGCCCTCTTTTTACACCCTCTAGGTACCTCTATACGTCGGAGGTAAAAGCGAAGCTCCTTCAAAACGCCACAGCTCTATCATCCTCATTCTGTTCCTCATCATTCTCATGGTTTCATTTACATCCTCTACGATCTGACTATCGAATATCCGGAAATTATCTCGTGTCCAATTCTACGACCGTTAAGAATAACTCTTCACCTCATATTTCATCCTCTAAACTGTATCTAATCCCGCTTCAATCAGAGCATATCAACCGGACTATCATCATCGGTTAATTTCATACTATTCGTTAGAAAAAACTCGGCAACAAATTCCGACGAACGGTTCATTCATTCAAATTCGATCCGCGTAATAGATTTGTGGACATCGAGTTTAGACTCTGGTTTATAGATGGACGGATGAACGGAGGTCGAATCTTTGAATGTTCATTCAGTGACAGAGATCAGAGAGAGAGAGAGAGAGAGAGAAAGGGAGAGATTGAAGAAGGACGATATTTCTCTTCTTTCGTTTATTTTTTCATCTTATTTTCAATTTTTTCTTCTTTTTGTTAATTTTTTTCTCTTTTCTTCATTGGCCGGTGTACGGTGACCGACGAGCAAGTGATACACGGATCTAGAGATCCAGATCATTACGCTGAAGTAAAACTTGAGCGTAGTGGACCGAGGTGCAGCAGTCCTCGACCTTGTGTTCCACTTGCTTCGGCCCGGTGCACCGGAGAAATGGTTTCCTCCAGAGTCTAGCGGAAGCTGAAACGCCTTGACGTCTCGTTATTTATGTCCCTCGTTAACTTGACACGGCCTCTCGTTTATATCGTTAGATTATTTCGCTAAAACTGAACTTCAGCCTTAGTTAAATGTACCTAGACTCTGGACTCACCTACTTAGGCATTAGGCGAGATATTTAGATGAAAAAAAGAAAAATTAGAATTTCAACCAACAATACACAATGGCAAATCGTCATAAATAATTGTCGTTTAAAACATATGGATATATACTATTTATATATACATATATATATACATCGCGAAATGTAAATTGGATATTGTCAAGGCTGTAAAAACATAATGTCGTTGCTGAAAAGTAAAATGACTAAACAAACAAATGGAATACGTCAATACTACTATACTATAGGCATACGTGGGTCGAGCGATTTAAAAAACTGAATCAATTAACATTTCGTTGATTTTATAAAATTAGCATACCTAAAATCTCTCGGATTATATTATTTCTGTTACGTTTATATAAAAATAAATAAATAAAATTAAAAAAGAAATTGTCAAATCTTATACATATATAACTGTATGCTTTCCTATTAAATATTCTCACCTAACTTTCTCGTCCACATAATATATATATATATATATATATATATATATATATATATATATATATATATATATATATATATATATATACATGCCATCTATCAGGTGTAATAAATTCATCTTATCGATATAAATAATTGATAATAATCGATTCAGCCATACGGCGATCGGGAGCTTCCACAGCTTCTGTTCTCTCTCTCTCTCTCTTTCTCTCTCTATCTCTCACTCCAGCATTCTCTCTCTTTCTTGCTCTTAAACTTGAAGAGTCTAGGTGTAATTCTAAGATTCGATCAAACCGAAGCAACAGGAACTCACAGCGTGCAACAGAGGCGGCAGCAGTGCTGCTGGGATGTTGATCTGGTTAGGCCGGTGCCCGCGGCGTATGCCGGTCTGCTTCGGCCTGGCGTCGCGGGGCGTCGCGGGGTGACCTCGCCAGGGCGTGGCAGGTCACCGGTCCTCGGAGAGCATGAGCGGCGTCGTCGTCGTAGTCGTCGTAGTCGTCGTAGTCGTCTTAGTCGTCTTAGTCGTAGTCGTCGTCGTCGTCGTGGCGTACGTACGTACGTACCTACCTACCTACCTACCTACCTTACCGCGACGCCAGAACCAACCCATACCCAGCCCAACCCAACCCAAGGAAGCCCAGCCTAACCTTAGGTAACCCCGTTTCGCTCATGCAGCAAACCGCTTCCTTACCCCAGCTGCAGCCTCCTTCTCTCACGTATGTATATGTATGTACGCTGGTCTTGCTGCTGCGGCTGAAGTGACCGTTTCGCGATACTTTTTCCACTCCTGAAACAAGCTCTCGCGATCTCGCGTGCGCACCGTTTGACATTTAACAGTTTTTTTTTATTTTTTTATTTATTATTATTATTATTATTATTATTTTTTTGTTATGTGGCTGCTTCTTATATAAGATTCATTATTATTATTATTATTATTGTTACTATCTATATACATACCCTATACGAGATGGAACGAGATTTGCGACAGTTGAGAAGAACTGTGTTACGAACTATCGAATTTCTTTCTTTTTTTTTTACTCTTTTGATTTGATTTGATTTTTTTTTTTTTTTTGGTTCGTTGGGGTAAAGAAATAAATAATAATAAGAGTTTGAATGTGTGTGTGTGTATATATATATATATGTATATATTTATATATATACCAAAGGCGTCCGCGACGTCGAGGGTCAACGGCGTACCTATACGTAGTTCTTGCGGTCACGAGGATATATCATCTTCGTGCTGCACCGCGGGCGACCTGAGAAGACAACCTGTATTTTCTCCACCCATTTCCAAACTCCTGCACCAGTACAGAGTACAGGGCACCATAGTGGACTCTGGACCCCCGAGCGAATACGGCGACTTGGTCGGCATCAATTATCCCTTCTTCAAACACGTTATTAGCAACTCGTTCCATAACGCACAACGCGAGAATCGAGATAAAACCAAACCGCGACCGAGCGAGGAAGGCCTACGCGTAATAAGTTACGATTAATACCCGAGACGTTTATTGAGAAGAAATATTTTTCTCGCATTTTATCTCTTACCTCGCTCTTCTCTTTTCCTTATTCTTATATATAGATACTATAATCTGTTTCTTCGCCGTAACTAACATCCCGTAATCACTCAATCGGACAATTCGTTCAGGATGAGATCCCATTTGTTTGAATAATTCCTTTCAGTAATATAAACAATTATTTAGATCGGAATAAAATAACCGGAAAACTCGCTATGGGGGAACTGTTAAATCTTTTATATAGGATAATTTCATTCACCTATATATATTATTATACTCCGAAGAATCGCGTGCTAATTGCCCTCCGGTGCACTAGGCCTCGTCACAGCCTGTGCAGTTCGTAATTGCCCTTTAAGTTCTACCGCAAAAAATGCTAATTAACCTACCTTCGTCCCTCTCTATCTCTCCATACGTATACTACGAATCTATCTCATTTTCTTTCGCTCTTCATGACACATCAGACTTCCGACGATTTGCTACCTGATGAGGCTATTGAAGATCGCTAATTGATACTCAGCTCGATTCAATAAGAAAACAAATTTCAATTAATACCAAATGATCTTTTTCTTCGTCTCGTCGTCTTCTTCTTCTTCTTCGTATTCCGTTTCTGCTTCAGCTCGGCAAGTCTGACGGTATTATTGCTAGAAACTTTTCATTTAATTGAATAAAAATTGAGATAAAGAAAAAATTTTCCGAACCTCCAGCGTCCGTTCTATTAAAATAATCACCGATTCCTTGACCTGAAGTAAAAGTACCTAGCAATAAGATCTCCTTAACTAAGACCATGGCAAATAATAACTCTCTATATACTACTGCACGCGTGCTGTTGCTATAAGTACGAAACACCGGTTGGTCTAGGTCGACGCGATACCTACCTACCTTCTCCGGTTTTATATATACAGGTACGTAAGATGGTAGTTGCGTGCACATCCGCGCCAGTTTTCTACACCCGGAATATTTCATTCATAACGAGTGTCGAGCCTAAGTAAGTAAGTAAGTAAGTGTATGTGTAGTAAATACATGTGTTGGTAAGCTATTCTCCGAACTACCTACCAACAGCAACAGCAAGATCGCACATCCACAGTGAGTGCTGTTCCTTCTAATTGCCCGGCTGTTACTCGAGAGCAGCAGAGAGCCTTGAGGCCCGATGCCCGATGCCCGGTGCCCTTAGGTGAATGAAATTGTTCCTCATAGGTGTACATATATACCTTAAGAAATTTATTTGCCACGCCGCCGACATACATACATACGTATGAATTGAATGTGTGTATATATACACATATGTATACATATGGTTTAGGATATACATCGCGTGTCTCGCGGTTGATCTGCGTCTCGGAAGAGAAATTACTATCCGTTACTACCTTTGTTATTAAACACAGCGAACCGTACATTATATTACCACACCGTTTATCCCCGAGGCTATTTTATTTTCTTTTTTTCCTCTTTGTTTATATATTTATTAAACATATACTTATTTATTTGAAAATTTCATAATTACTACTTGTCTACGATACTATAATACAGTTGATCATTCTCATTCGATAACGCCTCAATAATTCATTAAACCGAATGATGTAAATCTTTTTTTTTTTTTCAAAATTCTTTTTCTTTTGCTTACAGAACTTCCGAGAACATCGCATCGACGGTGCAGCACTTCCGCTTCTTTCGGAAGATCACCTCACGGGACCTATGGGAATGAAATTGGGTCCTGCGTTAAAACTTAGGGCTCTTTTAGCCCGGAAATTAGGTGCTTGTACGGTCTGTCTTCACTGCGCACACTGTCACCAAACACCGCTTCCGGCGTTAACAGCCGCTGCTGCAGTTGCGGCAACGCAAGCACCCGGAAGACGGCCTAGTAGTACCGGAAACTGACAAATGGCGGCGGAGACTCTGGGCCCAGAAATCGACCTCAATCGAGCCCTTAGAATAGAGCGTCGGACGAATCGTCCAATTCGTAAACAACCGGAAGTTGTTTTCAAAAAGCCAATCAAGCAATGACGATGGCTTTATTCGAACATGAGACTCCGCCATTTTAATTATAACGTCGCTTTAACATCAGACTTAATATCGAACGCCTGTTTATATTTAGTAATAATTTATTGACAATTCTTAATTTACTAGATTATACATATATAGTATATATTCGCACAGGTATTAATTAAGCAATCATAAACGGGAGGATACTGCGCTGGAGATTATATAGATACATGTACGTCCATTGTAAAAAAAAAAAAAGAAAAAACGGAAAAAACGGAAAATTGTATTCGAAATACATTTTTAGATCATTTTTTTTTTTTTTTTTTCTTTCCATTTGCATCATCAACCGGAAACATAAAGCGAACAAAGTTTGCCCTTGGTTTTTACGTACCAATCAAAATACGCGCGAACGAAAAAAGAAACAAGAAATGTACAATATTTAGAACGGTAAAAAATTAAGAAAGAAAAAAAAAAAAAGAAAAAGAAACAACACCAATGCCTGATTAATCTTAAAATTAGTTAACGGAATATTATAGTCTTACGATCGCTAAGTACTTAACAAGAAAAATAAAAAAACGCTTATTTGAAATACAATTCTTCGTAGGAGATTCGACAAATTTTTTCACGAACTAGTGTATTCTGAAGTTTTTCTCTTCGAAATCGTATCGCTGTTTTTCAAATAAAAGTGCCAACGAGGTATACATCGGATAATCGATTCTCCGGCGCAAGTTTGTGTCTTATTTGACTGATCAGGGTACGATGTCAGAGTCTAATAAAGGTAATGCCGATAAAATATAGCGAGAATACCTTAGACGAAGTAAGGAAAGAATGAAAATAACAAGAAGAAGAAGAAAAAAGCTTAGTGCAAGCATGTCTTCCAAATCAGCATTTAAATAATCGTATGAATCGATACGAAGACGAAACGTACTAGATACACGTGACGAGAAAATGATTTGTGACTTTATATACAATAATATATCTATTGTTTTATATAATATAATATATATAAAACGTATGACAAACATGCAGTGCCTTGACACAGAAGAAAAATCGAAAAAAAAAAAAGGAAAAAAAAAAGAAAAATCTATTTTTTAAACAATCGCATTATAAGCGGTATTTAAACCCGTGAAACATATGCATATATGTATATATAGGTATGTATATAAATATACGGGCGGATATACCTATATGTATGCGTCAGGAGAAAAATATCGTTATATAAGTATAATTTAAGGGATAGCGAAGTATATAAAATTAGTGGTACTGCCGTATGTAGTACCTATATATGTGCAATAACAATAACATTTCGATAATATTATATACCTATATACATACATATATATATATATATATATATATATATATATATATATATATATATATTGAAATGTAGGAAATACGTATTTGCTCAAATCGTTGTTTCTTTTATATATTTTAACAAAGTTTTTATATATAAATAATTATTATATACTAAATTATATTTTTGCTAATGTTCTACGTGCAAAATTGAAACTAAAAAAGAAGAAAAAAAGGAAAAGAACTAAAAAAAAAAAAAGTAATGAATAAATATTCAAAAACATTTTTAAAAATCATAGAAAATAAATCAATAAAAATATATATGTAACAGACGGTATATTATAATATACATACGTGTACGTAACAACGTTGATATATATGTATGTATAAGTATAATGTTCTCGTCTGATTCATACATTATATACGAAGTATAGCTGAAAGGTGAATATAATATGTACATTTTTAAAATAGTCTTTATTTATTTAGACGTTAAAACCGTTGCCTTATTGTATTCATAAACAAATTAAGACGTAATAGGCCTAGATAGTGAATAGTAACTAATAAATAGAAGATAGCACATACAGTATATATATACATATATAAAATGGAAACATACACCCAGTTTATTAAAGCAGTATTTTTAGATTTACATTAGGCTGAATTTACTGCACTTAAAAAAAAAAAAATTGACTCAGAACTAAATTTCTCACACGAACACGAAAGATAACTTCTATATTTTCATATATTAATATGTATAACTGGAGTTTGAATAATTGCGGATCGCTTCCCATTGCTGCGACCCTTCATATTCGATGTATATTTCGTCTCTTGTTTTCAAATTGTTCTGTGATTGTTATTATTTCTTTTTTTCCTTACCGCAGTATTCATGAGAAATAAAATTTTGAAAAGCACCGGAACATTCTATCGTATTGTATGAATAATTCGCGGTACAGAAAATTAAAATATATATGTATCAGCTTGTACGCTAAATTTATTTATTTATTTGTAGACGAAATTATTACATACATATTTATGTGTGTTTTGTTGTACTTTTTTTCACACAGTCTTTGATATTGACGAACATATATATTTCATTTTAACGAAACTGAGAATTCTAATGACTAAATATCAGCGGCTCTTACTTAATTCTTGTTTTTTTTTTTTCTTACAATTATTAAACGTACACACATACATGTACATATTGCTTGAGCATTTATTTATATCGTGCTTACCACTCTGTAGTATTTTATTTAGCAATTAGTACGAGAAACATCATGCGTTATGTCAATTTTGTGATACTTACTACTCTGATCCCTTTCATTCACATTTACTATGCTCCTTTCTTACAACTCTGACAGTAGACCTATCTATGATCGTGTATTATTTTACAATTAACTGTCATATTATGTATAGTAGAAATTAATGGTGAATAGAGAAAACAGTACATTGTTTCTGTTAAAATAAACTTGTTGAAAAATACATTTTCTCCGTACATTTTTCCATTTCCATCCCCACTTAGATTAGGTGCTTTACTTTTGGGAATCGTAATACATTCAGACATCTCTACGAAATCATTTTGAAGATGATTTTCATGTAATGTGGTCCATTGATGTGGATCATTCATGTTTTAAAAGTAAATAATAAATATAACGCCGCGGGGAATTCATACCCCCTGCCCCCTGTTTGCGGCGGAAATAATTAATTATAGCAATATTGACATATGGTATCGCCATCTTGCGGAAGAAACGACGAACTACTTTTGCCGCAAACGTCGACACGCCTTATCTCGTGCTACTCGCAGCGCATCGTTGTGATCGTAGTTGCATGGGCTAAGGCGCACTGAAGTTTGCGGCAAAAGTAATTCGTTAATTCAGCCGCGAGATGGCGATACCCCATGGGCAAGGAGTAGCACAGACTTACAGTAAGGATCTACCTGGGGTCAGTAGCATGCGTAGTGCCAAAGGGTTTGTATGGGGACTACGACTTTCACAAGTATTCCGATAGTAATACTCTGAGTGCGAAGAGAAGTTCACGCAAATAGACGATTTACTCATTGACGGGAAGAGATTCTTTTTCTTTAGTTCCTGCGTAATTTACTGAATGATAATGATATTATAACACTCGTCCTTCTGTTATAGTTGAATAAACTTCCATCAAAGTCCGAGCATACGCGTTCAGCAAGGAGTCTGTTCCAATTGCAACGAACGGGTATTCATAGAATTCAGTCGATGTAAAATCAGTGATCTTAGCTAGTGTATTATTGTAATAAAAATGTGAATTAGATTAGAAAAATTTCTATGCCAGGAGGCAAATAAACAGACTCGATCAACTGCAATATGTAACATATTTATTTTTAAGAAACAACAGTGAATTTTACACGATTCCCACAATCAATGATATTGTATCGATTCTGCATCAATATAAATCGCCACATATACCCATAATCAATTGCTACTTTATTTTCCACTTTCCCCTCCCTCCGACTCTCTATCACAGGTAGCAAATACGCAGTAGCTAGTCATGCATGCATGCGATCTTTTCCCGCCAAAAATTTTAGCACACCTCCTCGGGTCAGATGTTCTTCTGATAGTAGAAGAAATTTTCGCCGCAAACTTCTGTATCTAGTATTTTCCAGAATTAGAAAAATTTTTGATCGAAAATCCTCCTGGTATCAGGAGAACATCTGACCGGAGGAGGTGTTCCGAAATTTTGGATATGTCTATAGATATAGGCATGCATACGTTGCTTTATGCACGTCTCTATATTTCCATATATCTCTATAAATAGACTAGCGTTTTTCGGAGTTAGAATGATTTTAACTCGTAAAATTTCTGCTCCTGGTATCAGGAGAACATCTGACCCGAGGAGGTGTTCCGAAATTTTGGATATGTGTATAGATATAGGCATGCATACGTTGCTTCATGCACGTCTCTATATTTCCATATATCTCTATAAATAGACTAGCGTTTTTCGGAGTTAGAAAGATTTTAACTCGTAAAATTTCTGCTCCTGGTATCAGGAGAACATCTGACCCGAGGAGGTGTTCCGAAATTTTGGATATGTGTATAGATATAGGCATGCATACGTTGCTTCATGCACGTCTCTATATTTCCATATATCTCTATAAATAGACTAGCGTTTTTCGGAGTTAGAATGATTTTAACTCGTAAAATTTCTGCTCCTGGTATCAGGAGAACATCTGACCCGAGGAGGTGTTCCGAAATTTTGGATATGTCTATAGATATAGGCATGCATACGTTGCTTCATGCACGTCTCTATATTTCCATATATCTCTATAAATAGACTAGCGTTTTTCGGAGTTAGAATGATTTTAACTCGTAAAATTTCTGCTCCTGGTATCAGGAGAACATCTGACCCGAGGAGGTGTTCCGAAATTTTGGATATGTCTATAGATATAGGCATGCATACGTTGCTTCATGCACGTCTCTATATTTCCATATATCTCTATAAATAGACTAGCGTTTTTCGGAGTTAGAAAGATTTTAACTCGTAAAATTTCTGCTCCTGGTATCAGGAGAACATCTGACCCGAGGAGGTGTTCCGAAATTTTGGATATGTCTATAGATATAGGCATGCATACGTTGCTTCATGCACGTCTCTATATTTCCATATATCTCTATAAATAGACTAGCGTTTTTCGGAGTTAGATTGATTTTAACTCGTAAAATTTCTGCTCCTGGTATCAGGAGAACATCTGACCCGAGGAGGTGTTCCGAAATTTTGGATATGTCTATAGATATAGGCATGCATACGTTGCTTCATGCACGTCTCTATATATCTACTTAAATATACTAGCGATTTTCGGAGTTAGAATGATTTTAAGTCGAAAAATTTCTGCTCCTGGTATCAGGAGAACATCTGACCCGAGGAGGTGTTCCGAAATTTTGGATATGTGTATAGATATAGGCATGCATACGTTGCTTCATGCACGTCTCTATATTTCCATATATCTCTATAAATAGACTAGCGTTTTTCGGAGTTAGAAAGATTTTAACTCGTAAAATTTCTGCTCCTGGTATCAGGAGAACATCTGACCCGAGGAGGTGTTCCGAAATTTTGGATATGTCTATAGATATAGGCATGCATACGTTGCTTAATGCACGTCTCTATATTTCCATATATCTCTATAAATAGACTAGCGTTTTTCGGAGTTAGAATGATTTTAACTCGTAAAATTTCTGCTCCTGGTATCAGGAGAACATCTGACCCGAGGAGGTGTTCCGAAATTTCGGATATGTCTATAAATATAGGCATGCATACGTTGCTTTATGCACGTCTCTATATATCTACTTGAATATACTAGCGTTCTTCGGAGTTAGAATAATTTTAAGTCGAAAAATTTCTGCTCCTGGTATCAGGAGAACATCTGACCCGAGGAGGTGTTCCGAAATTTCGGATATGTCTATAGATATAGGCATGCATACGTTGCTTTATGCACGTCTCTATATATCTACTTGAATATACTAGCGTTTTTCGGAGTTAGAATAATTTTAAGTCGAAAAATTTCTGCTCCTGGTATCAGGAGAACATCTGAATCGAGGAGGTGTGCTGAAATTCTCCGTAAGAAGAAGAAATAGCCTATAAAGATAAGCAGGTATGCACGTCGCTATATGCTTACAGTCCTCCGAAGTGGACATTTTTATTTCATTTTTTTCATCTTATTTCTTTATGGTGTTTTATTTATTGTATTCTGAAATAATGAGTAGCAGGAAGGGGAAAGGTGAAAAATAATGCAGCAGTTGATTATTGGTATATGGGTATAAGCATTTATTGCCGCAGTATATAAATACATAATTATTTGCTAATAATATACTATCCAATATACCTAATTTTTAAAAGTCTAAGTTCAATGTGTCACTCGTTCATTGCATTACGAGTAGCCTCTTCGCTGAAAGGATATATTCGGACTTTGATAGAAGTTTATTCAACTGTAACAGAAAGACCAGCGTTCAAATATCATCATCATACAGTAAATTACGCAAGAAATTGACGAAAAACAATGTGTTTTCGTCAATGAGTAGATTGACTATTTCGTATTCCGTTCAGGCAGCCTCCGAAGGAACCCTTTGACGCTTGGTGAGCTACTGACGGGTAGTGATCCCACGACAGTTGCCTATACCTAGGTCAATGCTGCTTCTTACCAACTGAGTGCCAAATGGTATCTCTATCTCACAGACGAACTACTTTTCCAGAGAAAAAATAGGTACGCCTACTGATATGCAATCACGCGTGGAAAATCACAATTATGCCCATCGAGTTGCGTTTTACAAGGCACACCAATGTTTGTGTCTCAGAATACTGAGTCGCAGGTATGTTTAGTAATTCTCGTACCTGAAATTGACTTTTACTAGGATACCGCAGATGACTCAATGTATTTCGATCTAAGAAGATGAACAACCATCGGTAGAGAACACTTGGGAGACATAGAGACCACCCTATTTTATCGACCGTATTTTACAAAATTATTGTGAAAAAATATGTATTCTATAAAATCTTATACTGGAATAAACTACGTACCATATAGTATATTCTACAATCGTAGTATAAATATAACAGTTACTTTTATAATTTATTGAGAAAACAAAACTGCTGATTTTTATTGCCATTCAACTTAATAATTAATACCTATATTTCTGTACAAAGTATTTTCGGGAACTAAAACCTTCAATTTCAAGATTTTTTTACAACCCAGATATTCAGTACATTAGACTAGGCTATTATTGATCATAGATTACTATTAAACTGTAATACAGTTTATAACTCCATAGTCAAATGTTCCATCAAGCTCGTCACGTCTACAACATCTTCGTTTTGCAATTTTCGCGTCTTTACTTGTCTATTTAAGCCTTCAGCTGCGACTTGGAATTTTTTTTTCCATTCTTTGCGGTGGCTTATCTCATAAGTCGTACAAAAAACCACCTCATTAACGTCACTTTCTAAATTATAAGAATATACTGATTTAAAGCTAGACCTAAGAACTTCTATCGCCTTGTGTCTCAGCTCTTGGTCACGGCACACCAAATTCAATATAAAAAGTCCGGTATCTCCTATGCACTTCGCAACTGCCTTAAGGATAGAAATATCTAAGAATTGTTTGGGCGGGCAACTCATGCCAACTGCAGTGTCCTTGCTATCAACGTCGAATAGAATTGCACTGAATTTCTTTCCTTCATTTGCTGAGTCTTGAATAAATTTTAGTCCATCAGTTATCTCGATTTTTAACCTTGCATCCTGCACAAGGCCGAAATAATCTTTTGCTACTTGTAACATAACTTCGTCTATCTCTACGGCTGTGATTTTAATCTGAAACAAATTAAAAATAAATTCAATTAACAGCGAGAATCAATTATCACAATCAATGTTCCGAATTCGCAATTAAATCTATGAATTTTTAGTCAAATTAACATCAACTATTAGTTTCACCTGCGGTAAACACTGATGCAAAAATGTACAGAGGCCTCCACCACCTAGTCCGATGATAGCTATTTCATTTTGTTCATCAGCAATCATAGAAACTCCTACACTCATATAGACGTGATGTTCACAAGCCAGATAGCCCGGGTCTACAACCTTCTTAGTTTTCCCTCGTCTAGATTTAACTGAAAAATGAAAAAAATAACGTTAACTTTGTTCGATGAAGATTAAAGAATGATTAACGAAATCAAAAAAGATTGATACTCTCATTCAATTACCTGTTTTTAGTTTAGCTTCGCTCTGTATGGTGAATTGGTTGTTGAGAAATATTAATCTTCTGTAAAAAGCCCCTTGGTCGTCTTCGATTTCCTCGATGACAAACTGCCCACTAAATTTGCTGTTCCCTTCATAGCAGACTTCTCTTTTGCCAACGCTTGAGTCCAAAGATAGATAGGGAATTTGAGTCTTATCATTTACTCCCGCAGGAGCAAGATTTCGAATGCTAACACTCAGCTCTGTTTTGACCGTCTCTAAACTTTCGTACGTATGTTCTCTGCGCAGAGTCACTATTGCCAGTCTGTTTTTCTTCGTTGTTTTCAGCAGCTGCTGACGTCCTTCTTTAGTGCAAAAAAGCCACATTGTTTCTCTGTTACGTTATAAATTAATTGACATAAAATTGTTCAGAAATTAGCTAATTTGAAGGGAAAAAAATAGAATTTTATACTTTTTAGTGTAATTAATGAATAAAAATATAGATATACGTTTTATTTGATGATAAGGGGTTGAAATCAGTAATGAATTCATATCGTAATTCAAATTTAGGACTTACTTTCCTTGCGGAACTATGAAAGCAGCGTATATTTCATTTTCTCTAGCCGCCGGCTGGTCCAACACGTAAATGGTATATCTGGGATGCTTGTCTCCAGGTCTGTACAAGTCTAATGATACCTCACCGACATCCATAACATTTCCTTTATTAAGTCCTGAGCAAATAACAGCCAACTGTTGAGCAGACTTAACGGCTAAAATGATATCATCAGTGGTTGAAACCCGTTCTAAAACACCTTCAGTTAATCCAACTTCAAGAACCTATTCAAATTACAAAATTATTATAAAATGACGATGAAAAATTTCCCATATTGCCAAAGTTAATGAGTTTTGTTTAACATTTACAGGCTGCATCAGCTTCTTAAATTTTGTAGCAATAACTATGAACACTGGCATTGCATTTCCATCTTCTTGACGAGTTTTTAACTCAGCTTCGTAACAGCGAGTTACTCTAAACATAAAACCAGCTTGAGGAAAATAAGCGAGTATCTTTTTCAGGATGTGTTCCTGCAGTAATGATATACAAATGTATCGTCCTCCGTTTCGCAGAACTCTAGTTATCTCCTGAAATATATGAACAAAGTTTTAGCTATTGAAAGAATTGCTTATTCATTATTATCTGTTTTCTCTGTCGCATGTTCTTACACTGAAGAGTTTATCAATCCTGGAAATAACTTCTTCGCTTTCATCGGGCATCAGAGCATCAAGAGTTCCTTTATCCAATATAACACTGAATTTATCATCACTATAACTCATCGCCGTTGCATCCATTTGTTCGAAAACCATATCAGGTCTCTGCATCTTGTTTAGATCTATCATTTGTCTGATTACAACTTGCGATATATCGATATTTGTGATGTTTCTGTAATTTTTTAATAACAACCTTAGCTATTCCTTGATTAAAAAAACATCTAAGACACTGTGTTTATTATGTGAATGCTGATATAATAAATACCTGTAACCCACGTTGTAGAGATCTATACTCAGCGTTGAATTACCACATCCTATCATCAAAACCTCGTCTTTCGGTTTTATATACTTGTGAAGATGTCCGCATAATTCTGGATACTCGCCGTACCTCAAATTTCAAAATTTAATAAAATTAAACTCTCGCAATCATACACAAACGCGAATTATGTTAGGTTATGTCACGCTACTGAGCGTTATTCTTAGATAATAATAGATGTAATATTACCATTCGAAGGCCTTTTTTCCTCGCTTTGTGAAGAACGTATTCCAATAAGTCTGCTGGCCAAATTCCTCGTGGGATTTAGGTAAAAGATCCATACTTCTTATTTATTAACTTGACACACGTACGACAACCTAATCTAACCTAATATCTTTTGATTCACATTTCACATTCAAAAATAAGCGGACAAGAGTACACGACTGTTTTCGTTCCTCGGTCGGTAAGCAGAACTTTTCCATGAACAATCTAAAACAATATAGAAAAGAAACTTCGAGCATCACAAATGCTGGCGCACCTACCGCGTAAATTCGAAAACATTTATCGTACGATTACGTGACATTTACAAGCGATTTTATAATCTAGTTTCTAAACTATGTATACCCGTTTCCACATGCCTGAGGATTTTTGGTTTTTGCGTAACTAACCTCTACGGAGAGCGCTCGCAACTGGCAACTGGTAACTGTTAGTTAAAAATCGAGGATGGCGGGTGTAGTTCGTCTGCAAGGTCTCCAAAGGCTGAGAAAAACATTGACAGTAGCGGCGAGGCCAAGACGGTGTATAAATTCAACGGCAAAAAAAAGCGAACAAGTCAAAAGCCAGACAGAATGTTCGCCACAAACTCCCAAAGAGAATTGGGTAAGCTACGGGTTTGATCGTAAAGACAAAGCTACCGATCGTAATGTTACTAAGTCGACATTCTTCATCACTGTTACCGTCTGCCTTGTCTTCGGAGGATTTGGTCTATCCTACTTGCCGGATCCACAACTTCGCGATTGGTCACAGAGAGAAGCTTATTTAGTACTTCGTAAAAGGGAGGAATTGGGGCTTCCTGCAATAGATCGGAACTTGGTGGACCCTGCAAAGGTGGTTCTTCCCACAGACGAAGAACTTGGTGATACAGAGATTATCATTTAGAAAAAATAAAAATAACATCGCTTTAATACCCGCGTGTAACTAGTTCATACCTGTTAGCATTATGATATCGAAATATAAATATGTACATTCATTTGTAATAATGTAAGAATACTTACTCTATGTTGTTACAATATCTTCATCGTCGGCTGAGAATAAAATATTTCGTTGAAAGATATTCGAGGATTTTATTATTTTTAATCCTTTGATAGGTATAGGTATGTTTAAAGTGAGAAGATCGGGTTCTTGATTTCTTCTTGTTCCCAGTTGTCTCATTTTAAAGAAATTAATTCTTGAGGGTAAAAGAAAAATAATTTTTAATAAATGAAATTTTTTAAATACCGTTTAATATTAGTTAAATATGTATAGTATCTTTAAATACTATATATTAAAAATATAATACACCCCCAGTTCGATATTATATGCATGCAATAACTGAGCAAAACAAGAGACAAAAAGATTCTGTGGAAATAAAATCTACAAGCCTAATTTAGTTTATCTAGTATTTTAAGATAATCTGTAATTTTTGCCAAATTTATATAGGTCGTTACAAATATATATATATATATATATATATATATATATATATATATTTTTTTTTTTTTCCATATTCTATTCACTTTACGCAGATGTGAGATATCTTGAGCCTTTTAAATGTCGAAACTTCAAATAACACAATTTCAAACCTCATTGTAATTGACAAAAGAGAGAATATTAATTAAGTGTACTTTTCAACAATCAATAATATTACAACATAGATTTATAACTTCTGTATTTCAATCTACTACCATCATATTTACATAGAAGATGTATTGAATTTAGTTCCTTAATTTAAAAAGCATCGAATCAAAAATCTTCCAATTACTCGAATGCAAGAAGGAAATTGTTCACTCAATTCCAAAGAGAAAATTTCTATATTGTCCTAGAGGGCTCCGACGAATCCAAGTATTGAATTTCAAATTAAAAGGTACTCATAGTTAAAATTTTTATTCAAATGTGACACTGATCGTACAAAGCGTGTATTGACAATAAACTAAACTCTGTAAAAATATGTCTGAAGTTGTGATAACTGTCTAAGACATAAAGATAAAACTGGCAATGTACATATTTTAAATGATATAAATTCCATTTTCATCATTACTCAAGTTTCAATATGCGTATTCTCTTAAAAAGGTCATATATACATATATAAATATATATATATATATATATATGTTACCGCGCCGGCTGTTTTATATTTTTCTTTCTCTTTCCCCTATAGAGTTTCTATTTCACACTGCGTAGTGAATTATTCCTTTACATACTACAATCTTTCCATCATGTTATTGTGCCGACGCGGTTGTAGGTGGTAAACCTGGTGTTGAGACAGGGGGTTGGTTAGGATTAAGAATGGGAGAATAGTATGGATGATTTTGGGGAAGGGAAGCACTAACTGTAATCGGCGGCATACCCGGTAGAGAAATAGGCGTTGTTACAATGTGGGGCTGAGAACTTACATTATATGGTAAAGCTGCGCTCGTTACCCCAATTGGCAAATTGTAATTTTGTATCGAAGGAGGCAGCTTAGGTACGCCAGATGGCGAGCTGATGTTTACTACACTCGCAGGAGATGGTGGGCTCAGTGGCATGCCAGGAATATTTGGAGTCCCGTGGTACTCACCTGCTTGTACAGCACCTAGATAAACATATAGGTAATGAAAACGAAGAGTTTGAAAGAAAAAAGGACATCGTTTTTGTTCATTTTCAAGTTTCTATGATATCTCGGGCGATTGAAGAGACCTGTAAGATTGTAAAACACGCGTTTGTTTTCTCTTCTTTCATCAGTATTACTTACTATGAGTAAAATTGATATCCGACTGCCCGGTGAAAAGGTGATTAGTCGATGTTGTTGTGGTAGTTGCTCCAGCTGATACAGGATCTAAGTGAGGAATGCTGCCGGCTTGTGGCAGTGCAGATGGAATTTGAGAAACAGATACTGCCGTCGATTCTTCTGTAGCATCTTTACCAGTCACAGGAGCAGCAGTGTTCGATACATAATTTGGAGGAATTGAAAATCCAGGTGGGATGTTAGTCACCGGATTATTTCCGCCGATATGAACACTCGTCGAAGCTGCTGTGGTCACAGGAGTCTTGATATTACTCTGTAAAAAAATGTTAGTAAGAAAATATTATTTTCAAAAATTAACAAAACATTTCAACTCAAAAGAAAGCAAAGACTAACGAATAAGCAGGTTATCAGACTCTTAGACCTGGAATAGATCCAGAAGTGAAATTGGAAAAAAACGAAATTACCGCATATGAATGGCTGCTGGCGCTGACTGATGGGGCAGGAATACTTCTGATAGGTATTCGGTGCAGGTATCCATATCCAATCCCACAGCCAAGACTGAATATTAAAAGTTTTTATTTATTCAAATCAGATCAAATTTTTTTCAGTTTTCCATTTGTTTTCAACAGTTTTAAATTGTTGAGACAATTTCTATGAAGTTTTTCGGGCTTGAAATCAAGGAAAATTTGAAGACTGACTAAACTTATATTATTCAGAAGCTTCTGTGTATTTAGAGAATTTTTTTCTAGCTTCGGCTTTGTGCGTTTAAAGCTTCAAAACCAAATGATAACCAGAATGGCCGGAAAGTTTGTTATCTTTGTTTAAAATTTGATTTAACAGAGCTTTCAGCCTTCTGTAATCTGCCTTTCTATCTGAACCACTAAATTGAAGGTGTAATTAGCTGAGCCATTACCAAACTTTAAATAAAATCTCATTTAATCACCTTCCTTCTCCGCCCCAAGTATTGTTAGGAGTGATTGTAACTTCTCTGCATGAATCATCGTTCGTATTATAAACGTAGAGTTTCAGTGGCCGAGATTCGTGCGCCTCAATCAAAGTGAATAGATCCTCACTTTCATGGAGAACAGAATCAGCCCCAATAATGTAATCAGTGAACGATCTCAGGCCCGCTAATTCAGCCGGTGAAGACGGATATACTTCCTGAAAAAAACTCTCATTCATTCAGCTACAAATCCTGAGAAATAACCATCAAATTCTCATGAAAAGAGCAACTTAAGAGTCCATAAATAAATTCCTAGAAGAAATCTATGCAGAATTTAACGAAAGGATTACCTCGGGATCTAAAACTACAAAATCCAGCTTCTAAAATAACAAGTAATGATTAAGGGAGACCTAAATACTCACTAGTACGTGCCAAACGTTTTCATTGGCTCCTTCAAAAGAGCAAAACCTTATACTGACGCCGAGTAAGCCTTGACCGCCCCAAGTTGTGCTGGGAGAAATAACGCACTGTCGTACGGACTGCGTCTTGCTGCTATAGACTGTTATTGGAAGTTTGTTCCCGACTCCAGCTTTTAAGAGTTCTTTTAAAGTATCGTTATCTTGATCCTAAAGCAAGAAATATAGAGCTTGGAATTCTTTCATGCCATAATCAGCGAAAAAAGAGAAATTAGACATATTTTTACCCTAAATTTGTGGCGATTTGTTAATTAACAGACGTGCTTACCAAACGAGTATTTCCAATGATGACAATGAAATCGAAAAAAGCTTCGAGGCCTGCTTCTTGTCCAGGTGAACCGTCCTGAACCTGTAGAAGTTTAGATGTCGATCAATTGATTTGCGTGATGTTTAAATATGCGTGGTGTAAATAAATGGTGAATATATGTAATGGATGGAATAGGTTAAGATAAGTAGTTGACAGATTCTACTTACGCGTAGAACGTGGTAACCCTCCGTACCACCGCCGGATATTTCGACGCTTTGGGAAGATCCCATTTTAATAATGTTATTTTAGCTATTTAGAGAATTTTTATTTGGTTAATTTGACATACGTATGCATTCGAAATATCATCGGCAAATGACTGTTTGACACACAAGTATACTTTAATGAACAAAAATTACGTGGCACGGACTGTGAGTATGTAGTGTGTTAATAGATGTCACTCGTTAACAATCCATAGAGCGTATAACTACGTGTGGTGGCATAGTCAACGCATAATTTTTACCCAAAGCTAACTTCAGTACAGTCGATAATATTTAGAGCGTCTTCTTTCTATTAGATTTAGTTTTTTATGCCGATTATTGCGTTAAGTGTATGATGGTTAAGTGGCGTGAAATTCTCGAAATAATCGGATATAAATAAGAAAATCTTCTGTTTTTTCCCTTGTTTGAAAGATAGTCGTTACTTAAATGTTGTTGTTTTAATCAATGCATGAATTAGGCAACAATTATAGACCAGAATTTATTGCAGACTGAGATTTTAAGCATAACCTTAAACAACCGTCTGCTTCGTTGATTACGTATGGTAAGTCATATGTTTGTTTGTCTTACTATAAATATCTGTCTACAATTATTGCATGTCTCACATAGATTGATAAGATAATAGTCTCTCGCTCTTGTGATTTTTAATGTTATCATGGCGTTGAATCGACGCTAGAACTGCGTTTATATAGTATTGAGGTTAGGTAGTTCGAAGCTTACTGCCCTAGAAATTGACACCATTTATTATTAAAGCCCTATCAAAATATTAACAAATCTTTTATTTATCTTTAATCGATCATGACACGCTTTTTCGAATAGTTATTTTCGTAAATTTTAAACACTAACGAAGCGATTTTGGTTTCAAGACCCTATGGCAATAAATTTAAGTTCAATAATTAGCTAGAAAGCAAATCTGATTAGAACCTTGAAACCGATGGCAAAAAGGCAAGGATTTAACAAGCGTTGTATTTTTGGGTAATTCTTATGTGAAAAAAAGTTTTTCCGTAAAGTTTCAACCTTTTTATCAAATATAAATACGCAATATTTTCAACACGCTGTTCAGTATAGGGAAAAATATGTTTCGACGATAACAACTATAATTTGTATCAATACAAATGATTTTTCGCATGTTTCATTCGGTATCTACGATGGGGTAATGAACATTATTGAATACTTGAATTCGCGATGCAATATCGAAACACGAAGTTCTGTATTGAAGATATAATAATAATCATGATGATAATCAAAACGATGAAGACTACGAATAAAATAAAAATCGAAAATATCGGCAGAGATTTATTCGTGAAACGATGATTAAAATAACGAGATGAACAAATGTTCAAAACATCGAAATACGTAATTCAACCGCGAAACAACATTTTCTCTTATTTCGCGTAAAGTATATCTGTGCAATAATGATGTGCAGTAGATGTATTTTTATGTATATATCTATGACCGAGAGGGAAAGAGGAAAAAAAAGAGAGTAGTCCTACCGTATAGATACTATACACACATATACAAATACTCATAAGTTGAGGTTGCTATGCCATTATCGATTCGCGAAGCACAGGGCGTAGGTCTTGTAGCTATACGAACGCGAGGCACGAATGTCGTACCTCTCAGTTAGTCTCGGATAAACTCTTCACGCATTTACACTCGCGTTTGAAGCCCGCATAGTTCCTGTACCAATACTCATATATCTCTCTCTTTCTATCTCTCTATCTCTCTCCATGAAAGAAAAAAAAAAAAAATAAGAAATAGATTCGAAGAAAAGTAAATATACTTTACAGAAAAGAATAGAAAAAAATAATAAATTAAATATAGAAGAAGAAAAAATACTCGAAAGAATAAGAAATAAATCGATAACTCTGAAGCGATGAGAGAAAATAATCGGAATGCGAAAAGCAAATTGGAGACTATCGCGTTGTTGCACGGTTCGAAACTGCACCGCGTTCGTAATACCATCTTCAGAACAGAGAAGCAGTCTGAGACGTATACATGGACTTCAGCTACCTTTACACCCTCAACAAGTGGTCGGGTGGATTGCTTTATTCGGAATAGCGGTCGGTACATTTACGGTGGTTCTCCCATACCTCGGTCCGAATTTTCAACCATTCGCTTCAGCCCTAATCGGAGTAACGTTTTCTCTCCACATTGCCGCGCACCTAGTAGCACTCCTGCTTGATCCAGCCGATCCAAAAGTCAGAGCACAATCGTCGAAAAAAATCGTGCCAGAATTTGACCGAACAAAACATCTCCATGTGATAGAGAACGGTCGTTGTCACTTGTGCAATATAAACACTACGAATAAAAGAACCAAACATTGTTCAATATGCAATAAATGTATTGAGAAATTCGACCACCATTGTAAATGGTTGAATAATTGTATTGGCGGTAGAAATTACCCAGCATTTATCGTATGTGTTATTACCGCGGTTATTTCGGCCCTCGTTGTCGCCGGTCTTTCGGTAACAGAAATTGCAATCGTTAATATAGACTCGAGTATATTAACTAACTGGCACGTAAAAATGGACAACGTTACTTTACCGATCTCGCAATCACCTCCCGGCACGGGATCCTTGATAGTGATTTCGCTCGTTGGTATATTGTCGGCAATTGCAGCCGCGCTTCTTATACATTTGTGCTTTTTTCACGGGTATATAGCCTGCCTTGGTCTCACTACGTACGAATACGTCAGGAATAAACGAGAGCGTAAAATAGCAAAGGGGGTTTTGTCCTCGGAGGATAGAAACGGCGATCATCAGTTGCGATCGCGTTCGTGCGCCTCGTTCTCGTGCAACGATACCAACACGGATAATAAACGATTCCGTTATCAATCCCAGAACAATAAATCACTTTCCGGTAACGATTACAACGACAGTAACGAGCGGAGTGTTTACATATGTTCGACTCATCAGAGACAGTCGTGTAGCGATGGGAACGGCGAGGGTAGAAGAAGGGACAGGAGAAATTTCCACCTATATTTTTCTTACGAAACACGGGACAGCGAAACTTCTATTGAAGTATCATCTCAGACTATTTTAAACGACGATATCGAAAGGCGACAAGAACCGATAGAGTTTAAGCCCTCGACACCGTCCCCAGTTTCTTGCTGCTTTTCGATTATCAACGCCAAGTCGACAAGCAAACAAAAGGATGTACAACAAAAGCCATCTGAAGTGGAAAGAACAACGGCAGTGAAGGAAAGAGGCGCTAGGTCTTGCCTCACTATGAGAAGAATACAGTCTTTCTTAAGGACTAGATTGCGGAGAAATTCCCGGGCGAGATCGCTAAACGGAGAACCGTCTAGGAGCCGAAAAAATAAAGTCAATCCCACGACTACGAGCGATAATGATTTTCGGGATAATGAATCGCCGAAATCACCGATCTCTTCGACTAGTAGCTGCAGAGATGATAAACCGACGCAGTCGCGACCACCGCTAAAATTACCACCTTTGGTTTTACCGCCGAGGCATAAAATCAAAAAGATACCTTCTACGATTGACGGGCCAATTTCAAATCCGGTGATGATTATTCCACCCCAGAAACGAAGCCAGCCACCCTTAAGAATCAGGAGAACTTCGTTTTATAAAAGACCGAGGTTTAAAATGGGACCACACGTTACTGAAACCGCGCAATTATCGCCGATTCCTGAATCCGAATTTTCTAAACCAGCCTCTCCTAGAACACCACCGCAAATTAATCACTTTCCATTCCCACCGGCTGCACCTAGTAATGGAATGAAATTTAACGATACTAACGCACGGGAAGATCATTAGGATAATATTTTAGTCAATTCTTTTTATATCGTTGATATGATGATACTACAACGAACTTTGTTGCCGTCCATCGTTTTTTTTATACATAATATTCGATTATTGTATGCTAGTTATATTTATAAGATTATTATATAAATTCGATGTTACATATTGGCTGAATAAATATGATCATTACACGAAGGAATATACAAAACTCTCATTACTTTATCCCGTTATAAACTATCTGAAGTAATCCCCTTTTAATTATTGCGAAAATAAATTAAACAATAGAAGAAATACTTTTACTTATATCAATTGCCAAATTATCATTAACTGAGGTGAAGAAGTAGAACTGAAAGAATTAGTAATAAATCTTAGAGAGAGAGAGAGAGATAGGGAGTCAAACAGGATTGATTTTATACAGCCTAAAATGAATGGTATTTGTATGTCATAAAGTTATGGCACGGCCTGGTACAATAGGGGTATAGCATGACGAATAGTATTATAGAGACCAAATTGCCACTTTTGTGCCAGGAAGGACACACCCTTCTTCTTGTTTCTCTAAATGTAGTTTATCATGCGATCCTTCCCTTCCGCACTGCTAGAATATAAAAAGAGCTGCATACCAGTTGCCTCGTACATTTTTCCCTTGTACTTTTGACAAACGCTGTTTAATGTTTCTCGATTTTCATCAATTATTTGCTTCTGCTTTTCATAATCAAAGACAAGATTGGCGACACTTATTTCCAGTAATCCAGTAGTTTAACAATAAATATTCTTTTCAATATACCTAGATGGAAACCAGCACCGTAGAAACCAATTCTATATCAGAAAAAATGAAGGCCAATATCTGGAAAGACATTCTGGGATCACCAAGATACGTCGTTGCTCCGATGGTAGATGCTAGTGAATTGGCATGGAGATTACTCAGCCGTAGACATGGCTCTCAGCTCTGTTATACGCCGATGTTACACTCCTCAGTATTTTGTAGAGATCCAAAATACAGACGCGAGGCTTTAGCTAGCTGTGCAGAAGATCACCCACTGATAGTACAGGTATAAAACAACAGAAGTTGAATTTTAGATGGTAATCAATTAGTATCCTAACTAGGAGTCAGATACTTGAGATAAAAAAGGAAAGAAATATTGTACCTAAGAAATTGCTCTGTTTTTTTTTTTACAGTTCTGTGGTAACGATCCTAAAATACTATTGGAAGCAGCGCTTCTTGCCGAACCATATTGCCAAGCTGTTGACATTAATCTTGGATGTCCACAAGCTATTGCCAAAAGAGGTCATTACGGTGCATTTCTACAAGACGATTGGGAATTGCTTAAAAATATCGGTAAGTTCCACTTTCAATTTATCTACCAGATGTTTATATAAACGATCAAAATTTCTGACTAATTAATCTTCAATTTTCAGTCCGCACATTGAGTCAAGGACTCAAAATACCCGTTACTTGCAAGCTAAGAATTTTCCCAGAAATTTCTAAAACAATTGATTATGCGCTTATGCTAGAGGAAGCTGGGGCAGCCATGCTCACAGTCCATGGACGAACTAGGGATCAAAAAGGACCCCTTACAGGCTTAGCCTCCTGGGAACACATTAAGGCTGTTAGGTAAGTTTGCAGTAATTCATAAAACCTCTCTTGAGATATTCTGTATACTTATTATTCTTTTTTTTATTGTAGAGAACACGTCAAAGTCCCGATGTTCGCTAACGGAAATATACAGACAGTGCAGGACGCGGATAGATGCATGGAGGAAACTAATGTTGAGGGAGTGATGTCTGCTGAAGGAAATTTGTACAATCCATTTTTATTTGAAGGCCGTTACCCACCTGCTTGGGAACCGGCTTTGGAATACTTGGACCTTGTGGAACGGTATCCTGCCCCAAGCTCTTATATACGCGGGCATTTATTCAAATTATTTCAACACATGTATGTCTCAAATCTATTTACTTATTGCATTCATCCTCTTTCAGTGTTCTGTCTTTTGCGAAATGAAATAGAAGTTGATTTCACGAAAAGTGAACAAGATAGTCATACAGTATAAAAAAAATTTTTTAGACAAAATGTTCCGAATCCTATAATCTTTGGTAATTAAAAGAACACTGTTACATTACGTACAGTTACAGCATACGTTTAACTAGAGAGTAGACTTTGTCTTACAGGAAATGAAGAGGCAAGGGCAAATTTAGCAAGGAATTCTACAATGGAATCTTTCCGTGGTGTAGTAGAGGCGCTAAAGGCCAGATATTTGCCATATCACGAGGGTCGTTTATTATGGGAGACTGAAAGCAACGGTAAGAGGATGAGATTTCTCATTCTTATTCAGCGATTCAATTAAATTTGCAATATCTAGGGTATATACTCATCTGACGAATGTATTGCTTCCCTGTTAGATTACAACTTGAAATTACCACCCTGGTTGTGTCAACCTTACGTGAGAGACTCGCCCCAAGAACATCTGATTAAAGTTGAAGCCAAGAAGATGGAACAAGAAAATAGCACGATTAAAAGAGACCTTAAAGACGAAGATGGTAACGAGATTTCAAGAAAACGATTAAAGAAACTTCGCCGAATAGCTCGACGACCTAATAGACAATTGGCGGGTGTTAAAAGAAGCTCGGATTTGTGTACAGATTGCCCAAACCCCTTGGTTAGCAGTCTTCAATACTTGGGAAACATTATTATGTGTTTAGTTTGTCTGCAGATGTTTAATGTTGTATTACGCTTTTTTTTCCAGGGTTACAAATGCGGGTATAAACTGTGCAGACAATGCTGTAGAAAAAAATGCTTCAAGGAAAATTTGGACTGTGCAGGGCACAGGAATCTTACAAAAACTAGACGACAAATAGCTATGGAATTTGCAGCAAAGAGACGAGAGATAGACACTCTTTAATGACAAATTATACAATGTATACCTATAAACATAAATATACATAAAATCGTGTAAATAACGCAATTTCGTACGCTTTTTTTTTTAACCTTCTCAATGTTTTCTCAACACCTGTTCCCTAATTCTATCAGGTAATTTCAAAATTGTCGTTTCCCTACTATGAATACTAAAAAGAGTCTATCTTTCTGATTCTTAGTTCTATTCCTTTATATCGAGTTTATAGCAAGAAAGTCATAAATTAAATATACGACCTTCGTACAGGCTATAGATGATCAATAGGAGTGCAACAAGTGCATACAAACAGGTGTAATTGTAATTTGGGTTGTCTGTTCTCAGGCGCATCAGTACTTTAAACTGAACTCACATTGTAGTGACATCGTCGCTCGTGAACGAAAATAGCGGCCTTTCATTGGCTCAGAATTATCATCAGCGGGGGGAGGTTCCGTGCAGCCAATGATGTTCGTTTTATTTATCGCACGACGATATCGTTACGATGTGATTATAGCTTGAGCGATGCGTGCGCATCACTATGTTATCATTCTGATCCTGTTTAACCTATAATTCGTAGTGAGCTGTCAGTTGAGGTTAAATATGAGAATAATTATACAGTAGAGTAATAGATATCAATTAGAACAATGGTAAACCGAGAATAAAAACCGGCACTGAGTAAACTAATTGAGAAATTAAAAGCCCACCAGTTTCTTAGTCGAGAAAATAAGAAAATTGCGTATAATCCGCAGAGAAAGGGAAATCGCCCCTGAATCAAGATGATAGATTCGATATCATGGAACAGCGCGAGAGACGAAGCTATTCATCGAACAGTAGGAGAAGCCCAACTCCGCAAGTACGGTAATTTTTTACAAAAATTAACTCAAGACACAAGCCAGACCAGCGATTCATCTTTAAAATACATCATCGAGGGTCCTATACGTCTGGTCTACAAACCAACCGAAGATATAAGCATAATAGATATGGTAGAGATGGAGAATAAAACATTAGCTAAATTGCTAGCAGCGGTGGCAGGTACTTGCAGAGAAATCAGACTCCTCAAGATCGAAGCTCCCAAATTTTACCAAAAACTATTCACCCATGGGGATCGAAATACGTCAATAAACGACGGGGATAACATCAACACCCTGTTATCAATTTTGCAGGATCTATCGACTTACGTTAACAGAGTTTCTGTAGTAATAAATCTGACCATTCAACAGCTATCGAATCTGACCAGTAACGCATATGATATATACTTTCCTTTGCTGATAGAACACCTCGTCGATTTATTTGTTATTTTTGTCACCCTTGATGAGATAATAGATAACCAACCTTCTCTGTTGGATGCTTGGGACCAGTACTGTGTCGGCGCTAGTACGATTTTTCATAATTCAGATCAATTTAATATCCCTGGTTCAAAGCTCAGGACGTTTGAAAAATTGCTCAAAGATTTGCGCCACCAACTTCTGGCCAATAATTTGTTCCTCAGAGCCATAGACAGGGCTATGGATATAAACAAGACTCCAATAATGCAGAACCACATAGCTTGTTATCTGAAAAACACTATGCTTGATGTGGAAAAAAAGGCGGGAGATAATTCTGTCTTTAATAAAAATTGGGTCAGAATTAACGTCGGGGTTGTTGTTGCCGTTAAGCTCTTTGGAACTCTGGATAAAAGGGTTCTCAAAAGACTTTGCGAAGTCAATAAGAAGTATTACTCCGTTACTTTAGCCGGGAATGTTACTTGGATTCCTAATAAATTTCTGGCTACTTTAATACCAAAGGAGTCTGGCTCGGTTGTGAGCTTACCAATCGGAGAAAAGATCCTTGCTAATAGAATCCAGAGATTGTCTGAGGTGACGAATTCTCTAGGTCGTAGAGCGGGACAGTGGGCAATTGAAATGCAAAATATGCTCATTAGACCTGTTGAGAAATTTCAGCTTTCAGATTTGGATAGAAAATGTTATTTGCTCACAGAATTCCTGAACTTGGTAGAACAGATAAAGGAGAATATATTCTCAGTCACCAACCTTCACGCTGCTTTGCTCAAACCAATGAGCCGCAACATCGTCCAGCTCGTATGCAGGCTCATAGAAATCCAGAAATCGCTTGAAACGACATTCTACACACTTGGTTCCGTTGTCGTTCAGTCACAAAACCAAGCGATACAGCATTTGAGTTACCAGATATTAGTCATTCTAGAAACTGCTAAGAAAGGACTGATTCTAAGCAAAGATAAAGGGTACACCAGGGAACAGCTGGATGCACTCACGCTGATAGGCCTCAGCGCTAGACTCATGAACGGACCCCCAACAGCGGACAGAAGGCTGATAACACGCTGCGCTTTAGCAGCGGCTAGCCAATTCACAGACAGCTTTAAGGATGAAGAAGTAATAAAACTGAGAGGGTACCTCGATTCCTATGATACAATCGCAGAGTTACAGGATCTGGTTTGCCTGGCTTGTGATTACTCTGTTATACTGCATCACCAAAGCATGTTGCCTGCCTATTTGAGCATGGTGATAGATGGGAATTCGGATATCAGTAGAATTGTTCATTTGCTAAGCGCGTTGAACAGCGCGATCGAAAATCACGAGCCTTCAAAACCCTCGGCGGAAAATAGGAGCGAAGAGAACAGAGTAATGCTGATTAAAAATGTGTTGGAACCGGCATGCCACGAAATTGAAACTAGTCTGAGATTGCATGTTCATGCACACTTGAAGTTGGATGATTCTAATCCGTTCAAAATTGGAGCTCTCAACTCTAACAGGATAGTCAGAGCCTCGCCGCTGCCTCTTGCTGGGAATTTTATAAGCCCGAAAAGATTCATTGAACATTATCTCGACGATATGTTCTACAACCTAACAACTGTGGCTTTGCATGACTGGAGGACGTACGGAACTATGCGGAGATTAGCTAGCTACAAACTAAACCTGGAAATGGTTCAGGACCATTTACCAACACAGAATTTGGAGCAGGGCTTAGACGCCCTTGAAATAATGAGAAACATAAACACATTCGTTGCTAAATATTTGTACAATTTAAACACCCAGACTTTTATAGAGCGGACAAGTTCGAACAAGTATTTAAATACAATAGGGATAAGGCACATAGCAAACTCAATCAGGACTCACGGTAACGGGATAATGAGCACAACGGTGAACTTCGTCTACCAATTTCTACGCGCAAAACTGCACACGTTCTCACAGTTTTTATTCGACGAACATATAAAGTCGAGATTGATAAGAGATATAAGGTTCATAAAATCACAGAGAGAGAATGGAGCGACTCCATACACTTATGAAAAGGCTGAAAAGTTTCAGAAGGGTATACGCAAGCTAGGAATGACCGCAGATGGCCTTAGCTACTTAGATCAGTTCATGATTTTGGTAGCCCAAATAGGAAACGCTCTGGGTTACGTGAGGCTGATTCGTTCCGGAGGGCTACATGCCTGTTCAAACGCAATTTCTTTCCTACCTGACATCAACTCTGATACTTCGTTTGAATCGACTTCTAAGAAGCTGGATTTTAGGGCGACGACACAAGCCGCAGGGAAACGGCTTGACGACGACGTGTCTAACTTGGTACAAAGCTTCACAGAAGGCACGCAATACTTCAGACTGTTGGTGGATGTATTTGCGTCCGCTTTTCGTGACGTTAAAAATGTTCACCTCCAACAGTTTTACGCTATTATACCACCGATGACTCTCAGCTTTGTCGATAACGCTTTATCTAACAAGGAAAAAATGTATAAGAAGAATAAGACTGGGGCAGCTTTCACTGACGATGGATTCGCTATGGGAGTTGCGTACATTAACGCTCTCCTTGATCAGAGCAGCGAAATAGACGGACTGCAGTGGTTCAAAACAGTGGAGGATCAAATTACGGCGGAAAGAATAGCGGCGCAACGTAAGGACGATTTTGGGGATGAAAAATTGCAACAAACTAGAGCTTTGACTCTCAAACGTTTGGCGGAAAGAAACGCTGAGTTCCAATTACTGTATTACAGTCTCTCGGGCGCGAGAGTATTCTTTAAGCAACCTGAGGCATCCTATGCTTGAGTCATTAATTTAATTATACAATTTAAAGAATCTGCCATTTTTATAAATAATTGTAATATATGCATATACCTAAAGAAATCTCTTGAGAAGAGCAGACCTTGAATCATGTATTGTGTGAACGACATATTGTATAATAGACCATGTGGCACTTGAGCAGAGATCATCATTTATACAATACCCGATTGGGCCTATATTTGGAATTTTCTCGATGAGTTATTATTGATCTCTCTGTAACTAAATTATCAGTATAATACCAGATAATCTGTAAGCTGCAGCTTTAATTTTATCACAGTTCTTTAAACAATTCACAATCAGTTCGATATGTACAGAGCATTGTAAACGTATTCAAAGAACTGATAATAAACTATTTGTTCAAAATCTGTCTCTTATTTGTTATACTTTTTCCGAAAGTAGATTAGATCGATAACTGATTGGTAGATTTCAGAACTAGTTAAAATGAACCAATTTCAAGTATAAATCTTTTCATAACAGGGATACTGATCCAGATTTCTCACCCATTTCTGCTTTATATTTTCTTTATTATGTATGGTAGGGTCTACTTTAAATGTCTGTACTACTTTCTTCCATATAAACTATGCTAAGGTAATAGTTTTGTTATATTACATGACATGACTGGTATATATGGATAATGAAAAGACGCGTTGACCGGTGCAGAGGATCAATTTCTTTTACAAACCTGAAACTGAATAATATTTTGTAATAGAGCAGCAAACATTACATTTAAAACCATCCACGCACCAAATCATGATAAATCGTTGAATAAAACCTACATCACAATGCAGAGCTGTTACTTCATTATTATAGCGAGAAAAATCCCAAACGAAATCTTTCAGATACATAATAAATGCTCGGTAGCCAGAAAGCTTGGAGTATTATAATTATCGCTAGGCTGCTATTAGAGTTTAAATTTCTTCCTCATTTCAAATCAGAGATTAAATAATAGGAGTGATACTTTTAAAGGGAGAAAAGCCTCTGCTAATTAGTTATCACGTTTATTAGGAATTAGTTTGATTCTGCCTTATATATTTTTGACTAGCACATTAGCAGAATTAATAGCTTTCGACAAGCTTACCTCCGCCTTATTTGAACGGCAATTTTTCACCAATATATCTAATTCAATAATTAAACGAGCTATGATATTTAAATTCTGAAGTTATTCTCATATTTTTTCTGAATAATTATCATGTTCGTTGTAACTATAGTTATTATACGTTTGAGTTATAGTTTTATTTTATTTATTAAGTACGGCCTTCGTCCCGCATATAAATTCCGTCTTTTATTCCTAGCTTTAGATATACCAGATCATTTTTATTTATTGAGCCATCAATAAGTTGATTGAAATACAACTTCATCGCTCTGACTAGAATGCATATGAACCTGTATATGTATTGATATTTGTCAAAGGTAGTTTCCTTGACCAGAAAAAAATTTGGCTTCACAATAGTCATCGATCTTATCATTCGACGCAGTGATATACTATAGCAGCAACTCTACTTCTACCTATATCCAATACATTTTATAAATCTGAAGTATGTATACGCAATCCAGATAGTTTAAAATGTATCAGGATAATTTTTTTTCAAACTGAGACTAGATAGCGAGAGAAAGATTAAGTCTGGGATCTTGATGCCTCTTCAGGTTCTAAGAGATCGTCGCACGACGGTGTAGGCGGTAGTAATTGTCTTCCTCCTCGTTTCTTACTTCGCGTAAACACTTTTGTAAGCTGTGCAAATTTACGTCGTGAAACTGTAACAATATTTTATTCAAAAGTTAAAATGTGTTAATTCTTGACCATAATTTCTATAAAACCATCAATTTTCAGTTCAATACCTTTACCCATATTCCTCAATCGTTCTTTGAACAAATCCTCGTCGTCGTGGGTCACTGTACCAGAAGATTTCTCACATTCCTCTAATTTTGTATCTGTAAATACAAAGTTTGAGTTAAATTACTCATAATTATAATTATACATTTATTATTCCATCCTCTGCTTTATCCTTCTTGGTTCTTCATTCCAATTCCATATTTGAGCAATCAAACTCACCACTAGCCAAAGTGGAAAGGAAATCTTCGTTCCACCTTAACTCAGCCATGAATTCTTCATTCTGAAGAAATATAGCGATACGTTCATCTTCTAGCATAGAACTCTCTAATGTACTTCCAGACTCTGGTGCCTCACACCCTTCTCCCCACTGCCTAGGAAGTCTTAGAAAAGTATCTGGCAGTGGTCCTAACAGAGGAGGTTGCCACTTGTAAATACTCCTCAAAGATTTACTTGGTTCAGATTTTTCAGCTATAATTTCTTGCGCAGGATCTTCATTCTGCTCGATCTCACTTCTAATCTTCTCGTTTTCATTGTCTGTACTCATGGCCAGTAGCTGATCAATCGTAGTATCTACCGCACCCTGATTAGAGCGCAATACTGCCTGAAATGAATTGCTCTAATCAATAATTTTTTCATTTGGGAATAAACAAATTTCAAGTAAATCAATATTTAGAACAATATTGCAGAGCAATTATTGATTTGGAATTTTTAATTCTATTCTTTCAACAAATTTCGTTTAATAGATTTGATTTTTAGAAGTTTATTTCATTTTTTTTTAAGCTGTAGGATTAAAAATAGTGTTCTTCTGGTTAGATTTCATACGAAATTCGATACTGGAACTGGGAACTCGTGTTTATTTAACTTTAGAACTGATATATTTGAACTCGGTGCGATTATCTAATCAGATCTAATCCGCAGTGAGATTGATACGATCTTGACCTAGGTCAAAATAAAAATGAATGAATGAATGAAATTTAGAAGTCGTTTTTTTTCTTCTTCTCGAAAAAAAAAACAAAATAAAAATAAAAATAGTACAAAATTTAAATTTATCGTAATGAAAAATAATACGAAAATGAATTAAGAGGAAATCTTAGCGACGAATTGTGGCATGAGGAGGATACAGATATATGTATTGAAAAATGACTGAGAGAGTGAAAATTACCTCTATAACATCGTCATCCATCTGTGGAAACATGTTTTTGAAGTCAGCCATCGCCTGGTAAAATTCCAGGGTGGTTTGTTGCTGTTCTGCAGCAGATGCCATTGTGGTTATAGTTATTATTTAAACATAACAACTGATCGTACAATCAGACTTGGTCTTAGCCTTGATTAGTCAAGTTATATCACGTTAAGGAATATAACTTTGTGGATGTGATCCATTTCGACATATACATTTTTGGCACATACTCCCTAAACACGTTCACATCCCTCAAAGGGAAAACTAAGGAATATTACGATACATCATCGCGTAGTAACTAGTAAGAACTATGCATCACTTGAAGACTCGGCGTTTATTTGCCTTATCAATATTCTTTCAAAATATTTAATTCCCTCGCGTACATCACGCATTTCGGCATCATTATTTACTCCCTTTTAATAATAACTAGATTGAAATTTCTACTGCTGTTATGACAGTTCGCTCGGCTGCTAGACTTCAAGGACTTCTGGACTCTGGTCCATACATTGAGAGATTGGGTATAGATTGTAGTGCTACTACCTTGTTTCGTTTTGTCTAACTAATAGGAAATGGGTAAAAATTATATTGGCGCCAAGATACGAATGAATTTAAATTTTAAAACTTAAATTATTTTGTTATGATAATTCCAAGATTATTAACCATTAATTCCAATAAGGCGTCTACAGTTTTATTGCCAGAACTTGTTTTTCATCATTAAACTTAGATAATGAAATACTCTTTTGTATCTCGATTTTCATATTTAAACGCGTAATTCCAGAATAACTTTACAATATAGTTGAAAAAATAGACATGACACATTTTTTTATGTTACAAAAACTTTATACAGTTTATTTATAGTGTTATTCAATTCCTGAGTCCTTTGATTGTTGAAGAGTTCAATTGAGGGTTTATCAATGATTCATACCAAGAAGTTTCTGCAGAAGCTAGATCCCTGAGGCTGAAAAATAATTTGATTTCTTATTGAATCCGTTGTTTAATTCCAGATCATCCCTATCTGTGATTCAGTATTGATCATAAATGAATATTCATTAATTTATGATAATTATGACTTAGTATATAATAAACTTACATCTTTTCTTCACTTTGTGGCTTTCTGACCGGATTCCAAGCAGTAACTGGATTGTCATTAGTAGTCATTATCCCACGTATGCAAAATGATAATCCAAGTCGGCCTAAGTTAGCATCCTGAAATAATTGTCCACGTTAATATCATAAATGACAATATTTCGATTTCATTAGGTTCCAATGAATGAACATATTGGAAATGTAGGTCTTGAAATCTATGCTGCTATTTGATCTGCTCTTAAAGCAGATTACGTACTTTCCATTCAGATATAAGGCAATCCGAAATGCTGAGAATATCAGCAGCTGTGCAAGCCTCTTCGATAGCTCTCGTAGTATTTAAATGATTTTCATGTAAGAATCGGACAAAAGTAGATGGCTGGGTTTGAAAGAAGTATGCAATTTCATCTGGGTCATGAAGAAACTTCCAAGAATTGCCTTCTACTACTCCTAAAAAAATCTGACATTGTTATAGAGTATTCGAAGTTGTTTAGGGTACAAAAAATGAATAAAGAATCCAGAGACTAACGTTTGGGATTAGTAACACGTCCTACTGCATGAAGAAGAGTTAAAGATTCACCTCGCCCTCTACCTTCACATCCTGATTGGCTGGACGGTACTGGAAAACATGAATACGATGTTAGATAAGTTCGTAGGAAATCTACAAGGGATTTATATAGACAAACCTTTCAGTGATGCGAATATCAGATTAATAACTGTGCTTCTAATGTCGCCGATACTATTAGATAATATTTCGTCTATGATTTGTTGCGATACATTCACTATGTGAGAAGCCTGGGTGTTAAAAACTGCGGAAACTCTCTTCAATATATTTTTCGTTACTGTTTGCGTGACCGGATTTATACTGCGAAACAATAACATTGAAAAATAATAATTTGTGAAAAATATATATTTCATACAATACAATCTTGCCGGATTTTGCTTCCAACGAAAGGATAAATCACCTGATATGATTGATTCCAAACTGTTCCTTGATCTTTGGAGGGAATAAGGTCTGCAATACTCCGATGCCTCCAGAATCGGTACAAATAAAAACAACAGATTCTTTGCCAATTTTAAAGTACTGCCTAAAAAAATAGAGCCATCAATTAGAGGATCAAAACATTGTATACCTATATACATAATTAATGTAAATATAAGTTAGTGATAAGGGAGATGAATTGTCTCACTCTAACAGCGTGTGGAAGGCGTCTTTGTCCCCTAAGTAAACGTTCGGAAAATCTTTAACGAGAAGAAGGCGTCTAGAGTAATCTTCAAAAATAGAAGAATACCGTGTAGTCCGGACCATGAAATCTTCGAATTTATCTCCCTGGCGCATGAATCTATCTACAAATGAACATCGGGGATAAATTCATAGCAACAAAGCCATTCGAAATGGAAAAATCTTTGATTCTTTAACCTGAAACACAAGTTCATAAATTTCTTCTCCATGTAATCGACCTACTATTTTCATCTGCGCCTTGATCAGCAGGAGTTATCCATTCTATACAATCAAATCCTCTCTCTTTAGCGAGTAGCTTAAATCCAACTGTCTTCCCGCATCCAGAAGGTCCGGAAAGGATCAACGCACATGGTTTACCCTTAGTTGTTTTATAGTCTAACCAATCGCTTATTTCCTTTTGTTTTTGTTTGCTTATGGATAATTCTGAAGCCTGTTGAGGCTCGCAGGCTCTCAAAAGCCCAGGTAAGCTGCTGATATTAGTCTTTCTATCAATAATTCTAGTAATTGATGGCGTAGCTACATCTACAGACGATTTTCTTCTGGTTTGCACTCTGGGACGCTTTGCAGGTGTTGATTTTTCTTCTTTAGGTTCGCAATCGAAGGACCATTTCATCCAAGCGCTCTTATTATTCTGTAAATAGAAGAAAACGTAATTCTTTTCTTTTTTTTTGCATTCGCGAGGATCAGAATTCTATTCTTAACAAAGAAGAATCCCTGTGGAAGATTATGAAGAAAAAAGTTCTGGACTGACAGAATTAAAGGCGAAAATATGGGCGTATTGTATTTAAGGAATTTTGTGTGCAAGGTGATATAATATCGTTGTTTATTAATGTATTTATTCACCTTTGAATCCGACATATCTCTAGCATAGGTTTGTGTTTATATTTTTTCAATCGCACATATGGCGATAGAAAAAATGAATATATTTTAACCTAAAGGGTTACGAGATTTGCTGGGATTGAATGTATGGACTTGATCGATTGATAAAACGGTTTAAATAGATCCTCAAAATCGTAAAAATTCTCTGTTGCCAAACGTCAAAGTGACAGATTCTTCAAATGCGTTTGTGTCGTAGCGTGTAAAATTATAACAGCAATGATACACGCCTGCCTCTAGTGGCGTGAAAGCTAAGTAAAATTATTTTACATACCTGTCCAAAAGTCGAATAGACAAGATCCAACGTGTTACCTGATTGGTTAAAAAATTTTAGGCAGCCAATCAGCTAACAAATTTCATTTCATCGTTCAAATTGTCGATTTTTCAATTAGGAATTATTTAAACATGAAAAATTCGGAAGAAATTTTATTTTTACGCGTTAGCTGACTGAAGAATATTATTATTATCTAATTCTCTACTCAACGATGCGTTGAATAGAGATACTGTATACATACATATATGTGTATGCATGACTTGATGTACTTTTCATCTTTTACCTATTTTATCAAAATATTGGATTATTATCAATATTGATGGTCGGTCTCTACCATCCCATATCGTTAAACAGCCTTGTAAACTGGCTAATTACAAATTATCACACAAAAGCCAGAAGATAGAATATATGAAAAAGAAATTAAACTATATTATGTTAAGTACAAAGCTATTATCCATATTGGAGACACGCACTCTATAAGAGCAGTTTAATTTTACCTTAAAGTTGCAGCATCCAAATTATCTTAGAACTGAATTTGAATCTTGGTTGTTTACATTACTACTTTTGTTTTCTTTACCTCTGTCAATACGTTACATAATTACGATATTATAAATTATTATTATTATTATTATTATAAATAAAAATATCAGTCCCACCACGACTTTTGCATCTGTTATCGCCGAGTAGGTGCATCCGCATCCAGAGCTGTAAAAAATTGATTTATTTCGATCAAAAATGATTTTATACCTTAGGCTAAGTCTTTTTATACGTCTTTCCTGCATCTTTGATAAATAAGTTTCTTCGTAAATTATTCAAGACAGTTGATATACTCACTTCTACCATCGCATGCTACTATTTTCAATTTATCAATGATCGCAACTTCTTGTACTTCACGAAATTCAACGTTGTATAGCATAAGAGTCCAGACATTATCACAAAACCTGTAAGTGTTCAGTTTTCCAGCCTGAAATAATAATTGCGTAAATATTCAATCCATTCATCATAACTTGGAGGGGTTTATCATTCTCAAAATCATCGAAATTATTTAAACAAAATATACAACATGTCTAACCTTAAATGTAAGCCGCGATTTGACCCTTGTAGCGAGTGCCTGATTAGTCGCCTTGTCGAATTGTAGCACTACTTTGTTAGCCAATTGTCGTGTGATTTGTCCATACTAAAAAGAAAATTATCACATTGGAATAAAAAAAAAGATTTAAGTTTTCATAAAAATTAACCTCCGATCTCCATAACCTCTTTTCTTTCATCCATGACTAATGAAATCGTAAATACTTCAGGTTATCGAAGAACACATAACCTGAATTAACTCGTCCAAACTTTCTTGAAGCGTATGACCCAACGTTGTATTTCTGTACAGCTGATAAGACATTTCAATTGATTAGTAATGCAATAATATAGTATATTAGGTAAAAGTTTGGCTTCGCTGTTGTTGACAACAAGATCAAAACAGCCGAAAATAGCGCCTTGAAGTGAGCAGAGTATCGATCATTTACCTAGGTTACACTTTACGCGTTGAATAAGCGAATTATTTATAATTATACACAGATTTTGTCTACAATTATTAATAAATTAACGATACGATGTTTTATTCTGTTATTCTGTTTCACATCGATACGAAGTATATAAATATGAATGTTTCCTTTTTATCTTCATTCTTACACTTGAATACCTAACCTCACCTAACTCTATCCTAAGCTATTTCTACCTAACCTGTCGATCTGACAGCCGAGTTGCTACCCGCCGCCATGCTAAAGTTAATAAGTAAACGTGGCACTTTCGAACGTTGAAAATAAAATCGTGAAATCAATTCATATGTACTAAATTTGCTTAGAAAAAAATTATATTTACTACACAAAAGTCTGAAAATGGTGCGAATTGCATTCTTACATCCCGATTT
Organism: Tenthredo amoena; assembly: GCA_963966615.1. Taxonomy (NCBI): domain Eukaryota; kingdom Metazoa; phylum Arthropoda; class Insecta; order Hymenoptera; family Tenthredinidae; genus Tenthredo; species Tenthredo amoena. The sequence continues at coordinate 1,925,122 of OZ016492.1, read as the reverse complement.
AGGGATCGGCGGTGCTGAGAGGTTAGTCGTAGATGCAGCATTAGCGTTAAAAAATAAGGGTCACGAAGTTAGTTTTATCACATCACACCACGATCCGGATCATTGTTTTACTGAAACTAAAGACGGAACAATTCCAGTAACTGTGGTCGGAGATTGGCTGCCTAGGAATATTTTTGGCAAATTTTTTGCCCTCTGCGCATACGTCAGGATGGTAGGTTTAAAAATTGAATAAAAAATAAAAATTCAATATTTTACATATTTTTTTCTTGTTTCTCTCATTATTCTGATACCACACAGGTTTACGCGGCGAGCTACATGTTTTTTTTGGACCAAAGACCAGACGTTGTATTTTGCGATTTGGTATCAGTCTGCGTCCCGGTCCTTCGCCTTTATATCCCCCACGTTATGTACTACTGCCATCATCCAGACCAGCTTTTATCATCTCCAGGGAGCAGATGGAAATCTTTATATAGAGCACCTCTTAATTATTTAGAAGAAATAACGACCGGACAGGCTCAGAAGATATTTGTGAATAGTAAATACACAGGAATGGTGTTTAAGAATACGTTTAAACGGCTCAAAGTTGAGCCTGAAGTATTGTATCCGTCAATTAACACAGAATTTATTGATAAGACTAGAGTTGTCACGCTGGAAAGAGCTCTAGATAGAAAATTAAACGACGATAGTATTGTATTTTTATCTATCAACAGATACGAACGAAAGAAGAACTTGAATCTAGCCATAGAAGCTATCGCCGAACTCAAGGCGCTTCTTGGGGAACAAGATTACAAAAAAGTTCACTTGATTATGGCTGGGGGGTACGACAAAAGAGTTGAAGAAAATGTGGAGCATTATTTAGAACTTACAGGGCTTGCAGATGAGCTACAAGTCACAGAAAAGATCACGTTTCTTAGATCCCCTTCCGATATTGATAAATTATCTATTTTAAAGAACTGCGCAGCTTTGATCTACACACCACCTAATGAACACTTTGGTATTGTACCTCTGGAAGCTATGTATGCAGAGAAATTGGTAATTGCTAATAACTCAGGCGGACCTAAAGAGTCTGTGATTGATGGTGTGACCGGTTTTCTTGTCGACTTAAGCGGGAAAGCTTTTGCTGAGAAAATGGCTGTTGTAGTAAAAGACAAAACAATAGGCTCAAGGTTTGGTAAAGCTGGAAAGGAACGATTCGTGCAAAAATTCAGCTTCGCTGCTTTTAGTAACCAGCTGAATGAATCTGTGCAGAATTTAACTGAGGGAAAAAAGACTAATTAAAATCATTGAATCTGTAGGATCGGGGGATAGAAAAACTCCGATAAAATTAAAGAATGTTATCGCTCTTAGATTGAATAGGAATTCTCGCTATTTTATATATTTATTATATTTTCTGAATCTACGGCTTCTTTTTATATTAAAAACAACAGATTTGAATCACTTTTTTAAGCCTTCTCTTACCCTTCCCCAGCCATTTATTTTTAAGAACACTAGGAAATTAATACAACTACTGATGAGATAAAATTAAATAGACAAATAAAATAAAAAGTATTCACTGATTTTTTCAAGATGAAAAAAGTAAAAAAAATTTGGATGTAACTTAATATATTTTTTTTTATTCATTTTTTTTTTCTATTTTAACAAAATATTGCATATTATTATCAATATTAATTTTTGGTCTCTAACCCACACTGCTACACAGCCTTATAAACTGGCTAATTACGAATTATTATACAAAAGCTACAACGGGTAGGTATACGGTGTACAGAGCAAAAGATATGAAACAGAATTTAAAACCATATTAAGTTAAGTACAGTCAACCTATCATCATTCAATAATGGAAAGAAAAGCTCTACGAGAGCAGTTTCATTTGTCGTCTAAATTAGAGCATTCAAATTACTTAAATACAGAATTCGAATCTTATTTGTTCACATTGCTACTTTTTGTCATTTTTTTTTCATTTCATACAATATTACATAATGGAGATATTGTTTGCGGTTTCTTTTATCATTTACAAAACCCAATGAAAATTGAAGGAAAAAATAAAGAATTGATACCCATTAAGGTTGAAAAAATTTCCTAAATTATTATTAATATTATTATCATTATAAATAAAAATATCAGTCCCTCTACAATTTGTGCATCTGTTATCGCTTGGCTGGTGCATCTGCATCCAGAGCTGAAAAAATTTCGAATTAAAAATAAATTAACATTCAATAGTAATGTATTATTTATTCTCTTGTTTTACAATAAAAGAAAATGTTTTTTGGAGAAATTAGGGAAAATAATTGATATACTCACTTTTACCGTCGCATGCTACTATTTTTACTTTATCAACGATTGCAACTTCCTGTACTTCACGAAATTCAACATCGTTTAACATAAAAGTCCAAACATTGTCGCAAAACCTGTAAGTGTTGAGTTTGCCAGCCTGAAATAATAATTGCATGAACAATTACTACTCGAAATAAAGATATTGCGCTTGAGTTGAACTACTTCAATCGTTAAATTTCAGTATTAGTAATTTTTGGTTAGACAAAAACCATATTGAAAGATTAACCAATTCTATCATTTTTTTATACCTCTTTTCTTTACTAAAAGATTACAGCAAATGTATAAATAGTGATAAAGGATGTTTAACCTTGAAAGTAAGCCGCGATTTGACCCTCGAAGCTAGTGCTTGATTAATCGCCTTGTCGAATTGTAAAAGTACTTTGATAGCCAATTGCGGTGTGATTTGTCCATACTGAAAAAAGAAAATTATCAGATGAGGATGAAAAAAAGGGTGTATATTGGCTTTCATAAAAATTAACCTCCGATCTCCATAACCTCTTTTCTTAGATCCATGAGATCGTTTTCGGGTTATCGAACAATACATAACCTGAATTAACTCGTCCAAGCTTTCTTGAAGTGTATTGCCCAATGTTGTGTTTCTGTATAGCTGATACGACATTTTGATCGATTATTAATGTAATATTAGGTAAAAGTTTAACCGCTATTTTTGACAACAACTTGGAATCAACAGCCAAAGCAGCTGAAGATACTATATTGAAGTGAGCAGAGTATCAATCGAGAATACTATCGCAAATCGTCGATCACGTGACAGCGACAGATTTACCAACATTGTGATTATCTGGCGGGAATGTTTAAAAAGTTCTTCCGTAGAATTTAATCGATCATTCAATGTCGCATAAAAAGGACACAGATTATCGAACTCTTTACCAATTTGTACTATTAAGAACCTTTGAAGTTGAACGGAGAGTTAGTTTTAAGATAAAATAACATAAGGTAGGTGCGTTAGTTTTTTGCGTTAAGATGTCTATTGCATTGTTCACAGGATTTGCTCAGTGGCCATTATAAGCTGATAAGTGGGGTTAAAAGATTAAATCAACAATCGATAAGACAGTGTTAATTTAAGTCGCGCAATAATAACGAGCAAGTGATATCTCCGATCCTTTCCACTACGTCATGTGAGATTCAAATTTGAAAGTCTACAATTTGATGTGTACTGTGGTACTGTTGTGTAGTATGTAACGCGGTCGAACGATGTTGGCAGAACTTTTTAGAGGCTTGAACATGGATTGGAATGGCGGTGGAGAGATGGAAGAGCGAATGTCTATTCGTGGTTCGAGTAAATCACTCAAGAAATACGGGAGCACAGCTAAGCACATGACGCGTAACGAGAATTTGATAAAACACGTAGTTTCGGCGAGTGATACCTTGCAAGGTATCGCGCTTAAATATGGTGTAACGGTGAGTCTATCGCTTATCACCACTTGTCAATTCTTGCTATTTTCACATCTCCTGTCATCTCGAGATAAAACTGCTCTATTCACGTGACAATATTTCCCTTTCTTTTACAACGGCAGAAATCTGCTTAATTGTTGAATAAATAAATCATTTAAATAAGTTCCACGATCCAATTGAGGTTAATAACTAATCAAAAATCGTTGCATTATTTCCTACATGGCAATGTTTCTTTTTCCCTCCCCCCAATAATTATGAAAATTTTTATTTACTCCACCAGTTTTCAATGATTTTTTCTTTTTTTGTCAATGCTCTCCTCTACTTCTAAGTCGACATTATCTCCATTCAGAATTTTCATTCCAGTTAGTCATAAATTTTCGCAATTTTTCTCTGTCTCATATACATATCTGATTTAAAATCTATAGCCAAATAAACCAGTTCCATTTAAAAAAAAAATATACACACTTCATAATCTGTTTATGTTTGTTGATGATAAGGATAATCACATCGCTAATACCCTGCTTCGATCGATACATCTATGTCATTACTACCCCGTTTAAGAATTCAACAATAAAAAATTGAAATAGTTATTTTCATAGCATTTCTGGTCCTCGTTTGATGAGCAATCTTTTTCTCTTCTTTTTTTTTCTTCTACATGTCGTAATACAAGCAAGACTATTTGTTTATTACTTAACATGAGTTCATACTGGTATAAGGAAAACGGGGACAAACTTTGGGTCTGTCTGTCCTGCTATTCAAATAAAAAAAGGATAGAAAAAGTCGTGCAACTTACGATAACTACACGTGATTTTAATCACATGACTTGAATAATACTTTCTCTTTTTGTATCAATCATGCAATTGTTAGTGTTCCCATTTCTCACTTACAGAACTATGTATTATATTTATAAATGAAATACATTTAACAGGTCGGTTATCTAGTCTCTAGCATGAAATATTTTCATAAATTTCAAGATGTTTACCATGTTATTTATTATGCAACTAAAATTTGGGCTGAAGAACATTCAATATATTCTATTCATGCTGACATAGTTTTGTTAACAGGTTGTCGAAGCACCTTATATAACACCGAGATATATTCAGCTTCGCATGTGATCTTGTACTTTCAAATTCTTTTTTTATCGAATTATTTCTATTTTAGAATAATTCCCCAGAAGTTTTCCTGACAATTATTTGCAGTTTTATGCTTCCAAAGATGAGAATTTAGCGTTTAATTTTTTCTTTCTATTTTCACCTTCTCTACTAGACAGAGCAAATACGAAGGGTAAACAGGCTGTGGGCAACAGACAGCTTGTTTCTTCGTGAATATTTGCTAATTCCAGTAGCCGTAGACGGTTGTACATCCTTGACTAACGACGCTGCCCCATCTTCGGGGCCCGATACTTCGCACAGCATTGAAAGCGTGAGAATTCTGTTTTGTTTGTTTGTTTTTTTGTTATTATCGATTTCTTCTTTTATCCATTTGTGAATTCAAATTTTTTAGGTGACTAGCCCCTCGTCTGTGACTTCTTCTATTGACGAAGAAAGTTCGATAGATGAGTTTCTTGCTAAAATGGATTCTTCGATAGCGAGTATGAAGAAGGAAGTTAAACGTGCGCAAGGAAATAGTGAGTAAGTTAAATGCACCTTAAGGCTTCTTATTATTTAATATTATGCCAATGATTTGAAAAAAGAAAACAATAATCGATAGCTTATTAGATATTTTTACTTGCATTCTTTGACACAGTTTTGGAGAATACGTGTAAGTGCATAATTTATGCTATGCATTATTTACATATCATTTGCTGTTTGGATTTGCTCATTTTCAGTTCATTTTACGCAGAGAAGATAAACAATGCATTAAGCATCTGAAGATTTCTTCTCAAGCTGAACTAGATTATTATATCTACTCTTTGTACGCCATGGTTTTGTATATTTTAGAGTTCTGTTTGGCGTATAAAACGGTCACATGTGTCGATAAGACCTTGCATAATAATTATGGCATGAAGCATTCTGTACTTGAATTTTATTCTGCACGTGACGCTTTCTCTCATCATCAGGTTCAAAGCCTACTCAATTGATCTTTACAGCATGATGTTAACATGAAAGAAAGATAAAGAACGATATTTTATGTAGCTTGAATTGTTGTCTGAAAGATTTTCAATCTATCTGATACCAGTACGAGTTTCAAGATCACTTTTTTGTGTACTAATACAATTTGCGTTCATCTCATAACTGGTTAAACGCGTCAAAACTAATATTTGTTGAGTGACGTACTATTCTTCTCTTCTTTTTGGCTAAATGTCTAGGTTTTGCCATGAGGGGGATGACTCGTTCACTCAGCGGCGGAGAGCCGTTGCTAGATTACGCAACTCGCACCCTGTTAGCTCAACCACAAACTCATCAACCCCCACCTCTGAGTTATTGAGGGCGTCTTCGTCAAGTGATGTTCATAATTTACCATCAGCTGTAGTAATGACTCAAGGGAGAAGGGTAAAGACGTCTTTGCAAAGACTACAACAACAGCAGGACGACATGTTTCAATTGTAGCAATTACAATCGGCTTGCGCTATATGTGTAAGGACTTAGGTTTTGGCAAATGATCTCGAAGGAAGCAGTGCTGGATTGACAATACGTTTTAGTTACAACTATTTCATAATTTGATACCAAAATCTGAATTTTCTGGGTCGGATCTCTCCGGATTGTAGCGTGAACATTCGGCGTAAGGTAAAAACATTGATGTTTCGACTACACTATACAATTTGACGATTCTTTGTTTCGCTTTTGACATTCATTTATATCCAGCACTAACAAGCTTTCGAGCAGCGTTTTCTCTTTGAGATAATGTTCAACTGAGATTACGCGAGGTATAATTGTTGCGAGGGCAGGTAAACGATAAATAATCTTCCTGTAAACCTCGATGAAATATATTTCTGAAGCCAATAACAGGTGATTGTTAATTTATAAGGAACCAAATAGAGGGGTTTCACTTAATTTTTTTTTGTTTTGTTTGCTGTTATATTTTATTTGTTATATTGTTAGATGTATTGGTTTTGAATATCTTTCTTTCAGCAGTCTGTTTGTCAGATTGATAAACGGTTTTCTGTTTTTTTTTCCCTTCATTTCCTCGCAACAGTCATGCTCTATGGACGATAACTTAATCAAGAAGTAAATAAATTAATAAAATAAAGTATTAGTGGTGAACCTTCTGATGCCTTACATATATTGTATCCACTCTTGAATGAACACTTGTTAAAGTTATCTATAGTTAGTCTATTAACATACTGCACTGTTGTATGAATAATCAAAAATATGCTTGTACATCTTCTAGAAATTTATTTTTACTTATCATCGTCTTAAACTAAAACTAAAACCATGCATATTTATTGGCAAACAAGCAATTATGCCAATCCAATAAGGAGTTTCGATCCATTAATATTATTACATACAAATATCTATACCTATATCAAGGCTTAAATAATAAATGATAAAATATCCAAAATATTATAAAATCTATAATATATTCGACGCTTGAAAATTTGTATAATTCAAACAGTTAATATAATGTAGAAACGAGTAACAGTTATATTCAATGGAAATTAGCCAATCGCGGAAATTATTATTTCCACAAGTATAGAAAACAGTATAATTTATCTTGCGTTATTCACTACCTGAAAGGAGAAATAGTGAAACTAATTAATGGTATCTATAAAATCACAGTTATCGTGTCTAAGCCTAAAATAATATGAATTTATTGAAATATTATGAGGTTTAATGACCTACTTAATGACAAATATATTTCTACTTTCCTCGCACATGAAATAAAAACAGACCGAATTAGTGTGTATAGAAGTGGTAAATATGCAAAATATTCCAATAAAAGATTTGAATATTTTTTGTTTAAAAAGTTTTTTCTCATCAATGTTTACGTTTTATTTGCATTTTCGTTTGAAAAGTAAGAAGAAAAAAATTACAATTTCTATGTGTAGAAAATGTATTGATATATAACTCATTTTTGTAACGTACTTTTCTATGTTTTGCACAAAAATACTGTTATCTTATAAAATAAAAAAGAAGAAAGGAAAGAAAAAAAAAATAGATATGTAAAGATGTAAAGATATATGAAAAATGTATATGAGATAATTACCTAGTTTGTAATTATAACATTTATCTTAGGGTGGCAACTTTTTGACCCCAAATTCCCAATTTTCGGTCTCACCCTAAAATTCCGTAGTTTTCAGTATTTGAGTAAGCCTTCCAAAATTTGGGCGTGATCGAACAATTTTAAAAGGTCACTCAAGGATTTCACAGATAATTTAATCTATAAAAAATCGATTTTTCTTTATTTTTTCATCCCAACTCTCACAGGGTGAAACCCAAAATTGTGAATTTGAGATCAAAAAGTTGTCACCCTAATCTATCTTCTATGTAACTATGTACAGACTTTGCTATAGGTTTCTAATATTAACATATAGCAGATCGATCAAGTTTCAAACATTCTCTATACGTATGTTAAGCCAAATTTAATCGATCATGTTTTTTATTTCTCTTCAAGTAACAATTCTCTTTCTATTAACAAAAACAAAAAAAAGAACGAATAAGATTGAACGCTGGACGAGAGATCAACCTTTTAATCTTTAAATTAATTGGATTTTATTTCGGGCAATTTTTAGGAAACCTGAATTGTTTTCATTAAAATCGAATACTGAACTGACTATCATTTAATATAAAACTTCTAAAATTGTTATAACAAAACCATGCATCGAACCAGTTCTAGTCTTGAGAAGCTGAAATAAGCATGATCTTTTGAACTTGACGTTATAGTTATATATAACTTGTTAGGATTATTACTGTAACAAACTGAAAGGATACAACAATGTTCACGTGTGTATGGAAGCCGCCTTCCGCAGTGAGGAGCTTTGCTAATAGCTAGCTAAGTTCCACAGTTGAGGTATATTGGTAGCAACGGTCAGTGCATAAATTATTGTATCTTTAATTGTTAATTATGCACGGTCGCCTTTTTTTTTCCACTTATTCTTTATTACAACTTGTTTTTTTATTAGTCATTGTAATTAAATTCATTGAATGTATGTTTGTATGTAGTGCATACATTTAACTAAAAAAAAACAGCCTAACCAGTTGTAAAGAAATTTGTTACTTGGTGGTACTTTATGGTCTATAATATACATAATTCAGTCAGAATTATTATTGTACGGTACTGTACTGTCATCCGAAATAAATATTATTGTAAAATACTTCCACATACTTCGATATCATAACATGTTGAGCGATAAGTCTTGAATAAATAAAATAGCAATATATATAATCAAATCTTTGAATAGATTCCTACATTGACGAAAAAAAAAGGAACAAAAATAAATTAGGAGTTCAATTTATCAATTACGATCAGTTCCAAAATTAATATCGACTAACACAACGGGATAAAATTATCTTCTCCAGTCTTAATGGTCTCTATTACCTCACTAAAATTTGTTGATCATGAATAACACTAAGAATTAATAAATACAATGATTATTTATTGTATAGTATTTTCATTTCATATATCGTATATTACATTTATTTTCATTACTGCTTAGTGTGGGATAGGCTTTCTATAAATGTCCATTCAGTAATCGTTGTATCTTTTGATCATTTTTCATAATTCCAGCTTTCACTTGGCATATTTTATCCAACTGAATTTTTATGTTTGCTTCAATGTCTTTAAGAGTTCCCTTCATTGGCTCTATCGACTCTTGCGTCAGGCTGCAGTAATTATAGAACATTAGACCATTGAATTTCAAATATCTCACTCCTTTATTCTCATAGCTGATTTCTTGGTACCAAATATTCTATCAATTGATAATTATGTCTACTCACACTTGCTCGTGCTGTAACTGTTCGCTTAATTGATTATACTGGCTTCTCCAATCCTGCAATTCTTTCTGCATCATTTCCACGTCTTCCTGTGAATGAAAACCAGACTCATTCAAGCTTTTGTATACAAAATAGTATGTTACTCACAACTTATGGTACCAATTCGCATACCTGCAAATAATCTAACAATTTACCCAACGGGTTTGTAGCTCGGGTTAACGTCTGGATAGAACCTCTCAGTTTGTCGACTTCCTTTATCGTCGATTCGCGATCTCTCCTCGACCCTGCCTCCCATTCCTGCAATAATTAATATGAAATATTACAAATTCGTGAATAACTGTAATATTAGTTTCAATTAATCTGGCAATTCGAAGTCAAACGTTTAAACCTCCTATTCTGTGACATACTAGGGAATTTGAGTATCCTTACAATCTCAACTTTTTTAGGCATTACATCCACGTTATTCGTATTTATCAACTCTCTCTGGGTTTCCAAAATCTGAGCTACAAGGTGCCCGTGTTCTTCCGAAAGCTGACTTTCAGTTCTAGGTAATCCGTCAATGTTCAGAGAGTCCCCGCTCCCACCTGTTTCCATAACGACCATATTATCAACGTCATCTTCTTCCTTTGTATCGAAATTCTCCACAATAACATTAACAGTTCCCATCGGAGTTCTTTAAGAAGAAAAAACCAACAGTTCCATCTCATCTAAACAACTGAATCACATCTTCATCCATTTCTTTTTTAATAAACAAGACCCACGTTATATCTTCGTTGAATATAAATTCAACCTTTGATCTCATTCTCGGAGCTGCTGGTCTCGCACTCATCGGCCTCCCACTTGGTGGACGGAGAGATGTTTTTGGCCTGATTATTGCGGACTCAGGAACTCTGAAAATAATATGAATTGATATCGAAATTCCATCTTTCTTTTGAAATATCAAAGAATGCATGAAGATTCAGTCAGCAAATTAATATCCCAGCTAATCTGTGCTGCTTACTGTACTATGTTTGCAGAATCCTCCGAAGTTGGAACAGATTTAGGCGGTGGCGAACCAGGGTTTTCAAAAGTGTGCTGTTTTTCTAACTTTGAGATCTTACGCCCTGGGGATAATAAGTTAGTAGCTTCATCAGCTATATGAGAAGTTGAAGATTTCAGTTTCGAGTCATTGTCTCTAGGGTTTGAATTCTTTTCTGCACTTTTCCTCGACTTGCTTTCTGAATGTGAGTTTTTCCTGGAGCTATCAGCCTCCTCCGCGTTTGTTTTTGATCTTGATTCCGCAGATAGCGTAGATTCAAGATCTGGTATTCTATCTGTTAGAATTTCCTTTCCTTTATCATTCTCATTATCGGATAGCAAATCTTTTGGCTTGTGAGTCGGTGAGTTTGTTGAGTCCAATAAGGCGCTTTTCATTTTTGTAGAATCTAAGGTTTTCGGTGACAATGGTTCCTCCTTCCTTTGAACTGACGCTGAACGTCTTTGTCGCTGCCTCACGGATGATGGCTGCTTTTCGTCCACCGGCTATATTAAAAATTTGTTAGAAAAAGAAAGAAAATGAATCTTTAATTGGTAGAATGTTAACAGCGGGATACCTCCGCAGGAGGCGCCTCAATGACCTTTCCCTCCTTTTCAGCTTCCTCATCTTTAGCTTTATTTTCTTTTTCCTGATCTCGATGTTTCTCTCGTCCAGATTCTGCGCGCGTTTTTACTTCCTTCGTTACCACTTTACTTGTACTTGAAGATCTTTTCTTCTGATCAGTACGGGGCTTTTCTTTCTCAGTCGGTTTCCTGGACTGTGAAGTTTGCCTGGTTACTGTTTTCTTCGGATCTTCTTTAGCAGCCAATTTTGTTTTCCCACTCACTCTAGATCTGCCATTACTACTTTTGTAGTGTTCTATTGCTTCGGCGCTGCTGATCTGTTTAAACGAATTCAATTAGGAGGATCGAGTATGACTTTTAACTATCAAAATACTTTCAATTCTCAATATCATAACTTTTTATCCAAGTCATGAATGAGCAAAGTTGAGCTAGAAAAATTGTGAATTTGTTCTCAAAATAGGATTAAAATATCTATATATAATAAGTCTAATTTTTTGATAAAAATGGACCTTTTTATCCAGTGCTTTTCCAATTGCTTGTAATAATTCATTAGTTTTAGTCGGCTCGTATCCAGCAATGATTTTGCTTGGTCGTACCATAAGGTTGTTGCCGGTAATCAGTTCTGGAATAATTTTTATGGGTGAATTATAAGTTCAAGAAAATTTAGGACATTGATATTGAACGTATTTTTCACTTACTTACAACGTCGATCAATTTTGTCAAAAAGGCGAGCTTAGCTTCTTTATCTTTTATGTTATCTGAGTTCAATTCATTCTCGGAAAATAGACCGTCAAGAAATCCCGTTTCTCTGATTACCTAAGTGTTAAAATTTGTTCGGAATACGGTGAGAGATGAATTAAGTATTTATATAATTCTCAAAACAAATAATTATATCCTAAACATAGAAGCTTAATATATTAATAGACAATCTAATAACATACCGATGAGACAACATCATGTAGAAATCTGAATGGAGGCTTTTTTAACAACTTTTCTGTAAGTGGTGGTTTCTTAAAATATTTACCAAGAAGATCTTGGGTTTTTTTAATCACTTCTAGCTTCACGTCTTCTGTCATATTCGAAAATCAAAGAAATATTAAAACATTCATCGATGTTTAATTTGAGTTTGACAGAAGTCGATGCGTGTGTATACTTCGCGGTTGCTATTAGCAACGGGTAACGTGATCAACTTTAACCCATAACCACGTGACCTTAGTTCATTACGTTGCAGTTGAGCCAACATAAAAAACTTCCTGATAATTGTGAAAATAAAACCTGTAACATTTAATGGGAAGAATCAAAAAAAGTTTTATATTTAACAAAATTAAGTGTAAATGTAGTGGTTGAAATTTTAATTTTTTTCATCCTGAAATGATTTCTGTTTAAATTTCTTTGAAATAACCAATTTCCATTCTCAAAGGCGTGCCCCTTTATGTAGGCCATTTTGTGATGCGTCGTGTCCCAAGGTGGACGTTCCATCAGGGGCAAATCTTTCGTGTTTATAAATGAGTTTTTCTTTACCGTATCTTTTTATCTCCATTGATTATCATCGCTGCTAATTTATCGGGCGAAATATTAGGGCTTTAGATTCATAGTAGAATACTAGCTGCTTCTCGTTATATTAACAAATTTTAGCTGTCTGTGCGATTGAGTTCAGTTCAGTGAAGGTGTAAAAGGAGTTTAGGAAAACCATTGATCATCGACGGTAGCGTTTCTCTACCATGGCTCAAGTTATAGGTAATCATTCAAACACTATCTTCGACTCTGACTAAATTCTTTTCATATATCTTTGTTTCTCTATTAAAAATCTACAAAATTACGCCTATAACAAGTATAACTTACGTTTACAGAAATCGTTAAAATTGAACATCCTATCTCGGCGAAGGAGGAGGATGTAGAAATTTTATTCGGTATGTTAATATGCCTACATACTACTACGCTATCACCGGAACCTGACATAATACACTCTTTTACAAACTGTGATCATTAACTTCATTTTTTATACATATAATATTCATTTAACACACCTGTTTGATTTGGACTTCAGGTGACTCACAAAACGAAAATGCTCTACAGGCTGCAGATGCTCAGGAGGAAACGATTTTCAACGGAGAGAGTAAGATTTTTTACATATTCCATTTCTCAATATTTCGCTATTATTTTTAGGAATAATTATTCTGCTTAAAAATCCTCAATAAAAAAACAAAAAACGAAAATTTCTGAATATATTGAAAATCAGAAATTGATCAAACGGTTTGCTTTTTTCAAAATTATTTGTACAGATTCCCATTAATTACTATAATAGATTGTATTTTCGCCAATTTTGTCCTGCAAAATTTTATCAATAAATTTATTTAATGTTACAGCAATTTCTCAAGATACGCAAATAATTGAAATTGTAACCAACTACGAATGCGTTACTTGTCGGCGTATATTCACATCCGAAGATGTAAGTTTGCGTATCCAAGCGAAGATTTAACATTTATTATATTCACTCCAAAACAAATAGAACTAAGAAGGATTCTATAGTTCATTGAGATCCGAAAATGTTGAAAAAAATACGATTTTGCATTAAAGAAATTCGTTCTAAAGAGAAGATAAATTCACTCGTTAGCATCACAGCATCTAAAACCATGTTATTCTGATTTTAACATTTTGTATCCTCTTGCACAGACGTTGAAGGATCATTTGGATGTATGTAGAGACGAAGATGACCGGTCAGATACTTTAGAAATCGGTCAAATAGCTGATTACGATTCAGACGAGGAGGAATATGTGGACGATCCGGATGATGATTCAAAAAGTGAAACTGGTAAATTAGAACTACGTGTAAAAAAGAGTTTAAAGAGTCTTTGAATTTGATTGGAAGCTCAAAGCTCATTAGAAAAGTCAAAATTTCTGTAAAGGAAGAGTTGGTTGTTTATGTAAGTGCAGAATTTCAACAGTTTTGTTCGCTTAATTATCACAGATGTGGAAACTCCAAAGAACAACAACGGATCAACTGCTATAAAGCCCGTATCTCCTGACAAATGCCATTGCTGTGGTGAAGATTCGTCAACAGCGCATAGCGGAGGAGATTACAAGTGTGCGAGCTGCGAGTTTTCATTTAGAAGAATAGCAGCCCTAGAAAGGCACAGAGTTGTGGTTCACTACCAGCAAGAATCCCTAATTTGTAAAGTTTGCGGAATTACTTGCGGGAACAAAAAAGCTCTGGAAAAACACCACTACACTGTTCATGCCAAGCATCAAATATTTAAGTACGATATCACCAATAATGTGGGATAAAAAGAAGATTCTGGAATCCATAACTCCCAGAATTGCTCCAAAAAATTGCCTATTTAATTTTCAATTTATATTCCAGGTGCGAGCGCTGCGACAAATACTTCTCAAGAAAGTATCACTTGGATAGACACGTTATGCAAACTGGATGCGATGGTGTAGCTCGTTCCAGTTATGCTTGCCAAGTGAGTGAAAAACTACGTTTTTAATCGCAGATCCGTCTTTCTGATACAAAAAACGTTAATGCTGTCAGTGTTTTCTCCAAAAACTAACAGCATTATGATCTAGTTTTCACCTTCAATAATTGGGAAAGTGAAAAGAAATGTTTTACACAGATTAATGAATGAATTGATGTTGTCCAGGTTTGCCACAAAGTGTTCACCCGCAAGGACAACTTGCGAGAACATTTGCGTATGCATGCCGGAGCTCCCCAGAGGCAGAAAAAGGCAGTATGCTCTCATTGCTCTAAGAAATTTTACACCGTTCAACAATTGGTGATACACGAACGAACTCACACTGGGGAACGACCGATCTCATGCGATCTGTGTAAAAAGACTTTCCTCTCAGCACCTGCGATGAAAAAACACAGGCGTGTTCATACGGGGGAAAAACCATTCCAGTGCAAATTTGTGAGTATAAATAATTGGCGGACTTATTAAACTGGAGAGGAGATTGATATGATTAGTTGATTGGAATTGACTACCGCAGGGTAAATGGCTTCGGTTAATTATTTGGGTTTTTTATTTTTTCTTTTAAACAAGCTTTAATGCTTTATTAAATGATTTAATTATTGTTATATTCTTCTTATTTGGGTTTGTTATTGTGTTACTCTTTGAGTCATTGAAATAGTTTTAAAGAATAAATTATGAGAAAAGCCTACGTCTAAACTATATGTGCAATCAATTTAATTACAAGCAAACAATAAGGATATGAAGAACGATCAAAGTAAGTTTCAATAAAAAGGTATTAAGTGATGGTAAAGAGTAAAATATATAGGGGCATTTCAACCAAAACCGACAAACTATAGATAGAATTTTTAAATTTGTAAATTTCGCCAAGTTTTCAGTAAGTTTTAAATTCCTAAGCACAGAGAAAAATTCACACCAATTTTTTTGATATCCTTGAATAGAAAATTAGTTCGTTATGGAAAAACTGCCTCAAAGAGTCAAATATTTATTTTGTTACTTTATATTATTTAGTAGTCTGCAATCAAGCTCAATGTTTGATAGAAACTAGTTTTACTTTTTCATCTGTGTGTGAATTTTTCTCTATAAAACCTATATCGGTATACCTATATAAATTACATGATAATTATGGGAAATTATTACCCAGACTGCTTGTCGGTTTTGGATTGAATACCCCTATATGTTATTAGATGTGTTGTGTTTTGAATAAAAAAATTTGAGCTTGTGAAAGATTTAGAAAATTGGGCTTCCAAGCTATGAAATATTTACTATTTATCGAAGGCAGTGTTTCTAATTTTAATTATGGTTTGCTTACATTCATAAACTTGCTTATTATTATTGTGAATCAAACCTGAATGTACCCTTTAATGGTTTTCACGATTCTGATTATCTTCCGTACCAAAATTACCACTGAGGCAAAGAGCGGAGGCTATAGACTACCATTGAAATTGATATCCTTGAATTCTATGACAAGATTAATAGATAAATTTTTCTATTTCATTTTCAGTGCGATAAAAGATTTGCAGCCCGCGAAACTTTGAATCGCCATCACCGTACTCACACCGGAGATAAACCTCACGTTTGTCAATACTGTGGTAAAACATTTATCCAAGCAGTTCAGCTACGGGCTCACGTATTCCATCATACAGGAGAAAATGCATTCTACTGCGAAGTTTGCGGCAAGGCATTTAATCGCAAGACCCGACTGACTGTACACATGAAATTCGTTCACGAGGGAGCTACACCGTTTCAGTGCAATGCTTGCGACAAGTCTTTTATTAGAAAGGAGGATCTTTCCAGACATTCCGTTCTTCACACTGGAATTAAACGTAAGAGAACATTGCATTCACGCCCTGAGGTTTAAGTTACAAATTGATTGATCATTGTTCCATTTCAGCACACAAATGCGACAAATGTTCAAAGACATTTGCAGTAAAATCTGCGCTGCGAGTTCATATGAATACCCATAGACGTGAGTTGCCACAATCTTGTGATGAATGCGGACGAGCATTTATTAGACAAGACTGTCTCATGAGACACATGCGAACCAAGCATAGAGACATGCTAGAAGATGTTGTCGCAGAAGCTGAGAAGCGACGCTTACAAAAGCAATTATATAAAATAGCTTCCAGCGCTGCTGCAAAGACAAAAAGCGTTAAATCAAACGTTACTGTTCTTTCGCAAGATAAATTACTCAAAGTTATCGTAGAACTGCTGACCCTTCTTGTAGAGGAAGAAACTTTACAGGTAGATTGATCATAAATCATTGGAAAAATTCATTTTCATAGAATGTTTAGGTCAGTGTTTAGCATTTGATTCTTTTCTAGGCTTTTGGATGGCCCGAAGCACCAATTCAAGATATTCTGGAGGCCGTAATCAAGCGTTGTGGACATCAGCCCATTCCATCAGATAGTGATTTATTATTCGCTCAACGCCTGAGAGAGAATGTTAAAATATTATTTACTGTCGTTATCGAGGATGAAACTGTAAAGTCACTTTTGACCACCCAAACTGTGGACGAGGTGATTTTACATGTCTTAAAGTTGTCCAAAGAAAAATAAACAGTACGGTGGTCAAAGACAAAGACAGATAGCGACCAAAAAGATTCCTCTTTCGAACATCCAAATATTTTCATTGTTTTAATTTTAACCATTTTTCTTAGTTTTCTTTACGCTCAATCGGTACAGAATAACAGTTTCCATCAAGAACGTTTCTATTACTTTTGGAAGCATAGCTTCTCTACCACTTTGCAAGTAAAGTGCATTAAATTGATAAAGAAAATAACATTTTTGGTTTAATTAGAGTATTTACCTAGATTGATTGTCTTCCATATTTCTTGATTTCTTGAATGTGAAAGAGATGAAATTCAGATACGAAAATTATTTCTTTTGCTAATTGCAAAGTGGGGATAAAATTAAACATCAGCAAGATAATTATAATCCTGTTTTTTTGGATCATGTATTATCCGGACTCTTTCAATATCAGAGGAGTAAACCATTCTTTACTTCAATACTGTATCAGTGTTGTGACCTATAATTATATTAGTTTATCGTTTATATTCTTTAAATTTTAAACAAACAAAAAATTGAAAAAACGCAAAAAAATTTAAAAAATATCCTTACACGTGTGGATTTACATATTTCAATTTGGTGAAGGCTTTCTTAGTAAAATCATATACATATGGTAAATTTCGTATACTTAATAATGTAAATGGTGAAAGAATCTGCCAAGAATTACAAATAATAATTTTTCAAGCTGCATATATGAATACTCAAATAAAAGCCATAGATAAACGCAATTGAATAAATGATGATACAAATGATATTCTGAAAGCATTGTTCATCAAAAATATCTGGCTTTCTATAGTTATCTGTGAACTACACATAACAATTCAATTTAAAATTCGCAAATGTTATTTATTCTTAATAAGTTATTGATCATTGTGGTAATTTTTAACCAAGTGAATTTATTGTTGAAAGATATATATCAGGTATTATGTACTTTTACATATATTTCATGGGTTTCTGAATTTACATTATTCTAATTGAAGAAATTCACTTGTTTGATTATTGTTATTCCTCGGAGGTGGTAAATGGTATTCAGAAACACCATTTTCACTAGATAATTAAGATAGACCAATATGTAACTGAAAATGACATTATAAGCATAAGCATAAGCTTGAATGATTGCTTATACATGTTACGGCATGTAACTTGTTACATACTAAAATTGTACAATACACTGCGAATGAGCATTTGTAAACGGGCTTATTGTTAGTTGATAGTTTCATAAATCGTAATTAATAAAACTAAATCTAAGGAAGAGAAGGCCGATTTCTATTTGGCAAAGAAAAACAAAGCAGAGCTTCGTTTAGAAGTATTATAGTTTTTGTCAGAGATAGGCGTGCCTTAGAATTTCGTTGCCTATTCGCATAGTGGTGAGAAACACCATTATCTCTTAGTACAAAAACAGTAGTGGACAGCAACAAGTGATGAGAAATGATATGAAACAGTCTCAAGTATTAGTTGTGTATAATCTGTGAGAATTGATTTTCTACACAATTCAAATATTCATTTCTCTGCTTTGTATTAACTGCAAATAGATATTGATCTTACTGAAGCAGCTGAAGCATACCTTATGCTTTGCTTGCGATTAAAAAATATGTTATTTTGTATTCTTCCCAAATATTATTCAATATTTTATTCTGTAAACAAGTAACAACTTGTGTTGTTTAGTTTTATCTTTTTTTTTTTTATTAATTTTTCATTTAAACGTAAAGATAAAATTTGCAAGTAATCGAAACGAATGATGATGACGACTAAGCATTTGACTTTCCAACTGGTTATTAGTCACATAAGAGTTTGCGGAGGATGACTTTATTGAAATAATCTGCGATTCATGCAGTTTTATTATTACTATTATCATTGCTTGTTTTAAGATTGCACCGAATTGTAATAATTATTTTTTATCAATAAAATAATGTTTCAAATAGTTTTAATTGTTTTTTCTTTAATCGTTTTCACACTATTTATTGATTAGGGATAGTAATCGGGAATTTTATTTGGTGAATGGTAAATTATTCGATTTGCTGATGTGATTGAAACTGTATTTTTGATGAATTATAGTAAAGGAAATTCATTAATTTCATATCTTTACAGTTTTGCGAAATTACTGACTTGTAATACTCTTACGTTCTGCCCACTAAATACTACTAAATAACTTACATTTATTTACCATAGAAGCATCTGTAGTATTAACTGTTATTTAAATATTCAGCAATTTGGTGGTGGAGGAACACCGCGAGGCACCAGTGGCATGTTCGCTCCAAGACACTTCTTCTTCTTTTTCTTCTACTTTTTCTCCTTGTTCGTTTTGGCCAAAGTAA
The DNA here is from genome assembly GCA_963966615.1 of Tenthredo amoena. NCBI lineage: Eukaryota > Metazoa > Arthropoda > Insecta > Hymenoptera > Tenthredinidae > Tenthredo > Tenthredo amoena. The sequence goes on along the minus strand of OZ016492.1, from coordinate 1,905,557 downwards.
TAACCGACCGTTAGCTTTGGTTTCCATTATAACTTTACAAGTTTCTCAATAGAGAACAAAAAAAAATTGAAAAATAAGTTAATAAACGAAAAATCGCATAAACTAAATTTGAGAACTAGTGCATTATTTGCCTATTCAATATTCCCAACTTATAATGTAAGAATCCCAATTATTTCATACTAGATTTTGTTCATTATTGAAAATTAAAACATTTTCTATTATACTATACTTTGAACAGGCAGAAAGAAAGATTATATGTAATTTAGACAAAGAAGATTTAAATTGAGCAAAATAAAAGCGGAGCACAGATGATATTAGGGCAATTTTTTTCCTGAATATAAGTCATAAGACTCATGAAATTAATCAGGGCAACTATACATACTTTGATACAAAATATCGATCAATACAATTACAACATGTATACTGATCGTGAAAACTATTAGATAATATTGGTTATTGCTTTTAAATATAAATAATCATGAACAGAGCATGAGCCGACGATATACATCAGTAAAAACAATTGTTTTCCAGCGCTATTTTCCCCTAATAACAAATATACACTTAGCCAATATATTCAGACATTGAGTATCAGGGAAAACCAATCGAAGTCGTACAGATTAAGTTCTCAAAATAAATATAAAGATCACAGATTATTGGTGAACACAATGCGCAGGTTTCTTAAAAGTTAATATTAGTAGTGGCGGAATGATGCCTAAATTATTATAATTCTAGAAAAGAAAAGATTTGAGCTGTGTGTAGTAACGTCGAAAGTGAATATCGAGCTAAGAAAACGAGAGATCAAGTTGAAATACGTATAAATTCTATTATTCTTTGATATTATTTGCTTTCCCACTGCGTTTAGAATACAATTTTAATTTTTTTTTTTCAGCATGTAAATCTATAAAAACTTGAACAACATCAGGCAGAATTTGGCAGCACCAATAAGACAAAGCAAATATTCTTTCCACCTGTTCGAATAATAAATTACACCAAAATTCGTTAATTATTCCCTAAGACTTAGCTTAGTTTGCGACGGACCTAATTTGACTTAGAGAAAAGGCGTAGCCTGTGAATTCTATCGTTCAATTGGTCAGTTTGCAGCTATCCAGCCATTAGATACCAGGTAGTGAAGGATCTTGCTCTCTGGCTCGGACTGCGGCGCAACGCCTGATCTCCTGTTGCCATTCAGATACTCCTATGATATTTAAAATTATAGATTATTATCGAAGGGGATAAGAGAGGTGATTTTTTTTCTACAGAGAGAACACTCACTTGTAATAACAAGGTTTTTTGGGTGAGATATTGCGTTGGTTTCATATCCAGCTGGAGGCACAAGGTCTTCTCCTGTTTGGTGAGAAGTTGAGCTGCGGCTGCCATCTCTACGTCCCTTTCTTCGGTGTGCGTAAACCCGACAGAAGACAGCTTTACAGGTGTGACAGTGGAGTTGTTGCCTCTCTCCAATGTAGTTTTTGAAATAGCAATTAAGGGATGGAATGAATTGGCATTGCTATCTTGCACCACCAACTGATTGACTGGAATCATCGTCCGACTGGGACTGGTTCGATTGATTATGTAGCTGCTGCTGGCTGAGTCTACCTTTGACGTGCATTTTTGGTCGATTAAACCGCAGCTTTTTTCTTCTTCTCTGTAATCCACACGTTAAACGTGATTTTCTACTCCTAATAGTCTGTGTCTTACGTGCTAAAAGCTTCAAGTCTTTTATAAGTTTATACAATTCCATAATATTCAATCTCTTCTCATTTTAGATTACTATCAAATATTTTATATGCAGTAATACAGATACCGATAACAGAGTATAGCTTCTTTACAGTCTCTTGTTCCTACACTTTTTCTTTATCTGTAAGCCAGCTCACATATACAATAAAGCAGAAAATTAAAGTGGATAATTTATTGCTTAGCTGACAGTCTTGTTCTACAATCAAATGATGATAATTGCAGAGAAATAAAATAATTCTCGAAGAATAATCTTTAAAGCAGATGAGTACTGATGTAGAATTATCTTTCAGGGCCTGTTTGATAGATAGGAGGCCAGCGTAGTACATTTTCAAGACTGTAGGTATAAATTCTTTTCAAAAATACATAAGACTCACCTTTTTCTTAAGGTTTGGCGGTGTGTTGGTGTGGACGGCCCACTGCTGCCCTAAGTGAAATGCAAACTGATACAATCTGTTCACAAACGCCTGGCAACACGTATCACAAATAGATTTGATTAGTTGACGGTAAGCAAAAGCTAGTATCTTATTAATCCTATCATAATGCCGATCAAAGTTATTTTAGATAATATTTGAAGCTGAAATATCGTTGAATTAGTGAACCCGAATAATATAAATTTATATTTTCTAAATCTCGATTATTCAGAAATAAAAAATCACAAAACCTGGGATGATACGCATTCAATATGATAGTATTAAGTAAATTTAGCACCGCAAAATATCTTTACACTATAAATACAAGAAAATGATAACAAAATGATTGAATTATCGTTGCTTTTATTATTGTGAATAAATTTGATAAATAAATATCAAGTCAAGTACAAAATATGTGTATTTAGGACCAGATTAAGAGTTTGTCTTACCGAATAAATACGATTTACATGCAGCATGCACGCAGAAACACATTAACAAGCAAGCGTGTAGTCGGAGTAATGATACAATATTAAATGAATTTGATGAGCGCTTAGTAAATGAATTAAAATTGAAATGTTAACAGAATCCTTAATTTTCATCGATAAGAAGAGTCTTGAACTCAAAAAATCGAGCGATGAAGCCAAACTTTAGTGAATGCAGTACAGGATCATTTTTGTGAAAGTGATATTTTGGTCTTTGTTTGAATAAATGATGATAAAAATGTTATTGAATATCTTAGCGAACATTATGGTATATCAGGCCATAGAAAGTTTGGAAAGTCGCCAAAACAGCCAATTCTGGAAAGAATGAAATAAACAATGCGTTCATTACAAGATAACAAGTCTTCTAGTATTTACGATGCTTACTGAGTATAAATGATAGAAAAGTTATGCTAGAAGAAATTTCGAGTTAATTTACAAATTAATCTCCATTCAGATTTTGAGTACGAAAAATGAATAATCTTCCTTTCAAGTATCGGCTAAAGTCTGGCTCTGAGCTGAGTGAATATTAAGCATCTAAGTATCGATACACACCTTGTTTAGTCAATAGGTAGAAGTTAGAAGCAGGTAATCCTAAAATATCTACGATAAAACCGACAACAAAACGAAAAATTGTTGAAAATAAACTGAATGTGTAAACAAGAAGAACTTACAGATTTCTTTTCAGTCCAATGATCCGTGGTTTCTGTTTGACCCTGAGTCTGCGCCATCACTTGTTCAAAATGCGCGCATTCTTCGTGCCTGGTTATGCCGTTATCTCTGTAACGACTAAGCTCGGTAAGACGCAGTCGAAGCTCTCTTTCTCTTTCCAAATTTGTTAAGAATTGCTCGTATTCTTGCGCCGTGTAAAATTGGGCAAAAGCTCTCATTCGCTCCCGAAATTCCCTGTCGAAAGATAACTGGTAAAAAAATATGCTGCAATGTGTCATTTAAATTTGGAAAAGTTGTATTTTTGCCTTAGGAAAGACTAAAAAATACATTTTTCAGACTTATATGTTCCCTGCAATGAATGAAGATTAAATATGGTGTATAATATGTACCTATCCTCTTTACTGTGTTTCTTTTTTACAGCTCTGTCTTTTCTAGTAGCAGCAAAAAACGATGATACTAGTTGATAGTCTCTAACGACACGTTTTCTTCTCGCTCTTTCACGTAAGTTATTTGTGTACATATCAACTTGTGCCAACTTAAGGGCGATATCAAGGTCGTCGTCTTCAGCTGGATTAAGGAACAGCGAAGAAACGAGAGACTCTGCTTCGTGATTATAGTCCTATAAAAATGAGAGAAAAGTCTCAGAAATCATATTTGTCTGAATAAAATTGGGATAGAAACGAAAAGCAGCGTTTTTCATACATGTTTCTTATCATTCTTAACACACACCCTTTCAAAGTCATCTCTTTGCGGCATGTAGCCAAGTTGCGCAGCCTCTTCTGGAGTTACATCTAACGGCGGTAGTCGAGAGGTCAGATCTGGAGATAGAGGACCGTAATCTGAACTTGTTTGATCCGTGAGGTTCGGTTTGTAACTTTCGGTCGAAGGCCATGTGTGTTTACCAATATTACCGTCAAGATATCTCGCGATGTATTCTTCTTTTGCCTCTGAAAACGTGTTGTTTGATTTAATAAGAACAGTTGGCAATGACTCTTCAAGCATTTGTAATAAAGTTTGAATTTTTCAAGTTTCCAAGTAGAATATCAAAATTCAGTTTATTATTACCATCCGGAGTTCTGGTTTCAATGTGTTTGCTTATGTCCTCCCAATTGCCAAAGCCAAATTGCTCTATGGCATCAAGAAGTCTGAGCTGTTCTCTCGCCGTCCAATTACCCCGACCGCTAAATATACTAATTGTACCAGAATCCTGAATAATAAATACAATTGTATTATGTTAGGGTATCGTTTCACAAATCTTGATACACAGAGAGATAATACAAGCTTCTGATTACAACGCTCACCATGAATTGATAGGAGTGGTCATTCTTGTGTTGACCTATTTCAGCACCGGCAGAAAAACACTGTAAAGATATAATCAAGTTATTTATTATCAGTTTTTTCCTCTCTAAAAGTCTCGAAGAATCTAATAATCAAATTTAGAATATTAAATTGTTGGAGTAAATCGAACGAAAGAAAAGAACAAAACGAGGAAAGCCGTTGTACACTGATATTCTATACAACATTGCAAACATCTAATAAGATTCGTAAAAATTAATAAATAGATTTAAAAAAACACAAGCATTGTTTCTAATAATAATAGTTGTTGTAAAGTATATGATTAAAAAATCTAATTACAAATTTCCCGCCACTCGTTATAAACGGCGTGAAATTATTGACGGAAAAGAATGAAAAAAAAATACAGCAAATAATGATCACACGAACGAGAGAGAGAGGGAATAGAAGAGGGGGGATATTCATAATAAACATTTTTTCCATCAGTTGAGGCGAAAATCTAACGAAAAGTTGTAAAGAGGGGGCGAGGTCACATGACGTTGTACTACATACTCGTTCGAACATTGAATAGCTAGTTCCCCCTTCCGCCCCCCCCCCCCCCCGCGAGATCCCCCTTATTCATCCGCCCATGAGCCACTTACGACTTACCTGGAGGCATAGATCAAAGTCGGAACATTCAACGCATTTAACGCGTAGACCAGCGATGTCCTCTTGGCAATAAGTACAATTGTACTTAGCGTAGAGATCTGCGAAAAATGCTTTGATAATTAATAAATAAATATTTGGTAATTTGTTTGGTAGGTATGCGAATGTTTTGGGGATCGGTTTATTGTCTTGTATTTTGATCTTTGGATAATTTGATGGTAAATGTTTTTAATTTCTGCACTAGGAGGTAACTACGTACCCGCCATTATTGTGGTATGGCGTTTATTTCCAGAACGGTCTGGGTGACGTCACCACATACTACTAAAGGGTCACCCAAGTAAAAGAACCGTTTAATGAATTCATAAAGTGACGGATGATGATTGGAAAATATATACCGTATATTTTTTTTTTTTTTTTTCTATCACGAAATTAAATCTGTACACGACATTGATTTTACCGACACTTTTGATAGACCTATTTATTTTTCGAATAAAAACCCCCGTCCATATAACAGATTGAAAAAAAATGTTGTTTACGACTGTAGCGTCGTTTGGAAAATGCGCATGCGTTTCATCGCACCCCGCCTACCCCCGCCAACATATCGTAGGGAATATTTCCATGGTTGCCAACCTTAAATAGAAATCTCTAGATTCATACTATTTTGAATGAACTTTCACTTTTTTTTTCAAAATTACTCAATTTGAGCGCGAATATTGATACTTCGAAACACTAGCTTTCCAAAATTTGTTTTTATATCGATTTCACTCTATATTGATCGACAAAAGAAGTTTTCGCTTCTTCTAACGAAACGAATGAAACTATTTTTTTCCGCTTTCCTTTTTATATCACATAACACCGCGGCACGCGAATTAAACTGTCGAATCTTTCGAGCCGTTTGAATTTCGCGATTTTTTCGCTAAAAACCATATTCAGGAATGTTCTTAGCCAAGAACATCGGTCGCGTGAGTAATCGAAGCTTTTTTTTAAATTCTATTTCGTTAAATACAATCTATCCCAAGTATCTATCGCCAAAATCTTTTGGCTGTATTGCGAAACCGTTATCCACAGTCTCTCAGAGATTCAGCGATAGTCCAAAGTTTAAAGCGTTTAAAGAAAAACAGGCAAAAATGCAGGTAATAGTATTGGAAATTATCGAATGGTACTCGTTTGAAAATCCGGATTTAATCTGAAATCAAATAAAGCTCAGATCAGCATCTTTGGCTTAAAAAGAATGGCTGAAAAGGCTTTTAATTCTTCCAGTGCGATGATGGGTATCCAGTACACCTCAAGGGTGGTATAATTGATAAGATATTATACCACGTTACTGTTGGGGCTTGTGTTATAGGCCTTGCACAATGCTTTTGGCTTTTCTACTTTCTAGCAACGAGCAACTGAATAAAGAATATCTATATCCAAAAATAATTATCCTCAGTTAATAGATGAATGCATGTTATTTGAACAATAAATTGAACAAATTCACTTCGAGAATCATAAATGTCTTTACTTTCTATTTCATAACACAATGATACAGAAAAACTTTCGTCTAATATACATCTTGCATGATATCTACATTTAATTGTTAGAGCTTTGTTTTTTAGCTCACATAACAGAGGATTCAGCAAGTTCATTTTTAAGGCACTTTCAGAATCGAGTACCATTATTGAAGCTTTAGGAATTAGCATTTGAATAAAATATAAATTGGCCGCGATTAGGGATTGAAAATAGTAAAAAAAACAATTATCCGTTGTTTGCGTTTGATTATTAATGCGAAAAATTCCAACATTGGTACTCGAAATAATATTCAAGCAATAATTATCATTTTAAAACCTTTGGTATCACAGAGAGAAATATATTTACATATTTTCATAACGCATTGTGTTCTTTCCTCTTAAACAGTCTGTACTCAGTATAATTGTAGTATATTATTTCTCAAGCATTCGATATCTCGCTATCATCTTTCCGTGTATTTCTAATGTCTATTTTTTCACCTTCATTTAGAAGATCTTCTTTCCTCTGCACAAGGTCTTCAACCGAGACAGCCGGCCTCTTTGTATTTTCACTTTCTATAAATTGCCTATTTACTTCAGGCTTTGAATTCGTGTCTTTTATTTTCTGCATTTGCTCACTTTGCATCTTTGATAATTCCAACGTTAACTTAGCTGCTCTTTCTTTCCTTTTGGCAACCAAGTCTTTCAAAGCTTCGCTGAACAGCATTAGAGTCTCAGATATCGGCCTGTTTATATAATCAGTAGATATCTGATCGAATTTATCATCTTCATCGGAAGACAGCTCGTTCTTCAGTTCATTAAATTGATCTATAATTTCTTTGAGATTTTCCCTAGCACCTTTAACTGTTTTAAGATCCTGTGTTTCAACAATATATTTGTCCATTTCAACAATATTTACTTCTAAAGATACGGCACCAATTTCCTCCCCGTATTCAGTTGATAGATCACTGTATTCGTCGTCCGACCATTTTTTTAAAGAAACAGGATCCTCGGAAGCTAAATCCTTCTCAAATTCTTTGAACTGATTTATTATATTTCTGATGCTATCTTTCACGTGAATAACGTTTCGTTTATAAAGTTTCGTCTTCTCAATCGGGGCTTCATTCTCTTTAGATTCCTCTTTTAGAACTGCTTTTGCCCTTTGCGAGGCGTCTATTTTTTCAGCTACAATATGTCTCTGTACTTTAACTTCCTCTTTATCAAAGTCTTCATTATATTCGCATTCGTCATCGATCGATATTTCTTTCTTAGATTTGGCTTCTCCTATCTTTTTTTTAATCAATTTTTTCATCGACCTTTTAACACTGTCCGTTTTATGATCTCCATTTTTCATTTCGCTCGCAATCGGATTTTGAGATACTTTGGCAACTACATTTGCGTTGATTTCTAAAGAACTATCAGCTTCTTGAGGTTCTTCGACTACTTTTGCTGTTGATGAACCGGCATTATTTTCTAAATCGACCTCCACAGTTTGTGTATATTCGTTATATTCTATCGACTCCTGTTCATCAGATAAGTAAATTCTCTCTGACGATTTGGTTTTACTTTGTTTTACAATGTCCACTTCAATTTCTTCTCCATTTTCAGTGCTCTGTAGTAAATCTTCTACCACATGATCTGTATTTTCGTCTAATTGCTCATCAGTATTTAATGAACTCTCTTGCACTGTTAAGTTTTCCAGTGTTTGCTCTATTGGACTTCCAAACGCCTCTAACGAGGCCTCGATATCTTCAAATACAACGCCAATTTGATCAAAGTTATCGTCTAGAATTTCAGAATCTAAAGCTACGTTTTTGGCAACGTAAAGATTCTCTAATTCATCGTTTAGATCTCTTTTGAGTCTGGCTTTATTTGGGTCGTATTTGATGTTGGCTTTCCGCTTCATTATGAAAATAGTTGGTTTTGTTTTAATCTTTATCGGCGGTATACCGTTGTAGTTCAATGTAATGTGAGAAAACCCATCAACAGAGTCTAATATCTGATGAGTTTTCATATAGGGTTTTATGTTCGGTGAATATTTACTCTTTGCTTCCATTAGCAAATGCGTAAACTGGAGCATCTCTGGACTATCAATAGTAATATTTTCTTGCTTGGAATATCTGAAAGGTAGAGAATCGTTGGGAAGAGTAATAAATCCGCATAAATACTCTCCAAAGATGAATAAAACGTAAATCACATCTAAAACTTCCCTAACGTCTAATGAAACCGAACGCACTACATACTTACATCCAATCATCGTTAGTCTGTGTGAATTTAGAGACTCCAGTCTGCGCTGTTAGGACATCGATATGAACATGTATTGGTTCAGCTGCGTCTTTCTCTAGTCTATGAAGTCTAGCGATAGCCGAACCTCCAGGGTAGTTTGAACCTGCTACGCAAAGCAGGAACATGGAGAATATCGCATTTAAAAGCACGTGACCCAGAACAGCTAGCGCCAAGAACCCGTTCAATGGAGATTTCGCTCTATTTTCCCATCTGGAAGAGTAAAAATTGATTTATCGAAAAGTGGAAGTGATAATAATGATTGAAATAAGTAATACAATTATATTCCGGTATTAGCAGACTTACATTCTGTGGCAAGCAGCGGCTGCGCCAACGTTCAGAAGTGGGAAGACATAGATAATAAATCTCAGTTCTTTGTGAGGCAAAAACGAGAATAATAATACGAAAAATATTCCCGGAATAGTGAGCTTACGTACTCTATTGTCCCATAACATTCCCAGTGGTAATAGGAGGTATGAAAAAGCTAAGCCACGGGGCAAAGCAGAGTAAAAATACCAAAAAAACGGTGAAGTCTACAGTCTCGTGTTAAGGATAAAACAGTTTGGCATAACTTGAGGAAAAAGGATTTCTGTTGAACTCGTCGAATGAAGAAAACAATAATAATTTTATCTACGTATAAAGGATACACCCCATTGATTACTTTTGTTGAGAATCGCGTTAAAGTAGAAGACTTCACCTTCAGGCCATAAAAGACGATTCCAAAAAATAGAATCTATGAGCACAGTGATTCCCAGAAAGAATATACCCGCAGGTATTGATATTTTGAGCAATCTGGAATTAAGAAAGTTAGATATATCATCAAATTCTTTTCGAATCATGTCTTCTAGTTCTTTGAACTCGGTTTCTTGTGGGTGTAAATTACTATTCCGAATAGGAAATTCGAAGGCTTGAAGATGTGAAAAGATTCGACGAAGCTGAAAGCTTTGTATTTAGCCAGTTATGAAACGTTCCTTGATTTCAAGCAAGAAAATAGGTTGACGAGTTCAATTATATCTGAAGAAAGTTTCAAACACAGGAAACTGAAGAAACTGGTCTAAAGTTTTATGAATCATCATGATTTGTCCCAGTTCGGATTCTAAGTATAGCATAGATGGCATTACATTATGATTTCGTATTTCTTTAGTACCTCGGTATCGCGAGTTTCATGTTAGCTAAATCATGCAGTAGAAATAATCCTAAGAGCATGGCTAATTCGGCTCTGAATATGATGATAGCTGCGGCTGATGAGCAGATGAATATTACATGGTTTTGCCTTAGCCATCCATAAAGGGCGAGTAGAACTGTAATAAGAATTAAACGTAATTAAACTTTGTTAATTATTTCCTTATGAAGTGGAATTGTGTGAGTGTTTGAAAGTGTATAACAAATAGGACTACAAAAAAAGCTGCATTGTGAGCAAGTAAACTAGCGATTTTCATTCCAAGAAGAAACAGAAAAGATAACCGTGGGAAATAAAATATCACCCATACCTTTCATATTTTCAAATAATTATCAGACCTTGATGCTACTCATAGTATGCAATTTTTTTATTACCAGTTTTGGTATCTATCTGTAACATAAATCAATCACACCTTTGAATACCTCGAATTTAATAGGAGATTAACATTTTTTCCTTTCCGACTTAGCAGTTCGAAACTTTTACTCGAATTTAACAACAGCATTTTTTATAGTGGCATCAGAGTCGAATAACACGCACTTTAAATAACGGTAAAATAATCACGTCGTCTTTTCACCACAAAATTAGAAAATCGGAGTTTAAAAGTTGGCTTAGTTTCGTTTTCTTGATATAATGAAAGAATTGTATAGTTTCTGCATCTGATTCTCATATCCTGACGAATCTTACTATTAATGTAAAGGATTAACTACTGTTTTACGAGCTTATTCACCTAGAGGCATTGCCATTATATTTGGCAACGGACGGCTTAAGTAATACATGAAATGATACTGTGTTACGGTGATCGCAATAAACCATTTCACCAACTGATCTCCAAATACTGACTGTAAAGCTTGTCTGTACAGTCTGAACGTGGCGATAACAGTCAAACCCAGTACAGCTCTCACTGTAAAATAAGAAAAATTATAAAATTAGTTAATCCAATAGATGTTCTGATTGATTTGATTTAAAATCAAATGGGCAAGAGTTGAATTTGTTTAATTGCACAAGCCTATATGTTTCGAATGTTTTTAGCTCAATCCTGATGCAAGAAAAAAAAAAATCAGTATCCAGCTTCAAATTGGGCTTTTAATTAGTTAAGCTACACTAATGAATTTTTCCAATAGAATTCTTTAAGAATTGAAAGAATGACACAAATTTTTGTGTTCTTATTACTTTCTATTATTAATGAGTTCTAGAAAATTATTTAGAGAATAAATAGTGGGCTGAAAACTCACCTATATATTGGGCACAGAATTTGTTTAGATTTAGGTAATCAACAGCTGCAACAAAGGGCGTCGCAATGCCAGAAATGAATATTGGACCGAGAAATGTTCTTGGCACAACTCCAGGAAATTCATGATGATCGTACTAGTTTGGATAAGAAAAAAGAGTGAAAAAGTGAAGAAAAAAACAAGAAAGCGGAAATATTAACAATACATTGAAGCATTGATAAGACAGTGTATACCTATATATATTTTTGTTTATTTCAATATTGGCGTATTTTTGATCATTATTCAATTATGTATACATGGAGAAACGGTTTTCAAGAGAATCTCGCGAGTTATATATGTATGGCGAGGTAATTGAATTACTGGGGGGAATTGAAGAGGAGAAGGAGAAGATATATTATCGGCTCTTATAGGGTTTATAAATATACTTTCGAATCTATAATTATAGAGGGGCTATTCTACGTGATGTGAGTTTAGCAAACGACGAGGACCGCGATCACAATAATGTGTCAAAAAAATAGTTAGGAACATAAATTGAGTTTTTATTTTTGTTGATCGTAAACTTAGCGGTGTATTTGTTATTGTTTTCTTTGATCTTTTGATTTCCTTCTGATTTTTCTGGTCCACTCTTTATTGAATATAAATTACTAGCGAAGACTTACTTCTGTTAGGTTAAAGCCGTGGTACAGAATATCGTGCATTGCTTGCAGATTGAAGCTTTCTTCAACTTTTGTGAACGGGCAGTATAAAAGGTGGACAGCCGCCACTAGAATTATTACGTGATCCATTTTGCTCGACTACATTTAACCGATTATACCATATCAATAATTTTTCATTCACTGTATTCTGACGATTAGAAATATGGGAGAATTAGAAGATTGAAGATTTTTATTTCTTTCGCTAAAAAATGTCCACGAAGACGACGGACTGCGGACGACGTCCGGCTGTCGTCTGCTACTCGCCGGTCCCAGGGGCCATTGCGCCAACCATTACTGCATACCTTTGCGCAGGCAGAAAATTTACCGCGAAGTTTCAAAGTTGTAAGCCTCAGAGCGTTCTCAGAGAACGTCTCAAAAGCTCAGATATCAACGAATACAAAATACATCCTGTTCAGCGTTTTTTTAGGATACATAAAATGATTGTATTTTATTTCTTTATCCTCCCTGTATCATAGATACCGCAGATTATTGATTTATTTATTTGGCGACTGATTTTTGCCGTAAACAGCTGTACGCCTAATTGAATGCAACTCTACAGAACTACAGGACTGACATGCGGGTTGCATATTATAAACCTTATAGATCTTTGCGATAATAGTAGTTCGTAAATTTGACCGTGAGATAGCAATACGAATTTGTTAGCCCGTTAGCGGGACTGGGTGGGCAAGGAGGAAATCTGACCTAGGGTAAGGGCACCTATCGTGGATTCCGTGGCCTTCGTGGCGTCAGCGAATTTGTATGGGGGTTGCGATAACGAGATAGACTGTGACAGACTGCTCATTCGAAATATTTCGGACGAAGATAAATTGTCGTAAAATAGATATTGTACTCATTGACGAAGAAAGATTCTTACTGTCTATTTTGAGTAATGTACTGATCCCTGGATCTAGTACTTGTAGAGAAATGTACAGCATTGAATATGAATTTGAATCTCGAAATGATTATTGTATATTGCGATAGAGATGAGAATTGGGAGATTAATAATAATAAAACATGAGAAATACGATCAGTTTTATTGTCCCTGCAGTAACCCGTAATTTCACATTCTTTTATAGAATTTATAAACCAACATCTATATCTATAGATATACGCGAGTTGAAAAGAGTACACTTTACAACGAAATTACAGAATATCTTTCTCGTTTGTTAATGTCTTTATTTTATGTAAATTTATTCATAGAATCATCTAGAGCGTCTCCACTCCTACAGTTCTTCTGAATATTTGAACAGTATACCTAATAACTCAACGACCTTTCCTGGTCGCGACGCTGTACTCTCCAGTCTACTGAATAATCTGAATCATTGAAAATTTACGACAGTATACAAACATAAAAGATACACTCCAATCTTATTTTCAATGAATTAGCATAAATTTCGTTCTCCTCGATTCACGCAGGTATACATACCAGTGATAACGGCAATACCGTAACAATTAATAAATTTACGCGCTTACAGGGGTGCAGGCAACTCATCAGACTTTAATGTACCGCGGGCTGCCTATCGACAATTTAACAGGCGTTATTGTTCAACATCTTTCAAAATGTTCACAGAGCTGTTACACAAACCTAAGCTGTTCTTTTTCAGATTTTTTCTATGACATTTTTCATTTGAACAAATCTTTAGGTATGTTATTTCATCTTGCGATATTTAATAAAATAAAGAATCACGTTATTACGTGTTTAATGAATTGCGCCCATAAGTTTAATTGCATTGATTTATTATCTAGCGAAAAATTTCGGATTACACACGGTAGTCTTTTTACTGAGTATCAAATCATGGGAGAAATATAATACGAAGATCCCTAGCAAAATACAAATTTAAAGAACGAGTCGCTGTATTGTGCTGTAAGCACATCTTGTTATCGGTACAGAAGCGAACAATTGAGCCGTTATAAAGAATTCCTTTTCATCTTATTTAAGACTGCGAAAATGCGTGGGGGAGTTTATTTTTAAACTGAATCCCTTCCCTTGCTGCAAAATACAGTAAGTGGGTACGAGCAATGTTAACAAATCCTGTTAACAAAGTAAATATTTGATGAAGATAAGCCCCATTAGCACTACGAGGCACAGTCTAGTTGGTAAACTTAAGTGTGCATTAATTTCAGTTCTTCTTGAGATCTGACATCGATTTAACTTCAAGTAACACCGTGTCGTGTTCGAACCGGAATAAATTATAATATTTTAATTTTCATGTCGATTCGAGATCAAAAATTGTTGTATTAATCGAAAACATTGAAATGATAAGCTTAAAATGAGCTCAAAAGAGGAAGAAGTGAAGATAGTCTAATTCGAAGTGTTTTTAATAAATATACAGTAAACTGAGTGATTCAGTACTTATTCTCAATCACACACTAAGTCGGCTTTTCGCAGGCCTTTCACTGATTGAATAAGTAAATAAAAAGGTGTAGAAGAGTTTGTATAAAAGAGTAGTTCACGACTCGCTTTAACGGGCAATACATAATCGATAATAATGCAAAGTCTTGAAGTAAATATATACTAATCCCGCAGAGAGTGTCTTAGAATTCTGAAATTATTATACTTATTTGCTTAACGAGTAAATTCGTCGTATTTTGTTGATAATAATGTTTCACCTCGCGAATAATGTAAGGTAAGGTAGAAGACAAGGTAGAGTTATTTTGCTGAAACATACTTATCAAAGAAACTTTTTCAACCACAGACGAAAACATAAACAAGAATATCATCACAGGCAAACAGAGGGCAATTTAAGTTTGTAATTCATTTAATAAAATAACAATCTTAACTCGTCAGTATATATATATATATATATGTATAATGTATATACCTATAAATATATATACCTATACTGGATGGCGCGGAATTCTTAATTATAAAACGAATATAGACTTAAGTGTTTCAATAAATTAATAACTTACTTTCGGATATATACAAATATGTCTGTATAAACATACCAATCCCATTTACAACTACGTGAATATCAAGGTGTGAAGCAGATTTCAACACATATTACAATTTGTCCCAAATTGGACTATAAATAAATGTTATAAGATTAGAAGAAAACCTTCTTGATATAAGAAATATACATGAAAAGGTGTAAAGAAAAATGATAATAATAACAATCCTGCTTTTTTTTCTTTAAATTTGGTATAAAGTTCAAGTATTATATTTATAAAAGATATAATCTAACTAAACATACTTAGTTTCGACTGTTTGCTAAAAATTGCGATTTTACAACGAATCACAATCCTGGGATATGCATATTGACTGAATTTTGGGCACGAACTTTAAAGAAAGAGTGTATAAATTATCTGAAAAAATCTTATGAAATGAAAGGGTGTGAAGAAAGAAAAGGCGCATCAGTGAAGCTGAAAGAGTTAACTGCAGATTAAACTCCGGGAGAGAATATATATCTAATCGAAAAGGCAGAAGACCTGGTATATCTATATATAGCTAAGAGCGTGGAATCAATCCCGGTTAACAGATACAAGGAAGAGATTGAGTGAGGGAGGAAAATCACGGTTATAAACTATATTCGCTAGTTGCGGGGTGAAAATAGGCGTTTCTGTGCGGCGACGCAAGTCGCAAGTGGGATATATACGAAGAGTTAAAATCTCGAATCTGGGAGGAGCGCGTCAAATACAGACGCAGGGTTCGCGAGGCGGTTACATTGTTCATATACCAGCTATCTACAGGGTTTGGCGAGAGTGGCGCATGCTCTGGGTAGTACCACTGCCGCACCAACATTACCCAACACGCGAAAATCCATATCGAAGTATCCCGCTCTCTGGTCTCTTCATTCGCTATACACATTTTGCCAGCGTGTTGCAGCCTAGCCGCGACGCGGAGAGTCGCGGAGAGTCGGAGAGTCGGAGGAGTCGGAGACGTTAGAACTTAGAGTGCGATATTCCGCGGCGTATAGAGAGATAATACGATGTCGTCGAGACGCGGATCAGCTACGAAATATGGTGCAGGTGCCAATAAAGGCGTGAAAGAATTAGAACTCAATTATTCATTGTCGTTCGAATGTTGTTGATAATAACAAAACATTATCGTTACATATATCTCGCAAAATTTTATCTACTATAGTATATTTTCAATTGAAATAAAGACAAATTTAAGCCAGAAGAGGAAGAATATAGGAATAAGAATAACTAAAGAAAGAAAAAGGGGATAGAATTATATATAATAATATACACATCTTATTATTATTATTCTTATTATTAATATTGTAAGAGAGGAAAAATTATACGAATAAGAACAAAGAAATTAGAGAAAAATGATGGCAGGTGTTTCTGTGAATGGGACAAGACCCGTTGAAGTAAACTACATCCTCAATGTACTGAATTCAATAAACGAATTAAACGAGTCGTTGATAACTGAGGAGGTGAAGTGTTCGCTGACCAAATTTCGACACCAGGAACAACCCCATGAAGCTGGATGCGAGGTTGATTGGGACTCGCTTCTTTGCTGGCCTCATACACACCCTGGGAGTCTTGCCATTTTACCATGTTTTGAAGAACTGAATGGCATTCGTTACGACAATTCTCGTAAGTCCTTTTCTCGCTTCTAATTTGTCTTCGGTTTGGTAATTAAATTTCAAATGAAAATTGAAGAGAAAAATAGAGAAATACGAAGGATTGGACCCAAGCAAACAATACTGAGATTGCAGGTCGTTTCAGTGAGAACTAACGGTTTTTGTATTTGAAAGAAAAATATCTAATCCCAAAGAGGTCGAGAAATTTCGATGAACTTTTCGACACCCTTACTTATTCGATTATATTCAATCAATGCAATGAGAGTTGCTATGGCAATTGAAACATTGCAGGGATGTGGGAAATTTGTAGATATTGAAAAATACATATCTCGAAATCTAGATTGACGGTCAAAATGGGAATTCAAAAATACCGAACGATTGTTATCACTGATAGAGTATGAAAAATAAAGAATATTTGCAATGGAATTGAAATTTCAATTGGGTACTGAGTTTGAATAGAATTTCCTATACGTATTTATGTACTATGCATGTGTGTTTATATATCTATACATAAACGCGATTATATGTTTATCCGCGTGATGTTTATCTCACCACGAGTTTAGGTCGAATGATTGTATTATAGTATTCAAGTCGATACAGTAAATCTCTTCGATCGTGCGAGTCTTCATGTAAGAAGATCAGACTTCTTACCTCAAAAAATGGAAAAAAAGTTGAAAAAAGCAGGGGAAATAAAGAAAAAAAAAAACGATAATTTATGAGAAAGAATTTCGCGTCCTTTTATACAAAGGCTTTTCATCCGATCAATATATGTATGAGTTGTTGAATGAAATTGAGGAGAGAGAATTGACGTTTGTTTACCCTCTTGTAAAAGGGGATAAAAATGTTAAGAAAAAAGCAAAAAAATGTTGTATTTTTAATGCATTATTGAGGGTATAAAGTATATGTATATACGTATAATATGCTCTATATACAGCGTTGGAGCTATTCAGCAGTTTATCGAACGCTGAATAACTTTATTATATGTATATTGAACATCAAACGCACCCGGGTTGAACTTTAACACCGCTTTTGTGTGGGCATAAATACATACATAAATCGTACATTCGAGTTTGCTTGCAATTTTTATACATTATACACCGACCCAATATAATTATACCTATAACTACACCCATACATACTGAACAAACAAAAAAAATCAAATTATACACGTTCATTTCAATCACTTTTTATTCAAAAATTATTCATTGTTTTTTACCTCTTGGCTCGTTGTTTTATATTTAAAAACACTCATAATGTATTAATCACTCCAATTCATCAACGATTTCACCATCGCAATTTCGAATTCACTCATTGCCGTATAGCGAATCTGTGTTTCATGTGTAGTATAAAAACAGGGGTAACGATACCCCTAAACTTGTGAAGCACTGGTTATCATCATATAGGCGCATATCGTAAGAAAGTCTTCGTCTTGAGTCTTCGTTTATGATTGTGAGATCATATAGGTATAAAACCAGCAAGGGTAGTTTGATGCCACTAATTATAGTTATATTCTTGTTATATTTATTCAATGTGAAAAACAGGAACATTTAGTATGCATTTTATTTTAATTTCTGTTAATTTTGGGATGGGTATATAAACTAAACGATAGAAAAAGCTTTACAAATGGACTTTTTTCCAGCGTCTTTACTTCTCCTCTTCTACTTTTTTTTCGTCTCGTTTTTTCGCTTCTTTCATTTTGTCTCTTTTTATCTGCTTCTGTACTTTTGAAATTAGGCTCGAAGCAGTTTAGATTTAATGGTAAAAGTGCTGCTTTTAGAGCACAAGACAAGTTGATTGGTCTTGGCGTGGGAGTTGGAATGGGTATATACCTATATACTACATAGAGACAGGGGCCAGAGGAGTTGAAGATGAGGAGATTGTGTGGTCGAAGCAGAGTAATTTGGTCTTGAAGGATAGCGAGATTAGGGTAGCTGCTGCTGCTGGTGCCTGCTACCTGCTGGGATCTTCGCGAAGAAAAGAAATTGCACGCAATAGTAGAAATAAGGTATATAGCCTGCAGGAAATGGAAAGAGATCTTTTATTAGAAGGTATCGAAGAGAAAAGAAGTTAAAAAAGAAAGGCAATCGGAAGATATAACTCCCATGTACAATATTGAATATAATATTATATACTTTTATATTTATTATATAAATTGAAATACACGCTATATCATAACTATAGTTATACATAATATATACCTATATAATCGATTTTCATCCTCATTTCTATCTTCCGCTTCACAAATAGCTAAACAAAATAAAAAGAGGGAAAAATCTTATACTTTTTATATCCCGTGTATAAAATCATATAGCAAATAATATTTTCTCTATAGTTATAGTATTTGGAATATACTAATTAATCGATATTTATAGTAGTATGGGTACGATATAGAATGATGATTTACGTAAAAGGAAGTAAATTATACTGTACTGCAGTTATATTACAACCCTCGTTCTAGATCCAATTAATTACAATTTTATTAATTAAATAAAACTTGTTATATTACCTGTTGCGCATTTATACTATAGGTATAGATATTAATCTGGGGTATCCGCCTAGTTGCATGTCGAGGTTCTGGTTGAAACTTCGAACTGAAAACTCAGTTATCATAATAATTATACTTCGAGAACTACGTCTCGCGTATATATCGTACAAGTTATTATCAAGTTCCGATCTGATATATCAAACGAATTATATCACACGCATCGTTCATATACCAGAACTTTATATATTTACATATTGAAGGGAATCGAAGAAAAAAAAAGGAAAAAAAAAAAGAACAACCCTTAGAACGATTTCATCGTAAAACTTTATCCGAGTAGGATAGCATCAGCTGTAATATCAGCCCTCTTGCTATAAAATTAATAGAAATAAGATTCGCAATTCGAGCCCGTATAAATTATGGATGTAATTCCTGCAGGGAATAGGAACCGCAGCCAAAGATCCTGCAGATCCGATGGGTATATTATATGGAGCATTTTGTTGAATAATTTAAGGGTAAAGCGACCCATATAGTGATTAAAAATTAAATACAGTTATACGCCAGGAGTCCTACAGTGTTCGGTAAATTTATTCCACGTTCACGTAGGTAGATATTAGTGTATGTACGGTATATAGGTATAGGTACGAAATAATTCCGCTCCAACAAATTTCATTCTCGTTCGCATCTAGTTTATAGCGAATGCTTGGCAAAGTCGAAGTACGATGCCAACAAAGTTAATTTTCGTATGTATATATATGTATATATAGGTATATATGCCTATAGGTATATATGTACCACTCTTATATATCTATATCAACGTGATTTCGGGCGAGAGATTGAAAAGGCCTAAGAGTTGCTGCGTGCCAGCTTTGGAGCTTAGGGTTCTGAAGGATTGTGAGTTTCGAGTTTGCGACCCTCTTTTAACTATTCGCGGTGATACAATAAAGCTCGGGATATAGGTATATATGGTATACAGACTGGAATTCTTCCTGCACAAATATGTCCAGAGAAAAAGTTATATTAAAACGTGAAAAGGTCGAATTTTGAACATCTCAGTTTTTTTTTTTGCATTTAATATATCCATAATAAATCTGATATCGTCCATCCGCAATCTTATATATTATAGTAGTGAGGTAAATCAATTAACTCTCGATTACTATATACATAACTTGTCTAGGTATATATATGTATACCTAGATTTACTTACAGTTTGCTTAAAGCAAATAGTCTCTTCTCCTGCAGGAGTTTGAAATTAACTTATCAAGTGATTACGTCTAGGTATAACAGCCGATCATTTCAACCTACTTGTATAAATTATTACGTATAATATTCACGCGTAAATGTAGGAGTTCAAAAAATATTGCGAGAAAAAATTTGATTAAAAAACCGATTTTTTTTTGCAAATAATAACGAACCGCCATTTCGTACCAACAGATCAAAGGTGTCAATATGTGTTATATTTGTTACAGCATGTTTATGACAATTAACGTGTGTCAATTTGCGAAGCTCTAATAAAGCCAGATCAATGGATGTCAATATTCATTACGTAGGTGTATGCTTTGACAGAAAATGAAACTTTTATTGCCATGGAAATGGGATTTGAAATTGATATACCCAATTCGTTGTGAAAGGATCATATCGAAGTTAAAAAACTCGCTTATTAATCCGCGATTCTATACAGCTTTGCAGCGCAGGATTATAATTAAGGTTTATAAAAAGAGGATCGTTAATGCGTTAATTATTTACGTACTTATATATTAGATAAGCGCCGTCACTTTTCCATGTTACAGATTTATTATACATAGGGCGACAGCGTTAGCAAATTTTTTTTTCGCAATTTAATACACTCAATATTTTTTTCTCATTCGCCTTTTTTGAATTTTTTCTCGTTCTTTTGTTTTTTTGTCAGAATCGTAGAAATTTTTTGGAACGCGTTTGCACGGACCAGTAAGTATATTTAAACATGGGATTGAAATTTCAAGGGATTTCATTTTGATACAAAAATTAGAAAAGCCAGCAAATAAAATCCGTCCTTCTTGTCACCTGGAATCGTTAATAATCTTAACAAATCAGTAGAATCTTTGCTGTTATTATCATTTTGATCGAACACTGTGCACACTCCGGGTTGTATAAAAATTTGGGAAAATAAATATAATGAAAATTAATTGCATTTAATTAGTCATAATTGCGTTAGCACCCTCACAGCTCATTGTCAGTACTTAATCTTAATAATTCGCTGCCTTCCCTTCTTTATTAATTAATACTTTTGAGAGATCATTTTACACGGTCCGTGCAAGCCTGGGTATACATACGTACCTTTACAATAGCTATGTATGTACGTAATGAAGCTAAATTCCAATTTTGCTTCAACGGGAAAAGGGTTGCGCCCAACCCTTCTATTATGTATATCCTCTACGTTTACCTATATGCATGTATGTATTCACATAAATATTATACATATGTACACAAAAATATCTGCAGTATATTATATCATGAGTATCAGTATCCACAATACGTATATATTTATAATCTATACCGCAGTAATCTCTGCTGCAGAAGCCAGCTATCGCGTATAGTAGATATATATCGCCCTATGTATTATAAAAAGTGTTATTAGTCTGAATGAAAGATAGACTATAAAACGATTTACGTACTTTTTCATCGTTTATTATAATTTTTTATCTCTATACAGAGATTACTGCTCGATTAATAACACCATTAATTCTATGGCGTATCTCTCTTTGTTATATAGAATAACTTATATACCAGCTATACGTAGATTTTTCTTTGTTTAAAACTATAGCCCCGACGTGATGTAACTTGATTAATTAATCCATATTTACCTCTGCGGTGTAATTATTCATTCTTGTGAAGGGGAGAGTTAATATAATAATATTTATGAACAGCTTAAGTGATCCTCGAAAATTTTCAGCAAGCTTCTTGTAATTATATACCTATATCATACCTACATACCTATGCATAGGTATATAATGGCGAAGAGGATTGGAATTAGTTTCGTTAGTGAATCGGCAATTTTTGAAGAAAAATATTCCTCCAAAAGTAATATCTCAGCTACGATACATACTCCACTTACTATGTAATCACTCGCGATATATTAATACTACAATTCTCACGTACGCCAGATTTTATTTGGAATTCAGGTAGACGGTAGATGGGCATATATTTGCTATATTAGATTGCGTAGGTAAATAGAAAACGTTATAAACTTCGTGCCGAAATTTATATCGATACATTTATCATATTATATAATTAGTATGTAGCTATATATACTTACTTTGCTCGACGTTTTAACATTATCTTTTTTTTCTTGTTCAAAAACCTTCCAAAATCACATATTTTTTATATTCTACTATACTTCCCTCTTTCGCAAATTGCTAATTTTCTCCCCTCGATTAATTCCTGAATAACTTTACCGTATAATTTATTTCGCTACGTTTATACAAATTTCAGAAAACGCAAGCCGTTGGTGCTGGCCGAATGAAACATGGGACAAATATTCAGATTATTCGGCATGTAACAACATAATATTATCACCTGTACAAGAAGCTGCAGGTACTGAGATTACCACGATGATCTACTTCATTGGATACTCATTTTCCCTCTTCAATCTCATCGTTGCTGTCTCTATATTTTTATATTACAAGTAAGTGGTTATTACAAGAATCATTTATATATTTATCATATAATAATTATACAAATACGCTGATAATTACCTCGTTGCTATATACACAATTGAATTCCCACTGTTCGTATACTAAATTACAGAAAATTTATTACATCACAAAGAGATACTAACAATAGGATCTGCATAAAGAGAAATCGCGTGTGTATGCGATGGACACTGAATTTAGTTTCTATTGTAATAGAGGGTGTAGAATAATGGGAATAGGAACCCGCACTTCTGTCCACGTCATCCACAGCTGTATATATCTACGTCTGTGCAAAACACTATTTTGTTAATTGTATATAACTAGCTATACGAATTGCGGTCGAGTTGTTTGATATTAATTCAATCCGATTTACTGGGTCAAAGATTTAGTGGATATTGATTGATATTTCGAATCTAAAACTCGCGCGCTAACTAATTCCGTTACGCGCTGCGTATATGATAATTTATTGTAATAATATTTTATACTTTTTTTTTCTCGAACTTCTTTAAATGTATACCTTGAATATTTATATATATGGGTATATAATCTGTATGAAGTTCAATCAATCAATCAATTCTCAAAAGTTTCGTGGGCGAACATTATTGATATATAAGTAATGGCATTAGCTAACTTTCGTATAATATTACATTCTTGTTCATATATATCCATTCATCCGTGAAAATAAATTCTTTATATACAATATCGAGGGAATTCAATTTTAACGCGCTTTCCTATATACGTATACATCTATAAGTATAATAACTACCCGATACCTATACCTATGTATATCTTGTCTGAATCCTTTCTAGCACAGATTTTTTTTTGTTATCTGCTCCTGATATACTATACGATGGACATATACGTTAAAGCAATTAATAACTATATGATGTACAGAATTTCGATAACTTGGGGATAAAAAATTTATGATTCAATAAACTTTCGCCGATTAAAAGAGAGAAAAACCGAATCCCAATCAATTTCAATTACGTCGTATACAATATAATACCTATGATCCGATCAGTGATATCGGATCGCAAAGCAATTAAAATTTAATCTTAATCTTGATATAGTAGGAAAATGATCTCGATATTATAAGTGCAGTGTGAATTATACGGATTAATATACTTTGAATTATAATTAAATTTGATAATTTGTAATTATCTATTATTTGTTACAGGGAACTAAGATGCCTCAGAAATAACATTCATACAAATTTAATGTTCACATATATCTTAGCTGATTTAATGTGGATTCTAACAACCGTAATGCAGGTAATAATCATTATATTTTATCACCTATTTTAGAGACATTGCAGTTTTCAAAATCCCGTATAATTGTAATTGAATAAAAATAATTGAATAAAACTATAGTACAGCGAAATGAATATATTTTCAAAGTACCTATGTTACTGCAGATATCAACGCAGACGGATCTTCCAACTTGTATAATATTTATCTCCCTTCTAAACTACTTCCATATGACCAATTTTTTCTGGATGTTCGTCGAAGGTGTGTAATTATATTCATTGAAAATCTTATAAATGGAAAGACAAAATTTCTCGATTTAATAATACATAATAATAATCGAATTTATAACAATCTGTCTTTTATATGCGTGCAAAAGTCAATAATACTATAATGTATGATATAATAATATATTCCATCATTTCAGGATTATATCTGTACCTGTTAGTGGTGAAAACCTTTACCGGAGACAATATCAAGTTGAGACTCTGTCTGATTATTGGCTGGGGTACGTCAGTCTTATTAATAAATCGATACATTTATACTCTATTATACATATATATATATATATGTAAGGGCCAGCCCGTGCTAAATTGACCCTATTTCTCTCTCATTCGTGGATGGCCAATGCCTTATATATAAGCGAACAGTTTTGATATAAGACATTTTATGTCGAGTTGAAAGAAATCAAGAAATTGGGGTGAACCATTTATCATACGTCGAATTGGCATGGAATGCACCATATAAATTTTTCTAGTTTGAATTGACATGAAATCTACTATATATACATTTTTCATCTATACGGAATATTTCATATCAATCAAAAACAAATATAGTATTGAATACACCAAATAATATACAGGCTGTTCCATACCAATTAGAAATCCGGAAAGCCGGTTCGAATTGGCATAAAATACACTATACATTGTACATCGAAGCATGAATTACAGTTTTTTATACATAATTTAAATTGCCCTTTTCTAGGATTGCCATTACTCGTTATTGGAACATGGGGTATCGCTAAATCATTTCAAGATGCTTCACAGGGTGGTTTGCCCACAGTATGATTCCAAGTATAATAATTATTTAACTTCATAATCCGCATCCACAATCTGAAACTAATTTCATTTCAGGAAGTATCATTATCCAAGCATTGTCCATGGATGACGCCACATTCAACCGATTGGTTTTTCCAAGGTCCAACAGTTGTCGTTCTCTGCATGAACGTCATATTCCTGTTCATGATCATGTGGGTGAGTTGAAAAGGTTCAAAAGACCAGTTATTCTCCTGAATTACAGATTCTACAGGATAGAGTTCATCTCAAGCATCGCAAGCCACTGATCATAAATTGCACTGTTACAGGTACTAATAACAAAACTGAGATCAGCAAATAACGTGGAAACTCAACAATACAGAAAAGCTACCAAAGCACTTCTCGTGCTGATTCCACTCCTAGGAGTTACTTATATATTAACATTCGCTGGCCCTGAGCAGGGCCATGTACGTGATATATTTGTGAACCTTCGCGCGGTACTGCTCTCTTCTCAGGTAACTTGTTACGACTTATTTTATAGCTGCGAGTTAAAACTCATGGTTTATGTATAATTTATAGGGACTTTTGGTAGCGCTGTTTTACTGCTTCCTTAATACCGAAGTCCAGAATACCGTCAGGCATCATTTTTCAAGGTGGAGTACAGCCAGAAATCTTGGAACTGATAGGCGGTACTATAGCTATAACAATTGGTCTCCACGTTCGAGAACGGAGAGCATAAGGTAACGGAGAAGGAGACATTAGCAAACTGAAACATACAGAGCATTCTTCTGTGGAATTAGTTGCCTAATATATTCATTGGTTTTCTTAGACTCTATTGTCAACCGTCTAATCCTTATCGGAAAAGGGAATCTACAGTGAGCGAAACAACAACAACTACAGTTATTGGGCCCAATTCAACGACAGCTTTTATAGAGCGTGAAAAAAAGGCGATATCCGAAGACCTTAACGAATAGAGAAACAAAAGAATATATCCTATATACCCTTATTATATTTTAAGATAAATATATTATGTATACATCTAGGTGTATATCATTGTTCATAACAAAGTATACACCCGTATATTATCTATATATGTACAATAAGCGATATTATGTATAATATTACTGGCATCGTTATACCTATTACATTTCTATAAACCAGGGTAAAAAAAAAGAAATTTTCCCTCTCTGTATGTGATGTGTAAGATTTGATTGATTTTATACTATATGTTATTTTTCTAATAATCAAATGAAATCATTAATTTTTGCTAATGAAGAAAATTTACTAATACTTACACAGAAATTCTATATGGTACAAGGTATAATCATCATATCAGATATAATGAATTATGTGAGAAGGATGATTCAATATTTCGATATAGATTCTATATTATCTTCGTGAATGTTTAATGTGAAAATTTAACCGAATTTAAATTCAAACGACACTTTAGTTTTTTATTGTATTTTTTTCAGACTGATTCAATACTGTGTTTCATATTTATGAAATAATTCAGAAAAGAGAAAAAAAAAGGCATTGTATAATTATCGTTTATTCATAGTATTCACGAACAAACAAAGTTGTTTCTTCTTTTTGAATATATAACAATTTGTTTTATCAGAATGAAAATATGTCCATTTTCCAAGAGTGCCTAGAATCGTGTGAAATTCATACGTTGCCATAGAAAGATTCAATTCTTATTATTGATAATTTGGAATATAACAAAAAATTTGTTGAATAAAAGCATTATTAGTTAAATACATGAAGCAAGTTATCAAGGCAATAAATAGGTGGATTTGTAGTAGAAAATAAATACTTATTTCCAGCTGCTATATCAATATTTAGATAGTAATTCAATTATATTTAGTATCCATTGATTGATGTTATATTGGGTATTGAAAGAACGAGTGAAAAACTTTCATCAAAGGCAACTAGTCGTACATATTTTAGATTCTCTAATTTGGACATGTAATATATAATATAACAAGAGAAATATTGCATTTCAAACAAGCACAAAATAAAAAACTGAAATATATATAGTATACTGTATATATTCGCCAATAAATTAGCACGAGGTGAAAAAGCAGATTATATTTTGCTATGCATGCTCTGCTGCGAGTAAAATTGACTTTCATAATTTGATTAGTTTGAAACCGTTGAAGAACAAGAACAAGAAATTTAGGGTATATACAGAAGAATGACCTACTGTAACAAGAAATTAAAATAAACTTATAAACATAAACGCAATCAATTTATAATAATATATATATTCTCTAAATTGAACGAATGAATGAATGAATGAATAGCGTTGCGATAATATATCGAAATATCAATTAAATTTGGAACAGTATATGATAAGATCTTGAGAGAAATAATATCGTTTAATTAATTAATGAATCTTATGTAATTTTTTTTTTTTTTTTTATATTCATCGATAATTTAATATTACAATAAAGAACTGCATACCCTCTAATATTGTTAACTGTCTCGATAAGAAATCAATGTTTGTATGTATGTAATGTATGTATCTAATACCTAAAACAAATAGGTGTGTACAACTTTATGATACAAATATATTAAGACATTTTATTTTATATACCATTTAACATTATAATCAGGAGCTGTTTTTAGCTCCAATTTATTAAACCCTTTCTCTCTATTGTTGTTATGGTTTTCATTTTTTATTTTTTGTTCAATGTTTAGAGCAATCAATTCTGTTTTACTAAACTCGTTTGGTATAAAAACGAAAGAATTGTAAATCATCATTTATTTTTACCAAAGTTCATCATTAGGGGAATTTATTTCCCAAATATATTATCGGATAATTGTTAAGAACTACGCACATTTACGCATTATCTTTACACACTCATCCACCACTGATAGTTGCTACTCATTTAGGAGGTATTAATCTCGACGTATCTTCGTGGTTTTGGTACTTTGGTTTACTATGCGTAAACGGCAGGTATCGATACTTCACCATATGCTGTAACAAGTTTATTAATCGTATTAATAAATCGCAATGGATCAACAATCTGAAGGAACTAAAGTTCAATATTCAAGATTCTGATTGATTGAGCCCATTTTTATAATAGTTTAATACTTTGACTGGCTATTACCCTTGGATCTAGGTCACAGAATATAGTTATACATTATACATAAGAATTATGCGCATTACAACGATTATAATTGAAAAAAAAGCTTTATACCTTAATTTGCCGCTTCATAGTGATGCAGAAAAGTGTTATAAAGTACATAACGAGGATCGGCCAAAATACTGGAATATTAAAGCAATCAAAGAAGGTGCAGATCATTGCGAATACCGTCGACTTAGTCACTGAATACCAGAACTTAAATTCAGGTAACCGTCTTATAAATGGCCTGAATTCTTCGTTTGACCTAGTGGGGAGTTCCGGACCGTCGCAATCTGTAATATAAATGATACTCAATTAAATGGCTTGAAAAAAGATAAGAAGCGGGTTTGATTTCTCGTTTTTCATTCATCAAAACTGAATCAAAAACTCATTGAGTTTCAATTTTGATAAAAATCCATGCTCACCATCAAAGTCCATCGCAGGATCAATTTTTGGCGTCAGGAATGCGATGAACAGATTAAGGTGGTAGATCCCCAACGCATATGTGACGATATACCATCCCTAAAAATGGAAATTGAAGGATTATAAATTAGTGATTGATTTTGATTGAAAAGAGAATCGAAATTTGGATAGTACTCACTTGTGTTAATAGAATACGCAGAATAAATATGGCTAAAAGAAATGCAGCAAATATCCATCTTGATATTGCATGAGGAGTCCACAAGTCGAGATAACTTTGATATATCTGAAATAAGAAAAACTAACAGTGAAAAAATGATATCAAGTAATCGCAAGCTAAGATATGCTCTATAACTTGAAAACTGTTTAATTACAGGGATTTAATTTTCACCTGTGATATTCTAGTTAATCCTTGACTAAAAAAGTTCCTCCTTGGCGTCCCACCCAAATCTTCATCTTGCATCATGGTAATTAACTATAATAGTATTAAAAAAAATTTGTCTTTATTGTTGTTTTTCTTTGGAAACATTCCTAGTTTGAATCTCAAATATTTATATGCTGTGAAACTTTGTATTTAATGAACTTATAGGAGTGAATTTCAACGGGTTATAAAGTTAGTCATTATCAATTTTTTTTCTTCTTCTCAATTTTTAGTATAGTAGAAGATAACGAACTATGGAGAGAAATTGTTTGTCTGACTCAACCGATTGTGTAACACAATGATAATGACAAGACTTTTATGGTACACTTTTTTGTGACGAATTTTAAAGACTTATGATTTACGAAATAATAGATAAGTAACAACAAGTCATTGCTGAAAAATAAAATGTGTGAAAATAATAGAATATAATGAAAACATCCGACTTGTATTCTACTATAGAAAGGTAGAATTCGTCAAATAAACTGAATATAATAAAAATAAATCGCGCGAGGAATGGAAAATTTTATTAATTATATTTTCTAGGCTAAAAAATGGTCACTTTCATTGCAAACTATAATGTGGTTAAAGTGGGGCACTAAGTAAACTGAGACTAGTTATAGTGGAAGCGAGTTAAGCGTGGCAAAGGAAATCCTGAATAATAATGAAGTACGAAAAGCAGTAGAGTAGTAGGTCATTGAATAGGGAATAATATTAATTAAGGTAGTTATAACCTAACCTCTAAATCGTATATAACTTCAGTTTGGTAAAACCGCTTAGTAAGTTGTCATATGTTATAAATAGTGTTATATTTTACCTAAGGGATACTCTGTGTCAGCCGACCCTTTGATCTAACAATAATAATAGGTGATAAGAAAAATATTACACGTCACAACATAAATGGCATACTATAGAATAGGATTATAGAATATATTAAAGAATTCCTATTCTATTCTTTTTCGCGAAGAAACTTCCTTAGGCTGACGACGGTGGCCGATTATCATTGGTTCAACTTACTCCCAGAGGTCGCCACTAGTCGAACTTACAAATTTCAGCAGTAGTATTACCAAAAGTAGAAAGGTAACAAAGATGAGAAACATGCGATAAATTACCTCATTCTTACCGACACTAGTTAGGCTCTCTATCTCTCTCTCTTACCCTAACCCCAGTTCTCTTATCTGTCATTTATCGGTTCTCGTCTAAACACATATTCGATACTTGGAAAAGAAATATGCGGTAATAAAGTCCCAGAATTAAGAGGTGAAGATATAAGTTTGTACTAACATTGAGATGTGTTGAATCTGTCTACATTGTATTAAACTATGATTGCTTTTTAATAACCGTTTATAGGTTATGTTTCGTTATGTTATTTTAATTGGGAGTTTAAAATCGGGAGTTATATCAAAATAAATTGACGCTGCAGATTTGTCATCAATGCTATAATAGCCGAAAAATCAAGTAAATAAATAATTGTTTGAGGTTAGATTGCAAGAATGGAGGTTCCGTTGGAAAAGGTGGAGCTACAAGCAGACGTGTATATGGTCTGTCTTCAGCATGCTCTTTCGACAGAGAATTTTGAGGTCATGGGTCTGCTGATTGGGAACGTGAGTATTATATGTTATGTGAAAAAATGGTTTAATTGTTTTTATCATAACAGAAAGAATTAGTATTTTTTTTCTGATATCAATATTGCGAATAAAGCTGTGAACCTTAAAATTATACAGCTAGAATTAGGCGTTGCCAAAATATCAGCAGTTAAAATACTGCGACGATCAGACAAGAAGAAAGATCGAGTTGAAATATCGTCCGAACAAGTTTTGAAAGCAGCCGCAGAGGCGGAAAGATTGACGGTCGAACTTCAACGGCCGATGCGTGTTTTGGGCTGGTATCATTCCCATCCTCATATTACGGTCTGGCCATCTCATGTCGGTGAGAATAAGAAGTTTTTATTGTTTGAAATATAAGCCAATTAGTCAGCAAACAAAACTTAATGTGTTAATTACTTTGTTTCAGACGTCAGAACTCAAGCAACTTATCAAACTATGGATCATGGATTTGTTGGGTTGATATTTTCAGTTTTTTCAGAGGGCAAAGACTCCAAGGTTGAATATCAAGTTTTATTTATTAAGTTACTTTCTGTATCTAAGAATTGGAATCATGGGAAAAAAAAAACTAGAAGAGTCGATTTCCAGCATTTTCAGGCTATAATTTTGCTAGACATTCATTATATAAGTGAGAGAATGTACCAGAATTTGAGAATATCTGGAATTAAATTGTTTAGAGACTCACGTCTTTCTAGTTTTTAATAAAGATTTCAATAAAAGCTGAAGTCCAAAAGTTTGAAATGCATAATAAGCAGCAACAATATTTAAGGTTTAATTAACAATATGATCACAAGAAAATTTAAAAAATACTTATACTTCTATTTATTACAGGAACAAGAAGCGGTCGTCACTTGTTTTCAGTCACATAACGGCGAAGCGACTGAAATCCCATTAGAAATTCTCTACACCCCTGAATTATCGGAACAGTGTTTAAAAGTGGGTTCAACAACGCTTTTCAAAACCGAAAATCAATAATAGAGGCATTCTATAAATACTTCCATTGTTAATTCCATTGCTAATAATTCAAATCTTGTTTATTTATTCAGACGATGACTGATCTGCCAAAGATATTGGTTCAGGAAGAGGAGGACAGCGCTGAAGCATGTAAAAATCACCCTGACTTGATGGCCACCATTCATAATAACGCAGGTTTTGTATCAAATGAATAGATCAATTTTCTTTCCATTTAGAAAACTATGGAAACAGTTACAATAACATTGCAAATGCTTTTTAGTTCACACAAGAGCTCTAGCGCACATAACAGATATTGTGACGAGACCGCTGCTGTTAACGTTCGAGAAAAGGTTGGCGCTGAACAAAATGCGAGCTTCATATTTGCAGAGGCAACTTGAGGAGTTGCAAAAAGTCTATGCAGACTCAATGAAACATTAAGCCTGATTAAACCAGATAAGATTAAAGGTCCTGAGGAGATTTGCGAAATGGATTGAAAGATTTGAAAGAAGCTTTCTGGATTTGATATTGTTCATAGTAAATAGTTTCTATAATCTAAAACAAATAATTCAAATATTTATCCTAGTAAATTATGTTTTATTTAGAAGCTGTGAACGATGTGTCTGATATGTTTGTATTAGGTATTAACTGTATAATTGTAAATGTCTTCTGTGCAAGAATACAAGAACTATATATAAGTACTACTTATGTATAAAGATTTGTTTTAGAAAACTATAGTGCCTATGGTATCTTGTAAACCACTTATGGTAATAATAAGAAAATTAACTCGCTAGTAGCGATATATTAATTTACTAATTTACACGTATTTATCGATTCGTCGAATCCTGTTATGTGATAAGAGAAATAAAAGGTATGTATCAGCTTTCAAATTCATTTATTTCTTTCATTTGAGAATTTGAATATCTTCTGAATTAGGAAATAAGTGAAAAGTGATTGAATTCATATTCTAATATTGAAAATTTCCATAAATCGCGCCAAAAGTATCGACGATTGCGGTTGGTAGAGGTTAATTCTGACACGCGCGTCAATATCCTCATCTAATTTAGCGGCTAATCTAACAGAAAATAAGTTTTATCGCTAAATGATCCGAGAACAAAGCGTCACTACTTGAAACACGATATTTTCAGAATTAGAAAAGCTTATGGTTACGTGAAAATCAATATTTCACGCTTTTGTAACCACAGGTAAGATGACGTCACGCGTGTCACACCGATTCCACCAATCAGAGCAGACCTTGCGGTCTTCATTAGCTCCGCACCGGACTGTCCCGATCCAGACCACAGTGTGTCTGGCTCGAGCAAGGTCCTCTGGATCCTAACTTTGCTCTGTGAAATACTTTAAATACCCGTTAAATACTTTAAAATCTATACAATATGAAGTACATATTGGTAACCGGTGGTGTAATTAGCGGAGTAGGTAAAGGTGTGATAGCTAGTTCGTTCGGAACTATTTTAAAGAATTGTGGTATACATGTGACTTCCATAAAGATAGATCCCTACATAAATATAGACGCCGGAACTTTCTCGCCGTATGAACACGGTAAGTATTCTGATTTTTTATTGTAAATGAACTTTAAACATGTTCGTGTCTTGCATTTAAAGCAACTTCACCAATTCAGAAATTCCAGTTACAGGCCTTTTATCTCTATATAAAATGTCAAATGCTTGTCGGAAGCACACGACCATGTGGCGGGCGAAGCCATTTTGTTACAATACGCGCGCCGTTTTCAACGTCACATGACTTCCTATTAACACTCGTATTCGCTTCGACCAATAATCGATAAGCGTTTAAAGAACACATTGTTGCACATTTCAAACGGATGATAATTATATCTATATTTGCATGGCATTGTTGGGATATGAAATAATTTCCTTGAATACTATACTAGCGTAACAAAAAACTATGGTTATTCCAAAGTACGTATAACGTCGCTCTTTTGTTCCGTATGGACGAACAATGACGGGCTTCTGAAAATTAGCACAATCGACTCGGTTTCTTCGTAGATAACAAATGATATATAAACAATACACTTGTAGACGCACCTGTAATTTGAAACTTTTTATACTTACGCATTTATTTTTGTATGTAACTGAGACTAAAGAAAGTGCTCTGTTATTCTTATTATAATTGAACATACAACGAAATTCTATGCCTATATAGAAACTTAATACTTTATTTTCTACAGGTGAAGTATACGTTCTTGATGATGGTGGTGAGGTCGATCTTGATCTGGGGAATTATGAAAGATTTCTTGATGTTACTTTACACAAGGATAATAATATTACAACTGGTAAAATCTACCAATCTGTTATCACTAGGGAACGACGAGGAGATTATCTCGGTAAAACAGTTCAAGGTCAGTTTTTTTTGATTTCTGTTTACTCGTTATTTTCATCATATAATGGGTGTATTTGGTGTTTAGAATGCTGTTAAACAAAATTTTTCCTGAACAGTCTTTTCCCTAAAATAGTCACTTTTTGGAAAAAATCTTGTTTTTCAAGGATGGAAAAAAAACAAGAAAAATTGAATACAATTTTTACAAAATTCTCACACATTGTACTAAAAATTGAATTCACAAGCCCTACGAATTTGAACAATTTAATATCAAAATTCCTTTCTACCAGCCTTTAATTTAGATATATTTTAATTTCAAAGTTGTGCCGCATATTACGGATGCGATTCAAGAATGGGTTGAAAAGATGGCTAATCAGTCAGTGACACAGGATGGAAACAGGCCAGAGGTAAAGTTTTTCTTTCATCAACTAATACTAATGAATGAAACTGAGTAAATTGGTTTATCAAAAATCTTGTGAAAAAAAATGTTTCAGCTGTATTTTCTTATACTAATTTTTATGCTCTCTTATTTTAGGTTTGTATCGTCGAACTTGGCGGAACAATTGGAGATATTGAGGGAATGCCCTTTGTTGAAGCTTTTAGACAATTCCAGTTCAGAGTGAAGAGAGAAAACTTTTGTTGCGCGCATGTTTCTCTTGTTCCGCAGGTATATATCAATAAATGAATGAATAAATGAGGAATAGCACACTGCTCTATAATCCTATTCATTCATATTTATTATAGATTTCATTTTTCATTTACCAAATTCAACGCCTTTCGAAATTCTTCAACTTAATCTGCCAATAATACAATATACTATAAGAATACATGGAATATTCATATGATTTTTAGCCACGATCTACAGGTGAGCCGAAAACAAAACCTACTCAATCCAGCGTCAGAGAATTGCGA
The DNA here is from genome assembly GCA_963966615.1 of Tenthredo amoena. NCBI lineage: Eukaryota > Metazoa > Arthropoda > Insecta > Hymenoptera > Tenthredinidae > Tenthredo > Tenthredo amoena. The sequence continues at coordinate 1,870,696 of OZ016492.1, read as the reverse complement.
GGCTTAGGTTTGTCTCCGGATTTAATTGTTTGCCGATCTGAACAGCCAATCGGTGATTCTGTTAAGGAGAAAATTTCTAACTTTTGCCATGTCGCCCCTGAACAGGTGATTTTATATATTCAATTTTTTAATAATATACATATGATTTTAATATTATGATTGAAAAATTTCAAGTATAATATGAAAAATGGTGATATTCGATTTGTTAGTAATCTTAAAATTTTCAATTTCCAGGTGATAACGATTCACGACTTGTCTTCTATTTATCGAGTTCCATTGCTGATGGAAAATCAAAAAATCATTGAATTTTTGAGCGATCGACTGCAGTTGAATATTACAATGCCTAGACCTCGTCATTTCATGCGTAAATGGAGAGATCTTGCAGAAAGAATCGATCATTTACGTAAAGAAGTGAATATTGCTCTGGTAGGGAAATACACAAGACTTGAAGACTCCTATGCATCGGTTACCAAAGCTTTGCAACATTCGTCTATACAGGCTGGCTACAAACTGAATTTAACTGTAAGATTTCGGTTTTATCTATCACTCTCTTTAAGAAATCTTACCAACAGGATTATTCTACCACTAATTATCTAATAACAAACCAAGTTTTACATGAATACTCGAGACAGAGATCTCTGCTCTGTGAACTACGGAAATTGCATTAAATTCATGTGAAGTATTGTTTTAAACGAGGTTTACTTCATTTTTCATCATTAACACGTTCATCAGTCTGATTATTGCATCTATCACTAAAGTTTCTTCACCGATTCCAATTTTCATCGTTTACACCATGCGGAAGTATGTACCGAATAAGTATGTTTTCACGTAATCCTGTTCACAAATCGCCAGAAAAGTTTATTAACGGGAGAAATGTAATGTTTGTACCAATATGACCAAAAAATGATTTTCAAGGTGTATCAAGCCCTTAATCCTTGTAATTATCATCCTCTAATCATCTGAAAATATCCAATTTCAGTATATAGAGGCTGCAAGCTTGGAGCAGGCGACAAAATCCGAAAATCCTGTACTGTATCACGAGGCGTGGCAACAGCTCTGCAAAAGCGAGTGAGTTGATCGACCAATTATTACGAGATAAATTCGTATTACCTATTTTTGTTCTGACGAAAAATCTCAGAATTTCGAAATATTTATGAAATTAACATCAGATTTTAATACCGAATGATTTTCTACAGTGGTGTGATAGTCCCTGGTGGATTTGGCAAACGAGGAATAGAGGGAAAGATGGAGGCATGTAAATGGTGCAGAGAAAACGACAAACCTTTCCTAGGAATTTGCCTTGGCCTTCAGGCGGCAGTTATTGAATTTGCTCGCAACGTTTTACACCTGGACGGAGCTAATAGCACAGAAATTGATCCTGATACTAGTCATCCGTTGGTTATCGATATGCCAGAGCATAACCAGGGAGAAATGGGTGGAACTATGAGACTAGGAAAAAGAAGGACAAGATTCACAGCAGCTAATTCAGTGATAAGTGAGTATAATACCTGTGGAAATTGACCAAGACTTTTCTATTTCATGATTATCTGGATGAAAAAATCAAGATATTTGATTGTAACAGCATTTATTCAATTCAAATCTTACCCTTTTTGCAGAGCAACTATATGGCAATAAAGATGATATCGAAGAGAGACACAGGCATAGATATGAAGTCAATCCGAAATACGTTGCTGATCTAGAAGCTGCTGGGTTGAAATTCGTTGGTACGTTTAAAATGCAAAAAAAGAATCATTAACGATGATACAGAATTAGCAAATGAAGAATTCATGCTCAAACTTTCTAAATGGTTGATATTGTTGCTTCAAGGTCACGACGACGACAAAGTCAGGATGGAGGTAGTGGAATTAGAAGGACATCGCTATTACGTAGCGACTCAATATCATCCAGAGTATTTGTCCCGCCCTCTGAACCCTTCGCCACCATTTTTAGGACTGATATTGGCAAGTGTGGGTAAGCTGCAAGCCTACTTGGCTAGAGGTTGCAGACTTTCGCCGAGACAGCTTAGTGATAATGAATCTGGTAGGATTAAAATTTTTTTGAATGTTCCGATCTACTTTCACATGATTATGCTCATGAATATTATTCCTTTTTCAGATGAAGACGATGCAATTGTAGCAAAATTGCCATTACAAATAATCGACGAAACAAACAATTCCAGCACAAAAGGTTCAAATAATTAACTCTGACGATATTTAACTGTCGTATAAAAATTGATGAAATTTAGATTACAATAACTAAAACTTGTTACGGATGTCTTCATAGTAAATAGACATATCTCGCAGTTTAATATTGGAGAATTTGTGTAAACCTCTTTTTTGATAGCATTTTCAAGACTAGTAGTATAATTAGGAATAAGTTTGTTAAGTTGATTGATAGTATTTGTATACTATAACAACTGCATAGTTTCGAATGTTTTTTTTTCTTAAATGAAAGGTATTTTTTGAATCAGCCTGTTTGGCTATATTATATTTGATTACGCTAAATATATAAGTGCCAGATTTTTATATTGTATTACGACTGTTATATTTTTTACATCACGAAATAGTTTACTATTACCATATTTTATGTATGTACTATTTTGTTCTTTTATTCGTTGCTATATCAATCGTACGACGATATTCGCCAATTTGTATAAATTACAATGAATTGTCTATTGAATAGAAATCTCTCAATATTTATCGAATTATTTAGTACAAAAGTTATACTAATATCCAAATGTCTTTAAACAATTTGTATTAAAAATCCAATCTAGTTTTACAAGTATTAGATTAACTACTTTCCGTTTATTTTCCTACATTTCATAAGTACAATGTGACCATGTTGAGTTTCATTTTCTAAAATTTATGTATCCCGCTCACGACAAGAATATAAATTGTTTATATTTTAAATCTGACTCACTATTCATGTCCGTTATTCATTCCAAAATTTAGGAGCTCATTTCACTTCCTTTTAGGAAAGTGAACTCGTCTTCTGAAGAAAAGGTGTAGATGTATTTCTTGGAGAATATTTAGTTTGCGTAGAGTTATACTTGCATGAAGTTTACTTAACATTAGTTGGAACAGGATATTGTTTATTCTTTTTCAGTATCATTCAGATTATTTCACCAGGTATAAAGATTTTTATTCTTACAAAATTTATCTGTTAAACACCGTTTTTTTTTTTTTTGTTTCTTCATCTTCTACAAAAATGTTATAATCACTGCTAAAATTCTAAATACAAGCAACGTGTTACAGTAATCATCACCGTCTTCAATACCATACAATATTTTATTTCTATGTCGTTTATGAGATTCTATTGCATTCTAGTTTCTGTTTCATTTTCGTTTTAAATCTGCGTAGTTTGAGACAAGGTAAAAAATTAGAGATTAAACTGAATAGCAGGGTTTTACGGGCACTATAGATATATATGTATTTTCAAGTAGTAAAGAAATTTACCGCTTAATAACCTTATATCTTGAACAGCTACGTTACTGAAGCATATTTTATTGAATTCTTATTTATTGTATGTATGTACAATGTAACTTTCACATCGATTTTTTCCATCGATTTCAAAAGATTTAATTGTTTATTTCCTTCTCGAAATTTTCAAGTTTATTTTTATGTATTATAATTCAGAAACATTCCTTTGCTAGCACCCTGTTATCTATTATGAAGGCACAGCTAGGAAGTTGATTAATAAATATTAGGCGTATGCAAATCGTCATGTTATAATATTAAATTGTGAAATTACTCCGACTACAAAAAAAATGAAAAAAAGGCCTGAGTACATCGTATCTTCAGTAAGAATATAATCAAAACTTCAATTCAATGAACTCTTGCCTACTTCCTACTTGTAATCGATACTCATTGTCAGTTCATTTTCGATATTAAAATTATTTGAAGTAGCATCTCATCATCGATGCTTATTCTCATTGTTGATTAAGCGTGCAGAGAAAAAAACAAAAGGAAAAACAGAACAAATAGACCGTTTTTTTTGTTGTTATTTTGGAATGTATCAGAATCGTATACATATTTATTTTCGCAATCAAATCGTTGATTCATATAAACTATAAAATAAAGGTGTGGTTCAATTTCTAAATAATGTATTATAAAAATCACGTTTATCAGCTTCTTATGTATAGCTAACGATCTGAGATTCTGCTTTGCATAGATATATTAGGTAGATTAGAAAATTATCAAGAATTTTCGACAATTTCATTGCAAATATGGTCAAGTCCAGAAAAATAACTGAGATCTTGAACCACAACTGAATGTTAAAATTTTATTCACTACAGTGAAATATGTACATAATAGCAGCGAGTAATGTGATGGTGATGTGATTAAACCAGATTCTGTGTAAGGGCAATAGGCATTACATTAAATACGATAAATAATCGCAACAAGTTACATAGAGAGTAATAATATTATCGAATATCAAAAAAAAAAAAAAAATATATATATATATAAAAATAAAATAAAATAAAAATTGAAAAAATAATTAAGGTCGTTAAATGCACATTGGACGGTAATCATATTATAAACTAGTACACAAAGGGATAAATATAGGTATAAAGGAAGCAAATAGATAAATACAAATTGAAGTATGTGTTAGTGATAAAAAATGTTTGTACATCGACCGAGATCCGAAGTCTCTGATTATTATTACTATTATTATGTTTACTACTTATTATTTTCTTTTATTTTGGCATTTATCTCACTCACGAGATCAAATTGCATTATCAAAAAACAAATATTAAAATCGAACTACCAAATTGGGAGAATATATTAATCAATGGATTTATAAAACTAACATACCTAACTAAATAATCGATAATTAAGATTGATAAAATCAAGATTAAAGATTCTATTTGGACATTTTGGCTAAATAATATATAAAAAAAAACTAAAATCTTTTACTTTAGCAATAGAAAACTCAGTTTTGAATCTCAATATCTTCTCAGATTCAGGAATTAATTAAAAAAAAAGACTACAGAATAAAAAACCTTATTGAAAACTGTTATTACTAAAGAGATTCTACGTTGAGGAGTATGAATGATCGATTTATCTGCTGCCCAGCACATCTTTCTTTGTGAAAAGAAGAAAAGAAGCCTTGGTTCGTAAGTTTGTTTGGCGCGATGTTCTCGAAAATATTATATGAACCATTCTTTCTTTTTTTGAACTTGATGTCCAGTCGTCGAATGGACAACGGCAGAATCCGGATCAAGAGCTATTTCTGCGCCCTTATCTTCCTGTGTTAAATACTCTCCCTTATGTCTAGCCATGTACCTTCCAATAAGCATTGCCATAATTATCAAAGCGATCAATATAACGGCTAACACGCTGCCCAGTATAGCTGTATCAGTTTCGTTGTAAGCTTCCCTCAATTTTTGTTCATCTACTTGCAACGGCGGTCTAGTCTCTACTATATTAGGTGGATGAGTGATCGGCTCAACTCCGCAGAAGTCTTCGGTCAATGGGGTACCCAATGATCTAACATTAGCAGGTCCGCTTTCTTGGAATAAAAGTTTCAGTGGATAAATATCATCGAATTCAACCCTAGATATACACCCTGTGAATCCTTCCGTCATAGATTCGTTTCTACCGATATACATGTATTGTATGTTATTGAATTGTGCATCTGCAGAGGCTTTTATATTAAAATCGAATAACTTAGGCTCGTAGTTATCGACCTGGATCACCAAAGTAGCTCCAGAATTTCTCCTGCTTATTCTCACATCGTGGTATTGACCGAGTCCAAAGTGTTTATCAGGGAATATCACCTCTTGTCTTTCAAAACCAAAGTCAAATACTACCCGGAGATGACCGCTGTTAGAAACCATTATAGTCATGTATTCTCCAGTTATATTTGAAATTAAGCCGAGCAAGAAACCCTTCGGGTTTGTCGTTGTGAATCCAACTCGAATTTTTTCCACTATAGTCGAACGCCAGCTGCCCATAAAGTCGTACTTTATCATTGAACTTTGTCTCATATTTACACCAATTTCTGAAACCGAAGAATACATGTTCAGTTAGGTATTTATTAGAGAAAGAATGGAAGTTCTTATAGAGTTTTGGAAGCATGATTCGTACCGTCAGCACAAATCGGTCCTTTGAAAGCTGTCCATCGACAATCGCACTTATAATCGTCAAATCTTTCGAGACAGGTTCCGTTATTGAGACAAGGATTGCTTTCGCATCTCCCAACGCAGTCAGTGCTGACTCCGTACAATCCCATTCTTGCACGGCCTCTAAGATCCTGTAATTGTCCATTCAGAAGCATGGATCTTATGCATCCGACAAAACCGTCTCTGTAATCAGTAGTAGCTCCAATAACGAGGTCAGAAGTGAGATGCAGCGCTCGCACTGGGCCCGGAGGTTCTCTAACTTCATTTTTCAAAGCTCCGTCAATAACGATTCTTGCCTCTTTGCGATTTCTTTCTACTGATACAGAATGCCAGCGATTATTAGCCAGGCTGTAAGATGTTTGAACGCTTACTGCCAGCGGGCCACCACCAGCCTGATATTGGAAATGAATCTGGTTTCCACCATTGATGGATACTTTTATGTAGTCAGTGGGTCCTTTGCTGTGAATTATTACAGCATCTTCAATGGTGGTTTTAAATTCGAAATAAATATCGCCGCTGTGACCGATGTCAAATGTTGGAAGATTTATTGTAGCATCGACGATGCGGAAGGTGACAACATTTTTGAACAGGTCTGTAACAAAAATTATTACTTGTTAAATTGTGGCAAACAAAATTATTGAGAAGGTATTATACACCTTGGAGATAATTTTATTTCAAAGTGCTGGTTCAATGTGGAAAATTATTTGAGATGTTAAGGACTTTGTCCTCACATAGATCGATTGCATCGAAGAAAAAGTGGTTGTCGTAGGCGACAGGTTGCATTGTTCATCGTAACTTCTTCAAATTTGAAAGAAATAATTTACACTCATGTAATTTTGGGGGAAATCAATGATATTCGACGTATTTAATCTTCAGATACGAAATGTTTTGGTTTTAAACCATTTTTTTGTTAAAGTCGAAAAAAAAAGTGTTGCGCACTGACAACAATAGGAAACTAGCTTTATCTCTATAGATTATTGATTTGCCCTGAAATGACATCATTTTATAGCATTGCCTACAAATTTCAAAGAGTTTCGATTGACAATGTGACCTGTGCCCTGAGACAACCACTTTTTCTCTAGGAGAATCAATCTATGTAAGGTGGTGGCTGTACAATCTCAAATAATTTCTAATTACGTATGAAAATGGTAATTCAAAAAAAAAAATTATTTCAGTATTTGGAATGGCCAATATGATGTTATCTTTTATTATCGTTATATATTTTTATCATTCTTTTTAAATGGGGGTTCAAAATATTCAATAATATACAACTGGGGGTGGAATTCAAAGGTCATACTATTCTGGCTATTGGGACTTCTAGTTATGCTAGTTTTTAATTATCATGTAATGAATAATTTCGCTAGAGTTTCTGAAACTCACGATCTATTTATATTATAATCTACGATTGGAGTATCTCGATTTACAATGTGGGTAGATAGAGAGCGCACGGTACCCGTAATAATGGTTTTTTACTCGTGCGAGCTACAACAAGTCTAGAAAACTGTATGTACTGTTATGAGCAGATGTTGATCTTCTCTGCTTACCCAAATAATTACTTCTGTTTACCCACGGTAATTCAGTCCCTTATAAATCAATTTAATCAAATTAGAAAAGCCCTTAATCACCAAATATACTAAATAATTGAAAAACAATTACCATCCCCTTCGCACATCAGAGGCCCTAGAGTATATCGCCCCTCTTTCTCATCTAGTGGTGTCCCAGTGTCACCAAACCGCAGTTGTTTAACAGGCAGATGTTGTTTGTCTGTAATATCTCCGCCATCTTCTAGCCAGCTATCGAACCCAGAATCACAGTTACACCACTTAGTAGGCTCAACACATGTGCCTAGGATTCCGCAGTCGCATTTACGGGATCCCGGCAGCGCTCCGCCCCAGTAATCCATGCGTTGATTACCTCTGCTAACCCACCAAGAACTGGGTCTGAATTCCTCGCCGAATGGAGCTGTAAAACGACGAAATTAAACACCCAAATTTCTCCTGCCTTGAAATTTTTGACTTTCTCATATATTTCTACAAACTTGGAGAGTTGAAGAGCCTCGATTGTTTGCAAGCGTAGTTTATCTTCTGTGAACAGCTAGTAGATCGATTTAACAGCGCTTCTATCTGGTCAAAGTCTGCGTCGTAGTTAACGTCTTGAATAAAACTACCCGGTTCTTCAAACCCATCGACCGGCGTAGGTTGTTCGTTGCTGTGTCTAAGAACGGTCATTATTCTTCCATCAGAGTAGAATTCGCAGGTAACAGGGAATGGGCGAAGAGGGCCGCTTCCGTCGACGTCGATCTTAACTTCAGCTCTCTGATTGACTGAATTCATGTTTTTGTATGCCTCACAGGACAGCGGATTCAACGCTGCAATTTTAGAAAAAGAATAAGTTAATTATACCCGCAGATTTCGTTTTATTGAATGAGTTTCCTTGCTAAATTCGTTTGTTACTTACAAGTGTGACACACAGCTCCAGCGTAACCAGTGTTGGTACAATCGCAGAAGAACTCATCCGAAGTCTGACGACAAATACCGGAGTGTTTACATGGATTTGGATTGCAGCGATCCACCATTTGGCAGGCGTCGAAAACAACCTCATTCTTGCAACAGTATTCATCCTCTTTCCAATCTGTTGGTAGCTTGTAGTTACCGTCGATACTTATCATCCTCATACAGCCAACGAAGCCTCTAGATGTTCCCGTTCCGATGACACCGCCACCTATCAGGTATAAAGCACCGGTAGACATCTCTAGAAGACGTGTTGTCCGCATTGGACGACCGTCGACGTTCAGAACCAGACTGTCTCTCGCTATGGTTAATATGACTTGATGCCATTTCCCGTCGTTGAATGTTTCTTCGTAGTTGTCTAAGGTCACTCTTGGGTTTAATTGAGTCTGAATTTCAACCTTTAGTTTACCCTCTTCAAGGAATAACTGAAAAGAAATAAAGACTTTAAATGATACTCTTTTCTTTATTATCATATTGCTCCGAATATAGCTAGAGGTTTTTGACTGCCGGTAACGCCAGAGAAAATCCTCCTCGATTTATATTTAGGAGAATAGAGTTAGAAACCTACTTTAACATATCCTGGAGATGTAAATTGATGGTATAGAATCAGTCCTTGGTTTTCATAGCTTCTAAATGAGAGGGAAACGTTCATTGAAAAAACTCCCTCGTATCCTTTGAGTCGGGCGAATGAGCTCGCAGTTAAAAACGTTATAGGAATTATCGGAGGCTCTGGACAACTGTAGATAGTGTTTACTTTATGATATCTTAGATTTTCACCAGTTAATTCAGTCTCTTTAAGCTCGTGTATAAAACTGGTTGTGTTTAGGTAAAAGTTTTCTATACATCCAGTGAAATTCTGAGTTACGACCAAGCCATCCTGCTTGTTTGGAACTCCGCCGATGTAGAACTATAAACAAGAGTAATCAGTTATGGTCTTTCTGCCACCTTTAGGGTCTGTATGACGACAAAAATGGGACACTCACTCCTCTGTTCAAGTCAAGTCGGTAAAATTCTCCCTTGATTCTTCCTCTGATCAATACTCTGTCTACAGAGAAAGAAATCGTCCGTCTATTCCTGGATATCACAACATCGTGCCACATATTATCGTCCAAAAGACTTCCGACTGACAAACTAGTCATCACACCAGATCCCAAGTCGATATTTAATAGCATTCTGTTATCCCTCAACTGTAGAGCAATGAAATCCCCTTGCGTTCCTCTTGAGTATACCAGCACCCCATCCGCGTTGTTTGTTTTGAAACGAAAACGCAGAGAATGACGGTCTGTTTCAATCGGTTCTCTAAGAAGATCCCAGAGAACGAGGGAAGAGCCGTTAAACGACAGGACATCAGACACTGTGATTAAAAGATAGGTTCATTATTTAGAGACTGGAATAAAAGTCAAATAAACATTGGTAATCTAGTAGTAAGGCTTAATTACCATAGTCGCATCCATAGAGTTCGATTCTTAGGGATATTCTATCCCTCCAACGAGTTGGATTAATTCTAATCCACTGCGCTATAATAGGCACTTCGAATTTGTTCAATGTAATAGTATCTCCGTTCACGTTTCCTTTAAACATCTGTAAGGAAATTTATAGTACAATGAATTGGTTTGCAATACTTTTCCAAACTATTAGAAACCCTAAAGCCAAACAAATAGGAAAAAACACGGGGACGATGAACTATGAATAAATGTTTGGTGTCGATGAAATGAATGTTCATAAATGCAGAAAGCAGAGTTGTGCATGGGTTGTATTAGTCAAAATGTTAGTGACGAAAGCATTGAGACTTAAAGATAACTGTTCCTACATAAATTCCTAAAAATAACGTAATATATGGCTCTCGAAACTCGTGGGGCTCCTTGCCTGCCTGCTAAACGAGAAGAAGACTTCATCTGAGATCTAAATCATTTCAAAAGTACAAAAGACAAACAGGAATTGATTTTTTTTTTTCAATATTTTTTCTCAGTACCTCGTCCACCCCATCCTGGCTTTCATAACTGGTCCAAGCTTGACCGTCGCTTGAATACTGGACGATATACTCAGTCACGTATTCGTTTGTGTGAGCACGACCGCGGGTCGCGATGCTTCTTATTTCGTATCTATCCCCCAGCTCGATTGTGAGATGTTGATCATAACTGCTACTTTCTGGTGACCATGCAGAGTCCCCTGGAATTCCCGGAGCCCGTATCCAAATGTTGACAGAAAATAGTAGAAGCGAAGCAGAAAGAGAGAAAAAGAAGACACAGAATATGAGTCAAGATTATTGTTGTTGCTTCCTTTATTACTCAAGAGAGTCTAAATTCCAAATCGTTTTTCTCTCAGTGTGTTGAATTTTCTGTCAATAATATGCAGCTAATGTTACTACCAATAATGCTATCGCATTGTCACCCATAGAAATATTTAAAACCAACATGCAGACACAGATCTGTACAATGTTACCCATGCATAGTTACTTACCGTAATTAACTACTATTCAAAATTATCATTCTATAAGTCTTTTGACCCACTAAACTACACCTCATTAATTATTAGTGCATCTGATATCCAGAAATTTCGTTTTCGGTGATCCGCTAAAAGTACCTTAGTGTTGCCGTCCTCCTCTTTGTAATCGGCATAATCAAGACCGTTCGTTCCATAGCTGATACCGTACTCCATAACATATTCGCTAGAATGCGGACGTCCCTGGGTAGCCAAGGACGTCAGATTCATCACTTGGCCCAAGTCGACGATCAGGTACTGGTCAAAATCAGAACTGCTAGCTGTCCATGCGTTTCCGCCTATACCACAATAATACGTACGCATGCAAGCAACTCAAACTTAACTTAAAAGAAGGCATTTCTATTCTTAAAGATACCAGATATATGAATAATAAACTAAATCATTATCAAATCATAACATAACTTTCTAATATTTATGATATTATCCAAATCTTTCATACTTATCAACTCTAACTTTACGTTACTTGAAGTCAACTCATATTCAGCTCAGTAATGAATCGTGAATCGATTGCTTCTACAATTGTGGTATACAGTACTATAAATGCCCGATGAGATCAAATATTGGCTAAATCTGATAAGTGTGACAAGGAATCTTTCTAGGTCGTTTGTTTGACAGGGGGTAAATGAAGGCAAAATATGTGGGAATTTATTTCAAAGTTTTCGCCGTTGGTTCAAAGGACTTAAAACAGCAAAAACATATAACAGGATGATAGGGAGCATCTGGTGCGGCATGTGACGGATCAATAAAGTTGTTTACGAAGAATCTATAGTAGACCCAAGTAGTTGAGGGAGAATAATTAAGCAACGGATATTGATTGATTAAGTCTGAGAATGAATGCAGAAGAGATAGTTATTGAGACGATATTAAGAACTATATAATAAATATTGTAAGTGATAATAGGAACATAAGTTCGGATATGTAGTATGTTTATCGTTTATTTATTCACCCACTGATTAACTTCATAATACAACTGTTATTCTAAAGAAACAACCCTGACCTTTAAAATATAAGATTAATATATATTTTTCTTGCTAAAGGCTTATGTACGAATTGTTATCTGTTAAAATTACGCCAAATCTCTATCCGCTACTTTAAATTAATACACAGCATGTAAATCTGATTTTTACCATGTTATCCGGGTCTTTCTGGCTTGGCAAAGTACCTTTTGCAATATTCAAAGTCTAACGGATGTAAGGGAACAGAATTTTCCATCAACTTTTCAAAGCTGATTTCCTCGAACCCAGAGCTACGCGATTCTGGAGCAGAATTATTTTCCTGCAAGGCAACAGCTACGCAGTGGCTCGAGTCTATCAGAGATTCTTCAAAGAGCCAATCCTGCTTTACCCCATCTAAATACAACTCTGTGTCTTTAACTAACTGACCAGGCAATAATCTTGAGTTAACTTTGAAAGATATTTTAGACAAATCCATCGTTATCCCTACACCGATTGCTTTAACGTAGCTTTCCTTCAGCGACCAGAGTCTACAAAACATAGAAACTTGGTCAATATCAGAGCCAGATTGATTCCCTCTGATCGTTTCCCACTCGGAGGGTGAGAGATTCCTATTCATGATCCTGAAAAATTCTTTCAGTTTTTTCCCGCCGGTATATTCAAGCTTCATAACATCTACTCCTAATAAAACATCTCTAACTTCACCGGCCAGGACTGTGTAGCTTCCTTGATGCGATACGTTTAAGTTGAGGCTCTTAATATCGGCGTTTAAGATAGGCCGACTATTCTCATCTCTAGCAAACAAAATCTTGTCGTAAGGAAGACCTGAATATTCATTGACAAATTTACGCATTAATAATCTTCCGATTAGAGAAGCTCGCGCATCTTTTCTGAACACGAATCTATCTATTCTTTGTTTTTCTTCTAATTGGATGCAGGATATAGACTTGAGCAATTCTGACTCGCTAGGATCCCATTGCAGCCAATTAAACACCCAACGTATACTAGGCTTAGACATTTTTATGCTACCCCTCATTCATCAGAGTCTATAATATCAAAGAAAAATATTATTTTCGATTATTTCTACGCTACTTCATACGGGACTTCTACGTCACGGCTTCCTTTGAAAAATCTTGAAACTTCCTAGCATCCACCTGAAGCAAATATATATAATACTCAGTTTTCTATTTCTTTTTCTGTAGGATGTCTTAGCTATGTCTCTTCTACATTTCAATGTCAAGAATGACTTTTTTCATGCCCATCGTTTACTTATCAATGCTTTTTGTTGGATATGAAATCATGAAACCAATTTTTCAAAGTTTCTTGATTGCCAAAAGAAGTACTGTTACCCAAAATTGATCAAAACATTTCTTCTGTCATCAAAAAATTATAAAATCAATTTTTTTGAATTTCTTGTTTCATTCGTATTCACTTTTCCGGACATGAAAGAGTTCGACAATGTACTTATGAACGATGAGTCAGTGGGTGATCGACAAAATATTTTAACAGATATTTAAATTTGTAATATCAAAGGATGAACACACGTGGGTGTGTCTATAGAGAGATCGAATATAATATAATCGGAAAAAAACTACCAGGGTGTTGATTTTCTACTGCAAAATCGATTGAAATAATGTAAAATAAAAATTGAGCCTATCATAGTACTGTATAAAATATGAAAAAAGAAATAATGAGAAAAAAAGCATCGCTACCAAAACGACACAATATTCTATACAAACATTAGCACCTGAATAAAATCTGGCTAAATGAATATTAACGTAGTTTAATTATTGTAAAAAAATATATGTGTTTTTTGCTTGTTTTTGTTATATTTATAGTTTTTTTTTTACCGTTAAGTATCGCATTTTTAGGTCCACGTTCAGACAAGAATGACGTCGCCGTTAGTTGAGCTCTATCAAGCAATGGTACGCTGCATTCATAATCGTCTGAAAATTGGTATAAATATGTAGTAGATAGATAAATGTTGTCTTTAGTTATTCGTAATAGTTTTCATTTATCAAATTACAGTTAGTGAATTCTAGGCGAATTAAGAAACGCCATGTTGAATATGTGTATGGGCTTGGCCCGAGAGCGTAAGTAATAAGATACACGGGATTTGTATTACACATACGTTTACGATGAGAAAGAAAGGTGAAAATCACAACTGCGATTCGCGTAGATAACTAAGATAACGTTTTGGCGTAAATAAAGAGGTAAATACTCACAGGCGTTTATATTCGGCAGATATAACACTGCGATAAGTGTAACTGTGTATTTTAAAAGACACATCATGATAACATTGCTCGTTGAAATTTTTCGGTTACACCCAACTCTGCATTAATGAATGATGCACGCTACCCACAGCGGTACACTATGGAATACGTGTGTGTAACTATGATTCGTAATGAAATTCTGCTGGTGACGCATACACTGACACTGAACAGGTTATTACTCACTAGTCTCGATTCGATCTTCGAGTTTCGATTATTTTAAATACGATATAAATCGATCGAGTTAATAAACTTCGATGGATTACGTAACACCATCATGTATACATCGTTGTAGATTTCATTAACAGATGCCGCTACTATACGAGTAACATAACAATAGTTGGTTAAAATTTTTACAGACGGCGCCACCGTCTCTATTACATTTGCAAATGATCTTCGCGCATAAAATTTCAATTTCGAATAATCGATTTTGAATATTTGAATTTTGCGAACAGAAAAGCGGGTGTAATATAGATACACTGATGGGTTTTAATGTTCTTGGGGAATAGCTCCGGAATACAATTTGAATAAATATTTCGTATAACTGCAATGTATGTAACAGATGAAAAGGGTAGGTAGGTGGGTATATATAGTAATCACTGGGGAGTATCGGTTGACCCTCTGCTTTTCTATTCTCATGAGAATACTTTCCATCGGTTTGCGGAGTAGCCGCGCGGCTTTCTTTACGTCAGGGGATGAAAATGAATGTGCCAATATATCGGAGGGTTGGAAAATAAAAGGCATTCTATTTCCCCCGACGCAATGTGTATACATGTATATATGTAGTACGCATACGCGCGGTATAAAAAATATGTATATTTAAAATTTGTGGCTATTCTAATGCGGTGGAAGTAAAATATCACCAAACTTTTTTATGTTCTACGACTTTAGGTATAATATTATACAAGAATTTTATAGAGAGAAGAAGGAGACAAACTTGTGTATACATATGTTATTTAATGTGTAAAAATATAAAATATTGTAGAATTTCTGAAGGAATTAAACTCTGATATAAATATATATATATGTATAGATAGTTTATTTTTCAACTGATCGAATTTTATGTATGCGGTACGTATAGGTATATCTTGAATAAAAGATTGAATAAAAAGAAAATGTTCTTCCTCAAGATTTTCTTGTTTTCTTTTTCAAGATGCGTAATTTAAAATTAGGGAACGTCCCGCAAAGACTAAAGAGCCATTTAAAGGGATGGCGATATATCAGAAAACTTGAGCCTCTGCACCCCACGTTTGGGTCTGGCTCGGGTGGTGGTAGTGGTAACGCGACCCAGGGGATACCATTTTGTAAACTTGAATATAAATTTATGCCGCAACTGATAAATCAAAAAACTTTTCCCATTCGGTCGTATATACCTATACCTACGCATTCTGCGTCCCGAAGCAACGAAAAAGTATTCTATATGTATATATACGTATATCTATGTACATACGTAGTACATATGTATAGATAATACATACGAAAATGACACTTTCTTACTCATGGATGCTATTCGTTCTCTCTCTCGAAAATAAATGAATAAAATTCATTCGTTGCTTGATTTTAATCGCTTCCAAGTCTTTTCCTCGATCTTGAGTCCTCGTAAGAATAAAAATAAAAAAAAAAAAAATGAAAAATGACGTAAAAAATGATCTCATAAATTTCTTTCTGTATAGCAATATCTTCCGTATTCCGGGACTGAGACTATCGCCTTTCAACGATTACACCTCTTTCCCCTATCCGATCTAATTCTCTAGATTGATTATCCAGCGTGCGAGAGGAGCGAGCTGTTCTCGTACCTATAGATAACACCTATTCGCACACCGGGTGTAACAGAAACCGCTTCATTTGATTAATACCCGTCTTCAAGCAACTCTAGCGCAACTTTCCGGTATACCTAAGCCCACGCTTTCTCCCTCGTACTCATCCTCACCCTGCAGTTCCTCCTCTTCGTATTCTAGCGTGATTCTCTTCGTCTTAGAGTCTTCGCATCTTCCTACCAACTTCCCCTACGTTTATTTCTCGCATCCCCTTGCCGGCCGTCACTCTTACGATGGTGAATCCTTCTCCCTTTACTGCGTATCTACCTACCTACCCCTCTTCAGAATATAACCAAGCCTTTCCCCTTGTGCATGACTATACATACACTCCGGTGTCATCAGTCTTAGTTTTAATTAAAATTTGACGATAGTTTACATTGGGGTAGGTACTAGGTATATAGGTAAATAGTCGTGAGATAGGAAACTGGAAGGCGCAGGTAACGAGTTGGGAAAAACAAAAAATAGCTGATTACTTTGTTGAACTAACATAACAAGTTCGAAAGTCAGATTAAATCGGTGCTCGGATATATATACTAGAGATTGGAGAGCTTTGACGCAGTTAGTTTCAAAGCCGAATAAAATCTGGGAGGTCCGGGACAGGTAATCAGAATTTCAAATCTGTATAACGTCGAGTTTTAGTTCCAAATAGTTTTAAGAATAATAAACGACATCCTGCTTATGCTTCGACTCGATTCTGCAGTGAATTTCAATTAGATTTCAGCCCTTTACAAATTTTCTTATACTTCGAAGTAGGTACCGATGAAAAAAATTTCACGAAAATCTAACAAACGACAAATTAAAAACAGCAGATAGCTATGATAATAAGTCTCGATGAAAATCTCCATAATCTGATGAAATTTTATCTCCGGTCCGACTTTCCAATTTCCCTTAATCCCAGGCGGTTCGGTGATCTTTGCTCCCTTGTACGATATTCGGGAAAATTTTCTTTTGCCCGTTCTCCCTGTGTCTTCTTATTTCATACAATTTACGTTCAGCTATCTATACGAATATTATATACCAAGGTATGTATACATGAACCTTAGGAGCCGAGTTTCTATCCCGCAATTTGATACACTATATATCGCAGAGCGTCATATGTCCTGACTGCTGGCGGTTCAAATTAAGTTTGAACAGTGAATGCTGCATAGATCTAGGAGATTATAACATGTATATAAACTTTGGCTCGAGAATTCAAACGCAGCTATACGTAGAAGATGTATGTATAATATGCAAGTTATACCCAACTTAAACAAATACATATATACATATATATAGTATACACCAATTATACACCCCGTAATGGTGGTGCATAATTAATCATTTCCACAGACCTGTTTGTACACTTATGTGAGTGTAAACAGCTGGCTAGATACTAAATTTTCCCTTTGTTATAGTTTTAGTACTTGTTAGGTAGTATAAAGTCCGAAAAGGAGGGGTGTAAACGAGGCATAATCACCCCCTGTCGCACATGCCAAGAGCAGAACTAGCCGAAGATATTGAATGCCGGGCTTTAGACGGAGGGTTAATTGTATCGTAACTAATACGCTCGAAGACTGAAACAGACGCGATTACTGCATTAACGACGTCTATAAATAATCGGATCCCTGATGTCAGTCTTCGGTTCTTCCCACGGAGTATATCTAGATATGTGTATTTTTTTTATTTTTATTTTTTTTATTTTTTGGTTCAGCCGAAGAAAAAGCGGAGGACAAACCGATGGCGAAGTGGGTTGATAGGTGGATGGAACCCCTGCCAAGCGAGTGCAACTAACTCGAAAATCACTAGTACGTTTTTGTTCTTCTTCGCACCGCCCGCGCCCGGTTTTGGGCTACATTAATCTCGAGACTTCCGGATCTAGCCACGTCTTCTACTCCCTCTTTTACTCCAAACCTCGAGAGTTTGGTGGTTCAGCTTGTTGGCCATGCGATTGGAATTCCGAACGCCATCCCTCTATCCACCTTTCGCTCTGATGAACCTACTCGCTACTTTTTATCCGACCTTTCCACTCGTCGTGGTTATAATTCATAGAACAGAAATTGAAAGCTAGTTTGTTCACGTGATTTTTAAACAGAATTAACGAGCATTGATTTTTTGTTATTGTAAGAACATGGAAGCAAAAGGTCTTATCCACCCGAATACCTTCTTTTGCTTTTAGGTTTTCGAATTCTTAATTTCGAATTATCTATTAGGCGATTTTATCATTTGTATAGCGATTTACGGCATAAGTAACAAATTAGATGACTTTATGTCACCAAAATTTAACACAAATCATTGTTGAATAATAATCCAGTTATATCATATGCTTATCCGTTGCACAGTCGACGTGAGGTGTGCTAATTCCCTCGAAACAGTCACTTTGCAGAGATCATGTCAGAGGTAACTTAGTAATTTACCTAGGAACGATGTTATACATACATTAGCGAGGGAGATGGAGAGAAGTGGGAAATATAATACAATAGATGGATGATATGGGTGATATGTGTGCGTGGAAATCTTGTTTCGAAGTTTATCCTGAGGGATGATTAAAGGAACTTAAAAATTCGGTAATGAACAAGTAAAATTAAATATTGTCGATCAATTAAAATTATCTTTTATACAGCTGTAGCAAGGTTTGAGATATTCGACTTTCTTTAATGATACTTTTTATTCATCTGAAAAGAACAACCCTTCTTTTAAAATTGATGAAAGCGATTGGTTAAACCTGGGAGAATCGTTAAATCCTTGCCTTAATTCAAGATGAAGACATCCCCTTTATCTCACGCCAAGATTAATGCCGGTGGCCAAGTATCGGACATGTCAAGTGAAGCAGCTTGATAGCAAATGGCAGAATAGTACCGAGGGTTTAGCTCAGGATCGGTCAAACATTATTCGAAACCTGGGACCATGGGATGAGCTTTGTTCTGAATTTTCCAATAATTAAAACAGGACTTCGCGCAATCGATAACGATGATTATTTTCGCATGGTTTTATCACCAAAAAGATTTGAAGAAACTTCTCATGCAATACTCGAACTATCCTAAAAAATTTTGAACCGATATTCACGCCACTTTGGACCAAAGGAGCGAAATTTGACTCCAAAAAATTTATAGGATAAAATCCGAAGAAAATAATTTGCAAAATTGTTATAATCCATCGAGTTTTCGCTGTAGAACCCGTAGGAAATACGGTACTGAGACTGGTGGAACGGTTGAGAGACTGATTACTGCATCAGCTCAAAGTCTAGAGAGACTCTTCACGGATTAGTGGGGCAGATTGACGCGGGCCTCTTACGGTCTCGTCTTCTTTTCTCGATAGTTTAGAATTATTATTATGTTTGTATTTTTGAGTATTGCAAGTATAGACGAAACAGAGAAATAGAAAGAAGATTGGAATAGGTGGAGGTAAAACTAGAGCTGCGATAAGGTGAAAATGAAAAATCTAGACGTCTTCCGATGTTTCAGCGTTAGAATTTCATCGACGAAGGAATAGAGGCGATAGTGGTAGTTCTGGATCGTTTTAAACGAGTTTTAACGTCTTCTTACACGAGGACACACGTCCAAACCATCGACGCGTACAGACGGTCTTCCGAGACGAAAGAATCCCGAGAATTACTCGAAAAGAGCCAAGATCCAGTTCGCAATCTCTGTGCCGCAGTCGCGGAGAAAACCGCAAAGACATTTTCAACCCCGCTCACGTATGGTCGAGGGCATTCAGATGTCTCGCGAAAAATAAACGCCCTTAGTATCTAGTGGCGTATATGAGAGTAGAACGCTGGTCATAGAGACGCGGAAAAATTTTTGCAAAAAAATTCAAATTGAAGTAGGAACTGAAAACGGAAAAGGTGTTTATCATTCTCTTCTTGACATTCCAGAAGATAGCGAATTGGTTGAACAGATCGAAGGCCGTGGTTACTTCAGTTTGAATGGAAAATTGGGTTCGAGTTTTTCACGCTCTCCATAAAACTTGACTTAATTGATCTCAGGCGAATTGAGAAGAACTTTTTCACGACCCAGAAGAGAACTTCGTTTAGAATACCTCAGGAGTACGATTCTGCAGCGACAGACGATCGAGTTGTTTGCCTCAAGGCTCGCGGTTCATCCCACGGGAGTTGTTCCGCCCTTTTCCGAAGGTTCCAGGACATTTTGCAAATGTAATTCTACCCCGGTTCATCGATCGACTTGCTGACCGCGAACGAAAACGCGATAGTGGTGTATGAACCCTTGACGTCTTTCTTTTTCTTTCTTTTTTTTTTTTGTTGCTGTTTATTTTTTCATTCCTTCCGGTACCGATGTAAAAAAAAAACCCCACCCTTTCCCCGATTTTCTCATAGTATATATTTTTATACCTGTTATCTATTATACACCCGAAGACAGATAGTTTCAAATGTATTAATACACCACCGTTTAACTTTCGATTTTCTCTGAGCAATTATCCGGGTTATTATATTCGGCTAAATTTACAGTTCGGTTCAGACATCGAAGTGCACAATATAACCAGTTGTACGCACGCAGAGATATCGATTTGTCTACCCCATTGTTCTCGGTTTGGGAATAATTCCTTACCGAAGAATAAGTTCTAATCTATAGATCGTTCTTTCCAGAGGGTCGATACGTCACCATTATAATTACTCTAAACTTTCCTTTCTAGTTATGTACTTCCGATTGTGAAAAGTCACGACTTTGAAAATTGAAAGTGCGAACAAGCGTTTTTCAATCCGTAGATTCTCACCCTTAAAAAGTCGCTCTTTACCCCCGACGAATTATACAGCTGAGGGACTTCCCTCCGGTCACTTTTTCCAGGATATAAAGAGTCCCGTTGGGTCAATTCAAATATTTAAGGTCTGATTATTTTCTTTGAACGATCTTCCGTAGGTAGAGTTTGAGAATTTTCTTTTATTCCCAAAATTTCAGAAGACGTGCAATTTTCTTTTCATTTTTTTCTCCTCCTTCTTTTTTTCTCCCTTTACGAAACTCGATACAAATCGTCGTATATTTTTCGCAGTTTTTATTTTGTCAAGATTTCCAACGGTTGCACCGTCGAATATCACCCTGCGAAAAAAATCAGCCCTTAACAAATGGAATTGGCTACCGATACTCCTAAAATCCCGCAGAAAGTGATCAAAGAGAAATCCTCTTCGCTGTGATTCGTAGCGGGTGAAAATTGCCTTTTCAATGGTAAGAATCTGTCGATTGAGGGCACGTTTCTTCGTGGTCGAAATTTTTAAACATAGAATTAATTAGTGAGCCAAAAAAAAAAAATAGAAATTTGTTTCTCATCAAAACCAAATAATGAAGAAAAAAACGACAAATTTGAATTGTAAACTCGATAGATTCTTCGAGTTTATTTGAGGTATAATATGGGAACGGTTTGGAGGCTTCGATCGAACGCGCGGAATTCATTATTGTAATGTAATATTGTTGCGGAAATAAATTGCACGCGATATTTGAGGACCTTTTATATACCAACCGAGAGAACGGTTGAAAAGAATTTCTCTTTGACCCCGAAGTATGCGAGTTATTCCCTTTTACGTATCACCGCACGAGTGTACCGGATGGTAGACGCGACTAGGACGCGCGTCGCGACGCCGGAATTCGATACGTTACACACTTGAACGCCCGCGAAAATTGAGGACCGGGGGAACGGCTCGATCCTTCGTCCTTTCGTTCGTTCGTTCATTCCTTCCTTCGCCATTTTCGAAGATCAATATTAACCGATCATCGATCCTTCTCGCAAAATCTCAATTCCACTTTCATCCGGAGCATATAATTCGCGCATCACCTACTATACTAATCTGAAACCCAATTTGAGAAGGAAAGTAAGAAAAAAGAAAAAGAAAAAGAAAAAGAAAAAATTCAAATTCCGCACACAATTTTAAAACGGTTTAGGGTTTCCCCTTCGTACAGCTAGCTTACTAATATCCTTTCATCCATTTCTCTCTTCAACTTATTTCCCTTTGTCTCTTCCCTAGTCCGGATCCACGGTGATTGATGATCGTTAGACTTGCCCGGGACAGTTGAGAATTTTTGATCTGGTATTTGCGAGTTTAGTCGAGGTTCAGACCAAGCAGCTATAAGGTCTTAGCCCTTAGTTTTAGAATGTTACAAACTTTGACGTCGGTCGATATCCTGGAACAAGTAGTGTTCTCTAGTCAAAACTTAACATGTTTTGGAAATTTTTTTTCTCTTCTCCAAACGTTATAAATATTCGCATGAAAGTTCGTTGCATGCCTCACTCGTCTACTTTCTTAGTCAGAATTTATATCAGGGGTGAAGACCGGAACTTATAAGGTGATTCTTCAGACTTCGTTTCTGAATGAACAGAGACGTTCCTTCTGCAGCTTCTCTTTCAATACCGTGCTGCTGTAAGACAATAGTGGAGATTTTCGCCCTTTGGAGAGAAGAGAAAGAAGGAGGAGGAGGAGGAGGAGGAGGGATAGGGGTGAGTAAAATTCGCTATGAACCTTAAGGGAAATAGTCTTCAGACAAGAGAGCTAAGGGAAGAAGAAGGGACGTGGGAAAGAGAGACAAAGCAGAATGGACCGGGTGTGCAGCGCGTTATTTTCAGGCGCCATTTGGGTAAGTGATTTTAATTCGAGAGCTCTTAGGGTAATGCGCAGGGCCCAAAACAATCCAAGAAAACCTCGGAGTGGTGGATAGGTAGGCGAGGGGCGACGAAATAGGGAGAAAAGATTAATTGACAGCAGGGTGAGATCCGGGGGTGGAGGTGGTCCAGGATCTCGTCGTCTCGAGACAAGCGGGACCACTTATCTTAATAAACCAGCACCGCAGTCGAGGAAAACAATGGGGTTCGAGGTCCAAACGGTGAAAGTGTAGGACACCCTTTCATCCATCCGAAGCAGTGAATGTGCGCGATTGCTGTCACCCCAAGACAATCGAAGTGAGAAATGAACCAATTTATGAAGAGATCGCCCCCGAATTAGATCGCTATTCGAGAACCGCCAGATAGAAGATGTCTTTCTTGCCCTCGAGTCAGGGCGGTTTTAAAGGTGTTTATAATTACTGTATACTACCGAGTCTCACCCTTTTCAACAGGGGTGAAAAAAAATCGCGAATTCAACCCTGAACGACACCGAATCAGATCCGAGTCTATCTGTAGAAATAATCGATGTTGTATACACGTAGGTTTGATTTTGAGGGAAAATTGCGTCCCGGAAAAGCCAACCCTCCTTTTTTTTTTATAATTGAATCGGTGAAATATTTATCAACGGATGTGCCACGGTCTTTTTTTTTAAATTGATTTCTAGAGAAATGAGCGAAGATACATCCTTCTGATTTCTTGGTTCAGACCTTTGATCGTTTGCCCGGGATAACAGAATTTCGAGAAGGGGTAAATTTGGGATATTCAATTGCCGATTTTCTCTCACTTTTCGACTAAAGGACCGTTAAACTCTCTTTTGAAAAGCACAAAACCGGGTAAACTGTATTTCTTTGTTCTTTTCGTAGTATAATTCGTTACGATCGTAACCCTGTAATGGTTGAATATGAGAATGAATAAATTTGACTTCCGCTTTATGGCTTAACACAACGCGATCCGGGTGATATTAAATGGGGTAACTGAAACCCGACTTGACCCGGCTTAAGGGTAGTACTAATCTAAAGAAAGATAAAAAAAAGGAGAAGAATTTCCCCATAAGTTTTATCGGACAATGAAAGAAGGTGCAGGGTTGCGATGCTGGAGGGTAGGTCGGTGTAGGTACCACGTAATTTTCTTTGCCTTTGTGGCCCCTAAATATTTTACATAAATTGTTCAAACAACTTTTCTGACACAATTAACACTTTACCTTTACCAAACTCTTTGTAGCCATCTCAAAAAACGCATTTGAAACTTTACCCCATGCATTTTATTTATTTTCTTTCCCTCACGTCGTTATATTATTCTACCCGATGATTTTCATGGAAAAAAATAAATAAAATTCATAATATATGTACTACACAGTATACATATAGCTAATTAACTATTCGCGAATCTCTTATACATGGTAAACCGCTAAGGAGGCTTCCTCCTCGACTGCAGAGCCACGCCACTTGTCTTAATTAACCAGCTTCGTCATACCGCAGTCTACGCGTTAAATGTATGTATGTATATATGATAAAATATAATATATATATATATATATATACATGTATACATACATATATGATAAAATTTAAAACTTATGTCCCAGGTACGGAGATGGGAAAGAATTTTTTATCTCCGATGGTATTTTTCTGGTTTGTTTGATTCTGAGCTATTTTCAGTAGCAAATCGAGGACATTGTGGATATTCTGGAGGTTTCTCATTCTCGACCTTTCGGATAGACGTTGAAATATGTAAAATTTTTATCTCCGATCTTTGAGACGTGTCAGAGTATGAGGTGTTGTGTATGTAGGTAGACAGGTAGGTACCACCGCTACCTCACAGTAAGGCATACTTTACATGCGAATAGTTTAGCAGTCAAGTTGACACGTGATTTTCTCTCGCGTGCGACGAATAGCCACAAATGGGACGAGGAACTTGTAGGGTTCGTTGGTGGGTTGATTTTGCAACGTCGAGTGGCACGCAATCAGATGTTAGGTAACACCACGCGGTAGAGAAGTAATTCGCGTCGCCCTTAATTATACGAACGTCGGGTATAACGTCACGATTTTGACGGCACGTCAATCCCCGGGGTACCTACTGCCTATACATATACATGTTATATCTCTAGCTATATATTCTACACACGGCCCCAGCTTGACAATAATTAATCTCCCATATACACCGTGCTAGATGCCTACCTACCCCGCGATATACGCACTCTAATTGAAAATCATATTCCACCATCGATATTGTAGAAATTCAAATTTTTCCTTTCATGGAGGGATCGAACCTTCTAACATGTGGGAAACTCTTGAGTTTGTGTGAAGGAGAGAAAATTTTCAAGAGAGAAAATTTTCAATGGTGAAATGGAACTACAAAGCAATTTTTAATTGAATCTCCCGTGCGGATGCATGCCTCTTTGACAATTGGCTTCAGCTAGTACCCCATGAAAGAACGAATAAGAGAATGTGATGAAAAAAAAAAAGAGGAAGAAAGAAAATAGAATAGTAAAAAATATTTAAACTTCAAAAGCACTTCGGAGTCACTTGAATTACCCACCCGCGGTGCCTTATATTGAATAAAGTTGCTCTACATATCTGCAAGAGCAAGCGACTGTACAAAAGACTCCGTTGTCTTTTTTATTTATTTGTATTCGGTTATTTTTTTTTGTTTTTGTTTTCTTTAGTTGGAAAGGGAAGAACATTTTTGATAAAGAAAGAAAGAAAAAAGCAAAAAAAAAAAAAAAAAAACCCGTCAGAAGTGAGAAAAGAGCTGCTCTCCGTTATTTCTTTGCTTGAATGAGAATTCTAGGGCATATATAGGCATGTATGTATAGTAAAAATTAATATAATAATTTCATAATTTCATTGTATAATAAAAGTGGATAATTAATTTAGGTCAAGGAATATAATAGAGTCGAGACTTGGGGACGCGAAAGTTATTAACATTGCATCGCGCGGGTTAGCTCAGCGTTGGAGAGAAGAATAATTAAAAGTATATACTTACCTAGAGAAGAGAATTGAAGAAAAGAAAATGAAATAGAAGAAAAAATAACCGCCTACAATTATCTGTAAGTATTTAATTCCCGAGTCTATAGAATTTTCTCACCTTTAATTGCACCGCTATTTTCATTTTTATATTTTTCTATGATGAGAAACTATATGTATGTGTATAACTGTAACTGTGTAGGTAATCTATGTGTTTGTACGTAATACATCTAGCATACGATATAGCATATTATTTTCTTTCCCTACAGCTACCTGTATATTTATATACATAGGGCATAAAGTTAATCCTCTATTCGCTAGATGTAACAATGAAATTGGACTTTTTATTACCTACATATGCCAGACGAATGTCCGTCACGTCAGGGTCCATGATCTGTCCATCGTAAAACGAACAGAAAAAAAAAAAAAAAAAAAAAAAAAAAACGGAACGAGAAGAAAAATAATTCCATGTAAGTCCTTCACCGGTTTCTGGAGACACACACGTATCGTGTTATACACCGACTTGGAGAACGGTTGGAGAAATTATGGGAATATGTTAGGTAATGGAAGAAAACGTAAAAAAAAAGCTCGATGAAAAATTTCATTTTTATTTTTCTTTCCATCGGGTATCTTGATTAAAATTTACATTCAATTTTTGAATTAGCAATTTACAGTTTTCTGAATAAAAAAAACATACCTACCCGGTCAAAAATTCAGGTATACGGTAGGTACCTAATTATAAAAAAATTGGTGTACCTTTTATCGTACCATCAATTAATTTTAACGTATTAATTTACTAAACGAAAATAAACGAGCCTTTAAAAAAGAATGAGAACAAAAATTTTATAGCCAGCTTCGCAGTTGTTTAATATTATATTGCAATATAAGCGAAACAGCGGGTACTATGAACTAACATAAGTTAAGTAAGCCGCTCAGTCGAAAATCTACTATAATTTGAAATTAAGATATACGTGTATCGCGTGTAACTATGTATCCTATGTATTTCAAAGCCTAAAGAAGACGAAGACGAAGAAGAATAAGGAGGAGCAAATTTTCTGTGTATAAAAGAATTAAATAAAGTGGTCGTCTCGGGATTATAGAGCTACGGGAGCTATGTGGTAGAAAATAGCGAGCGAGCCAAGGAAAGGCAAGGCGCTTCAGTTAAAAGTAACTCGAATGAAATCCTCTCAAACAACATGGCGCACCATTCGCAAGCTCATCAGCGCCGCTAGTCCCTTGAGAACGAAAGGCTCATCTTCCTGGCTCTACTCCCTTAGCTTTACGAAACCATACCAAACCCATCCTCAACCCGCCCACAGGACTCATTTGTACCTCCACCTCCCTATCTCTTTCCCTGCTCGTCGCACGTCCTCGCGATAGCGTCGAAGCTTTCTGACGTGTGAGCACCTCAGAGCTTGCACTTAGCGTTACTATTATACGTAATTGGGTTATCGTCTGAAACAGCGCCATCTACTTCCTAGCTATACCTCCGTTTATGCGACAGCTTGCGGAGAGACGTACTACTAAAACTTTTTTAAGACTGCATATGGTATAATAGCGCGAGAATTATTCCTTCCGGAACTCTAATGCTAATGCGTTTAGATTGAGTTAGGTATTTCTTTCAGGTTAAGGTAAACTTTCGGGAAAATCGGAGACTTTGAAATATAGAAAAACCTTTTTTTTTTTGTAGGTACGGTTGTAATTTTAAAATCGAGAGGGAAAAACAAAGAAATTAAAAGAGGTTGGAACCCCCGCGATGCGATGTGAAATTATTTCAACACACAATTCAAAAAATAATAAATTACACCCCGTTTGTTTTACCCATCGGCTGAATTCATCTCGCGTCGATTAATTACGTTGGGAATTCATTTCTAAAGGGTTTGGTCAATTTTTAGCCTCGAGGGTTACGCAGGGCTCTTTGCGAGAGTTGATTTGATTTGCAACCGATTCGAAAAACAAAAGATAATTACATTTTCATACTTCATCACGTTAAGGTATCACGATTTCATTCATATCTTATTTAATGAAATGACTTTTTAAACGGCAAGAAAAAATTTCCCTAAAATAACGAAATATTTTTCATCGAAGTAAGTCGCATATGTACCTATGTACTAAAAATTAGAGTTAGTTTCCCCGCTCCTAATCTAAAGCGATTAATCTACTCTCTGAGAGAAATTTACTTGTTAAATATTTCAGTTCTAAACCGAGTCTGTCATTACCGTTGAAAAGTTTGGTGTGTCGTTTGAAACGAGATTTTATTTCCGCTTTTCATCAACCAAGTCGACACTTAGGTTACCAGTTAGCTAGCTGATCCTCGTCGTGACTATAATTGGGTAATTTTAAGGGTGTATAATTACCTATAGGATGACCTGTGGCTATTAGGCGCGTAAGTAAGTAGCCGGCGAGGCGTTATTATTCGAGGCAATTTTTCCCAACCAAGGAAATAATAAAAACAAGAGCGAGTGAAACATAGGGGTTGGTATTTTTCGGTGGATTTACAGAGAATTATAATCCGCGAATTAGAGTCCCCCTCGGTCTTTGTGGCGTTGAAATTGCTCCGGACATCTGTCAGCGAAGGAGGACTGCAGAAAAAGCGAAATAAAAAGTATTGATAACATCAAAGAAACCAGCTGCATCAGAAGCTCGAAATTAGGTGAACTGCTTCAGCTGTTAAGGGGGATGGTGGCTTGTTAATCGCGTTTTTCTCGAAGCTGGTTTAAATGGAAATAAAAAGTCGTATTACATTTCTGTTCAATGCGTATTATGTTGTTCGTAATTTTATGAAGATTATGAAAAATCAAATTTTCAACATTTTTTCAAAATGACGGAATTGGGCAGGCTGCAAAATTTGCTTCTTTGTTCACAGTTCCAACAAAGCGTCGAGTTCAGAACGAAAAAAAAAAAGATGGATTCTTAAATTCAAAATAGAAATCCAGCTAGAAAAACGTGGTTTTCGGAAAACCAAGTTCAAAATACAGAGAAGATATAAAGCTATGCGGAAACGTCAAGTGGAAAACGATTTTTTTCGAAATTTGACGACCCACAAAAATTCTTCAGGATCTTTCACCCGGCGGAAGAAGTTTTCGAGCTTTTTCACCCCTTCGGAGTTTTGGGGAACGGAAAATGATTTCCTGTCGTGTCAGTTAGTTTCTTTTCCGGTAATTTTTGGAAAATGAGTTATCACAAATATACAATAAGCTGGCTTCGGAAGTTTATTAAAATTCGCGTACGTAGATTGCGAGGGAAACGTATGCAGTATACGGGACTAAATAGGCCGGAGTATAATTTTCCCTTGGTTTTCTTAGTGACATAAAGAGTAGAAATAAACGCGATACGAGACGAACCATCTTGCCGTAATAGCAACCTATAAAAAATGCGTCAAACACGATATTAAAGCTTGCGGAGGCTGGTGAATTATACGATATATTAACGCCGGAACGACTTTCGAAGAGCATCGATAAAAGAAAGAACCAACTTCAACCCCGAGATAAAAATCTCATTCGAGACTCCCGGCTCCCCTTCCTGTAAAATACTTTAATTGACGTTTGAACATCCCGAGCTTTCGATCATATTGGGTTTATTCAGAGGATCTAAGAACCCTATAATCTCTCGTTTATTCCCTTCAATTTTTTCCTCAAAAAACCGAGGAACTGATAATCAAGTGATCTAATCAAATGAGAGCCGTAGTGGATTAAGAATTATAGAATTTAGGAAACTTGATGACCCGATTGAAGGGTAGCAGCGCATTTATAATTCATTTTAATGTCCGTGCCATTGAATAGACCTCGTTCTAATACTGATAATTCGAAGACCTAATGGGACTGCTCATTAAATAAACAATTCAATTAAATACAAGGACTGAATGGCGGGTGAACCCATTATAAAGAAAATAAAATTCTGCCCCCATTGTTCATTCCGATTTTAACTGCTTCCTGCTTTTTCTTCGCCCTATAAAATCTCTGTTTTCTCACCTTTAATGTCATCCCACTGAATGCGATCAAACGTCAATTTTTATACCGCGTAGGTAGGTACTAACGATCATCGTTTACCAAATCTCCACATTTATCACATCCTGTCTAACTTTATTAAGCACCAATTTCACACTTTAAGAGGGTATATATATACACCTGGGAAATAATTTTCTTTCCGAACTTTTCAATTTTATATCTCAAATAATTCTGAATTATTTTCGAAAAAATCCTATCAATAATCTGTGGTAAAAAAAAAAAAAAACAAAAAAAAAAAAAAAACTCTGTAAATAGAATATTTCTCAGTAGGTATAATTTGAAAAAGTAATATTTAATGATCGATTAGCACCAGTTTTAAAAGTTTAAAGCGTGTTCACTTCCTTCAGCAAACTTTTAGCATTAAACAAGCTGCTAATCATGGTATAATACTGGCTGTTTTTCTACCCCTAATAACTTTGTGTTCATATTCTCTGTATTTTATAATTGAAACCGTATATAGACATAATTTGCGTGTTTATCGTTAAATTTTCCATTTACTTTGACGATTGACCGTGGCTTGAATCGAGGGTAAATTAGGGAAGGGCTATAATTGATTTAAATCCGTCACATAGAAATAATAATAATAATAATAATAATCGAGATGTATGTACAGCATTGATCGAGCAAACGATGTGCTAACGATGTAATTAGAGGCTAAACAAAGGTAGAATATTTAAACAAGTTGAATATCCATGAGGTTTGATAAATCTGCAAAGACAAAGACGTGTAACTAAATGTAGTACGTATATGGGGATATACATACGTATATGCGAGATGTGGAGAGGAAAAAGAGAGAGAGAGAGCGAGAGAAAGAGAATAAGAAGAATGAAGTTGTGCTGCAAGCTCCAGGGGAGGAAATTGACTTGCCAATTTTACGGGACGAAGATGAATTACTATCGTTTTGACGTCACGTTAACCATTGCGTCTCTTCTAGATCATAGATAAATAAGTTCGTATAGTATTTTAGTTTTATATAGAATATATCTGTGTATAGGTATATGGGTATAGTATCTAGGTATGTTTAAAAAGCTCTGATCCTTCGTAGAGGTATAAAGGAGATAAACTTTCGTCATTTTCAGAGACGGGAGGATCATGAGGATGGGATGAGTTAAGTACGACAAGTTTTGCTAAAAGTTCATAGAATATACTCGCTCATATACCGTTTACAGCTTTTCTAAACAATTTATTATTATATTTAAGTTTTCCGTGTAGCTTAGCTGGAACGACGATGTACGGGTTTTGTTTTTCCTTTTTTGTTTTTGGTTTCAGTTTCACAGAGAGTCATTTCTTAACTTCCCCTTTTAGAGAAAGGTAAGTTATCGTAGTCACCTCGAAACTGAAAAGTTCAGTTTTAATCGGATTTCCACTTTTCGAGGTACAGAAAATCACCTTTGACCATTTCTGGATTAACGCGGTTCTTCCCAGCTTCGAACTGATTAGATTTTGGATTTAATCGGTCAATTCGTTTTCGAGTTAATCGAAAATGAAAATTTGGAAAAATCAACAAATAGTTTGAATCGATAATATCTCGAGAATCGATCGGCAGATTTTCATGATTTTGGTCTCAATCGACGAGATTTTCTCCAACCTAAATCTGGTCAAATTTCTGAGCCAATTGATCCAGTCGATTTGCAATAGAAAAAGAAAATACCTTTTTCTACTTTTTATGAAACTTTTCACCATTTTTCGAGCTTTGAGAATCCGAACGAAAGTTTCTAAATTTTTGATGAAAATAGATGGGAAACAATAGGGAATATGGTAGATACCAGGGTTCTAACTTGAACAAAGCTTGGCAAAATGTAATGAGCGTAGTTTGAATTTGAAACTTAATGAGAGAACGAGTAAATACATATGTGTACGTAACATACACACGTATAGGTATATGGGTGCCGCTTTTCCGACTGGGAAAACCAGTTCTAGCCACTTTTTCTCTAACGAAATTGCCGGAACTTCCGGCTCTGAGCAGCTTTCACGGACGAGTCCTTCGTTTTCTCTCTCTCTCTTTCTGTTCGTATCTATATATATATATATATACATATATATATATATATATGTATTAGAAGTTCGTATTAAACCAGGTGGAATTTACGCTCGTCACGCGCACGTATTTTCGGAGGCTCTTTTATTACGGAGTACGTGCGGTTGAAAGTTGGCAACAAAACCTTCGCTAATTTTACCGTTTGCTACCCCGGAATCCGTGAATTCGTCGACGTGTGCACACACACATATATATATACATATACATATACATACACACATATCGCTATGTTTTCTACGTCGGATAGAAATTTGAAAATGAACAACAACGACGACAAAACAGCAAAAAAAAAAAAAGTAAAAAAAAAAAAATAGAAGAGGAATATGAAAAGTTTTGCAAACGCATCGAAGGGAATAGAAGCTTTGAAATTTTTTTTTCGAAATTGTACAAATTATCTATATTTGCTAGAAAAAAAAAAAAAAAAAGACCTAAAAGCTGGGAAATAGGATTTTAACATGGAGCGTAGAAAAAAATAAAATGAAATACGAGGAATCTGGTGTTTTCATAAAATCTGTATTTAGTCGCGAGGTATAGCCTCGATTTTTTCTCTCTTCGGGTAGGTATATATCTCGAGGAAAATGGTGAAAAATAAAATAAAGGAAAAAATATTGGCAAACAAACGGGCTGTTTGTTGATAAACAATGGATCTGATTTATCGGAGCTTTATCAGTAAATCGAATCCATTTATCAACCCGGCGCCCTGCAGATAGGCGTCCCCGATCCTACTGCTATGCTACCGCCACGCCGTTGGTGTTGCTGGTGCCGCTGTTGTTCGTGCGAAACTCGTTCTATGAATGAAGGCTTCACGTTCGACCAGTTCGCGATTGTAGGTGGCAGGTAGGAAGGTTGGTACGAACCGCACATCGCTTCATGAATTATGAGCTCAACCAATCGCTCGCTTCCTCGCTTTCTCGCTTTCTCGCTTTCTCGCTTTCTCGCTTTCTCGCTTTCTCGCCTTCTCGCTCGCGGACTATATCGCTTTACGCGCGAAATCGGTTCGCACGATAAAACCGGAATGCGGGATGACAGTTCGCTCCGATTCAGTGAAATACAGGCTTACGGTTATACCTACTCTATCTCTGAGGAAGCGTTTCGATTCAGGCATTACAGACCGGCTGACAAAACATGCTGACAAAACTCGATATACCTACATCTTTATCAGAGTGTCTGTAAAAGAGTAATACAATTCAAAATGAAAATAAAAATTACGTTCCATTTTTTTTATACTCCCATCAATCTCGACCAAAATGAGCTCTATATTTTTCTCAGACCCATCGCGAGCCTTTTGGATTGTTTATGCAATTTTTTGCAACCGGCACGATTTACCTCATACATGAGATTCATCCCAAACTTCCTTAAAAGGAAATTTTTTCGGTTGCGCATTTCGGATTTTAAGTCAAGATAAAAAAATTCAAAAAGGCGGATCGAAATTCGCATCGCGTGAGAATTATTGCTCAGAGTTTTGAATGTCGATCGATGTGAATCTTATAATTCGATATGGAATTGGCTGCTTACCAACTTTGACGCAAAACAGTATGATTCAAAAAATTTCAGCACGTAACGTCGGAACCGCCATTTTGATTTTCCAGAACAAAAAAACTCCTCCTGAGTGAGTTTCAAATAGACCGAATCTCAGGTTTCAAAAAGTTTGATAAATATAGAAAAATGGTCTTGCTTTGGTCTTCGTTTCGGTCAGAGTAGAAAGAATGAAATCTCGATTTTCACACACTAGTCTCATATTTATTTACAAGTAGGTATTCCTCGTGAAAATACTTCCTCTCCTTTTTCTCTCCTTCGATTTTTTTACTCGTTAATATATTCCGTCGAATTGTTACATTAAGACATGATAATGTCGTTTCATATTTTGGCGTTTCTCAATCCCTAGCACTTTCAATATCGATACTTTGAAGTTAGTATGTACGCCCACGAGCTTATACCTATACTCCCCAAAATCCTCCGAACGATATAACTGGATGAAGCCATTTCTGCTAAAATACAACTTTGATGTTGTTTGCCAGATGTTTCTAACAAGATTTTAGCCTCCGAAAATACGCTCTTTGAACTCCGAACCGATAATACCTGTAATACGAGCTTGGAAGTGTTCTACACACTCACACTCACCTAAACTAAGCCATAATAATACCTACCCGTGGGCGTACTGTGACATGTCAATTATTCGCGTACTTTGCAAAAAATTTTCCTAGAGAAGCTCGAGTTCTTTCTTTTTTTT
This sequence comes from Tenthredo amoena, assembly GCA_963966615.1. NCBI lineage: Eukaryota > Metazoa > Arthropoda > Insecta > Hymenoptera > Tenthredinidae > Tenthredo > Tenthredo amoena. The sequence goes on along the minus strand of OZ016492.1, from coordinate 1,836,700 downwards.
AAATCTATTATATCTACTTGGTTTACCTAGCTGGAGAAATTTCCAACGAATTGACGCGTGGCTATCTTTCACCTTTTAGGAATTAGCGGTAATAATCCGTGAGTCTATGAAAGGCGAATCTTATTAATGAGGCTCAGTGAACTTCTCAGTGTATGAGATATGGTTGAATTTGTTTGGCGAAAATTATGTGGTACGAGGGAATCTCGCGATCTCTTTGATATATTTGTTAATTTCTTAGAAACTTAGGTTCGACGGGTTAATTAGAGGATCCGACGATAATTTCTGCCGAGACTTTGAAGTTGGGAGCTAATTTACATTCCGAAATACATATCTGTGATCTGTTTTTTTGACGTTCATTAGTCCTCGGTGGAAAAAAGGTGGGTACAGTGCGGTGCAGAGGGTTGATGTATCGTTCTTTCCTCGCGTGTTGATAAAATACCTGTGCAGACAGTCGGAGGAGAGCGTGACGTGACGAAAAAAGATAAGAAAAAAAAAGAAAAACGAAGGAAAGAGAGGGCGAGGGAGAGAAGGAAAATATTGAAAGTGTTGTTCGAAGTTGGACGTCCACCCTGGATCAGAACGTGACCTTGGCGTGCAGACAAAACCTTTGAGGAGATTTTCTTCGCCACGAAAACCACTCGCGACTAATTCGTTTTCACCCTAATGTCCTTCTGTTGCTATGTTGCAAAAACAGGAATATATATATACCTATATGTATATATGTAGAAGAAAAAGAAGGAGGAGAAAAAAAAATATAAAGTAGGACTAGGAAAAACGGAAAAAGAGAAAAGGAAAAGAGAGAGAGAGAAAAAAAAGGAAAAGTAGCCCGGACCATTTTTGCAATGAATCAAACCACCCGCGGAGGCCAGAGGGTAAGAGAAAGACGCCGAATGTGCAGGGAAGAGGCGTCGACATCTGGCTATTATGGTGTGAAATATTCGTTCGGGTGATCGTATCTGCAGGCAACCCCCTGCCCCTACATCCCCTCTTTCACTGTCGCATCATTTTTATAACCCCATTAAATGACTCGGGGTGAGATCGAAGTTCTGAGATGTGGCCAGTCGTTTTTCCCTCCCTTCCGGTTCTTCGTTTTTCAAAGAGGAAATAAAACCCCCGCTACTTGTACTCCCAGGGGATGAATTTTCGGCCTGAAACCCTTTTCCGGTCTCACGTTTACGTGTAGATACGCGTATATAGGTGTACACACATACAATTTTCGAATTACTCTACCATATACTGATTCCCTCGGACCATTAGCTGGGCAGATAAAATTCCGAGTCTTACACTTTTCGCCCTTAGCTTTATTACGAACGAAATATATATCTCATCCCTTATGTTTTACCGGTACTAAAAAGTTCCAGCTTGAGATTTATCGAACTATAATACTTGTTGAAAGAGAGATTTTTCGAAAGCACATTTATATCGCTTTTCAAGTTCTTTAAATAGATTCATGATTCTTAAAGTACTTTATAGTCAAAATTTCCGGCAATTTTTGGGGGGCCTGATATATGTATATACCTATATCGTTGAACGATTTTCACACCTGACGTTCTGAAGCTAGGGAATAAAATGAACGATAAGTAAGAAAAAGAAAAAGAAAAAGAAAAAGAAAGAGAAAAAGAAAAGGAAGAAGAAGAAAACGTTGACCCAAGTCTGAACTATGAACTTGACTGGGCCACGTGCAGACGAAGGGGGTAAAATAGGGGCGGAAAAGAGTAAAAGAGGTGAAAAAGAAGGTATCGGAAAAGCCATTAGGACTTTAGTCTTTATTGTGTGGTCGTCGTGCCTTAAAAGCTGGCACTGCAGTCTGGGGCATAGAGTGCAGGTATTTCAGAATCTAACGCAGCTAATGATTCTCGGTGAGAAACGGAAACGTCGCTGTGGTTTTGAATCAAGAAAATAAAAACGAGAGAAGAAGTGAAACAGGAATGTTAAAAAAGAGGCAAAAATTTGTTCTCGATTTTTTAATGAAATGTCCGATCGAAGGCAGTGCATTATCGCAAATGATAAAGCGAACGGTTAATGTCTGTGCAGAATTTTCATCGGTTATAGATACACACCCCAGAGTTTGGGTCGTGCCAATAACGGGGTTTAGGAGTGTTAGTGTATCGTCCCTTGAACTAGTCGATCGTTTCGCTCGAGTCTGCGATTACGGAAAGAGATAAGGGGCCCTCCGTGACACAGAGTTGCTGAAATTGTGCGGTTAAGAGAGATAGCAGAGGCTTCGGAGCCGGGGATAAGGTCGTCGAAGAAGAAGAAGTAGAAGAAGAAGAAGAAGAAGAAGAAGAAGAAGGAGAAGATGGGCTGAGGCGAAAGAGTCGTTTGGTCACCCCGTTTGCGAACGATGGATGGGTCGAATCTGGCAAATACTTTGAAACGCCTTATCAATCCGTGGCGGGAATCGACTTCGCGTCAGTAAATATACTCCCTGGTTTTAAGATTGGGAAAAAACTAGTCGAAGTATTTACGTCTTCGTTTGCGGCGACTGCAACCCTGCGACATTTGATTCGACGCGAAGATCGATAATCGTGGATTTTAGTTTTTCACGAATTTTTCTTTCAGCTATTCTAGTCGCACAGGTATTGGTAACTAACGATTTCTCCAATCGTTTAAGGACGAGCTTTTATCCCGGTAAGCAATACGGTGCAGCACGGAGCTAACGTTGCCTTACGTGCTTCGATTATACTTATAATCCTACTGGGTGGAAAGTTTTTCCCCGAGAAACCGAAAGGCTGCAAAGCCAAAATCCTCCGGGACCCTCTTTCAATCCGGGAAGTGTAGCAGGTGAAGCGAATTCGCACGTAGAGAAATAAAAATGAGATTCGCGACGCGCGAAAGATAAACTTTTCCTCGCTAAGATTAGTTCGCAAAGGTACCAGCTCGCTCCGCTCGCGCACCTATCACCAAATAAAACTTTCTTCAATAACACCTTATCCCCGCACGTTCCCAGCCTCTCCCTTATTCCGCGGAATATTTCCGCTCACTTGTCGTTCTTCCGATCGTAAAATCTGACGATTTTTCAATTTTCAATTAACGCGGGTTTAGATTGGATCTAAAAATTCATAAAACACAACGTTCGTGTTTTCTCAGCCAACGCTTACCGACCTTTTTTCAAACTTCTATTCCAAAGAACGAGATCCTTCGATAAACACGTTGCGATACTTGAACGGAACGGTTATATCCTTCAAAGTTCTATCCAAAGTCTAGATATCTCTGAGGAAAAGGGACTACAAACAATCGGCTTGCCGAAGAGCGGAAAACTTAGGCAGGTTTATTCGAAAGCGTTAGAAACGCCTGGTCACATAATAGGATCGCAATCTTTCCCAAAACCATAGACACACTAAATCGTCGTCAATATCCGCCGCCAGCCATGAGCGAAAATCATATAATTTATTGAAAATTTTTATAAAACTGGCCAAACGGATCTCGAAATTTATCTCGCGGCGTAAAAGGCGAGATCAGGTAGAAATCTATCAGCGGGTATTTTATTCCTCTGCAGGGAGTCTGACGGGTCACATTTACGGAAAAAGTAGGCATGACTAAAGCCCGAAAAGCTCTTTATAGATCGTTTCAGAAATCGAAGCTCCCCTGTGTGTTTATTAGTTTATAGGTTATCGCCGATATAGTATATATCTATATATAATGTAAAAGATCAATGGCTGAAGATGTTACCGACCGAGGAAACGTGCGATACGATTTTTCCGAAGCTTTTTCTTTGTCTATTAATTTTTTTCTTTCATTTTGTTTTTTTTTTTTTTTTCTCTCAAGCTTAGAGTGATTCGTGATCGATATATTTTTTCCATATCTTCGTCAAAAACGATACGTGCGGCTATGTATATTATACGAACGAGTTTTTTGTTTTTTTTTTCTCTCGAGCTTCTGTACCTCATAACCCGATATTACCGACTGCATAGGTCACGTGTATCGTAAATCGAGGCATACGTGGGGAACAGCTGTCACCTGACGTGGCCTAACAATGATTTATTAGATGTGAATAACACGGTACACTACTTGGGAGTAGCTTACAGCTGGATCTCTGGAATTAACTCCCACTGTCCCGCATTATGCAGGTATGTATGTATGTACATACATATATGTCGCGCAATAATTCATCGGAGTAAAGTGCTCCGATTGTTTTAAGGAAAACCGGACGTATATCGACGTTATCAGACTCCGATAACTCGTGTCGGTGATTCTTAAAGGCGAAGATCTTTGCGTTTAAATTCTTTGGTGAAAATTTATGCGTATTTGAAGAATAGCGTAAATGATTCTATACACGTTCGTTGATAGTGGATTTCCGGATAGTCTTGCTATTACGGATCGGATTGACTGACTCCTGTAACAAGTATCTTAGAATTAGTGTTAGAATTAAGGGAACCGAACTCTAAAGCCGGCTGTAATTGCCCTCAGACACGAACTTTGGTGGAAATCGAGTCTCTAGAATTATTATGTATAATCCTATTAACAATATTAGACTTAAAGCCTCGCCTAATCCTCTGCTAGAACAGGTATCTAAATTCTATACTATATTTCGGTACACGCAAGGCACGAAAGCTCACGTTTCCCATCCAGTGGGTACAAAACTACCCCAATTTAATCAACCCTTCGAATTACTATCTGATCCGAAATCTTAAACTACGTTATAATAAACTATAACTATTATACGTATGTCTGAAGATCGGTTTCCCCTCTTTCGAAGCTATTTTATCATCACTTATCGAAGTTGGCTGTTACCTCAATACATTTTTCTATATATACATAACATATGTATGTGTGTGTGTGTGTGTGCGTGTGTGTGTGTCGGTGTTCAGTATCGTTAGCTTCAGCCTTTGGTTGCGCGAATTCTTTCTTCCGCAATCCTTTCAAGGAATCCACGAAGGATTCAGTTGATCCAGTTCCATTGTGTCTTTCAACATCGCGTGATCCTCCGCCCCAACCCCTTTTCGAATAAAGGAATGTTTTTTTTTTCGAAAGAAGGATGGAATGATTTCAGATAATAACGGTACGGTCTGCAGAAGTATTTCATTATCGAAAGACTGAAATTTAATCAGAAATTTCAAGGACCTCATTATCGTGTCTAGAATGTCATTCGAGTAGCTGTCTCTCGCGAAGAGCCTTTCCGAAAAAAGTTTTTTTTTTTTATCATCATTTCCACCCAAAATCCATGAGTCGTAATTTCCGCCTTGAAATTTTCGAATTAGGATATACTAGGTACAATCTAGAAGACAAAATGGCTACCGGGTGATCGACGGGGCTATAATTATCCCTCTAGACGATGGTTTTAATTATTCTCAAGAGAATGAGAAAACCATCGCTAATGTGTACCCGGGTACCTACGTGATGGGTTATCCCTCTCTATACTACAGGCTACGTTCTATCTGCACAATTAGTGTAGCTAGTGGGTTTGTCTGAGTTCCTGAAGGGCCGAGAGTTGCCCACATCTGTCGGATAAATCTTGAAAAAAAAAAGGAAAAAAAGAAGAAAGAAAAAAAAAAAAAAAAACACAGGAAAGAAAAGAAAGTAGAAAAAATAAAACGCAGGGCAATTATTTCCCCGTGATACGTGCTCTTAGCACCCAGCACGTGCAAGTATACATAGGTATATCTTGAAGGAGTGAAGGTGTACAGAATTAGACGAAGACTTGTAAAATTGTGATGAAATTCTTTGGATTTCTTGTATAATTAATTGGAAACGTATACAGGTTAATGTTACGAGGTAGTTTTTCAATAATAACGGATATAAAATATTCCCCTGTGGGATAGTTGATCGATTGTGAGTACGTGTAACACATATGTATACATATTTATATATGTATATGAAAAAGTAGATAATGCGACGCGTGAATGAATCTACGTAGGTGGTAGAAATCGATTTCAGTTCCATAAGTATATAGAAAGCCATTAGCACTTGAGCACCACACCATCCTCCTACATCTCCCTCACCCAAACCTCTTCTTTACATTTCCATTCCATTATTGTTCTCTAGCCTGTCGTCTCGCTCCCCTCGTATTCCGCACCCCATTACACCCCAGTTTCTCCCTTTTCTCTATCTCTCTCTTTCTCTCCCTTCTCCCGAAGCTCACATTGTGCTCTGGTACAATACGCCTACGCTATACATATGTATATGTACGGATATACGTATATAGGCGCCCAAAGTGAACTGGTAACAATATAGTTAACGTTGCATAATACATTTTCGTAGCTCCAGCAGATTATTGGGTGGAGAGACACGTGGTAGTACATACATATGTATGCATATAGATATACGTACACGTATGGATATTTATGTATTTATCCACGTACATATATGTATGTATGTACTACACACGGTTACGGAGAGAGGTGAAAGGTTGACAATGTACCTTATCGTGTGCACCAGGATCTACACCTCTCTTGCATTGAAGGGTTTAAAAGTGAGAGAGACAAACACGTTCGTAATTATTTCGAACCGATTATGTATAGTCATGGTGAGTCGAAGAGTGGGAGATATGAGCTTCGGACTATGAGAAAGTCATTATGGTGTTGAAAACCTGGCAATTGTTCAAGATTAAGGATTGGTGTGGTAAGGGATGATCATTCGGTGTATTGTCGTTAGAAATTTGAATAGCGGCTAGTCTAGTCGTCGACGAGTTTAGTAAATCGTAGGTTGATTGATGAGGACAGGGTAGTCGGGGGATGGAGGGTAGTTTTTCGTCTAGGATTTACCGAGACCCTATTGTTATAATAGCCTTGGCTATTCGTTGGGAAAACGTTGAAATTAAATGAAATTCGGGGGATTTCCTTCGGTTGATTGCTAAAATTAACATTTATTATTAAGGTTTCAAAGGCCCTTTATGCACGTGCGTGGTTACAAATGAAAGGGGTGGATTACGGCCCAAGGCTTACCGGTTAATAAATGTAGGTGAGCGTCCAAATTCTGGATACGACAAGGTCGATTTAAGGGATTAATACCCGGCTGCATATATATATATATATATATTCGGAGCTAAAACCATTGAAAATCGCGACTCCTTTATGAGGTTTCATACGCCCGCCCCTACCCTTGTCGTCTAATTTTTCGTTATTTCAATAAATTAAGACCAGCCATAATTACGCCCTATATACAGCCGTGTAAGGATTCCGAGCGAATATCAAAGTGAGGCCCACCGTTGATCAAAAAGAAAGAATGAACAACTGCGGAGCAACCTTATAGCTTTTTCTTATCCATGATCGAAGTTTGTTCCAAGAGTTGGGTATAAATGTCAAGGATATTGACTTTGTCATGAAAAGACAGTGAAACTTAGCAATTGGTAAGGACAATCGAATTAGCCTTAGTTTGAATTTCCGGAACGTGTTTCCCCCGTTGTTCTGAGTAGATTTACTGTATCCGAAGTGGTAAATAAAGCAGAAGCAGTTGCTGATGTTGGAAACCACTTTGGCTAATGCATAGTGTCAAATGAATTTCGCTGAGTAAATCTAGACTGCAGCTAACCTAAGGGGTAGTTGGGGGTAGCGCAGGGTAAAGTAGAAAAGCCAGGGGGATCAGCCGTGGCCTGGTCCTACTTTTGTCTAAACTTTCAGCGTTGAAACTGTGAAACCGCGAAACTGCAGTAAAGCTGCGAAAGCACCCTACAGAACACTTGTCCAACCTCTTTGAATCGACCGACGCGACGTACCTATATTTCTTCCACCCCTCTTTTATGCAGATATGCAGAATTCTTCCACTCTACGACTCCAAACGATCCACACAGCCAGGATATTCGACTTAGAAAATACAGATACCAGGTTGTTTGACGATAATAACGTGGGAACTGAAAGGATAATGAATGTGGTATTCTTTTGGGAAACAAGGGCTGAACTGTATTCGACATTTGAATACCTTCTTCAGGTACACCAGCGCGGATATGGTCAGCGGGAAGTCCACCCCAGACTTCATCATAGGCTCCGTGGATGATGATTTAAGCGAGAGTCGTGATGTACTACTACCAGCTTGCAGGGTACCTGAGCAGCGGATAAGACCCAGGTCTCGGAGATGATGCTTCCACCGCAGTTGTGGGATTCGAAAAGTTGGAAAGACACCTGGTAAGGCGCCTGTTCGATCGTGGTATCGATTCCCTCAACAATGCGACTGACGGGGCTAAGTGGGTTGAAGCGAGGAATGGGAGTCGCTGAAGAGATAGAAACATTCAAGTTTTCATACAACGGTACAAATTGTTGTACTCGACATTTTGCATCGAGACTTTACCCTACTTCAGTGTTCGTGGAGCGTGAAAAATTTCCCGAAGAAGCGGAAATTGAGATCGTTTTGCTAGGCTTCAGAACTCTGAACTTGGACTTCGAAGTTTTTTCAAGACAAAATGAAATGAAAGGCGATTGATTAAACAGGAAATACATTTTGAATCCAAAGTTGCATTTCTGGTCAGTTACAGCAGCCACGAGGCCAAGCAGAATGGCGAACTTCATCATCTTTAGACTTGAATTGATAGCTCAGTGAATTAGAAGACTGGATTAGGCTCGTATAGGGCTGGACGGTTCTTATTACACCATTCAGGCTTCAAGTTTATCGCGATTAACGACGAACGTGTATGCGATTGAACGAGATAATCGTCCTTATCAATTCGCCCTGGAGGTGTCAAAACCTTGTATAGACATTCGCCGAGGCCTTTCACCTAAATTCGACAGACAAGTTTATCTCAAAATGTATATGTGTCAGGATTAAAGGCAGACTTTTGGATAGTCAAGAATCTCTACGCAGCCAATCACGAAGCTGTAGTCAGCTCAAAAGCTCGCACATTTAGATGAACTGGTTTCTCAATATGCATACCAAAAATTAATTTCAACTTCAATCAAATCTTCAGATATTATCAAGTAGAGAAACTGACACACGTACCTCTTCGCGTTAATCAATTTTGATATTGCAATTAAGTTGATGACAAGAAATAGACATCGAAATCTAGAGCGAAGAGATGGTTACGTGAGTAGCAAATCTAAAAGCTGTTCTAGCCTGGCTTATAAGCAAATTATTGAGCTCGTGGTACTTTCTTTGAAAGAATGGTCTTTCTCGCTGTGAAGCAGGTCCTAGCTGAACAAGTATCGTGTACTCGTGTAGATTTTGTGTAATCACGTATGATCAGTTTTGTGTCGGTTCTTTCTGCTGATTCGAACTCTGCAATGGCAATTTTTCATTCACTGATGAATCAGCTATACTTCTTTTGAAGAATGAGGGCTTTGAGGTAATTACAGAATAGCCTCAGATGTGGTAAATTTGAATTTAGGAAATGCTGATAAGCCTATCTCGCGATCTCAATTCTTGAACACTTTCCTCGACGTTACATGTGCGAATAATTAATAAGGTTCAAAAGCCGCCCGCGTGCCGGTGAAATATACAAGAGTGGACAGGTGGATAAGCTCTCCCTGAACTATAAACGGAATATTTAAAACAGGGAAATAACGCCTCGATTAGATTACGTTCACGTCAAACATTGGTTTGTTTGTTGGAACTGCGTTGGGGTCAAACATTGTGCTGTTCATTGTGAACGTTTGATTTCATAGCGAATTGTAACCGCTTGTAACACAACTCGGTATTATTTCGTAGCATAAATAAATGTTGGGGAAAAAAATCAGTATCAAGAAGAAAATATCAATGGTGTTTCTTTATACTGAACTTCGGCAGTTGTTCCACCTCTCCCAGAGTCAAAAATAGAAATTTTCCTGCACAGCGATAGGTTTCCGAAAACGTTTTCATCCCCATAGAGAATAGCCATCATCAGTTTGAGTCGACCACCAAAAAATTCCTCTATCATTCGGAAGGGAACCTATAAATCTGACTATGGAGTCTCAACCAAGTCTCGCGTAGGTGTGGGACAAAGAAAGCTCATAGCAGAAGATTCTCAAAAGCTAGGGTTTAACTCGACTGGCTCCGGAATCCAGAGGTAGCCATTTGAACCGGTGGAAGGGTGATAATCAATATAGTTCACGAATACCCTCCAGGGTAGAAGTGCTTTATTTTATATGATGTTTGAACATCTAGCGTCGAACAAAGACCCGTGATTGGTTGAGACGTTGCACCTTATATTCCAGTCATGATGTTGATCCATTCACGGTAGGCTGCAATCTCAGCATAGACACCAGGATATCCAGGACGTGCGCAACCATTACCCCAGGACACAACACCGGCGAGAACTCCGTTGATGGCAAGGGGACCACCAGAGTCACCTGAACAAGCGCCCCGACCTTCTTCGGGTGCGGCAGCGCAGATCTGTCCAGCAGGAAGTCCTCCCCAGGCAGTGTAAGCAGCGTTGCATTCAGCCTTAGAAACGATAGGGACTGTGACAGCCTGGAGAACGCTGGGAGCGTTTCCTCCCTCTGAGAGAGCACCCCATCCAGTGATGATGCCGGGGGAACCGACGACGGATTCTTGTTCAGAAGAGTAGAGGGGAATTGGAGCTTGAGTAGAGCTAATAGCCAGGGGGGCCCTCAGACGAAGGATGGAAATGTCGTTCAAAGGAACTCCCCATGAGTTGACAGCATAGTTATCATGGATTAGGGCGAAAGCCAAGTCGGTGACGGTGCCTCCACTCCCGGACAGCGCGGATCCAGAGCGGACGTTGTACCAGCTCGGGAAATAGAGCATGCAGTGAGCAGCGGTCAGAACATAGAAGTTGGATATGATGGAACCACCGCAGATGTGGATTCCGAAGACTTGGAGTGAAACCTGGTAAGGTACTTCGTCAATGGAGGCAGCTACTCCACCAACTATGCGACCAGTAGGACTCAGCGGGTTGAGTCGAGGAATAATTGGTTCAGCTGATGAGAAAAATTCATTTTTTCATGAACAGGAATACGATCTTCGCAAAGTGAATCTTACTTCAACAAACATGAAGTAAAAGTCACTCGGTACAAAATCGGGTACGTTTCTTGCGCATGTATTACTCACCGAAAACTGCAGCCACGAGGGCTAAGAGAATAGCGATCTTCATCATCTCCAGACTCGAGTCGCTTGTTTGGCGTATGATGAGACTGAATTAGCCCCAGACAGTGCTGGACGGTTTTATTACGCTGTTTAGGTCCTAATCTTATCGCGATTAACGATAGTGATGTATTTGACGGAGCGTGATAACTGTCCCTGTCAATTCACCCTGACGATGTCAAACCGTTGCAGACATTTGTTGATGCCTGTTATGTGAGCGCGGGGATGAGACGGGACAAGCTGTGTCTTCACTCTGAACAAAGCAACTGAAATTAATTTATACTCAAATCAAATATCAGATATTATCATCTTCGTGAAAGTGGACACTTCTCTTCGCGTTGATTAACTTCGATATTACAATTAGGCAGATGACAGGGAGCAGATATCGAAATCTGCTGAGTGAAGAGGTAGTTACGATCGTAAAAAAAAAAAGTTTAATCATTCGGTCTAATTTGATATTCTCTATTATTTCGGACGTTTTAATGTAATTTTTTTTTCTATCCGGTAGCTTCGTATTCAACACTCGGAAAATATTTCAGAACAGCCTGAGATTTTATCTCGATCAGACGAATGGTTTAGAAGCACAGTGATTCACGGGCTCTGAATGTGACATCTTCATCAATACAGCTTTAGAGTTGATGAAATATAAAAAGATCGCATTTTGTAGCGATTCATCAATCAATGCCTTCGACATGTGCCATTGACCATTGACTAGTGTGGTCCCAAATAATTGAATGTGTATGTGCTGACGTCTTGACAAGTGTTTCAAAATTAGCGTCAAAGGACCCACGCGGGTGGAAAAGAAGCTTTTTTCGTACGATATATCTTTCCGCATTGTTCGAACTGCAGTTTGTTTGTCTATAAGAATTTGTTACAGCGTAAGATCGAGAAGTGTTTTTGGAATGATGGGCTGAGAGTGTATACGTAAAAGAATTGAAAATGATAAATTTTCAATCCTCTTTGTTTCCTTAACAAGCCTATTCTTGGTATAAATTCTTGAACATTTTTCTCGACGCTGTGTATATGAATAAATAACAAGGTTCAAAAACTCCCTTCGTGACGTTGAAATAAACGAGATTGGACAGGAGGCAAAGTTTCGGTTGAACTGTAAACGGCATATTTAATATGGGAGATAACAGCTTGATTAGATAACGATTTTGTCGAGTATTGAATTGTTTGTGAGCTCCGTCTCTGGATTGAATTTTTTGCTGTACCTAATCGTACCATCTGATTTTTTAACGAATCGTGATAACTCGTAATACAAATCGGTGTTATTTTTTGACATAAACGAATCTCGAGAAGAAAATTAAAAACAAATGAAAAATAGCAACAATTGTGTCTTTTTCTGAATTTTTGCGGTTCTACCGCGTCCTGATAAGTCAGAAATGGAAATCTGCTTGCACGATGACAGGTAGCGCCATTAATTTGAGTTCATCATCGAAAAATTTCCTCATTCAGGTAGACGAAAGGTCGATAAATTGAGTATGAGAATATTTGCAATTGAATGATTGCAATTTGAATTTTTTCAATGCTTCGTTTTATGTGATATTACAATGACGGGCGTTAAATGATCCGTGATAAGCACTGCTCATTATATTCTGGCATTGGCGGTGATCCAGGTACGGTAGGCTGCGACCTCAGCGTAAACACCGGGGAATCCAGGACGTGCACATCCGTTACCCCAGGAAACAACACCGGCAAGACGTCCGTTGATGGCAAGGGGACCACCAGAGTCACCCTGGCAGGAGTCCAGACCTCCTTGAGGTACAGCGGCGCAGATCTGATCAGCAGGAATTCCTCCCCACATGCTGTATGCAGAGTTACAGGCAGCTTTCGAGACGATGGGGATGGTGACGGTCTGGGTCCTGAAGCAAGTCCTGGCCGAACGGTCCAATCGTTCAAGGTTTAGTCTTGAGTGTATTTAAAATGATCGCATTTTTATTCCCAATGTAATTATTTACAATTGACTTAATATATTTTTAGAATGCTCGGTTGAAAGAAAATTGCGAAAAGAAAAAAAAAAAAACTGTTCAACCCTCGAAATCCAACATTCCCTCACTTATCTTATCCCAGATCTCAATTCTCGATCACCTTCCTCGACGTTTGCCGCACAAGTAAATAATGGGGTTCAACCGCTGGCATCGTGGTGGTGAAATGCACAAGGGTAAACAGTAAGAGCAAAGCTCTGGCTGAACTGTAAACGGAATATTGGAACGGACAAATAACAGCTTGATTCCATAACTCTTAGGTCGAAGATTAGTTTATTCAATGAATGTGTGTAATCAAGAATGATAGGTGTTTTTAAGTTTCTTCTTTTCCATTTTTTTCCTTTCGATGTGGCTGCAGCTTGATTGTCAATCGAAATTCGTTACTGCATGGGGTCGAAAAGTGTTCCTGGAAGACTGTGCTGAAAGAAAATGTAAAAAACTAAGAGATTTGGAGCCTTTGATCCCCTATAACCCCTCAATTGAATCATTCCAGACCTTGATTCTCGATCACTTTCCCCAACGTTGGCTCCATGAATGGATAATAAGGTTCAAAGGCTGTCCGCGTGGCGGTAAAATGCACAATAGTGAACAAGCGGCGAAGCTTTGGCTGAGCTGTAAACGGAATATTCAAGACGGGAGAATGGTATGATTAAACGAACTTACCTGCGAGTAAAGTTCCATCATAATTGTCTGAAGCGCTTCTTTCGAGAGTTCTTTGTAGAAATTGTTTGATATTCGTTCAGGTCGGTGGAAGAGATGGATGGGTTGGGCGAGATAGAAGTGTACATGTCTTCTGAAAGACATACCTATAAAAAAATTCGAGAATTCCAACTACCATCAAATCTTTAGATATCGTTAAATCAAAATCTAAAGACACGGCGCGTAGCGTTAACAGCAGTGGTCAAATCTGAAAATTGTTTGATTCAACGCGATAGCTGTTTTCGTCAAATTGCCATGACGGTATCAAAATCATGTGGACATTCGTCGATGTTTGTTACTCAAATGCGGGAGTAGGGCAAGACGAGATCGTGTCTGTACTGTGAACAACGTAGCGAAGGGTTTATTCCAAGATACGCCTCTTGGCGTGGACAAATTTTTATATTTCAAATCGGTAGATGAATGGAAATGGATATCTGGAACTAGCAAGCCATGGTGGTCGTGTCTCCATAAGAAACCCAGAAACTGTATCAGCCCGAGTCGTAGATAAATTATAGAACTTATGCTACCGTCTTTAGATCAACGCTTCTCTTCTTTTTGAAGCAGGTCGTAGATACTTACGAAGGTTTAATTATATATAGGTGGAAGGATAATGAATGTCGTAAACAAATATCCTTTAAGGCACAAGTGATGGATTTTATTATTTCAACAAGTGCTCTAGATGATTATTACATTATTTGAGCATTAGAAGTTTGCTCGGTGCAAATGAAACGTTGCTTCTTATACTCCGGAGTTGATACCGATCCAGTTACGGTAGTGTGCAACCTCGGTGTAGGCACCGGGGTATCCAGCACGTGCGCATCCGTTACCCCAAGACACGATACCGGCGAGAACTCCGTTGACGGCAAGGGGACCACCGGAGTCACCCTGGCAGGCGTCCTTTCCTCCTTCGGGTACAGCGGCGCAGATCTGACCAGCGGGAAGTCCTCCCCAGATTTTGTAGGCAGAGCTACAGTCAGCCTTGGAAATGATGGGAACGGTGACGGTCTGGAGAACCGTGGGGGTACTTCCTCCCTCTGTGAGAGTACCCCATCCGGTGATCACGGCAGGGGCACCAACGGCGACCTCTTTTCTGCTGTCGTACAGTTTAATGGCGGCACGAGTAGAGCCCAATTCCAAGGGAGAGCTGAGGTGGATGATGGCAACGTCGTTAATGGGGATTCCATAGGCGTTGCTGGAATAGTCTTCGTGGGTGATGATCTTAGAGATGGAGCTGACGGAACCTCCGCTGGTGGTCAGGGTGGATCCAGTGCGGATAGAGTACCGCTTGGCGGGGTAGACCATACAGTGAGCAGCGGTCAGGATACGGTTGGCGGAGATGATACTAGCACCGCAGATGTGGGAACCGTAGGCTTGAAGGGATACCTGGTAGGGTACGTTGTCGATGGAAGTGGCGACTCCTCCGACAATGCGACCGGTAGGACTCAACGGGTTGAGGCGGGGGATGGGTTCCGCTATTGGGACAGAAATATTCAAGTATTTATGAATTTGGACTTGGAAACTTCAGGAAGGCGAACAGAAGTCAAGCTTATTTTATTAAACAGTAAATATAACTCCTTTGTATAGTCTGATATGTATGATGAGTGGATGACTTACCAATAGCGGCAGCCACGAGGGCGAACAGAATAGCGAATTTCATTATCTTCGGGATCGAGTTACTAGCACGTTGCATCGGAAGACTGAATGGGCCGTAGTGCTCGTCGTCCCTTATTATACTGTTCAGGCCTCAAGTTAATCGCAATTGACGATAATCAAGTATCTGATTAAACACGATAGTTGACATTTTTATTCACTTTCAGGGTATTAAAATGTTGTGGATACTTGTCGATAACTGTTACTTATCAGAGGTGGTAGAGCGGGACGAAGTCTTCATTCTGCATATAGTAGCAAAAATTTTAGCCAATGGTAATCATATTGTAATAAGTTCCCTGATGCAGGTTATTCGTTTATTTAACTTTGTTACATTATGGGATCGAAATTTATCCCTAGACTAGTGAGCCGAAAGAAAACCTGCAAGAAAATCACAAATTTTGAATTATGAGACTGATCTGGCTTCTTAATAGTTTCATTTGCATACTAAATTCTCAATCACTACCTTCATCGACAATCTGCACTTAAATAAGAAACAAGTTGCTAAGCTCTAAACGGCATATTTAAAACGAGAAATTACGATTCAATTATACCATGCTCGCATCGATTATTTGCTACCTAATAGCATCGTTTGATTTTATAGCGAACTTCAACAGCTCGCGACATAACTCCGTATCATTTTCTCATTCGTGAATAATTGCTTCAAGTGAAAATCGACGATACACAGTAAATAGTAAATGTCTCTTGTCATTGCGAATTTCTTAGATTTTTCTGCATCTTGAATCCTCAAACCAGGGTAATCAAGGAATATATGCTAGTACATTGGAAAATGAAAATAAAAAATTCCTTAGGCTCCTGTTACTTTCTCTGCGAAACCTGCGGGTACAAAGAGATGGGAAACATTTGGGTTCTGTAGTTATCTCTGGAGACGTGACGCCTTGCGTTGACTATTTTTAATACTGCATTGGATAGATAGCTGGAATCAGATATATCGATATTCAGAGCTGAGAGGTTGTTCTATCAGTTGGAAATCCCAGAACCCACTTCAGCAGATATTCTTACGGATGAGCGCAATCGGTTATCCGTATCAACCCACCTGAAAGTCAAAAATTTTCATTCACATTTTTCCAAACCTTTCATGATAATTTATCACTATTCTCACGCGTGATCTGAACAATCTGCACAATGTAGTATACCAAGACATAGCTGAAAAATGATTGCTGGGGATACCATGTAAAATGAAGTGTAAGAAACTGTGATTAGATTGTGCGAAGTACTACAATAAAATAAAGAAAATCGTAGTCACGATGGCTTCAATCCAATCCCTGATAAGTCTTGCGTTCAGCTGCCGAAGGGATCTCTTCTTCGTTCCATATAGCTTTGGAAATAGTTTGAAAAATATGGGATATGTTGAATCCCATACCTTGACGAGGTTCCGTAAATTAATTAAATTTCTCTGTGTTGTATAGATCAGAACTATTCCCAGCTCTTCAATTCCAATTCGCGTCTTGTTATCAGAGGCTCGTCGTGTGTGAGCTTAAGCGATTATTTCATGCTCGGAGATGTTTGAAATCGCATCAACGTTCAACAATGCTGCAGACATGAATAAATCATGTTGCAATTATGCACATCGATAACGAACTCATGGGGCAGCTAGATTTAGATAGTCTGATGGATGATTTCGACAACAGAAATGAAAAAAGAAAAGGAATGGTCTGCTACTTGTGCAGACAAACAGACCTGCAACGGGTGTGACCAGCTCTGACAATGAGTGTCTCCCTTTTTTTGTCACCTACTAAAAGGGAGAAATTTTAAGTTTGATGATGAGTCAATTTACGATTAATGACAGCCAAACTGAGTTCTCGTTATCTCCTACTTTTCAAATTACTATTAATCACCGAGTCTATTCAAATTCCCACCAATCTTGCCTCTGGGCACATGAGGAAGGTAAAATGCGTCGCAGAAATCTATCTGGGTATTCCGCCCCAGTATTTTTGTATCACAGTCCAATGAATTCAAATTTAGGAATGTAAAACGCATCGTGTGGTACGGTCGATTCTTTCGTGCTCCGAAATTCTGCGTGTAATGAATATTCGATATCATGAGTGACGATTCATTGCGTCGTTCCGTTTTTCAAATAACAGAAAAAACAATAATGAAGATAACTTGGTCGATCAATCAAGAGTATCTCTATACTCTTATGCACTTCAGATTCTAATTTTATCGCAATTAACGCGGATCACGTATGTGATTAAGTGCGATAGCGGTCCGTATCAATTTTATGATCAAACGAACATTGCCTGTGAGCAAAGTTCTGTCATAATCGTATGAAATCTGTGTAGATAGATACCCAGATGTAGCGAAGCTGCTCTTACGCTGAAAATAGAACTGAAGACCGTGGAAACAGATCGCTTTCGTGTTTCGAAGAGCGTAGCAAAAATTAAGAAATTCTGTGCTTTCATAAGATTTCGTCAAAAATTTATTTTTTGTTTTTCAGAGACAACGGATTCCGAATTCAAAATTTTTCCGATCGTTTTACTTTTCTGGAAACTCCAAAGTTCGTCAGAGTTAGTGCAAAGTATCCGTGCTGGTGAAGAGTAGCCGGTTTGTTTCGCGGAACACATTTCCATATTCCTAGCTGTAGTCTTTTCATTTATTAGAATTTCTTGCAGCACGAGGGTGAAAAGTGTACCCAGAACGCGGGGCTAAATGAAAATGTGAGGGAAATTCGAAAGTCTTCATCTAGTTTAGATACCCACCTCTATCAGTACGCCCGCTTAATTGGCCTATTCAAGGTCTAAGTTTACGATCACCATCCCGGATGCTGCGGACATGAATAAATAATGCGGTTCAAAGGCTGTCCGCGTGCTGGTAAAATACACAATAGTGGATAGACGGCGAAAGTCTGACCGAGCTGCAAACGGCATACTTGAACGGGGAAGACCGCTAAAATCGGGGAAGAAAATTGAGAATAAAAAAGAAATAGTAATCGTGTTGGTTGAGTATGAATTTCAATGCGTTGGAATGAAAATTTTCCTGCACAGCAACAAGTAACGTTTTCATCCTTACAGTGACTAGCGCTATCAGTTTGAATTTGCTAGCAAGAAGTTCCACGAATATCCGGGAGTCCCTGGAGATCCAAGAATCAAATAGCCGCCCGCTGTAAAAGCTGAAGACTCAGAGGAATCAGAAATTATTGGTTCCACTTGCTCCAAATTCTTGCTTCAGAAATTCTGCTATCATTCTAGGGATTATTTTTTTGATATATGGTTCATCAAGTATACAAAATTAATCATTGGAATTGATTACAATTTGACAATGAATCATTCGTTTGCTGTCGCATGAGTCAGTGAGAAATTTATCTGTGCTTAGCACTTAGAGTCGAAAGATCGGATGAGTACACCGCGATGCAGATTTTAAATTCCATCGCAGACAAGCGCAGACACGAAGAGTTTCGATACTTTAGAGGGATTTGATTAATAATTTCACACTTGGATGCATTTTTGTCGCACCTCAATTGGTACAGGTACCAAAGAATACTAGAATTACAGTGCGAGTCACGTAAACTATTTCTTGGTCCATTTCTGGACATGTAAGGTACAATATAAGATAGAGTAAAATAAAATAAGGCGTGGTTTTTGGCGTAATTATTATTCATATTTTTGGAATATATTTGGATTGCGAAAATTTTCGCTTTAAGCTGCGGTATCGATGTATCAACATTTTCGCCTGCTAGGGTGTCCCTTGAGGATTTTGTGGAAATTCGAGACCCGTCAGAATTTTAAATCTCTTGAGCCGTGTAACACGTATTTTTACCCCAGGAGCTTATAAATCTGACTATGGAAGTTCCTACTAAGTCTCGAGTACGCCGGGGACAAAGAGGAGCTCACCGAAAAAGCAGAAGCCTCAGAAAATCTAAAAGCTCGATTTAACTGGCTCCAAAATCTGGAAGTAGCGACTCGACTGGGTGGAAGGATAATAAATTTATTTCGCACATAGTATTCACAGCACGAGTGCTATATTTTATTTGATAACTGTATATCAGACGTCAAACCAGGACCCATGGTTGGTCGAAAAGTTTGCGCTGTGCGATTGAAACGCTGCTCCTTATAGTCCGGAGTTTTCGGTGATCCAGCTACGGTAGGATGCGACCTCAGTGTAGACACCGGGGAATCCAGCGCGTGCGCATCCGTTACCCCAGGACACGACACCGGCGAGAACTCCGTCGATGGCAAGGGGACCACCGGAGTCACCCTGGCAAGCGTCCTTGCCTCCTTCGGGTACAGCGGCGCAGATCTGGCCAGAGGGAAGTCCTCCCCAGATGCTGTAGGCAGAGTTACAGTCACTCTTGGAGACGATGGGGACGGTGACGGTCTGGAGAACAGTGGGGGAGCTTCCTCCCTCTGAGAGAGCACCCCATCCAGTAATGACAGCGGAGGCACCGACGACGGCCTCTTGTCCGTCGGAGTACAGTCCAATAGCGGCTTGAACGCTGTTCAAGGTTAGGGCAGAGTTCAGACGGATGAGAGCGATGTCGTTGATGGGAACTCCCCAGGAGTTGCTGCCGTAGCTTGCGTGGCTGATGACGGAGCTGAGAGAGGTGGTGGTTCCTCCGCTGTTGCTGAGGGTGGTTCCAGTGCGAGTGGTGAACCAGCGGGTAGGGTAGATCATGCAGTGAGCAGCAGTCAGGACCCATTCGGAGGAGATGATGCTAGCACCGCAGATGTGGGATCCGAAGACTTGGAGGGATACCTGGTATGGGACCTGGTCGATGGAAGTAGCGACTCCTCCAACGATACGACCGGTGGGGCTCAGCTCGTTGAGACGAGGGATGGGATCCGCTGTTGAGAAGGAAATATTCAAGTATTGATAAAAGGGCTTCTAGATGTATGGTGTACTTGATATCCCGCATCAAGATTAATCTTGCAGTTCATTTATCAGATACGGAAACTCTCACAAAGCAACAAAGAGCAAGGGGTAAGATTCTCTGACACTGTAGACCCCGAACTTGGTGCTCGAAATTTCCGCAAGAAAGAACAAAGTGAACCTCATTTGATCGATCAGGAAATGTAACTCATTTGCGAAGTAGAGTACGTTAGGTGTACGGATTACTCACCGAAAGCGGCAGCCACGAGGGCGAACAAAATAGCGATCTTCATCATCTTCAGACTCGAGTTGCTTGCTCGGTGGATCAGAAGACTGAATTAAGCACAGCGCTGGTGGTTCCTAATATACTATTCTGGCCTCAAGCTTATCGCGATTGAGTCAAGTATGTGATTGAACGCGATAGCATACCATCTCAATTCGCCTTGATGGTATCAAAACGTTGTAGATATTTGGTAATAATCGTTACTCAGGTGCGGGGGTGTGGCAGATGAGGTCGTGTTTCTGCTGTGAAGAACATAGTCATGGATTTTTCTAACTACAGTCAAATTTCTAGAAATAACCAATTTGAAATGAATTTTCATCCTTTGAGTGATCATTTACAAATGATTTATAATGCTGTGTAATCAAGTCAGAAATTTTCAAAATTTTCTATGCATTTTACAATTTTCGATAATGTTTTTGCGGTCTTCTTCTTCATTCCGCTTCCACACAATTGCCTGAGGATATATTTACTAGATCAGGAACTGCCAGAAGCAGAATGCTTGAAGATGCTGGAGCGTCTTGATTTTGTTCGATCGTCAGACTCGATGATAATTGAATTGTCAGTACTCAGTCAATTGAACAGTGATCAGGAATTCTAAATACAATTTTCATGAACACAGACGGGGAGATAAAATCTTTCAAGATCGCATTCCGTTTTGAATATTGAATCAATCGAGCCGAAGACTGACAGAAATCAGAGTTTCATTCATGTGGAATAAGAATCTGCAGTCGTTAGGGATTGTGATAAACGAACTGTTGAAAAGTCTAGTTTATGAACATTCTTCGGATAACAAGTACTTTATTTTCTTTCACATTTGAATATGAGGTGTGAATTCAACGTCCACGATTGGTCAGAAAAGTTCTGATATTGTCCAGTTGAAAGGCAGGACCTTATATTCCGGAGTTAGCGGTGATCCAGGAACGATAGGAAGCGACCTCGGTGTAGACACTGGGGAATCCAGGGCGTGCACATCCCAAACCCCAGGCAACAACCCCAGCGAGAACTCCGTTGATGGTAACGGGACCACCAGAGTCACCTTGGCAACTGCTCAGACCACCTTGAGGAACACCAGCGCAGATCTGTCCAGCGGGAATTCCTCCCCACGAGATGTAGGCCGCGTTGCAGTCAGCTTTAGAGACGATGGGAAGGCTGACGGACTGGAGGGTGTTGGGGGAGCTTCCTCCCTCTTGGAGATTACCCCATCCGGTGATGGTGGCGGTCACACCGGCGACGGCTTCTTGTCCAGCGGAGAATAGAGCAATGGAGGATTGACTGGAGCTGAAGGACAGGGCGGAACTCAGCTGGATAAGAGCGATGTCGTGGTTAGGGATTCCACTGCTGTCAAGGAAATATTGCTCATGCAGGATGATGGCGCTCGCACGGGAGACGGTACCTCCACTGTTACGGAGGGTAGATCCAGAGCGGATGGTGTACCAGCTGGATGGCCAAGATATGCAATGAGCAGCGGTCAAGACCCAGTTGGCGGCAATGATGCTACCACCGCAGGTGTGGGATCCCAGGATTTGGAGGGATATTTGATGGGGTGCCTGTTCGATGGTGGTGTCAACTCCTCCGACAATGCGGCCGGTGGGATTCAGCATATTGACACGAGGAATGGGGTCCGCTAATGAGAGAGTAACATTGAAGTGTTCATAAAACGGTATACGATTCGACGCACTCCCATAGCAAATTCATTCTATACATTCTGTCAAGTACTAAATGTTTCATGATGTAGCGGACATTTGGAGGTAGGACTTTGCTAGGTCTGGAGAATATGAACTTGGACTGGGAATTATTCACAAGACTAAGCAAAGTGGATTTTGTTATTCAAATCAGAAATACAATTCATTCGCAAATTAGGGAATGTTGGACCTATGGACTACTTACCAACAGCGGCAGCCACGAGGGCGAACAGAATAACGATCTTTATCATCTTCAGACTTGAGTTGCTTGCTCAGTGGATCAGAAGACTGAATTAGCCCGAATTAGCACTGCCTCTTTTATATTATACTTCCAGGTCTAGTATCTCGCGATTAACGACAGACAAGTTTGTGATTGAACCTCTGATGATTGAACGCGATATGAGTCGTTATCAATCCTCCCTGACAGTGTCGAAAAGTTGAAGACATTTATTGATACCTGTTACTCTGATGCAACTGTGGGACGAACAAAAATTAATTCCAAATCCGATCAGATTTGTAGATACGTACCATCAATTTGTTAATTAAAGACAAGTCTGGCATTGACAAGTCTGGCGATTCTGATTGGGTAGATTACAGGGTGCAGATATCGAAGTCTGGAATAAAGAAGTGCTTTTATCAATAATAAATCTGAAGCTGGCTGAACCTGAGTCATAGACGAATTATCGAGTTTATGGTGTTCTGTTTAGCAAAGGCTCTCTCACGAGAAGCTGTGGACTGAGAGAAGCCTGCAGAGCTCGGTTCAACTGGATTGAAAACCTGCAGGATTTAGGGATTTGAACAACAAGAACTGATCATAGCTGAATATTCTTCAAAGCAAAAATCCTTTATTCTCATCGTTATTTGAATACAAGGTGTGACATTGAGACCCATGACTGGTCAAGAAGTTTTTGCAGTATACGGATGAAACGCTGCAGCTTATACCCCGGAATTGGCAAGGATCCAGCTACGGTAGCTGCCTACTTGTGTGAAGACACTAGGGAATCCACGGATCGAACAGTCATTAGCCCAGGAAAGAACACCGGCAAGAGCACCATTGATGGTGACGGGGCCACCGCCGTCACCGTCGCAACTGCTCATACCTTCACCTACACCAACGCAAGATTGGCCATCAGGAAATGATCCCCACGAACTGTAGGCTGCGTTACAATCATCCCATGTGCCAACACGGGCTATGACGGTGTGAAGATTGTCACTTTTTCTTCCTTGGAACGAGTGAGCACCCCATCCAGTGATGCTGGCAGGGCTCCCAGGGACGGCGATTTCTCCAGAGGTGAACAGGGCAATGGAAGATTGAGTAGTGCCGAAGGTGAGCGGGGTGGTCAACTGGACGAGGGCAATGTCGTTGAATGGTATTCCCCAGCTGTCTTGAGAATACTGCGGGTGGACGATGATGTTAGCGGTAGTGGTGAGCGTACCACCACTGGCGTAAGAGGCGGATCCAGAACGAACGTTGTACCAGGAGGAAGGGAAGTTGAAGCAGTGACCAGCGGACAGGATCCAAGAAGTAGAGATGATGGCACCACCGCAGAGTTGGACTCCAAAGACTTGGATGGATACCTGGAAGGGTACTTGCTCGATGGACACAGCTGATCCCGCGACAATCCGGCTGGTTGAGCTCAGTGAGTTGACGCGAGGAATGGGATCAGCTAAAGAGACGGAAACATTCAAGAGTTCAAAGAATGGCACACGGTTTGTGGTATCGAGCCTTTGCTGGACACATGCCTCTTGATGTTTTCTGAAGCAATGGCATCTGATCTTATCCATCGAATTTCGAGGGAAATTTTGAGGGAATATTCTACGTCGATGCAATTTCGGGGCAAACCAATGATATTCAATGAATTTCATTTTTAGATACGCCATTTTCTTTTTCCAAACGTTGCAACAGAAATTGTGTTACCTGTTCACAAGAATCGAAGACTAAATTGATCTCTTAGACATCATCAGCTTTCCCCGAAATGATATCATTTTAGAATATTTCCTCAGAATTTGAGAATATGATCAGAGAATAAGGAAATCTTCTAGAAGAGAATATGAACTCGCATTTGTAAATGTTAGCAAGGCTAAGGGGAGCAGACCTTATCTTGTAGCACAGAGAAATACCTCATTTGTTAATTAGGGTATGTTCGATGTATGAATTTCTCACCAGTAGCAGCAGCCACGAGGACGAACAGAACAACGAATTTCATCATTCTTAGATTTCAGCTCCTCGCTCGGTGGATCGAAAGACTAAATTAGCCTCAAATAATGCTGTACGGTTCTTATTATACTTTTCAAATTTCGGAATTATCGCAATTACCAAGATGCACGTATGTGATTAAACGCGATAGTGGTCCTTATCGACGAGACCTGGCGGTATCAACATGTTGTAGATATTCGTTGATGACTGTTCCTCACTTATTCGTGCTTCAAATATCATAGTAAAAATTGAGAAATTCTGTAGAATACTTTCGAAAAAAGTCATGTCGTAGCAACATTTTGAACTGTATTTATCAAGGGACAATTAATTTGTATTCATTTGACTTTAATGAAGAATTGAATGAACTGTATAAGAGTACCTTCAATGTGCGAATTCCAAACTTATTGCTTAAAGCGCAAAGTTTCATCAAAGTTAATGCAAATTAGCATTCGTTGGCACACAGTGGCGAGCTCTTTGTCTGTTACACATCGTCATATTTCCAGCTGTAGCTTCATCGATTAGTTGACTTTATTGCAGCGTGAGGTTGAAACGTGTTCCTAGACTACGGGGCTAAAAGACGACGAATGAAATCGAAAATTTTGAATTTTAATACCCCTGTAGGTATGTTCAGTTAATTGGCCTGTTCAAAATCTGAGTTAAATAAATAATGAGGTTCAAATGCTGGTTCAGGATTATCTAATAGTTTTTTCTTTACAATCAATGGAACTGAATGAGGCTTGACTATCAATTATTGATTCCTCACTTCTAGTCAGTAAAAAATTCATCCCCACTTTGTACGTCTATTTAATAGATCCGATATTTCAAGTCTCATTAGGCAATATTCTAATTTAGATTTCAATAATTCATTACAGTTAAAGGCATTTTTATTCGGTCCTGGTACAGGTACCAAGGTATCAATAAAATAAAGGATTTCTTCTAGCGTAATTAATATTCATGTCTTCCGAAGATATTTGTCCCGCAAAATCTATTACGTCGAGGTGCCGCGGCCATATCAAATGTGAGAGTATCCCTTAAGGGTTTTGTGAAAATCCGAGACTCGTAGGAATTTTAAATCTCTTGAGCCGTGTATCACGTATCTTTACCTCAGGAGCTTATAAATCTGACTATGGAAGTCCTAACTAAGTCTCAGGTATGCCGGGGACAAAGAGGAGCTCACCGAAAAAGCAGAAGCCTCAGAAAATCTGAAAGCTCGATTTAACTGGCTCCAAAATCTGGAGGTAGCGAGTCGACTGGGTGGAAGGATAATGAATCTATTTCGCACATATTTTTCACAGCACGAGTGCTATATTTTATTTAATAACTGTATATCAGACGTCAAACCAGGACCTATGGTTGGTCGAAAAGTTTGCGCTGTGCGATTGAAACGCTGCTCCTTATAGTCCGGAGTTTTCGGTGATCCAGCTACGGTAGGATGCGACCTCAGTGTAGACACCGGGGAATCCAGCGCGTGCGCATCCGTTACCCCAGGACACGACACCGGCGAGAACTCCGTCGATGGCAAGGGGACCACCGGAGTCACCCTGGCAAGCGTCCTTGCCTCCTTCGGGTACAGCGGCGCAGATCTGGCCAGAGGGAAGTCCGCCCCAGATGCTGTAGGCAGAGTTACAGTCACTCTTGGAGACGATGGGGACGGTGACGGTCTGGAGAACAGTGGGGGAGCTTCCTCCCTCTGAGAGAGCACCCCATCCAGTAATGACAGCGGAGGCACCGACGACGGCCTCTTGTCCGTCGGAGTACAGTCCAATAGCGGCTTGAACGCTGTTCAAGGTTAGGGCAGAGTTCAGACGGATGAGAGCGATGTCGTTGATGGGAACTCCCCAGGAGTTGCTGCCGTAGCTTGCGTGGCTGATGACGGAGCTGAGAGAGGTGGTGGTTCCTCCGCTGTTGCTGAGGGTGGTTCCAGTGCGAGTGGTGAACCAGCGGGTAGGGTAGATCATGCAGTGAGCAGCAGTCAGGACCCATTCGGAGGAGATGATGCTAGCACCGCAGATGTGGGATCCGAAGACTTGGAGGGATACCTGGTATGGGACCTGGTCGATGGAAGTAGCGACTCCTCCAACGATACGACCGGTGGGGCTCAGCTCGTTGAGACGAGGGATGGGATCCGCTGTTGAGAAGGAAATATTCAAGTATTGATAAAAGGGCTCCTAGGTGATTGGTCTACTTGACATTTCGCATCAAGACTTAATTTTACAAATAATTTATGAGGTACGGAAACTTTGACAAAGCAGCAAAGAGCAAGGGGTAGAATCCTCTGACATCGTAGACCCCGAACTTCGTTCTCGAAATTTCGGCGAGGAAAAACAGAGTGTACCTTATTTGATCGATCAGGAAATGTAACTCATTTGCAAAGTGGAGTACGTTAGGTGTACGGATTACTCACCGAAAGCGGCAGCCACGAGGGCGAACAAAATAGCAATCTTCATCATCTTCAGACTTCAGTTACCTTCTCGTTCAGAAGACTGAATTGGCCTCTCAGCACTCGACGACTCTTTTTATACTCTATGTTGACGAAATTTATCTAGAGTACGTACGTACGTATTTGATTGACTGAGATTAATTGTCCTTATCAACCTGTCATGTGAAATCAAAATAGTTGTCCAACCGCATACACGTCTGGTTTTGACGTGGTGTGGGAAATTCCATTTCTACTGAAAACGACACATTCAAAACCACAATATACATATATGTACTATATATAATGGTCATTCTGGATTATTGATGCTCTCACCTTCCAGGATGATGCAATATATATAAAAGAAAAATTGTGGTCAAATTGCAGACCTCTACTACATCATTTTAGAACTGCAGAAATTTCCCTTCTGCATCAAGGGCTTGATTTCGAACCAGCGCATACCTACGACTTGCATTCATACTGACATTTCTCTGTATTCGTTGACTAATGATTTGCGCCAGAGAGGCAGAGTTTCGCGGTCGAAGAGATTGTCCCACGGGATAGTTGGACGCCGTCTGATTAGTTCGGAAACTGTGGTTTTCCTTGGGACGGGCAATCTGTAGCGAGTCGCATTATTCGAATTGAATTCTACCGTATAAATTTTCGTATTTCTCGAGAACCGAAATATTCTCACCTAAACAACCCCGACATGGCCTTCGGAATATCACACATACGTACAAGCTCGCATTATCCAAGATTTTCAGATATTTTTTGATTAATTATCATTTCACATCGGTATTTCAAGTGTTCAGCAGAACTGATCGGAGATATGACATATTATGACTTTCGCTCGTGTGAAAATTGTCTGCGATTATTCTGTGAATAAAATCACTCGGATTTGATGAAAAAAACAAAAAAAAACTGAAAAACTAGTTTACGAAAAGTGTGGAGCAAGCGGAATGCGTTTTACATGAATTATACGTGACGTGCGGATGGAAGCTTGCGAGCGTTAGAGACATTCGTTGCATCCTTTCATTTCTCGAAAGCTTCGTATCCTCTGGGGACAAAGCGAGTTGGATTCTGTCGAGCTAGTAGAAAGCGAGTAGTTGGAATTAGCTCAGATAATCTCCTCGGTTATTCTCTCTAAGGGAAAAATAAAAACAGATTCTGAGAGACGGGAATTCAGGAGTGAAATTAGCAACCGGATGGTCAAATCGTCGCGTCGTCTCGCGTCGTGAGACTTTAAGAAAAAAATAAAGAATTCGAAGACCTTTCAACTCTGCTTCTTCATCCATTTAACCCGAAGCACGTGCCCAATTGCGTTCGCTGCGACACGTCCCTCAGCCTCGCTCATTCCCACAGGAAGTGAAAGGGTTGGGTTAAATATAACGTAGGTTTGTCAAAACACGAGTAGATGTAACTTTATCATTTCCCTCGACGGGCAAAGCCTCCTTGCCCTTCTAATAATAACTTCCCTTTCATTTCCCATAATCCTTTGCCTTCGCCCCCTGGTTCGCCTTCCCTTACGGCGGCCCGCGCCTCATGCCGACTCGGCGAGCTTCTACCCGGTAATTGAAAAACTGTTGACAAGGCAGTTTGTAGACGAATGAACCGTTTGTTACTCAGTTCGAAGGGAATTTCGCTACGGGAAAATTCACGCTTTCTAACGCCCGTCGAAAACAATGAATATAAACCGTGGAAAGAAGTAAGGAGAAGAAAGAACGCCACGAGGCAGAAGCCGGAAATGAAAACATGAAAACAGCGCGGTTTTGCGTTCATTGAATTATTCAACGGATCTAACGTCTCAATTTTATTTTTTTTTCCACTTCTTTTTCATAAATTGAGGAAAGGGACACTTGTTGTCGAATTATAGCAGCATATCGAAGTCGCAAGCTCACAGAACTCCCCCAACGATCATGCAGACGAAACAGCGACTTCCGCACTGCAGGTTTTCTTAGTTTGTAAAATTTTTTGAATCCAACATAATTTCGCCGGCAAATTGCCGAGCGACTTTCAAGATTGGCTGAAAGAGAACCGGCATTATGCCAAATGGCAGGCATACCCATACCCAGTCCAGTTATATTCGGTTTAAAATGTTAACGTCAAAAGTCCAGTTTAATTATGCAATCTTTAAAACGTCTTAATAGGGATCTCGCGACTGAATAATACATTTTGAGTACACCTACCCACCTTTACGTTATAACGAACTACCGAGGTGAAAGCTCGCCCTGAAACGAGCCGATTGCTTTTTTACATACACAGTAATTGCGCGTTTGTATATGTGCGAAGGGTGTCCCTTGAAATCTTTTCCTCAAAACGGGACACGCGGATTTGAAAGACGACTAAATATTATCATGCCTCGTATACAGTACAGGTATTTTCGTGAGCCAAAACCACTTCGAGACTCTGAAGAAAGCACATTTCTTCTCTCACCTTTGACTTTATTTTCGGATCAGAGCAGACGCTGAATCGCGAGATTTTTAGATCTGGAAAGTATGAAAAATTGGGAAATCAAACGTCATGTTTGATGAAATGAAGCTCCCGTTATTTCAGTTTCAGTTTTTGATAGATTATCTTCATTTTTTACGTCTGCATTGATATCTGATCGATGACTCTCTATCTTCGAGTCTCGACATTGCGATAAGCTCTTCGAATCATAAATAATTGCGACTTATTTTTGCAGCGCAGATTTTGAATTGAATTTGATATAAATTTTGCCGAATCATTATCTGCGCCTCATTAATGGGATTCGATAACTATAGTCGTGAGATTATCGAATTCGATATGGAGATCTGGAATCTTTTAAACTTTCAACGATCAGCTTTGCTTCGATTTCATTCAGTATACAATCGCTCGAGATATCTGATTAAGGTAACGTGCCCACTTCTGCTCCAGGGATGATTGTAATCTAGGAAAACATTCGAGAACATTCTATGCCACAATTCAGGCCAAAGTTTGATACTGTTTAGTGAAAAGAGCCAAGTTTTCTAATTTAAATAATTGTTACGGTTAAAAATAATTCCGATCTTCTCCTTTCAATAAGCCGAAAGAGATTTTCTTCTCATTTTCGTCACGTCGCGGTCGGATAAGAATTGTCGAATGACTTTCAAATATTTGAGACCGTTTCGAAGGGTTGTAAAATGGTTTGGCTCAAGCCGAAAGTTCGATACGTCGATCTGTTAGAATTGTAAAAATAGCGAAAAAAAAATAAAGAAGAAAAATCGTTGGATACCGGAGGTACATTTATCACGTAGAACTTTGCGATTCGTGATTTTTTGGTTTCTATACTCGCGAGAAATCGTCCGCAAGTCCTCGGGTCATTGAGTCTCGTCGTGGTTAAGGGGTCGAGTAACCCTTGACCTTTGGTCAGGTGGGACGAATAGATATCTGCAAAACTTTTACGATCTCATTCCGAAATAAATGGCGTGTGGCCGAACCGCGACAGTAGGGGTGCCCTTTGAATTAACTCTAATACATACGTTATACCTACACACATATACCCATATACATATATGAACATCAGAGAGGTCCTTATTTCAATGATTTTCCAAATCTGTGTTACACACACCCCCTTCCAAATACATGGCAAAAAAATTTCTGTGAATTTTGAGCTCTTCATTTTATACATAAATATATATAACTACAGACTGCTGGTTAATTTGAATTCATTTATAATTCATTCCCTCTGAAATGTTTTGACAATTCGTTTTCTGCCTTTGACAGTCTCGCGTTATATTATTCTTCCTTTTTTTTTTTTTTTTTTTTATTTTTGCTTTTTGGATTCTTTTTAAAGAAAAATAAATCGGGATCGTTCGGTGACGAGTTGAATAATTCGGGGGCGAAAGTTACATGGGATATATAACAAAGGACATCGCATCTTGTATATTGGGGAGGATCCCATCGTTTGCAAACGATCGAGTTTTGGCGACGTTCGCTGTTCGAGGGCTAGAAGAGGACCCCCAGGTCGCCGAGGGAAGCTCATAAACACCCGGTACTATAGGATATGAATAATAAACGATTCTCACCGTCACAGCCGAGGCGTTCTCTTTCATGGAACTTACGACGAACCTTAGAATGCCCGAGGTGTCGTTACAAAGTTTACTTACACCGCGTACCTATCCCTTCAGTAGAACGAGAGACCAATTTGCAAGTAAACATCCCCTCTATTTCACGTCTACTCATCTCGAATGGAACATAAAATTATCTCACATCGTACGGAGCATAATTTCTAGTCTTTATCTATCATACACTAGGATCGTAAAGTTGTGCTTTTTTGAGTACCACTGTCTCAAAATGTGTCAATTTGTGTCAAAAATATGCCTCAGAAGACTCTCACTTATTTTTAAGACGTGAACTATATTTCTAAACTATCCTACATCAAATCTAATCAATTTTCTATACGTGAACATTCGCTATTTTTTTTTTTTTTTCCTTTCAAACAACATTCGAATTCAACGTCCTGAGAAGACATCGCATTGTAAGTCACGAAGGAAAACAACCCTAGCGATACGAATTCACGATGAAGTTATTTCCCTAATTTCCTTAACGTTTCTACTCATTTTTTGGCATCTAGTCCCAACTCCAAAGAACTGCTTGGTTACATGTGTGCGTATCGGTACTCAAAGCTTGTTTCTATATATCTATTTATTTTGATCATATGTCCTCGGTTGTTTCCTCGAAAACATAAGTCATTAATAAATTTCGAAACTAGTTCGCGGAAGGCCAAAATCATTGACAGACGGAAATCAATCGATAAGATACATATATATATATATATATATATATATACCGGTATCTTTATCGAGACGTTATCATACCCGCGCTTACGTTCGTTGAATCTAACAAAGTACACTGTATTTATCAACACCTGTTAAAAAATCAATTCTATCTCCCATCCATCCGACAGAAAAGGATTTCGAATTGATTTGATGTCGATAATCGATATCGCGCTAATCGTCCGACGATCAGATTATAACTTATCAATTGTCAGGTAGTCTTTTCGGTCTTTAAAATAATCAGGCTAAAGCGATTGACTTGTTATGAAAAATCAGATTAATCGGTACTCAGAATGATAATTTTGCAGTTACAAAAGAAAAAAAAAACCAAAAAAGAAAGAAAAAAAAAACGCCAATCTTTCTTTGTAACTCGATAAACGAATAAATAAACAAACGATGATGTATTTGTTGATGTATATTCTTCCGCTATGGTCTATTCACGTGAGGAAGGGTGTAGGCTAGGGCTGCGGACGGTTCGAGTGCACTTTACGAAGTGTGGTCCTTCAGCAGCCGGATGAAAGTGCTTTCTCAATTGGATTTCAATTGGATTTCAATTGGATCACTGTTCTCTCCTTCGATTTCTTTTACCGAGCAGCCACGCGAGGGCTATGAATGAAAGTGCATCGACGCCCTTTTCCTCTCTCTCTCTCTCTCTCTCTCTCTTTTCTCTTCTTTCATAGATGCCTTATCCTTTTCATTTCCGGTTCTTTATTTACAAATAAACCAGAAAATATGATACTTCGAAAATGTGGGATTCGTTGGTCGAACATATTCGACGGATCGTTATTTCATCCCTTGTTTTTTCTTTTATCAGGTGGTCATCTCCCAATTAACACATTCCGAAGGTATTGAAGCGGATACAATAATTATTGGAAAATGGGAGAACAGTTTTTCCGCGTAATTACACGGCGTAATTAAATAGACATAAAAAAATTTAAATTAAAAATTAGATATCGATACCTTTCGTTTTAATATTAATCGTCAAACAAAAATTGCTCGTGGCAGTTTAGAATATCTGCCCGGTTCGTGGGGCCGGAGAAAGAACCTTCTAAATTGAAGGAAAACCCTCATGGACAGAAAATTAGAAATTGATAGACATAAACGCATCCAGTATCCGTGATTTACACACTTGGAAATTAATTAAATCGGATGAAATAAATTAGCGAGACGCGCAGGATGTGGACTGACAAACATATATACATATATATATATATATATATGTATATATATATATATATATATATACATTATATATAAATTTTCATAAAACTTGAACATTTTAATGGCAAACTTCCCCTCCGTGCAAATACCCGGAGGGCTGAGAAGCTTACGGCGTTCAAAACGCTTTTATAATGCCGTAGTACTTGTTCTTGAGGACAATCCTCCCGAGGCTAAAAGATACGATGTTGTCTGACGCCATATTGTCTGACATTTTTTGAAGATAAATAATCGGGATCCGCGACGTATCGACATTCTGTCCAATGATAAATTCTTAACTTTCCTCGACTGATCGATGCGGGAATATTTCAAGTTTGGAATCATATACAATTTTAAAGCTATAAAGTTAAGCTTCCCAATTTTCTTATGCGATATTCGATAAATTCTAGAATAATTCTAGGCGATAGTTTGAGAAGAAAATTTTCATATTAATTATTCAAAAAGCTTAAACCCAAGTCCGATCAAGCGAAAGAAATATTTTGGCTTAGAAACTAACGTCTAGATTTCGAGGGGGTAGGTTTTACTTTTATTTGAAACGAGAATAAGGTAAAAAGGTGAAGAGTTTGGATCTCGGGGCTGTAAGAATAATATTGCTTTTGGGGTTATCGATGATCATTGATGTTTCTGCAGCCTCGTTTTTCGCGAAATTCTATTCTTTTACTGTAGCTAGATACCACCAGTAGCTAGTATCAATATCAATAACAGTCAGACACTGAGATAACACGGTTTCCTCCTCGGTTTTCTCTTTATTCACGACGTACATTTCCATCGCATTTCACCGTTCTGGTCGAGACGGTAAACTTCATCTCGTCGAAGATGCCGAAATGAGGTTTGGCACGTGTTACAAGTCGTAAATAAGCCTTCCCCACACATACGAGGAAGTCCCAACGTTCGATAACCCAGATCCTCCATCCGTTCTGACATTGTCCTTAAAGTAACGCTGACAAAAAGAAAAAGAAAAAAATCCAAAAAAAGAAAAAGGAAAAAAGAAAGAAAATTCGCACTGCTGATATTATACATGTAATTTCATTATTTCTTCGTCGTTTTAATCATCTTAACTTAATATCCGCAATCCTATACTCAATTTCCTATAGCATAGCTATTTGCGAAGTCGATTGTTATACGTGGGTGGAAAATCCCTGCCGAGCGTCGTTCTTCGTTCAAAATTAATCACATGGATCTGCATTTTAATTAGTACTAAGTCTCGAATAAATATATACAATTTCCACCCTGGCTAGAATCGTTATCTGAACGAGACCGTAGGTACGATTTTATGCATTCACGAGCGAAACTTTGACTCGTAGAATTCTCTGCGCGAATTTTAACCCTCCGGCGTATCAGGGTTTTCGACATTTTCATGTTCAACCGATTTCGACGAAACTCGCGATCACTCGCAATTTAGAGTTCAAAAAAGTGTGTAACATGTCAATCCGTACATTCTCACCCTTAACAAGGTATAATCTCTTTTAAGGGCTGCTTCTTTTCCTAAGACAATTCGCTACGAAATTACTGTTCGAATTCTCGATGGAATAAAATCTACGAAAAATATGCCAGGTTTCGTATGAAGTTTCCTAAAACAAAGAAGACCAACGAAAGTGCATTTTCAGTTATAAAAAATCGCATTTCTTCTACAATTTTGCGATTATATAAAATTCCAATTGAAGTTCGAGGAGAATAATCAACCCCGAAAAATTAGACCAGCGATGTTATTTCGTTTTTCAAAAATATCTAATAAATATCAAAGGTGACCAAGGCGGTTGGTAATTCAACAAGGTAGCAAAAAGTTGAACATGTTGCACAGCGGTGAGTGCTAGCGGTTTAATTAAAGCGGCTATTTGCGTGTTCCGTTCTGTCGGACACGAAACGTGGCTTACGGCTCTCACTTTCTCCCTCATCTCCTCTTCCCTTTTCTCTCTCTTTGGCTCTCCGGCTCTCCGGCTCTCGCCCTTATCCTAAATTCCCTGGTAAAACCATCTCTGCACGTAGCTAGGAATTCGTTTAAACGATTACCTATTAGCTTCCTCGCAGTAATTACTTCTTGTTGTATAACGACGAACCGTGGCAGCGCAAGTTTCAACCAACAACTTTATCCCCGGTTACGGGGGTAGCTAATACCGAATGACACGCGACGTGATCATTATAATACGCGGGTTTACTTTATTCCGCAAAAAATAATCTCGAAAATTTTATAGAATAATTCTGGTAGAATAAAAATCACGCCAAACTAAGACGCGGAATCGAATGATTTTTGATTTTTTGGATTTTTCATTTTAAGGGTAGGAGTTTCGCGACGTACGTCATTCCCCAAACTCGGTAAACAATTACTCGTAAATATTTCAGGTTTAGTACCAACATCAGGTTTATGGGATCGTTATTAACACGGGTTTGAAGCTCTCTGCTTAACAGTGTCGGGCCTACCTCTAAATCTAACCTGAACCAGCCCCAATAAACTCCAATATCACCAACCCTCGTGAGATATGAGCGTACTTCCGGCACCGATGCCTGTCTCATAAGGGAGTTGTTTATTTGCTTAAGACCTTCGCGAACTGAATTATACCTGCTGTTACGAGGGCGAGGGATGTTTCCAGCGACGATATTTTCAAATTTGTAAAAATCTCAATCAGCGATTTTGGAATTTGAAACAAACCTCATATACTTCATATTCGTACCAAATTTGATATCAGTTTTCGTTCTGTCGTAGTATCAAGTAAATCCTCAAAATCCAACCCGCTAATGCGGCACGTCGTGGGATCTTTTTTTCTTGGTGACAAATTTGACGTCCTCTGAAAGATTAGAGACCGGCTTATTGTGACTTTGGGGTAGTTTGTGCGATATTATTCTTTCCAGGGATGACTTTTCGGTGCTACGGTATATGGCCTCGAAGGTATACTATATATATATATATGTATATTGATATCTTTCGACGTGTATTTTGGACCTTTTAATTTACGTGATAATTTTCAGCTAAAGCCGAAAGATGATCGGATACTCCTTCTTAATTAGTCGGACGGTGGATTACCCTTGACGAAGAGTAAATTAAGTTATTAACTCTCGGCAGCTGAAGAGAAAAGCGAAGTTCCTTGCCCGGTGAAACTTTATCCTTGAGCATTATCCGAGCAATCGTTTGAGTACTACCCCTCGTTTATCTGCTTTTGGCATTTTACAACTTTGTCCAAGTCCGCGAGAGGGACTGGTCCGCGTTTAATCGTACTGGATATCACCGGGTATTTTGTACTTCAAATAGTCCCGTTTTAACTTCATCCCCGATCGTTAACGGGACCGAAACTTTTCTCAGACCAACTTATCCTCTTCAATGATAAGTATATACCAAACTTTCGGACTTTCTCTCGTTTTCAATCTCGCTTTTTCCCCCTTTTTTTCTTTCTTTATCTTTTTTTCAATCGCTCCAACCTTTTTGAACAAACAAAGTGAAATTAAAAAAAAAAATGAATAAAAAAATACTTTTTCGCTTCTCGAATTATCAGCAATGGTCCTAAAAACTTAGTTCAATTTTCCACCTGTAAGATAACACGATTTTAACGATGTGGTATATGTTATATACCGTGTGACCATCTGAGAGATCAATTATTCATCAATTTAAAAAAAACTTTTCTTCTTCAACGGCCATACCATCCATTTTACAGTATTGTCAAAATTTACCGAAACACGTGAAATGCCTTCCATTTTTTTTTATTTTTATTTTTTCAAATCTCTTATAAAAAAAAAGTTATCTCAGTGTCAGCTAACAGACGTATACGAATGTGTTCCCTGCTTATCATAAAAAATTGTGGAGTTGATTCCCCCTTCGACCATCAAGTAAGTAACCCGCTATTCCCTATCAAAAAGGAATAATCTTGGGTACGCGATGCATCGGTTTGGTTATTGTTCGGACAGAAAAGGGATGAAATAAAATACTCAGGAGGTAGATAGGTGGTAGGTGGGTAGAAAGGTGGGTAGAGAGGTACGAGAGAGATTAATGGAAACGGGAGTCGAAGGTGAAGTGTTTTCGTGCGGATCACCCGGTCAGTACCTTGCTCCTTCAGAATCCCTTATACCTCATCCCCCACGGTTGTTGTTTCGTCTTATTTATACATACTTTTATTATTTTTTTATCCTTGATTTCTTATTTTTATTTTTATTTTTTGCAATCTTATCATCATCACCGCGATTCGACTTAAACGTTATACATATATATGTATATAAATATATATATTATGTAATATAGGTATATATAATGTCTAGTGGTTAGAGTCAGGACGTATATATACATATACGTACCTATATATTTTTCACCCGAGGAGAGAGGAAAAAAAAAAAAGAAAAAAAAAAAAAATTCTTCCGTCGTATTATGAAAGTAATTTTTCACAACGGTGCGAGTTAAGCCCGTATTTGGGGGAGGTTTTCAATTTATTGTCCCCGATGGATGGTACGCAGAGAAAGCCCTCTTCTTCCCTCACCTCAAGCTCACACCGTCGACTGTCAGCACGGGATGACGTGTTTCCATCTACCCAAAGGCTTTTTCCCACGTAATACACGCGGCTTTCGAAAGTACATGTGCGATGAGTAGGTATACGTTACCACGTGTGTATAAGAGACATCTACACAAGTTTAGATGCGCTAGTATACATCTCAATTCGGAAACAACCCGGTGAATGAAAATCGGTTCTTTATTTGAAAATGTTTTTTTTTTTTTTCCATCGAATTCGTAATTCCGGGGTAGTTTTTCGATTAATCTAGGAAAGAATTAAGGCTGAATGTTTAACTCAGATGGAGAAAAAGGTAAGAAATTACGTCAAAATGTCTTCTAGAACGGTTTCACTTCTTAACCACCCCCTGAAATTTTTAACGGGATGAAAATACGCCCACGAAATTGCGGACTTTAGGGATGACTGTTTTCAAGCAACAGTCTTGTCTCTTGTCACCCGCTAGTCTGTCCCTGACTCGGGACTGTCATCTCTTAGAAATCCCCCTGTAACCATCCCCGACAATTCGGTCCTCGGCCCTTATTCCCGTACGGTATGGTACGGTATAGTAGTCCTCGTCCTCTCTCGCCATCACGTTCTAGCATAGTTTACTGCCAAGACAATCGCCTTTTCCAGCTGAGAACGCGCGAGGCCCCCGCGGCTTACCCTGGCAATTTTCCGTCACGTCAGAGAACCGCCTCGAACCTCCAACCCCCAATCTCCAACCCCCAACCCCGAACCTCCTCTCTTCAGCGTCGTCCCGTAGCCCGTTAACGCACCCCCTAGAATATAAGTCCTCGCGTCGTAAATTGAAAATCTTGAAATTATTCAGGTGTCCTAAAAACGTTTTAAGGACCGAAAAATAATTTCGGTTTTTTCTTTTCTTTTCTTTTCTTTTCTTTTCTTTTCTTTTCTTTTCTTTTCTTTTCTTTTCTTTTCTTTTCTTTCTTATCATCCTTCGCTTCTCATTCTCAGGGGAGGGGGAAAAAAGAAAAAAAAAAAAAAAAACAAAAACCAACGCAAAACGATATTTATAACGAGAAATTTCAACCCTTGACGTTATACGCGGGGCGTGGAGATCGAGAGAAGATGAAGTTATCTAATCAGTGGAGAATCACGACTTCCGTGGTAAATCTAATAAACTTTGGGGTAACGATAGTCATGTACGGATCGTGGAAACATGAACCTTAGGCGGGTAAGGTCAGGTATAAATTCCAACTTATTGGAATCCACGAAAACGGAAACACAGTCGAGTTATACCGGAATGTTCGGTATTTCATAAAGCCATAGTCTAGTTCGCCAACTGGTGAAACCAGTTTCCGAATATCGTCTACAATCATGCTAATCCTCTCGCTGCCAGACATTTCCTAACATCTAGATACATTAATGTAAACGGGGTGGAGCATACACCCTGTACCATCCACTGAAATAAGGATTTTTGTGGGAACGGATTCAAAAGAAAAGACAA
This sequence comes from Tenthredo amoena, assembly GCA_963966615.1. Lineage (NCBI taxonomy): Eukaryota > Metazoa > Arthropoda > Insecta > Hymenoptera > Tenthredinidae > Tenthredo > Tenthredo amoena. Next base: position 1,798,090 of record OZ016492.1, on the reverse strand, counting down.
AAACGCAATTTATTCATAGGAACTCTTATTTTTAATCAGGTCCTTAATTTTTGAGGAAAAAATTGACCACAGCTTCATGTGTGATCGAGAAATGGGGATCTGAGGGAACGCTTCTTTTCCGCCAGATATGTAATTATTCAAATTTTTGGACCCGCAAGGTCCCGAAACGTTCGGAGATGTGGCTGTTGGAAAAATAAGTTGTCGAATAATTTACCGTCTGACTTTAGCCACTTTCCATCGGAAAGAAAAATTGTGGGAAAAAAAAGAACCTGGGCAGGTACATACAACGTATATTGACCTCGTGCGGTCGATAAAAAATGGCTTTTATTCCTGTTTCGTATCCATACAATATTCTATTGTGTTGGTGGTTCCGGTCCTTCCTGTAAGGTATAAGGGAGCCTGGTATAAGGTATAAGGTATAAGGTATGTCATTCCTTAAAGGAGGGTACGTCAGGACAAGCTGCCGCCTCTCATACCGCCGTCGCTGCTCAACGAATAACAATATCCGTCTCTATCTATATTCTATATCTATACCTACCCTGTGCCTTTTACCGAGCCACCGCGTGCCGTCCTCGAAAAAATAAAGGTAAGGGTGCCGTGCGGACGTCATCGAACCCGGAATCGGGATCGCGTTTCGTTACAAATTCTTTATTTTCTCATTCCGGAGGAAGAATCGACGAACAAAAAAAAAGGCGAGAGATCTTCGAAAGAAGAACGAGGAAAGGAAACAGCGGAATAAAACAAACCCCTAATAATAAGGTGCGCGATTTTGCAGCTGCCTACATATCCCTCGCCGTTACCGGAGTAACAATCTTCGTTAGAAATACGAGACTGCCCTTTTCCCAGTCGCTTCTCCTGTTTCCTATCTGGTTTATTGCCTACCTACGCTTCTCCGTCTAATTAACAGCGAGTTTCCTGTCAACATGAATACGGAAACCTCTCCATCTACCTCTCCACGTTGCTGGCCCACCCGCCAGCGAACATCGGCTCCGAGTTGGCGGAAGAGATATACCATGATTCATGGAGACGGAATCGAAGCCGGTCGAAATGTTGATACAGGATCATCGACGATCCCTCTGTGATCCGTCAAGATAGAATGACAGTCAATATCCATCCAACCCCCGAAGTGCATCGACCTATCAACATTTTTGCCCGATTACTTCTCCGTCGAAAATTATTTCCAAATCATCGATTTTACGGACTTTGACAAATGAAAGGAATCGAATATCACTGTTTTGTCCCGAAGTCAATCCTCTCGAAATTTGGGGGAGTTTCGACAAACGATGAGACGACCAATTTTATACGTAGCGAATTAATCGGTGAGAAAAATTTCCTGAAAATAATCTCGTTTTTTTACTTCTTTTACGAAAGTTTGTACCACGTTGGACTAGCGATCAATCTACTCTGGATTCTAGTTCACGGGGCGAAAACAATACCACAGAGTGTTATCTGACACGTGAATCCGCGGAGTAATAAATCTATATCCTAGTTCGCATAACGTGCGAACTTTGTAGATGGATAAATTCGAGCTAGAGTAGATGCCCAGGGTATGAGAGATTCCGTGGAGAAAAAAAATTCAAGGGTGAATAATGTATATTTCTGTAATTTTATCGCGCTCGCATTGATTGCGTGCGAAGGGGTGTACGGCTGTATATCTACGTATAAAAAAATGTTTGTCGAGGGATTTTTGGTCGATTGACATCTCCTTAAATAAATACATTTCTTCTACTCGAGTCTGGTGATGGCGACGGGGTGAATTGGGAATCAATATTTCAACCGCAACGGATGTACGGACGACAAACAACCCTCGTATACAATATAACATGAGATATAGGTACGCGATAAACCCACGCACCAAAACTTGGTTTGGCTATAGGCCAATATTCAAGAGTATCTCTTAATTCGTTACAAATTTACTACCGGTATAATCAACTACCTAAATTATAATAATTCGAGATTATAATAGACGGAAATAACAGGCGTACGTACTACGTATACATGTATACGTATGTTGGCAAACCGCAGCGGCACGAGTTGTTTTATCAGATAATTGATACAGTATACAAACTTGATTAGATGTTTAAGGTAAACAATATTAATTGATTGATATCCGACGAAATATCAATGAAATAATTTATCAAAAATTTCAATCTTCAAACCCAAGATTAACATACCGTTGTTTCCAAACATCTTCAGACGCGGATATCAATGGGTACTTTATACTTATCGCTTGAAATTTTATTTCCAAGTTGAATCGAGTCCGATGAGACAGATTATCGTCTGCAAATCGAATCGCGAATCAATCGAAGAGCGATAAATGACGCAGGAATGATCGGCAGACGATTCCGCTCGATCAGGGTTTTGAAAAATTTAGGTAAACTAACGAATACACGGTGTAGCGGTATTCTAATATTCCTCAGGCCAGGAATGCATATTCATTCGATTGATCCCGCTTGAATTCATTAATATTCATTTCGAGTGGTTAAAAATTTGTTCGGTACAAACCGCGATCTTCTTACCGAAATAAGTTAGACTAGGGGTTGAAGAGATTCGGAGGAGCTATAGTCAGCGCGAAAAGGTGAGTAAAGCGAATAAAAATGTAATAACAGCTCCTCGTTTCGCGAGAGACTAAGGGAGAGCATGTTTTTTAATAAACCTCTACTTTATTATTCCTCAAACTTAATTAAAGCGGTCTTCATACATAAGCCTGTTATATATACATATATAACATATAATATTATTATACCTTGGATATTAATTTACGAGTTGATTAAATTATTTCACGATTTAACAGGCGCCCCCGTGGCTACAGCATCACCTTATCAAACTATCAGACGGTTTGTAATTCTGGCAGGAATATTTAACGCGATTTATTTTTAAAAAATCGGGTATTTTTTCCTATTAAAAAAATTTTTTTTTTGAATTTTTTTTCTATTTTGTTTCGAGGCATAAATTTTCATGTAGTATAACGATAATGATAATTAATGAATAAACAAATTAACTGGTTTCACATTATTGTATAGTGCCACGTTATCAACGTACGCAAATTTATGCAAAAGCTGGTAAACATCGAGGCGGCCTATCAAGTATCAACGTGACAATCAAAGCCGGTCTAGGCTCCGCGGGAGTTTCCATCTGTTTATCAGGTTTAGCATAATAAAGCGTGACGTACACCGTTAGTCTTTGTCGCTAATTCCGTCACGTTAAAACTAGAATCGAGGGGAAAGAGAGTGCGGGATAAAATCCCCGCGAATAATTATTCCGGAGTACGTAGAGGTATAATACAAAGCGATATAAAAATTCAGGCTCATAGAGTTCGTCGGGCACCGGGACTCGTCATCCATCATTTAAAATATCGAGAATAGATCATAGAAATAAATAATCGACGGATCATTAAAATCCAAAAGGTTTCACCGTTCGAAAAATATTTTTTTACCATATTTTTTTTAAACGCGAAAGAAACTTTCGAACGAACGCGTTACTCTCCACACGTTCATTCGGAGCATGGGGGAGCCTTTCTTTCAGACACTGGTTTAGTCCGACGCAGCTAAGGTTTCGAGCAGAATTAGAACAGATATACATATCCTCCGTAAGTTCAGGTTAAAGTTTCGTTGTTAAATAAGTAGAATGAACATGTAACTCGAAAGTTTATACCTACCAGACAGGTTGGATCCTATACGACGAAGAAGTTCGGAGTTCCTCCTTGTCTCGATTCTTGATCTTCACGCTCCTTTAGATCTGTACAATTTTGAACCATAAGGGAGAAGTTCTAGAAAATGGGAATACGCCGAGGTTCGAATACGGGGAGAAAGGAAACGAAAGGGGATGCCGAAGGTACAGGGCAGCTTTTTAATACGCAAAGTGCTCTGAGAATACTTCGTTACAAACCGGCTCGCTAGCTCTTGTACGTCAAGATTTGTCGCCGGTATAAGATACCTATAATATCCAAATTCCTTGAACAAGTTACTCGGAAGTTTCCCCGACTGAACTAAACTTCTGAGAAGAAAGACAGCCGTAAAGGGCTGGAGATGAACTTTCCACGCGTAACTACAAGCTGGGGGTGGTAGACTGTGGATAGATTTTCGCACTGGCATCGACAAAGTTACCTCAACCTTGAAACCCCGTTGGTTTTTTTTTTTATTTTTTTCTTTTTCTCTTCCTTTTTGTCTAGCAAGATCTGAGTCGAGTAGCACAGGCTAAAAAAGGACTTGGGTTGAAGTGATTCAAGAAAAATCCTGCAGGAACGTATGCGAATCAAAAATGTGATTTAAAATTGAAGTTTCTTTGGTGTTAAAAAAATTCAGGTAAATCTGACCAAAGAATTCCGTTATGGTATGGTATATGGTATACGAGTCCCAGCTGTCTCTGAGGATTGTCGTCGGAGGTAGCCTTGCCTCCTCTCGAGTGCGGCGAAGTGTTAAGCGTATTGAATTTTTAGCGAACCAATCTTGTTCAACGGCTGAAATTGAATTCGGGGTGACAAGAAATTCAATAAAAACTCTTTGATGTAGAAATCGGGGAAGTTTGCTGGCTACGTTGGTCATATTCATAAGGAAAAAAAAAAAAAAAAGGAATATCCCTGTTAAAATACATTTTTCTTCGAATATCGAATCACGAATATTGCTCCTGTCTCGTTCGTAGGGTATATATATGTGCCTATATGCACCGTTTTCGACGTTGTTCCATCATCTCGTACAGAATTCAGTACATCACTCGTTCTTCCGGCTGAATTGTATATCGGCGGAGATTTTTTTCATACGTACGTTATACATATCGTTTCCAGAGAAAAAAAAAAAAAAGAAAAAAAGAATATTGACCAAAATATGAGGAAGATAAAGATGAGAAAAAGAAAAATTGTATTTGTTTCGAGTAATAAGTCGACGGTAAATGTTTCCCCATCGTGTCCCGTCGCCGTGAATTCTTTTGTATTTGCTTGAGTGCGATGAAATGAAATCCCGTGAAAGAGGTAAAAAGCAAGGGTTGGAGAAGAGTCGGGTCTTCAAAGAGAGAACCGACTCTTTCAGTCCTAGGCTCCGCGCCAAGTTACCCCAAAAAGCGAATCGAATCTTGGTTAGAAGTAAGAGGGGTGCGGAGGTCGTAGGTAGGCACCATCTTCCGCTGCAGGGTTGAAAGGAGCTTTTACCTTGAGATAAAGATGAGGATAAAATAGAAAGAGAAAGAGGAGTGAAAACGCGGCCACGAGCCGTCATTTGCTTCCCCTAAATCCTTGCTCCCTTACTTTTCTTCCCTTCGTCTCGGTCATCCCTTGATTTTACTTTTCGTTCTCACTTCTGTCACAGCTTTCGGAAACCGAGCCTCTCGTCTCTTTCATCTTCTACAAATTTAGCGATAAAATAAGCCTCATTCTCATCTCAGCCCTAACCCTTTCCTTTAATTTAGTTCTCTACCTCTTCGGGCACAGAGATTGCACAGAAATACCCTCAAGCTCAAGGGGCCTACCGTATAGTAGGCGAAACATAGGTAAGTGTACATACCTACACACACATACCTGCTTCTTAGGACCATCAATCTTCTAAAAACTTTTAACTGATACCTACCTACCTGTATGCAATTTGTTACACTCGAAAACTCATTTCTCGAACCATTTCTCTACCGAAGTTGAAACTAGGAACTGATCCTGTGGTAGGTAGGTAGTGGCTTCGAATCTTCGAGGTATGGGTGCCAAATCGATGTTGATAAAAGTGATAAGAATTATCTGTCTCCTTCTCGTCAATTGGAAATCGAGAATTTGAATTTCACGCAGTTCCCTAGTCTTTTTATCCGTTTTTGTAAAATGGCAAAAGAACGGAATGGTTAATTTTTTCTTGTTTTTTCTATTTCCAGAACTCTTTTATTTTCCCAGATCAAACTTTACGATCTATCGAAATCACGGGGCAATAATTTATCCTCCGACACACAAAAGCAGCGGCAAACGCGGTTTTATATATATATATCGTATAGGCAGTGTCTATTGTTTGATAAAAGCCATACGATGTGTACGCATACATACATACATACATACACACGTGTTATATGTATATACACGTATGGGTATGTATGTTACATACGTGTATAGATATCGGCGGTGATATAGCCAAGCTACGTGCGTCGTTGATGCTATCCACCTTATTCTGGCTTGGCTCTACCTGCACCCCTACCCCTAGCTCTATATAGTAACCACCTATCCACCCAGAACTTCGCATGGCCGTTATTCCGGGTAAATTTTCAAGGAAACACGATAATGTGATACGATACTTCGATTAGCAAACAAAGTCACGTAACGTGGTAACGTTGTGTTAAGCATAGCTAAGTAGCATGGGACTATCGGGGTTGTTGACTGGTGACACGAAACGTTTTACCAGAGAGAAAAGGGAAAAAATAGATCAGAGAAGAGCGGAGGGGCTTTATTTCCCCCATCGAGAAGTTCAAAAGAGAAAACCAAAAAAAAAAACAAAAAAAAAAAACGAAAAACGAAAACGAAACATGTTTATAATCATACAAGAGAAAAAAAGGACAGCCTCCTCTGGTATACGGATGAACAATTTTCCCCACTGATTTTCGACTATCGTATCGAGAAACTCGAATCACTTTTCATTCAGATTTTTATTAAGAAATATAGAAAATTTAGTCCAGATTAATAATTTATATGGTTTTCAAATTTATTCTTGGGGATTGAGAATAATTTTCAAGAAATATTCACAGAATTGAAAGGGTTCAGATCTTTTGAGTACGAATCTATGTACTACTATATCCGACGATCTCTGGCTCGTGATAAATAAATTTATACCATTTTAGAGTTTCATGAAAAAAGAGTCTACGATCGATGTTCCGATTCATCGGCACTTTGTTAGACCAAAAATTGAAAAAAATCACGTTTTTGTAACCGACAGTTTTGTCGGGAATGCTGCTTTTGCCTTTTTCCCACGAGTCGAAATGTATCGTCGTTTTAAAAATTTTCGTGTATTTTTTGTACGCGAAACAAGCTTTAAAGGCTCTTTTTTCTCAATTAGGTACGGCCACGATTAACTCTCCAAATAATTTTTTGCGCCCCTTTTTGAGCTCCATCAAAGTAAAACTGATACAATTCAGATACACGAAGAGAATTATTAGGTAATATGAAAATGTCGTAGATGCTAGATACTATCCAGTTTTATTCTAGTCCATACTTCAACCTGATACCTACGTTTAGTCATTTTGTAATTGGAAATTTTAACGGTCTAGAAAACGGACCGGTCAACCGCGAATGGCTTTGTTATAGTTTACTGTGGGGTAGTAAAACTTTAGGAACTCGATACACACGTGGAGAACTGGTAGTGTGAATTTTTACGAGTCTCTTTACACTGAGGCACGCACGGGACTGACATTTAGCACTCTTTGGCCCTAAATCTCTCGTCCACATGACACCGAGAAAATTGCCCTCATCTGGTATACAGGTACTGTAATTTCCGCATCGGCATCAGGTTCCTCGGGGGTTTGTGAAATTTTTCATTTTCATTTCTTTTTTAACGCACGCTTTCCCGCGACAGATAATCCACGCTTTTATGGATGGCACTCGCACGATCAATGATGAAAACTGGGACGATCATTTTTTTCACTCAAGTTACCAATTCGCTATATTCATACGTTCTAAGATTCGTGCGAGATACGATTCGTACATTTCACATTTCTATAATCCGAGTTCGGCAATTTATTTATTATAATTTAGAAATAAACATCAATCTGAATTCGTAGGATGGAATTGGATTTTCAGGCGTAGGTTCGGTCCATTAGCGAAAAACACAATTAAAACTTTTCTAGCACAAAGCCCGGCCTTCCCTGGCCTGACCTGGCCGGCAGTTTCACTTTGGCAACGTATAGTGGCGGCCTCGGAGGCTTGTGAGTTTGTAAAGTAGAATAATCATTGTAGATATTTATTAAACAAAACTATTCCACTGAATCCCCAGGAAATTTGCAAGGTTTTAATTACGCCATAGGTACATAACGTACAGCCGATAATATAAAACGATTGATCAAAGATTAACTGAAAGCTTTTCGAATTGAAAATAAAAAAAAACTTAAAAATTAAAAAAATAAATAAATCAAATTTCATCTTTACCGAAAAAATTAAAAAATTTCATTTCATTTTCACCCACAGCTGAAGGAAAGATTGATTATTCTTTATTTCAATGAATTGTTGATAGCATTGCTTTAATGATGTTAATTTAATAATTAATTAAGCTAATGGTTGTAAAATCCGCTTAAGACCGACGCTGTAGATATGATATGATTTATTATTGGTAGTTCATGGAATTAGAAAATTTTTCAAACCTTTCGTCACCTCGCTGCTGCATCAGCTGGATGGACGGATAAGAATTCCTCGTTTTAATAAGATCAAAAAAAGAAAAAAAAAAAAAAAAACTAAAGAAAACGAGAAAAATTTGAATAATTTAATATTCATATCACAGAGCTATTCGTTTCGTCGTAATCTGTTTTCCACGCGTCGGAAAATTCGCTCGAGGATTCTGTTTTTTTTTTTTTTTCTTTTCTTTCTTTTTTTGCCTTTTTCGTTTTTTTTTTTTCTCGCTTTTCCTTAAATTATTTTCGCGTTTCTCCAGTATGTACAACGCTAAAGCCGTTCTGAGCCTTCACACAATTGCTATGCAAATCTTACTGAATAATGCACAACGTGATATTATTCATATACCTAGAGGTATATATATAGTACAAAGCTAGTACTAGATTCGTGGGAACTGGCACGTATCAAATTATTTCATAGTCCACATTTGTTCTTATAATTACACGTACTACATAAATATATAAATAGGTATATAAACACCTACACTCTCTTATTTTTGTCAAATAAAACATAAATCGAAAAATGATCAACGAATCAACGAATATAACAAAGCTTGTATGTATGTATGTATACCTATAAATAAATTCGAACTCGGTACGCAGGAGGTGAGCGAAAAAATGTCCGGGCAACTAAAGTTACTTGGCAGGATATTATGAATAATAAATAAGTTTCGTGGGGAATTGGGCCATTTGACGGTAGCGTATATTCAATCCGGATAAGGTTTGCCAGAAAAGTACAATTATTTGGACAGTTAGCTGCCTTCCGGGTATAGGTGGATACGCACACATATATACATGTATACACGAGGCACAAAGGTCCTTTGCAAAAAAAAACCTGTGAGTAAATAGTATACATGGATGTGTAGTAGTACAACATCTAGTCTGTAGAAAGGTATGTACGTGCTACATTTATGTATGTAATACGTAACAAAGTAGCGAACGAAGTGAGGTAGAATTACAGGAGATACGAATAGAGGAGTACACACACGTACGCGTGAGTATGCATGTTCATACATAGATGGGTAAGGGGTAGATACGTACGTACGTAGAGTACATACGTACATACAATCGTGGTATGGAAAAGTCAGGGACGACGCCTGGTTCGGGTTGGGTGAGTAAATTGGTAGAAAATACACAGAGCAGTGGTAAAGCAAAGCTTTAATTATTTCACGTTGGATCAAGCCTCGGATCTCGATGGGATGCTGCTATGTCTGGTTGTTGGCTGACCCCCTCTACTTTTTATACCGCAGCAGCAAGAATCCGAAAGCTCGCGGCTCGTTATTCGCGAATCAACATATAGAGAGAGGGAGATTGGGGGGTCAGTCATGCTTTCGTAATTTCACTGTAACTCGATCGTTGTTTTACCAGATACGTAGACACAAAAAAAAAAAAATAAAAAAAAAAATTCAATTTAAAAAAAAACCAAAACCCAGCTACCTGGATTTTACTCCTAACCAATTTAACTTCGGTCGTTGATTCGGTAATTTAATTAAGCCTTCTTTACCTGAAGTCATAATTTCTGCTCTCTAAATTTTGCGGAGAGAAATTCTCAGTTTTTTTTCTTCAAGTCGAATTAAATAAAAGTGGCGCGACTGTCACTCTTGAGGGATGAATTTCGACTTCAAAAATTTTATCACAGAGCGTGTGATGTCGATTAATCGATGTATGGACCATAAAAATTACGTCTAACATCAAATTTATCGAATATCAAATGCAACTGGAATTTTTTTAACGCTATGGGGATGAATTGGGAAGTTAAAATCATGGCATAGGTAAACTTTGCCCTGAAGTGTATACATACGTTCTAGATACGTGGTACATATTGTAGGGTAATCTGGTGGTTCGATAAAGCAAACTTCGCAAGGGTAGGTAGAGGAAGGAAGGAAGGAAGGAAGGAAGGTAGGTAGGTAGGTAGGTATAATGCACTTAATTTAAAAACCAATGTAAAGCATGCAAGCAATAAAGTTGGCTGTATAAAGAGTAGTAAAAGAAAGTTTATCGTAACTCATTACCACTAATTCAGAGCATCAGAATCCATAAATAATAATAATAAAATTGTAAGATTGCAAGAATTGAATTAGTTAACTCGTCTGCATGTTTAAAACATTGGACAAATTGTTTATATCAATCTTTCGGAGTTTCGAGACTTCGTTTCGTGTTTAACAAATTATTATTGGAAGTATGTATTTTGTTGGCTAATTTAATCATCGAAGACCACGAACGCCGCTCGAGGCATTGAAATAATAATAATAATAATAATAATAATAATAATAATAATAAAAAGAAAAAAAAACGAATCAGAAGAACCGGAATAAATAAAGGGATATAAATAATAATAAAAAAATAACAGAGAACGAGGGAAAAGACAAGTGAGTTTCTATACAGAGAAACAGGATTACATTCCCCCTATTATAAGAACGTATTTCCAGCTTAACTTGAGTTTTCAATCCAATTATTAAAGAAATAAGGCTCGGTACCTTCACGTAGTGTCTTTCTTTTCCGTTCTGTACCGTTTTTTGTTTTCTCTTTTTTTTTTTCGAACTCGTTTAAATTCCGCCGGAGTACCGAGCTTACCAACGTAATAACCTGAGCGTACAGTATTCGCTGCTCGTAGTTGGTGACAGTGGATTTCAAAATGCAAGGATAAAGGAATTACATTCGCAATAAGAGAAAGAACGACAGGATAGAAAAAGAAATCGCGCTATTTTTGCATCCTAATTATCAATTTTCATTCGTTTTTATACACACAACTTTAAGCGATGGAAAAATGAAAAAATCAAAATCAGACGAATCCACTTCTCGATGTAAAAAAAGAAATGCATTTTGCAAATTTTTCGAATGAAACACGCCTCCGAATAAAATCCATTAAACATCTAATCCGTCTACGATCCCTAAACTCCTGACACGATACGTACGTAATCAAGCTTCGCATAATAATTTGACCAACGGAAACGTTTACGAGTTCATCAACGTTCCCGACCAACCTGAAAACGTGCTGGTAAGTTAATTATAACAACAATAATTACGCGGGCATATTATAGCGATCTTTAATAGGCATGTTCATGGGTGTAGATGCGAAGGTGTGGATAGGGTTGCGAACGAAAGGGAAAAGCGGTTACAGCACGGGCTCCGGGTTAAAACGGAAGAAGGTTTACGTACATATATACATACATACATATATATATAGTATATATACGTAAACGTACACACGTACACAGCGTGTAAACTAAAGGTGGTGTATACAACATGTATACATGTAAGGTTCTATTATAGAGTTCGTAGTTATAAAGGGATTCCTACAGTATGGTCTAAGGTATATATATATATATGTATAAATGTATGTATGTATGTATGTACATTGGCGAAGCTCGTATACAGTAGGCAGCAAAATTTAATTAGCAATTAATCCAGTGAATGTGTTTATTTTTAATTAACTTTACCACACTGTCCGCTCCGAGCCGAGCGCACTTTTATGCTATACGGAATATTACCTCGCTTATATACCTACCTTATACCCTTATACCCTTATACCCTTATACCCTTATACCCTCGTACCCGCAACAGCACGACCGAACGTCGTCTAACGAACCCGTCATAATATACATAGGTAAATACATGTATAATAATGTAACATCTAACCGCCTATAATACGAAGGGAGTTTACCCTGGAACGAGCTAAGTGCAGGTAGAATCAACATTTTGAAGGAAGCGGGGAAACGGAGACGGGAATCCCTCGCGAAACGTATGACTGAATGAAAGCTGTACTACTGACAGTGAAAAAGCTTGAGAAAATTGTAATTCGCGAAATAACGACGAGGAAAAATGAAAACAGAAGTCATACAGGCCCCAAATAGTCTTCTAGCCTGCAGTAGCGAAAGAGCGCGAGAAATCAACCCCTAGTGAAATAAATATCGTTTTTTCTTTCTCGATAAGAATACAGAAAGATATAACATTCTCATTGAAGTAGAGTAGAGTAAGTAGATCTCTTGATACGCATCAATAATTGTTTCGAGTAATACGTGTACACTTGTGTTAATATTAACCTGGGCAAGGATTTCTGCATCTATTTTAGGTCCCGTCATTGTTTATGCATAAACGCGTCTTCCATCCTTAAAGCGTGTCTCTCTATTCCTGAACTATTATGCAGGATTCTAGATTTCGCGGTATATATATATATATATATATATCTAGAGTAGGAGTAGACGCAGGAAGCGATGACTGAAAATTGATCAAAGTGGTTGAATATCAAACGGCAATGCTTTGAATAATTGATGGTGGGGGGTATAACGACCCGGGTGAAGTGTTGCCTCGACTATAGAATGGAATTAATTTTCTTAACTATACGTATACCAGATCTGTATACGTTTACAGTACACCTACGTTACGTTACGTTACGTTACCTTACGCCATTAAACGCTGTATGCATTATGTCACGCAGGGGCTGACTAGTCTGTGTATCTACGTACGTTGCCTACTTCTCTACCCTGCACGGTGGTTACGGGCCGCTACGTTAAGCGGCAAATAATAATTATAATTCAGCATCCCCTGGCGACTAGCTTTTCACTATACATATATAGCTCTATCCATAGTTTAGGTGGATATGTATATGTATAGATATATACAACCCTAGAACAGCAGGCATGCGTCGTGACGAGGTCGCGGTTACACGGTGGTTGAGTGGCTGGTGGCTTGTTTGTAGGGGCTGTGCGACATGGTCTAAATGTCATTTGACAAGAGCGCTAATTGACAAATACATGAGAGAATAAATGAACTCCTTGATTAATTGTCATCGATAATTATGTAAATATAAAAAAAAAAACAGAAAGAAAAACTGAGTAAGAAGAGCAACAAGCTGGATTGTGTGTAGGTATATTTAACTTGTTCAACGGCTTGTATAGTTTCGAGCTTATATGGTATCTGGGTTATCTATACTTATAGGAAAACAAGAACAAGAATAACAAGAAGAAGAAGAAGAAGAAGTCTTAGCGTATCGCGTAGCGAGTTGAAGCTGGTGGTAGCGTTAATGAAAATGGGACGGGAGGTTCCCTAATTGCAAATAAGACGGAAGTTCACGTAGGCTTGAGTATGGGTGTTGGTGTAAGGTGTGTATGGGGTGGTTGCAAAGGGGTAGGAGAGGTTTGGGAACCCGTAGCTTAATATCGCGTGTAACTTGGCAAATAAACGCCCTCGCTTTGGCTAGGTTATGACACATTGTATGCTAGAGTTAAACGTGGATGTAGCCTCGGCAACGTTCCCCGTAGTCTACCCCCGGCAGCTCGTGCCTCGTAACTTGAAACTTTACCCCGTATGAATTTCCAGTAGCTGGTAGCTCGTAGGTACCGCGTATACCTACCCACCTATCCTACGAATTTCAACGTTAACTACAATATGAAATGCTCGCACGAGTGTCCGACTATACCCTACCGTTACAGAAACTTACAAAGTTTTGTTTGCACAAAGAGAGACACGGAGAGAGAGAGAGAGAGAGAGAGAGAGAGAGAGAGAGAGAGAGACGGGATGGGTGTAACAAAGCGAGTATTTGTACAGGGTGAACATTTTTAATTACAAATTATCAGAATTTTTACAACATTTTTTTTTTTTAACTACGAGAAATTTAGAAACTTGAAATAACTAAGTTTGCTCTCGTTTTCAAACACAGATAAACCTACTTCATATATGTATCATTTTTTTCAAATTAATTACCGATCATTTTTCTACCTATACGATGAATCGAAAACTGAAGTTACAAACCAGAAAGCTCTGATAGTTCGCGACGTCGTCGACAGGTAGAGAAGCGCGCTCATCTTGTGAAGTTCTCTCGCAGTAGAAGGAACTCGAAAGAATAGAATCACTAGAAACATTTAATTCTTGATAGACGAGAAGCGGCCAACTTTGAATCGTCTTTATTTTGACCGAGAGGGTGGAATTTCGAGTACTAGGGTAGCTGGGTGTATTTTTATTACAGACCGAAAGTGCAATGGATCTTGAAATCTGTGAAATCAAGGGTAGAGAGTAATGTGGAAAAAATTTAGCGAGTTTTCTTATTCCAAAAAGTACACCCTGTATGCAACCCCAGGTATCTACGTGTCCCTCGTTTTCAATGAACCTTTGCCTCGAGCCGAAGCGCAAATTAAACGTACAGGGATATCGGGAATTAATACTCACGTGCCACCGTTCATCAGGTTTAATAATTAACACTTCATATCTTGGAGGGTGGTAATTATAGTGCGAGAGTGAACGAGACAGACAAAGGGAGATAGAGAGAACAGTCGATATTTACCCTATCATTTCTTGGAAATGTCTCATATTAGCTGGGATAGGGTGATATTTAATAGTCGCCATATTTTTTTATGAAATTCGCTTACTAATTACATTTACAGTCACTTTGCAAATTATTCCGGGAGTATCGCGGTAGATCAATTCCGTTGTTTAAGGGGTGGTTTTTTTTTTTTTTTTTTTCGTCTAAGAAAATGTTGACATCGTCGATAAAATCAGAAACTATAAAAAACATGCGATATTTTGTATTGCGTTTTGCAAAAAAAAAAAAAAAAATAAAATCGTAAAGAATTGCATATCTTCTAGAATGTCGAGTATAAAAGAAAATGCAACGGTTAAATCCTACGGAATATTGTTCAAGGAAAATAACCGACCCTTAAACTGTATTCGAATAGATCCAACGGCGCTTTTTATACCCTGCGCAAAGCGAGCAAAGAGAAATTCGCTCGGTGTGATTTGTCGGGGGTGAAAAGCGACCCACTTTTTCATATTTGCGATTGTCAATGGTATGACTATTTGCATATACTATAAAAGCGAGTAGCGAGCGAAGTTGATAAAGATAACGGTGACTCTTACGTTTTGGAAATGGGGATGAAATAACGTGAAGAAAAATTGTTTCAAAAATCATCCCTGTATTATTATTATAGGTAATATATAATATAATAGGCAATGATGCGGCGGCAATGTATCAAACCGTCGACAGATTCTATCGACAAGCTGTCGTATAACTATTATACTTTCCACCCGTTATAAATATATTACGAGAACCCCGTAGAGGTTGGTATATATAATATATACGTGGCATCGTAAGTATGGGAAGGAATATAAGAACCATCGCAACTACCCCCCAACCACCCCCATATATCGCCTTAGAATACTACATGCATATACCCATCGACCTACGCCTTCAAATAGTTTAAAAGCAATACGCGGAGACATGTATTCCCAGGGCTGTTAAGGGATGGCTGTACCTACCCTCCAGGCTCTCCACGGTTTTATACCCAAAGTCCGACATTTATTTGACTAAAATGACGATCTATTGTCACCCGAGATATCGCCGAGGGAATACTCAAGCGAATTTCTAGCACCCGTATAGCCGCGATGGTTACGATCACTTATAAGACCTATGAGCTATGGGGTGAAATTGCAGGGTCTTCGTGTAAGAAAAAAAAAAAAAAAAAAATAAGAAGTTATTCATATTTCATCGTTGAAACCTATAGTATATAGTATAGTATATAGTATATATAATATCGGTATTTACATAGAAAGAGAGATATAATATAAAAGTGTTTAATTTTCTGATGAAAAATTGTAAGACGAAAAATTATTTCAAGGGGTTGCAGGACGAGAGGGTGAAATAAATTGTCATTTATGTTGAGTTAGGTACGTTACGTTCCGGGCTTTTGTACTCGAAATGATATTTTATATATATATTAAAATCGAGCGATATTTCTCTCCGACAATTTTGCAAGTAATCCTCATACATTTGGGAATATAATTTCAAGTTATTGCGCCAGGGCCAGGGCCAAGACCGAAGTTTACTGGGACATAACTTTCGCGAGATTGGTCCGACAATTTCAAGAATAAGGCAAATAATAACTCGAGAATATTATTATTATCAACTTCCCACGACGTTTTACCTATTAGTCTTCGAAGTATGTAGTACCTCGTCAAACTTTTCATAACTTTCGGTAGTACCTGTATACGTGTATTGTTCAAAATTCTTATTTTCAGGGTGAAAATCGCTATTCGTAATCCAAGTGTCATTCTACAAGATTGAAATCCCCCTTTTTTTTTCCTGATTATATTGCAAATTTGTACAACATTCGTATATACGAAAACTTTTCGAGAATCTAGTTGCGAAATGGTTGATTATAAACTTTTCAAACTTTTTCTATCTGTATCCATGCACAGAGTGAATTCCTAATAGACAGGGGTAGACAGGCGAATTTCAAGTGCGCATGCGCGAGCTTCCGAGCGCCGACTGTTTTTCAGGGCGGCCAACTGTCGGAAATATGAAATTTATACACGACAGATCCCCGCGATGTATCTAACCCCAAATAGTTTGACATTTTGTGTCATTTACAATTTTTCAAGATACACTACGCTGTATCAGAGACTTTAGTCGAATTGAATCAACAACCACGAATGTTAAATGACCGAGTCCATCCGAACTGTGGGCACAGCGCACTTTTCCGCATTTTTCCGACAGTTGGCCGCCCTGAAAAACAGTCTACGCTCGGAGGTTTGCGCATGCGCATTTGAAATTCACTCTGTATACGACAATCGAATTAATAAGCATATAGTAACGCATGTAATAGATCTTGATAGGTAGCTGAAAATCGAAAATTTATTTTCTATTACATTTCAATGAAAAACAAAGCCTAGGTAATTACTTTATTATTTTTTTCTTCCTACTTAATTGTATCTCTGCAGAGTAAGTTTACACGAATATATATATTTATGCCCATACATAATTCGTTCGTTTAAAAGTTTCAGGCGTGAATTTCGGCGACGGGATCTCGGGGTAGGTAGATATTTCCCCTACGAAATAAAGCGGGTTGCGAGTAGGTACAGGGGTCTTTTACGCACCCAACATCGGAGAAAGGAAGGAAGGAAGGAAGATGGTGATTCTATTTGTGCCCCTAATTGGTATTCTTATTTCACGCGCCTCGCAGCCTATACGACTCCTTTATGCATATATTCCGCCCCGAGAATAAATCCTCTTCGTCTTTTCCTCTCCCTTATTTATTCCCATCCCTTTCTTTTTCACAACCTATTTTCATCCCGTTTCGTTCCTTTTAGTTACGTTACGTTCCGCCTGCAGAACCACTTCGCATTAACAGCTATTCCTAACGGTCCTTCGGGCTCATCTGCATTCCTCTCGCCTCGTTTCGCTACTACTATACATTACCCTCGGTACTTCTAGTCCATTATTTTCGTCACAATTTAAAGGACATTAAAAGGTTACTAATCACCGATTAAATACCCAATTTAACCGGCAGTTCAATTTTTCGCTAAAACTTTAACTCACCTTTATTCAAAGGCGTTAGATTTTCCAAAATTTACTATACCAAGCATCTCAAACTGATGAATAAACAGTTTTTTTTTCATCAATTTTCACCAATCTGTTCCGAAGCAATTCAACTTTAGTTTATGATATACCGAACTCATAGTGAGCGCAACGAGCGCTCTTGTTTGCTCGTGTCTGACCAACAACGGGCTGTACTACTTGCTGCCTTGTTGTTTCGCCCCGGTATTCCGTGTCTGTTTTACTGCACACAAACTGCATGCACCACTTCAGGGGTGAAATGATAATATTGTTGGTCTGTGATTTGGGAACAAAAAAAAAAATAAAAAACTCAAAAAATTGTCGAAGAAGATAATTTTAACGGGGTTTTTAAAATGGACAATTTTTTTTTTTTTTCATTTTCCATTCTTCGTATGAAATTTTTTTTATTTTTCATTTTTTTGGTCGTTTTTAATTTAGGCTACCTTTTAGAGAAATTGATACTCGTACCTTCGAACCTATACCTAGTACGTATGGTGGTTTATGCATAGGGCGTTGAATACCACCGTCGAGGTTATAACTTATTTATTTTTCAACTCCCCGAGAGTATTTATTTGACGTTCGCTGCTTTGATGTAGTACGTATAAACAACCCTTCCGGCCTAAATATACGGGGCGAAAAACCTCGAGTAGGTATTTTAGGGGGAATATACATATACCATGGTATCTAGAGACTATCTCCGACTGTTTGTAAAGCTAAGTTGAATAATCGGCCAGATTCCTGTCCCCGATTTTTAGAAAAAAAAAAGAAAGAAAGAAAAAAGAAAAAAAAAAAAAAAGGAAGAGTAAGAAGAGAAATGAAAATGCTCAAGCGAGGGTGTATAATGGAAGTGATTTTAATCCGAGTGCATTGCATCGGAGCGAATTATCTCCTTTCTTTAGAAATTGAATTCCCTACAGCTGCAGTGAAAATCGTAAACAAACATTATTCTTACCCCGGCCTCCGGGGGATCTGTTTTAGGGGTAGATTCGTACTGCGAGCAGTTGGATATATAAGGTGGATTTTAAACGCGTCCTCCGTTATACCGGAGGTGAATTAACATACGGAGTAAAAGAAGGAAAGAATGAGAATAAGAAGAAGTAAGTAAACGGGGGTAAGTATGGTATATAGAAGAATGAGAGAACTACGCGGAGGAATAAAGGACCGAGAAAAGGCAAGTGGGGAGGAAGGCTGGCAATTACTTTATCCAAGCCAGGCGTTTTAATGCATTTTATGGACCAGTTGAGTAACTTCACCTCGTATTAAAGGGGTCAGCAGCTGAGCTGAGAGAGTTGCGCATTGTTCATCGGCGATTAAGTCCGTTTACTTGCTGCTATGCAGCGCGCAGTGGGCGGAAGTCGGTTCATTCATTTCCACCGGGTTTTTTTTTTCTTCTTTCTTTCTTTTAATTTTATTTTCGATATTATCTGGATTTGTTTTTTCCATTCCTTAACGTGATTGAAATTCTGCTCTTTTCTCCTACGTCTGTAAATTTACAGCCACGTTTTTTCTCGCAGTTTTCTTTCTCTTTCGGTTATTACCAGCCAGCGCCACCCTTCATCGGACGATAAGCGTATTTCGCAAATTCTTCACATAGACGCGTTGCGAATCACTCGGCATTGAGTAAAAACGTTGAATAAACGCGAAATTCATTTCCTCCGTCTAAGGGACGAAGATTTTTTCATTTGGGTTGAAGAAAAAAAATGGAAATAAATAAGAAAACCAGGCGGGGAAACTGAATAGTTAACTGTCTGGATTCTTCCTAGATAGTAAAAGCAATTTAACCAAGTTGGGGATCCAATTGATGCCTGTTTTCGCTAAGGGATGGTATATACGTATTATGGGATCGGGGATTCGGGCTGCGGGGGTTGAGTAGGTAGGTACGCGGGCTAGGAACTTTTACGAGTTCATAAAGTGGAACTTTTTAGTACTTCCGCACGCAAAGTATGCGCCAAAGCCATCGGGATTACAACGTTACTTTTCACCGCCCTTGAGGAAATAAAACGAACCGATATGGATACCTGCACCCCTTATAACTCGCGTATGATGAAATATGTACAGGGGGGCAGAGATAGTCAGGCAATATGGATGCGTATTAAGTAACGAGTATTACATATCCAGAACAAACATATGCGTGTGCTTTTTATTTTATTATTCCTTTACCTAATTCAAACACTTTTCAAATACTATAACCCGTAATAATTATCTTTATGCTTGGGGGAATTAAATCGCTTGAATTAACGGACCTGCACCAGCCCGGACGTAACTATCATACCTACCTACCTACCTACCTACCTATCTACCTACCTACGTACGTATCTAAGTATGGGGTATATAACCCCGTTTTCTAAATGTCTGTGTATGTACACGAATTACCTCTTCCTTTACGACGGGAACTGGATTCGCGTCGTTAACTCGTTTTGTAAGAGAATTTCGCATCCAGGTATGTATACGTACAATGGCGTGTGCAGGGGTGGATTAAAAATATCCAAAAACGTCATAGGGGAAAATGAGGAAATCGAATTTTATCGAAACTTATTTATTCGAAAAATTCAACTGTTCGAGTTCGTTAATAAAATATGTGCAATTCCGTAGCTATGAGGATTGTCTCGTGGAGTACAGAGAAAATCCAGTAGTACATAGACGGATTTACCAACCCCGGGTGTCCGCCTGTAGGTATTCCTAGTAGAGTAGAGTAGAGAGCGCCTTTTAATCAATGCCGGACCTCGGGGCTGCAGGTTCTGCTACTTTCGTCTGAATTATTCAACGCCAGCCAACCGCCCAGTATTGTTTGAGACTTTACTGAAGATCCAAGACCTAGCCGAGAGCGGAGATAGAGATGTCGAGAGTTGTGTCCTTATACTCAAAGGAGAGGCAGATACAGAAACTGTAATAGTAATTGCTGCCGTAGCTAGCTTCGGTTCAATCTCCGATCCGTATGATCTCTCTATCGATGAAAAGAAATTAGAGCAAAAGTTCAACGAGGACTTCAGCTTATTTCAACGAATCTTTACCCCTTCGGATCTCTGCTATCGAAAAACCACGATTTTAAAAAGATGGAAGGATGGATAATGATTTCATAAAAAATCTCAAATTCACAGGATTCTGCATCCGAACGAGGAGACCAAGTGAAAATTGCCATTCTCCATCAATTCGAACGCTTCTTTCTACGAGGAAAAAATTCTACCACTAATTTCTGACCGACACCACCCTAATACCGGGGGATGTAAAGTACCGTGAAAATCCATTTTCAGGCAAAGATTCGTACGATTCTGATCATTGCCTATTACGAAACAATTAGTGGTCCGTCAGGTCGAATCGCTTGTGCGATATCGGAATGAAATATCTGCTAGTATCCCAGGGCGAACCTCGTTGCAATGCAGTACTTTATCATCGCAGTTTGTACGGTTACATCTGCGAGGGATTTAGAACATCGATCGTCAAATACGGCTGTGAATATATTTATCGAGAAATATAAAACAGGAAAAAACGGTCTGGCACGAAGAGAAGAAAGAAACGGTAATGGAAAACCGAAGCTTCTTCTCGTATCCAGATGCCTCTGTGGTCTACGGATGATGGAAAAAAAACTAATAAGTCGATAACTTTGTTGATTGATCTTTTTTTCCCCTCTATCGAATTATTGTCTATAACTTTTATTTCCTTCCCTCTTTACCTCGTAATTTTCTCTTTCGTCCATATTCTCTCCGCTCCTTTTTTCCTTCCACTTCTGTTTTGATATCGAAGCTTTACTCGGCTACCTTCCTACCTGCGCCTAACCACCCCACTCAAGGATCTTGATTTTTCTGAACGTTGACGGTTCGCCTCACCCTCTGGTCCACCCCTTGCGACGATCCGAACTTCAGATTGCCACGGGAGGAATGGGTAATGGGTACGTGTTGGGTTGAGTGCCTTCGGGCTAAAATTGTGGACGGTGTAGGTAGTACGCAAAAGGTTGTGCGACGGGCCGTACCGTCGCCAATATTGACACAGTCAGTACGAGGCTACCGCGATATTACTTTCCTACCAACAAGTTACAAAGTGAAACAGAAAATGCCAACGCTATCCTACAAAGGGAGAATTCTTTGTCCTCTCTGATCCAGTCTGGATACTACGGTACGTCGGTACAGGTCAGAGGATAATTCAGTACCGAAGTTACGATTCTTCGATATTACATTTTCATTACGAAATATTTCCGGCTCTAGATCCTTTTCGTTGCAAGCTCGAAGTCTTATTCGTTAAAAGTTGAGTTTTCATCAGATCATCACCCCCCGAGGTCCAGGGAATGACTTCTGACCATTTTCAGATCAACGTCTATACATGTGTGATCAATTTTTTCTCCGACGATATCTCGAGAAGGAATGATTCAATAATTATCTACAAGGGAGGGAAGACGGGTCTTCTTTTATATAAAAAAAAAAAAAGAAAAAAAAAAAAAAAAAAGAAACATGAGTGACTAACATGGAGGAAATTTTGGTGGTTAATTACAGGTGATGTTGATGGGTCGATTAACACGTTCGTTCTAAGGTACGTACCTAATGTTAGCTCAGCTAATACATCACTCGTTGGATGGGTGTATGTCTTACGGTCGACTCCCTGCAACTCCTGACGAGTAGAGAGATAGAGAGATAGAGAGATAGAGAGATAGAGAGGAGAGAGAAGAGAAACTAACGAGTACTTAGCTGGAAGCACCGAGTAAGCACACAAAACGATTTTTTGGAGAAAACAAGGCTCAAAGTTCAGCCCCTACTCAATTACTCGGAAATCTATGCTCAGCTCTCTCTCTCCCCTTTATTCTTGGTTTACCTCTTATACTACGTGAACAAAGATTTTGCTCCGTTTTAACGAGCTCAGTTCTCCAAAATATATTAATAAACAATGGGGTGCAGGGGTGTGTAAAAGTGGCTTCGTAAGAAGGGTTTTATAAATTAAATTAATACCCTGTACTCAGAAGACTGTGTTTTCATCAAGTTTAAGGCACGCGGTGAAGCTATCGGCGTCACCCCTTGCGAAACGAAAAAAGGGTTTTTCAAAATTCGTTTTCTTCGTTCGTTCAAATGCTGCGACATAATCTTTTGAAAATTTTACTCACCGGTAAGAGAGACCTTTGCAGACTGTATATTATTTTCTTAAACCATCGACCGATGCACGTACCGCGTTGCTTTTTTCAATATCAGATATATCCGTCATTTTTCAAGATATCGTGACTTTTTTGGATTTGGAATACGTAGAATTTCACGACCAAAAATATGTCGAAATAGCAGACCCGTGCCCTCCGTAATTTCCTCACAAATGAACGTAGAAAAAGGTCTTTTCTTCGGTCGGCAAGGGTGGCACACTTAGACACCCTTGAGTCAAACCTTCAATGTTTCTTTTTTCTCTCGTGATCGCATGAGACCGGTTTTCTCGAGCTTTTGAACCCCTCGACACTCGGTCCATAACCAACTATTTCGAAACGCATGGTTCTATTTTTACAAACGAAGTAACGAGCAGGTAGGTAAGTGACGGGTTCGGAGCTTCCGGAAGCATTGAAGCGAGGGGTGCGAGGTGAAGGGTGAGGGGTGGGTTAAGTTTTATCGCGTGTGACCCTTCCGCAGTCTGTTTACGTAGCGTACGACTAGCGGGCCGGGTGGTCCATCGACCCTCCTCATTTCTGGATCCACAATTTCTGCGGACCACCCCTAGCGTACGAAGTTAGAAACTGCAGGGTAAACGTTGTGAATAATAAATCAGGAATCAGTTAAGAGTTTCGAAATAAATCGCAATCAGTTCTACATACGCGTGATTATACGTATATGCATATATAGGTACTGATATATAGGTATGTATATACCTTCGCGTGTAGAATTTGGGGGAAAAGCAAATTTTCGTTATTTCGATGGATTAATCACGGCCCCCTTCCTCCCTCAAATTGCTTTTTCCTCACAGGACTATATACGGATCGTACTCGCGAAAAAAAGGTATCACACGAAATTGCAATAAATTGTTTTTCGCTTTTTTCCTTTTTTTTTTTCCTGTTTTATTTTATTCACTGGATCTCCTCCCCCTGAGGATATTATATGAATTCTTTTACAGGGGTGGAAAGACTCTCGGAACATTTCTACGCCGGAGAGGGAGATCTTCGCAAGCCTTCGTGATTGGGCGATTTGTGTAAATTGTGGCTGGTGAGTGTCGGCATAGTAATGACGGTAGGTAATGACAAGAGTAAAAAAGAGAGAGAGAGGGAAAAAACTAAAGAATCGGGGATAGAAAATGAAACCGAATCGAATCTTCTGTTCTAAATATCGAGTACTATGTACTATTTATTTTATGCACTAAATTAGCGAGATTCGTTCTATAGATTATCCGAAAAATTTTACCCCAAGAGTAATTTCAAGGCCCCCGGTATTTTATCGTCAAATTAATAATCGGAATTAGGGATCTAATCTTGTTTGATCTTTGAATAAGGAAGGAACGAACGAACTTAATTTTAAAATATACAAGATTAATTAGTACGAGTATATTGAATTAGTTTTTGATTCAAAATTCCCCTTGAGCGATTCGATAATTGACAAAAAACATTCGTAGTACGTTAATCGAGCCTGAAACGAAGTATAAAACTAATCAAATTAATCAAAATCGATAAAATTATATATTCCTTCAATTTTAAGGGATGAGAATCTCGGCCAGGGCGTTAAAACGTACAGATTCTTGCGTTAAGGATACGGAATCCCTTTTCACCGAAAATTTTACACGTTTTCGAAAGGTCAGATAAAATTTTTTCAAAATCTTTCAAAAACTTTTCTTCATCCGCGTTCTCGACGCTATAATATATCCTTCCTTCGAGACGAAACTGCACCATGCGTTACCAAAACAATGAATTTCACAACCCCGTATAAGTGCACGCGTACATTCCCCTATCATCAACATCGTATAATCTACAGTTCCAAAATCCGCGGGCGTAAAAAATAAATTCCATTGTTTCATCTCCGGAAATTTTGTCCCCGAAAAATAACATCTTACCCAAACCCCGCTTCGACCTCGTCCCCGTCCCTTCGCTGGCAATAAAGACGAGAAGCCGGCGTCGCGACGTCACCTCCTATATACAAAAATACCTATATATATATACATATAAAAATATATATGTATATATATATATATATATATACATAATATACATATGTAACATGTATATACATACATACATGCGCATTATATTTATATGTATATGTTTTATGTATGTATAGGTGTATGTGTGTGGGTGTATATAGGAGATACGTGTCCGCGCGACACCCCCGACCACCCCGACGCTCGGGGTCGCTGACGGCGCCCCACCAGGGTTGTTTTCGTCGCGGCAAAGCAGTGCGCCGGGCGCGCTCCACCGGGCCAGACGCCTTCCCGGAATCGCGAGGTTTATCACACTTCGTCGAGCCGTCGAGCCGCGATGTATTCGCCACGTGACATCATCGGCTATAACTACTCGAAGAAAATTCAACCGGTAGCGAAAAAACGCGAGATATATTTATCGCACACGAGGAACTATTACATACCCGCGATTTTGCATATCGATACGATACTTCGCTCTACAGTATACGTATTATAATATTTTATATTTTATAACTCGTTGTCAGTGATAAACTCGTACAACCAACGTAGTTAAACGTTATTATTCAATGATTTATTATATATACCTATATGTTACACTATCATTCGTCGCGTGATAACGTTGATAATCGAGACTTGAATTTCTACGATTAATATATAATATAATATAATATATAATATATATATATATATATATATATACACACCTCTATGTACTGTTTGTTTGTTTTATTCATCATCTGATAATATTCTAACAGGTATCACCTCTTCGTTTTATTTCGTTGGTAAAGGGTCGTTGATCTATTGCGACAGATATTATCGCTAGTTTTCGTGTACGTACGTACTACAAATATACACCCTGGCTATAATTATTCTTTGAAACGACTGATACGATGTGAGGAAATAGATTGATTGATCGCAACGAAGAACGGGGCGCATCGTTCGTCGAAATTTCATGAAATTTCGTGGGGATATTCTACACCGATGTAATTTTGGGGAAAACCATACAACGTTCGATCGATTTCTTCTTTGGATGTGAGATTTTTTGATTTTAAACCATTCCTTTCGGAAACGTTGGGAAAGAAAGTGTGTTCCGTGCTAACGACGATGGAAGACCGATCTCATTTCTACGTATTATTGGTTTCCTCCGAAATAACATCGTTCTCTAGAATATTCCCTCCGAATTTTGAAAAGTTGCCATTATCGATACGACCATGTATCCTACGGAAACAACCTTCTCTTCGTTAGCCTAAATCTACGTGGGACTTTGTCCATTAAATTCTCAATAATTTCTAATCACGAATATTTTTACAAAACGTACCAGTGATTCGAAAAAAAATTATATCCGAAATGTGCAATACGTCGTTGATTGAAAAAACGTTGATTAATCACGTCCTCACGTTCTAGTTTAATTGACTCGAAATTTTTCGTGGTTTTATACCGAAATTAGTATCCTCGATTCATTAGAATTCCAAACAGTAGGATTTCCGTGAGTGAAATCGAAAAAAAAAAAAAAAAAAAAAAAAAAAAAAAACAACTAGAAGCAGAAAACTTTTTCCTAAATCTTAAATCGTCGATCAATTTTCGGCAAATCTCAATTCGTCGTTCTCCCCGATTTGTCCAACGAGTCGAAAGTAATTTTGTCAGTGATGGATTATTCGCCTACCCTTATCGCGGTCTCTGTGCCATTTTTTTTTCCCTCTTCTTTTTCTCTCTCTCCTTTTCTACTTTTTTTCTTCTACTATTTTTTCTTTTTTTCTACTTTACTAAACTTGTCAATTTTCTCAACACGCTATTCGGCTCGTATTTTCCGACTAATTATTACAGCGAATGAAACGATTCGCGTTATTCACTCCTCGATAAAATATACGCGTGTATACGTCGGCTTCGAAACTGCTCCGAAATTTCGTACATGAACAATATGTTTGTATCGGAAAACACGATGTTGTAAACTGCTCTAAAACACGACAAGGTTTATTTTATCATTCGAAATTCGGCCACGTGACACTCTGTCGAACGAACAAAACAAACGGACAAACAAACGAACGAACGAACAAACCAACAGATAAATTAATCCCGTTCGGTAAGCTCGTTTCTAAATCCACACCCGTTAAAAGACTTAGCGAATTTCGGGTGTGAACTGAAAATTTCTATGAACCGAAAAGAAAAAAAAAAAAAAATTGACAAAATCGCTGATTGACAAAAGCTCGTTATAAAATAACGAGAAAATGAATTAGAGTTGATCTAATCCTTTGCGATAAATAAATAAATTGAATTTTCAAATTGATTCGGTGACAGGTTTTTCCCCTTTATTTTATAACTATCTCCGTGAAAATCTGGGATAAAGGGACTCCGAGCACGTGGCTCTGACAGCGTGTTAAATAAAGTGTAAATTAATCTAATTTGCATCGGTAGTCATGTTAATTAATTCAAGTATTATAAACAGCCGCGTCTAGCTGCCGCATTCAAAACGTTTGTAAATAGCTCTATGTTATACCTACCTACCTACCTACCTACCTAACTAACTAACTAACTAACTAACGAACTAACAAACTGCAGGGAGAGAGAGAGAAAGAGAGAGAGAGAGAGAGTTTCATAATAAATTATTATCCCTTGCTGCAGTTCAACTGCCTGCGAAGAACTCTATATTGTTCGGTCGGGTAAGTCGAGGGCATCTACCCACCTGTTAAATGACATGCGAGTAGTGCAGAAGTCTAATTAAAACTTTGAACAAAGTTAGAATTTAATTTTAGCCTCTGATAGAGATTCGGTGATCAGTTAACAAATTTTGATTAACTATATTTCGACTTCTTTTTTTTTTCCCCGTGTTTTACATTTAGAAATTGTATTGTAATCCCGTAGAGCCAATGGTAAGATAAAAATCGAAATATCGCAGCAGCATCGGTAATGAAATTATGTATTTCGTGTGTATTAATAACCCTGTATTTACAAGCGTATGTAAATACCAGGATAAACAATCGAACCAAAGGTAATTAGTTTGTTCATCGATTTTAATAAAATTACTCACTGATTACTCGCTAACTTGTTAGATGGTGAAATATTGTTGCAATTTATAACCGGTGTTGGATATATATCCGTTAATTTTCATCGGAGGATAAATCGAGTAGGTACAGCTATCGTTTTTTTACGCGTTGATTATCATCAACGGCGATAATGAGAAGAAATAAATGTCGCAAAAATTCCGAGAACGAATCATTTCCCGTTTATTAGATTATTCCTCGGGGATGATATAACCCTATTCGTTTCTCGTTATCCGGGAAATCAACCTCCCGTAAATAAATCGAACGTATGCTGTAGTCGAAACTTCATTTACGTGTAGGTAGAACCGATCAATTTTTCGTTAATATTTACGAACCAATTCATTTCTAGACGATAGAAAAAAAGAGATAGAAACAGAAACAGAAAAAAAAAAAAAAAAAAAACGACTCAATAATGCTGGGCAAATAGTTACTCGCGGTCGGCCCGACGATCTAGATATCGGAAATCATTAAAAGTAGAATTCTCGACTCATATACATACGTGAGACAGCGAATCCGAATTCGTGCCAGACCCCGATAATTGTAGATCGGCTAATTAGCAACCGACGTGAAATCGCTGTGTCGAATTTTGCTCATAGTTTGAATGTTAGAATAAAATCAGACCGTTTGCAATATGGAATGTTTTTTACTTCTCGTTCGCTCGCCTACATCGATCGAGGAATTCAATTATTGACAGTACACGCGAAGTAGTGGTCAGAGGCAAAGCTGAATGTGCCCGTCAATTGGCAGCCACATCTCGTGGTGGTCCTCTGCAGTTGTGGTTCTTGACGTGAAATCAGGGGAATCAATCCCCTCCGGCTGATGGCTCGTACAAAATTCATTGCTCGATTGATCCGTCGAACGAACCGCTATTTTAAACTCGATCGAAATTCAATGCGTTATACCGATTTTACCTCAAACTCGCATAGCTATCGGTCGCGGTTATAATTGAGGGTGAAAATATACCGAAAAATAGAACGAAACTTCGATCAATCTTGGGAAAAGAAAAGGATCGAGAAAATAGGTCCTTACCGAAACTGTGAAGTTGCAATTTTTTCGCACCCGATTACCACGATTTTCAGACGTAATTAGAAATTATTTCAGATCTTATGGACGTTGAATTAAGGGTAGAGAGAGCGTCGTTCGTTGATACCTCTTCAAATTTTGAGGGAATATTCTAAAATGATCCAATTTCGGAGCAAGGAAATTGTATATCTCGTATCTTGAAATTAAATGAATAAAATTTCGTTGGTTTACCCTGAGATTACATCGATGTAGAATATTCCCTAAAAATTTCAAAAAGTTTCAATCAACGGCTTCACCCGTATTCTGAAACAACGAATCTATCAAAGAGCTAAGTCCCGTAGTTCCTAAAATAATTGTAACCATTTCCAAAATCGAAGTTTAGACGAATTTGATTAGAAAGAAAAAAGAATAATCTCTCTCTCTCTCCGTCCAATCGGCGTCGTAACCATCATATCATGTCGTTAACGAAGGTACCGTTTAAATTTTCGTGTAAACAATTAGCTCAGAAAGAGAGCTTTCGTGCACACGTATACATATACCATATACATATATACGCGACTGTAGTTAAAGTTTGTTGCTATATGTATATATGGATATAACTTGGGTTATAATTGCAGCGTGTCCGCACACGGTCAGGTACATATTTATATACGTACATACATGCATGTGTGTTCATAAACGTATGTACCTCTGCGTAGTATAATTAATACCTTAGGAACATAAGTTTTAGCGGTGTTGTACACAGCGCGTTGCAGGGTGAACTTTACCGTGAAATAAAATAATCCACAACCGTTATGGGATTATACGAAGAGGGGCGAGAACTCCCGTCGCTTTGCTTAGCTTTGACTAAATAGTGGATATCCTACGAGCTTTCTCTAGTAGAGCAAAGATACATATATAGGGAAAATACAAGAATATAAATTTTCGTCTGTATTTTTTTTCGTCTTTTTTAAATTATCGTCATCACCTATTGTCTATTTCAGTGTTAAATTAAACGAAGTTTCGGTAAAATACTGTGAAAGTGGTTAAAAAAAAAAAAAGAAAAAGAAAAAGAAAACGTTTTAAAAAAAGTGGTGATTAGTTTTTTTTTTTTTTTTTTTTCATTTCATCTTATTCGAATTACGAATCACGTTTCGATAGGGATTTCAACGCCGAATCGACCCGTCGATAAGTTATCGATTGATCGATGGTAAAAAATAACAATAAAGAAAAAAATAGAAAAAAAAAAATAAAACGTAAAATAAAACAAGAAACGGAACCAAAAAACTTGACCGAGAAAAGAGAAAGAAAATTATAACGGAATAATAATCTAACGCGGCGACGAAAAGCCTCGGACAACTTTTATCCCCGAGCTTTCGCGTACCTCCATCCATCCACCCCGTACGAGCGATGACTTAGGGCTAATAACCCGGACAGATATACCACGTGAGAGACCTGCACAAGTACGAGTCAATCCTTACTCCGAGGGAGGGGGAAAAGCAAACGAGATAGAGAGAAAAAGGAAAAATAAAGAGAAAAAGAAAAAAAAAGGAAAGAGAAAAAGAAAAAGAAGAAGAAATAAAAGGGTTTGAAACAGAGAGAGCGTAAAGAACTTCCAGGTTCGGACTTCGTGGATGGGGTTGAAAATGTTGGGTGTGTTGCTGGCATGTGTCTGGCTAGCTGCCGGCTCACCGATACCACCTCTCAAAGGTAAGCTTTAAGTAAATTTTAGGTATATAGAGTTACGAGTACCTATGTGTTAGAAATTTTCAATGGTGTGAGTAAATTTTGGAAAAAGAAAAAATGTCCTCCTTTCGTTCCCGTTTTTGTTCGGTGAATAAAAAAAGTTTTTTTTTTTTTTTCTTTCTTTCTCTCGGTTAGGTACACTGTCCTCTTCCTGCCTCTGATATTATATTTTAACGACCACGTACGTAGGTAAGGTCCACATCAAAACCGCGTCCTTCTCCGTGTCCCGTATGTATATACCTATATGTATATACGGATGGACGAAATGCGGGGAGACAGACTACTGCGGATGACGGGGGATTTTGACTTCTGTACTTTTATCCCCCTAGCTTTCGGGGTCCTGCGGTTTAGCCAGCTCCTTTGATGCCGCAAATCGCGAAATCTCGTTTCGTCCACCTCATATACATATATATATATGTATACACGTATATAGCTCTCGCTATACCTACGTAAAAAGCCTTTTACTTCTGACGAATATCCTCCATTCTTTCATACCTTTCTCAACCACGTAACGACGCTCAATTTTCAACAGAAAAAAATCTTCTCTTTTTGTTGTTATTATTATTATTATTATTATTATCATTATTATTATCATTTTAATTATTATTATCATCATTAAAGGTGTTTTTTTTTTGGTTTATCTGCATCCCTGTTGGGTGCCTTTTGGATCGTCGGATCGATTCCCGGTTTTATATGAAATTCGGGCATGGGGTTTTTATCAGAGATGAGAAACTGATCTAAGAAGTGAATTCTGTAACCAGAGATATATATATATATATATATATATATATATATATATATATATATATATATATATATTGTATAGGTATATTGGGAAGAAGGTCTTGAATATCACAGGGGGTTCGTTCACCCCATTTTCCAATCGGAAAAGAAACAGTTACTGGCCCGTGACGTTTGTATTCTCATATCGGCGCGGCAGTATAGGTATATAGACCGAACTTTTTCGATATCATACTATCGGTAACTTTTTTCATTTACAGGAAAACTTTTTCTCACCGAATGAACTTCCGTACAAAAAAAGAGAAGAAAAAAAAAAAAAAAATCAAAGAAAAAAATCTTTCCAGTCCCTGCCCACGCGCTTTCTAACGTTCATATAGAAATAAGAAAATAAAAAAATAAAAAAATGAATAAAAAAATAAGAAGAAGACGAAGAAGAAGAAGAATAATCGAAAAATCTACCCAAGGTTCCTTTTTTTCTTCATTTTATCCTTCAAATTTTTTTCTCATAACACGAATTTACCCGTTCCCAATCGTCTGCGGTATTAAGGTATTCGTCGTGGTTTTTTTTTTTTTTTTTTGTTATTTAGACATCGAAATACTCGCCTTCTTCTTCCTTTTTTGTTTAATTTTTTTTTTTATCATCGATGAGTACCTGTAGACGCGTGTATCTTGAAAAAAAAAAAATTTCTTTTTTTTTATTTTTTTATTCCGTCCATTCATCACCCTCGCGAGGGTGGCCGGACGGCGATGGTTGGGATCAGACTTATTGTTCGTCGATGTTCAGTCCAATTTAAATCTTTCGGTTCGTATAGGAGGCGTTCACAGTTGTGCCGTGAAGAAATTTATTTTTATTGCAAAATATAGGTGATGCGAGTGCGCCGCCTCATCCTCCTCATCTTCCTTTCCTTTTTTTTTTTTTATCCATCTTCAAAAATAACGGTATAACGTCTAGACGTGAGATGAAAAAATTTATACACTCAGAATTGAAGCCGTTACGTTCGGTTCGGGTGCTACTCTCGTTTCAAGCTAACGCGATATCGATGTTTCCTTGTATATAAAAGCTCGGCTCTTCACTACCCCTAACATACCTACATACATTCACATATATATATATATATATATATATATATATACATATACATACATATATGTATACCTACGTCTCGTCCAAAACCATTTTACATTTTATACATATGTATGTCGGATACCTATGTTTATATTTATATATACAAGTCAAACCGACTGCTGCCACCGAACCAGAGACCTAGGGGTGGATCAAGGGTAGCCCGGGTTACCCACCAGTTGTAATTTCGACCGTAGACTACAATAAAACACTGCCGGGTTTGCATTTTTAACATTTAGAGAGACGCGAGGAACCGTGCCAAAAGTCCTCTCTCTATCTTCCCATATATACCCACGCGTATACATATACGTAGGTATATTTATACATATTTTGGGGTGGTAGAGCAACACGTGTAAAAACTTAATATCACCGTGAAGAAGAAGTTGTCAGAAAATAACCGACTGACGAGTCAGGCTGAGGAAGGTTTTATTTTTTTTGATTCGTTACAAACGACTGTAATAGCTGCCACATTTTTGAACGTAGGATATATTATAATCGCCCACTCGGACAATTTTGATCGTATTTTTCAACAACCCTTATTTCCAAAACCTTAGTACCTGATAATAAATTTTCTTTATCGGGTAAAAAAGTTGTAGGTTTGTCAATCGGAGGTATGAATTAGTATCGCGTATATGATCTATGCGGTGTAGATCCTCACCCTTAAAGAGTCGCTTTTTACCCTCGACGAATCACAGCCGTAGGATTTTCTCTTCGGCAACTTTGCGAAGGATGTAAAGAGTCCCGTTGGATCAATTCAAATACTTAAGGGACGGTTTTTTTTTTTTCCTCGTGGCAGATAGCTTCCGGAATTTTCTTATATATATATTTACCAAATTTTACGAGATAATATAACATTTTTTTTTTTTTTCATACTTTTCATTCCGATATAATTTATCCCATCGAATATCGCATCAAGAATCGAACCAACCCTTGATCACTTTTAAAGATCGTTACGCGGAATCAAACAATAATGGAGACAGAAAAATATCGTCTTTCGACGGAGGATCTTCCGGCTTCGATATCCTAGTTTCGAATTAACATTCACATGTCGCGTATTATAGGTATATATATATATATATATATATTCAACCTTCTCAAACGAACCCTAACACCTACATACATATTTAGGTCGACGGCTTGGCTTTAGTAAAAGTTATATACAAGAGAGCTTTGTTAATCCTGGCAAAGTGTTGCGCGATATTTGCAGACTTTGACTTTGACTTTGGGCGTTACGTAACTCGTTATGTAAGCGTGTTTAACGTTTACGTAAGCTCTAAAGGCTTGCCAGGTCAAACGAAGTCTTTTTCATTTTTAATTTCTCCTTTTTTGTTGTTTTTTTTTTTTTGTCAATTTTCTATTTCTTTTTCTTCTTCAATCCGGTTTATTTAATATTCAAGAACTCTTCGACCTCCGGGTCTAAGAGAAAATTTTCTCCGCCCCCTCATTTTTGTCTGCTTATTAATTTTCATCGATTTTTTTTTTCTTCCTTTTTTGGTCGGATCGAAGTACAGAATTTTTTAAATCGTTCGAACGCTTCGAATGGTTTTTTTTTTTTTTCAATACAAAAGGGAAAAGAAAAATACTTAATTTCTGGAAAACTATTTAACAATACCTCGGTAAATTTTCTTGCAACGAAGCAGCGTGCGGCTCTCTAATGTAACCTGAAATGACAAATACATATTCGACTTTCCTACCCGACTGCGGATACGACTTTAGAGATAAGGCAGAAGCTCGTTCTAACCAGAACACGCGAGTTTATTTGTCTTGCCCACTGTTTCACCTGACATTTGATATTCTCCACGCGAGTACAAGCGAGTGTATTAATTTCCATAACATTATACCTGCCCCTGCACACTCTCCGATTTACCTGTCCTCTCTATTTCTCTTTCTCTCTTATTATACCAGTACCGCAGTTATTACGTCCCGTAAGGGATAAGTGCAAATAATATGTAGTAAGTGAATAGCCGTTATCTATATATCGTTCAGGGTTCGTTCGCGTGCGTGCAATTCTCCCCTATAGTATAACTACCTCTAGTTGTGTGTTTCTAGTGAGAAAGATCTCGCGGTGAGATATCGCAGCTGTAGGTACCGGGCATTCCGTGTCAATTCGCGAATAAAATTTATTTGTTTGTTGTAAGAAAATCGAGACAAACTAAGATAAAGGTAAACAAAAAATAAGAAAATAGAAGAAGAATTTCTAGAATTTCATCCCCTCGTTAGAGTCTACGCAATTAATTGTATAAACATACAAATTTTGCGAGCATTGGTATGA
Organism: Tenthredo amoena; assembly: GCA_963966615.1. Lineage (NCBI taxonomy): Eukaryota > Metazoa > Arthropoda > Insecta > Hymenoptera > Tenthredinidae > Tenthredo > Tenthredo amoena. The sequence continues at coordinate 1,763,426 of OZ016492.1, read as the reverse complement.
AATGCCCTGTATATTCTCTCACATATATTTTCCAGTGAAAATAACTTCTTTCCTCTTTCTATATATATCGAGGAAGCGTGCTCTTCACTCTTCTTTGGGCTTCCAGAGGCAACCCGGAGGTCTGCCATACCTCGATAAGGGGATTCGGCGTAATAAAGGCTTACCACGTGTGTAGGCAAGTCCGTGGCTTTAACGAGGCCACCGTGCTGTCATTAGAGACCCTTTATTCGGCGTATTTCTACGTCTCTCTGCCTCTCTGCTTTCCGTATTCCTCTTTTAACTTTCTTTCCGCGTTTCCGCTACGGGTATAACTATACTCAACGGTTTTCACCAAAGAGGCCAGTACGGATTCCGGGTTCCTTAAACCCGATGAAAAGTCAACTGTATCTATTTCCAACAACCCGAAACGAATTTTTGATCAATTAGAGAGAATTAATTGGCTCATATTTCGGCAAAATTCTTCTTCAGGTTCAACGAGACGTTGAAACTAGATTCTCAATTATCTCAGAAACCCATCTCGTCATTCGAAATACTATCACAGGTATGTCGAGGACATGTGTCGTTGGTCAGAGACTAAAAGTCGAATTTTAAAATCGAGGTATATGTGGCAATTATTTTCATGCCCATCATTCGAATATGAAATCCTGAAAATTTCGGATTTTCTTATGTCCCCGTGTCTGAGGTAATTCGTCGAGATCTGTTTTTCGTTGAAATGATCAAAAGTCGTATTTCGAGCAGGACCAATACTCGCTCGTAACCAAGTGGACAGAGGTAAGCACCTGTTCACAGAATTTCACCCCAAAAATTTTGTCGGTTCTATAATCTTACTCTCTTTGTGAAATCTGGGTGGTTCGTTCCTTTTCGGAAGTGGCTGCCTCGCCGTTGTAAGGAAGAAGATATGACCGCCTTAGAAGAGTGTTTCCGTGTTTAAGGGGGATGAAAAGGTCAGCCCCATGTCATTCCTTTGGCAATGTTAAAAATGGATTGCTGTACTCTCTGAAAATCTCATCTCCATGGGCCAGTTTTCATCCCTCCTTTATTTTGTATACCTTATTTTATTTCCTTTTTGATTAATATGGCACACGGAATCTTCGAATGCCCTTGCGCGAGTCGTAGTAAAAAAGTTAAAGGAAGAAAAGGGAGAGAGAAAAAAGATATATATATAAAAAATAAGAAACAAGAAATATGGAAAGGTTCGGTCGTCTTTCTCGAGGTAAAACGGAGCCGCTGAAAAGCCACTCGATCTTTTTTCACGTTTTTACAAATTTTTTTTTTTTTTTTGTATTACCTTATAAGTATTCATCGCATGAATTTTTGACCGGAAAATTCACCGGGACAAACTAAAGTGTTTTTCTCCTTTTTCCTCTTTCTCTTCTTCTCTTTGCTGTCGAATTTTTATCAACCACTTGCCAAACGGACAATTTTCAGGCCTTCAACCCTTCAGTGAAATCCATGCATATGTATAGAAACGTCGAGCCAGGTACCGCAGTGAAAGGGCGAAGAAGAAAGGGGAGATCCGAGATACGAAAATTGTGGCAAATTTGATTAGGAATTACTGGAGGGGTTTTATCGGTATGAAAAATGAGAATCTCTGAGAAAATATTTAACGTAACAATCTCGTCGCGGTGGAAACTTTTTTGGCTATGTTTTTTTTTCTTCCTTTTTCTGTTTTTTTTTCTGTTTTTTTTTTTTTTTTTTTTATACGGTGGAGGTAAAGGGGGTGAATAATCGCTTCAAGGAGTCTCGAATAGATCAAGCTCTACCATTGTTTGATATATTTTTGGTTATTACACTACCCCCTTACTGGAAAAGTTCGTGTTTGTTAAATATCTACCAGACTCCTTTCATACCTTGAGTAAATACCGATTCAACGTCTCTCCTTAACGAACCAGTCTTTCCTTTCAAAGGACGCGTTACTTCCGGCGCGAAGAGCAGACACGAAACGAGAAGGAGTACCTCATGTTTTACAGGCGCATCAAAGTTCGCGATATCGTTATAGCGGAATACTTCATTCCGTATTTCATGGCTATGCGATAATATATCGCAAAATTATATACGCATCGACGTAACGACGAAGGTGGAAGAGTTCCATTTTCCCCTAGATACATGAAAATAATTGAACTACACTTTAATATAATATATCATTGAGGAGTTCAGGAGTTCAAATTCTGACTCGTGAAAATTCAAAAATACGTCAGGGCTAGGATTTGCGATTCAACGTGTGTTCTATCTCTATGAAATTTTTCGCTACAAGATCATAAATTTCATATTTAAACAATTTGTTTTCCTCAATCGGGTGACATTTGCATTCGCGGTGAACGCGAGGTCTAGTCGTTACCGTGACGAAGCATGGTTGGAAAAAAGATCGCCTCGAAATATCCATGAGCGAACGAATGGGGTGCGTTTTTATAAATTTAATAAAAACGTGATAATTCACCGCGCATCCTTACTGCATCGAACTCATAGATTGTTAAATCATACGTTGATATACCGATACTCGATATTCTCCTTAGATATTATACATCGAGTTCGATGTACCACCCCAGCGTACAGTTGTTCCCGGGTGATTCTCCCTCCGTCTTTTATAACCTCGGGAACACAAGGGATTCACCCAGCGGGCCGTTTCCGACCCCTGCAGTAAACCCCTAAAGCTTAAAACTTAAAAGCTACGTTTTCGGTTTGACCAGCGTGGCTGGTTCTCCGCTTTTATTATACCTGTAAAATACCTGCCTTTCTATTTTTTTAGTTTTACAGTCATCGTGGCGGTTGTGAAGGTACAATTAAACATATATGTACATATATACAGTACCAATTGACACCTTAATATATTCGTGATATGAAAATCGTAGATTCGACTTTATTTTGTGATTAAAATTAGTTCCATACGAACGGGTTTTTTGTTAATTCTTTGAGTTTTTGAACATCACACCGATTACTCTCTGTTCGAAAAATTCTCTGCACGCGTATGTGCGATCTGGGGTTGTGTGTGGCAAGTTTGCAGTCGACTGCACGAGAGCAGAGAAATAATAATGCCTACAGTGAAACTGCTAACGACCGGCTTTTTGCCGTTATGGAAGCAAAAAAAAAAAGACCACAACCATCACCCTGCATATACATATATATATATATATGTATGTATCCCTTTGCACAAAAAAAAACCCACCGAGATCGACCAACAAATTTGCAAAGGGCCAACGTCCTAATTGTATTTGCGCTACTCTGTAGAATTGCCTCAAGTTATATGTGCCTAAAATTTCTCAATTTGCATTCATCATTCCTTTCCGAAAACGGTTTATCCCTTGAACATCTGTATCTTATCAGATATCAGTGATATGTATGAAAAATGGCCTCTTAGATGTCTGTTAATTATCAAATTTTTTATTTATAAGATTTTAGAATGGGAGAGGGTTATGAATTGTTCGTCGTCGGAAATATTTCGTTCGGTTGACTATGGAAAATTTGTTGAATAATTTTGATCCGATAAAGCCGGTGTAAATTAATGGTAATATATAAATCCGTGCAAATAAGAGACACACGGCTAGTATTAAACACAGTTTGTTCAACGGTCTAACCGTACATACATATACCAAGGTTTTAGAACCCGCTGGCATGCCGCGCCGCTCGCTCTACCGCCAGCAAACTTTCCATTACCTCAAACGGAATTGAATATGGAATAGATATTTGCATTCGTACAGTTTATTGGCTCCGAGCTATTCTACCTGTGTTCCTTTTATGCTTTATTCTCCTAGCTATGTAGGTACTCCACTTTTATAAAACTCATCGTTTTATTACCCGCATATATATATATATATTATATGTATACGTATTGCGGCTTCGTGTCGCGTCGCGGTCGCAGCGAATATAATAATTGTTTCAGTATCGATTTTACTCGACTAATCAAATTTAAGGTCAGATCTTCTCCGTCCCTTTCTAGTCTGGGATGAGACGGTTTAATACCTGTCTGAACAATGCTGGTCACATCGGCCAATTTCAATCTGGTTTAAATTAAAGATCGATAATTGGTATAAGGTCTGCGTACTAGATGCGTATATAGTAGATCGATATATATATCGTGTGAATATGAAAATTTGAAGGAATTTTTTGGATAAAATTTACATCAGCGATGAACGATAAAGAGAAAAGAAACGTTCGTTGCCCTTCCAATCTTTTTTCTTTTCTTTTCTTTTCTTTTTCTTTTTGTTTTTTGTTTTTTTTTTTTTTTTTTGTTCGAGCTTCTTTTGCACCGTTACTGTAACTTTGTCAACTGAGCTAAACTGCGGTATAGATGGGTGGTACCTACCTGCTGCACAGAGAGCCCAAGCGAGTTGTGACTACCAACTCGAGATCAAAGGGACACGCTGGTGATGTTTGCTGGAATTTGAATGGTATTTAACGTGAACTTCAAAGGGAAGACCTTTAGAAAAATAAGCCCCATTCTGCCCCGACGATCGCGGAAATATATAGGTGTATAGGTTACGTGTATAGGTGCATTATACAAGCCTAAGAAATTCGAATAAAACGCTGCGGCTGATACTGTCACCGAGTAAATAAGGTCCGAGTGGGTAGAAGTACTGTATAAAATAAATTTAAAAAATTGATAAAAAAGAGGGAAGAATCAAATTTCAAAATAGTATTGGGCACAAAGACATTCCTCAACCTTTTATCATGAAAGAAAAAATTGAAACTTGAACTTAGGACCGAAATATGAAGACTGAAACGAAACAAGGGATCAAATGATCGGTACGACGTACACAATTTTATATATATATATATATATTTGAAATTCCTTCGATCCTTGTTACTACAGCTGCAGTAATGCTTGGTATAGTATCTCTTGGAGCAATCTCAAAGTCTCAAGGGAGAATGAAAAGGTTGGCTTGGTCCTCGACACACAGGCCTCAAACCCTTTATTTACAAAAGTGGAAACTAATTGCTTTCGAGTTCCCTTTTCTCCTCCCGTCTTTATTCGCCCTTTTCCATCCCTCTCCTAGTTATACGTCAAGAGGGTTTGAAGAGGAGGATACGCGCAGCGGCGAATTCTTCCCCCGCGGTACGTTACGGTGTCCAGTGCGTGTCCGCAGGGGTTAAACGTAAAAGCTTACTTACCTTTTTAGCTAAAGGTTCAAAAGCGAAACACCCTCACGCGATCGATCCACAGGTTAAACGTAGAGGGGTCAAGTATATAAGTTATAGACTTGAGAAAAAAATGAAATAAAAAAATAACTTCCGTAGAAATTATGATTGACTTTTAAGGGTTGTTGTCGTTTTTTTTATTTGTTCTCTCTCGCTCTCTTTTTTTCATCTATATCTTCGGTATTTTTTCCCCGGAAAAAATTTGCCTTCAAACGATTTTAGAAAATTCAAATTTCAATCAGCTTTTTGAATAATAGTCAGGATTACTTCCCTCTATCCGTCTCTCTTTATCTCCCTCCCCGAGGCATCGTTAAACTGGCATTTCGTTTTAATTAAAAGGACGAAGGTACTACATGTCAGTCGATGACGATGCGAAGCCTCGCCATCTCCCATCTCCCATCTCCCATCTCCCATCTCCCATTATTCCCCATTCCCATGAGTGTCATCCGTCCATCGAGAGAAATGAAGGCTTGTTACAGGGATGATCGATTCTCTCTGGATGACGTCGGTGCTCCATTATCCCCTGTCCGTTCGTCGGTCTGTCTGTCCGTCTGCTTGGTCAGTTCGGTCCAATGTTTGCTGCTCCGTTGCCTCTTTCAAAATTCGTCTGCGGCTTAGGAGCACAGCCTCGGGCAAGTATCTGGCACGCCATGAAAAAATTTACAAAAAAGGAAACGAACGTTTTGGAAATAATTCGTTTTGTGTGGTTTTTTGTTTTTTTTTTTTTCTTGTTTCTTTTTCGTCAACCCCTTCTATGCTTTTCGGGTAATTGTAAGCTCGAAATGGACCGTGGTAATGAAAAATGTCAATGAACTAGACGTTTCACAGTTTAAAGATAACACTTGCGATACGAATCGAGGGATCTTTTCTTTTTTCACCCCCCCACCCCAAATAAATAATGGAATAGTGGACGGAAACAAACGAAACAGGGGTGAAAGAAGAGAGTAAACAAAAAATTGTCAAGGGGTAGATTTCGAGTATTTCCAGTAATACGAAATCGAAAGCTGAAAATCCTCCTCCTCCTCCTCCTCCTCCTCTTACTCGAAAGCGGTCTTTCGTTTCGAAAAATATAAGCGTCGCGGAATAAATATATATATAATTCCTGCGATTTTGTCCGCGAAATAAAGAAAAGAAAAAAATAATACAGACTTTCTTAATTCCAAAAAAGTAAGAAAACCAAGAGCTAAGGCGCTTTCGAGACAAATAAAAAAAAAGGAGTAGTCGCTCTACTCGACTCAAAAACTCGACTGAAAAATAATTATTTTTGAAATTTGACACCCTCTACCGGACCTCTGCACATACACGTGTGTACACACCTAAATACATACATCTATATGTATAACGTATGTACGTAGGTGTATATAGAAGAGAGCAGAAGGCAGCTTGCGCCGCGGCGCGTTCCGCTGACTCCGTGCCAAGTGGAACGAGTCAGGGTCTCGTCAGCCGACCGCGGTTTTCTTCTTTTTGCTCGTTCTTTCCTTTTCCTTTTTCTTTTTTTTTTTACCGGTTTATTTTTTTTTTTCTTCTCTTTCTTTTTTCTTTTCTTTCTTCGTTCAAGCCTTGCTGCGCCTCGACTTTTTTTTTTCATCCCCCATCTCTATTTTTCCTTTATATCTACCTTTCGCCGGGTTCTTCTTCGTCTGTTCTTTTGTTCCACGGTTCCACGTTCCGAGCGAAAAAGATGGGCCGAACAGTTGTTAGCGGAACGATCATCGGCTACTATACCCTGGCAAATTGCGGACGGCTATCAGAAACACTCGAGTTACGTCTTTTTCAATGCGATCGATTAGACCCTGGTAATTAACAGCTTCCTACCAAAAGCTGACGATACTCGTTCAAGACTAGCTCGCCTCTCTCATACTCTCTACCGTATACTACATATATATATATATCTGATTTCTAGTTCTCGCTGTATATTAGCTCTCACAAATTATTATTATTATGAAATGAAATTTTTGAAAATCGACGTTTCAAAGACGAGTCAAAGTCTTCGGAGGCATATTTTTGACACGGGATGGGATAACGGCACTCTGAATAGCCAAGCTTTGGAATTAGATGCAGTTCTTCGACCAGGCTATACCACGTTTGAATCGAAACGGTGAAATTATAAGCAACCGATGAATTGCGGCACTGGTTCAATGGCGCATTTGGTCTTATTCACTAGCGACGTAACGTTACAAGCGTTAGTTAGTGTGAGTATAAGTGTAGATGTCACCGACTATGAGAATGAGATACGCGGTAACCGTAGCTAGGGGAAAGTTAGAAGCCGCGGGAATTCAGCTCGGCTGGGTTATGCAGAATCTAATAACACGTCTGCAACAATTCTAAAGGCACGCTATTCTCTGGCTCGCCTACTTGCTGCCTGGTTTTGCCTGAAACCACCTCGACTGGGAGGCAGGTACGTATATAGGTAGGTAAATCCTCAGGCTGAGCAAAGTTACGAGCATCCGAGCATAACCGCGTCTCGTCGAAATGAAACCGTTCAAGAATCCCGTTTCCAGCTCTTTTTTTTTTTTTTTTTTACCGAAGTGTTAATTTTCGAACCGAGTAAACCAACGCGTTCACGTATAACTCCGACGTAGAGAATAAACACGGTCTTACATATCCATCGGATCGAATATACACATCTACGATTTTGTTGCGTATAGGGCTCGGCGTTGGGGTTGGAATCGGGGTTCGAGTTAGAGGTAGGGTCGCTACGGATTTCTTGAAATAAATTAACCTGTCGCTAGCAAGGCCGAAGAGAAAACTTTCCGGCTAGCTATAGGGTAGAGATTCTTAATAAAGTAAACATTCGATCGAATCGGAAAGCGAGATAAAGCGGAAACCTCTCTTTCTCTCTTCGGTTTTATTTTTATTTTTTTTTCATTTTATTTTATTTTTTCAGCTTCCGCCTTTTCTCTCTCTCTCTCTCTCTCTTTCTCTCTCTCTCTCTCAGGAAACTCGGCAGGTTCGGCAATGAATTCGTTGGAATAAATTAACCTGTCCGCTCCACGAAGGAGACCCCCCATCCCCTGCCTCCTGAGCAGGATAAACTTTTTACCAAAAACTCGAGCCGTTTGACGCCAATGGTGATGGTGATGGTGATGGTGATGGTGATTCTGATGCCGAGGACGTTTTTGCCACCAATATCTGTTCCACTGGCTACTAGACCCAATCGTGATATATCTATACCTTCCGTGACGAGGGGCGATAGTACCTACGCCGAAGGGTGGTGCTGATGCTGGTTGTATAGATTAGGTAGAGCACCCGTTTTACTCGACTTTCACATATGTACCTTTCACAAAGAGATTTATAGCGAAATAGGTAGGTAGGTAGGTTGGCGAGTATTACAGGGAAAAGTGCCGTGTTTGTTCATCTCTGGCAAAGCTGGGATGTGAAAGTGTACAGCTGGCTTTGACTCGTTTTATACAGTCATTTGAAACGAGGTTGAGAATTGACAACTAAAAGTATGAATATAAGCGTGTCTCGATCTGTCGATTATCAACCTTGAGATTATTCTTTTTTTTTTTCTTCTTCTTCTTCTTCTTTACGAGTCGCTGGATATGACGGGACTGTTCTAATCTTTCGTGAAATTAAAACGAAAGAAGGTATTCCACGCTTTGTGTCAAGTTTTGTAGAAACGGAAGTAAAAAAACGAAAAAAAAAAAAGGATAGAAATCCCTGAAACTATCCTACGGGGAATATGTTCAGGGGAAATAACCAGCCCTTAAACATTTGAATAGATCCAACGGGGCTTTTTATATCCTGCGAAAAGTTACCGAAGAGAAATCCTCGTTTACTGTGATCTGTGGAAGTTGAAAATCGACTTTTTAAGGGCGAGAGTCTGTATGGTATCGATCCTAAGCAGCCGATACGTGATCAAAAAATAATGAATCGTTAAACCCGCGATGATCGCGCAGTCTTAAAACATCCCTAACAACCTGCAATATCGAGAAAGAAGAGGGGGAAATAAATTTGGTAAACTTTTTCATTTTTATCATCGTTTCAAGATCAACGAAACAGGTAGAGAGGTAGAGGTATAATTAAGTTCCCGCAGTAACGAAATTGCGCGTACCTACCATCCAGCCAACCACGGGGGTGTGTTTCCGTTATCTATAAAAGTTTATTTTCACGAGATTTTTACCCTTATCGTAACACAGATCGGGCCCCGGTCCCCCTTTGTTTACAGCTAATTTAGCTTCACTTTTTTTTCTTCTTCTTTTTACTTTTTCTCTTTTTTTTTTTCTTTTTCACCGCGTACGGAAAACCGGAAAACACCCGGCCAAGTGCTCGGCGCGGGGTGCGGAAAATTTCGCCACTACCTTTTTAGGGCTGACACGGTATAACGTGCCGCTGCTTTTGCTCGGTACAGACCCTGTCTTATCTTCATCCGAAAACCACCACGCACGTTAACTTTTTGACGGGGAAGGAAATATCGCCTGCTTGCTTTACCGCACGACCCGCCGCGCCGCCCCTGTACCTATAATACGCACTCGTCCTGCGACACGAGTAATTCCCTCTCATTTTTGCCACCGCACGTCAAGGGTGAAATTTGCGATGCGCGAAAAATGTCCAATCGCGTAATCGTAATATTTTCTATTTCCTTTCCTTTCTTTTCCATTTCCTTTCCTTTCATTTTTATTTTTTCATTATTTATTTGCCACGGAGTGTCTGAGACGAGAATATATCCGACTGTATATGATACGAGTGATTGATAGCGCGAATTTCACCTCTTTTTTTTTCCTTTCTTTTTTTCTTTCTCACTTTTCTCCAAACCGCGTAAATTCCGCGATATCTTATATTTGAAAAAAAAAAAAATTTCAAAACTCGTCTTCAACGTCGCTCAAATAATTATCCAACGTCTCTTCAAACTCTCTACCCCTCCGATACGTATACAGATAGAATTTCCAGCCGGTTATAATTAAGCGATTTGGTAAAATCGACGAGTGAATCATCCACCCTGCACTCAGCGAGGCGATGCCTCTGACAGAATAACGCCTAAACATATTCCCTATTGTATTAATATAAGTAAAATCCATTGTTCCCATATCGGCTATGTAACCGAGGTATCAAATGCTCTCGCAAATCTGAAATCAATATCGCACCGGCATGGCCGATCGCGAGCCAGTTATCAACGGTCAAAGGGTAGGTACTATTCATCCGATTGTTCATTTGGCCCATTCATCACCGAAGGATTCAGTCGGAGCTGCAATTGTTCGACGTTTGTATTGTTCTACTGATCGACCTGTGGAATAGTCGAATTTCTTTTTTCTTCCATCATTGATCGATCTTTTTTAGACTAATTGAATAATTTCCTTTTCTTTTTTTTTTTTTCTTTTTCTTTTTCTTTTTTCTTTTTCTTTTTTTTTCATCGTATTTTTCTCTTGTTTCAGGAATAACGAGAGAATCGTACGTAACGAATTGCGGAGCGGCTTGGTACGACACGACGTATTTGCGGGAGCATCACGCGAGAAAGCGTCGCGACGTTGAGGAGGCTGAGGACGAAGCGAAATCTACGAGTACGGAGCGGCCGCTCGTCTTACGTCTTCAGGCTCTTGACAGGTCGGTATCTCTTACGAACAGCAATGTCAACAGCAGGGTGCATACGATAACGCGATTCATGCCGGCAATCTCTTGCTCAATAAACAAGATGTGACGTGGAACTAACCCGGGCTTCCATGCAAAGACGTACGTCTGTTTATTTTCGAGACGCTTACCAGACCTCGCTTTATCGTTGCGCGCGAGATAGACCGGAGAATAATTAACGGAGACTAGAGAATAAAGGGTAACAAAAATTTGGAAAATTCTTAGGATTTTGTACCACACGGACTAATTACTACGGCCAAAGTGGTCCAAGGTCTTCAAATTAAAAACCAATTTCGTGTTTTAGCCGGAGAGTTTCGAACTTTATAAATTAAAGGACGCACGACGTCGAGGCGTATGAATCCTTCGTATTTATCTCAAAGGATTTGTAATCCGGCTTATTCATTTCGTTAGGAATATTAATTTTCCCCACGATCGAAATATACTCCTTTCAAAGCACGATCAAAGTGCCTCGCGTAATCTTGAATCTAAACTCCTCAGACCTCGTCATCAAATTTTTATATGTTCTTCATCGACGATTAGTCCACCGAACGCCGTGACAATATATTGGAATAATTTAACCAGCTTTCGGTTCAAAAAGTTGCAAAAAAAAGTTGCGATTTTTTCGGAACGGAAGAAGCTAACGAAAAAGCAATTAAAATAAGCAGAAGATGAATTCCAGATGTAACTTTTCGCCTGTACGTCGAAGCTTTCAGACTACCAAGTTCGAGTTGTGTTACTGACCCATTTGACCTACTATACGAATTATGGGTTATAGATGTATGATGAAGATGGGATGAGGGGATGAGGACCAGGAAGCTGTGGCCCTCTGTACCGTAGTTCGCGGTTCTACATTCTCCAGCAGTCCCTCAGCTTCTCGGTCTCTCAGGCCAAAGCCATTAGCGATAATTAGGCAGCTATTATCTACATAATACCGCTGAGACCGTGTTATATTAATTTGACCGTCTAAATGATTAATACATACACGTACACACGCACACAGACACAAAATGAATTCGAACGAAGGTCAAAAATGATCAAGGGATGATTAATTCGGGGGGGGAAAGAAAAAATATTGACAAACCTGACGTCAGATTTTGCGACTAAGACTGCGGATCCAGACATCAACAACGAAATGACGATGTAGCCAGTTTCTTTGTCAGAAAATATGATCGAGGGTTGTTAAAGGGTGAATTTAATGGACTCGTAGATCTATACACGCTCAGTTCACCTGTTTATCTTCCATTATAATGCTGACTCGCCAGCTTCCGTTTACCAGCGGTGGTTCATATCCAGCGTTTTACTATCAGACTAGAATAACAGTACCGCGATTATATCGGTGATCAATATATGCCCTGTGCACCGGGGTAAACATTGTCCCATCACTACGATCGTATATCACTCCGCTATAATCTCTGGTACAAGGAAACGAGACCAGAAAGAGTATTCAACTATGGGAGAAGAAGGAGATTACAGCTTCTTCTATACACCAGTCCTGCACCAATGTGCGGGAGGGGATTAATTCTTGTTTATCATCTTCGCTTCCCTATCCCGGGCCTGGACCGTTTCTAACGTCCTGCTACAGGGCTCCTTATCGTAGCTCGGTACACGCCTTAACCAAGATCCCGTTTCGTTATGACCTTATGGGTCGGTGAATGGGGTTAATTCCCCTTACCCGAGTCCATTATGCGTATCTTTACATTATGTCTTGGTATAACGCTGGTGCCATTATACATATGTATATATATATATGCCGTTGCAACGTAGTGCAGTTTCCTGCCGAAGGTGGATTCGCATTGAACTCCTGTACGGGGTTGTTGGCGCTCTAAAGCGATTTGAAATACGCGTAGAGGCTATTGATCGGTCTGACAAGTATAAATCAATTACGTCGTATAAGGGTTTACGGGTTGAGATTAACGATAAGATTAAGAGTTCCTTAAGCTCGGAGGAAGCCGGTTACGATCAGGTATTCGATGAAAGTGGATACCGTGTCGTGGGGGAAATTTAAGAAATTGGGATTCTTATAGGGGGTCAAATATCCCGTCTAATTATTCGATTTGTTTTCCGACCCGAAGTATTATGTTCTTAGAATTCGGATATTACTAATACCTACCGCGGATTGGGATAACAGGAGCTTGCGGATCAGCGAAGTCTGGGATTATGTAAAAACAGATATTCTTCGGAATGGGATTAAAAATTGACGTCGGGACGCTCCTGTGGTAATCGCCTTAACTCCTATTACCAAAGTTTATCACCAATTTCCATGGTAATTGGAAATCCTCCAAGTTTATTTCGAATATCCAATAATAATCTGTCCCGAGGTAAACGGACAAGATTATTATCGAAGGAACTCGTTACCACGTGCGGGTTTAATCAATTATGTATATAATTTGAAGAAGAAAAAAAAAAAAAAAACGAAATTGAAAAAGGTGAAAAAAGAATAAAAATAACCAAGAGAAACAGGAAACAACTTGCGGATTATTACAATCGGCTTCCATTAATTCTAGCTTAGCGTTCAATATTATCTTCGCGAAAAAAAAATGTAATTTCGAAAGATTAGGGCTGGTATAGGGTTCGCAGCCCAGCTTCACCTTTCGCCGACTTTTTCTCTCTGGTGATTTTTTTTTTTTCCTCCTTTTTTATATCGTACGTGTTTCGTCTCCCTGCAACAAGTAGACATTCACGAATACAGTCTCACCGGCGATATAGGTACAGAGATCCGATTAATTGCTTTACGAGAATTTCCCACGCGTCAGATTTCCGCGGAACAATCTACGCCGAATTATAACCGAGAAAGAAATCCGTCAATCTTTTTCCACGGCTTTTCAAGCTCGGTAACAATTCGTTAAGATCGACGCGTTTCCCTCCGGATGCCCGAGACGTAATTTAGACTTTTTCCCGAAAAAATGGCATATGGATTCGCCGCGATTTTTGCTTTTGATAAATGAGTTCCGAGCAGTCTTACAACGTCATCTCGAATTTATCCAAATCATACTTAATCGAAATCCACTTTTATTCTCAGAGGTAAAAGCTCGGTACTTTCATTCGAAGAAGTGTCCGAAATCGCAATGAGGTTCTAAAAATCAAATAATAATCTCCGTAGAAATATACCCTCCTCCAACCCTCCGGCAAGGGCCACCGTTCCCCCCTAATATCTCGTTCATCGCCTTTCGACGAAGTGATAAAAAATTCCATTTTCGTTTCCTGTTTCAGAGTGTTCAAGATGAGGCTTGTAAGGGATGCTGGCTTGTTTGCGACGGACGCTCAGTTCGAAGGTTCAAAGGGCCGACCCATTGCTTTCAACGCTCTGCATGCCTACACAGGGACACTCGAAGGTAAGTACACCTCCGCTCTGACCCTTCCCAGCATTTGGACAATGGGACTTTTGCCAACATTTTCAACCCCCCCCCCTGTACAACGGGGGAATCGCACTGTTCTCTTCTCCCGTTATACTTGTTTTTTATTTTATTTAAATTCTTTTTTTTTTTTTTCCTTACTACCTTCTGACAGAATTTCGCTTACAATTTATCAGGTACGCGTATAATGCGAAGGTAGATACAGTCTACTCTGATTAAACTGTGCTTTGATACTCTGACTACTTTTAGAATAATTACTGTTTACCACACGCTTATGTATATAGCTTTTGTAAAACCGTCAGAGCTGCTTTTTTTTCACCGTAATTGAAGAGAACCGACGACCGTGAGGGGAAATTCATCGGATGTCAACTAGATTCGAGAGATTAACGTTATTCCGTTAAAAAAAACTAGATGAAATTACTTTTCTTTTTTCAAACCAACCTGCCAGCCGCGATTTTTACTCATTCAGATATATTTCTTTCTTTTAAACATTTTCATTTGTCGATTCTGCCTGTTCTATTCTATCGCAAAACTGTCATTAGCATGGTGCAGTTGGCACAACGCGGAGAGAAAATCTGCCGGCAATTATAACTACGGTAATTATTTTTATTATCTGTTTGAAAAATCACAGATATAGGTACATATATATACCCGTCGTTATACCAATATAGCCAAAATATCTGGGCATAAAACAGCTGCGGACTAACTACCGTAATTATTATTATTATTATTATTCCATAGCCCGTTTGGCAACAGGGTTGAAAATATTCATTTATTGAAAAAACTGTGAGGGTAAAGGAAAAAAAAAAAAGAAATGAAAAAAAGTAGAAAAATAGAAAAAATATACCGACGGTTGAAAAATTGTGTGTTTTTAAAATAAATCCAATCTGCGATAAAACAATTTTTCGGTCCATCATGAATTTTACTATCGTTCTGAAACCGATCTCTTTCTTTCATGCGGTTATAATAGAGAAGAAAAAAGATAGAAGACTCCGTAGCCAACTTCGTATCGGTCAGAATCCTACTTTTCGCAGTTTTTTTTTAAAACAAATACATGCAAAACCGTTGCTTCATTTTTTGTCGTTTTAATTTTTTTACCTCTTTTGTCACCTTGGTATAGTTTCAGTTGACACAAATTCGATTTTAATACCAGAACTAGACTTTCAATCAAACAAACGTTCGTATACGTAGCTATAAATTCACGAGCTTTTACCTTTGATTACTTCGTCGAAACGATCGATCACCTCGTTAATCGATACTCTTCTATTTCTTTCGTCTGTCCATCGTATATATAAAAATTTTCTATTTCGTATATGATGCATCGCGGTTTTACACGGAATTTTATCCTGTCATGAAAACTTTCCTCTCTCTAAATCCCTTATATATATATATACCAACTGAACAATGAGCGAAAACTAGTTTTTAATTGGCTTCTGTGGTACACCTGCCATATACTATAGTATACGCCAGACACAGAAGAGAAAAGCGCATTACTTTAATCCCCGACGGAATATTGCAGAATTTACTATGTGTTCGACCTATGAAGAGGTATATATGTATATATGTAGGTATATGTATAGCCAAAGGCAATTTAATCGCCGAGTTTTCCTCCAGGGGTGACAAAAAGCTCCGCCCGGAATTACGCGAAGTAAAAGAAAACGATAACAAAAAAAGAAGAAGAGAGAAAAAACAAAACCAAAAAAGAAAGAAATTTCATTTCACCATTCGGTTTTCTATTCGACATTAATTAACACTGTTATATAAAAGCATCTCCTCCATATTGTACGTCTGGATGTATATATATATATATATATATATGTATATATGTATATATAATGTATACAACTAACGTAAACTCTAAACTTTTCAGTGTAATTAGCAAACCTTATGTATAGTTATACATCTAGTCGTGTACCTATCTATAGTTGCCTCGGCTAGCTAACAGATACACAACCGTACAAGCACTTTGAAATGGGATCGATCGACTCGAATTTCAGTAACAAAGCAGATTGAACGCGCGGTATAGAGAGACGAGTTAATTGATAATGGCTAATTAGGTATATCATACATTAGGTTTGTTGATTTTCGCCGTTTCTGAGCTTTGAAACGTGAAGATAACGCTTTGCGGAAGAAAGAAAAGAAAAAATAGGCGAAAAAAAATGGGAAAAGTTATCGTGGGATTAATTTTTCGCAAATTTTTGATCGTCGAAACTTCTTCAAATTTCCAGTGAATATTCTACATTGATTTAATTTCTCGGCAGACCGATGATAGTCGATGAATTTCATTCTTGGATACGGAAGTTTGTCGTTTCAAGATATTTTTTTGCAAACGCTTAGATCACGTTTCAAAAAGTTTTTACTAACGACGCTATCCGTAACTTGCGACAACCGCTTTTTCTTAGGTGGACATATAAATCCGTGCAATTCGAAGTTCGTAAAATCTCAAATAATTTCTAATCGTGTCTCGAAATACTCGTGATCACCTATGAAAAACCTCAGTCGATAAAATATATCTTCGAAGCGTGTCAAGGATGTGAAAAAAAATTATTTTCAACCCCTTAATCGTAACCGATTTTAAAAATCGAAATTAACGATTGGAGATATATATTATATATATTTTCTCAAAGCAAGATCTAGGCCAGAGTAATTCGGCAACGTCACTGCTGCTGGCCTGGCAAAGTTCCAATCATTAATTTTATACCTATTTCCTGAATATATATATATATATATATAGGTATATATGACGTCACCATTTCGGCTTTCTTCCTTAGCTATATATACGACCGCCACCGACTCGCGAATAGTCCTGGCTTTTATGGTTCAACTTTCGAATCTCGAATGTATTTACTTATTTACGACTTCTTTTCCGTCTACGACAGAAAACTCGTATAATTTATGTGCCTCGTGTTTGGATCGAGGGTTTTTACTAGTGAAAATTGCTTCCTTTATTTTCTTATTTCACCTAATACTATGGCAAGCCCGTAATATTTTTGACATATATATAGGTATGATAAATATACGGAACATTATACTTAGGATTAATTTTATAATTAAACCTACCGCCATTGACCTTTGTAAAAGAAGCATTCCCGCACCCTTGATAACGGGGAAAAAACAGGATTTTTTCAATTCACTTATAAAGGACTATGAGAATATGAGCTTACAAATTTGCGGTCCACACATTCGTTATACTATAATTCATTGCACTCATTTTTTGCCTCTTTTCACTTTCCGTAAATTAATCTAAAAGGACCAAAAAACGAAAAAAAAACAAAAAAAAAACACACACCTCTCTTATACGTGCAAGGGTTCGCGATATACCCTTGCAAGTGAAATTTTGTCTTCGCTGCATAAAAGGGTGAATCAGAACCGGGGGAATTTTTCCCTCGTTCCTTTGCGGGCAACAGATTTTTGAAACACATCGTTTTTTTGAGTATAATGAATATCCGTGTATACACACACATATATATATATATATATATATAGTAAGAAGACTGGCGAAGACGTAGATATAAGAATTGGAAAGAAGATTGAAAATTTTCTTTTCTTTGAACTTTTTAATCTCCCGTCTTCGTCCCTCTGCATTTGTACTTGGTGGCTTTGTGGTTTAATATATTCTCCCTATGTCACCCTCCGCCCGGTTTCCTACTCGCCATAATCATTCACCAACCCCTTTTGTAATCCGCGTCGCATACAGCGACTCGATTTTTAAAAAGTAATGAAAAAAAGAAAAGAAAGAAAGAAAAAAAAATGGAAAAAAAAACAAAAAATTCAAGAGAACGAATCAGATTTTCAAATAAAAATCTATTCCTTTCTCTCGATGCCCTATACCTACCCGCGTCTTCGATCCTTCTTAAGACTTGAGTGGGTAGACGTTTAACGCTTCCTTTCCCTATCCCGAAGTCCAGGATTACTCGATGAACCGTCGGTACGATTGAATTGGCTCTGAAACGGATTGCGAAAAGAGGTGGGCACCGGGTTAAAGAGGGTGCGGGAAAGGGGTAGCACCGGGTGGAACAGAGACTCGACTACGACGCGATGAGCCAGTAAAGCGTGGTCGTACACGGGAAGCACATTAACTCAATGAGTTAGCCGAATGCCGAACTTTTCCACCATTGCCACCGATAAACGAAGTGAGAGTGTGGCTCCGGGGGTGGTTTCGAACTGTTTCGCTCTTGATCCATCCGCATCCATCCCTCCCTCTCTCCCCGAAAGTTTTCAGCTTCTATTTTCCCGATACCTACGGAAAAACTCTGTCGCGTTAACAAAAGGAGAAATTTATTTATTTATCCATTCAGCTATCGCTATTTCCGTCTTTGCATCTCTTTTTCATTTCCTTTTTTTTTCTTTTTTTTTTATCCAAGGGATTTCAACGCGATGGACAACTGCATATTCCAGCTATCAGACCCACCGTAGACGGATGAGAATATATTCGATTGAAAACTGTCAATTATTTTGTGTTCTTTTTTCTTTTCACATTTTTTAAACCGAGTGCAGATGTTCGAAGAAAGTTATTTGGATCAGGCATTTCCTTGAATAGAAAAGCGAGGCAGTGTGGCGGATGAAAAGCAATATTTCAAAACATTTGACGTTTCCAGTACACAAAAGTACCCACGCTAGAGAATAGATCTATTCGTTCCTGCAGAGGTACCCTCGTGCATAATTAAACTGAAAGTACATACACACATACCTACCTACCTACCTATACATTATTTGGTAGGAATGAACCGATTACTTTACCGCGAATCAACCATTCAGACGAAAAACCATCCGACTTTGAAAACGAAGATCGAACATCAGAGTATCTCAGGGCGGAAATTCATTTCCTACAATTTTCCGTAGGGTAAGCTAGACGAAGATTGATCTCAGTTCCGAAAGTTCGACCACGAGATTTCTCGGCACATGTACATACATACATAGTAGGCGAAGAATTCTCAGATTGCGCTCATTATCTACGTTCGATGGGATCTAGGGACTCGAAAAACTTTCGGTCCAGTTCCGAGATCCGAAACGAATTTCGAAATCTCGTCGTAGTTGGGGAAATATTTTTCCTAAAAATCTGGTCCATCTTTAAAAAAAAAAGTATCTGAACAGTCTAAACGAAGAAATTTGACTAGTGAACGATTCTTGAAAGTGCGTGGTCCATTTTCGTCAAGAATAATGATATTGGTTTATAAAACCGTTGAATTCTCTTGCGAAAATTGAATTTCTAAGACAGGGTGCTGAAACTGCTCAGCTAAGCGACAGACGAAATTTGAAATCTGCGATATAGCGAGATATCAGCCCACGCACGTCCTGGGATTTTGGTTTAGTGCCAAATACATTGAAAACTACGAAACCTTCGTCACTGTCGTCTCATAGTCGTCCGTACGAAACCCCAATTATTTCTGTCTCGATGATACCGTACAGGGTCACCTTTCCTAGCACAAGAACTATTCCCAAAAGGGAGAGACGAGAGAGACCCTCTGTATATTCCGTACATCTACCTATCTACACGCATACATCCCTTTTACCCCGTCTCTCACCTGTCATACCTAGATTCACGATTCGGTTACAGAAATCATAGAGAATCTAGACTCTCAGAGATACCGTGTACCTTGTGTTCTAACACGAGAGAATTCTACCCCAGAAAGAAAAAAAGAAAAAAGAAAAAAGAAAAAAGAAAAACTTACACTCCCTTATATTTTCTGGATAAATTCAGGTTTTCGGTTCGAAATCCCTGCGTAATACATCCATCCCTTAGATTTCCCCCGTTCTCACCGATCCAACGAGTTTCGAGTCTTTGACTGAATTCGGAATTTCAAATCCAGCTACGGTTAGAGAGGAGGCTATTTTCTTTTGACTATCGGAATGTTTCCTCGCGACTAGAGACGGGGAAGCCGTGGCTAGACCCCCGCCCAACCACTTGGCTTATTGTCACTGAGTTTTACACCTTGGGTAGGTAGAGAAGAAGGTAGAAGTAGGTATAGGCTCTTTCGGTTTATTGGCTGTTTGTCGAAACCAATTTCCATCTGCTACCCAGTCCTATTGGCGAATAGGCGAGCAAGCTCAAAGCGGAAAGCCGAGTTTCCCCACTTCCATCTCATCCCTTCCTTTCTATTTCCACCTACCTCCGCCACTATTTCGCCTTTCCTTTTCTTCGCTCTCTCCAAAGCTTCGACCAACTCTCCCCCCATCCATGGTTAAAGGAAAATGGAAAAGTGGCTGTCGGATTGACAGCGGCTATGCCATCCCCTATGCCATATCGTAGCGAGTGAACGGGACCATCGAATCTATATAAACCGAGGAATAACCCCTGTCCATCTGCGTATCCACGTATTATCGATATTATATTTGAACGAATTCAATTTCAATTTCAAAGTACAGTTGTTTTTTCATTATTTATTCATTCAATTTTTCTTTTTTCTTTTTTTCTTTTCTTTTTTCTTACACAATCGAAGCGAATAGATAAAATTGATATCGTGAAAAAATAAAAATCGTCTCTTTCATCGCGTCTATCGATTATTTGTTCGTATATAGCGACTCGTCGAGTTCAACCTCTGACAACCTTATCAATTTTTACATTCATACTTATCCTCGTTATTTTATTTTTATACGTGTGTGTCTCGTCGGTGTAGACATGAACCCTCCTTCGATCGTTGGTTCAGGTTTAATTGTAAAAATGTTATAGGTACGAGGTACGTGTATATATATATATATATATATATATATATATATACTGAAGTATCATCAAGATTCACTCGAGGCCAAAATTTTGAGCCAATTTTATACAGCCAATTGCTGTCCACTCTTAGGCACAATGAATTATTAACGACCTTATGCTTTGCTCTTGAAACAAAACAGAACGATTTTCTCTTTATACTGTAGAGTCTAGAGCTTTTCACCTCGCCAACGAAATTCTCCTTATACCAACCCTCGTTTCGAAATTATTTCATCATTTCGTACAAAGAAAGAAAACGACAGAAAGAAAAAAAAAAAACAGAAAAAAAACGAAAGAAGGGATAAACTTTCGAGGATCGTATTGAATTCTGATATACATATACTAAATAATGACTTGATTAAAATAATGCACGCATAAAACGAGCGAGAGTAAGTACGTTAAAATATCCTCGTTTGAGTGGATACACATAGAGAAAGGAGTTGGGTTTTTTTTTTTTTTTTTCTTCGTCCACCCTTTTCGTGAGTTAAATTTTTGAACTCAGCTCGCTTTGATGCGGTGTTAAATCCTTCGCCGGAGACGTAATCTATTCCGTTAGACGAAGGGGAGTAGTAGGAGGAGGACGACGACCGACGACCGTCACCACCTCCCGGGTAAACGGTTTCTATATTAAAAGAAAAAAAGAAAAAAATAACTGGCGAAAAAAAAAAAATTGAAAAAAAAAAACTCGCAAAAAAGTGAAAATAAAAAGAGAGAGAGAAAAAAAAAGAAGCGAAGCCTGGATGAAATTGGGTATTAAGCCAGCGCGGCGTGAAACTGCGAGATAAGGTATCTCTTGCCCAGAAACGAGTCAAGTGTAGAAATACATATATATATATATATATATATATATATATATATATATATATATATATATGTATATATATATGTATATAGGTATATATAAAATAATATCTGTGTGTGTGTATATATATACACGTTTATACGCGTATGGGTATAACTCGGTGTCGGCTACCAATCGAGAATCGTCGGTGGTTTAGTCGCAGCATAAGAGATTAGCTGCTATTAAAAATAATCCGTATTTATTACGAGGGTTACTATATATATATATACCCTTGCACAAGCGAGGATCAGTTCTACTGGTATAAAAATTGAAATTATTATTTTTATTATTATTAATATTCGGTTCATAATTTTCATTCCGTATACTATCACGTCATCAATGTAGACTTTTGATACGAAATTTTCAATTTTTAGATACAATTACGAACCAGATTATAATTATATTCTTTTCTTTTTGATTTTTCCTTTTTTTTTTATCATCGAACGAAACTCAGAAGTTTAATAATCATGTGTGGAATGAAATACTCGACCTCTGAGAAAAATACTTTTAACTAGTGTAAAACATATATAGGAATGAAATCTGGCTTTTATTCCTTTGCGAATCCTTTGAATCGGTTATTCGCGTGGTTATGAATGAATCTTTGAACGAGTTGGCACAAGACCAAAGCAGAATTTCACGTGGCTGGACAAATTAAGCTCAATTCCGAATTGTTCCTCTTATGTTAGTTGCTATATAGGTGTATATATATATATATATATATAGGTAGGAAAGCACTTTGCAAAATCTATGCTTTTCCCAAAATTTACTACGATTTTAGTCCCCAAGGAAGAGTCGGCCTATACTCTACCCAGATTCTAACACAACCTTATACTTACCTACTTCCTACTTCACCAACATTTTAATTACTCGATCTTCATGTAACAGCTGCTGCCAAGTAGTCGTGGGGGTGGGAAAAGGACGATTAATTATCAATATTTCAAACCATTTTCTCATCTCCATTCTATAGAAGGGAGGTAAAATTATTATTACAATAGAGAAAAGGATCGAAAGAGAGATGAAAATTGGGCTCGTTATCACACGACGATTCTCTCGTCGATGATGCAATTTAAAAAAATTTTATCTACGATGTGTGTCGGTTCGTATCAACGTGAGTATACACGTATAATTGAAAGCAATAATTGTGGAAATTGAAAAGAGGAAATTAATTGGCAGTTATTGAAACGAAGTGAAAAAAACTTGAGTCGTATGTACTACATTGCGATTTGTTTAAATATCGATTACTACGCTGTTGCAGTGTGAGATTTATCGATAGTTAACGACGACTGTGTTTCGAGAATAGCGGAAAATTGCCGGCGTTGCATTTTCTTCGATGGATCTAGGGGCGAGAAAAATTTCACGAAATAAATCTCGCCCCGTAGAGACGGATTCCGGACCCTTTATCGAGACAGTCAGATCGTCCGATCCGTTCTGGTGTATAAACCAAAGTGACGAAAGTTGAGGCCATTATCACGGAACGTCGTCGTTCCGGTAGTACAATTGAAAGTAATTGAATCAACTTAGCAGAATGAGTTGGCAGTCACCTTAATCAAAAAGTATGGAAGGTGAACGGAGCAGAGCGGGGCAGAACAGCGAACTGAGGGGCCCAGAGGTCGGACGGTTTTGCGGGATTTAATGGGGTATAAAGGTATAAAAATGATGTCGCAGGAGGGCAGGGGTGAGATATGGTCAACTCGGACGTTATATCATTGTAATGGCCAGATGTTGTCGCCTCCTTTGCTCTCTCTCTCTCTCTCTCTTTCTCTTTCTCTATTTCTTTCTTTCCATCCGTCTCTCTCTCTCTCTCTGGGAAAGAGGAAAACTCAAGCTGAGCTTTGCGCGTTCTATTTTACCCCTGCGAACTTGTTTCGAAGAAACTTTGACCCGCGGGTCCGGGGGTGGATGCAGGGTAGTTTTTAGGCGGTGAGAATAAGGAGGCCACGGTTCATCCCCGAAGAAGATGTCCTCGGGACGACTTTCTCAAATTATACAAAATTAAATCGATTCGGGGTTCAGATGGTGGAAGATGAAAAATTCTTTCCTTCGCTCGGCTCGAATGATATTCAAGATTTTCTTCGAGATGTTGAATTCGGAATACCGCAAACTCGTTGTGCGATTAATTTAATTAACTAATTTGAGGCGCGGTGAAAATTGCGCGAACTTTTAAACGACCAGGCAAGTCAGCGATTGATTTTTTCCTTTTGCTATTTTCAATTCGTTTCTGACCGTTTCGATTCAATTCTCAATAGCTGCTGACCAAGGGCTCTGCGGATGGGTATTCAAAAATAATTGATTTTAGATTGTTAGAGTCCGACCATACCGTTTATGAAATTCCCCGAAATTCGAATGATTCGAAAATTCGATAACCACTCGAATTACCCAGGTATAACCTGGCTACCACCCTTTTTACTTTATCCGTTTGCTGTTACTGTAGATTTTATTAAAAACGCCCGTAACTATCTGCAATCGTTGATTTCGATTTTGAAAATCGGCTACAATTAAGGGGGTGAAAACAATTTTTTTTTTTCAAATCCCTGGCACGCTTTGAAGATATTCTCTATCGACTCAGATTTTTCAAAGCTGATTACGAGTTTTTTGAGACACAATTATAAATTATTTGAGATTTTACGGATTTCGAATCGCACGGATTTATTCCAGCGAAGAAAAAATAAATGAAAAATTTTCGTATCTGAAAATAAAATTCATCATCTATCGTAGAATTGCCCCGAAGTTACATCAACGCCTTTTCTGTGATGGGCTAATTCCGTAAATTAATTTGAAACAATTTGGAATTTTTACATTTTTTCTCAAAACGTCAGTGCGAGCGATTTGGAAGGAATCGTTTCCCTTAAACCATTCAGAAGTTTGTTCGATAAGAAGAAGAAGAAGCAGAAGAAGAAGAAGAATAAAAAAAATAAAAAATATGTTCAAATCTAGTTTTGAACAAATTTTTCCACTCCCAACTCATCACGACTATAACTAAAACGATATTTCAAATTTACACACCGTCTGCACCTCTACCCTCGCTTATACGTAGGTAGGTACGTATGCTGAAGATATATCGTTTATCTGCAGGGGGTACGACCTAACTTATCTGACGACCAGATAAATAAAGTACCTCTACGTCGCTTTTACGAGCTCTAGTTAGCGCGAATAATAAATTTAAATGAAACATTATTGCCGTGGATATATAGTCGGGTTAGGTAGGTATGGCATCTGGTTGTGACTGAAAAAAAAAAAAACTTTTATCATCAAGCTGACTTCTTCCGAAGCTTTCAGCTAGCTGTGTTTAAACTAAACACACCCTTACGCTTAAACAGCCTGAACCTTATTCCTCAAAGCAAAAAAGCTCGCGTCTTATTTTTCGTATTTAAAATTTTATATCGATAAAAATCGTAACATATGTTTAATGCGAAAGCACGGATAGCCGACCGACTATATCACATATCCTGGATCCGGCTCAGGGCTCAATTAAATATAGAACGAGGATAAAAGTTCCAAGTTTAAAACTTCATTACGGGGTAGTAGCAGTGGTAGAGTTGAGGCAATATTCTAGGCGCTGGTTGAATATTGAATCATTGTTCTCCGAGGCGTAGACTGCTTGTCAAATGGATTTTCATAAATTAAACTATAATTCGTTTAGAAATGCATGTATACGTCTATACATAGATGAAAAAGACGAGGGATAATCTAGACGTAGGAAATTCCTGGTTATTACATTTTTCATTACCCCTAATCGTTTTTGGAATAGGAAAGCTTTCGGTGGGAAAATAAATATTCACGAGAATTATTATACCGTGGAGGAAAATAATTTATTCGAGTTATCAGAAGTCGATTTCGATTTATTTAAAGATCGGATAATTCACTTCGGACGAACCATATGCCATAAGGGATGAAACGACCCCGCGACAGGACCTGGATCAGGCAAGTCCTTTCGAATCTTTACTCCCACACCAAAAGCAACGCAATCTTCTCTGCCGTTTGTGATCGGTCTCTCTGCTTTTCATATCTTCAACCAAGGAGATGAGGGAACGGTAGTATATTTAACGGTTATTCAAGATCGATTCCTGGCTCGAGCATATCACTACTGGTATACCCTCGATATATATATAAATATACGTTCATAGCGACTCCCACAGCGTCATTCAATTTATTCTCACGTATTGTTGTACCCAGTGCCATTTTTATCGAGTCTGAGAATGCCGGGAATATGACGAAAGAAGAAAAAGAGTAAAATAGTTGAGAAAAACATGTCCTTTCGTCTAGCCCGAGATACATTACTGATTTTATTATAAGAGTAGACATTCTTCCCTCGCTAATTACTTTCATATCTGATAAGTTTTGATATTGAGAATTTCAAGTATGAACCGTGTCGTATTTTATAGATTTTCACCCTTAACGAGTAGATTTTCATATTTGAAGATCGATCGATTCAAATGTTCACGGGCTGTTTGTATTCCTTGAACAATTCTCTCATTCGACAGATTTTAGAAGTTATGCAATTTTTTGCTATTCGCAATACACGTTGCATATTTTTTGTAGTTTTTATTTTATCTAAAATTCCAACCGTCATCCGATTCGGTATCGTTCCGAGAATAAAAACAGCCCTTAACCAATCGAATCGGTGAAGAATTCTGGCCAAAGTTGAGTGACGAAAGAAAAACTTTTCTCGGGTGAGAATTTGTAGATGAAGACAAGCTTGTTCATTATTTTGATCGTCGATGTCACAATTGGTTGCAAAATGTTGAAAAAATCGGATGGCAACTCTGATCGTCCCTAAATTTTTGTGTAATATTATGATTTTTGTTTTATCGAAGATTCAATCGCGTGGATAATTCAGAAAATCTCTATAGAGAAGCTTGGGGATGGTATGGACCGGTCAAACGTGTGTCTCGTCGAGTCTGAATATATGTTAACGGTTAATTTGAATGCCGATAAATCAGGTGACGGGCAAACATTGCAAATCACAAGGGGGGAATATATTATTTTAACGCCTGCTTGCTTGCAGCCAGACGAGGCGAGGCGAGGCGAGGCGAGGCGAGGCGAATTTGAAAAAAGGATGAAATATACTCGATCCTGAAAATGGCAGGTATACAGCTTTATTTATATATCTGTCCCCCATCGATGTGAATTTATTATTTCACACAGTATTTACCTACTGGCATCCCTCCCAGTATTTTCGTGACGACTACTTCCCCAGAGAATGATCCGTCAACCAGGTTGAATATGTGGGAAATTAAAGTGCCCCAGATTGTTCCAGGATCGAAATCGAGAATAATAGAATAACTCCCTATATATATCAAAATTGTTAATCAAACAAAATTTGTCTTTATTTTTATTTCCCTCGGGTCTTACGGCGTGAAATTCAAGTTCGAACCCTACGCTTCCCTATTTTGCTTCACTGATTTTTACGAGCTTAAACTTTTACACTTCGTACAATCTATATATACCTATATATGCTCTACCTATCTACCGAGAAAACCACCCCGGGACAACAACGACGACGAGCCCTCCGATCGAACGACAGCCCTTCAAGTTAGTTAGCGCTTTGTTTTAAGACCTTCTAAGACGGAGCCGACTAACTAACCAGAACTTTGTCAAACCTACCGGATTCCCTAACATCCCGCATCACGTCGCACCACCAGCTTCTTCTTCTTCTTCGCCTGTCAACTCGAGCGCGATTTGTTGCTAATTGTTTTGTTACTAAAAAAAAAAAAAGTTCACGCCATTCTACGATCAGTTATAAAGGATCTTCGGTTTATTTTACTTCCCATGTAAAATGAATATTGCCAATTTTTGGGAATATTCGCGTCTCCGGGTCTCTGGTATATCCGTAAACCAGATGTAAAGAAAGAGGCGATTATCTGAGAAGCAGCGAGTCTGAATTTTTGATAATTACGTGGGTTTCAAACTCTTGGTTGAAATTTCTCCCGAATTTTTGCTTGGGAAATTTTCGTTGATATTTGCATCGATGATTATCGCGATGTAGTACATACGTATCCAGAATTGTATTCAATGTATATTCGTATGGCTGTTTCGAATGCCTCGTGAGCGATAGAAACAAATGTACTCTACCGTCTGTTGGAACACGCGCCAGTACCCACAATCAGAAATATTCGAAACTGTAGAACCAGTTCACAGTTGTCAGACGTGGGTACGTATATGGTATACGTATATAGATATATGGATATATACAATATACATATATACGTATATGTGTACCAAATCTCTACGCCACTCTGGAATCTAGGGTAGCCCACCAAACCCGAGAATTTCGTGTAATATGCAGCAAGTCAACCGTGGATAGGCGTCTATGTGTACTTTCGTGCAGAAATGCATCATTGATATCACTGTGCCAGTGGTAAACCGCTGAAACCAAGGAGAAACGAATTCCCAGGGTTCGGATCTTTTGATACATATCCTGCGATCGATCACGCGTTAATTTTACACCTTCGTTCCCCGCAAGGGAAAATGCAAACAGGACACATCGAGCAGATTTGCTTATATAGCAATAATCTGAAAGATTATTCGCGAAAACGCGATACACCTTTACTCGAGTCCAAAGAAAAATCTGAAATGAGATTTCACTGTGATTTTAGCAAGAAATCGGCGCATGCAATATAAATTGTTCGCCATTTGCTCTTGCTGCGTGAAACTTCATCTCTGGATCAAAATACTTCCAGATTAGATTCTAGAGAAAATATTCGAAGATTATTGGATAGAGGAGGATTATTTTAATCAGGTTTCAGTGTAGAGATGAGTCCTCGTGTTTTATCGTGTAATAAATAAATGTTACCTCGGTGTAGAAAATTGGGCAAATCGATTCCGCGATTGCGGAAGTTATATATACCTACCTGGAACCAAGGCTAGAGCCTGGGACAGAGATTTATTGTCAAAGTTGTGATTGTATAACCGAGCAAGTCTGAGAAGTTTACGTCTCAAAGTTATTGGCAGGATCGACTTGGAATTTCCAGCCAGTAATTTTAGGGGTTGGAAAGCGGTGAAAAACAAGCATAAAGATTCAAACCGCGAGCTGGTTTTCATCCACGGTGTTAGAGCGCCCCTTCACATCGAAGATTTTCCTCTCTCTCTCTCTCCCTCTCTCTCTCTCTCTCATTTCGTTCAAATACGATTTTCAATAGATATCTGCACAGAGGTGGTGAAAAATAAAATTTATTTCCATTTTTTTCTCGGCAATTTCTAAAGAGGAAATTTCACCTCTGATGCAAGGCTTTCGGGGCGCTAAAAACTCCGTTTCGAAGTATAAATATATTGTGGGAGAAGATCGAGTCGTCACTTGATGCCTGGGCGTTGGATCTGCCAATTTTGGAAAAAAAAAAAATGCCGACGCTTCTGCATCTGAAATTCAATAAGTCAGCGGATTGACTTGACTCTCCGCGACAGAGATCACGGACAATATAACTGCAGACGGAGCATGGAATATAATATAGAGATGCGGACTGAAAAAGAGAACAATGTCGGATGTCTCGAGGCTGCAGAAGTGCCGGTTGACGTTTGTGGAAAACAATGGAGAAATCTCGACGGTTTTATAAGGGTGAGTGGCAGGGGAACGCAGATAAAGGAACTAGATTGCACCGCACTGATGCTGGAACTCGGTCTGCACTGGATGCTGCAACCACGCTGATTCAACAACTCGGTTTCGTAACAAGATGCGCTTCGACCTCGAGAATAAGTTTAAGAGGAAATCTGAAAGAAAATAAAAATGAATCCTGTTAACATCTTCTTCTTCCTTGGACGCCCCTTGATTCTCACCCTCACGCCTCAGGGCTGCTCGTCTATCGTCCAAACCTCCTACTCCTTCTCCTTCTACTTCTACTTCTACTTCTTCTTCTTCTTCTTCTTCTACTTCTTCTTCTTCTTAGCTCCTCGCCCGTTTCCACGATCCACCTAGCGTCAAGTGCAGCCCAACTTTTAATCTAGTTTTCTCTCCGCGATGTTAACAGTAAATCGTAAATTCACTGATTGCTGATTTTAGGTCGTGCGGTGAAACAGGTTGAAAAAATTTCAGCTCCAAAATTATCTCTCATCTTTATTCCACGGGAGAAATTTATTTTCTTCTTCATTCTAGTCCGGTATTTAAGGTAAACCTTATATACCCCCGGTTGCCTTAAAGGAGAGAAACTCTTATTTCATTCCGTTGATTATCGAGGACTTTATAATTAAACTTTCGAAAGTTTTAAAGCCATGAGCATCGAGTTGAAACCAAGTACTACGGCGAGAGTTTCTTGGCTCGATTTCTTTGCGTAATTATGTTTGCCGATGCTCTTATTTTATTCTACTGCAACGAAATGAAATTCGAACTTTATAAACTTTTTCACTTTCTTAAGTATCGACAAACTCCTGTGACAATTGAACCCCCCGCATCTTTTCGCTTAACTACTTTTTATCGATCATTTTCAACTCAAGACCCAGCTCCTCGAGTCAGAGATTTTTTCCCCCCATTAAACCTCCCCGTTTTTATCAAGGGTTAAACAAAACAGTTTTCACTCTCCCGCTTAATATATGCCTTTCAAAAATTCATGCTTCTTTTTCTTATACACCTTCATATTTATACTCCATATTGATCTTTCCTCGATTCTCAGTCCAAGCGGGTACATCCCTCGCGTCTAGACGATGGATAAATTATTAACCTTATTCCCCGCAGAGATAGAGAGAGAATGCTGTTTCCATGGACAGATACTGTTTCCGGGCTAGTACAGAAACCCCAGTTTTTTTTTTTTCTTGTTTTTTTTCTTGTTTTTTTTCTTGTTTTTTTTTTTTTGTTTTTTCAAACCAGAGCTTTTTTCACCCACAGTCCTACCTACACCTAGTCCGTCCGGTTTGTTCAGCTCCTTCATTTTCCCTACGTGCTACGTACGCAGAGTACGGGTATCATCATCCACTTCCAATGCTACGAGAGCTTGCAAGCTTTTAACAACAGCGAGCTTTAAAACACTTGAATTACATAGCCGCTACGTAGAGACTTACGAGTCACAGTATCGAGCCACAAAATACAGGCTTCGGATTATGGCTCGTAATTATATGAGTAGAACTATAACTATACGTTTGTTGGGGTAGGGGGGTCGCAATAGTCCTTTTCCATCCCCCGTTTTTTATCGAGCTGAAAACCCCGGAAGAAAACAGCTTTTTTGGCGCTCGTTTTTTTGCAAATTTTCGTATCGAAATTAAAAATCAAACTGATTTTCGACAAAATTTCAAAATTTGGATATCAGAATCGATGAGAGATCACTGTAGAAGTGATTTTTTAATTTCAGATTAAACCGATAAAGACTGGCTTTAAAAATCAATAAAATTCCTCCTTTTGTCGTTCGCTAGCTGCCAACCGCCAACCAGTCGGGTTTAATTGTCTCTGAGTGTAGTACGAGCTCTAAGTGATTGGTACCAACTGGCCCGTGGCCAATATTTGTCGAAGCGGCTATAGCAGAGACAGGACTCGATTCCGTCTCTAACCAACCGACTCGAAATTACAGACCACTTTGTAATTAATAACAAGCAATTATTTCAATACAAGAAAAACAAAAAATTGAAGAAAAAAAAAAACAAATAAATCAAAATCAAAATCAAAATCAAACTCCTCGTCCTAAATCTCTCTTCCTTTCATATATTTATATGCGCCATCGTCTTCGCAGAATTTCTCCGTAAAATCTTGTCGAGCAACCTAGCTGCCTATGGTGATCATAAATTTATCGTACTCCGATATTGGTGTTCGCAGCTGAGATGCGGGGTGCGATCATGGTTCGCTATGGATATGGCCGAGGGCTCGAGGTCTCTCTCGTAGGAGAAGTTACCTCGGGACCTATGGCCGGGGGTCCGGGGATCGGCGGGTAAGCATCGATAAGGGGGTGTCAACGTCAGAGGGAGTTATGGTCACGTTATTAACCAACTTGGCCCCCTGTTTTAGTACCCTGAAACCATTGTTGCGGGTCTGTAGAGTCGTTTACCCTTGTTAGAAAGGTTCCCGAATACGTGAAACTTTTCATGTAGAAATCAAAACTGAAGAATATCACAAAGAGGCTTTTTTTCAACGGGGAAACGTTATTTCTTGAAATTTTTTTAAAGAATTAATCGCGTTGTTTTTTACTTCGTTTGAGAAATATATTTCCACGGAACAATCCCTGCGGTTATATATATATACCTGTATCATCCCGTTTATGTATCGGAATTAGATTAAGTGATCTTTAATAGGTTCGGCATTATCCCGCGGAGGAAGTAAATGCATCTTTAATTATCCATCGCGAGATTGGTTATCTAATATGGATGCGGTACCGCGGTGGTTGAAGCGGGGGTTAGACGAGCCAACATTTCGCTTACCGTGATTAATACTGATGATTAGTAGAGCAGAGATTCATACCTGATTATTGTACAGGGTAGGTTAATTAATTTTATCAATCTACGACGTGATCTTATCCGTCGATTATTCCTGTCAGGAAATAATGGAAAATGATAATTGATTGCTTATTGGTTTCTAGAAATTTTCTGGTCGTAGAGAAAAAAAAAAAAAAAAAAAAAAAAGAAAAAAGAAAAGAAAAGAAAAAGTGTAAAAATGAAACGTTGAACTTTGTCTCAACAGTTTGGAATCGATTGTCCGTTTCCTGTCTGGTATTCTCTTGTCCTCGTGTCTTATCGCGTCTTCGTGTCTCGTCTCGTCTTAAAGATAGAAACTAAAGCGAATTAGAGGGCTTGAATCCTGTAGTTGGCATTTTGGAAGCTTAGTTCAGTCTTGCGTTCTGCCAGCTTTCTGAGATAAGAGCTTTAGCTCGATGTGCCAGTCTATATTGACAGTCTTTGAAGCTAGGCAAACAGGAGAGTCTACATTGTCAGAGAGGAGGGTGGGAAAAAGTCTTTCCAGCGGAAACTTTCATCCGACTGTAATTTGACTTAGAAATTTTTCTTCTTCCCTTCCGTATATATATATATGTATGTATATACACATTATATATATTATATATATATACACATATATATTTCACCTGAAGTGAAAACATGTTGTTCGTTCTCTTTTACCACCAGCGTAGTAAACACCTTACCACAATAAATTCTTACGTCGGTAGAACCCCCTGGTTTCCACCCTCTCGCGAGAGACTTACATCCACTCCATATCATATTTGCGCAGCTAGTTGAAGTGGGAAATGCAGACTGGTCGTGTTCGAAACAATTTTAGAGCTTGATTCTCAGTGTTTTATAAATTATTCCGTAAAGAATGGACGTTCTCCGTTGAATAGGGTTGCAAAAAGAGTTAGCGAGAAGAATTTCGATGCCCGATATTTAAAGATGGAGGAAGGAAATCGTTTCTTTTTCAAGAAAATATTCCTTCCAGCTATTTGTTTATATAAGAAACCAATTTATCTTTGGATGGCGGGTTCGGATCTTCCTCCCCTCCGAAGGAAAGTAAATTTTTGCCTCTCCTCCTCAGCCGAGTCATATTTCAGAAGGCTAGCTCCTCGAGTTCCAGGCCTACCTATATAAGCTACCCACCACCCCGATTCAGAAATCCCCAACCCCTACGAGGCGGGATGCTATGAATATCATTACTCTTTTAGTTTCCGGTTACAAATTGTCTGACCCTTGAATGACGGCGTGCGTTTTTTACAGGGCGGATTTTCTCCCGCCTAAATAACCTGTTAAATTTGTCCATTTCTTGAATAACAATGCCCGCAATATCTGAGCGAGCGTGCTTCTCGCCTTTGATGCGTCGTTAGGGTGAGAAGACTGCGGGACCCAGGTGGTGGAGCCTTTGTGTTTTCTGACAAGGAAGAAAAAGAAACATTTTTACTTTCGGCATATTTTACCCCTCGCTAACGCTCCAACGTCCGGTTTAAATTATATCTTTTTCTTATTTCCCTACCCCCGCGGTAACGGAGTTATCGTGACTTCTACGTTTAAAACTAATTAAAAACGCACCCCCGCTTCTCTTCTTTGTTTTATTTACATTTATTTCTTCTTTTTTTTTTTTTTTTTAATGTTTCGTCGATTTTTTATCCCCGCTCTTCGTCCCGCCTTTTCTTGTTTTTTTTTCTCAAACAACCCTTACCTCCTAAAGCTACCTTTCGGCATAAAACCAACGGTTGCACATACAATTCGTACTATTTCAAGAATTGGATCACCACGGACGGTATTCCATTCGTTTTACTACGCTATATGTATTAAGTTATCCGAAATGCATATACGTACACGAATTTGGCTATAACCGTTCTATTTATCCGTATAAGTAATACCTATTTGGTTTACCCTGCCCCCTAATACACGCTTGTATAGTGTATACACCTATCTTCAGCCATTTATATTTCATATCGTTTTATGACATTAGATCGAAACGGTGCTATTACCGCTAATGACAATGTCTATTCCGTGTACTGAGTCAAACTTATATTCCACAAATGCGGAAAGCGGAAAGTGTATATTCACTTTTATGAGACGTCGAACGGCGGATTAAAGTTTTTCGAAAAAACGAAAACGAACGACTACCTAGCGATTGAACAAAATTTTTGGCGTATTTTCGTTTTTCGATTCGTTATAAGGGCTGGTCATTTCCTCAAAATGATACTCCGAGAAATAACTGTTGGTATTCTCGACAAAATAGTAAAGAAAAAAAGTATATTTTTATTCATAAAAAATTGTACATCTTCTAGAACCTCGCGAGTTAAAAAATTTTCGTAATCTATCTACAGGCAACCTTTGAAGATTTGAATTGATCCGAGCAGGAGGCTCTTTATAATTCTTTGTCCGAATCTTTGAGATTGAAAAGAAAGACTTACCCGTTGCGATTTTTATGTGTGAATAATTAATTAGGAAATGGAACTTCGACCCTTTTCACCCCTCCGATTGTTTTATCTATTACAAATTACGAATGCGACGAATTGCAGGGTCAGGGAGCACCGGCATAACCAGACGACTCTCCACGAACCCCAAAATTTCTTAGTGTTCCCCCCGGCCATCTCGTAATCTATAAAGTCTACGGAGGGGGGCGCCATATGCGGCTCGGGATTCCATCCCCTGTATAGCTCGGGGTATACATGTATATGGAATCGAGACAATAGGGTTGTTAAGGTATTCTGCTTGCTCACGTTCCGTTCGTCGTTACGTTTTAGTGGTGTCATAAAAACCAATACGACGGGGGGCTAACTCCCCGGTGGCGTTTTCCCCGCAGCATCCCGGCCCGCCGCGCTGTCTCAGCTCCCGCGGTTCTTCTTCTTCTTCTATTCGGTACTCTCCTATCCGCAAGCAAGGGAGAAAAGCTAAGGAACCTCTTATTCTGCAGCCTTAAGTGCTCAGGTACGGTCGAGCGAGCCGCGAAAATACCGTTCGGCGATTTCTTCTTCTTCCACTTTCCTCAGCTCTCCTCATCCTCGAGGAATAAAACATTTTTCATTTCGCAAAAAGCACAGCTTTTCCACGCTCCTTCCTTTCTCCATGTCTTCAACGGATTCACCCTTACAGGCGCGGAAGCATCAATTAACGCTCTCGTGATCTCATCTTCTTTCAATTTTCATCAAAATCGATTTCTCTCTCTCCCGATCTCGTTTATCGCTTCAGTTTCCTATCCGCTCTGGAATAAAGCCGATAACTAATCGATCCATAGCTCTACATATGAGGGAAAAGGTTCCTTCCTAAATTCAGTGGCTATTTTTTACTACGGATCGTTTATAATTTGTCTGTAAAAATTTTGCGGCATTTTCACACCCCCTCACCTGCTCTATATGTATCTACGTAACTATTACTGTATATCTTCCGATAGAACCGATCTCTAACGAGCAAGGAAACGTGACGCTATATGGCCGTAGGTAACAAGAAGTTAAAAGGAAAGGAAGATCCGCAGTCTACGTTCCTGCCAGCCCGCGTTTTGCAGGATAATGAGCAATTAAGTCCTATTTTATTTTTACGACTATAAACGAAGAGGTACTAGCTAAGCTAAGAGGGCCTTCGATTTGACAATCGATAACTTGACCTACGTATAGGTACCAGAAAATAAAACGAGACTCGATATTCGTTTAGAATTTTTCTTTCCTCGTCGTTGAATTTTTTTTTTTTCTTTCGATTTCTGGACCGATTAGGTAGATTCTTCATTTTTTGGTTACTTGACGTACTACGTGTTCACAGATCTTATGGTTTATATTTAAGAGAAAAAATCCTCGATATAAACGCGGTTGAGAATATATTTGAAATTTTTGGTAAAAAGTCTGATAGCTAAGAATCCGTATAAAAATCAATTGCACCAGGGTTTATACATACCCTTCCAAGTTCCAAAGGTTTTAAAACATCCGCGAATCGTTTCTGAAAGCTTTTCGTTTTTCTCACACTTTTTTTTTCATTTTTTTTTCAAGATATTTTTTACCTTCAAACCGCGAGCTTCGCGTAGGTATATATATATATATATATATATATACTATATATTATATATCTATATATAGATACTTGCGGAGAAAAGTTAATTTTTCTTTCATCCACCGCGGCATGGCAGAACGCGTGCGAAAGCCGAGCTGATAGTGATTATGCAAATGCAACCTTTGCATATTGTGGACTTTCAAGCTCATATGCATATTTTTGTCGAAACGCTTGCTTTTTCTTTTTTTTTTTTTTTTCTATTTTTTTTTCTCTCTTCTCTTTTATTATTATTTTAATTTTTTTAAGAACCTACCCCACCACAGTTTTATCTCGCGCATGGCATTGGCCTCGCCGTTAAATTTTACCTTACTCGTATACCTTTCTACCTACCTACCTACCTACCTACCCACCTGCCTTGAGTAATTAATTAAGGAAGTAGCAAATTGCTTCGTTCACCTTCCACGAGGATTTCTAGAACGCTCTTCAGTTATATCAACTCCCCTGGCCTCTCGGAATATATTCTTGGTCTAAGGTGAAAACCATCCGGTCTTAAGCGTGCCTCGAGTGCCCATTAAACGATCCCATTTGCTTCCGAAGTCGATTTTCTGTTGAAGAACTCACCTCCTTCTATTTTCTTCAGGAGAGATCGAGGCGAGAGTGTAAAGCCCTTTTTCGTTTACAAAATGAAACTCTTTTTCTCAGTTATTTCGAAAAGGGGTAGAATTTCTTTTTACTATTCAACTCTCCAGCTTCTCATATTTACCTTTACCTATAACCTTGGTATAAATGACGAGCAATTAAATCCGTATTCCACTTGCAACGATTCCTACAATATTAATTAAATAAATTTATTAAATAGATTGTTGATGGATGACCAGTGAGAGCAAACGGTACAGGACGTTAATAGACACTGTTAGAATGGAATCACCCATATATATGTAATATGTATGTGTGTACAATGAATATAGGATTTATCAATTGGTTTTTACGGTCATTTCTAGCCTCGTTGTCCCTAGGGAATTTCCGGAATTCTATGGTTCAAGGAATCTGGTCACGTAACCTTATCGGTTAATTTGGTTTCACGCCGTGTAGCTTACGGGTTCCACGGGGAACTCACTCGATTATGAATCCCGCAAGTATTGGCTCCTCACTCCTAAGCCGTATTCCCGTAAGAAGAAAGGTTCTAGGCAGGTTATACTACCCCCCGCGACTTAACCACGTGCTTAAAATGCACCCTGCGAAACTTCGGTGGACCTTCCTTCCTCTAACTATGCGGCTTTGTGCAGAACGCGTCGCCCACTGGTAATCCAGAGTCTATGGGATCGTGAAAGAAACACCGTGCTCGGAAATTCTAATCACAAGATATCTCGCTCGGGATACTAAGGGTAGGTATCATCTGCACATTCATCTATCGGAACAGAGGAAAGGAATTACGGAGAAGACGAAGAACGAGAACAATCCAGAAGGGGCAAAGTATTGCCGGGGACTTTCCCTTTGACTTTGGGCTGTCGATTTTCAACATTGGAAATTTAGATCACACGGATCGTAGAATTTGGTTTCGGCCAGGGAGTCAAAGACTCGAAAGTTCTTCTATTATACAACAGATCTGAACGTTTCGACGATTTAAAAATAATTTTTGGGATTTCAAGTATTCCAATGATCTCGAAGACGTCAAAAATTTCACATATGGTTTCACAGATTTCAATAAAACATAAATAAATTTCTAATCATTGCAAAAGGTTTCAAAAATGTCAGGTATTCGAAAAGATATTCAACGAAGATAGGCGTCAAATTTTACGAGTGGTTCGAAACCCCTCGTTTCTTTTTTGTTCAAATTTGGTTTTATTAAACGGTTCCATAAAGCCCCTGTTAACTTGTTAACAGAATGATGAAAAAAAAAGATAAAAAAAAAAACTCAGCCGTCAATCCCGTTGAAAATTTTGACAGACAGATTTCTTCCCGTCTTCAAAGGTCGTTCGAATGAATATTCAGTTTTTTATTTTAATTTTTTTTTTTTTCATTTTTCTCCGGTATCCGTACACTTCATCAATGCCAAAAGTTAACGAAATTCAAATTGCCCGAGTAGGGACGATCAAAGGTGTAACATATACCACTGTATACACACACACGTACGTATACCACATACGTATGTACATAAAATGAATACATTCATCAATGGTGGTAAAGTGAGGTGAGTTAGGAAATGGAGCGGAATTTTTTTTTTCTCTTTAACTAACGCTCCGGGCTCTGGCGGCCCAGTTTGTGTTCGTCAGAGTGGTTGATGGATCGTCAAATACCGAGGTAAGGGATGAAATAGTGTGTACATGTGTATATATATATACACACAGTTTGTTTAAAATCGTACACACGCACACACCGATTCCCATTATATCGTCGATACCTCCGATTACCAATTGTTATAATCTACTTGATTAGTGGTATAAAATCTTTCATCCCTTAAAGAAGAAAATTTGATATATTTTCCAGGTATCGAAGCTATGGGTATCAATAAATTTATTCCTCGATAAATATTTCCCTCGCGGTAATTATGTAGTCAGGTGTATATGTATATATCTATATCTATATATATCTATACGGGGTGGTTTGATCATGTACTGGTTTAGTTAATTCATCTCGGTATACGTACTCTAAAAGATTTTAATTAGCCTGATATCAGTGGGGTGAATATCGAACGAGGACCCCCAGCTAGCCTCGTTTCGTTCGCAAACTGAGTTTGCGATGTGAAACGAGCCCCGAGCTTTTAACGGTTACATGCTGTATACGTATATACGTATGTATACGTAACCTGACTATGCATGTATGTGTGTATAGATATGGAAAACGGAGTATACAGCTATATTGAAACGGATTTGCGAGGAAAAGGGGGTAGAGAAGGTAAAAGAAAATGAAAAAAAAAATTAAAAATCAGAAAAAAAAAAAAAAAAAACTACGACGCGATATTTGCAAAGAGAGTTTTATAATGATGTTTTATGCCGCAATGA
The DNA here is from genome assembly GCA_963966615.1 of Tenthredo amoena. Classification (NCBI taxonomy): domain Eukaryota; kingdom Metazoa; phylum Arthropoda; class Insecta; order Hymenoptera; family Tenthredinidae; genus Tenthredo; species Tenthredo amoena. Next base: position 1,724,489 of record OZ016492.1, on the reverse strand, counting down.
ATATGAATATGCATGAGGTATATATGTGTATAGATGAATTCGTAGATTCGCGAAAAATCGCGAAGATATGATATATAGTATATAGTATATACATAAAATATCTATATTCGGTTAATTTCGAATGAAATTTTCGCGTGTATCGAGAATTGGTAAACGATATTATAAGGGGATGAAATTCATCCCTGTGTAATGTATTATATGTATAAATTCCCTATTTATAAACGATAAGATAACGTCACAACAATTTATTACGTTCCATTTGCCTGGGGAAAATCGGCTTACGTCAAGCGGCTGGGAGGCGGTTCCTTCAGGGCTACGAATATATGCGGAATTCGAAATTCTGAATTTGAAAAAAAATAAACAAAATTTCTACCCATCAGCTATTGGCGCCGCGCTTATGAGTCTCGGAATTTATTCTCCATTTTTCATCCCTCTATTACTTATAGGTATATCCACTATAAAAGATACTATTAATCTCTTTCATATATTTCCAAGACATCCCCTAGCGGTCGACCGAATGACTATTAATATTATTTAGGTAGATTCTTTTATTGTCGTTATTTATACGTATATGCGATATGGATAGGGTAGGGGTAGGTAGGTATCTAGGGCAAATACCGTAGCCAAAAGTCATTCGTCTCTTCCGATAGAATATAATTCTTGGATTTATTTCATCCCCCTTCTTACTCCTTTATTCTTTGATATCGAGAGAAAAAGTTTTCTTATATTTCGCATAGCGTTCGAAGATTAACTTTCCACCCTCTCGTACCCCCGCTCCACCCTTACTCACCCCGCGAAATAAATTATCGTGAAATTATAAAACCAACCGTTTCAACGCTATCGGTGCCCAGGGGTATTATAATTGTGTTGACAATGGCCGTTTTAAGCTGGAGAAGAGAACATAGGGTAATGTACCCCTAACCGCGCGAAGACTTTTATCCCGAGATGGGTATAATCGTATACAAAGTGAAATTGGCTACCGAATAACGGTACAGGGGGATGATGAGATCTGCGGCATTTTTAGTAGCCGCGTATATATTGCATATACATATATGGCATGTTGCCACTTGGCATAAAGATGGCTTTTTGGGTGCTGAAAAACATGTAAAATTTTCGCGAAAATCGAAGATGGCGTTTTTGAGAAAATCAATTTTTCCTAAAATTGACTTTTTCCAGTTTTCTTTCTTTATCTCAAAAACTTTGCACTGAATCACAATTGGCCAAAAACGAGCTTAAAGCTTATGAAATTGCGCACATTCGAAAAAAAAAATCGTCGCGATTGGATGATTGGTGACGAAATAGCGGCAATTTGAAAAAAGCATGGATATTTTTATTCTTGGAAAAACCCAATTTTCGTGAAAATTTCAAAATGACGCCACAGAGGTAAAAAATCGTTTTTCGCCGAAACGCAAAAACACGTGTCTCGTGAAATCGCATGAAAATTGATATGCCAAAGTTACAAATATGTGTGCTAAGCGCAAGAGAGTCTGGGAGAAGTGATAATACCTATACTTGAATCGTCGCGATATTGAATCGCGGTTTTTTTTTTCTTCTTTTCTTTTCTCGTCAACTTTTGTTAAATATTCATGTTTCGCAATTGGAAATATTGTTGGAAAAGAAGAATAAGAAGCAGAGGGAAGAAAAAAAAAAAAAGGAAATAATGTTAATCGAGGGAATGTAGAGGACCTACCTACCGTTCCGCAAGTATACTTTTCTTATACCTAAAGTGAAGAAAGCTCTGCAACGACCGGGTTCTGCTGGGATTTGAATAAATCTGAAAAATTAAATATAATTATAAGTCGCTAAATTTTTCCCTCTTCTCTTACAATTAGGTAAAAATATATCTGCACCGAATTCCGTCATTTATATATTAAATATTTAAATATCGTTCATTTAAATAAATTTAATTATACGAAAAAAAAAAAAAAGTTCCCGATAATTTCACCCTCGCGAATTCTGGGCGAGTGTGAAACCTCGCGGTGGTGTACTACGCATACCCATATATATATATATAAATATATAAGGGTAAGTCGCTGTACACCCAAGTTCAAAATGTCTTTTAGCTTATACCTCTAAATAAACGTAGCCAAGGGATGGCTACTCACTTTTTTTCATGAGATTTTAAAAGTAAGAAAATGAAAGAGAGAGAGAGAGAGAGAGAGAGAGAGAGAGAGAGAGAGAGAGAAAGGGATGGAGAGGGGGTGGTTAAGTGGGTAAAAATTCTTAGCAAAAGATATTAAAGTGTGAGTGAAATGTGGGTGTATTAGTATTAAGCTCGGTTGTTAACAGACCGAGTTACCTTTTAAAATGAATTCTTTGACCCGTATAAAGCAAATGTATAAACCTTTACAATTATATAATTGCAAGCTCACCCGTTAGTAAAATCGTTTGCGCCTTAGGGATGCGCTGACTCGTTCGCCGCTAATTTTAGCCGACGTCGTATCCGGGGCTTGCAACTTTCTTTTCGTATTATTCAGCACTTATTTGCATTCTTATATTCCTGCGATAGAAATATTATATAAATATATATATATATTCAATTTTTCTCTATATACCAAACGAAACTCTGATTTTTACCCGGTTAAAACCCACCCACCCACCCCTAACGCCGCTCTACGTCGCCTAAGTAAATAAGAAGATATCGCAAGCTCCAGGAGCACCGGACCAGCTGAATAAATGAAAGTACGATTAAAGCTCTTTTCCATTAGCTGAAAAATCCTCACAATCAGAAATCAACGCGTTCCAAAAATTTCTTTTCTTCCTTCTTTCAAAAATATTTATAGAAAACGCTGATTTCCACCGATTCTTCGAACGAGCTTTTTCAAAGCTCGCCAACCTCGGCCCCTCGAATCCTCGAATTTATTTAGTCCCGATCAAACTATACATCGACAAGTAACCCCCCCGGAATTAAATTGATCAAATCTCTTGCAATAATTTCATGATATAATTATTCCTTGACAAATTGCCGGCACTTTATAATTTTAAGTAACGTATAATATTGGCTATATATATATATATATGTATATTAAATAAATTATTTAATTAATTTTATAGCGTTATTAATTATTGTATAACACTTAATTACGAGGGGGTGGGGGGGAGGGGGGGAGAGGCACACAAATTTTCACTTCCTTTCAAAGGTCCGCAGACTCTACTCTCCCTTCGCTTTACCGAAGTGATTTTAATCAACGCTTCTGCGGAGGTTCGGCTGCTCTGGACAGGCCAGATGCCTCATATACCCTCCTCGCTACCGACCACTTGGGACACAACTTTCTGATAACTCATGTAAATTAACCATCGCTGTTAGAACCGCGAATTTCAAGCTTCGAACTCTAATTAACTTTTCAGATGTCCGATTTCATCCTAGGCTTTAGGATTAAGTGAAACGTTATAATTACACGGATTTACCTGTGTCGTGGTAAGCTTCGTTTAATTGTCAGTTCAAATATCACGACTGGCTTCAGGTTTTTTTTTTTTTTTTTTCTTTCACTTTTTCTACTTTTTCTTTTTGCTACATCTAATCACCGCGTTTTCAAAATTCTATATTTAATTAGCGAGATCTGTCTCGTGCGATACATTTTTGCGATCTAGCACCAAAAAATTTCCCCGGTCTTTACAGAAACCGGGCAATTTATTCTGAACAGCGTTTTCCGATAAACCGACATCCAACCAAGTTTCTGTTATATCGCGGATGAATGATGATACACTTTCAGGTACTGGATAAATATGATATAACTTCGCCTATCCAACGATTCGAAACCTTAATCAATTTTGATTACGCCGTTATATCCTTCGGACGAATTATTCACCAACGAATCACCTATAATCTATAATTCGCACGAAAGCTCAGGGCGTCGGTTTTCGATAACTTTTTTTATTTTTTATTTTTTATTTTTTTCTTATCAAAAATACGTTTTCGTACAATTTTATATTCGATCGAATCGCCTCGATTCGTATACCAACGTTACACGAGCTTATAGAATTGTTCATAGAATTTCCGAAACTAGCTCTTATTAATAGCGACCCGACCCGACGCGACGCGACGTTACGTGACGTGACACGTGTTGTTCGTCTAATGAACAATTGTAACTAACAAACTTTCCTGTCGAGATCAGCCGTTTAGTATACAACCGCGTAACAGAGCTTTCGTTAAGCTTTTCGGGTATAAACTGGAAAATTTGACGTTTCTGACGCGGATAGTTACCGCTCAATTTTGCCAAGTCGACATTTTCGGACACCCCCCTTCCCTCAGTGCAAACAGATAAACGTATTATGTGCGGGCACAAATTTGTACTAACATAAGGTAAACAGGGCGAAGTATAGGGTGGAGGGAGTAAATAAGGGAAAGAGTGATAATTGTTCATCGACGGTGGAAATTTACGATTAGATACGCGCATACGTGTGTAGAGTTACAATTTCATACGTATACAAGCTTTCGAAGAAAATACTTGTAAAAGAAACAAAAACCAAAAAAAAAAAAAATGAACTTTCGCTTTGAAAGTGATCGAAAAAAAAAAAGAAAAAAGAAAAAAGAAAAAAAGGGAAGCGATCTCGATCGATTGACTTTCAACTTTTCTAATATATCGCGTACAACTTTTTTTTCTTTTTTTTTTCTGTTTACGTGGGTTCTTCGTTTTTTTTTTTTTTTTTTTATTTGCATTTTTTTCTTTTTCTTTTTTTCCATCTACCTATAAATGCAAGTATGTTACCTATACCCCCCGCTTTACGATGAAAAGCTCGCGTAAACAGGCCGATTGAGCTTATTTCTTTTTCTTTTTGTTTGCTTGTCTGTTTGTTGATTCCCATACAGTATATCACGGCTGTGGGATTTAATGAAGCGTTATTCAACGACCGAACTTTATGTGGATACATACATACATATACGTATTATACATGTACATTGTACACATACGATTTGTGTGCTTTCGTTGTCACGCATAAATATCTATCAATAACCCACGTTATGTCTGTTTGCGATATAAATCACTGGTTCACAATTAGTTAGTTCATTTATTTATTTGTCTATTTCTTTTCCATCCATTTTTCTAGAAATATCATTTTTCGAAAATTCTTCAACCCCGATATCATGGCGTATGAATAGTTACGTCATTCGGTACTTTGTGGATAAAAAAAAAATGAACTAGTCAACGTCTGGCTTGTTAATTTAATTAATGTAAGTGATTTTGGTTTGACCAGCTCTTCCTTGAACTATAAGGTATCCGATTTATCTCCACCGAGATGACGTATGGGGTTGGTAAGATTTTTTCATTCTAATCTGCAAGCTTTTAAATCTAATCCACTTCGGACCCCGGGACCAAGTTCAAGTCTTCAAATACTGTTTTATTCAACCGTAAGCAACTCCCGGTGAGTCTTTAGGAAAAAGAGAAGCAGAGGAAGGAAGAGAAGTAAAGGAAAGAAGAAAACGGGAAGGAGAAGTCGTGGAAGTAGTGGTAAAAGTTGCCTCCTTTCCTCGTTCCACCTAATTTTTAATCAGCCTCGTCGACGTCCACGTCACGGAAAATAAAGTAAACCAATTTCTGAAAGATTGAGCGATTCGGTAGAGGTACACAAAATCTTTCGAGACTGATGTAGTAGGTACAGTCTTTTGAATAAATAATAGAAAAGCGAGAAAAGGGGAAAAAGGAAATTCGCGATAAGCCAGATTCAAGAAAAATGTCCCCTCGCAGGATTTGGTCACGCGAACCTTCGAGCCTCTTGAAAGAGAAGAAGGAGAAGAATAATATCCGTACGGCGCAGCGTATGGGCGAAATGATAAATACACAAAGCCTATTGTATCGCCGTAAGAGATACGGGCGTTTATGGCCGCAAGCAGCTAGCGAGGTTTTCGCATATAGTGAAGTTTTCGTATTGTAAATTTAGCAAGGAATCCCTCGTCTATTTGTAACCGTCCTAGAACCGGGCACTGTACAGTCTACACCCTTAAATCACAGCCTAGATTAGATTCCAAGCCTCAGGCAATCCGCGCGGGCTGCAAGAACGGTTTAATAATGCACAAGGATTAGCATTGGGAGAAATCTCGGTTAAACTGATGCATCAAACTTTTTTTACGAAAGCTAACAAGAAATTAACATCCGGTTTATACCCGTCCGACTTATAAAGTGCCGGTAACACGTACCCCGAGATTTTCTAAAACGATTGAAAATTATTTCATTAAAAAATTAAGTACAAACGATACGATGTCTGCGATAAACTGGGAAGAAAAACTTTCCTAGTTCCTTTTTAAACCGAAATAAAAAGGGTCTTTGTCGTCTGATGAAGTATATTAAATCGAGAAGAATGGGAGCGAGGACGAGGAGGGTGACTCGTTATTGAATTCTTGTTCATCGTGAATATCGAACAGAAATAATTGTTAGTCAAAGAAGAAAGAGAGCGAAGAAAATCTGGGAAATCCGGTTTTACCTATACCTACAGAATCGTCTCAGTATGCTTGATATTTCGGTCCTAATTATCTCGCGAAATACCAAAGAATAGGATTTCTGTTTCCCTCGGTAGCTAAAGTGAAACGAACGGAATAAGTAATTTGATAAATTGATGAAATTCATTGATTTCTTCCATAAAAAATGTTCGATGTCCATTAAAGGGGATGCGTACGAGTTAAGGGATGGCATATCGTGATTTGTAAAAAAATTTTCGAAAGCTCAATTTTTGAAATATAATCAAAACCGTTCCTCGCATATCGTTTCACGGATATTTTGGGTTTTAATTGAAACCCTTTTGGCTCGTTCGGAGAGATTTACCTAGCTTTTTTAAATTCGAAAGCTTTTTTTGCGATTTTTGTCAAATCATGTGTCGAGGCACCCTTAACTTCGGTCGTACTAGGTAGAAGAGTGTTGATATGTATACCTATATATGCATATTGTATCACAACACGCACACGCGTAGGGGTGGGTAGATGTGCGTCGAGCTTGTGAATAGTTACCCTACTGTGGCGGGATTAAAAATTTCATTTACGTCGCGCAAGGACCGGGTGTTATTCCCAAAAGTACAGACGGTGTACCCGTTAATTGCGCCAGTTTGCACGAATTATAATTTTCCCGGCTGAGTGGTTGGCTCCCCCTCGAAAATATCCCCCTTCGGAAGTTGGCTCGCCCCTTTTGGTGTATGGGGCAGGTAGGCATGGGGAAAAACATCTACCACCCGCAGAGATTGTCGGCTCGCACTCGATTCGCAAATAATTGGAATTTAGAGGTTGATATCGCGCCGTTTCGAGTCAGGGCCTATATACAAGGGGTGAAAATACCCCGCAGTCGATACCACGTACCACCTACACATATATCAGTCTCAGATTGAAAGCGAAACGCACTTCACCCGTTTCGAGTAAAACAAATTAGTTTTACGACGTTGTCTTCCTCTTCCTCTTCCTTTTCTTCTCCACCGTCGAGGTTTACGCATTGCCTACCGAGGGGTAAAATAAAGACAAAGGGGAAGTGATTTAATAGAAACCCAAAGAAAGTGGATAAGGTGGCTGCGTCAAGGGGCTTCAATAAGTGTCAAAGAACCTCTATTTATCTCCGGTCTTTGATACGAGAGATCTCCTTGATCCACGTTTATAAAGCAAGAATAAAAAAAAGAAACGCTGCTTCGTCATTGACGAACGTTTCGTTTTGTGCCCTTATACCGATCATTCGAAACCCCTGTGTAGGCTGTCTCAGTGTCCAGAGGGAAACGCTCCTCTACTAGTTTAATGGGGCATGACGCACCTGAGACTGGGGAAACGGTGTATGATTTAATATAGAGGGTAAGACGAGGGATGCTGACGGAAGTTGAGCCAAAATGGGTAAAGCGCTTCTCGAACGGGACCAGAAATCTCATCGGGGCTTGTCTCGTCTCGTTAAGAGACGCGAGTATCACCGCGTGTCTATTTTCCCAGGGTTAGAAGGAAAAACGAAAGGGAAGACACCATCGCGGGGTGAAAGGGAACTGAGCTTGATCAAGATAGAAAAAAAATGTTCCTCAAGCTTTTAAGGAGGTCCGAAAACCGGAATTTCGACTTGTCTCATTGAGTGGTAAAAGCTGAGCCGAAACAAACCGTTCGAAATTGAAAGGGATCGATCAAACTCGAACATTTGACGGCACTTTTTCAGCTTTTGTTTAAACACAGATGAATTGATTGATGTCAATCGTAAATTATCGAGCTTCACGGATCGGAAGGTGATCAAGAACGTTTTACCTCAAAGTGTCGAAGCATTAATCGTTTCCAAATTATCTCACGACGAGGACCAAAGACATTACCTCATGAAAAACGGGATAAATAAGTGTCTAGAAACTTTCATCGTCTCCTCATGTTCATAGAAAATTGATCAGATCCGATGTAAGATGATTTGGAAAAATAGTTTGCGTTTCAAAGACAATTAGAAATCTCCCGTGGGATATTAATCTGGTAAAAAAGCACCCTGTGATAAGATAGAAATTTGAAAAGTCAAAATCCTTGCCGGATTTAAGGCCCCTTTAGACCATCCTGATATACACTTGCATATATGTAAATCCGGGCAACCAATAGACCCGATATCATCAATACACGCCTATACGAGGTTGTACATCCACCATAGACATAGCCACATGTATTTGTGCGAGTAAGGGATCGAAGCCTGGAACCTCAGTTCAGTGCCAAGCAATTCCGACCATCTAGCATCTCTAATTGCAAGTTGTAGGGGACATTTGATAGCGCTTAATTGCTCGCTGCTGACGTAAGCGTGACTAGACGTAATTCCTCCTGTATCACGATACGCACAAGGCACAAGGCACAAGGCACAAGGCAGAAGGTAGAAGGCAGAGGGTACAAGGCCGAAGGAACAAAGTACAGGGCAGGGTATATATAAGGTTGCAGGGCACGATCTGGGAACAAAGTTATTAATTTAGGTTTACCTCGACAAACGAAACCTGAAACATGGTGAATAAGAGGCGCCATGGGGTTTGTTTCTATTCTATCTATCCAACTTCCTACCTTCACGGTTTTTTTTTTTTTTTTTGTTTTTTTTTTTTCTTTCTCATCGTTTCGTTATTTCACCAAGACCTTATATCACGCGATATTACTGATAAGTTATCAATTCGGCTGTAAGTTTCACAGACCCGAGCCTTTTTGTTACCCTTCCTGCGTGTGTCTATGACGTATATGATATAAAATTTGTGACTCGGAAGCTGCGGATAGTCGCGAAAAGAAAAGAAGAAAGAAAAAAAAAAAGATTCAATTCGCTCACCTTCGGGTTATCGAATGAAACCAAATCCGTGTAATCGATGCCTGATAAGAATGGTCATAGCCCAGAGCTTTCGGAATTCAGAGGCGTCAGCCCCTCGTTTTTTTAATCGACTTTTATTTTTCAATTTGTTATTTTTTTTCTTCTCCCTTCTTATTTTCTTCTCGTGTTGTTGTTTGAAAGAAGATTCTGAATCTGATATTAAAATGATACCTATATATAAGTTTAAAGTTTCGAATTTACCTTTTATACCTATATATGGGTATATATATACCTAGCTAGAAGCAAGCCGGCTCCGAAATCCATCACTGGATTTGCGTAAAGGCATTCTCATGTTAAAAAGCATCACCGAGCCACAATGCCTTTGCGTATCATTTTACAATTCTCCCATGTATACACGTATACCACCCTGCGTTATCTACTTTCTGTATTCGAAAGAGAGTGGCTTCTTGAATGGATATCAACGCGGTATCAAAAATAATAATAATAATAATAATAATAATACATACATACATACATACCATATACCAAATATCAGGTGTGGAAAAAGCTTTCGATATAGATACGCGAAATATGTGGAGGTATAAAGAAGCCTGACCAATCCGTTGAATAAAAAATGAAGAAAAAGGTAAAAATAAAAAGATAGAAATAAAAAATTGTCGAAGAAAAGCGAGCGATTTTTCCTTTTATTATTATCAAACTTTTCCACCGTCACGATTTAAGCCGGCATTAATTATTCTCGGGTACTTACAATTAGCTATTTCTTATGCCGTACACCAGCTTCTTCTTCTTCTTCTTCTTCTTCTTCTGCTTCTTCGAGGCTTTGAATTTCGCGTAGAAAATGTCCTTCAGCGTTATACTTAAGTCATAAGTAAAATGAGGTTTCAGGGTAGCTATTCTTATCGCTATCTCGGTTATTAATAACCCGGCAATTAACATCTTGACGAATAATAATAATAACAATAATAATATGAATAATATGAATAAAAAAGTAATAATAACAAAAGAAAGAAAGAAAGAAAAAAAGAAGCATATCAATTAACGGTTTATTAAATTATAAACTCATAAATCAGTTGGGAAAATTTAAAGCCAAATTAACCCCGACAGCTGACTTCCTTACTTAGTTAGTTAGAGTTAATATCATACCAATTAAGTTGCAGACCATCAGCGAGGAATCAATTATCAGATCGTTTATTATACTCTCTAGGTTGTGTATATTTAAAAAAAAATATATATATATATATAAGACATATCTGGGAATAAATTTCGAACGGTGAAATTTTGTCTATTCGTATTCATCTTGATTTGAATAAATATTTGCGTCGATGGAATCGTAGGGATTTTTGAATAGGGTAAAGGAGAGTGGTACCGGGTATACATAGTTTGGAGAATTAATGAACAGCATAGAGACAGCGTTAACAATGTCCCAAAGGAAATCACTGAGGCGAAATAATGACGTTGTCACCGCCTCATGTTTCTTTCAATACAAAACCTGGCGACTCTTTTATTCCCCCATCCTTGACTCAAGGCAAGACGAGCTTGTCTTCTTCGCTCGACTCCCTAGCGAGCACAATATGTCTACAAATCAGCTTCTTTCGTAGGCCGTTGTCCTCGAGCATTTACTTCGGAAGACAGGTGGCAAAAGCACCTTTCGAAGAAAAAGAAGATGAAAAGAAAAAAGAAAAAAGAAAGAATATACGAAATAAAATGAAAGAAAATATAACGAAAATTTTGGAATTTCTTTTTCCTAGAAGGGGAAAGCGAGACGAAGAGATTGCAGAGGCTGTTTTTTTTTATTTTGATACTGGAAAAGAGTAGAATTTTCTTTATTTTAAACCCGATGGTCAATCTTCGTACACTTTAACCTTTATAATTGCATAAAAGGCGATATTCGCATTGCAGTTTGAAAATGGACGTAGTATGGCAGGTTGAGTGAACGATATAACACAGCGGAGGTGATTCTAGCATTTTGAGGGTAGAGTTAGGGGTAGTTGGAGGTGGGCCGCATCAATCACTGCTCTGATTACTCGCTTTTACCGCTAAACCGGCGTCATACAACATCGGATGCCATCAGCATTAATTTTCGACCACACGAAACGCTGACGAATAGTAGAGAGAACAAATTGCTTTGGGTTTAGCGCTTGTCATAAATCGATGAAATCGAACTTTGCATCTCTGAATCATATACATATTATAGGTATATATGTACTACATGCAACGAGAATATCGTATCCCCAATTAGTTTTATTCAAAAGAAAAATCTTTCCCGCAAATCAATACACGCGTACTAAAATTTACATAAATCCATGGTAATTCATTATTTTCTCATCATATATCGGCAGCGAAATTTTTGGAATTTGCGGATTGTTAAAGGATAATTATGGCTCTGCAGCTGCAGAGTATATAAACCGAAATATAAATCCGTAATTGGCAATGTGCGTGCACCTATATATATCGGGATATATATTTTATCGATGATATAATTTGTCCGCGATTTTCCGAACGGCCCGGAAACACTTGGCTAATTAATAACGGTAATTAGTCAATAAATCAAGGCAATTAACCGTTTTGAATATAAATTCTTGACCCGTCGTCAGGCCCCTTATTCGTTTCAATATATCGATGATATTTTATGAAATCAAATCAATTATTCATCTTCTTTACACACTACGGCATATATGCATATACCAATCGTGTTTCATTTTTACCGATATGTAGTTGGCAATACAGTCTTTTATCTTCTTCTATCCTCCATGACTACATAGAGAAGGAAAGAGACAGGAGACTGTGGTGCCAACTTCATACCGGTCAGAATGAAACACGCATGGTGTTACATAGATGAAATTAAAAAGCTTTTCAACGGGGTTTTCGTTACTCATATGAGCAGCGGATTAATTTGTAAGCAAAACTTTTCTAGGGAATACTTTGTGTCCGTAATGAAAGGATTTCATTTCGGTGGAATGGCTCAGAACAGAATTGACCTCCGACAAGACTTTAATCATATTCAATTTTCAACTAATATCTCCATTGACCGTAATTTGACGTGGAATGTTGCTAATACCGAACATCAATTCACGTTCATTAATTTATCTGCCGTAATAAACTTGACATGAATTGCGTTTATATTGACCCGAGCGGTTCAATTATTGTCACACAAGGGGACAAAAAACTGTGGAAAATTATGCAACACGGTTAAACTATCGTTTCGTCTTTACCTAAATCCGATTAAAGACTAGAAAAATAATTATTTCAATGAAAAAGACAAATCTTAATAATTTATTAACAATGGGATGAAAATCAGAAAGCTCTACTCATTTTATGGCAATCAGTTTCGTTTTATATTTTCTATACGATTCGTTGATGAAAAATCTGATTTTAATTACAGGTATAAATAATTTTACAAAAAGCTGTTCAAATGATAATAATTAAAAGTATGTATAGGTATTCGTTATTACTTCATTCCATCCGATTGAAATATTAATACAGAAATTTTCTAGCAAATTAAAATGAATAATTTTCTTGATCTTTTTAATTTGTCAAAGAGTATTAATTAATAGTGGATTTTTCCAGCTTTGATCCTCGGCTGCTCGTGTACATTACACTGAGAGTAGAAACCTATGCTCCTCGTCTTTTCCCGGGAGTAGGTTTTTCTATTTGCGAGTAACAAACAAAAAAAATGAAAAAAAAAAAAAAAGAAACAAAAAAAAAACTATGTACGAAGAAGAAACTCAAAAGAAGAAATACAGGGTAGAATGACGAGTGAGATCTTCGCTGCGAACGGCTTTGCCGAACAATCTTTTTCTCGCAGTCGTATACCAGACCCATTTGCTCTTAACGGCAGTAATTACTTTGGGAAAGGGTGAAGAGGTACGCTTTTCCTTTAATTTCCAAAGTATGACGGCCTTTCATCGGAATATAAGTAAAATTGGCGAACCGAAAGGTACGTCTACGTATAACACTTACACCTACACCTACAGCTAACGATAAGAGGGAAACACTAACGGCTATGATTAATCTTGGAAAGAAACTAGACGAGTTTCGAATGGGTTTAGCACGTGTGACTGACCCCGAAGACACAGCAACGCTGTTAGTAGCTTTTTGGCGAAAGAATCTGGGAATCATGAGTTGCGAAAATCGATAACCAATAACGAAAGATTATTTCTAAATTAATTGGCGTAGGTACGCGATGATTTAACGTTCTGTTAATCAGCAGCCATGTGTTATTCAGTTTTAAAGCATAGTTCGAAAAGCGAATTTGATATTCTGGAGGATATTTGGTCAGGATTATTCGAAGGGTGATTAGGATTTGAATTCAGAGCTGCAGGATACGAAAATTGGAAAAACTGTTTGATCCGATGGTTTTGGTAGATGATAAATTATACGCTGTGGGGAATATCTTTGCAAAGCTGCCGTTGAGTGCGTCTTGGATCTTCCCTCTTTCTACCAACCTTTGCGAAATACTTAGGTATATTTATTTGCGAGTGAGAAGACGGATGGGCAAAAGGAACGAAGAGGAATGGAAGGATGCGCGGGGATATAAAAAGTAGTCAACGGTTGCTTGATAAATAGGTACAACCCCACACTTCCGGATCTTTAGGGAAGTTGGACAGCCTTCTAGAGTGCCTACACGTATTTATACATACCTATGTAGAGTCCACACCGATATCACGCCTTGGTGTAAAGCAGTAAACAACTTGAGAACCACTCGACCGAATGTACACACACATTACACACGTATATACCTCTGATAGATACAAATTTCTCTATAAGTATATCCGCACTTCTCTTCCACCACTTTCTTACCTTGAAAAGCTGCGATAGTTCAATCGCCGTTGAATTTGCAAGGGGTGAGATAAAGCAAGGAGAGATTTGGCATGGCTACTAGTTTCATTTGGACTTCCTCCATGAGGTGGTCCAACACTCTTCAGACATGAATACGTACAGTTGTTCGAGTGGGTGTAGACGACACTTCGCTCACCCCATTTTTTACATTTCATTTTTTCATCCCTTTCGTTAATTTAGGATCAGGTATGCTCCACTCGAGTCGCTAAACATTCCTCAAGAACTGGTGTTTCCGAAGGGCTTGTGCGTGCCAAAAAAATTGTTCGATGACTCGGTTTCATTACAGAAGTTCACCAGTCTTCTGAAGCATATCCAACTAAAAGTTAGAATCCGTGAGCCATTGCCTCTCGGAGTTGAACGCAGTCGAAGTAAAGCCACTCTTCGGATAAGGACTTGCATCAACCGCTTCTTCGATTTCAGATTTTTCGGTCTCTATCTCTTTCCATCTCAGTCTTCTAGTTTTTCGTTTATACAGGAAATAGAAAAAATCAGATACAAGCAAAGAGAGAGGGGACGCGTTTTATCGATTGAATGATATATTGGAAGCCAGTGTGCTTCCCAGGGTTTGAGTGTGCCTATTAAATCCAACCAGCGCAGTTTACTGTTTAGTTACAGTACCTACATAAGTACAGTTGGCAAAAAGCAGCCCCGTATTCTGTACAGACTACTTGACCCGGTTCGATGGTTATCGTTTGGCTCGTAAGTTTTCCTCCAGGGAAAAACCTGGAAATACGTGAAAAATTGTGAACCTCGCGGTTTCCTCGTGCTGCACCTATACATAATGCATATGTACCTGACTACCAACCCATCTACCTACGTTATACCTGAAGCACAAAGCAGCTTCAATCCGTTTCACGGTTATGAAATATTATCTCTCGCGATTTCTAAAGGATCAAGATTTCGCCAGGTCATATTTTTTCGTCTCTTTCTCTAAACAGGTGAATAAAAATTCCACACTAATTGCTAGCCTGAAATAAAGATGGAAAATTATTCCTATAGAGATACCAACAAATATACCGTGTATGTATGTACATATGAATGAAACTCCCGAGAAATGAGGGAAAAAAAAATGAATTTTTTGTAAAATCTCATCTCTTTTCTATTATTCGTTTCATCTTCGATTATTTTTGGCAACTATATGTTTATAGCTATACGTAACCGTGCGAAACACAGTCGAGTTATCGAGTCTCGCGTCGACAAGGGAAACAGTGCTTCTTGTATTGCCTATCGACCATAGAATGACACATGGGTATGCCAACGGGGAGTGAAGTGGCAATCAGACCCCTTGTCCTCCAACCTCACTTGAACTCCTGCCGCTGCGCCGCGCCGCGTTAGCCCCTTCTGGTTTTCCTTTGGGACAGGACTGACGCGAGTTGTAACCGACCTGGGGGCTGGGAACTGGAAACTGGGAACTGGGGATGGTGGTGCTGGCTGGAAACGGCAAGAAATGCAAAATGGAGTTCCTAGAGAGGGAAAAGGGGCCAGCGAAGAGAAGAGAAGAGAAGAGAAGAGAAGAGAAGAGAAGAGAACTGGAGTGAAGTGAAGTGAAGTCCTGACCGTTTCTCCGCAGATACGTCGGGTCCACGTATCCTCGACTGTTCTTGAAATGCCCGAGGGGCTTGTAAATTGCATTCTCTCAGATAAATTAGAATCGTATGTAGGTACCTATATACGTACCGGGTTCCGGCATCTGGGATCGCCGGTTTATCTCGATCTCAAAGAGACACTATAGACGGGGGATGGAGAGGGAGGGACGGTGCTTTACAGAACCGCGGAAAATTTGGTACCGAATATCCGAATATCAACCATCTACAGATGCACCTGATATTTTTCATCGAACAGATATATTCGACGTTTAGTATTCACTTTAAAGTCCGGATGTAGATTCCGGAGCGTCTCTTGAGGACCGTGGCATCGACGCCCGCGCCGGCACAACGTCAACTTATACGAAAGCTCGCGGAAATCAGGAATATCAACGAATTCATACTGGAGAGAGACGCGATTGATAGACTTGAATATATGTACTTATTCAAATGCGAATCTCTCTTCAAAATTATCGCAGGAATTGATTTCAGTAGACGCGACGTGACGTCTGACGGTACGGACGAACTTTCACGGGATTCATTCATTCGTTTATCAATTTTTTCGATCACCCAATTCCGCCAATGGATGTGAAAAAATTTGTGACATTTATCGAAAAACTGAATGGAGATCGTTAACTCCTGAATTTATTTTTTTCCTTCCTTTTTCGAAACAGAATTCACCTGTATCGGGGCGAAAGTAGACGCAGGGATCGATCAAGGAACAGTACGATGTTCAGGCACCGTTTTTTTTGCGCGAATTTTCATCCCTCGATTATTTTTCTACCGCTAATTGCAACTCGAAATTCAAAATCCAAAATTGTGTACCAAGAAGCTAATGGCTGCTCGATTTCACCCCGCAAATTCCCCACGCAATTATTTCGAGGATATATAACCCGCCCAGTATGCTTTTCGAGATATAGAGCATAAGCGAAATAGAGAAGAGGAGGAAAGCGGAGAGCGAAGAGTGGACAGTCCAGACTGGAGAGTGGAGAGTGGAGAGTGGAGAGCGGAGAGAATGCGAAGGTATCAGATCGATCCCATCACACACAGTATACCTACTGCGACTGAAATTTCTATACCACTAAAAGCGATGCTGATTTAATTCAATAATCTGCACGTCACCGTTGCTCACAATCTCCACCCATACGGCACATCTATACGAGTATCCTACCCCATACCTGCAACCGTGATGCGACAGCTGCCCGCGAATGTCAGGGACAGCTATACCTCCTATATTTCGCGAGTTAATCACCGTTATTGATTCTGTAACTGACAGCTGTGCAGAGTGTAGCGTTACTCATGCAAAAACGACCGATATATACTGTAACGTTATTAGCTTATCGATGTTAGGGCTGCTCGTAAACCGGGATGACCTTTTTCCATTTTTTAACAAATATCGATTAGAAATTTGGGTTTCGAGTCGTCAATTCGACGTGTAAGAAGCGAACGGGATCTAATCCGAAGATTCTTACCGTTGAAAAATCGGTTTTCAGAGCCAACGAAGGGATTTCTCTCTGAGAACTTTTCGTGGGATTCTAGGAGTATTGGTCGACCGATTTCACTGGTTAATAAGGGCTGTTTGGATTCTCGTGACAATATCCCGTGGGATAACCGTTGGAATTCTTGATCTGTTACGTTTTATATGAAATTGAAAGAAAAAATGAACTAACGAGGTATATTTTTGATCAGGAAGAATTTCATATCTTCTTCAATATCGGGGATGAAAAAAATTCCAGAAGACGTACTGCACGGGACATTGTTCGATAAAAATGAGCAACCCTTAAACGGTTGAATTGATCCAACGGGACTCTTTATATTCTCCACAAAGCGACTTTTTCTATATTGAAGTAATTAGCGAGGAAAGTTGAAAAAGCACCTTGCAAAGTGCAGGCATTTTATATCTAGTAATAAAACTGTGCTCAAGTGAGAGGAAATATTCCGCGATTCTTTCCAGATGACGAAACCGCTTTGGTTCACGGGGTTGTTACGTCGGACGGACTCTTCGACGGGACCGTGAGCACCGACGGTGAAGAAATTTACATAGAGCCAGCCAGCAGGTACTTTAGAACTAGACGAAGCGAGTCACCCGACGTCGACGTCGACGCTGATGCTGACGCCAGTCCGGTATACCACACGATCGCGTATCGCTCTACCGACGTCGCGACGCCGCGCCAAGAGCACTCGTGCGACAGCGAACGTCTCCATCGAAATGGTAGCCTCAAATTCAACCATACGTAAGTAACAGAATAAGGAATTGAGATCGAGACTAGAAATTTCACCGATGATCCGAAGAAGATGCTTGGTTTTCCTCTTTTGTTGAAAAAAAAAAAGAAAAGAAAAATTATGAAAAATAAGACAATAAGTCGAAGCTGTTGAGAAATCGAAATGATTTGTAAATCGCTTGGTTTTATTCAGTAAAGTATAAAATAATTCCAATTATTTTTATTTATATTTATTTCCACCGCAATTGTTTACCGCGAATAATCCGCTTCTATATTTCGGAATGGTAATGTAATACACCCTCGGAATTTCTAAGGATCGAATTATTTTTAATTTGAGTACCTGGGCTCACGAAGGGTGGATCACCGCAGGGGTAACTTCGAGTTCTCTATGTTTAATCAAAGATTAACTTCCCGGGAGTTCGAGTCACGGGTCTCTGTGTAATATGCGTATAGAATAAAAAAAATAAGCGAAAATGAAAAAGGGAATGATAGAACCATGGCTAATTACGTTGAACATGCGAGCTTCGAGCTCAGAGCTTGCGGTTTCGACGATAAGAAAATCCGGAGCGGCCGGAGGACAAGTTTATAAAAAATTATACACCGGGAAGTTTCGCGTTGTAAATTATCCTCGACAAATTTTTATCCGATTAATACGATAAGGAAACGAGAATAAAGTAAAACCGGTGAAAGAAAAGCTCGTAACAAGCTCGATCGGCGGTCGTTAACACCGTGACCAAAATTAACCGGTGAATGGATATCGTCGACCGCCATCTACAAAGACGATCTTTAAAAATGATCTGCTCTAGTTTCAGAAAAAACGAGGCACCCTATCAGCCCAACACCTCACAGCCGATCTACCAGCACCTGAACGATGGAAAGTCTCACGCAAAGCCCGGCTTTTATCCCAAGGATGCTCGAAGAAAGAACCCAACTGCCAGCTCCCACAATTTAGAACTACTCGACAAGTAGGTTCAGCAATCTTGCATTCGAACGGGAATATATATTCAAAGACGTGCTTCTCCGAATTCTATACGAACCTTTTAGACTGGGAGAATAAAAAAAAAGAAAATAAAAATAAAATAAAAAAAAAACCGGGGGATGAAGAGAAAAAATGGGGGGAGCTTATAAGGGAATAGACGAAGAGATGTGTAAATATATATACCGTTTATACTTACAGCGATTAGTTGTTTAGGAAAAAAAATGAACTCGTCGATATTTTAACTTCTGGATGTTTAATACCTGTATAGGTATATGATATATTAGTCAAAGCTTAGAACGAGGAGAAGAAAAAAGAAAAATGGGGGGGAGAAAAAAAGTGAAGACAAAAAACTTAATCCGAGTCATTAGTCTTTCGGAGAAATATTTTTAGCTCGAGACAGGGATGGGACGGAAGGGAAGGAAAAGTTGGTTCTTTTACCCCGTGAAGAAAGATAGGGCCAACTGTATTTTCCCACAATTTTGGGTGGTTCCTCTGGAATACCGTGCGCGTTGGTATATATCCGAACGTTTTATTAAAGCTCAGCCCAGCTTGCGGTCGCGGACCACTTAAATTCGTCGCGTCGTTTCCGAGAGGAATAAACGTCGAATAACAGAACAAACGTGGAAATACAAGAGAAGAAAAAAAAGGAGAAAAGAAAACGAATGAAAAGAAGTGAAAAAAGGATTTCGAAAATCTTGCCTTGATAAAAAAAAAAAAGAAAAAAGAAAAGAAGAAACGGAAAAACACTTGTTGCGCTTTTTAGGTACGCGTATACCTACTCGAACCCGATACAATTAAAGCTTCGCGTTTCAGCAACGAATTACCCCTAGTTCAGAATAATTTTCTACGTCAAGATTCTAGGATCTCGACTCGTGCTATTTGACGAACACTCGACCCTTAATTACTCGCCTAATCCTATAGATCATTCGAATTACTGTTCAGACTATACAGAGAGAGGTACACCAGAGTGCTTCGCAAACGGACCTCGGTCGACCCGAAAAAGACTACTTGCATGCTCTACCTTCAGGCTGACCATACCTTCTTCAACCACTACAAATCCGAGGAAGCTTGCATCGAGGTCATGACACGCCACGTTCAACGGGTCAATGCGATATACAGATATACCGGTAGGTCATTCTTTTATATCCATTAAAATTGTCGTAGAATTGAAGTAGGCATTTTATACCTATATACGATTACGCGAATTTGCCCTCATAATTTGAAATTATTTGACATTTTATACTGACTTTGTTTCCCACGGATCCGAGTCTGTCGAAAAAACGGAGTCGCCCATTTGGTCGAAACTTTTTTCTAAATTCGGAGGGAATAATTCTGAGATGATATCCTCCGGGGGTGAATCAATAACGCGGAGATAAGGTCAGCCTTTTTCTTTTATCGCCCTGAGCAAGCGACACCTTTTTTTTTTTTTTTAATTTTTTTTTTTTTCTGCAAAAGTGACTCGAAATCGAAAATCTTCGTGTCTGAAAATTGAATCGATCGAATATCGTCGGTTTTCCCAAGAAGTTTTCACGACTGTGGAATATTCCCTTCGAAATTTAGTTAACTTTCGAATGGTATTTTTCTCGCTTTGACACGGCGAGAATTAAGAGCTTGTTTTCATCCCCGATCGAGTGTGTCTTTGGCACGTAGCGTAAAGTTTTTCGAAACTAATTAAAACTTCGGTGGAGAGCTGTTTGTGCCGAAAAACGAGAGTTGGAATCCATTAAATCAACGGCTCGCTCGTTCGAATACATTTTTTTATTTTTTTATTTTATTTTTTTTTTTATTTCATTTTTTAGTTCAGTATAAAGTACCCATGCGCCGTTCCGACGTGTTTGTAAATACAAAATGTGGATTGGTATACGGTCAAATATTTGCTTGCCAATATTTATCGGCCCCGTTGCTTAGCTTCGATGCAAAAAAAATGAATAAAAATAAATAAATTAAATATAATAATAATCGTACTGAATATGTAAATGTATATAAAAAATGAAAAAGAAAAAAAAAAAAAAAGAACAACTCTGAAAAAACATTTCAAAATAACTCGAGACACTTAAATTCTACGAGTATACGCCGGATTGAAATTGTCCCAGGAATTCATTTAGATACGAAATAAATAAATTCTTTCACAATCTTGAATTTCAATTTATTTAATCTCACCGGTCTACCCCCATTGCTACGTACAGCGAATGTCTTATTACGTTGATGTACAAGTAAACTGAAAGTGGCGTAAGGACGCCATCTTGTCTTAAGCAAACAGCTTTTACCTATTTGATTTTAAATTGGTTTTTCCGATGTCTCTTTTAGTTAGATTTTTCTTATACTTTTTGGGTTTTTCTTCTCCTTTTCGACTACCTCTATATATACTCGTAATACTTGTGAAGATCGTTTATTATTTACGATAGCTTATATGTGCATGCACCGTTATCGCCCCTCCGATTCGTTGCAAGCCTCACACATCTACATCTTCATCTACACATATTTCTATATTTTATACTCGCGTATAAGAACTCACGGTGACTTCGCGAAGCCCGAGCTTTGGTCGTTTAGAAATTCTTTGGATATTTCTTATCTCGAAGAACCGTTCAAAGCAGATACTTCCATGAAATATCTTTTACCCAGTATACGGTCATCAGAATACATTTTCAACGCGTTCAATATCCCCAGGCGACTTTCACCCACGACAAACGTGCTGCAAGCTCTGACTTTTATTCTCTATATAGTATACTTTCTTGCATATCTGTCTATATACCGCTCTTACTAAAATTCTATACATACGGGGATGATAAAAGGGTGAAGGGGTTTAGCTTGGTACCCTGACGTGTAGAAATAGTGGTGGTTCATTGTGGCGTCTGTAAGATACAGATAATTTAAGAAATCGCGCTTCCGCCTGTATTTAGGCAGCCAACTACACAAAGGCGAACACTGGATTGTCTTTTTCTAGGCGCACACGACCGCTGAAGAAGTTGCAAAGCTTTTCCGGTGCGATAATAACAAAAATCGATTACAGGCTGAACTAACTAACTCTTCGGTACAATGTATTCGTCCGTCAGAGTCGTAGTCCAGTGATTTTTGAACTGAAAAAGTGTCGTGACTCTCTTCGGCGGTGGGTACGCCTAAACCAAGGCAATTTACTGTTCGCCTCTGTTTAGTTGGCTGCCTAATTGCAGGCGCTAGCGTGACTTTTTAAATGATCTGTACAATTCATAATTTCTCTTTCAGACATTGCGACAAACCCTTTTCAACAACCGTCCTTAACGCATGTATGAAATACAAAAGCTTTCGTAAATTTTTTATCAATTTGGTGATCATAAAACGAATTTTCTTCAAAGATTGACCGAGATTTTTGTTATTTTCTTTAGAAATGTATGCAAGCGATCCTGTATATCCGGTTTAGAAGGATATCGTTGAGGGTAGGTAAGTGTGAGACCGGTGCGGATACATTCTACAGGCTTAACCACTCGTTTGGGTTCTTTTTGCGCATCGGCCCCCTTTCATCCTTCAGCTTATGGGTCTCTACATTATTTAGTATTTTTACGAACCCTCATAAAGTTCGGGGTGGCTTTAACTTGAGCCGTACCTATCTACCCCTTACGTAGGTAAGGGTACCTTGTACTGTATACGATTCTCCCTGCCCGTGCCGTACCTACCACCCTTACACGACGACGGCTTCAAGAGGTATCCGAATCTATCCACATAGCGTTGCCTCGGAGCAGGGAGGCGAGTCTTTCAATTTCAATGATATCGCCACCAAGTTAAGCTGATTAAGGCAAACCAGAAAGTCCTAATCTTTAGCTCCGGGCTTTTTGCAAGCGCCTTTTCAAGCGCGAAGGAGAAACGCGACCTGACGAATAACAAAATAAATATCGCTGAAGGAATTGATAGCGAAAATAGTATCCTGGAAGCTTTTTTACAGCCCCCATTTTCACCCCTTAAGTAAATAAATCAACTATAATTTATAATTTATAACCATCTGATGATATTTCGTGCCACAGTTTAAGTAATTCGGTGTTATCCCTGTTATTCGGACGGTGATACATCGGCGCAAAAGTGACAAAGGATCACCAAGTTTGCGTGACCCTGTGCCATTTTTAGAGTTTTCTTTCCTTTTTTTTTTTTTAATTTTTGTTTCTTTTTCGTTTTATACTGTTTTTTTTTTAATCCTGGTTAGACAGCGTGATTAAATGCTGTCGGACACGCCAAGGAGGCTTCCGTATATCTGTGTCCGTGTCTGCAGATGGAAAGCACAAACTTGGCTCGACGAGTGTCCGCTGTAATTTGATTGCCAGATTAGAGTCTGCTCAGTAATTTCTATATATAGTACCTTTATAACCAACTTTACGTTACCTCGGAGCTTTCTTTAACGGATTACCTTCTTTCGATATTCGCACGAAACTTTGACCGGTTTTTCAGACCTTGCAATCAGTCGATTGGTGCTTCTGCAATGGTTTTAGAAAATGAACCCTTGCACGCAGCCGAAAATACTGTATCATTAAATTCCTGGCTTTAGTCTTACCTCGAAACCCTCAATTTAACTTACGTCGATACCGAATCTATACACCCCAGTCCGCAGACCTCGATTATATCCATAATTTGAAACCATAAACGTGTTTGAACGTAAGTAACGAATTTAGTTTCATTGTTCGTGTCCCGAAAGGAAAAGGGAAAGGGAAAGGTATAAGGATTAGGGAAAGGTGGGTTGGACTGTGACGCAAAGATTGTGTGAGGGATTCATCGGTGTATCCGATCTATCGCGTGCGAGGTAGATTCCAGTCCGGAGTACTTCCGCTTTGCGTTTTTGATCAGATACCTATTTCGTTAAAATTAATAGCCCGAGGAAGTGACAGTAAATTATTTTCTAAATCATATGAAAAAAACCTGCTGTATAATCATCGCGGTTAATTAATTACCCTCGTTCTCTATGACTCTGCAGATTTTAACCAGGACGGTCAACCCGATAACATCAGCTTCATGATTAAACGTGTCAAAGTACACGGCCACGATGCTCTCCAAGATCCTACTTATCGTTACACCGGAAATTACGGCGTCGAAGAATTCCTTGAACTCTTTTCTGGTGAGTATCAGAATAATTTTATCGATCATTCACCGCCATCAACTATTTACTCAGCTACTCCCACGTATACCTATATCTATATATAAATACATGTGCGTGTCTCTACGTATGTAGTGCGTCTGAAATACGATGGTTTACCAAATTACGCTTTTATGGACTTTCTCCACTCATTACTTCCGTAAGTGAAAAGTTATGATATTGACGATCGAGAATATGAACAATCATGTCTTAGGCTATGAATTCCCACCATTAAAAAGTAAACTTTTGGCTTTGACGGATCACCGCGAAGGGATTTCTGTTCGGTCACTTGGCAAAAGATTCTGGAAAAACTAATTGAAAATAATCAGCCCTTAAAGTGATCAAAGAGAAATCTATGAGCTGCGATCCGTAGAAGGTGAGAGGCGACTTACTAAGGGTGAGAATCCATAGGTTTGAGAAACGTTCGTTCATATACTTTCACGTGTGAAAGTAACGAGCGATCGGAGTTCCGAAAAAGCTATTTTCGAAAACAATAGATCAGTCTTCGATTCCTAGTTCTCAGAAGGCTAAAATTTCAAAATATGGCGATTGGACTTGACAGTCGAACGAATTAATAAATAATAAGACTGATTTTGTCGAAAAGTGAGAAAAGAACGAAAACCCAGAGGGAGGAATAACCTTTCTATCCATTTTTATACACGCTATAATATGGGTTCGGTCTAATGTTTGAGTATATATTAGGCGCTGTATCGATTCCCGTTGATGGTAACGCGTAAATACGTGAAACGATGTACCGGATTATCAATAAAACTATGATAACCGTAAAAACCCTAAAGCTCCCTAGCGCCGGTTTTAAAGTTCGATATCGAAAATCCTCCGCACACCTTGATATCTGGTATGGTGTACGACTAGATGTTAAACGGTGCGAACGAAATTCTCTCTGACCAACAAGTGAGTAGACGGGTTTAGCATCATCGAGCTTTATTTAGCCCCATCGTAGGGAATCGCATGCACGTGCTTTGCCTCGCCTCGCGTACGTTCTCTTCTATTTTCTACCCCCACATCCACATCCACATCCACGACCACCACGACCACTTCTACCGTCAACCTCAACCTCTGTTTTCCACCCTCACCACTAGCTCGAAGTTTCGCGGCAATATCGAATATCGGAAAACTCTGATAATCCGTGTTAAGCCTGTAGAAAATTGTATAGTCGTTTGGTATACGTTATAGACGATGTAGTACCTACCCACCTACCTAGCCACCCCACTCTCTGGTTACTTATTCCTGACTTTGACCGGTTTATTTTACCCCAAACCACGTAGTACGGGGGTTGAAATAATCCCTTTATTTCCTTCGGGCATCAACCCCTTCTCACAAGTATAAATCATTAAACTTACAATCGTTGTGTAAAGAGGGTATAGTTAACGACAATCCCATACGTATATAGTTAGGCGGAAGAAATTCTCTTCGGCTGTTTAAGCCGGGGTAGAATTTCTAACGCAATTACAATAATAATATCTCAGCGGGTGTAGTACAAACAGTCGAAACAGATATGAGGAAATGTGAGTTAAATTTATGGAGTAGAAGAAATACTCGCGAATCCTTCCATCCTCCTCACCAGTTGAAATCCTACTTGAATCGTCCATTCAATTCTATATCTACCCTATACGCGGTTATTTACATCATAATAGGAGACGGCTTAGCTTTAAGCGGATCAGTTTAATCCAAAATCCGTTCCTCGAATTTCCCCATTTTCATTCCCTTTTTTTTTTACACCTGTAAACTGAAATAACATGATTTTTGAGCATGGGGAAGATCGTCAAGTGACAATTTGCAATATTTTTCGAAAACACACGACCATTTAGTTCTAGGGGTGAAAGTGCCATCGCAAATACCTACCAGGACGTTTCTGGGTATGTATATTTTCCCTATGGAGAGGTATAAATGTGTAGGTGGATCGATTCGTGCCTGAAATATTACACGATGCCTTTGTTTGGTTGAACAGTGGACACTGGACAACGCAGTGTTTTCGAAGAGCAGTTTTCGTGTTATCGGCTTGTTAGTTCACGTCAGCCCGAACGTTTTCCCCGAAACTGTGTACATATTAAACGTTGAACTTGAACGGAGTTTAGCAACTGGAACGCGAAGCTGGAGAGAGAGCAAGAAATGTTGAAATTGTTCCCTAAGAATTCACCGCGTGAAATTCAAGAGAAACCAGCGGTCGTTAAGGAAAATACGTGGGGGTATACCTCGAAAGGGGATATTTTTCAGAGACTAGTAGGAATGTCCCAAAAAAATTCTTCGATAACCCTGCAGTTTCGTTAAAAAAATTTCAAAGTCAAAGCTAACACTTTTTGATGAGATTCCGTCGAAATGAAACCACTTATAGCCAGAACTAAGACGACCCACTGGTTTTGTTTAAGAGAATCAAAAAATGGGGGTAAAGGAAGTTTCGGAACTTCTAAATGTGGCAGAAAAAAAAAGTTGTCCGTTCGTTCGATGGAGGTTTGTCTTCTGAACGATTAAAGACCGAAAAATCTGAAATCGAAGAAGCGGTTGATGCAAGTCCTTATCCGAAAAGTGGCTTCACTTCGTCTGCGTTCAACTTCGAGAGGCAATGGCTCACGGATTCTAACTTTTAGTTGGATATGCTTCAGAAGACTGGTGAACTTCTGTAATGAAACCGAGTCATCGAACAATTTTTTTGGCACGCACAAGCCCTTCGGAAACACCCGTTCTTGAGGAATGTTTAGCGACTCGAGTGGAGCATACCTGATCCTAAATTAACGAAAGGGATGAAAAAATGAAATGTAAAAAATGGGGTGAGCGAAGTGTCGTCTACACCCACTCGAACAACTGTACGTATTCATGTCTGAAGAGTGTTGGACCACCTCATGGAGGAAGTCCAAATTAAACTAGTAGCCATGCCAAATCTCTCCTTGCTTTATCTCACCCCTTGCAAATTCAACGGCGATTGAACTATCGCAGCTTTTCAAGATAAGAAAGTGGTGGAAAAGGGTGCGGATATGCTGATATAGAAACTAGCGTCTGTATCACAATCGCGTAATCGTTGAATCGTAGTAAACTCCGGATGATTGAATATGATTTTATTATTACCGTCGTGGTTTGATCAAGAGCGTAGCTCCGTGTCGAAAGACCAGCAAGGGAGACCTTCGAAAGTCATTTCCCACGGGGTATGAACGTTTCCTGGTAGGAAATCCTAGACCACATGGTGATCGTCCTCGTTTTAGTACAGCGCTATCCCTCAGGAGTCTTTGCCGAATCTGCATACAAAGCAGTTTCCAAGGTGTTATAATACTGGACACCACGACGACCTGGGCAAAGTAGGTACATCTACCTTCCTACCTATCTATGAGAGAGAAACAGAGAGAGTCGTATAACAACCGACAGCCCGGAGATTTAAGCCTTGGGATTTACCCATTGCATTTCCCTGGCACGACGCGGCTCTATTCGTCTGACAGCATCACCGAGGGGTAAGGATCGGACGTCTAAATCTCAATGAAACTGAGATCTCACCCTACGGTATGGGCACCTCGCTGATCGTAGCATAATATAGTCCGCCATCAGCGATAGCGATTTACTCCACAGGGTTTCATCCCCCTAGCTTTGGGAGACCCCCTCTCTCTCCACTAGGTACCTACCTATGCTGGTTATGCTCTAGCAACAACGAGGGTTGCTAGGACTTGGCTTGCCCATCGTGGGTCAGGGTGAGTTTGGGTAGCTGGACTACCGGTGCGAAGCGAACCATAATACCCCGGTTCATTGCCTGGGCCGATCGACCAGAAACGCCACAATGGGTTGAGCACACCCGCGATAAGCGAACAACACGCCGACAATGATAATAGTTTACCGTCCGCGTTTACGTTCGGTTTGGTTTGGTTTGGTTTGGTTCGGTTTGGTTAGGTTAAAATTCGGTGGGCTAGTTCGGTGCCGTTTTATTCAGGGATGAATTTTAACCCCTTCCTCCATTCTTATCGCCCTTTTACCGTTACACGACGTAGTTACGGGGGAAAGTGTTACTCAAAAATGGACAATAAGGGATCACTTATACCGCGGATATGTCCCACACTGGATAAAAATCAGGAAATAGAACCGGGGATTGTATTAAACTCATTTTCAGACGTTAGAGAGGCCAGAAGTTTAAGGGTGAAGTCGGTCCACAGAAGTACAAATTTTCTGCCAAAACTTGAAAGCAGTCCCGACTTTTAGAACCAAAGTTACAACGTTTTGTGAATCTGACGAGTCTTCGAATTTCAATCAAGGGTGCGAAAAGTTCGGAAGTAACGGCTACGTCCATCCTTCGACCTCGAAGATGAGGTCCGTCTCAGGGGACCGTTTCTTTTGTTGCATAAAAAGTACCCCAAAGTTGCGACCCCGATAATTTACCTAAAATCGTGTCCGATTAAAAAGTAGTATTTTTTTCTTTTTGAAGAAGACATCGAAAAGAAGAAGGACTAGAGAATCCAGGTTTGTTTTTTGAACCTGGGAAAGACTGGAAGTGAATTTTTGAAAATTACTGACTCGTGTGTCTCTGCGTAAACTAAATATCGAGGTATTTTGAGGCGGAGGAACGTTTTTGAAATTGCTCTGATTCAACCCTTGACAGGTACTTATTCTACGATAAATTTTTCTCGGGGTGAAAATAACGGTACAGAGTACAAAAGCGGGGAATTTTTAATTTAAAAAGGTAAGGGAATATACATGTATATATAGTTAGAATCGTAAAAGTCGAAATAATAATTAGGGCGAGAGCGAGAGTACTTGTCAAGTGAGACTCTGACGTGCCTTAAACGAATCATTCAACGACGTAATTAGTGTTTACAACGGAGGGAAACGTTTTAGTAGGCAAAGCTCTAGGTAATGGCCTGAAGGGAGAAGCATTTATCCGTTACATTGAACGCGCTACGGGAAGACAACTTGAATACAACCTGAATACAAAACGTTACTCTAATCGAGAGTCGAATTTACTTAAACGAAAAAAGCACCACGATTCAGCTTTCAGTCATTATTCATTGAAATGAAAAGAAGGGAGGAAAGAAAAAATGAAAGGAGAAAAGAGAGAAAGAAAGAAATTTCTTATAGCCAGCGAAACAGCAATCTTCGCTTTATCCATTTTTTCTCTTCTTTTATCGTCGTGTAAAAAGCTCACGTCACTTCCTCCTCTCGTTGAATTCACATGCTCGCGTGTCCCTCGCGGTGAGTGGTTCTTTTTAATTTTAATTCTCGTGTAATTAACAGTATATCAGAGCCGTACCTACTATCGCATATACGTATAGCGTAAAGTCGGATAGCGTTATTCGCGTGGCATTTCATTTCGCGTTTGTATGTACTACATACATTTACAAAAAATAAATCAAAGACAGAGAAATTTCCTGGACATAATAGTACCCTGCGGGTCGGTGGTTTAATTTCGGAAATTCAACACCCAAAGCTATTTTTCTAGCCAGCCTGCAGAATGTCCGCGGATTAGAAACCGGGACGAAATATAAAAAAAAAGGCAAAGAAAGTAAACGGGCAACGCGCGGTTACCGCAACTGAGTTACGACCACAATTTTTATTTAATTTAACTCGTTCGCGAGTTCTGAAAATATGGAAGAATTTTTAACACACGAACTCCCCTTTATCAATTTATTATCGTTCTATATCTCGTTGACAAATATTTGAGGAAATCCCGGCGTTCGAAACATATTCTCAATTTTTATTCACCATTTTCATTTCGGACCCAAAAGGATTGAATAATATTCATTAACTTTGAAAATACGAAATATATAGAAATAAATTCATCATTTCTTGCGAAAACTAGCGAAGCATGTTCCGAATTTCCGGCTCACCTATATCCTATACCGTAGAATAAAGTTCATCGTCCAGGAAATCCGATTTCGGTAAATAACTAATTCAATCCGAACCATATGCGCGGAGTTTCTCATGGAATTAGTTAGTTATCCCATAACTATCGAATCCTACTGCTACTAAATTAATTAAATTCAATTTCCGCACTGTATCCTTTGCTCCGCAGCTTCATAAGCTTATCAAATACATTAATTCAGGAACGAATATTTGATAGCTTATTAACCGGAGATCTCTGATTTTATCTTACCTTCAAAATTAATGTTGAACTTAATTAATGGAGGAACAGAATCCACGATTGACACGCGAATCGACTTCGTCTCCCCGCCCAGCTGTTATTGAATATTTCAAACTATATATACCCATACCGTGTACTTATAGATTATAGGTATATAAGTGTTTAGGAGAAGTATGATTGATGAGGAAACTTTATTAAACGCGGCGTTGGAGAATGGAAGTTTGTCAAAGGCAGCCTTATTAATAGCTCGGCTGTCACTTGACATTGACGGGTCGCGCCGTCTTTCATACTTTGCTATTGAAGAGTGGCTAATTTATTATCGAATGTCATTTTGCCAATATTTCGAACTTCCGAACCGCGTGTCATTCAAATAAGAGGAGAGCGAGCGAAAATGCGCGCGGAATAAGCCAGCTGCAGTCTAGCTCATGCCAATAATAATTTTCTAGGGAATTAAATTCCTACGAGGAAATTCTTGATCATGATTGCTCGTGAAATCTGGTTTAATTTCAATCGGATATCTTCTCTCTGGATAAATGAAAACTGTTCTATTTCATGTTTTCTATTTTTATTATTTCTTCAAACTTATATAAATTTATGAGCAGATTGGCAAAGTTAGACGAACCTAGATCCTCCGTTCCCCATATCTTGGAATCCAGCCAATCCCTGATTAACCCAGCTTCTTACCGAAGGCAATTAACTCGCGGGAAAATTGTCTTAACTGAGAAACCAGCTTTTCAACTGAAGAGATTGCGAGATAGAAGGAGCTCAGAACTCGATGAATATAACGAGGCTGGGATTATAAGATAAATCAACAATAATTTTATCCACTTTTAAAACTACTCTGAGGACTTCTCCTCGGGAAAAACTGTACCTATTTCTGTAATCGATCGGAAAGTTTCTCTCCTTGATAGCTCGATACGTATACGAAACTTGGGATGATAATAATTGGCCGAAAAGATTTTCGTCTCGTTTTCGTGAAAACGTTGCCTCGCCGCTGAACGTCCTTTTTTCCCATAAATCGTATAAATTATGATAGCCTGTTTCTGAAAGTAGTATAATTTGTTCCAGAGGAAGACTACGACGCGTTTTGCCTCTCTTACATGTTCACCTATCGAGACTTTGAGAAGGGTACATTGGGATTAGCCTGGACTGGAGATTTGAAAAATGCCGGAGGAGTCTGCGAGAAAAATGGGGTATGTGCTTTTACGTTAGGTCTTATATAAGTCCCGGGAAATGGATCCCAGGAAGTAGTTTTCTGAGTAGAACAGAGCGCATGCATATGCACATTGAAATATCTCGAAACTCGGTTATATCTTCTACGTAAATAAGACAGCTCTGGCTAAGTATACAGTTCCTATATAACATACAATTCCGTCGAGTTTCCGAGCTCCTAATCTCACTGTAATATTATGCTAAATATATATGAGGCATTGCATAATTTACCCAAGGAAAGTAAAGGACATCGTCAAAGATAGACTAGACTGACGAGTACTCTGGCTGACTAGACGATACGGAAACGTCGTGCTAAACGATTCTGACGTAAGAAAGTCCTTAGTCTAGACATTGTGGATAAGTGGCTTGTATAGTAATTTTCTTTTTATGGTATACGTAAATCCCACGTGTCTTAGAGAGTCTACGAGATTGAAAATTTCTCACATCAGCCGGCGATAATGTCACAGATTTACTAGTTTCCGATCAATTCCTCCTCGTTCAAACGAGAAAATGAAATCCGTATGGGAAAGAGAGAAATTAGAGGGCGAAAATTATGGTTCCAGCATTACAGGGGGAGCATGAAATCGCTGAACACGGGAATAATTACCCTCCTAAACTACGGGAAGCACGTGCCTCCAGCCGTATCGCACGTCACGTTGGCCCATGAAATCGGACACAACTTTGGATCGCCGGTAAGTTAGCTTCACCAGCTATATATAGATAGACAGATTTCCTCATCCCTTCGGCTCACGATTCGTGCCCAACCTTCAACAACCTCGAATTTCCTCATCCCACTATTCTCATCCTCATCCTCATCCTCATCCTCATCCTCATCCTCATCCCCATCCCCATCCCCATCCTCCCTTGGTTCCTTGTACCTCTCACCGCTCCGACGCCGCCAAACTTGAGCGCTAATCGGTAGCGGAGTTGGGTGTTACTCCGGCATAGCCTATGGAATATCAATGAATTTCAGACGCCTGTGTTAAGCTCAAAAAGATCCTACCCAGCACAGAAACTTTTACGAATCCTTGGTGCACGTCGAAGGAGCCTCTCGTACACTTTTCTACACTTTTGTCATAGTTTATAGCGCACTTTGCCACCCTGCGCGTATCGCATTAGTCTAAGTCAAGATACCGTGAGAAATTGGATGTGGTACTCCGCGATGAAGCTTTGAGTATTCCAAATACCGAACGGGAATACAAAAGACAGAAAATTAATACCAAATGACGAAAACTAAAATCGGTAAAACCCAACGATGTCAATTAATATTTTCCACCTTTGACTGTGAGCGATTTCTATAACGACTCCGGTAGGTCGGGGCGCGACGTAACCCGGGCAATATATCGCGAGTAGAATCGAAAACCCATACAGTCGTACGTCATAGAAGTTCAGTTCTACCAGATGTTGCCAGTCCTTCACGTCCACCACCACGTAACATCCCTCGGTTCATACCCAGCACTCTCTCTCGAACAGATTTGACATTCGCTTCGAGAAATTCCAAGTTTTCCTCAATTTCTATTATACCTATGTACATTTACTAACGATTTAGCACGACCCGGACGAATGCTCTCCCGGAGGTGAAGACGGGAATTTTATAATGTTCGCGCGAGCAACTAGCGGGGATAAACGAAACAACAACCGATTCAGCCCTTGTAGTTTGCTGTCCATCAATCCAGTCCTGAACACTAAGGCACGATCTGCTAAGGGATGTTTTGCTGGTAAGTACATTCTTTGATCTTATATGTATATAGATCAAACCACATGTGTATATGGGTGATTCCATTCTAACAGTGTCTATTAACGTCTTGTACCGTTTGCTCTCACTGGTCATCCATCAACAATCTATTCATAAAATTTTTGTATCAATACGATCCTCATGAACATATTTCATCGCTTCTTTCGTATAATATAACTTGGAGTCCGGAGAAAATTTGCGGTTTGAATCACTCGAATGTCAGTACCGTGTCAATTGTCTATTTCTATAATTTACCTATGAATTCATTATTTTCTTTGTCGCGATAAATGATCCAAACTAATTAATCCATAAATCTAATTAATGTTATGATACAATTCATAAATAAATGATAATACGATTCATAATGATTTTTCCGAAGAATGTCTACCAAATTTATTTTATGTCGGTACCGTGGATGAACGAGTCAGTACCGTGGCACGGAAAATTTAATTTTTACAATAAAATAGAGTAATAATATGCATTAAAAAACTGAAAAAGTTTAATTACAGAATCATAGAATTTTGAATCAAAAAAGTAACAGTTAGAAAAGAATCACCGATATGTGCTACTTGGGTGAATGTGTTTCAAAGAAAGACGTTGGGGGTGGTGCAGAAGGGATCGGGTCGTAAAGTGGAAATATTCGCAACCTCTATCGGTGTACAGCTCCTTCACTACGTCGCCTCGAAACAAGATCAACTTGGCGAGATAAGCTACTGTCATATAAATTCGCCCGATTGCGTTCGAATATTCTCGAGCAAGTTGGGGGTTAAGACCGTTAAGACATGGATCAACTTGTCCACTGGTTGGTACCGCGTCGAAAGGAAGGAGAGTCTTCTTCTCTTCTCCTCTTCTTCTTCTTCTTCTTATATTCGGTTCGAATTTTTCGCAAAATTCAACGCGAACTCAACCCCACGGATCGGGATACGGTTTCCCCGGTGAAGAGGGTCAGTCCCATCTACCCCGCTACGCCCACTACGCCAATAACACCGGGTGCTATTCTACTAGACTTTCCGCTTTTGCTCCTGTAGCTTTCCTTCCGCTCTTCTTTCTCCCTATTCCTTTTCCTCCTCATCTCCTCCTTACTTTTCCTACACTTTTACTCAGCCTGTAGGGCCAACCTCTCCGCGACCCCGGCTCACTTCCTAAAAGATTTATCCTCAGACCCCAAATCGTCTGGCCGGAAAAATTCTCCTTTTTCTACTCTGAGTCCTCCCACTTCCTATAGAGTTGTTCAATGAAACTCGTTAAACAGGATGCGCGATGCCCAGTCCTCTACCACGCTTAGAATTTCATTCCGAAATCCCGGGAAGAGGATCAGCTCATAGTCTTTTTCCTAAATAGTCGCGAAGATCAGCGAAGCGCAATGATTGCAATTTTTATCGGTACAAAAATCTGCATCGATTTTTGTTCCAAAGTATTGGAAGTAGTCCTGGTGGTACGTAGGAATTCAGTAGAAGATTCAATTAATTTGAGAAATCAGTCGAAACCGACCTTAGGGGTTATAGGTGGACGTCGGCCGGAAGAAGAAGGTTTGAGAATCGAGCGAACATCTCACCGGTACATTCGATTAGCTGTAACAAAGGCGTAGCTAATGGACTGTCTATCCAGCTATCAGATCCACCTTTTGTTGACTTGTGCTAGCACGTAACTGATTGGAACAAATCGAATATCTACTTCACGGTCTAAAGCTATCCGTATCGTACACTAGGTATAGCTAGTATATGCACTTATGTTTCCTTCCTGGTACCTAGTGTTGTGCAATATGTACGAAATTAGGTTTGGGTACAAGATAAACATCCGCGTTAGTTCGTCGTTCTGTATTTGGCAAACTCCAACATTAAGATCTCGTAACATCCTTCCGTTTACCACCCGGACCACCGCGAGTGCAGCAGCACACAATCAGATATCTATGAGGGTTCGAGTTTATTGGTAGTTGGAATGTGCACGTGGTATGCCATCCTCTGCTACTTCACCTCATCGTAAGCTACGTCGAAGCGGTACTTCGCGGTGACACAAGTTTATTGGGAAACTGCATAACGCATAGACCAGTCATCCCATCTCTGCAAGTACAACCGGCTTCAAAAGCTCCGACATCCTCCTTTGACGCCATTCCCCTTCCCGGTTTTGTTTCCCTTCATTTGCCCCACGGCTCGAACCAGTCAGGTATAACGTCAGGCTAAATAACCGGGTTGGGTTAATCACAGTGCCAATCAAAGCTAGATTGCCTATTTGCACGCACATCGATCTTCTCTCTGATGCAAATTCATACGTGTCGGTTAAAGGCACAGTGGAAGAAATCAAACCCCCTGAAATTCCGGTCAATCCTATATACGAACCCGTTAAAGTTTTAGGAAACACTGCATACGTCAGGGTGCCCGAGAGTATTGGAATCCGCAAAGTGATTCGGAGTGGTTGCATGCGGAGAATGGAACTGTGCTGACAGTAGCGTGTCTCAGTTGTGGTACGTTTTCTATTGATGAAACTGTGGGGAAATTCCACTTCTGTACTTCCCTAGATGGGAAGGGCGAGTACCTGGAAGTCTTTAGTACGACGTGTCATGCATATCTATCATTTAGGAGAACGAATGTGCCGTTGAATGAGGCGAAGCTCTTCTTCTAATCAGGTCCCTATCGACGGTGACTTTTCAGAATTGTTTTTCGGGTCGTAAGTCGATCACTTTCACAATCAACGACAACTAATATCAGATCCTGAAGAAGTTCCAGAGCTGTGCACAGCTGGAACCAAATCTCCTTTTCCCTGCCACTATATCTTCGTCGACTTTACAGTGCGAAATACTCTTGTCGCTAGGCACTAGATATTCCGAGATAGCCTCCAGTCTACTGGGAATTCTGGAGCCACAATGTCTCCAGCACGACAAACATACTGCCTTGTAGCATATGCAGAGTAAAATTTCATCCTCGAAGCTTCTCTGGAATAGTCTCAGCGAAATTCTTCAAGGAATTAATAGAGTGAAGATCCCTAGTCTTGTTTTCAGATTAAGAGTCTCTTCAGCGTCGTCAATTTCTCATGAAATTTGTTTGAATCCTAGAACCGCAGTCTGCGTTATGCGGAAACGGAGTCGTGGAGGAGGGCGAAGAGTGCGATTGCGGTTGGGAAGAGGACTGCAACGATCCATGCTGCCATCCTCAACGACGTCATCATCCAACCCACGAAATACCGTGTCGGTTAACCGAGGGTTCAGTGTGCAGTCCGAGTCAGGTAAGTCGGTGGTTTTACTGTAAAAAGAGAGACAAACTTTGGGGAACTCTCAGCTGTCGCCATTCCCTATACTATACGGACTTGGTTCTTCTCCCCAACCGAAACCAGCCCGAGATTCGTTCGGTGAAACGATTTAGAACGTTTTCCGGTACAACGTGACTTTCCCCGTTTGACCTGATTTACGTACGGTCCCTTCCTCCGGGTTCTTTCTCCATTTTTTCCCCCTTTTTTTTTTTTTTCTTTCTCTCTTCACGTTTCAAAGCGAGATTGATAGGAGTTGACGAAAGATATTGCAGGGTTCACGGTCAACATTGAGTAGAGAAAATATAGTTCGAGGAAACAGCGGCCTTAGAAAAAAGCGTAACAAAAAAAGTGTTCTTCTTCTTCTTCTCAGTTTTTTTTTTTCCCCTATTTTTCTTCCCCCCTTGATTCAGCCAACTGCTGAATCATTACCAGCCTCACCTTAATATACTGTCGAAATTTCTACCCCAACGCACGATCATGAGTTTAGTAGCTATCTTGCGTGTGATAATCAAAGGGTCCAAGATTAATACAAACTTTGGCACAAACTTGAGGGAAGTTTAGTGTGTATCAGCCAACCCAGTAGGCCGCACGCAATTTCCTGTATACTGTTTGTTCCTCGGTCGTACTTTTACCAACTGAGAATATCTGGAGCAAGGAAGACCCTCTGTTTGCTCGTATTTTGGAACCGGGACAAATGAGCCGGATTTAACGAGCTGCGAAAGCCTTTTCTTCGTCATTTTCGATCCGCGAAGTTTAAGGGTAGACATATACACATGATTTCGTAGAGAAAGACGCGAGTGTATGTATCATTTTGACTGAAAAAAAATAAGGAGTCGTAGGAAAAAGCAGAATTACACGTAGCTGCGTACACAGGGAAAACCCTGAAGCCGTTGAATCACGGCGTGTACCTACATCTCTGCTACGTACATTTGCTGGTCCAGTTTCTAGCCCAAGTAAACCTAGGCTAGTCATAGGATCGTGTGGGGTGTAACATGTTTACTCTGTATAAACATGCAGCCTGCAGCTACTGTGTAAACTGTCTTCCGTTAGCCGGGAAACTGCGACAGCAATATACTGGCTCTGTGTATGAATGATGAAAGTTTTCTACAGAGAACTGTCATCTTGTCCGGAGGATCGTGATATATCTGTGCCAGGTTATTGCCTGGAGATTAAATACGGTATAAATTCAATTCTCTGTTTTAGTTTGTTAAATATCAAAGGCGACACGTAACTAGGTATGTATGTATACATATCCTACGGGATGTAATCTACTCTGTATCTCTTATACCCAGTTATACCCCTACGTTTTCTTCCCGTAAACGACTTAAGGCCGCAATCTATCACCATTAAAGGTAGTCAAAGTTGGGTTTATATACCCGGGTAAGATCCGTCTGATTTACAAAGTGGTAAGATTAATTATCTTATCTCTTCCTCGCCTTTGGACCGAAGTTTCATCCGATATAGAAACCACCGCGAGCTACCGCTTCAATTCATTTGATTAATTATTCTCATTTCCTCTACAAACACGACCGACAAACCTGTCGGAAAACGTTAGAATATGGAACGTCCTGCAGGACGAAGAGAGGATTCCACCCTTATGCACCGATGAATATTAACCACAAATAATCTACTCCATCGACGGTATTTTCTTCGACCTCTTTTCTCTACCTTTGCATACCTAAATCAAGAAAATTGGATCCTCAGATAATATTCTCGCCCACACAGAACTAGGATTACTCTTATTCATTTGACATCCTTCTAGCGATCAGTTACTATTCCCAGTAATCAAAGTATCGGATGTTGGCGGGGGTAGATAGACGGAGGGATTTTTTTTATTCTACCTATACCGAGAAATATATGTAATTGGAAGAATCGTTGGATGAAGATGAAAATAATGATGCCGATGAAAAGGTAAGGATGTAAAGTCGGGGGATAAAATGGGATGAAATTTTCAGTACGATATACAGAAACGGTTTTCAACGTCGCCCAGAACTTCCCGGGGCGTTACGTAACGTACATACGTCTCGGTTTGAAAACGGAAGTTGGTGCATTAAAGGCGTGGGGGGGTGTTTCGCAGAGAGTAGGAAACTTTGGAAGATTCCTGGTACAGAAAATACGAAGAGAATATACCGCGATGGGGATGGATGGTGGACTGCAAACTGTGCGAACTTGTGGCGAGTCGGCCATTTCAACCATTTCCCGACCTACCTACGATAGGACAAGATAAATGGACTACCTTTGAAAAAGTTAACTTTTACTATACGTGTAAACATACAGCCTTTTATCAGCCCCTGAGATACCGAACGACGCTGGATGCTCACGATGTACTAAATGCACTAAGACCGTGCATATACGAGACGAGGGCAACTTTCGCGGAATCGTGGCGGAAATATTCGTCCGGATTTTGTAATAAATTTTCAGTTTACTTCGTTTCGTTCTTTTTCTATCGTATTTACGTATTCGATCAATCGAAGGTGTGATTTTCGTGTCAAAAGTTCAATCATAGATGTTGCGCCTCGTGTCTGCGCTGATTTCTATTTTTACTCTGTCGAGATTTTCATCCCTCGGATCAAATACTATTGACCCCCCGTCAAATGCAAACTTCGTGTTTTGTCAAGGGGGAAATCGATCACTCGATCGTTAACAAAGGTCTTTTTCACACAGGCATTATACCGATGCCCATAGTAACACGACCACTTTTCTTATTCACTCGTGTCGCAGGGGCAACCCTTTTTCACTACAGAGTTCGATACGTTACTCTCCGGGTTCTGTACATACTCGGTGAAGCCTGAACGAACCGGATACTTCAGTTTTTTTATAAAAAAAAAAATGCCACGATACAACGTTGACCTTATCACGTAAATCAAGAAAGTAACTTCAAGTTTTACTTCCGCGAATCAATGTTTCAATAACTTCACTTCGGACCGTGGAGCTGAAGTACGTACTTGAAAGAAGAAATCAACTGCTTAGCCAATAACGAAATAAAAAGAAATTGAGTTTATTGAGTATCACTCGGCGATGATGAGTTTCAATTTAATTTAATTACCAATTGGGCTTAGGACACACCGGGAATCCCAATTACAGGCAATAAAATAATTACTCCGATACCCGAGGAATCTTTTTCCCAAAATAATTGGCATCGAGTACCGATTCTTATCCGAACCAAGGATCGTCGACTTCAATTTTCACCTACAGATTTCGTACCAATTTAATTTTATAAAAAAATAATTCACGACCGTTTTTTGATCATTGCTGTATTGTGTTGCGGGTACATCGATACATCCGATTTTCTATGCCCACCCGGTAGACGTATATACATGTATATGTCACGGGTCGGAACAGCGGAATGGTAATCTGAGGTACACGACGGTTCCGAATGGCTTGTATCAGGAGAAGCAATCTTGTAGATGATAATGGTGTAGCTTCGCATAGTTGCAGGCTTAGGCAGTCTGATTTCATTAAAATTCCGTCTTTTCGGTCGTTTGGGGATTTCCGGGCAGAAAAAAGATGTTGTTAACCAAAAGTTGAGTTCAAGTTGAGGTCGAGCTCTGAATTTTGTAATTTGGAAATTTCCGGAGTGAAATGTACGATTAGGCTCGTGTAAAGTCTATTTTCAATTCAGTCAACGTCGTCCGGTGTCATTTATCCAACGACCGTTTCTAGATGGTGGTTTTATTGTTTTTTTTTTCTTCTTCCCCGCAAACGGTTAACTCCGGCTTTTCCATGATTCATTTCCGTAAGAACCGTACAGCACCCTGGGCACCCTTCTTAAAACAGTCTCAATGTTTCTTTTGTCTCTCCATTTGTCCTGCAGGGCCCGTGCTGCACCTCTGGATGCAATTTACGAAGCGGGGACAAATGCAGAGACGATAACGGATGTCGGGACGCGAGTTTCTGCGACGGATGCGGTCCCCAGTGTCCGCAATCCATCAACAAACCCAACAAAACCATATGCAACGAGGAGTTCGTCTGTTACATGGGAGTGAGTATTTCATCCCTTACCAGTATACTACCTCATATCTTCCTATTCCTCATTTTGCAACCCCCTCATTTCCACCCTCTGACGTATTGATCTGCCAGCGCGGATTTACGTGTGTATAAAACGGTTCACAGCTGTTACTCTTCGGCGAAGGTTGGTATATAGGTATAAGGGTGACTTAGGCGAGAGGTCAGTGTGTCGACAATGTCTTAAAATTGTCAAATAAATCCGAGCTGTTACCAGCTCTCCGCGATCTGTCACGGAATACAACGTTTCGTTTTCCTTTTTTATTTTTCCTTTTATTTTCGTCAAAGTATTGTTATTACCTCGGCTTATATACCAGGGTAAAACAAGCGGTCCAAGACATTCCAACGAAACGGACGATCGTCAAATCCTGCGAACCATTCCACCTCTTAAACTCCTGAAACCCGCTCGCTGTAGGAACTACTACCTACTATCTCAAACGAAACGAGGTGAAGTTAAGATCTAGATTAACGAATACCGAGATACGACAACCCTCTTTGTTATTAATCTTGGGATAAGTTAGGAGCCACGAATTACCCAAGATTGCGAGAATTGTTCAGAACCAATCGGAGCTGAGAGAATGCGAGGTAATAAATCCATAGATCTTCGATCATTTGTCTCTGGTTTATTATACAGTGAATTATTACCACTGTTATACCGTTCTTGTGGTAAAAATAAATTTCGGTGGTAAGGGAGAGGGTGTTTCCTGAGATAAACTATTTAACCAAGAGTTACGAGAACATGGTAGGTTATACGTAGCAGGGTGTCGCTCCATAAATTATCGGAAGACAAACGGAACACTTGTAATCGTAGCGCCGCAAAGTTTCCAAAGTTATAATGGCCAAACTCCTGCAGCGACACCTTTGTGACATCATTGTCCACACCGAGCGTTAGCAATAGCGAACTTGCAATACATGCAGATCTGCCTATTGTACTTGCAGATTAGGAATCGTCTATTGGGAATATTGAACACCAAACACCAGACTCTGGCCCCCGTTGCTGCTCAACTATTCATCGTCGTGATATGCGCTTAGAAGCTGCAGGACAACCCCTAACTCCCGTGACATACCTTCACTTGCATAAATCCTATACCTTTCCAGAAACTGAACTCGTATTAGTGTCTAAACCGGAGCTGGAAGCTAGGTCTAACTCCTATAAGGATGTAATAAAGTCTTCCAGCTCTTAAGCCAGTGAGCTTTTATTTGATTTTATTTTATTTTATTTTTTTCTCTCTTCTTATTCTTTTTTACTGACGATCATTCGTCTTCCGGTACTAACTAACCTGGCCACATTTAATAGCTTGTTCTTAATTAAGCCAAAGAGTAATTAGGAGTGGAGTAAGACCCGGAATGGTTTAGTGGTCTCTAACCGAGTCTCATCTTCGTCTATAACCTTTTTCCTTGCAAGGTTCAACGGAAACTAGAAGTAATATGTATCTCGAGTATAAAGGACGAACAAAAAGATGTAACGGTGACATTTTTTTTCATTCTATCCTTTCAGGAATGCACGGGAAGTATTTGCCTGGCTTATGGTCTCGAGTCCTGCCAATGTATCGCAGAGCCTGACGACCCGGTAACCAAAAGCTGTGAGCTGTGTTGTAAAATGCCTGGAGAAAATCAACCTTGCCTGTAATAAAGCCATTTTCCGATATAGAATTATTTGACGAAAATTATCTTCGACGCTGATTCTACTCTGTCCTTTTTCAGCTCATCTTTCGTATGGAATTCTCCGCCTTACGATATACCAGACATGTTTTCTAAGCCGGGTACACCGTGCAATGACTATAACGGTTATTGTGACATTTTTCAAAAGTGTAGAGAGGTGAGAATCATTGAGAAAATAAATAACAACTATTTTCACGAACCTTTTTCCATTCGAAAAATATTTTTATCCTCAGGTTGACCCCAGCGGACCACTGGCAACTCTCAGACGACTTCTTCTCTCTGATGCGAGCTTGGCAACGTTTCAAAGATGGATCGCTGACCACTGGTACGCCGTTGTCATACTGGCCTTAGTCGTGCTGATAGCTTTGGTAAGCGGAGATAATGTCTTGCATAATATATTTGCTTTAATGATGAATAGAAAAGAAAAATGAAAGAAAAGAAAAAAACTGTTCCAGGACTTGTTAGACGAAATGTATGTTGGTTTCCGAGACCGGGTTTCATAGGATAATAACTAAAGTTTATGGGCAAGAAGCCAACGGCGAATGACTCGAATCACGAGTGATAGAGGAAGTCGATTTCTCTAGGGGAAATGATAGGAGTTCTTGGTACCTGATCTGGGATCTTGGCTTAGTTAAGCAATACAGTACAGTATAGTGCCTACGTGTATCTATACACGTAAGTAGATAGGATCTGGTTCTCATTTCTGTATCATTCGGGAGTAGTTGGGAAATAGCTTCTTGACTTAGGAAGATATTATTTGTAATTGTGTAATATTTAGCGGTATTCACGGTCTCGCGAGTACCTATGTATGTATACTACGTATAGCCGAGGAGAGAACGCGTATTCCTCCGGAGAGTAACGCCAGGATTAAGTCCTTTGAGGGTGGTAAGTGGAAACTTGGCAAAACCGTATAATGCTAGGGATAACAGAAACCTTAAGGTGAAGAGCAGAGCGCGAACTCTCTATCTTCGGAACATCGCTCTTCCCTTCTCTCTGCGACCGATTAGGGTAGAAGTTAGTTTTATTCCACGACCTTTACCTCATCGGCCGAAAATCCAAATTGGATTAATTGTGTAATATATAAGGCGGGGGTATATCTGATGCTATACTCGCTCACCTTAGCCTTGTTTGGATCATATCAACACCCATTAGTTGGGATTAAAGGTTATACCACAAATTAGCTCAAATTACACGAATAGGTTTACCTACCGGAGCGCATAGATGGGTTACAGTGATCCTCATGCTACCATAGGCTTGCGTGATTACTTATTGTCGGATATAATTTCTTCCTTTGATTACGACCGAGCTTATTACTTCACCATTTCTTATTCTAAAATCGTTTAAAAATTTCTTATCAAATTTCCGAGGAGACGATTTAATGACTATATAAACGCAAACTCGTTACCAAAATGAATCACGAATCCATCTTTCATGTTGATATTTACTCAGATGCAATTACCGGCTTGATGGGGCCTAATTCGTGTGATTGCGAGCGGTTTTGATCCGATCTGTATTTATCAAAGGCAGGATATTCGGTGTTCTAAATCTGTGCAAAACTAAACATCATTGTATGTATGTTACCTATGCAATATCAGTCAACACCCACGCCCGAATATCGGTGCTTCTAATTAGCTGCTCTGAATTGCTGGAATAGTTTTGCACAAAGGTGACTTTGGCGGACCTAATATTCGAAGGGTTCAGATACACACGAGCTAAATAGAGACCCTTTGCTATTATCTGAGTATGTACATCTACGA
The DNA here is from genome assembly GCA_963966615.1 of Tenthredo amoena. Classification (NCBI taxonomy): domain Eukaryota; kingdom Metazoa; phylum Arthropoda; class Insecta; order Hymenoptera; family Tenthredinidae; genus Tenthredo; species Tenthredo amoena. The sequence goes on along the minus strand of OZ016492.1, from coordinate 1,680,872 downwards.
CACACGATTAGACTTAGTAAATTCTACGCGATTATTCAGACAGCGAGATTAAAACGCCGCGGGAATCCAAGGTCGGCTAGTTGCCGAATTAGAATACCTAGTCTGTCAGATCTTGAGACTTAATTAACTAATTATTTTCCACGTTTGCTAGTTTCAATTTATTAGCGAAGCAAACGCGTGGCGAATCTTCAGCGAATTATATCTATACCAGCTACCGGCGTACGCCGAATTTCGTTGAATAATTACATAATGATTACGGATTTGTTCCAGGTTACCGTTGCGAGACTTTTCGGTAGGAGAGCCGGTTCACGGATCAACAAACTTTCGGGTTTGAGTGGCGGAGCTTCCGTTACAGGGGAAAATACTTTGGATGGAAAACAAGGGAGTGAAAAAATGGGGAATCCCGTTACTCAAACGAGTGGGAAGATCGGACCGATAAACGTGACGAGGATTAAGAAGAGAATCATTGAAACAATGAAGACGATTACGTCCCCTAGGAGAAGCAAGGCATGCCTAACGTCTGATTTCCATATTTCAAAGCTCTTCAATTTCGTATCAAAAATAGAGGCTAAAGATAAAGAGAAGAAGAATCTACAGTCTGAGAATAAGGGGCTTAAAAAGATATTGGAAATTGTTAGAGAAGATGATCGTGGAAATGATCAAAGACTTTCATACGGTGTAGAGGAAAATGACGGGGCTGTTTTATCGCGAGAAAAATCAAAGACCGTTTTTACTGACCGTGAAAAAAATGGGAATTATTCGAGCGTGTCTAAAGATGAGGACAGAAATATGACCGGTTTTAAAATCGGTGATCAAAAGACGGCATCGATTCCCGATTCAGACCTGAAGAAATGTTCGAAAATGAATCTATCCAATCCGAATGAATTCGGCAGTGATTGCCAGGAAAAAGGAATCGGAAATTGGCTCTTTGGTCTTGGATTAGGCGGGAGGAGTTTCTGCAAAGATAAAGCCGAAAGAGTTTCGCAAAAGTATTCTACCTGGAGTTTCGGTAAGAATTTTCGAAAGATCGACAAGCTGCGTGGTTCTCCAAAATCCAGAAGCTGCGCTCTAACATCATCGCAGACTAGACTGCGAGAAAATAATCAATCCGCTGAACCGTTGGTAGAACCTGATACACCGGAAACGCCAGAATCGCCAGCGGAAGTTACCGGGTCCCGAGTCACAACGTCGGATCTTGTTGTGCTGCTTCAAGAAAGTTAGTGAATTCTTTCTAAGCTCTTGATAAGTAACTATTTTCAATTTTAGTGCTTTGAAAAGGGCGTTTGAAACGTCGTGAAGGAAGCTCGAAGAACTGAAGAGAGCCGAAGAAGTCAATTGGAGATCCGAAGTGATCATTTTTATGATGTTGGATCCAAGGTGAATAAAAACTATGAAGAAAAAAGACTCGTTCCTTTGTTCGAAGTATTTCTAAATAACTTAGACGTAACTTGATTATTAGTTTAACTGTAACATATACATAATATATTATACTATAACGTGACGCGAGGGAAATGAATATTTTATCTAAATAGATGGAGATAGATTGTTTTAGGAATGTATTACGTTTGAAAGAATAAATTGTTATTTCTTTATTTGAAATTTAATCCTAAAATGTAAATCTGCAATTTTTCCTCATATTATATACATATTATATACCTTATGTATGATTGTGCGCAATGTGTTTTGTAATTGGAAAAGTGCAGATGTGGTATTTGTACATATTGTAAATATCGAAGTTGATTGCTATATCGTACCAGAGTCCACTATGTAACTGCGTAGTTCATATCCGTTAATTTCGTATTAGTTACGTTTCGTTTATTGTCACCAAAAAAAAAAAAGAAAAAAGAAATTAACAAAGTCGAAAAACGCAAGATGAGAAAGCGATTCATTAATTTATAGGCAAAGGTGAATGGCTCCCTGGACTGACGTTGCGAATAACCGATAGCAAATCTCATTATTATGTATAGAAGTGGACCAAATGTAGAATACCTAATAACCGCATAGCTGTAAACGAAAAAAAAAAAAAAAAAAAGAGTAAAAAAAAAAGGTCACTGTGTCACGAAATAAAATATACGTCATTATTGGTACAAATATAAGTCATTTATGTAAACTGAACCCTTCCTTTATCCTCAGAAAAGAAAATTCTATTCTAATAATAGGGAATCATAGTTTGAAGTTATAATGAATATAATAATTGAAGAAAGGAACGGTGGGAGTAAAATTTATAATGAAGTTTATACGTTGAGGTAATACAAAGGGGATTAGAAATGTTGAAATGTCATTTTGAGTCTATAAATTATTGCGTATCAACATCTGATGAAGTACGTCTCATCTCGCGTAACGTTTCATCCGGCTAGCGTTCCCCAATCTCCGGAGTCCCTTGCCCAATTTCCGGTTTTTATCTATATCAAGCTGTAGGCGTGCGTATATATACCTATATATTTATTGAGTGCTGCTTTCTATCACGCAGTTTGCTTAAAGCCGACAGTCTGTCTGCAGATAATGAAATTCTTTATTTTAACGTCTGTCGTACGAAGTACAGCTCTAATGCTTTCAATTTTACTAAAAAGAAACAATAAGAGCTGAAAGGATCGGGAGTGAAAGCAAGAAGGACAATACCCATTATTTTTCGAATTATGAATAGGAAGAAGAAATTAAAACGTGATAAGCTTTCAAGCTAATTGAATAATCATCCTATGCAGAGTATTATTCCATGTATGTCGTCTTCTGAAACTTGGAAAATACAAACAAGATCGCAAACAAGATCGGCCACTTCACGGTGGTATAACGAAAGACGGATAAATTAATGCAGCCCTTACTTGGCTGTAGAGCATACGACTTTTCAATTTTTTTTACATTCGCTACTCTACATCCTATCGAAATAAATTCTACAATTAATAACATGCGAGATTAAGAACGAACTCCGTACACATAGATCAGTTTGACGAGATTTCGGGATAATCCTCAAGTTTTTGTAAAAATATAAAAGGGTTGAAAGCCTTGCTATCTTTTCGATAAAAAAAACATCCTCATAATCATAATTTTTAGAATAATAACGATACAGCAGTGCGCCTAATGCAATGCAACCTGCAGACCTTTTTCTAGAATAGGTTTTGGATCACTATGTCCGTGTTTTGGATCAATGATGCAGAATACAGTTCCGAATTGATCTGCAGGATGGCGAGACAAATCGGACTCAGAAGTAACGCTCTCTGCTTGTATGGTCGCAGCTAGGCGAACTACTTTAGCCGCAACCAAATCGCAGCGGCCAACTCAAATTCTCAACCTCATCACTAAATTTCTCGCTTATCACTTTTTGATCGGAGCATATTATCATAAATAGTATTAATAAGAACAGTATGAATGACATAAAAATAATAAGAATAGTATTTATACCATACGAATATACAGCAATTCTATTTCGGTAGGTAAATTTAGACACTATTTGTATCTCCAAACTCACTTTCTCAGCTCGATTTTCCCCATTAGAGCCAGCCGTCGTGGCTGTACGCTGTTGGAACGCTGTTGGTGTCTCGTTTTGACTGCGATTGGAAGTTCGGAAAACGCTCAAAGTAAATACGGAACGCTGCGGTCGACCGTGTGACGTCACACTCGGCAGTACTGGCAGTACTCCGATATTTCTGTTTGTGAAGTTTGTCCAACTTGTTTCCAACTTCGTACTTCTTGAACAGTTCGAAAGTGTCAAACTGATAGGTTAGAAACCATGAATCTAGACCTTGAGTAACTGTAACTATTGAAAAAAAAGGGAAAGAAAATGTAGAGAAAATAAAGAAAGGATAATAACAGAGTGATCATTTTTCTCGAGAGTAACTCAACGATCGTTCAATCAGATCGTTAATAAGCGTCAATAAAAATAAAAAAATAAAAAAACTAACCATGTCTTTTACCAAAATATCCTCGACCCAAATCCATCTTTCCCATTACAACCCACGCATTTTACCGCTACTATGAATGAATGTGAAATAAAGAAGAAATATTCAGTTTTTTAATAAAAACGTACTGAAAGAAATATAAAAACAAATTTTCGAACGATCATGGCGAATCCACAGAGCAATTCGAACCCTCCTTTTTACTGGGAAACAACGCAACCCTCCGTTGCTCAGAATGTCGGTTACTATCAGATACCTCCTCCTAATTTTCCGCCACCAAATTTTAGCCAACCTCCGCCGATCTACAATCTACCACCTCCCGTCGACCCTGAAAATAAACCTTCTAACTTATCCCAACAACAATATAACAGCGGAGTTTACTCCGTATGCCCAGCTAGCAACTCTTACAACACAAATCATCATTCTTATCCGAGCCAAAACTGTCCACCAATGAATTATTCCTCCATTGGGCAGGAAGGATATCATTGGAATCTGAACAATTGTGATGAAATGATCAACGAATGGGGTCCAGATAACACAACGTCTGGTTGGGGCCCTGAGCTGAGTAATTGGAGCGAGGCTGGCTCCTCTCGGTCCAAAACAACGGGGAAAAGCGGCTTTCGAAACTATTCGGAAGGCAAGAAGAGCCCAGGGTCTAGAAGTTCCTGGAAAGGAAGTGACCCCTGGGCTAAGGACCGAGCTCTATATTCAAGAAGGGAAAGAAAGAGGTCTAGAAGTTCAGAAAGTCGAGCTTCAAGAAGCGGGAACAGGGAATACGAGAGAATTAGTAGACGGCAACAGGAAAAAGGGAAATATGAAGGATACGGAAGAGAGAGGGCAGCTGGGAAAGATAATTGTTATGAGAATTGGGAAAGCGATAGACGGAACAAGGGCAAGAGGGAATTTCACTCTAGATGCAGCTCTAGGGCTAGCATCGACTCGGAAAGATCTAACGTCGATAATAGAAGCAGGAAGAGATCTAGATCTAGAGAATCGCACGCTTCCACTCTGGCCAATTCTGCTGCCAAGCAAAAATCTCTGACTGAAAGGGACCAGCTTCTAGAAAAGTATAGGTACTGCCAAATAGACTTGAAGCAGCCCAAAAATTTATCGATTAGACTCTCAGAGCATGAACTGTGATAATTAAACGAAAAGAAATATTTGTAGCCAGTTTATTTCTTCTTCAAGCTAATAAACACTTTCTATTTTCTTCAACAGGCGTAATTACTGCGCGACTAGCAAAGACATGGAGAAAAAACTCGACGAATTATCCGCTATGGGACCAGAGGGGATTATCGAAAACGAGAGAAAGGTCTGGACTCGTACAGCGCCAGCGGATCTCTACTATGCGAGGGATGAATCGAACCCAAAAATTATGATCGGAACACAGAAATTGATTGAATTATGCGATATTTTTAAAGAACTGCTGGTCGATAGATCTAGCGCTGCTAGAGCTCTGCAGGTATATTCATTTCGGAGCTTGGAATTATTTCTTAAGAAGATATTATAACATTTTGTATTTAATTTTGATTGATTAGGAAATTTTAAGTTTGATTTTGAAGCGTGAGTCAACTTATGAGTTAATTCTGTATGCTTTTTTTCAGCCTCCGTACGAGCCACCGCCTAGGAAAAACAGAGCTAGATTGTGCCGGCACAAGACTGAAGCTTGTAGCAGCTCTTCTTCGGATAGCGATACCTCAATGGATGAAGACGATAGAACGATGGAAGAATTAATGGCCAAGAAACAACACCCGCAACGTTTGCATCCAGAAATGTGGTTCAATGATCCTGGGGAGGTGTGATATTCACTGAAAATTATTTCCGCTAGAATAATACATCGTTCGGACTCCCGATTTTTGGATAATTTAACTTAGGGGAAAAATATAGCGTTTTGAACCCTCTATTCCTATTACAAATTGAGAATTCGTTCATAAAGTAGTTCTTAAAGAAATGAATCGTTATTTTTTCAGATGAACGACGGGCCTCTTTGCAGATGCAGTGCTAAATCGCGTCGTTCTGGTATACGGCACGGTATTTACGCCGGTGAAGGAGTGATAAAAAAGTGTGAATTGAACTCTAACAACGCAGACAGATTATTCCATTATCGTATAACAATAAGCCCGCCGACAAACTTTCTAACTAAAACACCAACTATCATAAAACACGACGAACATGAATTCATATTCGAGGGATTTTCTATGCTCTCTCATTTCCCACTGGTCAAATTACCAACATGTAAAGTCATTCGCTTCAACATCGAATACACTATTTTATACATAGACGAAAAGTTGCCGGAGAATTTTACTATCAGGGAACTGGATCTGTTTCGTAAGTGTGTTTAGTCTGAAACCATATTTACCTTTGTTTGAAACTAATGACACATACAGCGATTGATATTAACTTTCTGTATTTCAGAGGATTACTTGTTCCAAGAGATACTGGAGTTAGTGGATTTTGATCTACATGCTGCGCAAGACACCTCTGGTTGTGGCCAGTTTCATTTCATGCCTCGATTTGTAAGAGACTTGCCAGATAACGGTCAAGAAATTTTATCAATGAACGAGGTTTTGAATTACTTGATTAAAAGCAGTAGCTCTCTCATCGACTCTGAGGATCTTACCAGACTCGTCGATATGCCTCAATATAAGTGGCAAAATTTTGCTGACGAAGTTAAAGGCATGGTCGTTACTTATCCTGGTAAAAAACCCTGCAGCGTTAGGGTCGATCAACTGGATAGAAGCCAGGACGATCAACCTCCCGGCGTTATTTCATACCCTGAAATTGTACATTTCGGGATTAGACCTCCGCAGCTTAGCTACGCTGGGAATGCAGAGTAAGAATCGCCTCTTCAAGGATTTTAGATTCTGAAATTTTTTGTACAGATTAAAAGAAGTCAAATTTTGTCTGTTGTAAACTAGAAGAAATGGGTTTTAAGTAATTTATGAAGAAATTTAGACTCTGAGATGCTGAAATAATGTTTTTGTTTGTTGTAATTTTAGCTACCAAAAGGCGTGGAGAGACTACGTAAAGTTTCGTCATTTGCTAGCAAATATGCCTAAGCCGTCTTTTGAGGACAAAAGAAAGCTAGAAGCTAAGGAAAACAAGCTTCAAGAATTGCGAACACAGAGTAAAATGAAGCGAGACGTAACGGTGGACGTTAGTTCCGAAGGATTTTATCGTACGGGAATAATGTGCGATATAGTACAGCACGCGATGTTAATTCCAGTTCTGGTCTGCCACCTAAGATTCCATAAGTCTTTGGACATATTAGAACGGACAATTGGCTATGAATTCAAGAATCGATACTTGCTGCAATTGGCATTGACGCACCCTAGCTACAGAGAAAATTTTGGCACAAATCCCGACCATGCTAGAAATTCTTTAACAAATTGCGGTATAAGACAGCCAGAATACGGCGACAGAAGAATACATTACATGAATACACGAAAGCGAGGAATAAACACTCTGATAAATATAATGTCCAGATTTGGGGCAAGGAGAGAAACCGAGTCTTCTATAGCCCATAACGAGAGACTAGAATTCCTCGGGGACGCAGTAGTCGAGTTCCTGACTTCGATTCATTTATTTCACATGTTTCCTGACTTAGAAGAAGGCGGACTAGCCACTTACAGAGCAGCCATTGTCCAGAATCAACACCTGGCTGTATTAGCTAAGAAATTAAACCTTGAACAATACATGCTCTATGCGCACGGCAGCGATTTATGCCACGATTTAGAGCTCAGGCACGCCATGGCCAACTGCTTCGAAGCCCTCATGGGATCCCTCTTTTTAGATGGGGGAATCGAAGTCGCCGATAAAGTATTTGCCGAAACAATGTTTATGGAGGAAAACGACTTGTCTTCAGTCTGGGTTCATTATCCTCGGCATCCATTACAGGAGCAGGAACCAACCGGAGATAGACAATGGATACCAAGCTTTGAGTTATTGCAAGTATGTATCCAGAGGATTCTGGTTTCATCTGACTCTAAAATGATTGACAATTCTTATTCTCCCTCGTTTTTTCTTTCCAGAAATTAACTAAATTCGAGGCATCGATCGGCGTGGATTTTCAACACATTAGATTACTCGCAAGAGCTTTTACAGACCGTAGTATCGGGTACACTAACTTGACTCTGGGATCAAATCAGCGATTAGAATTCCTTGGCGATACTGTACTTCAGCTAATAGTCTCTGAATATCTGTATAAATTCTTTCCCGAACATCACGAGGGGCATTTGTCAGTGAGTATATACCTCACTAGCATAAACAGCTCGATGTTCAAACCGCCTGATTCATAACTTTCTCCCCAACAGCTTCTGCGGAGCTCTTTAGTCAACAATAAAACCCAAGCAGTTGTTTGCGACGACTTAGGCATGACTCAATACGCTTTATATGGAAACCCTAAGGCAGAACTTAAGACCAAAGATAGGGCTGATTTGCTCGAAGCATTTCTGGGAGCTTTGTACGTCGACAAAGGCTTGGAGTTTTGCCACGTGTTTTGCGACGTGTGTTTCTTTCCGCGGCTCCAAGACTTCATCATGAATCAGGATTGGAATGATCCTAAAAGCAAGCTTCAACAGTGCTGTCTTACTCTCAGAACTATGGACGGCGGCGAGCCAGATATACCGGTTTACAAGTATGCGATCGCTGTGTCATACAGCTTTCACATCCTCTGATGAAATATCTAATGACTTGCTTTAATTCTGATCAATTTCAGGGTCATTGAATGCAAAGGACCAACTAATACCAGAGTTTATACCGTCGCAGTCTATTTTCAAGGTAAAAGGTTGGCCAAAGCTTTTGGCCACAGCATCCAGGAGGCTGAGATGAACTCGGCAAAAGAAGCTCTAGAGAAATCTCAAGGTAAGCTTCTGACATTTCCCCAAACTTGTGTAAACTGTAACTTTCACACTCTTCCACAGATCTATTCCCGCAACTTGATCACCAAAAACGTGTTATTGCAAAGAGTATGAAAAAGCAGCAATGGCCAAACAGACAAATGCTTCGGGCAAAGCCTACAAAACCTAGCGACCGATCCGACGATTCGGACTCAAGCTTGAGACGCAACAGACGCAGTCGGAGCAGGGAGCGAGAAAATTGTGACAGGCGATCGAGGGATCGATACGATAGTTCGGATCGAAGATATAAAGAGGCGCAGAAAACTTCTGAGAAATCTAAGGGGAACAGAAATTTTGATAAGGAGAGGGATACACGTCAAGATCGGCGCACGAGGGAGAGATGTGATAGCCGAGATTATGAAAGACATAACGATTCTAGGACGAGCGAGAAGAGTCGCAACCATAGAAATGAGTCTGAGAACAGATATAAGGACTATAATCGGTGTTCGAGCCCTGAAAGTCGCGAGGGATATAATCAGAGACAGAATAACTCTAGGCAAAAGAACGAAGCGGAATGTTCAAGCGCTGAGAGATATGATCGCGATAAGAGCAATTGGAAGGAACAAGATCTGAACAGCGATCATAGAAACAGGGAAAAATATGAAAGACAGGAGTGTAAAAATGAGACAAAGCAAAGTAATTTTGGCCATGAGGGTGGTAATCCGAGTCCAGGAAGTGATTATAACAATTTAAATAGCAGGAGCGAGGACCAGGATTTTGGCCGTGATCAGGATATTTATGAGAATGATAGAAAAAGGAAAAGGTCTTTTGACGAATGTAGAAGCAGCAGCGAAGACGGTAATATACCGGAACAATATAAAAGCAGCAACTTTACTAATCGGATGGAAAAAAAATCGATGTAATTTTGTAAAATTCAAAAAAATAAACCCCGAAAGTTTTTACTACACAGTATAGTACCGCAATAACAGCTAGCAAGAAATAATACCTGTAAATAGCTGCAACGAATTCCTTACCAAATTATACATTAAATTGAAATTTAGCTAAGCCTTAAAGCAGAATGTGATCTATTCGAAGATTGATTGACTGTAGTATATTCTGCGAATATTTTCAATTATAATATCGTCATATCAAATCAGTATGAGTTTTCTTTTTACAATTAATGAAGACAAATAACTTTCATTCTAGCTCTCCTATAATCATCCATCTTTTAGTAAAACAACTAGTCAAATTAACAATAAGATATTAACTATCGATCCAGTCTATTGTTCAAATATTTACACATAATTACATCGCGAAACGAAACTAAATGATTCAATTAGTTAATCGTTGATCTATCAATATCGGGCTATCCTGCTGCAGCAGATATCGATTATTATTAATAATTTCTTGAGTCTTCTTCATGTTATCAAGTATGTATTGCAAGTCCCAGTGTTTCTTCAACAGAGCAAGTTCCATACTAAATAATCCGTACTGGAAGCACTGTATCTGTGTACAAGTAGCCACGCTATGCATCTGCATTCCAATTTCGTGAATAATCTCCTTTAGATACATTTCGTATTCGTTGATACATACTATCTCTAAAAATTGACAAAAATTCATGAATAATTATCGAATCAGAGACACAATAATCCATCGCAGTCTTAATTACCTAAAGTAAACTCTGGGAGTTTATAATCCACACATTTTATAGCGTAAACCATTGGTAACTTGCTATTAGCCGGTCTGATTGGCCCTTGGATTGCCAATTCGTAGGCAGCTTGAGACTGCATATCGACACCACACAGTCTAAAGTAAATAAAGTTTATTAAAATCTGATAAACATGGAATACTAAAAGGTCCTTTTTTATAAATGAGAACGAAAAATTGAAGAAGATATTTACTCAAACATTTTCCTTTGATGGGAGGCCTGCATGGATGCACAGATCGCGTCTATCGTAGCTCTCCTAATTGATTTGTACGTTGCTTTTTCAACTATTTTACCAGACTTGAAGAAATTGTCTGTGGCTTGTCCCAGGATTCCTTTAACTCTGTAAAATCTAGTAGGTTTTGAGTCTCTTATACGGTTTACTGTCTTAGCTCCTTCGTTTATACCGATTAATAACACGCCAGATGTGTCTTGCCCTAGATGGTTCGCCCATGATAGCCTAAAGTCTTGCTCTTGGTAGCGCGGACCAACTAATAAAGGATGATCTGCCCAACTTGGACCGACTTTTACGATCATTGGCTTATTCGTCTCTCCTTCTATACTCACGTGCTGGCGAGGGGGACGGACTTCTAACGCGTTTAAATCTGTAGTGAAAAAGTAATGGAAGTTTTTTGAATGAGAAAATTTAAGTTCTTTCAGTGTTCTTAGTATTTCAGAAAAGTGAAAATATGGTAGAGATATCGACGAAATGGAATTAGAATTGCTAATTTTTAAGTAAGAATTGATAAATCTAACCTCTGCACAAATGGTTTATCAGCGTAGATCTCGTAGTACTTAAGCGAAAACCTGCTGGTTTAAAAATAGTAGCTACACCGTTTAAAATCCTCCAGACTACTGTAGCGTCCGATGTGAATCCCATTGTTGTGCGAAAACTATTAACTCGTAAATATGTATCTTAATGTATGTTTATTTATACAACATTGTGATTGAGGTTAGGAATATGTTATGTTGGTTATGTTATTATATTTTCGAGCAAATATCCATCGCTCATCTCTAAGCCAATCGGTTTTAAGAATGCAGTTGATACAGCCAATGGGGAGATCGAATTGATGACGACACGGGCTACGGACCATAAGGCAATAGCTGCGCTATCTAGGAGCAGTAGAGACGGCTATGGCGCTGAAACTCGTATAATTCTCAATTTACATTGTGGCCTTATGATGGTAGCTTCCACTCTATCCCATACTCCTGTACTCTTTGGTCTGCGCATTTTAATGATCTATGTTATGTTTACCGTCGCCATTTGTTTTATCGGATTGACAGGAGTAAGGAGTTGTTGAGGGAACATCCATCCGCCTTTTAACAGTAGCGTAGTTTATAGTCAATTATTATTGAAAGATAACAATTAAACCAGTGGCAGTATAGTGAAAATTGACTAGTTTAATTATCTGATTCTTCGTGTGTGTCTTCCGGTTCTGAATATAATCTATTGTCAACGTAGGCAACAGGTGGCAAAGGGTTTCTAATTTCGGTGTACAAATTAAGCTGATATTAAGAGTTTGGAAAGCGTTTTATTTATTTTAATAAGAAATAAAAATCTCGGCGTTCTATTTGACCAGTCAATTTGTATCTTATTCAATTAATTTCTGTCATTTCATCACAATATCAAAGCAGCTGTGTCTCGCTGTTAATCATTCGCAGTTCGCTAGAACCGCATATATTAACTGTATTATTTATATCGTGATCATGGATTACGATTATTTGATTAAATTCTTGGCCCTTGGTGATTCTGGGGTAGGAAAAACCAGTTTTCTTTATCAATATACGGACGGTGTATTTAATTCAAGATTTATATCAACCGTCGGGATTGATTTCCGGGAAAAAAGATTGGTAAGAATAATATTATATTTTTAAATGAAATAAACTGACAAGAGACGGAGCAGTTTTTATTGAAAACAAATTCTTGAGCTCTTCGCACTTTTCTTATCGTTCTATTTTCTTTTTACATATACCTTCGGTTTATTTAGCCTCGTAATTTATTCAATGCAATTATCGCGCCAGGTGTATCAGACAATGAATGGTAGGAGCCAGAGGATTCATCTGCAACTGTGGGACACAGCTGGACAAGAGAGGTATTCAAATAAGAGAAGCTTTTCAATTGCATAAAATAATAAGCTTGAAAGAAAGAATAAAATAAAATTACTGTGAGTGGATGAAACATTCAATTTTTTGATCAAATTCGACAAATTTACGGACACGGATAGAAATGAAAAGTCGAAGATTTTTCCATTTTGCAAATTTTAATACGCAAAATTATTCATTTTTCAGTTTCTTTCATATTCTTTGAAATCAAGTTTAGAGTATAATAGCTCAAAGAAATTCAGGTTCTCTCAACTTCAGTTTTATTTTTTTAAACTTGTGTATTTTATAAGAATATTAATCTAATAATCTGATTTTTAGCGATTTCTGTTTAACAATTAATATTCACACTTGAATTCAATATGATATCAATTTATTCACCTGGTTTTAGTATTTTTTTCATTCTTTAATTTTTTCTATAATAACAAATGGAAATACAATTTTATAATTCATATACAGCCTCGAGTCATTATTCAGTCATTGATCACATTATTTTCTTCCACATTTGCTTCATCTAGATTCAGGAGTTTGACTACGGCCTTTTATCGAGATTCAATGGGTTTCCTGTTGGTCTTTGACCTCACTAATGAACAGTCCTTCCTCGAGGTCAGAAACTGGCTTGATCAGCTCAAGGTATATCAAACAGTTTCAAAATTACAAGGGCAGTTGATTAGAAACTAATTTTATTGCCTAACTGGAGTTAAGGAAGAAAAACGTGCATTCTTGTTACTGAAGTGAAGAAAATAAATAGAAACAAGTTATCCAAACTGAAGCGTGATTCCTTCATTCAGACTTTCAAAAATCAGAACACCTATTTCAGCACGACTCGAATTGAGTTTAGGTATACCTAAATTGATAAGAAACGAAAGAAGTGACCTACTTGCGGTGAATTACCTCGTTAATTAATCTTAATTAGGATGATTATAGGCAGCACTAAAGGAAGTTGGAGGCAGATATCTCAAGCGATGTATTTGTATGTGTGTGTGGGCTGAATTTAATAAAAGAGAGTTTGAAGGAAGTAGCGTCTGTGAATGTTTGTAAAATATAAATTTAACATTTGCTTCGATTCTGTTAATTCATAAATTCATCATTAACTGATTGAAATAATCAAGCATGGTATGTTGCATCTAAATCTGTATTATGTTTATTTTTTTCTTTAGATACATGCATATTGCGAAGACCCTGACATAATTCTATGTGGTAATAAATCTGACCTTGAAGATCGTCGCGTAATCAAAGAATACAAGGCGCGGGAACTTGCAGAGAAATATGGGTAAGAGATACAAATACTTGAAACTGAAGCGCAATGTTCATAAGAAATTATCATGTTCTTTAAAATTGTTCAAAAAAACACTTCAACTTCTGTATTTGCCCAATTCCATGGCTGGAATTCCTCTTTTATTATGCAGGAAGATTAATAAACTTGAAATAATCAACAGATTAGGCTACTTGGAGACCAGTGCAGCAACAGGACAGAACGTCGCTAGAGCAATCGAAGTGCTTTTAGACCGTGTTATGCGAAGAATGGAAGCAACTGTGGATAAATCTGTGCTGCCTCATCAACGAGGACTTCGTTGCAACGAACAGGACATACCGCAAGCAAGTTCTTCTTGCTTCTGCTGACAACATGGGCTTTAAAATCTCTCCGAGATCTTTGAGCCACGTCTTCGCATTCCCGTCTATTTTGTCATCAATCTTTCACGTGAAGATTGTCGAAAAATCATGCTTCATAGATCCTTGTCTTCTCTTGTAATCCAGCGCCAAGTTTATTCCAATCAGTAAATCCCTGCTATCAATTCTTTGGTTTCTAATAATTGGATCTTGTTAAATCACAGCAAGATTTTGCTTTATAAATTATTGTTGCGAGTTGTATTTGAAGTTTTAAAGAGAGTGAGATGAAATTTACAAGAGAGAACAAATTTTCAGGGTGTAAATTATACATGATATAATATAATATAATATAATATAGTATAATATAATATGATATGATGAGTGGTGATCTTAGATTGATATTTTTTAAAAACCCAATCAAACGCTATTCGGCCGCGTATAAAATTTGGAAATTGTTTTTTATATATACATTTTTAATTAGAATTACCGATATCTAATCGCTGGTCATGACCTCTCTAGTCTTTTGAACGGATAAGGAAGAAAAGAAATATACCAAAAAGTATCTTACAATTAATTAATTAAATAAAGTTGAAAAACGAGACTGCATTGTATTACATATATACCTATATCGTGCCGAAAACCTAACTAGTCAATGTACCTAACTTCAAAAACGAATTATTAAATTTTAAAAGCACTAATGCGCAACAATATCAGATCCTTACAAGAAAGATCTCCAATTAAGATGAATCTCTAACTTGAAAATTCATTTTATCATTATATGATTAATATGATATATTGATAATTGTTGATGTGTGTTTTTATATGCATAAGAGTATAGAGGATCTTTATAAAGAGTGTTTGATGGAGATTTTTAATCCACCCAAGCGAATGTCTCGGTTTTGCTACTGAAAAAGTTCCTAGTTTTGAACAGAGAATGAAACAAGATAGACAGAAATATTTTCTTCAAAATTTTCTTTAAAAACGATTAACATACATTTTTTCGAAACAGTAAAATTGGATTTTCTAAAACAGCAGAGATATTCGAGTGGAAAAATTGAAATTAGAGACTCCGATTATCGTTATATTTCTTTATAAATCCCATATAATCCCATATAATCCCATATAGCACATAAATAGTCTTATATTGGAAATGTTTCATTAGATGTTCGTTAATGAATGTGTAAAATCGTACAATATCGTTTGTGCTATGTGGGTGTTTATTGTGTGTGATTTTTTTTCGTTATTTAGATTAATTATTTACTGGGATGTTATCAATTGTCGTATTATCGATGTTACAAACGCAAGTCGTGTTAATTAATTAATCGGAAGATAAGTAATGTCGTATCTTTTTGTTTTTTATTCTTTGTTTTTGGTAAAAAATTTTCCCATCTTTTCTAAAATTTTTCTACGATGTGCAATAGGCAGTTTTGATATTTGTTGACTAACACATCAGCCTTTGGACTTCATAAAAAAATAAAATAAACTAGAAACTAAAATAATCTTACTAGTTGAGCGATCGATTCATTGACATTCATAAAGTAAATCATGAAGCTTAGTATTTATAGTATCAATCAATTATTTTACATATAATCGGGTGTATACGATGAATCTGTGTGTTGGGTAAATAATATAAGCGATGTTATGTAGGTATGTAGGGTACATACATATATGTTTATGAAAATTGAAAGTTTCGAGTTAATTGACAAACATATTTATATCGTTCGCAAAGTTGTGTAAGCGTTGATCATATTTTACATAATATATTGTTATGTAGGTGTAAACGGAAAAGTAAAAAAAAATTCTACTCCAGTTACAAGGTATAGAAAACTTCACAAAGAAGAAAAGAATCTGAAAAAAAAAAAAAAAAAAACATGAAACGAGTAGGTTTATGAGTATATAAATTACACGTTTGGTGTAAAGATTACACATGCTTAAATCTGAATAACGTGAATTGACAAAAAAACAAGAAAAAAAAGAAGAAAAAAATAAAAACAATGTATTTTTGGATCGTGAGTAATTATACATAATTATGTAATCAAAAAATTGATCATTTAATTACGTGTATAAACCCTAAATCCCTTTTTTTCAGTTCGATCGGGATAAAGGGGAGCACAGGAATTCTTCCCAATATGGTCAATAATCAATGAAATTATCTTCTTGTTTTTATAAATTTAAAATAAATAAATTCTCTCATTTCATTTACACGATGTTTTTTCCTCGTGGTCGCATACGCGAGAAAAAAACAACATATGATTGATAAGAATGCTTGCGGGATTCCGTATGGTGTCAAAAACCCGAGATATTTATCAGAAGAATACGTTCAAGTGTCAACCTTTGCACCGTATACTACATAATGGTGATTTCAGTAATAAGATGAGGGTATAGCTCTTAGTTTCAAAAAAACGTCACTCGAAAAGGATCACACGAAATATTGCTAGTATCATAATCGTATGAATGAATTTGAAAAATCATACTCATGTTAGCGAGAGACAAATAAGCAATCGACTTTGTCGGGAATTATTTTTCCATAAAATGAACTTATAGATGTCAATAATGACGAACAGTGTACACAGATGCGACTGATCTGCACTTCGCCTCTTCTTTTGACTCGATGGAAGTGGCGCTGAGAGAAATAAAAAGCGCACTCGCAATATCGTGGTTCAGAAAGCAAACAGCCTTATCTCATCAGCCATGGATGGGAAAATTTTCTTGCGTCCATGCATTTCCATCTTACACTTGAAGCTGCTAGGTACCGAGAAGAGGAGTAGAATGACGATAGCTCGAATAATTTATTTCTTCGCAGTAGCGATTATCGCAGTTTCTCCAGTGTCTTCGCTTCTCAAAGGAAGTATCAATTCGATATGTACCAGAGCTGTGAGGTGAGTTACAACACCCTATCGTACGTCAGACACAATTTTCTCCCTAATTAATATATATATATACGGTCCCTGTTATCCATAGGAATAATTTTTCCATCCTTCGACCTAGAAACAAGACGAAGACAAAGTAAAAGTGAAAAACAGCGAATTACTCGTCTATTTTCTTTCCAGCCACAAGCAATATTATCCTCGATGGCCACAGGAGTACGCACTGCACAGTGAGTGGCAACTATTAAGTTTGTCTCGCCCGTGGCCGAGCGGGGACAATATGGTCAGTGCAGCTTTCGAGGAGAATGAATCTCGCTCCAATTACCTCCTAGAAATGAATAACATTTTCTGTCGTAGTATCGTACGGACTGGACAACGGAGGAGACTTGCTGCGACGGTTACGTGAACAATAACGGAACCTGCGAGCCGTACTGTTCATCAAAATGTGTAAATGGGTATTGCGTTGAGCCGAATCAGTGTGCTTGCAATGCCGGATACGAGTATGTCAACGAGTACAAGTGTGATCCGATATGCAAAGAAGCTTGTATAAACGGAAAGTGCGAGAGCCCCGATACCTGCACATGTGATCCAGGGTATAAACTTGATGCTGACGGGCGGAGCTGTAAACCAGAGTGTCATTCTCAGTGCGAGCATGGATGGTGTCAAGCACCAAATTCCTGTGCATGCCACTCTGGATACTTGATCAAGAACGAGACCAATCTATGTGCACCAGTATGCGAACGAGACTGTGTCAATGGAAGGTGCGTAGCTCCTAATTTCTGCGCCTGTAAGCATGGCTATCAGCGGTCTCGGAACAATACTTTTATTTGCAAGCCAGAGTGCAGGGAACCCTGCGAATTCGGAGATTGCACTGCGCCTGAAATTTGCACTTGTAACGAGGGCTATCAGTTGAGTTCGATCAAATACATCTGTAAACCGATTTGCCAGTCGATCTGTGACAACGGTTGGTGTCTCAAGCCGAATGTCTGCGAATGTAACAGCGGATACGAGAAGCGCAAGGACAATAAGTGCGTTCCGATTTGTGATAAAGTCTGTGCAAATGGAACTTGTGTGGCGCCTAATATCTGCCGCTGCAATAATGGCTACGCAAAGTCCGGAATTGACCCGTTCGTTTGTATACCAAGATGTTGGAAGCCTTGTCTATCCGGTCGATGCACTGCACCTGATACGTGCACTTGCAACGCTGGTTACGAACCCGGTCCGCACAAATATCGCTGCAATCCTGTATGTTCCTCGGTCTGCGAACAAGGCTACTGCGCCAAGCCAAATGTTTGCGAATGTTATCCTGGCTATGAAAAAAATGGTACCAATAAGTGCCGTCCGGTATGTGAAAGGCCGTGCATCAATGGAAAGTGCGTTGGAGCTGATCGGTGCGCTTGCAATGATGGCTTCCAACCTTCACAGCACGACGAGTTTATTTGCGAGCCGAAATGTAACGATCCATGTATCTTTGGTAGCTGCACCGAGCCTGGAATTTGCACTTGCGACAGTGGCTACGAGATGAGTTCCGGTTCGATGGCCAAATGTGCTCCAGTCTGCAACGAGTCCTGTTCCTTCGGAAATTGCGTCGCCCCGAACACTTGTACCTGTTATTTCGGTTTCGGAGGAGATTCCTGTGAGAAAAGACTATTTTGCGTGGTCACTCGGACCAAGGGCGTCAATTCTCCCAAACTAATGAGGTGAGCGATATCTGTCCGTGTATTTGATCATTTTTAGTAGGTCAAAGAACGTTCATGATGGAAAATAGCACCTGGATGAGCCATTTCATCATATCTATGCAAAATTTTTAGCAATGTCCCGGAATTCGCCGGAACCGAATTCGTGGCTGAAAATTCCCATCTCGGGCTGCCAGCATGTTATTCGAAGTGTCTTGACCAACTCGATAGCACACCCGTCAACTTTACCCAAACTTCTAGAGACGCGATTCATTATTTCATCCCTGTCAGTAAGTGATATACTCGATAATTCACCGTCGCGTCAGTTCAATTGAGTTTAGGCCTCATTTTTCTTATTTTTCGATTTTTGCAAATATTTCGCAGCTGATCCTGGGGTGAATAATCATTCGTCTTTTATAATTTCAGACGCAGCGTGCAATATTTTTGACCAAGCCGATGCGGGCTATTGGCAAAAAAATAGCGGGGTGATGGGAACGGTTATAGGAATTGTATTATTGGCAATGGTTTGCTGTGCTGTGTACATCGTGCGAATAAAGCGAAAACAGAAAAACGGTAAATTTTCTACTCGGGTTTGAACATACCCGAAAACTTGAGAACTCTTATTCCTTCCTATCAACATTTCATACAATCAATTTCGCAACTTTCAGACGAAACTTCGCATCCCCTGGTCACCGAGTTCGTAGAGGTAAACCCAATCCACCCAGAAAATCTGACCGTTTCGTGATTTTCATTTTTCTCTATATCTATGTCATTAAAATGTCCCATCTTCCATTGAAGAAATATATCAATTATTATCCCAAGGAATCATCGAGTTGGCACAACAATGTTTTTACATCAACGATACACCTACCGCAGATTACAGGGTTAGACCCTACGCAATATAGCTAGTCAATAATAAAATTATCCTGGTGTTGTTATAAACATCTTCGTGTAATTTGCCAGTTGTTTATTTATTACAGGCGCAATAAATTTCCTTGATAAACATGTTTGCAACTACTCGCTTGGTGGCAAAAACCCCAGATATTCATTCCAACAATATTTTCGCATGCTGACTTATGGCAAATACATCGTAGAACGATGATCTCAAGAAGATAGAAATTCGCTCACGAAATTCGTTCTTACATGAGTGTGATAGTTTCCGTAATCTTTGATAAGATCCATTGCTGCTTTTTGCCTGTAATCAATAATATGGAGGCATATATGTTCAGACCTATAAACCACAGTGTGAATATTCCATCTTTGTATTAAGTACATTGCATGTTGCGAATACTAAGTTACTGATTGTACGGTGTGGTCTTGAAAAAGATTAATAATTATCTGCTATCAACGACCGAACTGTTAACCCCATTTATCGAAACCAAACACACATAGGGTTGAGTCAGTATAATTCATCAGTCTCGTTCATTTCATTACGCAGACGTAATTGTTATGAATGAAATACAATTAGCTGTGAAATTACGTGCCCAGACATGAAGGAAGGTCAAGAAAGATACGCAGATCTGCCTTTTCCAAAATATTGAGAACAATTATTTCATTTCGAATAAAAATCTTGAATTTGGGCAACTGCGAAGAGGGCTTCAAGAATGAGACTGGAAATGGAACTTGCAATCCCATCCGCAGCTAGAATGTCATCGTAGTACGTGCAAGGGTAAGAGATATGCTGTATGAATGGCTAGGAAGAAATTTTTTGCAAAAAGTCACTGCTATGTCTCGTCATCCTGCAGCAGTCTGTCAGCATCGAAATTAGTGAATCAATAAAGTGATGATGAAATTTCTTTGAGTACTGAATAAACTTTTTTTTACGGATCAAGCTACTTCATGAAAGAATGACAGTTCCTAACCAGCGGGAAGGCGAAAATTATGCAAGCCCTAGCGGGAAGTCCGCAAGAAATGATGACTGCAAATTTTTCCGAGAGTGGTTTGGATATACGGTAATATATCACCGAATTGTCAATGGAAAAACCTTACCAGCTGGTCCCGAAGACATGGAAGATCTGATACCTCGGTGGACAGTAGTCCGGAATTTGAATTACTGGAAGTTGCGTGGGAGAAATTGTGTTCAAATAACATGATGAGGGAAAATTGAGAAAAAAAAAAAACAAACAAACAAACTGATGATATACAATAGAAAACTAGATGCGGACCATTAAACAGGACTAAAAGCCTTGATACCAGATTGTTTATGGCGTTGGATATAACAGGAACTTCCACTGGTAGGAAAGATAAGGCTTGATGCGTCACAAACTTGTCACATTTATTGCTCTTATACATTCGTAGTTAGCATCTGAAACTGTTAACTTCGAATCAGAGTAGTAGAATGACGGCGCAGTTTAGATTCTGTATTGCTATAGGGTTTTTCGCAATTATCGGACAAACAAATGGCTCCATGTGTTACGATATTACAAGGTAAGGCATACTCTGATCCATTAAAATTGTCGTTAGTGCTGTAGAAAATTACTATCGATTTTGAGTCCCTGCGAAGGTGAAGAATAATTTTACCCATTTTTTTACCCTGATATGAATATGGTATAGGAAACTAATACGAGAGACCGATTTTTGACCATTAATGAAACAGATTGCGATTATATCTATAGTATATTTGATTTTCAGTTATCACAGCAGTCATAAAATTGACTACCAAGATTTCATCGATAGAACTTCTCTCACAGAATTCCATGATAAAAAGGAAATCAACGTAAGTGCAGCTGATCGGCAGTAACGACGATAAATCTGGTTCTTATTAACTCCTAGCAGCCTTTTATTTTTTTTTTACTAAAATTTTTTCTGCCAGAAACATAGCAAATTGACAGAGACATGCTGTTCAGGTCACGCGACCAATCCAGAGATCTGTACGTGCGATTATGGCTGGAGTGGAGAATTCTGCGAAAAGTCACTTTTATGCTACATCGCTCCCGAACCAAGGTATGCATAGTATTTATCTGCGTCTTAAGCTATTTTTCACTATAATAGATACGAGTACCTTCAATAGATACAATCCCTTTTGCCGAGCCTTTATTTCACGTGATTGATCCTCTTCAAACTTAATGATACAAGATCGATGTGAAAAATTCCGTTTTTCAATCCCGGCTTCATCGCAGCAGAAATCATAATAAAGCTTATCTTTTCGGATGCGGTTCGTACGCGATTATATACTTTTATATATAGATCCTATAATTACGCATGGGGTATTCTAGGCCAACTTGACCAACGTCTGACTCCGAATGTCTAGGATCTTGTGCACGTTTCAATACATTATTGTCCGAACTCCAAGAGGCAACCAAACTGTTATTCACTTACTATTTTGTAAAACATAGAAGAAAAAATTTCGAAAATTCTGTGTCATGTGCGCAGTGTATAAAATCGCATAAAAAAATATCTGAGATGGTAAAAATTGGACGTTAGTCGAGCTGGCATGGGATATGCCACATATAGTAGGTACTACATATATTTCTTCATGTGTACAAGATAGTTGGGAAAAAATTAATTCGACTAAATTCATGCAATATTATCAGTGAGGTCCCACCTGTGACGAATATCGTAAACGTGACTGCCAATCCTAGAGAGCAATGGAAAGGATTCCTCAGAGAATGTCTCCCGGAATGCCTCGGCCAGAGCAATTATACTTCCCCCATCATTAGGAAAATTGCGAATACGAATTATTATTTGATTCCTAACCGTGAGTAAAGTGATTACAATAAACAGTAACATTCACACGATCACTGCTCTTATCGTTCGCGTCGACCGTTGATCACTCGCCATGATAAAGACGATACAAAAAACGATATTCTATGAACGAGTTATTTTCAGATTTACCATGTAACACCATTACAGCCATGAACCATTCAACCATTGGTAAAAAATACATCACAGGCGCAGTAGCAATGCTGATAATTATCCTGCTCGTAATGGTACTTGGCACTGTGTATACTGTATGCAGGAAACGAAGACCAAGATATAGAACGAAAGGTAAGTTTGCAAATGATTGATGAATAAATGGATACCGATTCACAAATTGACGCGAGTTACAAAACGCACATAAGCTCGAAGACCTTATATTTCCTCTGCTATCGCAAAGTTCGATCGAAATTCTGCACCGAGTAGTTCATCTTCCCCGAAAAGTGTTTTATCCCAAAAGATTCGTCGGTATACCATTTTCACTTATCGAATCACCAAGGATTTCTTTACTTTCAGATAAACCAACGGAATTGGAATACAATGACGTGGGTCTAAGGCCAATGTGCCCTACTTACGATGACGTAGTACCTCAGATCCCTAACTACAATTATGTGAACACACAGCCGATCAGCGTCTACGATGACGTTAATGTAGCAGAAAATTACGTTTACGATGACGTGTACGTAGAGCCAATAATGGACACGGGGTCTCGATCGAATCCGCGAATGATTAACATTGAAAATGCATCTCGGATGAAGAAAAGTTAGCCGATCCTAGACTCTAGAGGATGAAGGAAAATATTCTTAGCTGAAAATATATCGCCTTACATACGCATGTTACGTGTGCAAGTAACGAGTGTAAGATTTTATACAGATTGCGTGAAGTAGATGTTAAATATGATATAAATACAGAATTATACCTCGATAATGGTAACTAAATTGAAGAAGTCATTCTTCGGGCGTGGTTTCTTCTTTCCCGTTCCTTTATCTTCCCATGTAACTTAGAATCAGCATTCCTTATAGTCCATAGCTGAATAAGGAAAATGATAGAGGATCAAAATCATCAACTGCGAGACGCTGACGGCGTCGGACATAACGTCATCCTTCGTTGCTTGGCAGGATAAGTACACAGGACCGCAAAGTTATCACATTCCTTGTTTGTCTTACATTTGTGATTAGCTCGTAGAACTGGTAACTTCGAATGAGAGGAGAGGAGAAAGATGCCTCGAATCGTCTTGTGGATCGTGATCGTATTTTTTACAGTGTCTTCTACGTGTTTGCCTCCAATTTCGGTAGGAGAGAAAAATGCGACTTGTATCAAGACCGTGAGGTAATCTACTCTCCATAATTAAAGCCCACTTCTTATCATCTGCGAACGTGAAAATAATGCATTGTGCCACCCGTTCATTTTCTTCGCAGTCGCAAAGTATTTCGTAATACCGGCCGTGAGATTGACTCAGATGAAATACAGCAATCAGACGATTTTTTGCAAAGTGAGAAAACCGGCACTCTCCCATCGACTGAGGTAAGAACAGATCATTTCAATCCTGTGAGAACTCCTCATCGATTCCCTATCACTCATTCTGTCCATATTTCCTCGCGTAGTACGACACGGTCTGGCGGGATGAAGAGATATGCTGTCCAGGCTATGAGAGAACAGACGGAATCTGCACACCCCAATGTTCAATAACGTGCGAAAACGGTTATTGTGCACAGCCGAACATTTGCAAGTGTGATAATAAATGGGGAGGTAAATCCTGCAGCGATCCTCTCTTCTGCATCGTTGTTCAGACCATCCGCGTCCACGTTTCCGGAACAGTAAGGTAATCATTTATTAGCTATACATCTTGACGATTATTGGCAAATTGGGGCAAAATCTACACCGATTAGATTATAAAACCCCAATATTAGGGGAAATTACACTTATTTATAAACGAAATACAAATTCGGGAAAATTATTAGCGAGATTCCAGTCCTGACTCTGTTAGAATGGAAAGGACTACCGGAGTGTCTTCCGGAGTGCCTGAAGCAGGTCACACCCGTCTACTATACTCGATCTGGAAATATGACTTATCGTTTATTCCCGATTGGTAAGAGAATTGCTCCAATATTGGAAAGTTGATCCGTTTATGAATGAATCATAAGTTTTCTGAATTTTCAGACACCTCATGCAACACCGTCGCAGCTTATTGGATATTTTTGAAAAAACACAGCTACGTCATAGGCGGTGTAACGGTGCTAATTATATTTTTCGCAATAGTTCTTTGCACCGTGCGTATCGTACGAAGGAAACGAATACCAGGGAACACGATGGGCTGTAAGTTTTCAGACGGTCGCTAAAATAGATTTGCTGATTCCTCATTTCACGTATTATAAAATGCATGAAGAGTTGAAGAACCGACGTGCTTACTCGTCAATGATCTATACGAATCTGAAATCCCATTATCCACTCTCCAAAAAGCTGATCATCGCCAAATATTATTCTCTATTTTCATCCCCGTTGCTTTCGCATCTGATTTCTGTTCTTTCAGCCGAACCTTTGGATCCAGAATACGAATATGTGGACCTGAGACGGTTCAATGATGAACTACCATGTTATTCCAAAGGATAAGGGATGAAGCGCATCTCCGCGAGCAGATTAATTGGACATCTTTTCTCTTCCCTCTAGATCAACTGTACTGCAATTATCTTTCAACATTATTTTCTAATTCCATTCAATTATCCTGATAAAATGTTAATGAACATTTCGTGTATTCATTCGAGTTTAAAAAGTGAATAATCAATAAATAGAACCGAAAAAAAAACGGCCTGCACCCAAAAATGATGTCTGAACATATTTTCATCCGCAAATCAGTCGCAGAATTTCTAATTCACCCTCGACAAATGCTAGAGGAACCTCTGAGGGTAAGGATAATCCCTGATCGCCAGGAAGCGATTGTGTGGCCGACTGTATGCACCACTCTATACGTTCCTTGTTCTCCTGTCTTCAATTTTACGAATTTTGTAGAAAAAAAAAAAAATAATTATAAGATGTAGGCTGTCATGGCCGCACAAACGGAACCCGCAATCGCGTACGCAAGGAGCTAATATAAATTAATAAAGAAGCCTAGTTCAGAATTTTCAGTTATATCTTCCGGCCAAGGAAGTTCTTTAATACTCTTCAGACCAAAAAATCCAATTTCCACATATGTTTGTCCTCATTTTCAGTCAAGACTTGAAACTGTTCAGTTCGAGACAAGGAAGTGAAACGAGGGGTGAAATCATTTTTTTGGATCTGCAGAGGTTCCACGTACAGTCTTATATATGTAAGATGTTACTGAGCCATTATTCTCCAGATATTGACTATAATTGTATTACAGGGTGAAATTTCAATCCCGTAGGCTGCCCACAATATATTGATTACGTGAAAACAAGACTACGAACAGAGAGCCTCGGGCCGAATGTGAGGCTTACGTTGTACTACTTACATCCGATAACACGTGGCAATACGAGTCACGTGGATTCTGAATCCTTGATCAATTTTTACCGAAGATCCCACGGGTCTGTGAATATCCATTTCAATCTGGTAAGACGTAACCATGATCCATGAGTTCGGTTAGTGAATCTCGAAGATTCGATTTTACTTTTCTGACCTACAGCTCAAACTCTTCTCCCCTCGCAAGTTACAATTTTTGCTCAATGTTCTCTGAGCAAACCCAAAACCCAAAACCCCATAAAGAATAAAAAAAATTAGTTTCCAGTATGGGAAATTCGAAAATTACGTTTCTTCTTCCCTTGCTCGATACCGAAATGTCATCGTGTAATGATAAGATTTCATTCTGATTAACGGCGAGCCTATTCCACCCCCTTTTTCCTCCTGAATAATTGGGTGAAAAAATGTGTAAAAAAAAAAACTGCAGAAATCTGTAAGATTAAAATTATCGGATTGGCTTTTGCCACCGAGAGATGAGCTCTGCGTGAGTTATCTGGAGTCGCTGGAGCTACCGATGCGGCGGAGGCGCTGATGCTCTGCGTCCTACCCCACGCTGAGGCGTCGGGACGCGTCGCGGCGCTGGTATCGCGGGCGGGCGCATTGGAGAGGGGGCGGGCGGACCACGAAGATGCCGATGCGCCGGTGTCCGGATCCTGGTGCTGTCTCGCGCCGCGGGGGCGATGAGTGTTATTCTCAGCGCCCTGAGACTTACCTGCTGGCTATCCTGCCTCGTCCTCTTCATCGGCCCCACCTGCACCCAACCTGAGGATGACCTTCGCCATTCACCAGAGGATGCGGCTTACGACGAGGAGCCACCCTTATCGCCGGACGAGGACGACGATTATATCGACGCAAATACAACAGGTAAGAGATTCGCCTTCTCCTAACGATAGAATGACCCAGGAGATACAAATCTTTGGATCACCAGGGGTGGTTTGAAATTTGAATATCGGGAGGGCTTAGCACGGTTTTTTTTTCATCTCTTTATCGAGACCAAGAGATGAATTCATCTCGCAGAAAGCCCCGGGGTTTTATCGTAGTCGAAAGTAGCCGCAATTTCGAGCACGCTTATCCAGGAACTCGATGTCCTATCTGGGCAGACTTTTCTCGCAAGAATTTTCCACCCCAAGGATTTTCGTCGTTGCTATAAATTCGCTGTTTTTAGAGAAATGAAACTGGAACTTGATCAGACACCGCGTTCGCAATTTCTCAGTCAGTTGAATCCTGAGATTCGTCGCCGAATTTACCTCCGGAAAATGTGCGTCAAAAAATCGTACATGAGCGAGATTCTGGGAGCAATAATTGACCGAGTTGGTTAATCAGGATGTGCCAATCGCGTTGAAAGACACTTTTTTTCTGTATAATATTCCTGTAAAAATTTAGCAACGAAAATCACCCACTGCGCTTGAATTTTCGTTTCATATCGTACGCAGTTTGAGCTCAAATTCGTGCGCTCGTGCGCTCACCCTGGCGCACCGGGTATTGATTTTAATGGATGCTGCAGGCACGACGCTCTCGCGGCAAGTGCTCCGCCGCGACGCCGACGTACCAACGGTTTAGGCAGGAAAATTCCCGCTTTTGGGGTATAAATTCAAGTTTTGGAAACGCAGAATATACGTTCGTAAGGCAATATCGTAGTCGTATCCTTCGCCAGGATACTTGTTTCGAAATAATTAACAGCAAACCGACCGAAGGAACTCTGCGGGGCATATCTTTACCACTGTAATTAATTTCCGCGAAATTTTCCCTCGTCTAAATCTCAGATGAAAATAAGAGAAAAGGTAAATCTGTTGGATAATTTTTTGACGCACGGTTTATTCACATTTCAGAGCCGCAGGATAGCGGAAATGGTTCGATCCGATATCGGAATCAATTTATGAATGAAATTTGATGAATTGGTGTGAAAACTAATTCGTTTTATTCTCCTTTGGTGTGTCTGATCGGCGGATAACCGGTCCGGGTTATTTATTGAAATTTTGAAATGTCACGAAGCCCGATATCAACGAGAGCGTAAAAGTTTACGACTGTTATATATATATATATATATATATGCGTATAGAATGAGGTTTGAATTTATTGTCAAGAAATTATGAAACTCTATGTATACCTACTTCGTAAGACGTTGACTTAAGGCGCTGCAGTTAACCCAATTCGCATACCTTGGTATGGCAATTCGACGCGAAATTACTACTGAATAAAGTGAGGAATGACAAGGGTAAAAGAAATGTGTCGATATTGATCCGAGCAGAATATGATAGTTTATCAAAATAATTTAGTACAGTTCCTTATCGAGTAATCGATTGATTTATATTTGTTACCTATATAATCAAAGGTGAAAATCGAACCTGCATAGTTTAGGTATTCGATCAATGCTTTCTTAACGCCTATGTAGAGCAGCGTGTTTCATTGCAACGTAGGTCTACATTCCGTTTTGATTAATTACTCCTTACTTCCTAAAAAAAAAAAAAAAAAAATAAGGTTTAAAAAGTAGCTGGAAAGATTTATTTTCACGTACGAGATATCAGCGATGTAAGTGTCCCGGATATTTGAGACTTTAAATTACCTATATGTATCCACGTACGTCCGTTGAGGAAGACGTCAATTATTCTGAAACGGAAAACTGAGATGACGTTTTCAGCCACTTTGCGAATTGTGACACACGGACGTTAAAGTACTCGACGTTCTCTTCAACCGTATCTCGGTCTTTCGCAGCTGAGGCATGAATCACCGTGAATATAAAAATGCGGGAATTCATTCCGTCGAATTTCCGAAACACTTATCCGAGTTAAAGATTTCGCGTATACATATATATATATATATATATATATATATATATATATATGATAAATTATTAGCGACGATTGTATTCGCGCGAGTTTATCAATTAAAGACGTACGGGTTTCGTTATCGCAGGTGTTTCATTAATTACTAACAAACTTAGTTCCCGAAACATTTCACGCACAGCGTGTTAATACGAGAGGAAATATGTATTCTACGTAGTACTACATATGCCAGCGAAAGCTCAGAGCTTATAGATATAGCTGGCGCCTTGATGCCTAGAAGTAAAAACCATTAATGCCGAGAGTCGATGGTGCATAATTAAATAGACTGCAAATTGGGGCGTTTGTAGAACGTATACGGATTCCGCGGTTATAAAAACTACGCAAAGTAGGTACCAGCTAGGTACCTGAGAAGTTTTCGCTGGCCCACTTGAATGCTGCTGCTGCTGCTGCTGCTGCTGCAGCGACAACTTACCTGCAGTCTAGTTACTGCGACTACTATAAACGTGTGCATAGTATAATAATGAGTAATTAGCGTGGAGAGAAAAAAAAATAAAGAAAATAAAAAATAACACACGCTGCGGGCTTTTTCCGCAGCATATAATAATAAGATGAAGTGAAAATGAGAAAAATAAAAGAATGAAATCCACCCCTATATAGGCGTAGCCTCTTGTCATAGGTAAAGGCTTCTGTTAAGCGAAGCGAGCCTGGTTTTGAGAAGCTCCCTCGTTGTTTCCGCCTTTTAGAAGAAACTTCATCGATTCTTACTCATCTCTGCGCAAACTCGAATTTCAAAGAGTATATCGTTTCTTTAACATCGAACGAGCTTTATTGTAACCTATTTTATATACTAGTTCAAGTTTTTCAAGAGTCCTTTGTAACACATCGACTCGTCGAGGGCGGAAGGGCTTTTAGATCGATCTAAAAGGCGAGGTGGTTGAGTTTCGGTTTATTAGCTTTGCCTTTCGTGACTTTAGCCAGGTAAATTTTATCTTTTGAACTAGTTTATTCATCGTCGAGATAGACGGTGATCTATTCGTCTACGACGCGACATAAGTCACTTACAATTATGTGCAAAGACCGGACGCGCTCGGCAATTTTATTATTAAGAAATTTACGGTGCAGGGAAACTGCGTTAAACGATGATCTAGTCTAGGCGATTGTGTTACACGAATCATGTGACGAAATTTATGAGCATAAGCCTAATTTCAGAAATTAAACTTCGCTGAAAGCGAATCTCGCGGATTTATACGCAGCTTAACAAATTGTGTAACGATATCGAATAAGACGTATTCGCAAACTGCGCCAAATATTGTCGAATTGAAAGGTCGAATAATAATTATAAATCGTCTTTGAGCACCTAGCTTGTCAGTTTTAATGACCTGGTGGAAAAAGAAGTAAAATAAAAACAGTTTCAACTACCTGCATCAATTGCATGAGCGACGTAACTGAATTTAATTGCTTCAAAAATGGCGGTCACTTCAGAGTTACTTCTTCCGATTATTAAATTAAACGGTACATCATTGCAGGATTTTAAATTCGTCACCGCTACTCAGATCGGAGAAACAAAAATTTAGATACGTAATTTTTGTTCGAGGTAAAACTATCATGTCAAGACAAAATTCGAGGGGGTGATCATTTGTAAAGAATTAGAACTTCTCCATGATTTTGGAAAGCAGTTTATTAGGTTTTTCTGCTTCGTTTGAAGGGATATTTACCCGGCTGACGTTTTGCGACGAGATTTAACGGGCAGGCCACTTCGCCTAGATTCAGGATCGGATATTATACCGGGCAAGACGCCCAAAAACTTTGTGTTAACGATAAGAAGTGTTCAACGTATTGCCAGACTCCAGAGTGTATATTAAAGTTCAAAGTCTAAAGTATAAAGCGACTCGTGCCAAGGGACATTCTGTCTCGTTGATGTCAGGACCGAATTAAGTTTTCCAAGCGCTTTCCAAGAGAAAATTCTACGGTACAAACTCGTGGCAGTGAGTAAAAGAAAATATGTATAATACGCAGAGTTTTAAAGTTTGTGCAAAGTTCAAAGTAAGCAGAATGGAAAACAACCCCGATCTCAATACCTCAATCCATGCACGTTTCAAAATACATAGGTATAATATTTGAAATTGAAAGCTCGATCAAGTTTTTATTTCAGGAATTATGAAACATCCCTTATTCACGAGCTCTACACTCACACTATCTATCCGATCGTGAAACCCTTCTCGAGATGTGCCATTGACAGATAAAGCAATGAATTGTACCGTAAAATCAAACCATTGTCCTTGTTCCTTGTCGCTCGATGAAGGTATTCGCGTGTTTTCGATAAGTTGTTACAATAGATAGGTATAGGGACTGTCTCGAGGGTGGGCAGCCCAAGAAACAACGAATTGTTTCTTATCAAAGCAAGTTATATACAAAGTTTTGGTATTTCATTACTTGTTTAAGAACCGAGTCGAAGAAAATGAGCGAATCGCTTTTATACAGACGATTTTACCCACGTATTGTAGTACAATAATCGAATCATCGAGATCTCAAAAATATCACAGCGAGTACCTAATTTTCCGATTTCAGAAAAGGGACAATACTTGGGTTCCCCCTGTGACCTCACCTGCAATACCGAACTCCAACATGTCTTCTGCGATCCAATCACTGCTCGATGCGAATGCGAAAAATTCTACCCGGTCAAACTTGGCCGTACTAAAGGATGTGCCAAAGGTATGTCCGCCCTTTCATTTATTCAGATGACTCAATCCTGCTTTCAGTGATCAGTTTTTAATCGCAAATAAAAATCTGAGATGAATAAGATGTTGAAAATTAATTGATTTCGGTAATTTGAACGAGATTTCTTACCACAAAATGCATAATGCAAGGGTAAAGACTGTTCGAACCAGTTCCTGAATTAAGCTAATTAAAGTATTTACGTACTCGCAGCCAAGAAACTTGGAGAGCAGTGCTTTTATCGAGCGACATGTACCCATGCCGATCAGCATGCAACGTGCACGCAGGTTCAACACAACGCTATTTGCGAGTGCATAGTCGGATATCACAGAGTGGCGTTATCCAGGCCAAGTAAAAAGGTCTTTTGTGCCGAAGGTGGGTAAAAAATTTTCACCTTATATGTATAGATGAATATAGGTATACATACATACATATACGATATATATATATTTTATATGATTGATAAAGGTAAATTACATGCCGAAGTACAACCCGTTGAGAATAATTCTATACTAATTCTGCATTAACATTCGGTGTACTTTCCTCATCCCCTATTTTACAGATCTCGTGCTGATAGCAACAGACGTCCCAACGCTCCTAGGCGTCGCGTCATGCCTAGCTATCTTTACGGCCCTAATCTGTTTCGTGCTGAAGCTATTTAGTCGTGCAAGATACTCTCGGCCCAGACACTACGCGAACGCGAATCACGCACCCCCAATGCTATTCTCAAGCGATACGGGTGAGTAATGGAACTCAGTATCGAATGGTTAGCTAAATTTAAATTGTTTGCGTGTCGTGTCGTTTGCATTGCGTTATTGTCAACTTTACAATATATATATATACATATATATATATATATATATATATATATATATATATAAATATTTATATACATATATTAACATACACATGTTCGAAATCAGGGGTGTACTTCCTTTACCGCGTTATTTTCTCTCCAATATCTACACGTTTTTCTATCACAATACTATATTACTTCGCTCCTTCGTCGCTATTCTCACCGTATACCTATAGAGTAACACCTACTCAAATATCAACCGATATACCTACTCTGAAACAAAAATTAGTCAGGCTCACAATGGTATAATCATCCCTTCAAGGATCAGACATACGTTAAAAAGCACATCATTCGAAGACCATCTGATATTAGATCATGTGTCTTCGTTCCAAGACTCTTCTCTCAATTTCTCCCCAAAAAAAACTTCACAGAGATATGATCGATCATCGTGATCCGACTTCGAAGGGATGTGCTCTTCGACGTAGTATACATGCGGTATACTTCCGATCTTTGACATCGATGATGACGATATAATTGTGAGAAAAATCGAATACCGATCGAATTCCAGGTATACCATTGACCCTCCACGGAGGTCGACCATCCTCTCGGTCTAGTCAACGAAGCGGAAGCGCCCTGGCCTCTGCGTTCTCCAGGAGGCCAAGCAGCGGCGGAAGTCGCGGGCCTCTAGTACCCGCTTCGCGAGCAGGTGCGGCCCGGGCCGCGGCCATCTTGCTTATATCGTGCCACCTCCAAGCGACAACGAAAGGTGGTGGAAACGGTGGAAACAGGCATCGACGGACCCTTAGCGACGTTGCTGAGGGATCCTCCGACGGCCTTGGTAGAACCTCGTTCGTTTATCACCTTCGATCTGCTAAATTACCTTCCCTAAATTACTGTATAAATCCCTCGTCCATTATTCTCCTGTAATACTATCTTCTATCTCTCTATTTACTCTTCTCTCTATCTTTCTTGTCGAATATATTCTATACCTATACCTATAATATACCTACTCGCGGGTATGATGAAAGAAAATTCTTTAATTGATGATTAAATTATAGGGACTACGGATCGCAATGTCCCCGTTCAAGCCTGTTTCTCTAAGCTTTAAATAATTCTAATATATATATACTATAATATTATATAGTGTATCGTGTAATTGATGTTTTTTATTAATATTATTTGGTGTACGGTTCGTGTCCTTAATTATTGTGCTTGCGTTGTTTCCTGTCGTTATCAGCTCTATTCACAGTATATATATATACTCGCCCCGTACCTTTATACCTACCCTCTACCAACCCTCTGTCATCTCATTCGACACAACATAGACTAAACGTCGATTAACCATTACCTCGAATCACTACACTATACGATACCTGTATAGAGGAATATATGTTTTGTATTTGAAATTGCACAATTCCGTTTAAATTTTCATTATTTATTTCACAAAGTTCGATTTTACAGTCCGATATTAATACAAGCGAGTAGATCTGATCATTTGTTGTTTTTTTTCTTAGATTCAGGTCAAATCCCGTATATATTATATGAATATCCATACGTATATATGCGTATGTATACATAAGTGTGTAACGAGACGGCAAGATGGCAGCGGCCATTATTTTCTATAAACAAAAATCGTTCCGGTAAGATAATTGCCTTTAGAGAACTAACAAAAATTAACAAAAAAAAAAAAAACATTTTTTTTTTTTTTTCGAATTTATACATATATATATGCGATTTCGCACTAGATAGACTATAAGCTGCACCGTATCGCATATTATATCTATACTTATATCAATACCTAATACATAATATAGACTCGCATGAAAAATACTTAGAAACAATGCAACTAACACGTTATATAGTTATAGTCACATTATCAATTATTGCAGATATCAGCTTTGCGTTCTTCTATTAATTATACATACAAGTTTCAGAAAAAAATATCGTTCTTTTATACAACAAGTGAAATTTTTTTTAAATGTGTTTTTCATTCATACCGAATATATCGCCGAAAGTATAATTGAAGGAATTCTTTTTCGTCTTATAACGAGCATATAAGTATATAGTACGCCTAGTGCAAACAGCTATTGATTATATATTATTTATAGAGAGTAGTTGTTGTTATATAAATGAATAAACTATATATGTATATCGACACACCGATCAAACGCACTATATAAACATTATATATCATCGACTCATCGCACGATTTCCTTATTCTTCGCTTTACAGCAAAGCTGCGTTATAGTTGTACTACAATTGAATGACATGCATGCATATACCTATATATATATATATACGTATTATTTTTGTCACACGAGGGCGACAAACCTACGACAAAATGTTTTCTCATTTCTTTCTGACACTCGTCGAACAATATATCTTGACAAATTATTAACAAAGCTTTGTTAGATATGGAATAGATTAAATGAAAATGAATGAAAAGAATTTCTAACAAAGCTTTGACGAAAAATAAGCTGGTGTCTTATTAGTCTTTCATGAAAACTCAGGGCGTTAATAGCTACGCCAATTTATTCTATAAAAAGCTTATCGAAATCTGCACGATGTACAGTTCTGTTCTATTACACTATTGGCCATGTGCCAAATCCATTATAAAGTCTTTGTGGGACGACGATATACACAAATAAGGCAAGTTTAAGCCTTCTCCTTCGGAACTCCTCCTCTTCCGCTTTACCTAGTAACCCAAAAACGCCGAGATAACAATAAACCAACGACTAACAAAAAAAAGAACCGATATGTATATTCGATATGTTCAAAGTTTGATAATTCATTGCATACATTCGATTGGCCCAACGCTATTTTTTCGCACACTTATGACGCACGCACGCACGAAGTAAGGCCAATGCCCCGCAGGACTGTATAATACGTCTTGCGTTTCGTCTTAAAATTTGTTTCCATTTTTTTTTTTTTTCTTTTTTTGTTGAGTTTATCTTTTCTTCTAATCTTCCAAAAACGAGATAAACTCTTATCCCCGAAGTACCGGAAGCTTGAATTCGAATTTTTTTTCACCAGGTTCTCGTCGACCTAGCTTAGCGTCGATTCACAGCTCAACATCTTCAGCGCGTAGTTACAGCGCCCGAAGACTAGAAAGAGAAAGAAATGAAAAGGAACATCGACTGGCTCTCCAGGAGTTAAGGTTACAACGGCAACGGGAACAACAATCCGCACCAACGCCTAGCCCAAGAACCCCTCATTCAACGGATGAACTTCTTCCCTCAGTGGATGAGCTAGCCGAGGTATGTATACTTATGGCTTCGAAAATTTCTCTACCTAATTAAAATTAATGAAATCTTTATTATAAAATGATGAATTTTTCATCCTAATTAACGTTACAGCAAGTAGCAACAACGTCAGGTACTTCAGGTACGACAACAACCACGACAGCGTTGGCTAACGAAACAAACGTAATGTCTACCTACAACGGGCCTTGCACATCGGCCGACAGTTTTCAAGTATAGCTGTCGACTAGCTGCGTAGTTACGGTTCGTGTACATAACTGATAGTTTAATAGAACTATAACTATACACTGTAATACCTAGTGGGAGATTCCCTGAAGGATTATCATTTTTAAAATCCGCAATCGTGCGGATTTTAATACGCAGTCGTATAATCGTTCCGCAATCATGGGATGCAGAATCGAGGGAGGAAGACGTTCTTACCTAGGAAGGAGACAAAATTTGATTTCTCTTAGCTATGATGACGTGCTAATTAATCTTATTCGTTGTTTTATTGAAATTGAAATTGAAATTGAAATTGAAATTGAAATTGAAATTGAAATTGATCGATTTTAATATGATTGTGACCCGACGTGACGTGGGTGAGACAATTAGTTTATGATTTCTGTGTGCATTTGAGTTGGATAATTAACGGAGCTGCACATTTCTAACCACTTTGGATTACAGTGACGATTATAAGGATGCGGTAAGAGTGGATTATATAAGATTTGAGATAGGCGAAAGGACGTATAGAGTTGTATTACTAATATAATGACGCTTTGGGCGTAGCTAAAAGAATTATTAAATTGAAATTTGAGGGGATTATATTATATATCCATGCGAGTTATTACCATGACGAGATCTATTGTAATTAACGTATATAAGTAAATTTATAATAATATATTATAATAATGTATCGTAGGCATATACTAATACCCCACGCATATTATTATCGTTATATTAATACTATTAACATATTATAATTGTTGTTTGCTTTTATTGAAGACTAAAAAATTTATACTTTAATAATCGATTCTGGATAGATTATAGGTAATATACACGATAATATTGCCGCATTATATACAAATATATATATATATATTTGTATATATATTACGTCTTCATTAAATCATTATGAAAAATCTATACCGTAGGGACATTTGAGAAAAACCATAAACGACCTGAAGGGATTTTACGAAACCTGAAAATAATCTCGTTCTCAAGATCCGAAGAAAAATGAGAAACATATATATAGAAACCACGATTTATTATATATTTACATTGTCGAAGAAGAAGAAAAAAATCCCTGATCACGAAGTGTCAAAGACTTATATATATTAATATATATTTATAGAGTATTATATGAAGTCTGAATATTTTTAATAATCAGACTTTTATATTTTTGAGCTTATGAATGTCCCTATAACGGTCTTTGACTCGCTTTACGTTCAAACCAGACGAAATGACACCCATTTAATATCTAAACGCATTAATTGGATAGGTCGATATATAGAAACGAAACCTATATAGCGATGAGGTAATAAGAATTTTTAAAAGTGCAAAGTGCAGTTAAAATAAAATGATTTTAAATAAATATTATACATACATACATATATATATATATATACATTTAAAGCTATCCGTCGTGCGGTACTAACAATAAATAAGTCGAAAAATAAATAACAAATAAACTAATTTACGTAAAGTTTCAACTAATTGATTCACTAACACGATATACTACTATAATGAGGATACGAGAAATCCTGTTGAAAATTCACTAGCCACCACAGAATTATAATTACATATACCTATAGGTGAAATAGAAAATTAAAGAGAAAAATTTTTGTCTGAAAATCAATAATAATTATATCATAATCAATTTATCGTAGACACGCTTGATGAGAAAAAAATAAATTTAACAGTGTTGGTCGATTTTGAAAATAAATCTATACTGAAGTTTTTAGAGCGGTATTGTTACGTATGTCAAAAATCTTCGTTAATAATCAATTAATGATATACAAACGTTATAATTATATAGTTTCATGTATTCCATAATTGAAAGAAAATATTATAAATTATACGATATATATGGTAATATATCTCGTGCGAAAAATTTGGAGATCGAAGCGATTAAGCAAATGAATTTTCTAGAGAATCTTTTCTTTTTCTTTTTTGTTTTTTTTTTTTGCGTTCAGATCGTTTACCGCAGAGTAAAGACTATAGGTAAAAAGTAACGTATTAAATTTAATGAGAAAAAAGGAAATTATACCTATACCGAACTAGAAAGTTGATTAGTTGGTGACTCATAGATCAGGGCTCTGTGAGATGGCATCTCGACTTCAGAGTCGTGTAATACCTTGAAATATGATGAGAACAAGACCGTTAGATGAGGTAAAAAAAAATATCTAATGCATATATCCAGAGAGTAATAATAAATTATTTATAATATTGTTCAAGTAACTTGTGCTGCCTTTTTCGAAAAATTATAAGGTTGTGTCATACCCATTTCTTTGATATAGTATATTCGTGTTCCGTGAAGAAGAAGAGAAAATAAAGGAAAGAAAAAATATTAAACATACTACATACCGTGGCATCGTTCGTATAATCATATCATTTCAACTGTATTGAATTATTGACGTATGTATAATTGTACAACAGCTTAAATGCATATCTTCGGGTTATGCACGACTACGTATATAATTCATAAGTTTATTAAATATTATACCTATACTGTTATCGGTTTACCCTGTTTTAAATGTTTACTGTATAATAAATTGTAATATATAGTCGTTGGGCAAATAAAGCTCGTTTTATATTAATCTTTTCTAGAGCTGCTTTTTACAACGAAAAATTACCGAGCCTCCACATAAATTCTTTTCGTTCTTGATTCTCAATGCAAACTCTGTTCCTAAAACAAGAATCGATAAGATTAATTATTAACGAGCAGCCTCCGTCGTAATCAGACTAATTGTTGCTAACTGATATAAAATTCACCGTAAAATCGTGAAAGCTTTTCTTCACTTACTAAAAATTAAATTTTACAACGCTGCTAATTACGGAATAAAATTGTTGATTTTCTATACTGCATAAATCAAAAGATAACAAACTATTCTTTAATTTCTTATGAAAATAGAAAAATGGTATAAAACCTTCGATCTCTGTTAATTATTTTAATAGCCAACAATAAAATTCCGGAAACTCTAAACACAAAATTTAATTTCCCTAATGCCAGTGGCTAAAAGATTCATAATGCATGCATGAGTGTGTATAGAGATTGCTGAATGGGATAACGAGAGGCCCGTTGAAAGGGCCAAGACCTTATTCCCAGTTTCAGTAAAAATGTAGAACTCCGTGAATAAAGAGTGTCGGATAAGGACAGCGAGTTTAAAAAATGCCAGACGAAATTGACGTGGTTTTTAAAGAGCCAAAAACCATTGCCCAGTCCTTGAAACCGATGATCTATTTCTCTTGGCTGATGGGCACCGGGATATGTAGGCCAGGTGATTGGAGGAAAATGACAATTTTTCTGAAAATTTTTCACTTCACAATGTGCTCGACGGTGATAGCCTATGGTGTGAAGGACTATTTGACTATTGGAAGCATCCTTAAGGGTGAAACGTACAAGATGATATACTACACGAACAAGGCCGTGGTATACATAACTTCTTATTATTACGTTATCTTCGGTACTTTTCATTACAAAAAGTGGCAGAAATTTGTCGAGAGGTTCGACTCGTTGGACGAAAAAATAAGAAGAGAAACATCGATCGATGAACGGTCGACAAAAGTCCATCTGATCATGGCATTTTGTGTTTTCATTCTCCTCGGGCCTCTGGCGATCACAGCTCACGTTGTTTATTACTACTTTACTGATTCGACACAATTAGTTGGCTCAGATGTACTGCTTTATTATATAATGATACAGTCTGTTACGACAAATTTCGGATTTGACATTCTGGTTTGTAAAATACATCAGAGATTTAAAATTGTTAACAAATTGATCAAGCAGATCGGAGACTCCTATACTGCGCCGTGGATCGTCCTGAAGATTCAACGACTGAAAGAACTGCATCATCGTACGAGTTTTATTCGTTTGAATAAATTTCTTTATTTTGTTAATTTACATACCAAAGCTTGTGAAAATTATTTATAAATTAATGAACGTAATCGTTTTCAGGAATCTGCAGCCTCGTTAACATCTTGAACCAAGCCCATGGAGTTCACTTGCTACTAAGTTCTGCAAATTCTTTCATGATGGTCGTCGCGACCCTGTTTAGAATATATATAGGAGTGGTGGATTCGAATTTGGGTTTCATAGCGGTTAATAACGTTATTTGGATGGTATACGCGATACAATTTGCGATCAATTGCTACGTCTGTACACTCGTATCACGAGAGGCGAGAAGAACCGGAAATCTCATCCACGAAGTTGGTCTGAGGAATAATCAACTGACTAACAAACGTCTGTACAGTAACCACGCGGGAAATAGACGATCGCTTAACTATCCATCGGAGACTAAAACCTACGACGGTTCCTGCGTGCAGAACGAAATCTCTTATTTCTCTTCCCAGCTAGAGCAGAGCCCCGTAGCTTTTAGCGCCTGCGAATTCTTCGTATTGAATAATTCGCTTCTTCAAGGTGTAAGTATTGCTGTATTCGTTCAGATAATTTTTTTCATATAGTTCGAGCGATAATTTTAACTGATAATTGATTCTTACTCTCTTTATTTTCCAGTTCATTGGTGTCATCACAACTTATTTGATAATATTGATTCAATTTTATCATCCTCCGGTAAAGGATGCAGAACTTGAACCAAGCATGCTCTCTACAAATATCTCGACGCTGGATACAACCGAAGAATATTATATGACAATGACTGAAGAAAATCATAGCGTGTTATATTGAGTGAAATTTTTCATTATTCCTATCTTATTCTCATTATACTTATTCCAAATATTCAGCTATACAGAGCGAGCAGTGCAGCACCTTTATCAGTAAATTGAAACCAATTAGTCAAATCGATTTTTGAATGATTGCATATTAAATCGAATTGCAAAAAATGGTTTCGTGAAAAACGATAAGTAAAACAATGTGCAATGCGTAAGTAGTTACGAAGAGATTAGGAAACGCCCGATTATATGCATCTTCTAGATCATGAGGCAGCTTAGACATCACATTGGACTGTGGCGTCGCCAAACTATGCTGGTGGTGATACTAGAAACTACTTTTACCGCAAATAACAGGTGGCAATCAGTGTGAATTGAAATTTATGATTGTAATTGAATTTATTACTTATAATGACTTGTTTCCGTAGAACCTAATGCATTTCGACACCCGGAGTGATCAATCTAAATCCTAGCTTCCGAAAATCGAAAATGAAATGCGGCCTTGCAGTCAACAAAATGAAAACACTAATTTTAGAATCATGATATAAATTCGGAAAGATAAAGTAAAATGATGTGTGATGCAGAGATGAGGCAGGAGAGATAAATAAATCAATTCTCAATGATTTTTTTGCGTCTAATAACATATACTATATATAATACCTACAGAGGTAAATTAAATACACAGATATTATCTTAATAATATTAATTACCCTATTGTTTTGTTCATTTTTCAAATATAATCTATGAATATAAATACTACATTCGTTGTGTCTAAATGAACTTGGCATCTAGGTACATGAATAAATAAACGTGTAATGCATATCGATTTTTGTACAATGATTTTTTACCCGAGAGTAAAAGTATGATAAAAATTTATGCCAAATTGAAAGGTGTGAATGAAATTCTAATTTCAATGTATATGAGAATCGATTTTACTTTCTGATTCTTTCTCTTGTTTTTGATTAGTTTTCAGCAGATCAGCAAGTGAGCGCCGAGGTTTACCGCGATTATTATTTCAAGCAGTCGCAAAGTAGGATTGGTACACCATGCCCATAGACGTAGTAGCGAACCATGTAAAACAACTCCACCATGTAGCGAATCCGAGCAAACCCCTGAAGACCTCTGTTGTAAAAACCTGGACAGAAAAATGAAAAATAAGGATAAGACGGCGAAAATTTGTAAAAATGTTCAAGTTCTATAAAGAAAAGTAATTTACTACGCTGTAATAGTCGCCTAACTATCCATTTTCGTTGTCTATAGATAATACTTACTTTTTTCAGTGAATCAAGAGCGAGATGAAATTCTTGTGCAGTTTGAACGACGGTTTTTTCGTCATTTTCACTCAAAATTGATGGCATAATTTTCGGTGGTTGATCAGCGGGACACTCCTCAATTGGTGAGTCCCTGAAAAGACCTTCCCAGCTGTAACCACCTTTAAAAAGTTTAAATAATTACTGATTTTGTCTTTTCTGATCCATTTTTTGCGCCTATATATTATCACGTGTTAACACTTACCTAGAGTCTTGTACATAAGCGTTAAGAAAAGGCACATGATGATCGGCGCAACATACTGCAAAGAAACCACGCAGAGGTAGTAAAATACTGCAGCGATCTGAAACACGTGGTGTATAATATTTTACAATAATTTCACTGAAAGGAAAATCAAAAATGATTCACATAAAAAGAAGAGACCTTCTTTTGAAGATCGGTATTGGTGATACGTCCGGCTTCTTTTTTCTGATCCTCTAATCTCTGGCTAGCCAGATTCAAATACGATTGTAGATACAACGGCATGAGTGCGAATCTCAATAATACAGCTATAACAACAGCTGCTAGTCGCATACTCTCAAATGCCTGGACAGTCATTCTATAAAAAAAAAGAAAGCCGAATACCCAAATAATTAGAACTAAACCATGGATCTTGATATTGTATGTATTTCATCAATAAACGCTCACAATGGACCATTCATTCCGGCGAATATCCTAACAGTCAGATAATCCCGGCTCACAGGCTTGATCCACAAAATGACCAAAAGAAACGGAGATGCAAAACTGATGTTAAGCAATAATTGCAGCAGTTTTCTCTCTTTGCAATATCTGTAATATAAAATTGTGCACGATCGCTGGTAATTCAAATTTCGAACGAATTAAACATGTTTCAAGGTCTGTTGTACAGCGTAAAACGAACTTTACGTACTTCAGTGAGTCCCAGTGCATTCTGGACATCCTCAACCCCGGGAAAGTGAACAACGATCCAAGCAATCCGCACCAAAGAGCCAGAAAGAATTTTAAAACGATTTTCGAGGCCGGTCCTCTGCAGAAAAGTTGATTTCATTTAAGTATTAAGCTAAAAATATTGCTATAAGAAGAGAGGTGATTATTTCGTGCGACTTACGTAGATGAAAGACCTTGATTATCTAAAAATGCAGAAGCGCTTTGATTGAAGCTGACATAAGCCTTGTCCAGTCCAATCTCAAGAGTGTTTTCATCAATGATTAAAACCATCATCGCTACCAAAAGGTAAGAAAAGCCTGTAACTATACAGGTAGATCTTTCCCCGACGCTTTCTTCGCCTTTGAAATACTGGACCCAAAGAGAAAGCAGCGTTTTACTAATATCGATGATAGGAAATGCGTTTCCTCAAAGATTGCCTATTTACAAATATTCTTTCACTCAAAATTAGATCAGAATCGAATTTCTAAGAACCCAAACACCGACCAACAAGTTTAAAAGGATACAGAGCAAATCCCAGGACCAAACTACACCACAGCATACTGAGATTGAACTCCTCTTTCATGGGGTAATAGAAATTGTAGACCTGGTAAAAAAAAAAAAAAAGAGTTGAAATGAATGAATAATTGAATCGTTGAAGAGCAGATCTTTTGAATTACCTCAGTCAGAATGTAGACCATGCTAGCGTAAAGTGAGAAATCTAATAGCCACTGAAATTCTGTATAAAATTTCAGGTGTATCACATCTAGAGACGATATCTTAGTGCTTTCGAGAGTTATCCCTAAATTTCTAGGAACGTGAAACACATCTGCAGTCTTTCCATTCTCTACATGTTTGTTACCCTTCTTTGGTTTCTCTTTAGGTACTCCAGCGAGAACCCTGAGCTCCTGATCAGTCGGGTAAAGGTACCTTATAAGCCTAAAATAAATTCGGAGGTTTGTTTCCTTTTTTCTTTTTTTTTAGGTTAGGATTCGTCAAATGAAATCGAAGAAAGGATAGCGGGTGAAGCGTTTTGATAAGAAAACAAAATTTTCTTCATAAAAGTGGGAAACAAACGATAAATTTATGATATAATCGTAATAATCGCGTGTGAAAATTAAATTAATGATAAAAAAAATAATTCTTACGTACCCGGTGGAGCATAAAATCCATCTTGCGAATGAATAATGAGGTCCGAGTTTTTGTATAACACTAACCATTACTAGTGTGATAACCAGCTGTGCCCCTAAAAGGGCCTAAAACGTGTAAAAAGAAAAAGAGATTTAAATATTTGGATATTAGTGAGCTAACCTTAACCTAACCTATGCGCACGATAGTTCAAATCTTTTCAAACTACTTGCCATGTTTGAGTAAAAGCGATCACTTAGTTTCGTCTAACAGAAAGACATGAAGACTCGAGTT
The DNA here is from genome assembly GCA_963966615.1 of Tenthredo amoena. Taxonomy (NCBI): domain Eukaryota; kingdom Metazoa; phylum Arthropoda; class Insecta; order Hymenoptera; family Tenthredinidae; genus Tenthredo; species Tenthredo amoena. The sequence continues at coordinate 1,636,968 of OZ016492.1, read as the reverse complement.
AACCGGGCTGATTAATAGTTATTAAAAATAATGAACGCCGAAGAAACTGGCGCGGTCTGGGCGGAACATGAAACCGCAATAGTTGTCTGCTTGGGTTTATTATTATGTATGTAGTTAATTCTCGTGGCGGCCACACTCGGCGCTTTTCCCGGTCTTATTATTTTCTCTATATCCCGTTTTATCGAGAAGCCTGGAAACTAGTTTGAAAATACATCGCGACCTGCTACTGCTCGAATTAAAAATAGGCTTTAATTTTTTTTTTTACTTCATTGTCCGTCGTATGGAAATTAGGTCTCACACGCTAGATGCAGATTGTACTCATAGAGGTATACCTACATGCATAAATCATAAACATAATATCTCACAAGCCATTTATCAAAGAATAATACAGAATAATAAAACATCAGAAAAGTATTTCATTTCATGTCCTTTATTTATCATATTATACAAGTTTTTCGTTGTCTAGATCTTCTACTTTGAATATATAGTATACTCAAATAACTCAAACGCTTACTCGAATACCTATAAAATAGATCATAATAGATAGATACTTGTATATAAAGTATTATTTCATGATAAATAATCGAGGAATGATAATAGAATGATAAAGAATTAAAAAAATTCAAAGAGCTAAACACGTAGATAATTGTCATATTGCGTGCGTGCGTGCGTGCGCGGTTGTGTATGTGTGTATCGGCGAGCGATGACGTCACGGCGTTGCGGCAGCCATATTAGTTACAGCCCCATGCTCGAGCGCGTCGGTCATGCGCAAAGGTTGACGTTGGCAGACAAAGGTCCATCAGTAGCAGCAGCGATGGTGGTGATGTGTTGAGGAAACAGTCAGCTGTAAACCGTAAATTCGTGATGGCTTAGGCGTAGGTGGGTTTATAGTGTTGAATTACTGGTGAATATTAAATAGTTTATACAAGTGAAGTGGATGATAATAGTTAGGTGCGAGATGGTTACGATGTTCAGTGAGTGCGGATACGTGCTGTTCCTGCTACTCCTCGTCCCCTACATCGAAAGCGGTGAGTTTACCAGTTTTTGTTATGAATCAGCCCGAGTCGGGGCAACGGCTAAGGGAAAGGCGTTTGCCCCTTGGTAACTACCATGATCGTTCTGAATTAAAGAAATATTTGAATATCCATGACCAATGCGGTTTTATAGACAGTATTTCATTCACTGAGGAATTCTACACGCTAATAGAATATAGAATATCCGAATCTAGGCGCTTTGTTTACCTTCACAAAATATCTCTATCGATGCAACGAAACTCGGACGCTTTTTAAACTAACAACCACTATATTGAATAAACATTACGATTTGTGTATCGAATATTCCACAGCGATTACCTCTCGTTTAGTATCGTATCGTGCAATTATTTGCGCTTTGTTTCATCGACAGCAACTTGTTCGTTCTCCTCGCTGTTTCGATCGGTTAAAATGAACAAAAAATAAATAAATATACATTTCATATACTAGTTTAGCAATTATTAAGCAAATAATAAACCCGAACTATTTCGCTAAATATATTCTGCTTATTTATCTACGATCTAGAAACTGGCCTGTTACGTATCCGTTTACGTTTAATCTCATTCCATAAATTACATTCTTATACTTTATTTGGACAAAAGTATGTATGTATGTAGTAACGCGATCTCGTGGGGTAGATAAGAAGAGAAGCAACGAAAAAGAAAAGAAAAAAAAACTCCGATTCAATTTTCGGACACGTGTTTTTGACGATTTCCGATACCCAATAAATCATTTGATTAAATAATAAATATATCCATCCAGCATCTACAGAGTTGAGCTCAACGGTTCGCGTGTCTATTTTCTGTGATAATAAAATGATACATTACCAAGTTTCTCCGAGGCATCATTCAACCAAGGAACCAACTAACACGCAGGCGGCAGGGTTTTACCCGCGTTGTTCTCGACCCCAACTCCTAACTCGCATGTATTTATAAGCGCGTGAGCGAAGAGTAGGAGGCATTAATTAATGCTACGTACGTAGAACCGGATGATCCCCGGATTACCATTTGAAGGGTGCAACATTTAAAAACAGGGATCAGAAGATACAGAGCGGTTAAATAATTCTGTTTGCTTCAGGAAGAGGAGAAAAAAAAGAAAAAGAATAATAATTATACGCGATAAATTCTTCTTTCTTTTTTTTTTTTTTTTTTTTTTGTTTCTCTATTTTTTTTTTTATCAAAATTGTTCTCGTCCAGTTCGTAGAGGAAATAACCTTCCCGTATTTTTTCCATATAATTTCAACTTTCGTCGGGTCATATTGTCAACAAATCTGTTACACCTATACATAACGCCGTATTTTATTATTCGACGTAGGGTGATTCATTATTCCTAAGAACAGATAGTTATTGTTTGTTCATCATTACCAGGAAAATTTTGTGTTATTACAGCATATAATCGGAATCGATTTGATAAGCAGCATAGCTGCAGTAAAGATTAGAATTTTTTCTCGGACGTGACAAATGAAACTGTATCAACCACATTAGATATAGGTACGAAACTGCACGTCTCATACGCATATATATATATATATATATATATATGTATATATATACATAAATACATTAGTATATTCATGTATATGTAGGTATATATACCATATCGCGCAATTCGGCAGACACCGTAAAACGCCTCGATGCAATAACGCCGCTTGTACACGTAGTAGGTACATATATACTTGACCCAAATGCTTCCTCGCCGGTGTAATAACTTCAATCCATCCACCACCCAACACACAACATCTTAGAAGAAGAAACGACTGCGCGATGATATCGGGGATGGAATAAGAAACGAGAAATTTTCATCAATATTCTCTCCCCCAAAATACCATTACCAATATTATTTTTATTATTATTATCATTATCATTATCATTATTCAATTATAATACGTCAAAGTAAGAATTAATATTAGCATGAGATGAAGATACTGTGTTTTTTTTTTTTTCTTTCTTTCTTTTTCTTTTCATTTTTTTTTTCGCGCTTCTTGGTAATCGCGAAATAATCTGCAATAAAGACTTCGCTGTTGCTCGAGGCATGTACATACATTTTTAGGCGGAATGTAACGTCGCCCATGAGGTGGCGGTCGGCGCCAAAAGGCGAATCGACGCTGAATTGGAGGCTCTGCGCGATTTTGGTGTTGCTATTGCTGATACGCGAGGAGGTAAAATAAGAAAGTTTTAATGTATCTGTCAGAGTCAGAGGCAGCAGCAATAGCAATAGCAATAGCACCAGCTCGGACACATTTTGCGGCAAGTTTCTCGTCGTCGTCGTATATAGTCGCGACAAACACAGAACTTTTTCCTCGTCAGTTTTTCATTAACTAAAGAGCCGAAATACTTACTGTTTTCAACTCGCGACCATCTCTCGCCCTGGCTAGAATCTCCACTGTGCAGAGATATGTTCCCTCGATTCTCGTCGCATCGTTTTCCCGCTTACATCACGTATCACAGACACACACACACACACACACACACATACGTCTACATATTATATCGTTCGAAGAAACGGGGAAAAAAGAAACAAAACAAAAATAAAAAAGTAATCATCTACCGTTCGGTATTTTTTTTTTTTTTTTTCGTCATTCTTTCCGTGGGTCAAGAATTTCGAAAGAAAAACTTTCAGTCGATCAATTTGCGCGTACGGGATAAAGAATCAAGGTTTCATACCGCGGTTGGGTAGATAAAGGATCGAGTCAATTCACGAGACAGGGAAATATGATAAATGTATGTAAAGAAATAATTGTAAAGAAAAAATGAAATAAAATGTAATAAGAAAAAAAGTAACGTCATATAAATATACGTATATAGAGTATAACGCAGCAACTCGCCGATGGCCGTCAATTTCGTCGAGGTTATAGAACCGTTTCTCTCCCTCTCGTTTTTTTTCTTTTCTTTTTTTTTTTTTTTTATTCCCTTTTTTTTGCCTTTAACTGTCATTCTTTTACGGCAAACCCGGCGTCGAGACGGGACGAAACGAGACGACGAACGAGACTCAAACTTTAACTATTCTATTCGGGTGTAGAACTCTGGTGACTCATTCTAGTCGCTCGCTCGCTCGCTCACTTGACGCAAGGCTCTCCCGCACAGGTTTTTGTACGGAGATTAGAATGGCCTTGAAAACGTTGCTTGGCCACTTCGGACTCAAACCTTTAAAATTTAAATACACGACACTATAATGCGAGGCAGAGATTTATCGACGTGATCGTGCCTAAGTCGCTCGCTGCAGGAATTGAGAAGTCGATACAAATTATAGAAATTCAAATACGATTTTAGTTTTATTTTATTTATTCATTTTGGTTTTTATCTTTTATTAACAACGCTTTTACATCTGACAAAATTTTCGAGAAGGAAATAAAACAGCGGCGAATAGCGAGGCTCGACGTGCCTCGTTACAGTTTCTATGTAATCGAACCAATTGTGAATTGAAATTGGGAGGTAATTCGCAACGCGTCCAGATGTGCTTCGAGCGAATTTCTTTATTTTTTTCTCTCTCTTTTTACCCCATTTTTTCAGTCTTTTTTCAAATTCTTTTTTCCTCTTATACTTTCCACTTCTCATACTATATATATATATACTCGGCGAATTACGCTGCTGCTGTGCAGATGTATAAGAATTCTTGAACTTAAACTCACGTTTTACTACCGCGTCCGTATATCTTCCTGACTCCGCTCATCTTTTATCACATATGCGATCGTAAAATATATTTTTTTTCTTCATTATTTTCTATCTAAATTTATCATATATTCACTCAGATAAATGACCTAAAATTTCTTTGTAAATATTTATCGTTATTTTTTTTTTAATTGTAAAACTAAGATTACGTATATCGAATCCGTATATTAAACAGAGATCGAGGAAAGAATGAATATTTTTCTCAATAAACGGGAAGCGGCGTATCGCGGTTCAGATAAGCCTATAATCGTTTCTCTCTGCTGTATTCTAAGTGATGAAATGATTAATTGGTCAGCTTCTCGGAATGACGTTATAAAACCGCGCGTCGAATGTCCTTCAAAAATCACCGCGATAACGCAAAAGTACCACCGTCAGCTATATATGATCCCGTTGTAATAAAATGCGAGTTAATTTATCCTTGCATCTGATCAGATGAATTGCGATCGGTTTAACCAATTATAATACTTATACCATATAATATAACGTGAATATTTATATATATGTATGTGGATAGAATTTGAGGAATATATTATTTATATACATATACACATATCGTGCGGGTGAAATACAACCCTATAGACTTATTTGTATAAGGGGTCCTAGATTTTAGCGTAGGTACCTCAGAATTAGTCGCCGTTGGCAAATACCCTCCTTGCCGCAACTGGTTTTCACCGAGCCACACGAACAGCTCAAACTACTACGGGCAAAGTCAAAGATTAAGTTTTGCGGACCCCGGCCGCAACGACCAATTTCTGGCTATTTGATCATGACGGTTTCGAGATATATCGAGGTCTATCTATCTTTCTACCTCTTACTCTTGTACCTACGCGTGTCTTAAAAACGTAACTTGAATTATATTTATCATTAATTTTATTTGAAAAAAAAAGACCAAATTACTTTTGTATTATTATTATTATTATTATTTATTATTCTTTTTTTTCTCCTATAGTTTATATTATAAATATATTATTATTACGTAGTATAAAATGTGCGCGAAATTCCTTTGATCGCATATAGTATACGCGAATAATGATAATTATAATATTCAATGAATTTATTAGTATAACAAGAAAAAAAAAAAAAAAAAAGAGGAGATTGTTTTTTTATAGCGTATGATACTCCGAATTGTTTTCAAAGCTTTATATACCTACGTTTTATCGATGACTTTTGTGACACTTGTTAAATACGCATTAATGCCACTGCGATTTAACAAGCTTTTTACCCCGTTTGATACATAGAAATAAAATTGAATTAAATATATATATGCGAGGAAAACAAGTAAAGATAATAATTATTGCTTTGACCAGCTAACATGTTGCTCATTTCTATTTTTATATTCTACGTAAAAATAATTACTATCGTATCATCATCTTTTTCTACGTCAAGTTTGATGAAATATAAAGTAATCGATGATTTTTTACTCGGAACAGAGATTAGCTAAATTATTAATCTTCCGCGTGTCTGGGTAATGAACGATACATATGATGTTTTTAAAAATAATAACGAAATCATACAAACAGGTAAAAATTAAAAAAGGGAAAAAAAAAAAAAAAAAAACACTTTCATCTGTACTTAAAACAATGAAAATTTTAACGTAGCGAAAATTCAACGCTATTACATGCACACCTACGTACACGTGTGTAATGAAAATATTCGCTTAGGTATATATATATATATACGCTTTGTTGAAAACGGTTGCATCGCCTGCAGTTCCAAAGCGCATATATAATTATATAATCATTTCAGTCTGCTATTCGAGTTCGCGTTATTATTATCATCCCCCTCCCTGTACCCTTCTTTCTATATCCTATCATAAATTTATACCACTTTCAATATTCGCGATATCATCGTTTTGCTCCATATCCCAATTCCCATTCTCTTCTTTCTTTCTTTATCTCTCTCTCTTTCTCTCTTTCCGTATATGCGGAATGAAATTGTTGCACCGATCCGGCGCCAGCGTTACTCTGATAATAGCGTTCATAATCGATGTCTAACTGCAGGGCTATTGGATTGAATTTCAATACAGAATATCATAGTAGGCGATGCGCGCGGGCGACTAATGCCAAAGTAACTTTGATCTACACCACGGAGTAGTGCAGGAAAAAATTTGACTATATCGTTACGTTTCCTTTTTTCTTTTTTTTTCTTTTTTTTATTTGTCTTTTTTTTCCCCTCCATTTTAAAGGATTTTAAAACTGAGATTGTGTACGGTGTATATCGAAAAACAACAAATTTGAAATAAGGGAGGAAAGGCGAGATCATCCCGTGGGAATAACACCGAGATTCGTGTTTGGTACCATACCGATGTATTATGTATATAAATCGTATACCCCAAGCTGCCAGTAGAATGCTATATATATATATATATATATATATATGAGAAAAGTTTTTCAAATTCATGAAACTGTAATGGAACTGAAATGGAACTGAAATGGAACTGATATGGTTGAATTTCATTTTCAACAATTTTTTTTCGAAACAATAAACGTTATCGTCCAGGGACAAATGTAATCGCCGATCACGACTGAAGTAAAAAAAGAAACCTAAATTATACATATACGCATACATCGTGTTTTATTGTTTGCTCATCTCACCGTTTCCCAATTCATATGATTGAACCAAAATTTTAGCAATATTGTAAACGCGGTCATGTATACCTATATGTACACGAGAAAAAAAAAAGTTCAGTTTCAAGTTCGAAAGAATAATAATTCGGTTTACATGTGACGGGTGAACGATGTGTGGTAAATTATTCCCAAGGTTTTAAATCGTGTTTCAATTTTGGTGATCTTTCTTGTAAAAACGTTTCGGCGGATGGTTGGGTGGTAAAATATATATATATTTTTTTTCATTATAAATATACATATATACATACATAAGTTACATAGCACGTTACTCCCACACTTTGCGTGCTCCAACGTTTGTAGCTAGCGCGCGTTTTGTGTGATAACGAATGTAAATATTGCGACGAATCCCTGTTATAACAGTATATATACGTATGTGTATGTACAGTGTATAAGCTTTCATTGCCAGAGAAGAGGTAGGACTTGACTGTGTAAATTAAAAAGCGATAAGAACTGATTATAAATAATGACTGACTATATATATATATGTATATAGAGATCTTGAATGACGCTGTAACGTAATCGTACAAACGATTTCTCTTTTTGATTTATTTTATTTTTTTCTCTATGACTCATTCGCTAAATAAATGCGAAATGATGACGAAGCATATAGCATATATATATATTAGAGATAGAAAAAATTATCGTCAAAAGACATGACTAGTATATATAATCGTATATTATATACTATATTATATGGTAAAACGGAGTGAATAAAATAGGAATTCTAAACACCAATTTTCTGCTCTAATATATATGTATAGAGGTACACATACGTGTATAAAAACACTATTCACACGTATTTCTTTATTTGCTGCATACTGCAGTAGGAGAAGTAGCGCAACTCGTGCGCGAAAGATTTCAGTGCTTAGCGACACCACGCGTTGCACCGCCCGACCGCCTTGAAAATCCTGTATAAATAAACTGCAGGCACGAGGGGGGGGGGACCTCTGAGACACGATCTTAAGAGATATAGCACGAGAGAAACGGAGATAGAGAGAGAAAGAGAGAAAGAGAGAAAGAGGGCGGATGGACAGCTGTATAAGTTTGTCGCTAGAGAACGAAGGAGAGAACGATAAATAGAGAGAGAGAGAGAGAGACACTCCCTTTGGCTTTTCGGAGTCGGTCGAGAGGAATGGGATCGGTGGCTGTGTGCCGCACGTGTACGAGGCGGAGTACTTCTCGACCACGAAGTCGCTTGGGCATTGTAAATTTGCTTTACGTGCTACCCTCCTGGAATAAGCCGTACTACCACTATAACCTGCTGGACGAACCTATACCTATACCTATAACAACTTTGCTTCTCACCCTGCATCCCTATGGCAGTTCGTTCTAGACCCCGCGAGAGAGACGAGCCTGATATATCGGTACAGCGATATCAGCAAGTTCGGTATAAACGCAACACCCACGTTTTTTTCTTTTTTCTTTTCTCTTTTTTTTTTTTTTATTACATTTTTATTTTTTATTGTTTTTTTTTTTCTTTTTTTCTCCCTCTCTTTTTTATTATCATTTTGCTTCGCTCGACTTCTGCAACACATTTTTCCGCGATTGTGGTCCGGCAATCCCCCGTAGCCGTTATATGTTATGAAATGTTTTTTTTTCGTTTTTTTTCCTTGGAAAGTTGTTCATCTTTTTCTTTTTTTTTCTTCTTCTTCTTCTTTCTGCTAGCCTTCTCATTGTCAATCCTGAATTTTCATCTTTTGTCTTTTCATATAGTTATAGGTATAGTATATTATATTATAGAATAATTGATGGAAGGAGGAAAGACTGGGGATTGTAACGAACTTTGAACCATTTTCACCACGGAATTAGATGTATGTGTGTCGTATGGGTTATATTATTTTTGAATATTTTGTTGAATACTATAATTCTATGTCTTATCCTATAACTACATAGATCGCGGTTTTGTTATAAGCTCGCTATTATATAGCCCTACATAGCCTCGCGCTCGAATCCAAATTCTGTATAAACCGGTAAATTATAAGAGTAAATTATAAGAGGAGAAATGAAGTAAGTTTCAAAATGGAATGAGAAATTAAGAAAATATTTATCTCTTATATTTTATATCATTCTATTTCATTTTATAATATACCTATCACGTTATATTCGTTAGAAAATTTTGAACCATACAAAGAAGGAGAAACTTTTCGAAAAGTTATAACTAATCGTATACCGTATCTGTACACCAACTCGATATTACATTTATGTCGGAATCTTGTGTAGTAAAAGCGATAACAAGCAGATATAAAGATATCGTACGTATTCCGCGTGCTATATACGGTGGAATTTTTTTTTTTTTTTTTTCTCTTTCTTTCGGATAAGATTTTTAAGTTTAAAGGGCGACTGAAAAAAAAAAGAGAATATAATAAGAAGTACAACCGGATACACGATTTAGATACACGCGTATCTGTAGGTAGTTTTTTTTTTTTTTCTTTTTCCATTTCAGTGAATAAAATATAGATAAAAAAATATATATATATATATAATCGTATAACCGTACGCGGACATCTTTAGTATACGGAAAGATAAGGTGCCCCTTCTCCTTATTCTTCTTGTCCCTCGGGAACAAGTTAGGTATGCCGCGGTGTATTTATTTATTGCTCCTTTTTTCCATTCTATTTTTATTTTTTCTTTCATTTTCTTATTATCGGGGTAAAATCACCACTGCATGATACGGTATAAGTCTGGAGAGGATACAAACCTTGTGTTAAATAAATCACCAAAATAGTAGTATAGGTATATACATATATCAATAAGGTACGATCGTAGGAAAAATGATAAAAATTGAAAAATTGAAAATAAATGTATGAATGAACATTTTTTTCATTTTTTTTTTTTTGTCTTTTATTTCTGTGAAGAAACATGCCTCATCGTTTTATCACTAAATTTATCCAACGTATACCTATATACCTACATTTCGTATATATATATATATACAAGTTCGTTGATGATCCTCGAGTTTGGTCAACCTCAAGTAAATCTGAACTGGTTTTTCTTTATATAGAAAGTAGGGAAACCCCTTTGATCTTTCTATCTATATATATATATATAGATATATGTATACCTATACCTATACGAAGAGCAAAAAGATGAAAGATATGAAGGGTACATGTATATAAAGGAGTATTATATGCGGGAGAAAAAATAAGAGAGAAGAAGAAGAAAAAAAAAAAAAAAAACGAAATCCCTATACCATTATTACGGGACGTAAAATTTCGTTATATTTTATATTTTATATTTTTCGCTCACTGCGATTGATACACGTATATAGCTTAGTACCCGTGTGCGTGTGCGTGTGCGTGTACGTGTGTGTAGTATTTTTATTTTATATATCCTACTCGAAAATCGTATTACTTTGAATGAAGAGAAAAAGAAAAAAGAAAAGAATTCCTATATAGGTATATGTATAATATAACTGCGATGCACACTAACACTTAATTTTTTCTAAGGTCAGGTGAATTCCTGGCTAGTAAGATTCGAATTCGATCAGATTTTATTCGACTGTATAGAAGAGTCAACTTGTCCCCAAAAATAAAGTTTTCGCGAGCACGTCTCTCGTTTTCTTCGGTAAGAGAAATAAAAAAAAAAAAAAAACCAAACTTTTCTCCTAGTTTCTTCCCCTCGCCGAATGTACCAAGTTTCTTGATCGACACAGAGAAACGAGAGTAAAAGAAAATTGTTTACCTAAAAGAAAGATCGCGAACGCGAAAGAAATTGATGAAAAAAAAAGAAAGAAGGATAGAAAAAAAAAAAAAAAAAAAAAGCCAAGGAAACGAAAAACAAAAATGAGAAGAAGAAAAAAAAAACACACGCAGGGTTGTGTAAAGCAGAGAAAGTCTGTAAATAATTTACGAAGCAATTCACTCTTTTTTTCTTTTCCTATTTTCTTCTTCTTTTTCCCACTTTACATCAATATACCAAAACAATTTTGTATATCATCTATATAGTATTTCCGTTTCAAGCGATAAACCTCTAGCTGACATATTTCGGTTTAGATATATAATGGTATATTGATAATTGGATCAATTTCTGTAAAGCTGGAGGCTGCAGCGGTTAGCCTTTGTCGTTACATATTCAATTCAAGAGACAATAATCTCGTTGCGTAAAACGTAGGCGTCATCATCTCTAGGTATAAATCTGGCTGACGTAGATACATATTATACATATATGTAGGTATATCATATAGACGGGTATACCTATCAATTTCAGTCGACGAAACAGCTGGCGGCGTTAGATATATATATATATATATAGGTATACATATATGAGGAAAGTGGTGAAACGTGAGAAAAATGTAGATCAACATTTTTTTCATCCGTTTTTCCGTCTATCTTTTTTTTCTTTCCTTTTTTTTTTTTTTTTTTTGTTTTTGTTTTTTCTTACCCGCTTTTTTCCTCCGCTCTTCCGGTTGGGTACGCAATTTTCGAATGAGGGTTTTCGAGACTTTACCCCCGGTTCGGTAGAAACACCGAGACACCCTTAACTCCTCTTACGGCCATCCAGGTGAACGCCAATATTTTTATTAGCGCATAAAGTTGTTCCATGGTCTCGAAACCGCGCCGCGGTTCTCTCTCTCTCTCTCTCTCTATTTACCTCAATACATCCAAGTACGAGCATAATCTTTGAATGTGTGTGATGTATAATATATACGTATACCCGTTTTTATGTGATAAAGTAGAGGTACATATATATATGTGGTATATACGTATATGTATGTCGGTTACGTCACACAGATGCCTCGAGGCGTATTCTTATTTTTACGTTAATCTCGAGATTTTCTTTTGCCGAAAAAATTGAAGAAAAGTAAAAAAAAGAAAAAAAAACAAATTTTGAAAATCATCTTTTTCTCTCTATTCGCGTTGTATACGTTACACGTGTAACGTGTTTGAAAATTTTTTAGAGTCGGAAAATAAAATCGAAAGGAAAAAAAATAAAAAATTCGCGTAACGTATATATGGGGCATTCCATGCCAACTCAACCTACCGATGAACTTTGCATCACCGATTTCGCTGAAACTTGGGCATTTCTTTCTACCCCTGGAAATAGGTTTCTGTGATTTATTACAAATTTTTTTATTCAGCCGATCACAAGATATGAATTTTTGCAAATTTCGGAGGTTTTTTTTTTTAAATAGCCATAACTTGGCGAGGAATTGTCCGATTTAGGTCTATTTTTTTTCAAAATTTTTGTTTTTTCACGAACTTTATGAAAAATTTATGAAAAAAAATATTCATGATAGATTAGATTGTTTTTTTTAATTTCAAAGTTAAAACGTGAATTTTAAGACTGTTTGTATCCTTCGATTTTTTTCAAAAAATTCTCATAAATATTACTCCCTAAAAGACAAATTTTAAGCCTAGTCTCGTAATGGGATAACGATGCTTTATAACTTTTTCAGAATTTTAAAGATTAATAATTTTGTTATTTTTTATTTTTTTTTCGGTTGTGTTTTATTGAGGTCTTTACTTGATAAAATTTGAACAAAAATCATATACTAAGACAATAAACGATAAAAATTTTATTTTCCAACGTAAATTTTATCAATACGCCTGAAAAGGTTTGTTTACTTCTTTTGGCGTTTGAATATTTTACAAGAATACGTTTGAATTGAGGAAGAAATCAGTTTCATTGTGAGAGATCCATCTGTGTTTGGTATGATGCAATGATACTTTTGTGTACCTGTGATAGTTTTAGCTTCAGAATAACGTATATTCAAAATCTCTGCTGCTTTTTGATAATCTGCAGTACTTGAATATCTTACTTCAATTTTCGGCAAAACATTAGGTTGCACAGCCCATTGAAATAACTCTCGAGGATTTGAAATTTGTTTATCGAATGGTAACTGAAGACTAGCTCTGGCTGCAGCTCTTTTTAATATTCCTCCAACACCGTCACAAGGTCCTTTTCCATGATAGCTTGTAAAAAAATGCCATTCAGCATGTATTCCAAAATCTTCCTGGTGATAGTATAAATTAACAAAATTATTTAACTTTGAAATTCTAAAAAAGTTATAAAGCATCATTATCCCATTACGAGACTAGGCTTAAAATTTGTCTTTTAGGGAGTAATATTTATGAGAATTTTTTGAAAAAAATCGAAGGATACAAACAGTCTTAAAATTCACGTTTTAACTTTGAAATTAAAAAAAACAATCTAATCTATCATGAATATTTTTTTTCATAAATTTTTCATAAAGTTCGTGAAAAAACAAAAATTTTGAAAAAAAAAAAGACCTAAATCGTACAATTCCTCGCCAAGTTATGGCTATTTAAAAAAAAAAACCTCCGAAATTTGCAAAAATTCATATCTTGTGATCGGCTGAATAAAAAAATTTGTAATAAATCAAAGAAACCTATTTCCAGGGGTAGAAAAAAATGCCCAAGTTTCAGCGAAATCGATGATGCAAAGTTCATCGGTAGGTTGAGTTGGCATGGAATGCCCCATATACATATAGTACACCGGATGAGATTTATCGCTCTTCCTTTCTTGGCCTAACGCTGTTGCACGGGGGTGAAAATAAACATTCAATTTATTAGGCCGTATTTTATCCGGGGCAATTTATTTTCTACCTTCTAGTTCAGCTGAAGCGAGTCAGCGAGTGAGCGAGTGTCGGAGGTAACCGCTCGCGAATCAAGAGGACCAAAGGCTAGTCAAGCCATAAGCTTATAGCCGAGGTAACGAACGCCTGTCCGTTCGCGGGAATCGTTTAATTTGTTTTCATTCAACCCCCGTTAAATCGGTTAATTACTGAACACTGGACACAGCCTTGACAGCGTTTTATACATATATAATACAGAAAATGGTTTATTTACCGTAGAGAGAAAAAAAAGCGTTACTCCTCCCGTTCAATCCGTAAAAAGGGAAAGAAGTAAATCGAGAAAAGGATAAAAATATAAAATAAAAACTGTTCCATCCAGGTGTCGGAAATGTTGATTGAAAGAAACGAAATTGTCTTTCTTTTTTTTTTCGTGCAATTTAATTAATCTTTCAATTATCTTTTTTTTATTTAAAGCAATTATTTCTTTTCACATTTCATTAATATTTTGTACGAGGAATTTTTTTTTCGATCGGAAGAGGTGTAGGTACAAAAGCTTACAAATTAATACGAGTTTATTTTGTTTCATTTCTTTTTTCCTTCACTTGGCTCGGCATTTCTGGAAAATTTAATTCTTTTTTTTTCTCAACAATTTCTGGTATCTCGAGTTTACTTCGTACACGAATAAATACATATACAATATCGATCTTATGTATGTATATATATATATATATATATATATATAATATAAATTTCGTACGGAATAAAGAATAATAATCAATGAATTAATTAATTCCCTCCTTCTTCGCGGTGGTGATCAATATAAGAAGAGCGAATTAATATCGAGTAGGTATAGTTAGCTAATAAACCCTCATCTCAAAATCCGCTTTTCTCTTTGAAATAAATAAATTCGGGAGGAAAAGAGAGAAGAATGAAAAAACGAGAAAAAAAAAAAAAAAAGAGAGAGAGAGATTGACCAGCGAAATGTTAAAACGAAACGCGCGAGTTACACACCGTCTACAAATGGTAGCTTATTTTTTAACCAAATTGCCAGTACCGGGTAGACGAACGAGAACGGGGTGCTTCTGTATAAATGGTATAGAACAAAGCGAGTTTAATTAAATGCAACCGCGCCCGTGGCTCGTATAGTCGCGATGGTACCGGTATCCTAAAATCGATCATCCTCACAGAACTACAGTCTATTTTATTCTCAAGTACAACTCCAGACAGAAATTAACCTGATTATTATTCGATCATCGATCATAGAAATCACTTGATGCAATTCCTCATTTCATCATCGTCAAATATAAAAATATATGTATAATATATGTAATAAAAATAGATTAAAAAAACAAACAAAAATTTAACCATTTTTAGCACTCTATCTCGGTCTCCCATATGCATAGATGATGATCGATTGTTCCTGTACCAGAATTCTAAATCACTACTCTCGTGTTCGTTACCCACAATTCGGTAGCCCACGTTCACATATAGATAGAAAATAGAGATATATATATACGTGTATATATGTACCTATATATCTATAGAATTCTACTAGGTTCTACTTGTTACTCGTCACTGATCAGTCAGTCAGTAGAACATAGAACATAGAACATAGAACATAGAACATAGAACGTAGAGGAACATGGTGCTCCTGCGATGTAGTCGGAACGATAGTTTCCATAGGTCTAAATAATTGATCTTTAAACCCGACCCGGTAAGTAGCTCACCCTGTTTCACACGGAATATTTAAACAAATCGATTCCTATTTCCTAACTACTTGTACATACGTAGACATAGGTAGTATTAATTAATCGAACAACTGCTCGCGTACGAATGTATTTAAATCACCACGAATTTTATTATTTATTTTTTCGTATACGAATTCTTTGTTACCATAGAAAGCGAATTTTACTCAACAACAAAAAAAAAAAAGAAACAAAAGGAACCAAATTTATATATATATGACAGTCATTTAATTTCAATGATTGTCTGAATTTCAACGTTTCTAAAAATTCTAAATCGTCTCACAGACGAATTGAGAATTCTTCTATAAAAATAGAAGAAAAGTTGTGCGAGGGTAGTATCTGCACCCAGCTAGAATCCAATGCAATGTATGTATGTGGATATGTAAGGTACGTATCCACACATCTTTTAGGTTGTTAAACAATAGACTATACAAGACCCTCAGAGGTACAGACCCTGTGGATTAATTATTACTTGAGTAGTTAGGTAGGTGGACCAAGAGGGAAAGGTCACGTTGACTGAGATGGCTCCAAGGCCTTGGTACCCCAGTTTCCTACTTTCTTATTATGTTGATTAAATGTAACAGCTGCAGTACGGTACGGTGCAGTTTTTTTTTATTTCTACCCAAGAAAATGGGACTTTGGGGAAAACGAGAATAGAGGAAACTATGATTTCAGCTACTGTTAGGTTCACGGAAAAATTTTAGATATATATATAGTAGTGCGGAGAAGGAAAATAGTTGAAACGTTGGAAAGGGAAAATATGAGAATTAGAAAATGGGAAAAACCCCATACCCGCAGCGACAAAATTTCCGATAGTAAAACGCTGGTGCAAAACTATATCCTCTACCTTTCTTCTACTTTTCTACATTTACTTGGAAAAGTTTTATGCAACGGTTGTTATTGATGTTATTTATTCATTGGAACGATATGCTACCTCGTAGCGAATAAACGTGCTCTTTTCTGTTCGAATAGCATAGCAAGTAACTGATGCAAATAGACGTAAAGGGAAAATGAAAATGAATAAGAAAAAGGACAATATTTGTTCTAAAGAACGATGTCGGTTCGAACAGTTTGTTCGTCGAATAATTATTGCATAAAGTTTTAACTCAACTTTACCTATAAGAGTCGAAGAATTATAGAACTCTTTCGACCTAGGGAGGTATGGCAGCTACTGCGACACGGAATTATATTAAATCGCAAAATCTTCAAGTCTCTTTTTATTGGAGAAAAGAAGAAATTGTGAATTTATTGTGCTGCCGCGGTATTTAATTCAATTTAATTTTTACCCCTGTTCGTATCTCTGCCCCTGTAATTACTTAATGACTTGAAATTTTAAACACAAATGCCTCCGGCCTTATTGTGCCGAGAATCCCTTCTCTTCATTTTTTAATTAACGGAAGATTAATTGGACGATGAACGAAAAATCAGGATCGAAATCACGCGGAATTTTATTGTGCAAATAAAAATATTAACCGAGCAGGTCGAGGGTGCAACTCTCTTAGTTTCGGAGGCTAAAATTAATTGAAAATCTTTCGCACGGATCGGTAAAGTTCGGTTAAATAATTATTGATTTTTTTTTTTTTTTTCAACTCAAAATTCTGTGCAAAACTATTTCTAAAAAATTTTGAATTTAGACAAGAGCTAGTTGTCATGTAATTCCCAAACTGTTGCTTATTTTTTCGGACCTATCGTGTGACCAGTGTCCATTATAATTTTTATATACTTTTTTATAGTCCGGTGCCAGCCGCCAGGCGTTTCCTAGGGAATCAGAACGGTTTTGGAACCCGTCCAATGGAGATATCGAATTTATCCCTCTCATTTCCTATCTCGAACTGTATACGACCGACTCGGCTCGAGCCACCCTTGAATACATACCACCGACTGCGTGCAGGATTTTCAAACGGGGAGGTATGGGAAATCCAGGCTGGGTTGCGTTTCACCTTCCGAGACCAGAAAATCGTACTAATTATAAAATTCCACAATCTCGTTTACACTTTGCGCTTGTAGTACCACCGGCTCTCGGCTCGATTAAACCCCATGAATTTTTCCATAAGGAAAAAAAAGGAGCTCTTCTATTCGATTATTATTCAATTTTTAATATTTTTATTCAAAAATTTTCGTATCATTCCCCAATTTAATTTTCTCGATAATTTAAAACCGTATTAATTTTGTTCGGTTAGCAAATTTCTCGGGGTTTCGAGTATAATTAATGGCTGACTATATACATATACGTTCGCCCGTATTAACGAGTTCAATTACACGCTGAATCCAAATTCCGTTTATACTGTAGGGAAACTTCGGAATTTCTCGTTTCTAGTTTCTAGATTCTAGATTCTAGCTTCTAGCTTCTAGCTTCTAGTTTCCAGTTTCCAGTACATCTCTCGGTTCACGCCCGAGGATCAGTCGCTTCCAAACCCCCGTCAACCAACGTCGAAACCTAATCTCGACACATCCTCCAAGATTACATAGAGATTAGCTAATCCATCTTTAACTACGAGGTATACGACTACTTGTATGTGTTTCAATCGGATCAACTTCGTCTACCACATTCTACGAGAGAGAAGTGTAATTCTCCTTACATCCACGATTAGGTAAACCGTTATTCTACGATGTTACGTTGCGTTTTACACCCCAACCGAATTTAGTCAATTTCTCATCGAAGATAGATGTGAGATTTTACAACGAATCGTATGTCGAGTTGCGTTAATTTTTTTTTTTTTTAATACAGAAATTTTGAAAATCATTAACGTTTCGGAAAGCCTCGCGGAGAAACGTAAAGAGATGAGAAGCCAATATCGCGTTGAATCGTGTTTTATCCGTAGGAGTTCTGCCGGGATCTCGAAATAATCTCGAAAGTTAGAGTCGAGTGTCGAAAATCGGATGTACCGTGTATTACCGTTATTACTTCAGGGGATTTCAGGACTTTAGATTACGAGTATTAATTAGCGAATTGTATACGGTGTTGTATGAAATTAATGAATGAATTTTAGCGAATGGATTCTCGAAATTTATTAACTTCGTTCAATTCTCTCCTATACTTTCTCTCTTGCTCTCTCTTCGTATTCAAGGAAGTATAAGGTACCTATAACCGACGTACCATCACGGAAAGGCATCAGGGGATTATACTTTGAGCAGGGTAATTTCCCAAGAGGCAAAACTCCCACGCGAAACGAAGAAAAAAAAAAAAAAAACAAAGAGAGAGAGAGAAAACAAAAATCTAGATCAATGTCATGTTATTATTACCATAAAACCATGAACCGTAATTAATAATTGAAGCTCTCTTCTGCGGAACAGCTGCAAAATCCAGAGGCGATTACACCTCTTTCCACCCATTACTGTATATATATATATATATATATATCATCTCTCTGTATCTTATGATATAGAAATTAATATCCATAAATTTTCAACTTTTTTTTCTAATCTTCGTTTACCTAAATGTGAAGAATGATGAATTTTTGAAGAAAATAAAGATAATAAAAAGGGTTTTTCATTTCTTCTCGCAGGAGAGAACAACTCTCGTGTACAGTGAAATGAAACGACTTGTATAAAGAAAAAAAAAAAGAAAAAAAAAAAAAAAAACAAGTGTCATTAACTTGATGGAATGTGACGAGTCCAGCTAATCACCGTCACACATCGTCTCGTTAATCCATTAACCTCTGGTTTTCACTGAGATATTATCCAACCACGGCATACTTTGAGATACACTGGTAGGAGCGTAATATAATCCGATGATATCTCGAGCATCGCGTGGGCAGAGCAAGTATAAGATAAAGTGTTGCATGCAGCTCTGTAGGCTCAATATATACTGTTGTATATTTAATACTTTCATCTGGACGCTACACGGCCAACGCTATTGACGACAAGTACTCGGTGATTATACATTGACTCGCATTTCGCGAGATATTCGCCTGTGAGAGAAAAGAAGAGAGAGAGAGAGAGAGAGAGAGAGAGAGAGAGAGAGAGAGAGAGAGAAAGGATGGAGTCATTGCTCCCATAGTCCTATATGGTGTTCAGTTTCTTCTTTCTTGACCCTCGCTCACGCTCTATACCTATATACCTTCACGATGAACTTTGACGACGGTCAGTGTCGAGTTTTTACCGTTTTTACCGTTTTTTTTTTCTTTTTTTTTTTTTTTTTAAGCTTTTGAGAATCGACGCGAAATTCATTTCCGCGGTTAACCACCTACTACTTTCTTCCCCGTTATTAATCACGGGCATTAAGTTGACCCGAAATTCGGTGTGCAAAATTTAAAAGAAAAAGAACGAGTAGAAAAAAAAAATTTTTTTTTTTAAATACAGAACAACATTTTTCCGTATTATTAAATAACAAATTTGACCCATGAGGGGACGACACGACCCTTACTTTAGGCAAGAGAAGAACAGACCCAGAAGATGTTGGGTTCGAAATGCTCAAGTTGAGCCTAATTGAACCCAGGAGTCCCGGCGCTGTTCGCGCGCTGTTCCTATATTTGCATACATTTACCCGGGACTGTATCCTATCGTAGCTCTTGATCATTTCGGTCCTTGCGTTGGCGGCCACCAGCTTCCGCATCCGTGTAGGTAAAGGTAGGATATACCGGGACATGGGGGACCAAGAGACCGAACAGAGCAGCTCGGAATTTTGTTTAGGAAAGTTTGATGTTTCACAGTTTACTGTTGTGTCCGGCATTAATTACAACTATTCATAGATTATACCGGGTATAGTTTATGTTCTATATATATATATACATAATCTACGGTGCAATTCCTCCCCTTATACAAACTACCCGGCTTTTGTATAATTACCAGCAATTATCTATTCCGCGAAGTTTACCGCCACCTCGCTGGCTCCGATCCAAACTCATCTCATTTTCTTTTCCTTTTTTTTTTTTTTTTTTTTTTTTTTTTTTTTTTGCGAGCTTCTCTTTATTCTACAATGCAATTTTTTCAATTTTTTTTCCCACAACATCCTGCTAGAGATAATTAAAGATAGATTAAATTTGCGTTAAGTAGGTATACACTAGATATTATACACATAATGCACGGTTTATGCAATTCCTGTTTTTTTTTTTTTTTTTGCTGATTAAATCTTTCACCCATTGTTTTAGAAGCTAACCGGGTGTAGATGAGATGAGCGATTTGATCTTCTAGCACTTTTTAGTACCTATAACGGAGTTGGGGGGAAACTATAGATTCTGATCAACTTTCTTGGTCTTTTTCGTGTTTTTTTTTTTTTTTTTTTTCATTTTTTTTTTTTTTCCTCGCAATGATCGATGACTTTTATTATTATAATATACTATCGCGTCATGGACGAACATCGCGAACTTTTGTATAAATTTTAAAACGCGCGGAATGCTGGTTAGCGATTTGTTTCAAACTGGGGTATAGCATGGGTACACAATAGCCGATGACAGAAACGGAAAGGTGGGTATAACCCGACATTTACCAGAGAATCCGGTGATTTCTATAGAATTATTCATCCGCTTATTTGCTATTCACGCGCTCTCCGCGGTACAACGACACGGTGACTAACAATAAAACGTAGTTCTAGACGACTATACGACACGACGTAGATATATGAAAATATATACATATGTATACGTTTACGTAGATCTGAACTAAGAAATCTGCGAATTACTCGAGGAAAGATTCAAGAAAATTTCGTCATTTTATTTATTTATTTATTTATTTATTTATTTATTTATTTTTTTTGCGGTGCAAAATTTGAGTAGCGATTTTTTCACGCATACATATATTCTAGGATATTATTTATACCCTTTTGGAATAGTTTTTCTTTTTTTTTTTTTTTTTTGTCTCTTATCCTCTCTGTGGGATAATCCCGCTTCTCTCCCCTCTGTATTCGAAATGCACGGGGGTGCGAATTAATTGCTAATTTATGGTGAATATTAAACCGTCGACATTCTCCTGCGGCGGTGGTCGGTTTCTCTCCGCTAATAGTATAGCGACAAACTGGCGCCAATGCGAAGGGGAGAGCTCCCTGCTATTCTACCTATATCATAAATTTTGATCGATAATATATTCCATGATTAATATCTGTGTTATATATAGTATACATATATATATATTTATAATCAGGTTAAACGATCGCGTCCCGAATCAATTAACGAATCATATTATACAACGATTAAATTTTCTGTCTATAATAATTAATTAATCACCTCGTATTATCGATCTTAATTCAATCATAGAACTGTAAAGTTTAATCAAAATCGAATTCAACTAGAGATAAATGCGAAGTAGTTTGCGCCAATCAATGCTCGGTTTTATCCAATCAATTTTCAATATTTGTATATATAGGTGTATATATATATAATGAAAAGCGTGGAGTGATATAGTATCGAGCGAGGAAATTCCGTATCTCGGTTTTTACGATTTGAGAAAATCGAATCAGTGATTTTATCAACCTTTACGTGATATTGGGAAAATTACGAAAATTTTTTTTTCACGATGTAGATGATGAATGTTTCAATGATATTAATTAGCTATATATATACCGAATGTAATCAGATTTTATTTATCTATTTTCCTCTCTTCACTGTCGAGCTCTTCTCATGAATATTCACAATATAGTTTGAAACAATCGATATTAATATGTATTAATAATTCTTGCCTCTCGTCGAGCAAATACGTGCATCGCATATTAACAATACCGAAATCATACCTATATCGTCACAAGGCAACCCGGAATTTGAATTACATACTAGCAGTCACTGTTTAAATTCTCTACTTCTTTCTCTCTCTCTCTCTCTCTCTCTCTCTCTCGGGGGGGAAATTGATTGAACGATGTATTTGCAGTTGGAGAAAAAAAAATCGCCTATGTAACCCGCGCGCGGAATCATAACGATCGATTCTAACGAAACGAGGTATACGCGAAATCGGAACCAAATTTTTCTTTAATCGAATTGAAAATTATCGACAAATCTGTTTCTCGTACATATATTCTATCGATTCGTCTCCTTTTTTTTACGTAAAAAAAAATCCATCGCAATCGTCAGTTCTAACTGACAATTACATTCTCTCTTTTTCCATCGCGTACGGTTATGATACGCGGCAATTCTCTTCGGCGATACATATACACGCATGATTGCACGATTGACGGTACGTTCAACTCACTCGACATTGACTAAATTTTGCATAAGTCTGCAGGCTCGGTGTTAAACGAGAAAATTTTAGTCTTCGTATTCCACATCCTCTATATAGGGGAAAAAAAATCGGGTGTCTTTTTATAATCGCTGAAAGCACTTCTTTCTTCAATTCGATGATCAAAGACTGGTTTGTTAAAAAGAAAGAAAAAACTTTTATCTTGTAATCCTGCCAATCATTTTTTATTTTTATTTTTTTGTCATCTGATCAATTTTTTCTAAACTATTCTTTTTCTCTGTCTGTTTCAGGTAAGCGAAAACAGTAACTTTTATCGAGCACTCGTTATATGTAATATGACAATTAAAATTGCTGAGAACCTGGTCAGCTGTTTCCCTCTCTTATACCGTCCAGGATCATATTATCAAGAGGTAAAAGGTATAGCTGTATGAAAAAATTCGCGATATATTTTCACGCCTGAATTTTTACGATCGCATTTAGAATTATACTTCGTTTTTTATTTATTTTATTGTTTTTTTCTCAAATTGCGGAAAGTAATGTATATATATAAATGATTTCACCCCACCATCCAGTTCTATGGATCTATTGTAAGAATGAGAATTACCAGTCGCCGTTCAAGCCGAGTCTAAATCGCTAGTATTTTAAGAATCACGTCACGTCTCTTGGGCAAAGCGGTCCAGCTATGTGCCCAGGGTTGTGTAAACACGTTCAGAGATACCAGAAGGAGGTAGAAAGAGGAGAAATACAGTCTTGGACGTGATTTTATAAAGGAAACGACGATTCCCGATATTTTTCAACACCGCATAGGACGTCTATAAAATATTTACAATTGAAATGTCAAGAATATTCGATAATTCCTAAACCCATTGAATTATTATTCAATCATTTAATTATCCTTCAATTTATTCGGATCAAGTCTCTCTCTTTTCTTCTATCATTCATACCTATATATCTTCTTCTTTGTTTTATACTTCGAATTTTCCTAATTCCTTTTCTCCATTTCCTGTTCCCTCTTAATATCATCTCGTTGTTCTATTCAGCAGCAAGTGTTTGCCGGTGTAAAACGAACTCGCGGTAGAAGTAAAGACGGAAATATAATGTAAACGGTATAGCTAGGCTAGCTGATTACAAATCGGTTTGACGTTGGTAGTAAAACACCGCAAAGTAATTATCTAAACAATGCGGTATCATCACCTATAAACTGTACTTATCGTTAGCTGAATAGAGGTTAACGTCGAATTACGACGATAAAATAAAACGATTTCGTTTTCAGTTTTTTTTTTTTTTATATTTTTTTTATTTTTCTTATTTTTCTTATTTTTTTATTTTCGTTTCGGTTCCTCTTCCTTTTTTTTTCCCCTCGATGTTTATGTTCAAGGGTTATAAAACTAATTTAGTACGGATGGTTTATAGGGCATGAGATTATTTCGAGCAGAAAACAAATATATAATCCAAGGATTTATATAAAGGTAAAAAACAAAAAAAAAAAAACGAAAAAAAAAAAAAAAAAAAGGGAAAGAACAGCGAAAGAAAATTATAGTATGAATTAATGACAACGCTGCTGAAAGATAAATTCGCGAGTTTATTATTTAAGGGAAGAAAATTTCAAGACCGAATCATCTTCGCTTCATTAATCTGCTCGCATAATCTCGATTAGGAAATGGAGAAACTCGAATTTTCCGGTCTGAAATATAGGCTTCCGAAATCTAACGAGGCTCAGCCCTCAATTTTTCGCTCTTTTAAACCAAAAATGATGAAATAAAATGGGACGGTTTTATCTCTTTTTTTTCTCCGCTCGCGGCGCTTTTAGCGTTTTCTTTTTTTTTTTTTTTCTGTTTTTCAGTAAATTTTTGACTCCCAGTCGTTTTTGATGAGAGTAGAAAAAAAAAAAAGGATTGTCCCAGTTGAATTCGTGATCGAATAAATAAATCAAATTCTATTTTTCGAGCGGAAACTAATCAAGTTTCACGGGCAAATTGGAAGAACGATAGAAGGGGACGATCTATTGCCTCTTTCGGAATTATTCTGTTTCCAATTCGGTCTTTTTGAAAACTAACAAAACGTTATCCAAAAATAGTTTATCATCGTTTAACAACGTGGCGTATACAAAGATACAAAGGTACGTATATGATACGAGAATCGCGTGCTCGGATTCCCCTCATCATTCAGTCTAATTCTATCAATTTTTTTTTTCTTTTTTTCTTTTCTTTTTCATTTCTTTTTTTTTTTTGCACATTCTTCTCGACGTTAAAATATTCACGGTATACCCGTTACCGCTGATTAGGCAAAGATACGCGGAGATTGAAGAACGTCCAAAACTGATCGGCGAACGAGAGAAAGAAGAGACGAGATAAGAACATCTTTCTTTCTCCGAGGTTCCTATAAGTCCCGAGGGACATTTTCATATAGTTATCCAATTTTCCGAAGACACTCTTCTTGATACACGCCTTTTGGAATTTTTCTTTTTTAATATTTGTGTTTTTTTTTTTCAAATTTTTGTCTTTCCCCCATTTCGTTACCTACCAACAATTCATATTCGTATAAAATTCGTGACGAATTGTAAACGGATATCCGGTCACCTTGTGTGCAAAAGGGTTCGGGACTCTCTGTATCTCCACTGAAAGACACGCGATCGTAAAACATGTATGAACCAATGTCGATATATACCTATACGATACATAGAATGAATCGAATAGACCGTGGATAACTGCAGCTACGGGGATAGATTGTGACGGGCAAAACGACGTGGGACAGTCCATAAGACATTAATAGTAGTTTGTTATTCGCTATCGATGAACTCCTTACCCACGTTACACGCGATCAAACAGTAATCCATCATTTTACGTATTTATAATATATTATGTATAACGATTTTACCTATTTTTATAAATTCCAAATATTTTTAATGCCAATTCCGTACCACGGAATCGACGACTATATCATTCCTTTCGAAATTTCCGAAATTTCTGGTGTATTTTGGTTTTTCGCTATTTCTTCGAGGATGAGAAATAGATGTATATATTTTTTTTTCTTTTTTCTTTTTCATTCTTTCTTTCTTTCTTTCTTTCTTTTGGAGCAGCGTAGGTACCTACTCTCGGGGAAAAAATCCTTCTCCTCGCTTCCTACGCACTGCAGTCTTTATTCGGGGATTTTTTTTATATTCCATTAGGGAAATTTTATACGTTTAGAATAGGGTTTGGAATCGATGTTTTCCTCATGCCATAGGCCACCAGGAACGCGCACCGTGCGCGTCGCATACGTAAGGAAGAGTTCCCTTCACGTCGTTTTGTGTCTTATAATCTACGGCGTGCGGTCTCTGCTCCATTACGCATTCGCGTATATTTCGTATGCGAATCTCGCGTAAAGTAACGTAACGTAACGTTTCGACGGGCATGAGAGCTATGTGGGTGTGAAAATAGGCGAAAAACGAAAAAATAAAAAAAAATAAAAAAAAAAACTAATAAAATGAAAAAAATGCAGGAAGAGATTTTAAGCACCCAGTTTGAAAACTGATCTCCATAACGTGCCTGCGATATAACTCTCGCGAAACGCCTTTGTCTTTCTCTCGCTCTCTTTTTTTTCTTTTTTTTTCTTTTTTTTCTCGCTTTCCATATTTCCATTTTCGACATTTCTTCCGGGTACATGAATAACAGGGGAAACTCACCGATCAATTTTTTTTTCACTTAACTTAAATCTCTGAAAAAGTTTTTTGCAAACTTTTTCAAACTCGAATAGCCGCGCTTTCATATACCTACTCTGCAGTTTTAGAATCGTGGCTATACCAGTTCGTGAATAACAATTCTCATACCGATATCAATCGCTCTTAATCAATCGTTACTTTTTTCCTCTCTCTCTCTCTCTCTCTCTCTCTTTCTCTCTCTCCTTCCTTTTCTTTCTCCTCTTTTCACACTGCTATTCGAATATAATAATAATAATTAAACGGGATTTAATGCCTTTCTTCTTACTTAATAACAGCCGACTCGATTTATTCAACGAAGAAGTTTCTTACGGAGGTATAGATTCGCACGCGATTTATTTCCGATTTTGTTAAAAACTTGGAAAAAAAAATTCACAGATTAGCTTCCGATTGGAGGGGGGAAAAACAAAAAAAAAAATAGAAAAAAACCGGTTGAATAAATCTTTCACCTATAGATTTTCATTCAAAGAGAAGAAAAATAAAAAATAACAGAACAGAACAGAACAGACAATCGTCACGTTTGTGGAAACTGAACTATATAAGAGAGAAGTATTTTTATGGCTGTGAAAGATCTTCGTTGTACAACTTCGCGAAGTGCAAACTCGTGTTTGCATGCATATATACCTCTACACCTTATTATACATCCTCGAGATGTGCTCTATGAGTAATATCATACTTTAGCACTGTCATACATATATGGTATTTCGTGTTCTCATTAAACAAGAAACGTAGAAGTGGGTACATAGATAATCGTATTAAAGCAATGACTTGTGGGATTTTCGCACGGTCATATGTATACAAAATGATATTATTCATACAGCAGAAGTCGCATATTATATTTTATAACATTAACCTGTACCGAGTTATCTGCGGAATCTACCTCGCATTGTCCATAACTGCGCAACCTCGAAAGTTTGATTCTTCAGTCCGAAAACGTGGAAAATGAAAATCTACTCCGATTTCAAACCATTGCGTATATACCGAATAATTTTTTCTCTCAATATATAATACACACAAGATATATTGTCTAGTTTTGAGTAAAACTGGTTAAGAAGAAATGATTTTCTCTCCTCTCAAATCATCTTCGCATAAGCCCTCTGGCTATTCGGTTCTTAACTTTGAACGAAATTCTCGCAAAGTATATACGGGGGGGGGGCAGCTTTTCTTCCATCAGTCTCTGCAGCTTACCTGTACGATTTTATCGCCATAAAATCGCAAGCGACGATCACGTATGGAAAAAGACGCGATTTTTTTTATACAAAGAAAATATTTTCGGTTCGTGATCGAATTTTGATGAATGGAAAAAAAAATTCTATAATAAGGAAAATCGTGAGTTTATAGAATCGTTTCGCTATTATTCTGTTAGAATAGTAGAGGAAATAGCTCAAGATCGAGAGATAAAAGGGAGGAAGAATGACGGCTGAGAGTAAAAGGAGGAGATGCATTAATCCCGAAATCTTCCCACAGGGAAAGTGTACAGAATGATGAAAATTTGCCTCGTGCAGCTTGTACCTAGGTATTACGAGGTGGTGTATCCTGGGTTGCCTATAGAGACACGACGCTTCGGCGTCGGCGTCGGCATTGTGGCGTGGAGCCCCATTCATTATTACCAAGACTTACTGCAGGGAAATATATTATATTAACGGACCAGTGAGTCTCGGTGGTTTCTGGGCTCAAAGGAGTAAAAATATGCATTGTATGCTTGGGAAATGCATGAGCTCAGGTTACCTCCCAGCATTGCTTCCTGTGATATTACTACGCTTTCGCTCCTGACCCTCGCTAACTTTATGCGTACATTTATTTACCTCCGGGATTAAAAAACCTGGAAGACAATATATTGACGTCAAATTTTCTCACGATTTATTTTCGTTTTTTTTTTTTTTTTTCAATTTTTTCTTCATTTTTCTCTCCGTTTGAAATCTTTTGTTGGTACAGCTTGTTCATATATGTATACAGACAAGATGCAGGGTCTATGTTCATTTCGTTATTAAACAACGGACGAGGCTGAGAATCGAAGTGGAAAATTGTATTTTCGCGATATTTCATATCGAGGTTATTTCCGATTCGGAGATTTCCTGACAAACATCACGAAGGAAATAGACGTAAATGAAAGACAGAGGAAGGGGATGAGGGATAGGGACATCGAATTACTCACGTGGAAATGGAATTCAGGGGGGGAAAAAAAAATCACACCGGGAATTAAAAACGCTGGGTATAAATTAAATTCCTACTCTTCAACCACGTGGTTGAAAATTCCATTACTTCTCGAGTACCTACCTTATACCTAACCACCGATCTACCCCTACCTCCGACCAACACCGACATCTGCATTTCTTATTCGATTCCAACGAAACACCGGGGGGGAGTTTAACTCTGTCGCACCATAATTGCACTTTTATTCAAGACCGGTGAATTATATCTTTTCTCAAACTTAGTTCAGAGATAGAGTGTATTTTGAATTACGAGAAAGGCCAGGTATATCTTTCTATGCCGCGAGAAACCATTTCGAGGTAATAATTCAACCGGATAAATCTCACGTCCACAACCTAGTTCAATATTTAAGATTTATTAACCCTGCGTGTGGTGAAATTTTTAATCAAAATTCCGAATAGTTATCTTACCGATATAACGCTACGTTTCTTACCTAATCTTCAGACATTGATTTCTTCTTTTCTTTTTAACCAAATTCCAAAATCCAGAAACTCGGGGCTACTAAGGATTACGTATATATAATACATTCCTTCATACGTATGTATGAAGGCCGCAAGTCAACCCTAAGCGAAATTCTGAACTGCAATTCAAGGAACAACCCTTACCCCGCATCCTTGGTTGATAAATGATGCCCCAGTTTTGAAAGGGCACTTCTACTACCTCAACCTCAACCTGAACCTCAACCAGAATCCGAACCTTGGTTTGAGCTTTCAGGGTGAGTTCTTCGGTGTGCGTTTGTACGCCGTGGGCTGTGAAGCAGAAACTAGGAGTGGAGGTAAAGGTGGGTGGGTAGGTATAGCACGGGGATGAGATTAAGAAAGGGAGTTGAATCGAGTTAGAGAGAAACTCAATAGGCTAGGATCTCGTAGTGAGTAGTGGACTGATTGCTATACCGGAAATTATCTTACCTACCTCAGGTTAGCTCCTAGATCTTGAACCTCGCGAATCACATTGTCAATGGTAAACGGATTTCTATGCGAATGGAATTAAATAGAATGAAATTAAATAGCGGGAACAAAGCTTTACTCAACGATCCGCAAAAAGGCTTACGATTTAGGGATCATGGAGAGGACGGTTTAGATTCATATCTAATTACTCTGATCAAAGAGATCTTCGTTATTCATGAAATTTTTCGAAGCATATTGAGCACATGTCTGATACTCTACGTCTGTATCACAACGTCGAAAATGGAAGTTGAACGTCGGACACATGTGCGAGGGGGAATTTTCCTTCTCTCCGAAGATACATGTACGATAGACGACCACTATTACTACGTCTGTTCGAATAAATGGTTCAACCAGATGCCAAGAAATCCCGAACCTTGTATCGCGGATAGTTGAACGGGAGTCAGCCAAGGATTCGGTCAAGTGTGGCGATCAGACAGTGAAACATCGGTTCGCAGACCGATCGAGATCGGAGTATTTTTCAAGCGAATAATTTTTCCCACCCTTGCCTTGTCTTCGATTTATAGAAATCTTGCATCAGAATTCTCGGATTTCACAAGTTTCGGGGATTATTTATACCTACGTCCGAACGGAACTACGAACACGGTATAGTTTTTTGAAAACTAAATGCGACACGGAATCTGTAAATCCGTAGCTGATTCGAAGCGAGGGTGTATGTACCTGATGCACGGAATGCAGTAACAAGGGAATGCCTCAAGCTATTTTACGAACAGTTTTGCGAAAATTGAATCTCCACGAGAAAGTGCACATCCTTCGGGAAATATATACGTTCAAGGAAAAAGACTCGAGCCTCCGTTTCGGTAGCTGGGTTTTCATTTTCTATTCCATTGATGAATATCTACCTACCCTCGATAACCCTGTTTTTCATATACCTACCTGTGAAAACAAAATAGTCTAAATGGCGTTTCGAAAGGCTCGATATCGAGTTATTTAATGGCAACATTTACAGCCGTTTGTTTTACAGCTTGATGATCCTCGTTTAGTAAACGATCCTCGCATTACATGCCAAATGTTCATTGCGAAGCCAGAAACAAGCGTTTTACCATTTTATACTGTCGTTATTTTACCTCGGTTAAACTATATATCTGTATTTTAGGGTAATGCATGCTTTTAAGAACTTTTTTTACTTCGTAGCCGTTCGAGGGTTGGATATAAATTCCAGATTTTATTTTCATACACATATCTATTGTACAAAACTTCGACAAAGGTCTGATCTGTATTAAATAACATCGTTGAAATTTATACGTTAAAATTTGTTTACGCTTTGCGTTTAATAGCAACGACTATAAATCCATCAAACTCCAATTATCCATGGAGCTTATCTCTCCCCGTGGCTCATTACCAAAACTTTTCTCATGCCACCGACAAGATTCTCCTGATCCCCGGAACCGCTTCTTTGCTTTTTTACTTTTCTCTCTCTCTCTTTTTTTTTTTTTCTTATCCTCACTGCGGTAATCCAACTTTTCCAAATAAACGGACTTTTTTTCTTCTTCTCTTTCCACCGCGAAGAAAAAACGAGAAAAATAATTTCTTCTTCATAAATCGTCATCATTTTTCTTTATTCGATACGCGAATTTTATCGCGATTCCATTAATCGATTCAAATACAAAACGAGGAACGCACTGCAGAAGGGTTGGAAAAATTGGCGACGATTTTGTCAGAAATCTGCAAGGGGTTAGACGCAGCAAATAGAATCACCTTCGTCTTTATTATCATAGAACAAAGAAAGTAGGTACTAAAATTAGCTGAACATGAGAGGTTGACAATTCCCAGCCGTATATAAATTTACGAGCTTTTGTCACGAATTATGCAACGAAGAATCCTCAAAGCAAAAGCCAACCACTTCTCTTCCACGCTGCACTCAAGTCATTACGACAAACTCGGGAAGAAATTAGGAGAGGAAATGCACGACGAAAAAACACACACGCGTGTACACGTACGTGAATTTCTTCTTAGGGAAAATTTCGCTGCTTTGACAACCTGCCTCTTCTATCTCTCTCTTTTTCTCTGTCTCTCTCCACGTATGTTTCTCTTCGCTAGGTACATTCGCTAAATAATGAATATATACGTGGAGAAAAATCTCGTCCTCGAAATAGCAGATATTTTTCCGATCCCCTAGGGCAGGTAGGTACCTACGGATAGAGGCGGCGTGTACTTTATCGATTTTTCAGAATTCCAATTACCTCGTATTCCGTGCAAGCTCAATAACCTGTGTGCCTCGGTATTTTAATTTAGAAAATAATTAAAATTTGAAAAAACCTTAGCGTCGTTATATCCCGTCGATAATCTCGAATACACTTAGTTTTCATACGCGAAGAAGAAAAAGTATCGTTTTTGCAAAATTTACCTCGCCGAATTGAAAAATCCAAGCTCTATCGCACATAATCGCGAAAAATTGAATTTCTCCAAAGAAATGTCTAAAAATTCGACAACTCGTATAAGTCTAAACTTTCGTGATGGCAATGTTGAATTTTTTCCCTTTTCTTTCTTTCTCTACGTCGTTTATATCTGGTCGCTGACCCATCCCATCGGTTCTCCCTTATAATTCCTTTGCTACTGAAACTCGTCTCGTATATTTAAATTGGATCGTAAGAAAAATGAGACGAATATAAAGACGTCCGAAAAAGCGTAGGGTATAAGTATCGCTGTCTGCAGGGTGCATTTATAAGGTATACATATATACTGACATTATTATAATAATTTTGAATAATTCTCACAGTAGGTACCGTAAGTTCGTTTGATCTCAATTTTTTTTTTTTTTTATAATTGTACACGAAAGGGGTAAAGAATATATATATATTAACGAAATCAAGGAGTGTTTCTTTTCCTCAAAAAGTTGAAACAAAAAAAAAAAAAAAAAACAAAAATGCGATCGAAATTCTACGGATTCAGAATCACACCCCCGTCGACTTGAACTTGGAGTCAGAAGGTTGAAGCACGTGCCAACCATCTTGGGTCGGAGAACTCCGCCATCAAAATTGCAGAACTAATGAGATTGTTGCGTCCCGACGCCCGACATCGTCTGCGCGTACCTCTACCTACCTACCTACCTTCGCGCCCATACCTGACGCGAATACTAAAGCGCGTGTTAACTTCATTCCAGATCCTTCTCTCCCTCTCTCTCTCTCTCTCTCTCTCTTTCTGGCTCTCTTTCGCACAGCCTTTGTCCTTTCGCTTTGTACCTATACAGTTTGTCCTTAATCCCAGAAATACTGTAATTTCAAACCTGCTAAATTTCCTCTCTGCTATTTCGAAAGGGACGTCAAATGTCTGTTTCATCCCTTGGATCAACTATAACGAATAAAAGTTTACCCCCCCCCCCCCCCCCTACTTCACGATTTTAAAAATCTTCATTAAAATCAGAAATAATCCAATTCTTCATTACTCCGTACTATGCTCTAACTACTTTCCTCGACGCGTACATATAGTATGTACTACGTATATGATGTATACGTCAGTCCTGAATTTCATCTCGCATAATTCAGTGGGTTTGGATTTCGGACCACTCGACGGAAGTTGGTCAGGTAGTCTCGTGGCTCGGGATTGAAACCAGGATATGGATAAGGGTAAATCGCGGGGTCCCCTACACTCTCCACTCTCCAGACTATTTATTAGTAAACGAGTTAAAGGGTGGGGGTATCCTCGGCTGATATATTCGCTCGAAGTAGGTAATATATATACACATGCATGTGTATAAGACTCGAGTCGAAGAAATTTGTATTATTCAATGATTTTTATAACCCGAGTAATTTCCTTTACATTGTAAAATATTTTGTCATTAAAATTCCCCCTTTGGCTCACTTAATTTTCCAATAAATTATCATTACGGAGTGAGGAAGAAAAAATTAGCGTAGCGAATAACGAGGCGGACGTAGGTGTATAGATAATTTATTCGTTCGGAATTTTCAACTCATGAAACTCGTGCCGATACATCGAATGATTGAATAGAGTGGAATTGCGAGTATGGGATTAGAGCGATGAATCGATTCGAGTAAAGGTATCAATCCGGTTGGGTTAAATGAATTGATTTGATCGGGTTGAATGTCCCTTCATTAATCATAACTCGTTTGCTTTTCTATGCTATTGAATTCGAATCGGCTATCGCGGACGATTGCATCCGTATCAATCGAGACCCTTGAGTCTCAGTTTCTTTATTATATTGTATTTCCCATTGTCGGATACTCGGGAAGTTTCTTTCTTACGTTTTTATTAAAACTTGACTCGAAACGAAAGATACAGAAGAAAAATCCGAAACGAGTATACGGGATATATACATCGAATTCTTATAGAGAGATTTTTCGATTACACATTTTACAAAAAAAAATTCGTCTGCAATTCTTGCTCTTCTCCTACCGCGTATTATGCAGATGAAAGGAGAGGGGAAAAAAATGAAAAATAAAAAAAATGTGGATTGGTTGCTCGTCAGAGCTAGTGCAGTACCTCAAATGAACATATATTGCGGCTCGTCGCGTCGTGAAAACCCTGAATAAAATTTTTGTTTTTTTTCCTCCAAACCCGAACCAATTTTTTAATTTTTTTTTTTTTTTTCCTTTTTTTTTCTGTTATTCTTGTATCCCTTTTAATCAGCACGAACCTGCACTGTCGAGACCCACCGACAAACGGACCCCTCGTCATGGCCAATGGATATACCAAACACACGGTAATGGTATAAACTCAACAGGGGTTATTCACGGGGGAGACATACTCACCTCTTTCCCTCTTTTCCTCCCTTTTTTTTCTGTATCCCTCTCTCTCTCTCTCTCTCTCTCTCTTTCTCTCGCTTTCTGCGTCGATGCGAAAGTTTGCCACCAGCTATGTACAGCAGGACAGAGAAACTAAACCAGAGAGACGAACCCCGACGTCTACCTCGTCCGATCGATTTCAGTGAACACCAAACCTGCAGGGGTTGATATTTGTAGAAAAATAATTTAACCGTTTACTTATAACTGCATCAGGCATAGAAAATCGTCATAATTCTCTTTACGAGATCGTCGAAGAATTTCTATTAGATAATTTGAAAATTTTCATTCGGTATAATTATAACGGTAATTCTATATCGTTAAATCGATCGAGTTTCATTCGAGATGGACATTCGGGTTCGGTTACTAATCACTGCTAACAGCTAATCAGGGTTTAGTAGAGAGGATCAGTATCGAGCCTTGAACAATAATAGTGTCCAATTTCGATTCGGATATACGTATACCTATACCTGTATATAACAGCTGCGACATAGAAGCCGATTATTTGTAATCAGGGTTGGTACAGGGCCCGGGCGGATCCTTCATTCAAGATATTCCGGTAGTCAACTTAAACCAAAATCTCCACAATCGACTGGCTTCTAATTGAAGCTTAAATCCAGCCAGTGATATCCCATATATATATATATATATATATCCCTTGGTACGGAATAAGAACGACATTTGATTGGGTATCTCAAATCCCTCGCGAATATCGAACACTGATTCCTCTACTCAACGTATTATAAGTATAAAAATAAGATTCTATCTATATATCTATATTTGTAATACGTATATGTATTTCGTCGATTATTAATATTATCCGAAAGAAATCCGATTGATCGATAAAATACCCTCCATTTATCGCTGTACCCTCTAAACCCACCGATACTAACTACCATCCCCGTGTTACCGTTATACCCTTTGGTATACTCATGGGGCGTCGTATTACTCGAGAACGTGTCGAGTGTCCTCGGTCTTGCCTGGAGTTGTTTTTTCGACAAAAGAACAGAAAGAAAAAAGAGAAAAAAAAAATTGAAATAAAAAAAAAGACAGACAAAACCAGGGCGAGTGTATTTTAGGGCGCTAATTCACACACGTCTAGCTAATTTCAGAATTAGACGGAGGAAAGATCATCGACGTTGGATTCAATTTTTCCGAATTTTTTTTTTTTTTTTTTTTTTCACCGGAGTCGCGTTTTTTCGGAAATTTTTGTATTCGCAGGGTAAATACAGATATTCCCAAAATTTCGCCATCGTTAGTCCCGCAGAATCTTTAATCACATTCCCTGAAATTAATTTCGGACATTTTTTTCCCGGATCGGATAGAGAGGTTTTCTTAATTGCGAGATTCTGTTCGTCGGAGCGACGGAACCTGACGATCACTTAACTCCAAATAAATCGTGAACTTCCCGCTCAACGTCAGTCATCGGAAAATACAGACAGACAGACAAACCGTCGAGAAACTGTGTATAGAGACTGACTGACAGCTTCAAAGAGTGAAGTCGAAGCCCGGGTTTCCTAATTGCGATTCAACTGTCCCGAATTCTAACGGCGCCGCAGGCTCCCGCAAATTAATCGAGTATCGGGCTTCCTTGACTGACTTTAACGGTATACAGTGTGTCTGGTAGCTTGTGACGGGAAACGGTTGTTAAGGAGGGAAAATACCGCGACATATAAGAAGACCCGAAGAGTGATCGAGAGGAAGTAACCAACGGAGGAAGGAAAAAATCGTAGAAAAGAAAATTAGAGGAAGGGAAGAAGAGGAGAAGAAATGGTCGATAAAGGGGCTGGCCGTGGAACGGGATGACGATTTATTACCTTTTTATTAACCCGCAACTTCGGTCCCTGTGGTATAGCGTCGGATATTTCCTTGCGGTTTATATTACGCAATTTTCAAAGAATTTCGATGTACACGAGTGAAATTCATTGGCTCAGGATTATTAGAAACTTGGGGAGGGTTGAGGGTTGGATCTTGGTAGATTCAGGAACCGTAGTTTCGTGCTCCCGTTCAATTGATATCATTCTATTTTATGATCATATCGGGGTATCGATACCGATGCCAATTTTTCACACTCGCGTGTTACCTGAATTTCGGAATCTAACTCGTTCCGATTTTTATCAAACATTGATCGAGTCATTCGTCGTTCGGTATTCCATAAAGTGGGTACATGGAGAATATTGTATGGGAAAGTGCGAAGCTCCCGTCGAAGTGCCTAGGTAATCCGAAACAGTAGGTATACCTGTACATACTAAAACGTGGATTCCTACCCCACATCGAGCATATGCCACACCGTAGTCGACATGAATATGAAACGACATTTGGCAACTAAACCGAACCTGAACCCAAACCCAAACCCACTGAAACAAAGTCAAGCTGACTCGTTTCCACCCTGCCCTCAAAACTAAACCCATTACTGCTCGAGTGAGTGCTTCGCGTGTTGCACACGATCCACGTCTCTTTTGATTAAAACGTTTATTAACGACGCTTCATTACCTCGAGGATGAAATCGGGCTGATATAAATTTCACCCTTTCTTATTTTGACGAAAGAAGAAAAAATAAGAAGAGAAGAGAAGAGAAGAGAAGAGAAGAAAATACAAGTTTTGGAAAGCGTGATTATAGAAAGACTTTGACAAGTGGTAGGGGTGCCTTCCTTCACTGGCTGCTGCACGGGATCTATATAATCTTGAATAATCCCTTTGAGTTGAAGCTGAGAGGGGAAAAAACGAAGTATAAAAATAAGGATGGAAAAAGGAAACCCAAAGAAAATTAGAGTTGGCGTAAGATCTCTCGTTGTACAGTTCGTTCGTCAGCGGTGTAAACTTGACTGGATTTTCCAGGCCACTAAACCTTTACTGAAGGAGGCCAGAGACTACGCAAATCGAATTAGACGTATGCATATATATTGTAACTTTTTGGGTGCTTTACGCGACACTGAAGGTGTCGCGTACGGCTAGTTACTTGTGAGTGTCTTTACTCTAGATTAATTTCTAGGGCTCCTTGGTAGAGGTAATCAATTTGTTAGTCCCTAATACAGACTAGGGTGGAGCGAATCACACCGTAGCTGCCTCCCTCAGACCTGGATGCTGCAAGCAGCACCGAGGCTGTATCAGACTTGGGATTCAACGCACTTGCCGAGACCGTATCTCGACTTGGGTACGCCTAGCGCACCGAAGCGAGTATCGGATCTGGACAGTGCAGTCGTCACCGAAGCTGTATATTAGCTAATCAAATGAAATGTGTTAGTCAGGTCAGTTCAGCCTACGGAGAAGAAGGTTGTAGAGAAAAAGGAAACCGTCCCGATTAACAAAATATTTAATTAATCAAATAAATCATAATGAGTTGAAATGGTTGCAACCGGAAATTTATACTATTATTAAATTACATAAGTTTTAACCTAATTTGTAGATTCAGCTATGCTACGATTCTACGCTCGTTTCTCGTTTAATTTTTCGTTATATTTTAAATCTGATAAATAGGAATCCAAATGGTAATGTAAATGAAAGTAGAAAAATAAGATAATAATTGACTCTAACGTAAAACCCCGCTATGGCAGTTTCCGTGATTAAAGAAATGAAGCTAAAGAGCACCAGGGCGCTCTGCCTGTCTGGCCTCAGAAAAGATATGTTAGTGAGACAGCGTGGCGCTTTGCCTAACACTGCTGCTGGAGCCATGTTAGCGCTGCGCTTATATAGTCACTGATTGACGTCACTTGTTGTGCGCGGTTGACGGTGCGCGGCGTGACGTATTGTTTCGGGTGTGGATCACCCGATCCGTTACATTGCCCCCTTCAATCATCGGATCTTCGGATGATTTATCAGATGTTCGGACGATGATTGACGTAGTACCCGGGTTGCATCTACAGCCTCTTCAGACCCAGAGGATCACTAGGGTCGAACAATACCGGTATCTCGATCTCTTCGCGTTTGCTATGCTTGCTCGACGGCGCAGGTGTTTTTTCGTCGTCGTCATCCGAAATATCAATGGATCCAAACAATTTCAGCATCGAGATCTTCTTTCGGTGCTCTTTCCGCTGTAATTTTCGATCTTCAGGTATCTCCACTGCGATTAGCTTCCACGGTAAGTACGTCTCTGTTGCCTTTTTTTCGTTTGTTTTCTTAGGTTCATAAGATTGAGTTGGTAATGTTTTCGTTATAATCGGTGATGTTTTTGTCGTAATCGGTAATATTTTCGTCGTAATCGGTGATGTTTGTTTGTCTTGTTCTTTAGGTGCAGCGATGTTGAGATTTGCTAGGTCGATGTGTATAGGTAGGGTGAGCTTTTTAATCGTATTGCCTATCTGATCATCCTTCATTGTGTCTGCCTTCATCGTCGGATCAAGTTGTTCTCTGGTAAGTACTTTCTGTTTATTAATCTCCTCTACTTCAACAGGCTTATCTGCGACCCTCCTTCTTCTTCTCATCTTCCTCTCTACTGCAACCGTCTGCATTGCTCTCCCTTTGACAAATCTTCCCTTACCCAGGATAAACGTCTTGTTCGGAAATAAAATTTTTAATTCATTATTATTTTTATCTAGGTATGGTTGCGACTCAGTTTGCGTTTCCTTGTCTTGTACACTCGTGTAACCGTAATTGAACGAGGTCATCTTGCCGAAAACTGCTGGTGTCTTCCTTGCTGCTCTGCTTTTATAGATGCCTAATTACAGGTGTCTAATATAGGTGAGTACTTTTTTTTCAACTATAGTCCTATGTCACCAAGTCTAAACGTTTTGTCTGTGTGTATACAAAATGTTTTTCTATATTTCTCGAGAAGGTTCTAGATACAGCTTGAACATATTAGTATGGAATCTGCCTCTTTCTAAGCCATTGTTCAGGTGTTCTAAAATAAACGTGGCTTCGCCAATTCTAGTTTTTAATCTATAAGGTCCTTCGTAAAGGGTGAAAAACTTTCCCATCTTCTTATTTTTAGTATCTGATACGTTCAAAGCTTTAACTAGTACCAGATCTCCAACATTGAATTTTACTAGCCTGTGTGTTCGATTAAAACGATCGGCTCGTTTTAATCCGTGTTTTAGAATATTCTGTCGAACTAAACCTAGTTTTGCGTCCCTAGATATATTGTCCCTATTTTTTACGAGCCATTCCTCCCAGAATCTAGATGGAGGTTCTCCTAGTTGGATTTCGCACGGGCAGAATCCAGTTGAATCATGGTACACCTCATTTATGCAACACTCAATCACTGAGATCCAATTGATCCATGCGGTATGTTCCTCCGTGAGGAATGTCCTAAAAAACCTTCCTATTTCTCGGTTTACTCTCTCAACGATGTTCCCTTGCGGATGACGTATTGATGAAAAAATTGGGGTTATACCCTCTTCCTCTAATTTATTTAACCATCTAGCTGACGTAAATTGCGTACCATGATCAAACTGGATCCTGCTCGGC
The DNA here is from genome assembly GCA_963966615.1 of Tenthredo amoena. NCBI lineage: Eukaryota > Metazoa > Arthropoda > Insecta > Hymenoptera > Tenthredinidae > Tenthredo > Tenthredo amoena. The sequence continues at coordinate 1,597,243 of OZ016492.1, read as the reverse complement.
TTTCCAAGTTCCGGTATATATTTATCAAAAATGCATTTGATGATGGACTCCGCGTTTGCCGTTCTCAAGGGATACATTCGTACAAATTTACTGAATGCATCGCAGGTCACCAAGATCCATTTATAATTTCCCCTGCTCGAAGGTAACGGTCCCAGAAAATCGATGGATACTAAATCGCCTACCCCCCGCGGAACTATGTTTTGCATACTTGCATAACTATATGAGCTAGGTACCTTGCATCTTTGACATCTATCGCATCGCGCTAATTCTTGTCGGATTACTCGTGCGAATTTAGGGTAATAGAAACCTTCTCGTAATATCCGGTAGCATTTGCTCGAGCCTGTATGCCCATATATCTCATGGCATTCCTTGATTAATTTTTTAATTAATGAATCAGGCACGTAGGCTTTCAAACCGCCCCCTGGCTCTACGTGGTATAGTACATCATTTATGATTTTATATCGCTTTTCTGATTGTATTTCGTCTGATTCCAGGATCGATAAAATTCTCTCGTCCTGTCTTTGATTGTTAGCAAGTGATTCTAAATTAATTCTTAGTTCATTTGTTAATTCTTTAGCTAATGGCGCTAATATTATTATCTGCCTTACTAATGCTATTTTTTCTTTCTTTTCAGGAAGATATCGGCTCAGCGTGTCTGCGACAACATTATCTTTTCCTTTAACGTACTCGATGTCAAAATTATACGTTTGAACAAACAAAATCCATCGGGTTAGCCTTGAACTTAATAGTCTGCATGCAAATAAAAATGTCAATGCCTTATGATCTGTCCGAATTGTTAATTGAGCTCCTGCCACAAATGTCCGAAACTTTCCTAATGCGAACACTACTGCTAACAATTCTTTTTCGGTTGTGAAGTAATTCAACTCCGCTCCTTTTAATGTTCTACTTGCAAAACCGACAATTAATTCTTCGTTTTGATCTGAAAGCTGGTATAATACGGCTCCGATAGCGTAATTGCTTGCATCGCACTGCAAATAATATCTACGTTTAGGATCAGGATGATGTATTATCATGTTGTCACAGAACAACTTCTTTACTGTGGTAAAATGTGTTATCATTTCCTCGGTCCAATCCCATTTAGAGTCCTTCTTTACCAACGCTAATAATGGTGCTGTTGCCTCGGAATAAGATCTCGTAAATTTGCTATAATAATTTGTTAGGCCCAAGAATCCTTTTAGTTGTTTAACATTTTTCGGCTCTGGAAAATTCTGAATTGCCTCGATCTTCTCTGTTTGCGGCCGTATGCCTTCTTTCGTTATCTTGTGGCCTAAAAAATCGATTTCCTCACGGAAGAATTTTGATTTATTAAAATTTATCGTCATATTGTATTTTCTGAATACTTTAAACAACAACTCAAGGTGCTCTAAATGTGATTGGATCGAGTCAGATAAACACAATATATCGTCTACGAAATTTATTGTGAATTGATCTGTGTCCTTTAACACTAGATCTAAGGTTCTAATCAGGCTGGCTAGACTTGTACTTAGCCCATATGGCGTGACAGTGAATTGGTAGGTTTTCCCCTCGTGCATGAATGCTGTATATTTCCGCGAATCTTTATGCAATGGCACTTGCCAGAAACTAGCTGTTAGGTCTAGACTCGACATTACGGTTGCATTTCCGCACTTCTGGAACAAAACCTCAGTAGATTGCGCGCAATCGTGATCAGGTACTATAAGCCGATTGATGTATCTCGCATCTAAGACTAACCTGATCTCGCCAGATTTTTTAGCAACAACTACCAGTGGATTCACATACTCACTATAAGATCTTTCGATCACTCCAAGCTCTAACATTTTCTGTATTTCTTCGTTTACTTTATCTCTATGTACCATTGAAATGGGATATGATCGTTTGACGAACGGTTTATCTTCGTAAACTTTGATTTTATGTTCATATACGGTGACTCTACCCGGAATTTTTTGAAAAACATCTCGATAATTTTTTATTAAGTCTGTAAAGGCTCTAACTTCATCGGCTCCTAGTACCTGACAGTCGGTTAGTTTGCTCTCTACTTCATCATCGGTTATGTGATATTTATTTTCTTGATTCTCGGTTGTTTTTAAGCTAGAGATTCCAGCCGTGGAATCTGATCGATTTTGTTTATCGCTTGGGTTATACAATTCGATATAATATTTTCTCTCTTTTATTTGGATCTCCAGTCTGTTTATTTGCAAGTCAAGATCAGCTCTCCATTTACGCAGTGTGTCGATACCGATTATTACATCGTGTTTTAATCCAGGCACGACGAGAAAACCCACCTCATCGACTGCCATACCGATCTTGATTTCCGCAAGAAATTGTTCTTTTACTCGGGCTGGTCTGCCCCCTGTTACACCCTGTACTTGAAAATTAACAACCGGTAATTTTTCGCATTTTGATAAATTGTCTTTATGTTTGAGATACCATTCATCCGAAACGCAGGTTATTTGGCTACCTGTATCCACCAAAGCTTTCATCTCGATTTTTTCGATTCGGAGACTTAATTCCGGACATTTGTTATCTACAGGTTTCTCATTTATTTCTTCCGCAATTAAAAACTCGTACGGATCTTCAAAAGTAGTTAAATCAGTGAGATTTGCCGCGAAAACATTGACTTCATGCTGTGTCGGTACGTTTATTGGTGTGACCGGCACAGCGATTTCTAGTTTTCCGAACTGTTACTAGGTTCCGTTGTAATCGGATCATCCGTAGTGTCGTCACAGTCGATCGCGTTTATTTGATGATTTGTCCAGTTTTGTTTTGGACTGTAATATTGAGTACTAGGCCTAATATTTTGGTTGGCGTCGCTTTGTTTTGAACCAGGATTAACGTTCTCAGTCCGCCATGACACTTGTTTATCTCGCGTCTCTGTCGTCCGATAACCCGGTGAATTTTGTTTGTTCGTGTTAGTGAACTTACTTCGAGTTGCATTTGATCTACCCCCAAATTGCAATTCGTCCAAGAATGCGAGGAGCGCATCGATGTCGCGGATGTCACGGCACCTAGCTGCTTCTACTACGGATTCGTTAAAATGTCGGGTAAGGCAACGAACTATCTCTCTTTCGTCCATGCGTGGAGACAAGCCTGCGGCTGACGCGAATTTTCTATTTGCGTATTCTGACCACGTTACCTTCGTATCGTTATTATAAAATCCGAACTCAATATCTTTTCTAATCTCCCTCTGGGTTTCTTCTCCCCAGTATCTATTTAGAAATCTATTTTTGAACGAGTCCCAGGAATTGATCACGTCACGACGCGCAGTCCACCAGTCTTTTGCATCCTGAATAAGACATTGGCCTATGAGTTTTAAACCTAATTCATCGCAATCAGCTCCTACAAAGGTAAAGTATTCTTCTATTTCTTTAATAAAGTTAGCAGGTCTTTCCCATGCTTTTCCTGAATAAGTCGGCATTTTGATATGCTTAGCAATTATGTTGTGACATTCACTGTTGTTGCCAGAGTTTCTGAATCTAATTCTCCTAACCTCTGTGTCGATGTTTGTTTTCAAACTCTCGTGTTTGTTCTCTAACTCAGCGAATTTGTCAACACTAAATTGATAGTTATCCTTAACCTTGGTATTGAGTTTATTTAAATTTCCGTTAAATTCGCTTCTGATGTCTACTTGGCAAGTTGTCAATTGCTCTTGCAAACCTATCACTTCGGAACTATATTTTTCGTCTAGATCATGTAAATTCGCTTCTACAGACTCTATTTGCTTTCGATTTATTTGCTGTTGATCGTCTACTTTTTTGGATATTCTGTTTTCGAACTTTGAATATTCTTTTTCTGTATCTGTTTTAAATACCATCATCCTACGTTCTACGGCAGCAAATTTTTCATCTAACTTTTTGTTTATTTGTTCTAGGATCTCCATCATCATGGATTGCGTCGGATCCGCGAATTTACTTGATGTTCCTACTTCTGTTGGTTTTTCAATAAAGGTTTTGTCAAACTCAGTAGTGCCTTTGTCTTTCTCACGCCTACCTACATTTTTATCTGTAAGTTTCGAGCCGGTTTCCTTTTCCGCACCTTTTCTCGAGGCTGAACTGTGACCTTCCATTTTGACAAATGACTCTAAATTATGCAATGACTCTAAGTTAACAAAAGACTCTAAATTAAGCAATGACTCGAATTTAAACAAATGACTCTAAGCAATGATTTTACTGAATTTACAGGTAAACAGAAGGTTTACCTCCAACTAACAAGGAGCCCCACGTTGGGCGCCAAATGTAACTTTTTGGGTGCTTTACGCGACACTGAAGGTGTCGCGTACGGCTAGTTACTTGTGAGTGTCTTTACTCTAGATTAATTTCTAGGGCTCCTTGGTAGAGGTAATCAATTTGTTAGTCCCTAATACAGACTAGGGTGGAGCGAATCACACCGTAGCTGCCTCCCTCAGACCTGGATGCTGCAAGCAGCACCGAGGCTGTATCAGACTTGGGATTCAACGCACTTGCCGAGACCGTATCTCGACTTGGGTACGCCTAGCGCACCGAAGCGAGTATCGGATCTGGACAGTGCAGTCGTCACCGAAGCTGTATATTAGCTAATCAAATGAAATGTGTTAGTCAGGTCAGTTCAGCCTACGGAGAAGAAGGTTGTAGAGAAAAAGGAAACCGTCCCGATTAACAAAATATTTAATTAATCAAATAAATCATAATGAGTTGAAATGGTTGCAACCGGAAATTTATACTATTATTAAATTACATAAGTTTTAACCTAATTTGTAGATTCAGCTATGCTACGATTCTACGCTCGTTTCTCGTTTAATTTTTCGTTATATTTTAAATCTGATAAATAGGAATCCAAATGGTAATGTAAATGAAAGTAGAAAAATAAGATAATAATTGACTCTAACGTAAAACCCCGCTATGGCAGTTTCCGTGATTAAAGAAATGAAGCTAAAGAGCACCAGGGCGCTCTGCCTGTCTGGCCTCAGAAAAGATATGTTAGTGAGACAGCGTGGCGCTTTGCCTAACACTGCTGCTGGAGCCATGTTAGCGCTGCGCTTATATAGTCACTGATTGACGTCACTTGTTGTGCGCGGTTGACGGTGCGCGGCGTGACGTATTGTTTCGGGTGTGGATCACCCGATCCGTTACAATATATATATATATATAAGAGTGATTTTAGGCCTTAAAAGAGTGATTTTTTGAATTTTTAAGGCCTGCGTCTAGATCGGTTCCAAATACAGAAAACAAAAATTCTCCTAAAATTCACATATCGCAGTATTAATCGAATAGATATAAGTACCATTAATTTAGAGCACTTGAAATTATTTTGAGTGGATACAAAGTCAAAAAACAATTTTTTTAACTTGCGTTATGTGATTTTTGTTAACAGAAATTGTATGTGATATATATATTTATATTTCACAAAGGTGAACGAGAACGAAAACGAGACCGAGACCGAGACCGAGACCGAGTTTTCCCCTTGTTATAAGCTCCTTTTTTTCTTTCTTTATTTTTCGTGACTTCAGATCGATGTAGACGAGGCTCTTATTCTGCCGTGGTAATAATTCATTTCGTTAATCTTTTTTACTGGTAAAATACGCCAACTTAATTCCAGTTTAAATATATCAGCTAAAAGTAATCAAGGGCTTTTCTTCGACACGGATCGCTGGAGTCAATGAGATGTACAATTATACTTACACTCCCATTATTTTCTTCCTTCTTTCTTTCTTTCTTTCTTTCTTTCGATATTTATTTATTTTCAAACGGAATTGAAGATGTTTTTTTTTTTTCTAATTAAAACTCGCGAAAAATAATTAATAATTATACGAAAAAATTCCCACAATATTTTCTCTCGTTAGGAAAGAATTTCATTCTCTTCATTTTACCGTCCTAACTTTTCCATCGATAAAAAATTGTCGAAAATTACCAAAATAATGGAAAATTATTCATACCTTCCGAACCATATATAACGCGCCCGTATCTACTCGTCGTTAAACGCTTGCAATCAGATATACCGAGTAATCCTTTGGTCTATTCAACTAAAATTGAACGTTCAAGCATAAGTCTTCGTCGACGTCGACATCGACGTCGTCTACGGAGCGGAAACCAACAGCAGTTCACGGTAACCACAAATGCCACGACCTATAGCTCGGATTCTCGGTACCAACCATGGAACCAACCAGCGAAGGAACGTTGTTAGAGAAATTTAGCATCACACAATGCAGAGTTTAACGAACTTCTCTATAACAGACAATGAAATTGCTTGAGATTCACGGGTAGGTAATAAAGGCTCCTTCAAATTCAGGGTTCATCCATTCAATTACCTCGATTCTTTTCCCAAATTTCTACCGAATCGTTGTCTCTCAACGCTCCCAAAGAATATCCGAAAATTCAGCGACCCTTGAGAGACAAAGAAAGAAAATTCTCAACGAAACAAGAGAAAAGTTCACAAAACGATGGATAATTATATGAAAATGATGAAAATTTGGAAAATTCTAAACTTCAAAATAATCACGGGGTGAGTTTCGCTCGATTTAATCTCAGCCATTACCGTATCTTACGATGGGATGTATACTGGGTGGTGTTTCGACGCCTATTTGCCATCACGGGTGCCTGACACGAACACCTTCGTGCTTATGTATGCACGTACAGTTTATTAGCCAGTGTTGTCCGGTACATCGGATCGGGGGTGCGGGTGATTTACACACTGAACATAGAATGACTGGAATGGAAACCCGTCTGGTACCTATAGCCGCGGTATATGCACGCGATATATTACCGAGAGTGGAGAGTGGAAAGTGTCATCGTCAACCCCAAAACGCTATTAAACTTTGGGTGGTTATTTACAACTTGATGAATTGCAAAGCCGAATCGATACTCGCCGGACTCTGATATGGTATACCAAAAATCTTTTCACGCTGACTAAAAATTTGTAAAATTAATAAAAAAATTATTTTTATATCAAGGTTCAACCCTTTCCCGATAGGGATGACGAAATATTATAAGGTTACTCTTCGTATCTGATATACCGATCTCGCGTGCTACTGATCATACATTATGCATGCGTGCATAGTAGCTCAGAGTTGAGCGACCTTACCTCACCTCGTTCTAAGAGCTGTTCGTTATACTCCGATCATCAATTCCGCGATCATCGAGTCCTGGAATATATATACCTACTTTTCCACATATTTTATCGCGGTTTTTTTCTTTTCTTTCGTAACGCGGAAATTTCTGAGCAAACGATAGGAGGATGACGTCTTTTTTATAACCTTGTGTGAAATCATATGCGATAATGGAATCTTATGGATCTGTTTACTCAACGATAAAATCACTCCTGAATATTTATACTCGGAGACTCCTTTCTTTCGGTAGGATAATTAGAGCCGGGAGTTAAACTCTGTAATTTTAACGTCGATGTAATTCAGATCTTTCCTCCAGTCGTTATACGAGAATAACATAAATACCCGGGTATTTAGATTCCCGAAAAATGACCGCGAGGCTAATTAAAACCGAAATGGAAAAGCGTTTGCTTCATCACACGTGTCGTCGTTCGATTATCTCTCCCGGTTGTTACTTCGGTTTCCTGCTGCTTCCAGCCCGTCCATATCTTCACCCTCTGTGTAACGAGTATATCTTTCCACCCCAAAACGCTCAACCCGATGATGGTGTGAGGTGAGCTTCTATTCCATTCCGTCCAATCGTATGCCCATAAATTCACTCCTGCCCTTCGGCCGCATAATTTACAAGCGATCCGCTGTCACGAGGTGGCAGGAATTAGCCAAGGGCATAATTCGCAGATACAAAACCCCCCCCGATATACCCTAGCGATTTTCTCGGCCGTAGATATTGCGCCGTTGATTCCTGATGTGTCTTTTCGTATTCTCGTATCAGAAATAAGACGTATATCTATTCCCAAATATCGATTCTACACCTATCACGGTTTTCTCGGTGAAACGTAGCTTCTTTCTTTCTCGTATAGCTTATTCAATCAGGCTCGAACCCCCTGAATCGTTGTTGAACGAAGAGTAGAAAGATTCCGGCAACTATCGTATAGCTAAAGCGATAATGGATACAGCTAATGGTTTACCTAATACCACGAGCAGGAAAGGTTGCTTTGGTCGGTGTTATACCAAACCCAAAGTCTCTTGTGTGCCGATGGAAATTTGAGACCTTCCATTACGCTCGTCGCACACTTTAGTCTCTAACGATATCTAATCCGTATCTGGATCATAGGTGTAATGATCAATTATATTAAATCGTTTATTTTATGTGTTACAGGTAAGTCCGATGATCTAAGATGTGACATATATACGCACTTGAGTTGTTTCCAAAAAGAAGGAAAGAAAAAGAAATGAGAGAGAAGGGACAGCAAAGGGGTGAGAAATTGTTACGTATGTAACGTAAATGTATGTGACGTATAGTATAGACCGGTGAACGAGGATTAAACCTATGCGAAATCCTCTTGAACGTCATAAAATCATAATTTCGATTATAACCGAATGAATTAATCGACATTAATTATGATAATAGTTGCCGCATTACCGCAAGGTTGGCCTGGCTTTCGCTTAACGATATATTAATAAGTCCGCTAAATGCCTGACCCCGTAGGTAGGTAGTACCTAGACTAACGCGAAACTCCTGGCAAATTACACCGGGGTAGTTTGCAGTTGGCACTGGCTCAAATAGTCAACCCCTGGTGCACGTGTATCGGGCGTACTTGCATTAGCAGTGCAACTGACACTCCTAGGTAACAACAACAAGAATGGGGAAGAGTTCCTCGACGTCGGGGGTGGAGCCCTAGAAAAAGGATTTGCGGTTTTCGCAACTTTCGGACCTCCAAAAGTGAGCACAGATCGATCGATTCGAAACTGCGGGCCCCTTTTTTCTATCGTTTAAAAAAAAAAAAACCCTCGAGGAATCTGCGTATATCTCTTGATAAATTCATGGATGAATTAGTCGAGTGCTTTTATCTAGTTCTCAGCAGGGCACTCTGAGGGTTTCAGAAACGTTGAAATCAGATCGACTGTGTCTTTTATTGGATTTGTTGAAACGCCCTTAAATCGTGAGTGAGCCTGAGATTCGGGGATACGCGCCAGCCGAAATTTCGCGAAAAAGTTACGTACTTTTGACAAGTTTTTTTTTACCCGTTCGATGCTACTCGAATTCATTCTAATCTCACTGCGAGACTCAGATAGAATCGCGACGCGACGTTTCGCTCGCGCTAGATTTCATGCATTTTTAAACCGGACCATTTCCGTGTCGCTGGCTCTGCGCTGCTGCTGCTGCTGTAGATTTTGCATTTAATTAACCTAAATAGATTTTATACGATGAGCTATCTTTCTTCTTCAATTTTTTTTTTGTTTTCTTTTTGCTACCGAAATCTTTCCCGCTTTACAAAAAGTAATCAATACGTTCGGGTAAGCGAATAAAATTCATGAATTCTCTCTAAGAATTCAATTGAACTGAACTGAACCGAACCGAACTGAACTGAACTGAGTGAGTGATGAAACTGTTTACTCAGCTTTAGCAGCTCCTAACTGTTTCTTGTTGAATTTAAATTTATCCATCGATATCGATTCTGGTTTTGTAATTCTATTCCGATTGGTTTATATTCATAATCGTTCCACGTCGAGTCATTTTTCGTTGCATTATCGCATCGGCGATTGCCGATATCGTTATCAAATTTATCGGTGGTTTTTTTTTTTTTTTGTTACTAGTTAATCAGCGTTTTTGTCCTCTCTAACAATCGTTGAATGCAATATCCAATTACAGTATCACGCCTGGTTCAACAGAAGTAAAATTGGACAGAAATACGTTTCGACCATTCTCGGGGTTCGCGCTGAGTGCTTTGCCTGAAGCTTTACTTCTATTCTTTCGAGTTAATTAATTGTATCAACTTAGACCCGTGCCTGTGCCTGTGCCTGTGCCTGTGCCTCGCTGTTATACCTTGGGAAAACCCTTGTTCTAGGACAAAGCTTCGTGTCTTTCTATAGCGACAATACTCTCCGGCTAAGGTATTTCTCACTTTTAATTAGTTAAATTGCAACGGAACATTGCAACACGTTCAACAAACATTCCAGCTATATACGAAGATAAATTCTATCAGTTATATATATACCTTTTCACACTTATTCTTATTCGCTATTTTCTTTTACACAAAATTACAAAACGGGTCTGTACCTTCTCGTTTCGTACATTAATATATTAAAATTCACTTGAAATATATCCTAAAAAATGATCGTTAAAGTCGAGAGACGAAGGAGCACTTCGTTCCGACTTTCAGGCATCTAAATTCGATACGATGGCAAAATAAGAAGAAGAAGAGGAGGAGGAGGATAAAGAAGGAGGATAAAGAGGAGGTAGGTCCTTGGATTTCTCTCCGTTTTCTTGTCTTTTTTTGAAGCCAACCCTGCTGGAAGTATCAGTGACAATCCAGCCAGTCATCCCCTCGCTAGCTGGCTCGTTCATCCCATATAGATTCAGTCAGTCCCTCTCTTACGGGTGAAAAAACCATGTCCAGTGGAGCATCGAGTCCAACGTGAATTGGTAGCTATAGGCATGGGACGAGGAGAAAAGCCGGATGACTATTTCCTTGCACGACGCAACTCTGATTGATAACAATTGATCCGGGCAGGTTTCTTCGTTCTTTTCTTGGTACGAGGGTGAAAAGCGTGTAGAAACATCAAAGCTAAAAATTGAAAAACAGGATTTTATATTCGATGAATAATCAAGGGTTCAATAAGCCATTTTTTTTTTTTCTTTTTTTCTTTTTTTTTTCACGTCCTGAATACGTTTCTATCACGTACCTACGTTTATTCATAGTCTAAACGTCGAGGGTTGCGCTCTGCTTTCTTATCGACGTTTCATTCAAGATTTACCACCGCATATATGTACCACGTTAAACGTTTAGAATATTTTCCCCGCTTACGCTGCTAGGATAAGGATTTTCGACGGTCATATTTCAACCCGTTTATCCATATCCAATCTGTTCTCGCGCTTTTCTTGACTTATCAATTTATCATCACCTGTCTCACCTCCGGGATTTCTATTCCACGTTATACCTGCGCCATGTTGTTCTACACTACCCGAGGTCTTTCGTCGATATATCTCTGAAAAGCCAGCCTCTTTTCTTTCTCTCTCTCTCTCTCTCTCTCTCTGTTTCTTTAAAAAATCTCCAAAAATTAATTCTCCGCGGTAATGAAATTAGAAACAGAAATTCTCTCCATTCTTTATATAAGTAGTCCGAAACTAATCACGGATCTTCGGCTAATTTTGCGGTACACTTATCTCGATAAGAAAAGAGTTTTCACCCCGACTCGTACCCATCCTCATCCCCACATTCTGCACTCTTCAGCCTTTAGAATCTCCGGCTTATTTCCCTCGCGGGTTATCGCCGGTGGCCACTAGACCTATTGGAATAAAACGTGACGGGTAAAACTTGCCCGATAAAACGTATGTACGTTTTTTTTTTTTTTTTTTTCAGTTTTTTTTCCCTTATACTTCTTTCTCCTTCCTTTCACATATTTCTTGCTGCATTGCGAGGCGAAAACTGAACTCGCCGTTTTTAATGCAAGGAGAATTTTATCGCTTCTGGAATTATAGAACTCTGTACCAAACCTATATAAAACGAGTATATATGGGAGAGAACGATCCGTCGTTGGAAAGCAATGGGCCGACACCATCATCGGACTCCCAGAGCACCCTGGGCCGTTAAAAACCCTCGATTTCGCCCGTATTCTACCCTCGAACTCGAAGACACGAACGAGGAATGAATTTGAAAAAGCCCAGGACTACTTCTATACCCAGCCACCGCGTAAAGGGATTGATTCGTCGCATGAATCGTCGGACCTGGTATACTGCGGAAAATTCACAAGGATTCATATATACCGTTTCAGTATGTTAGCGAAGAAGTAGAAAGAAACCGCGAAATAAAATCAAATTCTGGACACCGGCGAAAAATCCGTTTCCTTCACTCCGATTAGAATATTTTTGAAAAAATTTTTAACCGTATTGAAAAAATTAAATCTGATCGCCGAAATGCAACGAGTCCAGCTCTTTCACTTCCGTAACTAACTTTAAAGCTTTACCAAGACGTTTGAGATCCGAGTTAGGTTCGTGTTCGTGTCGAAGTAGCTATAGGGTTTGCAGCTTCGGTTGAAACTGCGATAAAAGTTCGAGCTAACTTTCGTGATTAACAGCAAAACCTTTTAGGTCAAATTTCTTACTCCGTACCTACTCTCGCTTTATAGAAACCCATTCAACTCACCTCCTCTTCGTCGCTATATTAGGGAGAAGAAGGAGGAAGTTAGATCGAAAATTTAGACCAAGTTTTTCGACTTTTCCTCAGTGATTTTACCAAAGCCGAAATAGTGGCTCGTTTTTTATATTCGAGAAAAAAAATTTTCAAAAGCGACGAGACAGAGTTTCGTCATTGAGAATGGAGAGAGTCGCCTTTCAATAAGTTTAGGTTTAGGATACCAAACGCCGTGAAATTGGCTCTTATACCTACGAGCTTTCGCACAGTAAAAGCTCACAACTACTATATATGTATATATACCTACGTGGGATCGGAACACCCCTCTGTATATAATGTATATATGGTTCTGAAGTGGCGTGAACTCAGCAGTTTTTAGCACCGTGACGTTGGCACTTGTCCAACACCGGGTTTCTTGCCGGTCGAAAAGCAACGCAACGATTTGTCCTTATACCCGCTTAATTGTCTACGTAATAGTTTCTTTTCACATGGTTTATAGGTATGGGGAAAAGCGACGAGAAAACGTTGATTATCAGCCAAAATCCAAAAAAAAAAAAAAAAAAAGCGCTCATATATATTATAAATATGGAGAGAGAATATTTCACAGTTCAACGATTGATTTCACGTTAGCTTTACGTCGATAGAGGCACACAGGGTGGTTGATATATGGTATATGGATATGGTATATGTAACGTGATTCGTCGCCATTCGAGAACACGGATTAAGGCCGCGGAAGCTTTAGTTTGAATAAATTTACGCCCTGACCATATCGAGGTTGGTCTATATCTGCACCTGAAAGAAATTCAAGACTGTGTAACGGGGAGTGCATATAGTATACAGCATGAAATTTGACGAAAGTCACGAAATAACAGAGAAATGCAGTTTGTCGTTTGTTTTTGTTTTTTTTGTTTTTTTTTATGACTTCCGGCCTTCTTTGTTCCCCCGAAATAGCCAGGATGGAATAGAGGTGAATCCTTGTTTCGAGTAATACTCAATTTCCCCTCGAATACACGCCGCGTTAACTTTAGGCGGTTGAAATCCCTAGCGAGCTACGGAGCAAATGGGCTTTTGTCTCGGAGGGTAGTTTCAATCTATCTCACCTCTTCCGTTCCTTTAGAGGACAACTTCACGGTGGACTTCGACCATGTATCTCATCCTTTTCCTTATTTCTTACGTATACGATGTTGATCGTTTCGTATTTCAATCAGTTACAGCTATACATTCGACAAAGTCTAATATACGATATTTCTATCCGTATCAGCACCACCGATCGGTTTCTTTCCTACATAGGTCTTATCTATACAACTCGATTCCCATCGATTTTTCCAAAATACTTTCCGATCCCATTTTACTACATATTTTCATCATTTTTTTTTTTTTTCTTCTTTTTCAATTTCATTTCTATTCCATACTGAATTCAGAGATCAGAGAGAGAGAAGGTTTGTAAAACCAGTCGGAAGCATCGCGTCGCATCGCATCGCGTTGATCCAATTTATGAAACAGCGTTGCTGCCGCTACTGCTGCTGTTGATTGACCCCTGCTGCAATCGGGTGTAAACTTTGCCTACGCGGCAGATTCTATGAACTGGGACTGACTCCCACATCGTATGGCTCTACGAGGTATATTCTATGCATATGTATATATATATATATATATATATGTGTCGTAGCAGTACGTTTCCCAACTTCCAAAATATATTTCATGAATATTTCATCCCTTAATATATATATATATATATATATATACGTAAAAGTATGTAGGTATACACTGTATACTTACTTCTAGCTGATTATTGGTTCCGGACTGAATACGAACGAATCGTTGAAGTACACTATAGGGGTGGAAATTACAAAACAGGGAGAAGAGGGGATCACCCGGTGGGACACAAACACCGAATTGACATCTGACTAATTGATTGGCAACCCTCACTCCCTTTCCTATGTCTGTCTGTCTGTCTACTCTCCTGTCTTCCAGAGATCAGTCCTTGAGCGAAATCCTTATCGATTGAGCTTATCTCTAACAAGATTATTTCCCTCTTTCATCAAGAGATTTTATACCTCCCTCTCTTTCACTTTAACTTTAAATACGTTTTTATACGGTTTTCGCTTATCCTCGTTGATTTTCATCTTCTTTTTGTTTTCTTTAACTACGAAATAAAGAAAAGAACTTATCCTACGTCTTCTTATGATTAAAAAAACACCGCGGTTCTCACAGCCGCCGATAGGCGGACACGGGCTATCCTCGCTTTTCTCGCGGTAAAAGTAACCGGACTTATCGTACGACTATTGACGTAAGTTTTAATTCGTAAGTTTGGTACAATGCGATACAATAGACCGATTTCATGACTGATTCAGTATTCCATACTCATTCTATGTAGATCGATATAAAATGGAACACCTCGGGGGTAATCGGGATGACGAGAGACTACGACGAAACGATAAAGATAAAAAGGAAACGCGGGGTGAGGAGAATATAGCGTGAAATAAAACCGCCTCGCCTCGCCTCCTTCCTTCCTTCCTTCCTTCCTTCCTTCTCTTTCCCGTTCGTACCTGGAGACCTGTACGTATATAGATATGTATACATGGATGAAAAACTAGTCGATATGAACCGACGCGACTACGTGGTGATCGATAATCCCGCGCGGAGCATATTCTCACGTTTCATAGCCGATTGGCTTGTCGGGTATTCCGATACGCGACTCTCAACCGATAGCTCGGTTTCCCAAGCTGATATGATTCGTACAAATCGAAGACTTGCGTTCGGTGACGTAAACGTAAACCCTGCAGTGTCTTTTGGGTGAAGGAACCCGGAGCACTACGCGATGTATTAGTATTATATATCTACCTTATAAACGTCTAGGCGGTATATCGAAATATATATACGTCAAATATGCCTACCTGTCCAGCAAAAAACCAAAAAAAAAAAAAAAAACGATAAAAGTCCAAAAGCTTTGAAAAATCTATTTATATCAACGATTCCTCGAGTTTTGTCGATACACGTCAATGACTCGACGTAACTTTATACAGTTTACGAGCGTTGTTTCATTTTTCCAAAGATTCTATTTCTTAGTTCTTCGCTTTTTTTTCCATATATATATGCTTTTTTTTGGAATTGTCACAAAGTTCGAGAGCTATTTTAACCAGGTTACAATTAGAACTGGCGTTAACCGGTTCTAATGTTTCATTAAATTACTTTAAACTGCGTTCACTGCACCTATACCTTTGCTTCTGCTTTTACATACTTCGGTATCTGCTGCAGCTGTTATATATCGGATTAATGGTCTTCTTTTATATCGCCCTGCAGATTATGACAGCCGAGGGTTCGTTCGATGGTAGAAAGGTTGGTAGGTATCTTATAGATATAGATAGATACCTGCCCTATACCTACCATCATAAAATCGATTAACCTACATTTCATTCATTGGCAATGAAAAATTTTTATCGCGTCGTTTGCTCATAAATTCGAATATAATATTCGCGAATACCCATACCGCCCCCCATACTCTATACATACAGGTTATATATTATACATATAGGTATCAACGGCGTGGCATATGCCAGACTTATAGTTTCAGGCACAGATAAATATTTCTTTTTTCGTTTTTCGTTTTTTTTTTTTGTTTGTTCGTTTTTTATTTTCTGCTTTGCTACCCCATCTTTCGAAGAGCTTTTTATTACACACCGTGCCACCAGACAAGCCAGAATTTATCCGCCTCTGATCTCGTTCGCTTTGTTCTGAAAAAACAAACAAAAAAAAAAAAAAGCGAAAAGCAAAAAAATATGGAACAAAATTCTCTTTGACTCCGAATTTTTTTTTGTTTTTTTTTTTTTTGTCTTGCAAAAATTCTAGATAATAGCAATCTGAATTGCGATGATATTGAGTGAGATTATATTGCCAAGAGAGAATGAAAACTGCGGTGTGAGATAAAAGAGAAATTCGTCGTCTTCTCCTTCTTATTCACTTTTTATCATATCTTGGAATATTTCGCTAATGTTTCGTCAATTTTCTTCAACTCTGTTTAATATTTTATCGAAATGTATCCCGTAAGACTGTTGCGAAATTCATTTTTCACAAGTTGAAAATAAAAGAAACTCACCTCTCCACGACTCTGATACGAAATAATATACGAGCTGGAAAACTAACGCACGCGCGAACTCATCGTGTAAAGAAAAACGAGGGAGAAACGAGACTTTCCTTTTCCTTTCCTTTCCTTTCCTTTCCTTTCCTTTCCTTTCCTTTCCTTTCCTCTTCTCTTCTCTTCTCTTCTCTTCTCTACTCTACTCTACTCTTCTCTCATCTCATCTCATCTCTTCTCTTCACTTTTCCGTATATATATATATATATATATATACGCCTGTAGTTATTTCACAGTCCTGAAACCATCTCCCCACCTACCCCTGGGTTCATTGGTCTTCAATGAAGACATAAACAATTCAGGCACGTGCGCTTGCGTTTCACTCCGTGCTCCTCCCGCTTTGTCTTACTTCATCAATGTGTATCCCTCCAATTTTCTACCTCCGAAATTCAACTCTCGCTGTATATATATAGCAATAACTAAAATACATATACCTACGTATATTAGGGTATATATATATATACGGGTATATACGTATATATAGCTTCCTGCCGTACATATACCTCTGACAATCAAAAATCAACCAAACCCCGAAAATCCCTCATTTTTCGTTTCTCTTTCTTATTAAGAAATATTTCAGCCTCGTTTCACCTTTCGGAGGAAATAAGGTGATCGTTTTTAATAATTCTTTTCATTTTTTGCTCTTTTTCTATTTTTTCCATTTTTTCTTATCCATCTATACGTAACTTTCTCTTCAATTTTGTTAAATTCGAGTTCGAATATGCCGCGATACTCGCCGGGGGGGGATTGAAATTTTTATAAAGTTTATTATTTCAACCTCTCTCACCCTTAGTCGGGGCCACTGCGTTCTTGCTTTTAGAGTTTCACCCTTCTATTTTGTTGCCCTTTGACCTGCTGCACAGAGCGGCATCCCAGCTCTCTTCGTTCGCCTCCTCAGCAACATTTCGATTTGACGAGGAGAGCGCCGTACTCTACCGTTTGCCTGGAAGTTTTAATTAAACCGAATGTTTATGCTTTTCTATCACGACGTCTGCACCACTTTTCCATTTCCTTTTTTTTGTTTTTTTTGTTTTTTTTTTAATTTTTTTTTCAACTTTTTCTTTTTCCTTTTTCCTTTTTTTTTTTTTTACATTTTTACTACCTAGCCTACTGCTAATTGGAAACGAACGAGGACACCTGACGAACAATAAACTAAAAAAAAAAACATGAATCCTGAAACTGAAAATTTTTGCCCAATCTCTCCGTTTATTCAGAATTTTCTTTTTTTTTTTCGTTCTCTCTTCAAGTATTTCCCCATATCCCGATCCCCGTTCGAGTAATTTTTATGAATTCACGGAAAAAAAGAAAGAAAAAAAAAAAGAATGAAACGTGCGACGAGAATTAATCGAATATTTCCGATTCCTAAATTTGAAGAAACATAGATCGCGAATTTCGTGGGTCGAGATGAATAACGAAAAGAATCAGGCGCTGTGAATTTTCGTTTCGGAATCGCGTTTCGCTAGCGAATTCGAATGAATGAATAAAAATAGGGAACATGCGAATTTTTATTTTACTTTTTTTTTCCTTTTTTTTTTTACATCTTCGTATTACGAAATTCTAGAGCTTTCGCGAGCAAAATTCGTGAGCTACGAACTTCCTGCGAATTCGTATGCTGTATATATATATACACATATACATATAGGTAATGAAATTCAATCTGAAAAGTTGTTGAACGGACGAGAGGTTGTATGATTGCCATTAAGTGCAGCACCAGCTACCAGCTACCAGTACCAGCTATAGTAGTACGTATATACCTATTCTAGGACCCGGGTATAAGGTGGGTGTCTAGTCCAACCGCGGAAAGAGCCGAAGGTGAGTTTTTAATCCCATAAAGTGCGGAACATCGCGCGTTTCCTGGGCTTACACACTGCAGCTACTGTACTACGGTTTAATCCTGTTAATTAAATAAATTAAGTTGATTGCAACCAAGCGACGATTAATTACCAAGGGAGGAGAACAGCGCCCCTGAATTATTTCACCTGATATACAGGTGTATAATTCTACGTGTTGGAAGTTTTCGAATGCTATACCCGCATTGCCGTATCTTGTTTTCGATCGACTTCAGAGTTTTCACTTTTTAGAGTCTTTTCCTTTTTTTTTCGCACGCTTTTATTTTTACCAGGGCGGTAATATAGTATATATTCGGTCAGTCGGAACTATATGTATGTAGTACATGTATACGGAAATTGGTCGTTGCTGCGGATTCGCCCGAAATAGGAAAGAAACAGAAAAACGAAAAAAAATAAATAAATAAATAAAAAGAAGAAAAAGTATGAAAAGAGGCATCGTCTATTAATTAGGAAAGCTTTTGTCTACCGCAACTTCTTCTTGAAGTAATAAAAATGTCGGCCAACGAAACCCTTTTTTTTTTTTTTAATTCTATTTTATGGGAAAGAGGGCTACAGAGTAGATATATATATATTCAGCTTGGATATACTCTACCCGGTTTTTCGTTTCTTCTTTATTAAGATTATGCCCTTCGCTCTGTTATATTGGAAAGAGAAGAAGAGTGAAATAAGAAATATACATTTTTGTCTTCTAACATTTTCAAAAATCACCGCGATGCCTACTTCTTTTCTTCATTTCTCTCTCTCTCTCTCCTCTTTTTGAGCACAGTAGGTAATTACCTCCGCTCAATAACTTCAATCTCCGCTCGTGACCCGGATTATTAACGAAGAAGCGAAAAAATTTCAATGTTCGACGAGAAATCTTTTTTTTTTGTTTCTTTTCATTTTTATTATCATTATCATCATCATCATCATCGTCCCGGTTGCAAGCAAGCCCAGGGTGTGGCGAAATAATTTCATTTTATTTCAGCTGGGGGTTGGTCGGTTTAATGACCGAAAAAAATGTGGGACTTTCTCTCTTTTTCCCTCTCTCTTTCGTATATAAATATACGATCTCTGCCAACTTTTGTCATGAGCAGAGATAAATGTAAGCTGTTATAATACAACAACGGTCGTAGAGTTCCGGAAACGTATCTCGCTTATCATATTTACGGTTTGCAGAATTTTATCTATGCATATACATAGTATAATACCTACATACCATACGCATACATCTAGCAATAAAACATGGTAATATTTTAACGCAATTACGAAGAATTTTTTTCCCGATCATAATTTTTATCCGAAGAAAGAAATAATTTTTTGCAATTTTTGCAATTTTTTTTTTTTTTTTTCTTTCTTTTCTCTTTTTTCTACGTTCCTTTTTATTATCGATGATTCGAAGAAACAGCAAAGCTATATCAAATCTTGGGGCTTCTAGATTGATCGCGGTTGTGTAAACGATTGAAAGAAAGTTAGAAGACTGCAGACTATCGAGGCAAAAGAAGACTTTCTTTTTTCTTTTTCTTTATTGTTTTTTTTTCTCCTTTTTTTCTTACTTTGTTACTTAGTTCTCTTTAGATCTCGTCTCCCTCGTCTCGGATCCGGAAAAAGCCTATCAGTAAACGTTTACGATCTCGTGCTCCGAATACCAAGACCTGACAAATTGTTATCTACATTACCTCAAACAAGGCAAACTCTGCACCGGCATCGGGTCTCGTCTCTATACAAACAATACCCTGCAGACGACGGAGTAAACTACCAAACGATTTATTCCACCCACTCATTTAACTCCTTTTTTTCTTTTATTTCGTTACTCGTCAAATTTAGCAATATTATCTTACATTGTTTCCCCAGTTACTCCGAAAATACTCCCTCTCATTTTTCTCTGCCTTTTTTCATCCCCTCTTCTTCTACTCTTCGAACAATATACGATTAATGATCATTATTGGCTTTTCATTAACCCGATAATTATCGCTCCTGTCTTCTTTCTGTTTTTTTTTTTATAATTATTCACCTCACTTTATACATCGCTCTTTCTAACACAATTTTCTTCTCATCTCGTCGCCGCCCTTGTAATCACTTTTTTATACGAACCGATCAAATTCGAGTTAACCAGTTGAAATCAAAAACAACTTCCACCACCTGCGTAAGGGTAGCTGCTTTCAGAATTTTATCTCTATGTCTTTTTGTCGCACGATTTGCCACTGCAGCAACCAACCCTCCTATATTCATTCTTCTTCCGTAAGCTGCGTTAAAGATTGAATAATATTTAATTTTTTTATTTTCGAAATTTCTTTCTTTCTCTTGTGTTTTGTATTTTTTATTTTTTTTTTATTTTCATTTTTGAGGTTGAACGTGCCGATATTTCGACTCTTTGAACGGGCTGGGACTACCTCCTCTCTTACATCTATGCAAATTCTTGGGAAACGTCGCTTACAAAACAGAAAATTATGTTAATCCTAAACGTCTATGGCGTCATCCCTTTTTTTTTTCTTTTTTTTTATTTTTTTTTATTTTCCGCGGCACGCTTTCCCACGAGATGGTATACGTAGGGACTACTGGGGTAGGTAGGTAGGGTAGGTAAGTAGATATACGGAGAACAATATTCCTGCTCTTCTATTCGGTATACTTATGTTGTCCCCCGAATCAACCCCGATGTTCATACCCTACCAAGGAGAAAAAGAATAAGGGATGAGAGACGAGAGACGAGGAGACACAACACCCTCTCGCTGTGAATCTATCTTTAAATAATACCTAATCCGAAATACCTGCCCTATTTTATCCCAAGTCAAAAATAAGGATCAGCTATTCTTTAGATATGAGAAAAATCAGAACGAGATAGAGAAACCGGAAGAAAGGAGAATAAAAAAAAAAAAATGAAATTTATCAAATATTCGTAATTCATTAGAAAATTTAGATGACTAATTTTCTTTATTTTTTTTGTATGTTACAGGTAAGCATTATCTAGAGTTTGGTCATTTCCGGATTTAATATACAGCGTGAGTAACGAATGAGAAATTTCGGAAATCGAGACAGGAGTAAAGATTTCGATTATTACCTGCAGGTAGGTGTAATTTCTATTTCAAAAATCTCAGAGTTTCGATGGGTATATCAATCGCTGCTGCACCAGTTCGGCACTACATCACAGGTCTAAGTGATTCGCATATCGACTACCTCCGAATATAAAAAGCAAGTCTGTCAAAATCGCTTCGAATGTCATCCTCGATCTCAAGACAGCTACCCCTATATAATTTCACACGATCTTGTAGACGTGCGAAAAAGAAACTCGGATCTATTTTATAGATCGGATCAGTTCCCGTTCATTTTCTCATTCGTCAATCGATCAATTTTCCCTTAACTCGTGCGGCTAGCGCAGGGGTTAATTCCGCAATTTGTAGTTCGGACGCAGACCTGATGCAGTCAACGTCTATTGCACTATTCAAACCTGTAAAGTCCGAACTTCCTGAGTTATGAGCCCGCCTAGGTACCTCTACACGTACTATACACTGGTTTAAATAGACTCTAGAGAGTCAGAGGAGTCTTGCTCCATACCGTGCAGTCCAGATTTCGTCTTACGGGTCTTGATCCGTCTCGCTATACGATTCTAGACGTCTGGCACGAAGCTTGATAGTACCAGTATGTGGGGAGTTAGAATTTTGGAATCCTTCTCGGCCAAAGAGTCGACTGATGTGAGTGTACGAGTTTCCAGTAGCTCTTTGCTATCGCTTCATTTACCACGCGCAGTAAAACTTATTCCGCGAGTTTTCAACAATTTTTCTTTTTACTAGATTTTCTATTTTAGTTGCTTTTATCGGAAACTCGAGCGACATTCTTTTTCCTTTTCCTTTTGCTTTTGCTTTCGCTTTTTTTTTTTTCTATATCTTTTTGTTACGTTTCTCCATGGGCGTGGACTTTCACACTAGTTTGTCGGTCGTTAGTTCACTCGGTTAGACGTTCATACGCCGATCCGATGGTTGAAAAATTTATTGGTTTATCGAGGTAAAAGTTTTTCCAGAAAACTTGTTGAGTCTTATCGTACATAAATATCGAATAGTGATTTTCGAGGTAAAAAAACACTTTAAACTTCACCCCTGCATGAGCCACCAGACCCCCCTTACCTTACTCTCTTTGCAACAGCTCGACCCTTTTCTTGCTCGACGATTTTTACCGCGTGAAAACTATTACCCATACGCTCTTTCTATTTCGCTGATGAAATTTCTGTTCTGTTTTTTTCTCGCAGTTTTTGGAAATTCGGGTATTTACCCGAAAATCTACGTTTCTGAAAAATGGTAATCGTCTTAAACACGAATTCGAAATTTTTAGCGTTCGGAGCTTTCAAAATTCGGAACTTGAACCCAACCCCGTATTATACTCGAATTTCCTCGAGTTCCCAAAGCTCCGAAAACCTTATTTCGGTATTTAATTTTTCATCAACTATAAACTCACCCTGTTAAACTCGGCTTTTAGCCCCTAAACCTGAACCTAAACCTAGCCATTAACAATTAACCCGAATTTCATTAGTGCATGATTTTCTATGATAACACTTAGTTCACTAGCTGCAGTAGCACGAGGTTAAACCTAGAGATATTTAACCACATTCACATACGACAAAAAGAGAATAGGAGGGAAAGGAAAAGGAAAAGGAAAAGGAAAAGGAAAGGGAAAAGGATAAGAGGATGAGGAGCACGCTTTCTATCTCATACCCGATAGCATCTCTCATTTATCAGCGTGACGTTGGGGGTCGTAGTAACGACCACGCATCTTGACGCCCCCTTATCCTCTCGTCAGAATTTTTCTCTCTTATTTTCTTTGCAGTTTTGATACACTTTTATTATCAGTGCAGTTTCCCTATTCTGTCCCATATATATGTATATATATATATACTGTCTCTGCAATTTTTGTCATATTTTTATTTTCTCCATCTATCCTTCTCTCTCTAATTTTCTTTCGCTCTATTTCTTTCTTCACGGTTTGTTCATTCATCCGGTAAACTCCTTTTCGATCTATAATATATATATATATATATATATAATATGTGCAATATAAAATACCCAGGGGGATGTATATAAAAGTTGAGCGATTACTTTTAGGTCAAAGAAATCAGTTGTACTACCTATCATACATCGAATAGTTGAAATAATTTCAAAGTAACAAAGTTGTGCATATATGGGAATTGTTTTTTGTTTTTTCAAATTTTTTTTTTTCAAACTCTTTTCTTTTCTTTTCTTTTTTTTTTTTTTCTTCATATATCTTCACCCTGTGCATTTATCCCTGCCGGGGGTGTGATGTGGTTTTATTATTCATTCGATGGACGTAGACGTAGGCGTAACTCTGCAGCTTTTATCTTCCCTTCGCGTTCTTTCACGCTTTCATCCTTTCCACGTGGCTATAACTCGCGGTAAAAATTTATACACACATATCAGTTGAATAATAAATTCGTTTCTACCCCGAGTCCTGTAACGCCTCTGCTGCAGAATTTTTATAGTCCTATATATATATATATATATATATATATATACCAGCAGCTCTATACCCCCTCATACGTATGGATTTCCCTGTAGAAATCATCCTCGCTTCGCTATATCCAAACTAACGGCATATATATATATATATATATATATATATATATATATATATATATATATATATATATCCATATACTATAAATGGCGAAAGTTTTTTTTTTTATCATTAAAACAATTTTTTTTTTTGTTTTTTTCTTTCACTCAGGGATTCTAAACTCAACGCAATTAATCACATATCGTTCTTCTTACATCAAGCTACGTACCGTTCGAAATTATCTTACGACTTCTTATATAAAATTAAACGGTTTACGATTAGAAGCCATAATCAAAATAGGTCAGAAAGCGATTTCAGCATTTAACTACTCCAGACACATCGTCTTTTACTTTTCTTTACGTAATTTCATCAATCGTTCACTGCCTAGGTTTAAGAAAATTTTTATTTTTCGATCGATTTTCCTTTCCTTCGAATACGATTTTGGGATCTTGATACTTGTCGTAACGAATTATTCGAGCTTGTGAAATGCACCGTTATATTTAGTTTTTGCTTGACCCCGAGGCATGGAACCTATAAGGGTGGATTTTATCCCCGCATGAAACTGTCCCCGTGTCGTAAAACTCAGCCGCAGTGAACGTAGGTATTGAAACCTACGACTCTGAGAGCTCTGCTATAGATCCGCGTGTCGAAAACGAGGGAGGGTCGGTGTATTATCTCGAATGCCTTAGTCCAGACTAGTAAAACTATATTGAAGACACTAAAACAGACTGCAGGTAACTCGCTGCTTCCACACCGTGCAATTCATGTCCAACTGCGACCCGATTTTTTTATATTTATACCTACCCTAGTCCGGGGGCTTGAAGAGTCTTGGAAATCGGTTAAACCTGATCTCCCAACTCGTCAGGGGTTAAAAATTGGCGAAAATCGATTCAACGATGTCCAAACGGGAATTTGAAGCTTGCAGAAAATGAAAAAAAAAAAAAAAACAGGAACAAAAAACGAACGAATTTCTACTCCCAAATATGCGAATCAAATTCGCCATGGTATAACAGTTAATGTCGAAGTGCAACGAGCCGTCAAATGTCAAATAGCTCTCAGCATCTCCGCCAAGCCGGCTCTCATCTGTCGACATTAATTCTCGCGAGAAATTTGTCACTGACACAGTGGATAATTTGGAACAGAAACTCGAGCTTGTAGTTAATGCACTAGGTGGGATGGGGGTAGGCATATATAGTCGCGTGTGAGAGATATGTTTAGTAGAATAGATATAGATACGTATATATGTATATGATGAATTGAGAATTTCCTTCAAATTTGCCTCCTGCTCGATTTTTTTTTTTTTTTTTCATCCTTCTTCTCTTTCTTTTTACTTATTATTTTTCTTCTTTGCTCGCATTAGGATTTCTGGCCACGATCCGTCAAGACGAGAGCAACCCCGGTAGAAGGCTCTGGCTCTGCCTCTGCCAGTGGGAAAAGAAACTTCTTAGTTCTTATGGGTCGTCGTGCCATTTTCTTGAGAAAAACCGCTTTGCAAAAGGTTGAAAATACCACGGTGGTATTTTCGGATGAATCGACCGACTCAGACTACGCCCACCAATTCATCTCATCCCCTCAGAATCCCTATACAGTTTTATACAGTATAACATATACATACCCACCCGCCTACTAGCTATATGGTCGCACAAAAATAAAGGGAAACCCACCCTCACTCGATTCACGGTATTCCATGTTGCAGAACAAACCCATTGTTCCATTCATCCATTAAACCTACGAGGGTATATATATTCGTGTACGTGAAAACAAATACCTTTCGAAACGGAGTTTTCGTACAATTCTTCGATAAACCTTATCCGAAAATGATGAGGTCTTTAAAATTGAATTTTTCTTTGAAAAAAAAAAAAAAAAACAAAAAAAAAAAAACAGAAAAGGGAAAACCTCGATATCCTGGAATTGACAGATTCGCTATATATATATATATATATATATATGTAGTACCTCACCCACGTTATAGACTGCAGCCGTTTTACTCGCGGCGATTTTGCGAACGGGCTGGAGATTCTCTGAAATCTTGGGAATCTCTGTGCCGTTACCAAAATTCTTGCCGATTGGAATTTGCGGAGAGAATTGCCTCCCAGCTATTTCTCTCCCAAAGTTTATCTCGTCATATACCTTATGCCTTCAACAGACGTCGAACGATCTGAATACCAAATACCCTCAACTTAGCTTAGCTCAGCTTAGCTTAGCTCAGCTTAGCTTAATAGCCACCGCTTCTTGCTTATAATTGTAGATTTCTTTCGTTCATAAAGATACGTATACATATATGGTATTAAAAAAAATAAAAATCAAACTTTCTCCCTTAAATGAAAAGGGAAACGTAACAAAATTAGAAACTATAAAAATGAAGGAATCAACCCTTCCTCTCATCCTCTTCCTTCTCCTCCTCTAATATCGGACCCCTGTCCTAAGCGATAACGCCTTGAAAGGGTAGAGAACCCGGCAGTCTGTCGTTGACAGAAGGACGGGGTTCTCTCCTCCCTGTATACTTACCCCGATCTGCATAACCCATCTATATAATTCCGAATCTTATCTAACGATGAGCAGCAGGATACGATTACTTCTATATTGCGGGTTAAGGCCGACCCACAACCTACCTACAGCTTTATATCTTTGGTTGTTTGACCGTGTTATAGAGGGTTGGTTTAACCGAGGGAGAAGAGCCCCAATTTGGATTGGTCAAAGTCGTAAATCTATATATATATATATATATATATATATATATATCTGTAGCATCGCTGGTGAGAAGGATATTTGATGAAAAAAAAATAAAATAAAATAAAATAAAGAAATGTAAAAAGGAGAGTTTCACGTAAGTTTTGACTAATTTTTTTCTCTTTTTTTTTTCTCCCGACTTTTTCCGCGCTTCGAGAAAAGACGTCGAATTTTTTCTCCTTAACTAAAGCGATATCGAAGACGTATAATATGTATATATACGTATAGGTGCAGTACCTCCCTACTCACCGCGTTATATCGTAACGTTTAATCAAAGTTTGAGTTTGTTTTACGACATGTCGATTAAAAGTTTTCCTTTAACGGGTACGGGTACGGGTACGGGTAGGAGAGATGGTATATAAGGTATCCTCGTCTCGTTTCGTCTCTTCGTTCCATTATACGGGGTACTTAAATGCTATCTAACCCTAGGTACCACGTACATAGATATCTTCCTCTAATCCATACCCGAACTAGGGAGACGAGATCCATCTCTCTATCTTGTCAAATGAACATTCAACGTCGAGAGATTTTTCCGCTTTTCAAAATTTTTTTTTTTCTTTTTCTTTCATTCCCTTCCCTATTTTTTGTTAAATTTAAATTCGACTCAAAATTTATCATACGGATGGAGAAAAAATAATAATAATAATAATAATAATAATAAAAACTCAGGTTTGGCTCGCTAACAAACGTCCAAACGTATTCTAGGGTCGGGTGGTGCGAATTTGACGAAATAAGTTATACCTCCTATCTACCCCTGTACCTCACCCTATATATCTACGTCTACAGAGAAAAGATATATATATATATAAAAAATAAAAAATAAAATAAAAAGGGAGAAAAAGAAGGAGAAAAGCGGGTTCTGTGCGGTATTGGAATTTCGTTCGCGTATCCGGGCAACGGTGATATTTTTCCCGAGCTATTGTAGTACCTGCGTATATGTATGTATGTACGTACGCCGACAACCCCTAAGGCTTTTGGCCCCCGCACCGAGTACCGAGAGAAAATATTCGAATGTATGTAATATATAAGGGTTCCGCAGGGTTTTGAGGTATATAATAACGAAAAATATACGAATTGAAAAAGGTTATTTTTAATTAATGCCAAACCATATACTTCGAGCCCTTTGTCTTTTTAGCTGTCGCTTTTTTCGGCGTGCGGTTTTGTCGGCAAACTAAGAACGTGACAAAAAATGAAAATAAAAAAAAAAGAGAGAGATTGAGAGAGAGAGAGAGAGAGAGAGAGAGAGAGAGAGAGAATAAAAAATGTACAAGAATCGAAGGAAATTTTTTTTCCGTAAAACACGGTAAAACCGAAACTCGAATGTATTATATTCTTTGATTTCGTTGTACAGTTGAAATTTGAAATTTTAATTTTTCTTTTTTTTTCAACGAATTATTAAGCTAATGTAAAAACGTTATTCTACGAAAATCTTATCCCGATTGTGTGTACCTATACAGTTGGATTTTAATTTGGGGTAGCATCCCTTCGGGAAATAGATGATAAACGATGATGTATCGAATTTCAAGAAATTGCGGGCAAGAGAAGAAGAATGAAGAAGATTTACTATAGAAGATTTCATCATTGAAATTGGAATCCATTTCCTATAAGAATTGAAACTTTTATTTTTATTTTCTTTCCCGTAGAACAGTAAAAACGGAAAGAAAAGAAGAAAAAGAAATGAAAGAGAATTAAATCTAAAAACACGAGCGAGCACAATTACGTATTCTCTGCTCTGACGAAATTGTATATATTTTAACTTCAATTCAGCTCACCCCCCAAAAAAAGCACCCTCTATTATCTCTATATAACCACACGGGTTTTTATTATTCTCACAAGGTTAAATAAACGCCACCCACCGCAACTCACCCCGCGAATATCACAACGCGGTTTTTTTTTTTTAATTATTTTATTCAAAAGTTTACACGACATTTTAGGGTAATAATTCATCTTCAAATACCTAACGCCGATCTGTCAAAAAAATTTATACAACGTTGTCGGCGGTGTATAAATTACATTGTCCGCGGAAAAATACGCGAAGGAAATCTCCAGTTGGAAAGAAATTTTTTTTCTCTTTTTTTTTTTTACATATTAAACAAGTAATCTAACAACAGGCACTAATTTGGCGTAATTATATTAAAAATTTACCAATCTTCAAAATAACTTCTAAAAAATTCTAATCGATTCTCGATTAGGTATATAAAAATGTTTATTTTTCTTCTATATAGCGTATAGGTATATAGTCGTGGTTAAAGTTTGTCGGGGGATCTGGCGAGGAGAATGTGCGCGGTTTAAAACCGGATGATAATTTGATCATCTCGCTAATGCCTTGTCGTTAAGTCCTTGAATACAAGTTTGAATATTATCCAGCAACGAAGGAAGCAAATGACTTAGCGAAAGAGAGGAAGACCGAGATAAAAGCCCCTTCAGTAACGAGTGTCGATGACGAATACTAAACCTAATTAGATACTAGAATTTTTTGTTCATTTATATCTAAACAGAAATTTTTTTCGAAATGAAAATTACGAAAAGTTTTTTTCTTGGCATTCAAACTCGCGATTAATTACTCTCCGAGCTACGGGGTAGGTACGTACGACTCTCTGATTCTCTATGTGTGACGAATATCGTTAAATTTTTAATATCGGGCTCGGTTTTCATTCTCGTGACGAAATATCGCGGATATTCAAAGTCCCCGGGTGGAAAAAGTAAGCTGATAAAAAGGGCTCAGAACTGGCCAATTAATTTAATCAAGCTCAACCGAGTAAGAAAGTTTCCCAATTGTGAGAAATTTCGTATCAGCTTTTCAGCGTACCCTTTTGTTGAACAGGTCCTTAAAACTTTCTAAGGGTCTGGAACCACATCTACGTCCTGGGCTGGTTCCGACCTGGTGCAGAATCCGGCAACTCGAGATAAAATTTATTATCATTTTTCTTTAATTTCTCGCAAATAAGACTACGCTCGTAATTTTCAAGTTATTCAAATAGCTGCGGATTGATTCGATACGAACGCGAATAGAGACTTCGAAGGGCTTTTGCGTCGACCGTCAATTCGGTAGATTGAAAGTAAATTGATTACTCGAAACGTATGAAAATACTTCGATTCTACGCTCTGGTATATATCGTGAAAGATTATTTCTTCGAACCGTTAACCCATTTTCTGCGATCGTATAAAAAAAACTTTCGTTTCGATCAGACAACGTGGATTAATGGCACACGCCATTCTTCTAAGAGTCTTGTAAAAATGCAAATTAATCCAGGATCTATAGAGACGGTGAAATATTATTTTTCCGGTTCCCTTATCACTCTGTAAAACTGTTCGCCTTAACCACCCTCTTCCAAGATTATACCATGATGATACTCGTTCGAATACTCGAATAAAATAAATTAAACAAAATTAAGAATAAAAAGTTTATTATAAAAACGAAGAATCGATTGATTGATTAAATTAAACTGGGAAACGTACGTGAATCTATTTCCTATCAGTTTTTTTTTTTTTGTAAGGAAAAGAAGGAGGAAAGAGAAGAGCCGTATATACCGAGACTCAGGGACGAGGAAAAATTTGATGATGATCTTACCTTTGGCTCAGCGTGTCACGTCGAGCGGAAAAAAAAAAAATACATTGTTTGAAAACATATCCACCGATATCTGGCCATAATATGTGCGACGGGCGAGAAAAATACTCCAGAGGTTTTGCCAGATCCTTGAAAGCGTCCGGTTTACTCGGTCATCCCTTAGTCCCCCGACCTTTTGGTCCCTTAGGATTTTTCGGGAACTTTATACGCGGGTATATATATATATATATATAGGATATATCGTATATATCGTAGATTTTGTGATCTCGAAAATTTATTCCCGAAGAAAACTTTCGATCGGATAGAAATAATTTCCTTGATTTTTATTTTCATTTCATTTCAATTTGTTTTTTGTTTTTTTTTTTTTCCAATTTTATTTCTTTCGTTGATCCATTGACCGGAGATAATTCGCCTAACGTTATTGAACTGTAGTTGAATAAGTCGAAACTTGGAGCCAATTGCAGTACCATAAGTATAGGTATAGGTATGAACCCGGGAACTGGAACGGCCCGATATATTTATTGGGAAAGAAACGAAGTGGAAAAGCGGAGCGAGGAGGATTGAGAGTTCGTTGCTTGCTGTTTTTGGCATCGTTCTATAGTCTTTTACTATAATACGTAACACACAGGGTGAGAAATATATATTTCAACCATTTATATTAAATTTATTTATACATTTATACCGACTATTTCCAAAAATAATCCAAAAACGAATGTCAAACCCAAACAAATTTAATCAAAATCGCTGACAATACGATATGTAACGTATACGTACGATTTATTCACTCCTTTATACATTCGACACATATATCTATATATTTTATACATATATATGTGTATACACCATTATCACGGTGAATGAAATTTCCTGTACGGTACAACGACAATAGTCGTCTGATATGTGTGTATATTTGACCGGAAGTTCGTATCGAACTTTACTTCCGGATACGCGATGACCCAACGCGGAGACATTTGTTATATCGTTGAACTAAATGAAATTTATACAGCCTTTCGATAATACCGATTCGAATAATTGACGATATAGTCACACGCGAAGATATATCTACCTATGGTGTTCACAGCTTGGTCAATATTCACTATAAACGACTGAATAATCGTCGCTGAATGGCAATTTTCATTTAACGAATAATCCGCAAATCCAATCGATAGATATAGGTACCTATACACGCGATTGATTATCGGAATTTTTCGTACTCTGTGTGAAGAAATCGAGAAGAAAGAAACGGGGAAAAAAAATCTCTAGCCTCGTGCGCTAATTCTTGAAATTTATTAATAAGGCAATGCCCTTGTTAGATTTTATTTCAAGTTTCAATTTATTTCAAGTTTCAATTTATTTCAAGTTAGATTATAACTTGTGGCTGTTGGTTCTACGATGCTGTGGAGTATAAATTTGCGATGACAGATTTTGCGGCTAAGGTATGTACCTACACGCGACAACGCTAATGCCAAAACCCCGTTTCCCGTGACCAGAAACTAAAGCCTCATTCTACTATCTCTCGTGTAATCCGAAGTGTGTACGAAAAGCGGGACAACGAATAAGAAGAAGCGAGGAAGAGAAGCCTATAGGTGGAGGAAAACCAGCGTTCAGGGATTACCGCGCGAACCTTGTAGCTATAGCTTGAGATAAAAGGAGAAAAGCTGGAATAGTTGAGATATAGAGAAGAAGAAAAAGAGAAATAGAGTGAGAGAGAGAGAGAGAGAGAGAGAGAGAGAGAGGGAGAGATAAGTGACGGAGATATTCCACTGCCGGAAGATGTCAGAATTATGAAAGATTTCCGGTGTCGATTTATCAAATCAAAGCTAACGTAATATGAGAATAGGATCATTTGTCTGGCATAGAAAACGGTGGAATATATTAGACAAAAAATGAAATTAGCATAACCTGGAGCGGGATCGATTCTCGCTATTTTCAAGCGGTTGGTAAATCCGCGAAAATTGTGTAGCTACGATGTTCGAGGTAGGGACTACCGGGGAAAAGCGCATTTCTACTTTCGTAGATCTCGATGATTCGATTTATTCGAAAAGTTGAATATACCTAGGTATACCCAGGTATGAACGACGACGACATTCGCGATTCCACTCTTCCAAATTCTCCTTCCTTCTATTCCTTTCATTCCAGATTTCACAGTCCCGGATCTTGCATGCAGATATGTAAAGGATTTACGAGAGAAATGCACCAACGATTCTCCTCATCTCCCGCAGTGGATCTTCTCGTACGGTATATCTACTACGCGATCAAATCTCTCCTTACTCCTATATATATACGTTCGCGGAATAATAACCAACTAAACCCGAGACAATTATACAATGCTCACGTATAATTAACCAATTTATACATTTTCAGAAATTTTTCAAAAATTATTATCGTTTCCAATCTTTTTGAAATGGTATATGACATCGATGATCAATTTTCCGAGAGTTCATATTTTCCTGAATTAAGTTGACCTGTACCTATACCTTAGTCTGATCCTCCGTTTGGTATAAAAAAGTCCTAGAGACTCGCTTCGGACTCTTTAAGCACTCGGAGGTCCTGGTAAAAGCACTCGTTTCCTCCGAGACATAAAACCCCCACTGAAGATCTCCGGATCTGAGTGGAGAGGAGACATTCGAAGGGAGGAAGAAAAAAAGGAAAATAAAAAAGGGACGAAGAGGATTTGAAACATTTCCAATACCTCTTTCCTTTCGAAAACGTAGATACCTGCTTCCGCTTTCGTCGCGATATAACAAAAAAAAAAAAAAGAAGAAAAAAAAAAGAAGGAAAACAGACCATTCACTGAAAAGTCTGAACGTAGAAAAATGGAAAATCAAATATATTTATAAACGTTACCATGCAGCAACAAGGGTACATAGATATATACCTATAATTGATGAAAGAACTGAATAAGGAAAAGTTCGCCGAGAATAGTGCAAGGAAAAGGGGTCGACTTGGTACGACTGCATCGAGGATTTATTACCCTAGGTAGGTAGGTACAATCTACAAATGGGTGGATATACCTTATACCTATACCCTATCCTACAAGTCGTTGTTTTTCGAAACCCTGTGCAAAAGCGAAAATATATAGTAGCTAGGTAGGTAGGTAGATATAAGTTTGCTAAAAGGTATTTAACGTAAATTATTTGCGAGGCAGGTGCAAGTTGTACGTATCGTAATGTTTGTTATCAGTCAGCGACGCGTCGCGACGTCGAGATTTGCATTAGTTACCTACGTAGATCTCTTCAGTTTGTCTAAACCTCCGACAAAAGAAATGAATGAATCGTCCATCGTCTATATTTGATCGACGAATATAAAAATGTCCAAAATTTTGTCGCTTCGTGATTATTATTTCTTGATAAATATGTGGGATTATATTTTATTCTTTTTTCGAAAACAGGGCTTTCGGTAATGCGAGTTACTGTCACATTCGTGGTAAATTACAGAGGGAAATTGGAAACTGGGAAAAGTGAAGCTTCGGAGTAATAGGGGTCGGAAGGGCGAGGGTGTATACGTATATTATAGCACAGCCAAAATACGTTTGTTTTAAAAAGCAAGGAATTTAATATTCCGCTACATGCCTCATTTTTCACTCTAATTAATCATGCAACAAACGTAATTTTACATTGTCAGCTGTCTCGGCCCTTAATTAAGTCACTAATATTAATACCAAACTCACAAACTAATTCAATTAAATCCTTATATACCAGGGGACGTTGGGACGCGATGGTGGTGACCGTTCATTTTAAACTCGCCTCTCTCTCTCTCTCTCTTTTCCTTTCTGAACTTCGCAAACTCCTTTGTCTTCTCGATGGGGGTCACCCATTGCCTTTTGCATTTCCCTTTTTCGCATTTCACCTCCGACCCTAAACCCTCGATCTTTGTCTCTCGCGCCGTTGTACAATACGTTGCAATAAGCTACATGTTTCATCGTATAGTATACACGTATACATATACATGTATATATATATATGTGATCGGATTCAATTAGCTCCGGAAAAAAAATTATCCAAATTTCATCCAAATTACATATATATATATATAAAGACAAAAAAAATTTGGTTGGTAATAATCGAATGAACGACGAAGAGTGACGATCCATATAGCAGACAGATTGAAACGCGTGGTATATATAAATCGCGCAAAAGGCGAGGCTTGACTGGGACAGAAATTAGGTCAATTGATGCGAATAACGTGGGTGTATATCTACGTATAGTGTCGCTAAATTCAGTTTAGGTGTATATAATATATATGCACGTATATAGATCGTATAAACGTGACACCAGGTTGATAGTAGAATAATTTATCCCTATGTGGAAGTAATTTCCATCGCTATACAATAATATTATTAATTTACGATTCGCGGAGTGTTTCGCTAATTGAATCCGGTTGGGTAGATATTGGTGTTTCGTCTCGGGATAATTATATCTATAAACATTATTATATATGTGTGTAATTAAATCGGACTGCGGTAAAAGCGTCTGTTACAATTTTTATGCGATCGATCATATCGCGATTTTTTAATAAATTGATTAGAAAAAAAAAATTTTGAGTAAAAACGGAAATAAGGTATTTTGAATCAGCGAAATGTACCTAAGGGGTTTGGACCTCTTCTGATGACCGCAACACGATTATTCTATATACGTGTGATGGTCTTCCTCGGGGTAGGGAAGAACCGTTGATCGTGCGGAGAGGAGCCACAGCAGTTTCAGTAAACCGCATCGGACGGGAGTCACTTGATCCACATGTAT
This sequence comes from Tenthredo amoena, assembly GCA_963966615.1. Taxonomy (NCBI): domain Eukaryota; kingdom Metazoa; phylum Arthropoda; class Insecta; order Hymenoptera; family Tenthredinidae; genus Tenthredo; species Tenthredo amoena. Next base: position 1,562,470 of record OZ016492.1, on the reverse strand, counting down.
ATGTATCCACCCATACGTATATAGGAATATCCTACTCATTCGACTCCGTCCGGTTCTGCTACGGGGATTAATAGTCGGTCGTATAAGTGCTCACCGAGAATGAATTAAACCGCGTTGGTATGTGGAGACGTATATATACGTAGTAGTACGTACGCAGTACGTCCCCAAATCGGAGGGAAATTATCTGTTAAAATCAGTACAGACCGTGATTATAATTTAATTTAAACTGTTTTTCGTTTTTTATTCAAAAACTAAGAAATCAGACCTGGAAACAAAAAATGATTCAATTTAGGTATCTCTCTCGCGGCGATTTTAATATCGAATCGTGTTCGTACAGGGGCAGAGATTTTTAGTAGATTTCGCGAGATAAAAGACTACTCTGTCTGTTCGAAGTTGTATATAGGTATATATATATGATCGTGGCTCCGTTTCGTGTGACGAGAGAACGTCAATAGCGATATTAAAAGCCTCCTCCTCTTCCTCTTCCTCTTTCCTACTTTCCTTTTTTCCTTTTTTCCTTTTTTTCCTTCCTTCCTTCCTTCCTTCCTTCCTCTACTTTTCTCCCACGCAAGTGAGAGAGGAAGATGTGGAAGCGACTGCAGTGGCTTCCCGTCTGCAAACAGCTTAATGTTTGAATTAAAATCCGCGATACTTTACTTCATGCAAAGCTTTTGGTAAATATTCTATATGAAAGGCGGGATACTTCAGCTGTAGGGATCATTCAAACTATTCCCTTTTACCTCATATCCCCCACACATATATACGCGTATAGGATATAAAACGTAGATTACAGGTGCAGGTATTGTCTCGAGATGGAATTATCCGCGAAATACACGTATCCTATGCTACGGATTAACGTGAAAGGCGTACTCGACTATATTACGATTTGTCATAATTTTTTTTGCTTTTCTCCTTTTTACCTAATCCTTCAGAGATGAATTGTTGAGTATATTTAAATAATTAGACGTTGATACTTTCCTTTAATTAATCCCTGCGTTTGTCAAGCAGATTTAGAACTCTTTCGGGATCCCAAAAAAAAAAAAAAAACAACAACAACAGAAAACAGAATTTCTTTCAAAACTCGTAGAAAATTTTTGATTGAAAAAAAATAATTTCTTGCATGGTTATACAAATGGGAAAACTTACAGACTATATGTATGTATATATACGTAGATGCGGTAAATCACGCACTCACGCATTAACCCTAAATCATCTAGTTCCGGCAGTCCGCGATCCGGTAGCCCCGTCCGGCCTACGCTACGTCAGTCGCACGCAACGGTATCCTGCAGCGCGAAATTCCCCTCTTGGTATCAAAATTTTCGCATGATCGAACCCGGGTTTTCCGGCGTACCCGTGACACGCACCTATTCCTCAATTTATTATTACCAACGCGTTTCCGCTCGGTAAAGTTTCGCCTTTATACTACGATCCCGCGGTAGTCAATAATCGCGGATCTTACGTAGGTGGATGTCATTTATTACCAACAGCTCCGATTTCGACTTTCGTTAGTTACAGTTGGGGATGCGATTTTGAGCGAATTTTTTCAGAAAAAAAAATTACAAGAAATAAAGATCCCCCCGGTTTGTCTTCGGTTAACACGAATCTACTCGATCTGCACCAGCTCTGAGGTATATAAGCATTTGCATTTGAACCTTCTAGCTCTCTTATCTCTGGCTGCTTCTCGATTCTACCTCGAGCGATCTTAGAGACTGATATCGCGTTATGTAGCCAGCGAATTTATACAGCTATGCCTACCTCCTACCACCGGGTGAAATAATTAAGGGAGAAAAACTACGGGCGAAATTTTAGCCGGATTTTATAACCGAAATATATTTGTGAAAAAAATTTGTTTTTTCGAAATCGTATTCGCATTATATCCGATTGGGAATTGGCCTGCAGCTATCGGGTTTTTCGGAAGAGTTAGGGAAAAAAGTAATGGTCCGAAATATATATATATCTACGAGGTCGTGTAGTTTTTCGAGCCGGAAGACGTCCTGAGGTCAAAAATTATGCTTTACTAAGAGTAAAGCGTGCGGGTTGGAATCTAGCCAAGATAAGTTGGTTCTACTTTACTCCATTCACATCCTCATCCCTTACCTAACGCCCGGTTTCCTATCTTCAACGGATAATCGCCGATGGAAAACGTTTAGCCATTTTCGACTTGGCGTTTTTCTGCTAATCGTAGAACTGTAGTTCTTACTCGAAGAAAAATCTTAATACCGGATTAAGCTTTGAGTTCTTCGATAATCTCGAAAAGTCTTAAGGATCGAGTCAGGTATATATTATCCTTGAACCTTTTGCCCTTATTCAACGCGGTTATTACTAATAGAATTCATAGTCGTGTAATATCTTATTCCTCCTTCCTCGTCCTCGCGAGATTTCTAGAGTTTCTGCTACTCCGCCTTGAGTAAAGACTCTCCTTCTCTCAATTCTATTTTTATTGGAACTAGATTTTTCCGACTGGCTTTTTTTTTTTTACGCTTTATGAGAATATCGATGGGTCTGTAATACGAATGAGGAAACTGAGCGAGACTGGTATAAATATATAGATATATATGTATACCAGGGTGAAACTGCCCCTCGAATATAAATCACGATCGCATTCGTAGTAGAAAAAATGACCATTTCCTATTCCTCGAATTAAATTTATCAAAATTTCCGTCTAACTGAAAATCGAAGAAAAGCAATTTCTGCAGCTGAAGTCTTTCACGCTCTGTATATGTCTATAATACCTAGGTCTCGATGTTTGTTCGGGCTTCCGCGTATACCCGCCTGAAGGAATGAGATTCTTCAAAAACTATCCTGCATAAAGAAGTCTAGCTGCACGGTACAGGTTTTCGCGACAACGACTAGGTACGAGATGAAAATCTAGAGCCCTTCAGTCTATGCAACAGGAAACTCATTCTCTACGACGCGACCCCCTGAAGAAGAGGAAGCTACACGGAGTTCTAGAGTTTGAGCTTTACTTTTCTACCTCTCGTATTTCTTGATGCAACAACCCTTAGGGATATATTCTGAACTAGCAGAACAACGCGGTTCTTATTCCGGACATACGAGACAGTTTTCGCACACGATGTCAAACTGCTAGTTAAAGTTTTGCCAAAAAGTTTAGGGGACGTCTACAGCTGTATTAAATTCCAGGACGGTACAGGGGTCTCCAGTTTCTTTCCAAATGAAAATCCAATCCCTTTGAGTCGAACGTCTCTGAAGATTTTTTTGAAAATAGAAATCGAACGGGTGGGGAATATATATTTCACCTCATAAACCCTGTAATATCTAATTAAGAATAAGCCTAATACCATATCATTTCGCCTCCTTTAAAGACAAAGATTTTCCCAGACCTTGTGAACTGATATTGCGATGTATAAGTCTTCTCATTTTCAGACCAGGCTTCTCCTGCAGGGTGCTTAAGTCAAGTTTAGTAGAAGATCCACGTAACGTAAAACCGCCTCACCTAGAAGCTAGAAAAATTGTTCTAAAGAAGTTGGCTTCTTTTCGTTCGGTAGTGTGTGCAGAATTAGTAGCACCATTCACAAAACTTTTCCCCGTTTCACCTGTTCAACCAAACGGAAGACTCTCGCCGACTCACCTATTCCCTCTACGAAGAACTATACATATACCATATCTTATCCGAAGCTACCGTATATATATACGCTCACCCGGTGGGTACGGAAAAAGGAAAGACAAACTGTTTCAGGAAAGTAACGTTATCTTGTTCACTCCAATGCGCGAGGAAACTTTTTGACTCTCAACGTTTCCGGTCGGTCTTGTTTACCTATTTTCCTTACTTCCCCATTCTTTACATCCACATTGCAGTTTGATAGCATAATAATATGAACTTCGAGACTCTATATAGGTATACATATACGAATTCATCTAATTTCTCATTTTTATTCCTCACGCAACTATTCAAAATCAAAACCAGACCCTTTTTTTTCTTTATTATTATTACGGTATCTGTCATCGGGTAGAAACTTCGCAGATATATCGTGTCAAAACCAATGGAACTACTCCGATGAGAGAACAACAACGGTTTTCCCCAGACGAGACGACGTATCTAGGACGGCGTCTCGCTTTCAAATCGAGTACGTAGGTAGCCGTACTATCTATACGTTTCCCTGAGTTGACGACGTCTTATCAGATCGGTAGCGGCGCGTGTTACTGCACTTTCAGGATATTCTCTCATAGTACGTCTTCTCTACACACATATCCACCCGTTTCCTCGTCACATGTCGCTGCCACTGTCTGGTTATGTCTATGTCCGGGTAATGTGCTATCCAACGTTCCCGCTTTGGGAACAAAACGAATAAAATAGATCGAAAACAGGATTCATCATAATTGAATTTCGTCGATAGGATTCTCTCGATGAAAGCGACATATCTCGTTTTTATTCATAGGTATACGTACCTACTTCTTGATTCTTCCCTTAGTTTTTTATGCGAAGAATCATCTCGTACATCGCGTCGTCGACTTTTCTGCAAACAAAACAATTTATTCGTTGGCTCGCTGACTACCGCGCACGGGAATCTTGTTACTTCTAAATCGCGTTTCGAGACGCTTTGCCGATTTTATGCATGGCTTATGACGAGGCCGCCTCGAGTCTAGAAGCCAATTATCCTTTCCTTGTTTCACATTATCTTATTCCTTAATTTATTACCAAATTTGAATTATTCGCATGAAATTTAACAATTAAAACCTAATTAAAATCGAGGATTTATTAATAATTTTCGAAATTAATCAGTCGGTGTAATTACTGAAAATTCTCTAAGGCAAGCTCTCAGACCGTGAGGGAACGAGCTTTTCTTTGAAAATTCGTTTGAACAAGGAAATCCACTTTTTCCGTTTCACATTATACATCGTGCTTACCAGCTTCCTAGATTACAATCTAAATTAATCTTTCGTCTTGTCAGACCGTATGAAAAGCGAGAACCAACACACGTATACTCTAATATACCGCGTCTATTATACACGAGTAATAATCCCGACGAAAAATGACGAAATAACAGTTTTTACCCGCATCGTATAAAAAGAAATCAACGTATCTTGCCACAGGATTTGAGAAACGGATACCACGCTTATATCAATCAACGTATTCAATTAATCTCACGCTATTAAAGATCTCCTGATCTAACAATTTTCATAGGTATCAAGTTTTTTCCTTTTTTTCTATTTTTCTCTCTCTCGCTCTTTCAAAGGACGTATAAACCTTTTGTCTGTTTTCATTCAACTCTGAGATATATACTAATAGATAGGGTTGTATTGTAATCGGACATTGACTGTCTCACCTGTAAACGAAGTTCATAGTTCACGGAAGTACCTAAGCGGATTCAGGTCCCGTGAAATTTCTTTTCTTTATACGGTTAGAGACCGTGAAACTCCGATTAGATCTACGACCTGGTAAACCCAACGGTGAACACCTACAAGAATCGTGGGATTTATTGAACGGTCGTCAGATCGGGACCGTTTCTTTTACAGTTTAATTCTTCCCCGTAGATATCGGCTCTTATAGTTTCACGCCTTTTTGTCACTCAATTCTCCTGTCACCTACGTAGAGCCAGATTCCGTAATTCCGTATCCGGATCAGATACGGTGTGCGGCAGCACCTAACTATCCTATAAACTACGATAATTAACGACACAGAGGAAACCAGTATTGGATAGTGGATATAGAGAAATAGAAGAAGAATAGAACCAACGGTGCGGAGAAAATAACGCGAGAATTCTGTGAGGCAAACGGTAATCTATCGCTCCTCGGCTCAGTATCTTCGTAGTTTGTTTTCGTCCTGCAAGCTATCGTTATTCTTCATTATTAACCGCGCGTTTGCTATTCTCGCAAATTCTACTCCCAGCGAGGAAATGCCCAGGGTGCGAATATAGTTTGCATAATTTTTTTGCAAACCGAAATGAACTCGACTGTTTTTTTACCCCACAGAAGGGGAAAATTGCATAACAAAAATCAAACGCGTTATTATAATTTCGCGATATTTGTGCGAATTATAGATTCTTCTTTTTTATTGCCAAGTTAATCCGAGAGTCTGAAATCTGCGACATATTTTCCAGCCAAGAATCCTCCTCGAAATTCTCGAATATGATATCTGATGCCGGTATTTCCGATATTATACCTTGTATCCTGTACTTTTTACCCCGATGTCGTGGCATTCTTCGAACGCGCAACGACATCGGGTTGCCCAGCGGGTACAATAGCTGTATGGGCTACATATCTACCTAGATATACCTATACCCTGGCTAGCTCGCGCTTGCCATTGGGAAAATAAAGAACAGACATTTTCATTTTTCTACAGAGTCTAGACTCCCCAAGCTTATATATATAAATATATACGTAGTAGATAGATCCAGGGTATCTAGGAGGAGATAATTAAAAAACTCTGCAATCTTTTTAGCCGAATGATTTTGCTCAATGTTCTTCATTTTTCTCCTTTTCTTAATTATACGAAATTGAATTCGATACGATTTAGGAAATTCATTAAAATTTGAAAATCATTCGTTCGACGTGGAAATTAATGGTCTTGAAACTCGAAAATGTTTCGTCGATCTTGACGACCTGTTCGTTCTCCTTGAATCATGGCTTTGACATTAGTGTATCGAAACGTTATAGTTTCGTTGGGTAAATGAGCAAATATTGCCTACTCCTGTAGACGGAGATTTTGAGCCTAGGTGACTCGGTTCGTTTGATTTAGAAACCAAGACTAACAGCCGTAAACCGAGCTGGTAGAGTTCCTAGTTGCCGTTTGGTCGGGCAAAACTGCAGGAAAGAGGTTAATTGGCTACATCTATATATATATACGTGTGTAGTACACGTGGGAGTAAACGAGCGAATTTCCCAAAGCCTCGCGTTCCAATATTTATGGATATTTATGTATACTGCCTGCAGCATCTCTCGCCCTCTCGTAACGTCAAGTTCTTTGACGCTCAATTACTCCCCTGCAATTTCTTTGCGAGATAGAATTACGTCGAGTATTGAACTCTCTTCGCATATGAGAAAATGGACAACGAAAGTATAGGTATCGTTTTTTCATTCGGTCATATAATAATATAATACATATATACGTGTGTATGCGCGCAAGTTTAATATATAATTTTCACCATTCGGTTCCGAATTTTTCTCATTTCACTGCAGCAAATGAACTTTCGCGACTTGCAAGTCTGAGCTTTTAACATTCTAGTTTCACCACCGCACTCTTGTTGTGTTCTCCATAGTTTTCTCGACTGTTCAGTTCGCAATGCTACGAGGGTGCTGCATATATAAATATATATATATATATATAGCAACTGCTATAAGCAGTACCGAGAGCGGTGCATTTCGCGTATCGCGAACTATACGACGTTTTCTAAGAACCCTGGTAGAAATTATAATTTTATACGACGTGTTATAATACAGTATATGGCGTGAATTTATAACATAAGTCAACCTTTTACTACTCGTTTCGGTTCTCAGGAATCTTGCATATTATTAAACAGAGCACAATCAAGGAATTAATTGTACTCGATTACATATGCATGGTATAGTATGTAATTTAGAGATAATTATTCTATCCACCGTATGTAATTTTTAGAATTTCATATACGAACTATAATTATTGTACACACATACGCATATACATAAGCGCAAAGTTGATAATAATATTATTTCTCTTTTTATTAAATTTTCAGCTCGTCGATTAAACGAATACATACGACATTACGAGCCTCTGTCATATTCTACCGAAGATGTTCACCGAGGGCATCTTAGGGCGAGGAGATCTGTGACTCGTGACAACGCAGTGACGTTGAAGTTTCGTGCTCACGGTAGAGACTTCCAAATCCGTTTAAAAAGAGACTTAACAACGTTTAGTGATAACTTAGTGATACAGGGTCCTTCCGGCGAGGAGGAGGACCTCGATACGTCGCACATATACGAGGGTCACATATTAGGTAAGACTACATCATTCTTATCTTATCGTGTTTCTCCTTGAGAGAAGAAAGAATTAGAAAAAAAAATAAGAAGAAGAAGAAGAAGAAGAAGAAGAAAATTTACATTTTAGCTCAAATTTTTCACGGCTGTTTCGAACTGGGTCGCGTACCAGTATCTATTATGTATACCGTTCTACTTCTTCTTCTGGTTCTTACTGCCGTCAGATATTTTGTATTCATGAAACAGGCGCGAATTTTAACTACCTGAAGGGGTTACTACCCCAAAAAATAAACAACCGGATGCCAATCATGCAATTGTTAATTCCCTGGAGTTGTCAGAGTATCAAATTGTCCTGCAGGTATACGTAAAACACGATTCGAATTTATTTATACCTGACTCGTAGAACTCGATCGTATATATTTGAAACGATCCGGGTGAAACTGTCCGAAGGGGGTTCCGAAATAAAATGAAAAAAAAAAACGAAAAAAAAATCAATTTTTTTTGGGTTTTTTTATATATATATACTATATATTTTGTTTTTATTGCTTCCCTAATAATCCAAGCGTCGTGTCGCTGCAGGGATGTTCACCCTCGGCCTTCCATGTTCATGAATTTTTTAAGATGGTTAGGGGATCCGAAGTTCTTGCAGGTGGTAAAAGTTATCTCGTTTTTATTTTACATCAACCCAAAGCAAAATTACTTGGAAATTTTAATTACTAAGGCTTAACCGCAAGACCGAGTTAGGTACTAAGGTGGGTAGGTACCTAGGACGACGGTGTCAAGGGATTAAAAGAAGTTTCGAATTAAGGTAGCGTTAGGGAATATAAAAAAAAATAAGAGAACAAAAATAAAACGGAAAAAGAGAAGAAAGAGAGGAGGAGGAGGAGGAGAGAGATCTTCGCGATACCTACAGGACTTGAAAGAATATAACCAGCCGGAAAAGACTAAGCAATTATAATCCCACCCCTTCTTCAAAGTATATTAAACTTTCGTCCTTTTTTTTTTTTATGCAAATAAAATTTGTATATATTTATTAAAAGTCTGTTCATATAACAGATATTAATCCCAGCTGATGTTCCTCTCGATATTGTCTGTTAATGGGATGCTGAATATAATATAGCCTCCTTCGTTCACCGACAACGGGTACCTACATTGTTCGTTAAACTGCTCGAGGGTTTTGCCTGGAGTGGATAAAAAAAAATCAGACATTGAATTTTGTTTAGTGAAAGAAAAAAAATGACCCCGAAAATTAGAAGAACGCCCAGATAGTCTCGAGTGGAAGAAAAACTCTATGGAATGGATTCGTACTATCGCAGAAATTATTTTGTACCGAAATGACAGCATCCCATCATCTCTAACTCGGGCTCCCATCGATAGAATCATCCTTTTTTTTTTTTTCTTCTCTTTCCGTTTGTTTCCTCTGTCCCATTAAATCATTATCGTCATCATGTATCATTCGCGTGACACCCTCGCTATGTGGAAAAAAAAAAAGTTGTCGCAATCTGAGTTCCCCAGTTTTAATTTTACCCTCTGTTTATCACCGCGGAATATCACCCAGCTCTAAACACCCTGCCAAAAGGCATAGAGTTGCCTTATCTCAATGGCAATTTTCTCTCTGCTTTTGCCAGTCGTTCTCTCTAAAGTGTCACACGAAGTAGGGGGCAGAAAAACGGAAAGAAAAAAAAAAAAAAATTGTAAAAACGGAAAAAAATAAAGCAATGGAAGGAAAAAGTGGGCATCGGTGCGGTGTCACTCCAACTCCCTAATCCCCGGTTATCGCTAGCGTAAACTCAGTTTAATTTCCGCTTCTGGAACCCCACTAGCTCGCTCTCTCTACGTAGTACCTACCGCAAACCCATTTTACACATTTTTACCTCGCTTTTGCACTAGTCACATAAAATCACTACAGAAGGTATGTCGTGGAGAAAAGAGACGAAAAGTTTACACACTTTTCAGCTGGACCTTGATACTCGTGTATTTATTGAAGATGAAACTGATTCAATTATTGACCATATTTTTTTCTTTTTTTTTTTTTTTTTGTTTTTTTTTTTTGGAATCGAGGTGAAATAATTTTTAGCTGTCATTTACTGAAGAGGTTGATAAAACTGGGGTACCTAGGTAGCTATATGTGTAGATACTTGAGCAGCAGACAGACGTGGCTCTGTGAGATAAAGGTAAAAGTACAATTTGGTAAAAGGAAACCTCGAAGTGGAATTGCCCGACCCTCAAGAAACGTCGTGGGATCTTTTAGCGAGACCCCGAGCAAGGGAAAACCAGAAGACTAGACGTTTGTGTCCTCCATTTACGTCTCTTATCGTTAAACGGACAGGCAAGGATCTCTCGCAATCAGAAAATTTTCCTCGGTTTAGCTGACTCATATTTGTCAAATCGTGTATTCGGGTGCGGGATGCCAGAGTGAAATTTTGCACAGAAAGTTTATACCGCGGTTAGTTTTCTTTTAATTCATTAATTTCTAGCAATTATCTTCGGGGTTCTTTTTTCTCGCGGTTCTACTATATATATGCCACAACTATAGTAACGAATTTAAATTCACTGGAAAAACGTTCTATATATATACACGGTTAGTTACGCCAGTGATTTAATTACGCAAATTTCGCGGCATCAAAATCGAGGTGAAAATTGCTTCAACGTTTCATGCACATATACTGCAAAAGTAAAAAAAAAAAAAAAAAAAAAAAAAGACATTTTACGATGAAGGAATTAACCGTGCATGTAGTACATATATACACCTACCCTGCATCAACCAGACCCAGAACCGACCTCGATTCTAACTCAAAGCTGAACCAAAACCCTGTTGTAGTTTCGTATATATGAATATGAATATGAATATACACATACATACACATATACATATGGAGATATAAGCTTGTAGAGATGCTGGGCGAGAGAGCATGGTGGAAAAACTTTTGTTGGTCACTCACCGCCCTAGTAGGCGAACGTGCTAGGAAATAGGAAAAAACCTACCTGCGCCTGCACGAAGTGAGGTAAAGTAAAACCTTTCCCTCATTTTTTCTATCTCTTCACTCTGCGAACGAAAGAAAGGTTAAAAAAAAAAAAAAAAAAAAAAGGAGGGAAGAATGAAAAATTGCGGGGTACAGAATTATATACCTATGTATACGCGAATGAATTTAGAGCACCTTTGTGTCCTCTCTCTACTCTTCTCTTCTCCTCTCCTCTCCTCTTCTCTCAGCTTTCATCACTCTTTGACTTGTGACGGTAGGTAGGTACGTTTCATAGATTTTCTTGACTTTTTTTTTAGATTTTTTTTTACTTTTTTCGTACTAAATTGTTCACCAGACGAATGAGAGTAATCGAAAGATGATGATTCCGGAGACTGTGGAGGCGGTATTACATCTGCATTAGACTACGTTCAAAGGCATTGCCTCTTCCCTCTCTCCTTTCCCTCTTTAGTATATTCGAACAAATATTATATACTTACGTATAAGGGTGCAGGGTGCGCGTAACCCTTTACGAAATTGAGAAGCCAGAATAAATTGATGATAACTATACCAACCCCGACGAACAGCCGTTAAGGTACGATAATTAATTTCGCGAAAATTAATCGCCCACTACCAACCTCCTTTCCAACTCTTGTCAGAAATTTACTGCAATCAGTGTATTAGCTGGTGTTCTGAACGTTCTATATCAGACAGTTGTAATTAATATTTAAGAATGAGAGACGAGAGACGATAATAATTGAATAGTATTTTATTAGCAATAATTTACCGAAAATAGTTCATCACACGTCTAACTCACATCCCGTCAGCTCCCTACATCCTATCTAGCTATTTGGTTCGTTGGACATAGATAACGTGTTGTCTAATCAATTGATTTTGTAAATTAAACTTCCTTTACGTCTTCGGTGAAAATCTATCCGTTTTTTTTTTCTCTTTCTTTTTTTGTTTTTTCATTCATTTTTTTTCCGGCGTGGGAGAGAACAGTCACGTTTGCTACCAATTGCAGGTTGGCGTCGAAATCATTGTAGTACGTGATGAAAAAATAGAAGTGAAAACGAATTTATTACCGCAAGATCGATCATTAGGTGTAATTATATCCTACCGAAATAGACGACGATTCGCGACGATTCGCTCGCGCGTAATATTTTCCTAATATTCCCTGAATCCCCTTCGCTCTAAGATTGCAGGCGTTAGAAATCCCCGATAAGCTCGTAGGGCTCACAATCAGTGTTGGGTATGTAGGTAGGTACTACCTACCGAATAGGCAGAGTTTCTTGCTTGATAAGTCGGGATGAACACACCGGGGTTTCAACGGGCTAATTAATTTCCCTGCTTCGCGCTGTATATATATATATATATATATATATATATATATATATATGTACAGCGTTTTGCAGCGATGCTTGATTCTTCGCTTTTGTAACAGAAGCTGGTGAAATAATTTTCTCCTTTGACGTAAAGACGATGAAAGAGTAGAAAAAAGAATAAAAATGAATTACAGGCATCGTCTTCGCGGTCTCGAAAATTTTGAGAGCCTACAAATTTCGCACAGATAATTAATATTGACGATCAATATTTTTTTTTGTTTTTTGTGTGTTTTTTTTTTCTTCTTTTATTAACCATCGATTTATTTCCACAGGGGAGTCTGGTAGCCATGTGTTCGGAAGTATCAGCAACGGAGTCTTCCACGGTAAAATAATGTCGCCTAGAGGCGGTTCGTGGTTCGTTGAAAAGGCGCATCACTACTTCCCGCCACACGAAATCAACGAAACACATCACTCGGTTATCTATCACGAAAACGACGTGGGGGATCCTTACGCGAACATCCGAGAAGGTAAGGAGAAGAAAAATATCTCTGTATTCAATTTTTTTTTATAATTTTCAGCTATTTTTCGAAATTTAGTTTGTAATCTGACCTAGGACTCGCTCGTATGTATTTAAAGAGCCAAAAAACGAAACAGCGAATTCTGAAACCCCGTAAAAAGTCGAATAGCAGCAATTTTCCCATTTTCATTCACTTTTACATCCGATTTCAAAGTTTCATTATTCACCGTCTCTCCGCTGCGAGATCATCCATATTTTATACCGACAATAAAAAACGGCTCTACCCTATTTCGTGACCGAACGATTCCTGTTGGTAAAAATCGGGAATCGAATTTGTATAGATAAAAGACAAGAAAGGAAAAATGAAATTCGAAAAATTCTTCGAGTTTCGGCAGCGCTGTTAAAGATAATTATTTTTCATTTTAACCAACCCCTAAATATCTCGGTATAATAAAAAATAAAAATAAAAATCTTTCGCGGTTTATATATATGTACATACGTACCACCTACGTCTGTATTTTCTGTATTAAAACAGACTATAACACATAACACGTTTGCGCGGGTATTCTCTCCGGCAGCAGAAACTCCATTTGCTAGAAAGCACATGTGATGCTGGGGCTTGTACCTTTTAGCAATGCCCCCTGTGGTAATTGGGTTTATTTATGCGAAGAAAACTTCCGAGTTTTTAATGGCCTGTGTAAATTTGAGACCTCTCGGTCCTCCACCACTGTGTCGGGGGCTATTGATTCACGGTAAATAAAACGTATTCCTCTGGTTAACTTTTGAGAAAAAAAAAGAAAAGGACAATTCCTTTTACTTTTTTTGACAAAAGAAATTTTTTTTTTTTTATATCTTGTAATCTCAAATTTTTATTTATTCTGTACCAGAGGTTTGTATTTTTTCAAAAAGCCTTTAGTCTATATCGATGTTTCCTTTCACATCTTTTAAATCGGAATCGACTTCACCCACTTTTCTCGAAGCTCGTTTACCCTTGGCTAACTTGAATCTCTGCAACGATGGCGTGCTTAAGGGTCACTTAAATACTATCTCGCTACCTTTCCACTCCTAACCGTATAACAAGTAGCAAAGTAGCGAAGTAGGGAAAGGTGTGCGGTAGAATATCTGTGTATGTGAGATATGTGTACATGTAGGGCTACTTGCCTCGTCGTCTCGTTATCTAGAAACGTGAAGATTTAAATTTAAATATGCAAGCGTATGAAGAAGCTGATGTATATAAGTGCAGGAACTTATAGTACCTTCGGGCTGGAATAAAAATGAAGAAAAGAAAAATCTCGATATCAATTTTTAATGATATATATACGGTAAACTGCATCAGCATATTCTCTATCGATTAGAAGACGATACTATTAACGATAACTTACAAACTATTACGAGGAAAAGTTATTATAAACTCAACTTCTGCGTCTTGGAAGAAGAAATGCTGAAATTTGCGTTTTAGTTATTGCTAAACTTGATTTTCCCGGCTCCTATAACTTGCTAATTTATCTGAAATTGCCTCCAGCGAAAACTGAACTAACTTTACTATGTTATAAGAGTAAACAGACGCGGTGGAATTATAGACAAAGAGTTTTACAACTTTAACAATTTCTCGGTATTAGGTTTAAACTCGTTGTTACCAGCTCTCTCGAAATATCTAATGCAGATACAACTATACTCTACATCGAGACTATAATTAACATCTGCTATACGTAACGAGTCTCGTCTCGTCTCATTTTAACGAACAATATTTGTATGCAAATTTCTTCAACAATTGCACCCGATACTTTGAAATTAACGCATGTATTCGTTCAGTGTTTAATAATTCCGGCTGCAGTATTGATAGCATCGAAACCAATTAGTAGGAAAATTAATCGTGTTGAAATTTTCGATTTTTTTGGGTTTTCGGGGGCATCGACTTTCGGAGTTTTGAATTGTCTGCAATCCGACTTTTACCGTTTCGAACTTAAAAAATTCGGAACTTCGTACCAGACCCGTGAAATATTGTGTGAAAAAATAAATTTTAAATTGAAAATTTCTAGCTAATCTTGGGGTGGTTTTTTATCGCCCTACAGTATACCTATACACGGATACATAAAACGTTTATTGCTCTACCATCATCTTCGTATATTCTCTTTTTACGATATTTTAAACCGAGATATTGAACGACGAGAAAAATCGACGAGCTCTCTCATGAAACGATTGATGGGATAGAAAAAAGAGCAACAAAATAAAAGAAAAAAAGAAAGAAAAATAAAAAATAACAGAGAAGAAAGAACATATTTCAGGAAAAAAGAACGGAATGGATGAGAACTTTAATTCATGTTTTGTAGAGTCCGCATTCAACAACCACACCTCGGGCATGCAGGATCGTATAGATCATACCTATACGTAACTCGCTCATATAATACGTGTACTTAAGCTCTGTACCCACGTATGTATGTACACATAGGTATACACTACGCGTACACCTATCATTCTATATTTATCATCAACTCTTTCATTCGCTTTTGTTCATATGAATGAAATACCGGCGTGAATATATATCTACATAATATTCAAGAATCAACGAGTCATTTTTAAACAGCATCGTCACGTATCGTCAATTCTATCCGCGCATCTGAAAATATATGAAAATGAGAAATCGAATTTCCTTCTTTTTGTTTTTTTTTTTTTTTGTTGTTGTTATTATTGTAATTCGGGTATGTAGTGCAAGGAAATAACTATATAGATATATATATATGTATATGGAAACCTGGTGAACGAACTAACGAACAAACCCGTAGGAACTAACAACAAGAACCACGCCTCTTTCGCGTATTTCTGTCATACGGTGTAACACGCGGTGGTGCGTAAGTGTCCTTTTGTGTTTGTCCCCTTTTGTGACTTCCTCGGGGAACTAACGCTGCCCTAGACAGCTCGGGGAATTGTGTGTTACGGTATATACTCGTATACCTACCTATATCGAATCTGTAGAGAGAAGAGAACAGGTAAACGAATGAATAAATGAATGAATATATATATATATATATATATATATATATATGTATATCTCGTATAAATGCGAGGATCATATCTGAAGTACCTGTAGTCAACGTTACATGTTATATTCTCTACTAGAGATAGGAGATACCTCTACTCTTCAAGCACGGAAATCAATTCGTTTGATTGACGATGCAGAGTTTAACGCAATGCGACGAGTATACGTACGTATGTGTGTATATGCATACATACATACATACATACATACGTGCATAGGTATACCATACCTACACATGTCCTAGTTTCAACTTTGAAATCTACATCTCTAGTATACCCTACACGTGCGGAATTGGTATGAAATAATTTTTTCGTTCTTTATTATCATGAAATATCGAGCTACACGCATATTATATATATATATATATATATATATATATATATGTATAAATGCAGCACTGCAGTTATTAGAGCGAATAAAAATGAGAATTTTTCTCTGCGATTTTTTTTTTCTTGTTTCTTTGTGGATTTTTGTTGTTTTTTTTTGTTGAGGGTTTTTTTTTCTGCTTTTTTGTTAACGACTGTTATACGTAGCACGTATCATAATAATCGAGGGAGTTCCACACACTCTATCCCACGGGTTTATTGGAATTTTCAAATATTGTATACGTCGCGTTCCTGTACTGCGAACGAAACCATCGCAAATAATGTTTCCAATCAAACTGCACGAATTTAATGTCTATCTACAGCTGCTGCTGCTGATACTGCTGCTGCTGCTGCTGTTACACTCGATTCGCAATCTTTCAAACTGACATTTGACGTATGATCGTAGCTGTATAAAACCATTGAATCAAAATATGCCTGTTTTTTGAATGAATTTATGAAATTCATTTGCTTATTGTCTTCCTACATTCCTAATCTTTGATTTTTCATTTTCTAGTTTCTCGAGTAAATTTGTAGAAAAGATTCCCAGCTCCTTATACCTCGAAAAAATAATGTATTTCCCCTATCCGTTAGGCTATCATTACTCGACCGAAATTGATTGGTCAACGTCCGTGATCTTCATGTCTAACAGTCAATCTCCCTTACGGAGCACACAGATTGAATTGCTCTTGTGTCCAGGCGTGGATCGGAAAAATGTTGAAAATTTATACTTCACCGGATAACGGAAGAGGAAAAAAATCTTCGAAAATATTTTCATTCCTACGGTTTACGGGGTTCTTATCCAAAGATTCCGGTATACGGTAGAAAAAAAAAAAGAACAAAGATTAAGAAAAATAAAAGGGAAAAGTCTCGATCGCATCGTACTCCTTACATACTATAATAGTGCCCCAGTTCGAAACAGTCATTTTTATTAGCACTGGTGTGGAAAGTGAGATAAGCAGGATTACCCCCATAAACCAAAAGGGGCAGGGCGCGCTCGAAGCCCACAATCGGTTCGCAGTTAATCGAGCAATAAAATTTCCTATAACCACGGCTTATTCAGCATCGTATACTTCATACCTACGTAGCTGTGCTTGCAGCGCCTTCGGCTGACTAAAAATTATTATGGCTATAATACGCTTTAATTGGATGAAGAAAAAAAAAAATTACAAAAAAGAAAAGAAAAGAAAAGCAAATAATAATTCCAGTTTCCGTAAACGAGAACGGCGTTAAATTTATACGTAATATCTATGTAGGGAAATTTCTGGCAATCTGTTCTTATACGGCTCGAGGTAACCACGTGTTTATACGTGACTTGATTATATAGGCTGGGAACCGAAGAAGCCAAATTTGTCTTGAGGGGCCTGTTTGCCAACTGGGTTTGGGATATTCGAGGGTATTTGCCTCCGACCAATATAAGGACCTCGCGGTATTTTCCCGAAACTACGAAGACGAGATCTGGCCAACTTCTTTGGCTTTGAAACAAACCGGAGCATGAATAGGGGGTACGTGTAGCCTGCGAGAGTTACATCGGAAACTTTTCTACCTCGTCGTGTATTTTTTTACATTTTTTATTCTTTTCTTTTCTTTTTTCTTTTTTTTTTTTGCTTTTGTTATTCCTCTCTTCTCATTTCTTATCACGTACTTTTCGAAGGTAGGTATAGTCGCACGCGAGTCCCGGTCCTCTTTTTTTGTCACGAGGTATATAATGACGTGCGAAAGAATTTTTCCTCGAAAACAAAAAAAAAAAAAAAAACATATTGTTTCTTGCCACACGCGTCTACTTTACTTAAACAAACGCGAAACAATCGTAAAACTTGTATAGAAAAATATCTCTGCTATATATACCTACGTATAAAAATTCGGAAAAACGAAAAACTATAAATTGTTAGATACGGAACGCGAGATCATAATTTTTTTCCTATTTTTCTCATTTATTTTTTTACTACTGTATCAAACGTGATACGATTCCTTTTCTTGTATATACCTTACTTTACCTTACGTATCGTTAGCTCATTCTCAGACTACGAGTGTAAGTACAATACGTAAGCTCGCGAGGAGACGAGGCAGACTTTTTCTACTGAAAATTTAATAAGACGCTATACCTTACCTTCGCACAGTTTCTTCGCAAATATGTATTCATATATACCTGGAGATTTTATTGTTAGAAAATCTTGGCGACTATTTTATTATTGAAATAAATCTTCTGGCCTGTTTCATCGCGAATAATCTAACCATTGTCGAGTGTATAAAATTCATACGACAATACTACTAAAAAAAAATGAAAATAAATAGTCTCTCGGTATATTCCCCAATTGAATGAAATATGCGTGAAAAATTCCGTTGCGGATATCTTGCGTGAAATTTTAATGCAAGAAGATTGGTAGTGGCTAGGTCAGTTCAACATTATACCTATGTAAATAATGACCCTTGCCTTCGGTGAAACGATACTCTAGGGATTCGGGGTACAATTCTGCTTGTTATTATGTACTAGCCGACTAAATTATTACCTGTACATAATCCGTATAGGTATAGAGAATAATAGCAGCGGAACATTGTTCAGAATTGAATTGCGAGCGTTATTTACAGACTCGGTATTTACATAGTTTCTTGTTACAATTGTATAATGATATTGAATTATTATTTGAAACGATGGAATAGTGATTAAATATTATCGTACGAGGTATGAATTCCATTTTGTTCCGTAATCGGGAATGCACTTTCTACGTATACCTACTAAGGGCACTAGAAACTTTGAACGTTGAACTTAACTGCAACGGGCTGGGATGCAGAAACTCTACTAACAATGAGAGGGGGTTGTAAGCTCTCTAAAGAGCTCTAGAACCTGTGCCGGACTACGAGTAGAGTACAGCGAGCAAACATCAGTCGAGCTTAACGACGACTATGGAGATTTGAGCTGGAATTACTTTCTTTTTTTTTTTTTTTTCTTTTTTATGGTATTTCGTATGGGTAGATGTGATATGAATTTTGTATTTTATTTTTTCAATTCACAGGACATTCGTCCGGGTGCGGTGTCACGGAGGAAAGAGTCCAGTGGATGGACGCAGTCCAAAGTTCAGGTGAACCAGATCCGCCCCCGCCACCAAGCAGCAGATCTGGAGCCGATGATGCTGCCAAGGTTCGACCCTGGGCAGGTGAGGACGAGGAACCTGGACACAAATACACAAGACAGGCTAACGAGCCTGAAACATCAAGAACAAGAACGAGGAGAGCGACGAAATCGAAGGAGGAGAAGAATAGCACTTGTTCCCTTTTTATACAAACTGATCCGTTGATATGGAGGCACATATCGAAGTCGGTGAGAGAAAAAAATTCAGAATTATTAAATTCTTCTCTTGTGTTGCTCTTTTTTTTTTTTTTTTCTTTTTCTTTTTCTGCTGTTTGGGTTATTTTCAGACAGCGGTGTATGATAAACAAATTTGTGGGAGAAAAAAAATTATTATACACTCGAGTGAAATGTAAATGGGGTGAAATTTTCGGGCTACTCAACTTCTTGGCTTTTGATCGGTTTATGTATACATATTTTGGCCCCTTTGCTCTCGGAGGCATTTCGTAACACCGTGAGTCTCAACCCGGGGGTTGTATATGCGGGTAGCGAAACGTGGAGAAATATATATTGCGCTAGATGGTCGGAAAGAAGGCGTTTTTCTTTTATATTTGAAAAAAAAACAAAAATGTTTCCACCGAAATTGGCCGCGTGGCGATAAAAAAAAAAATTCACTCGCAAATACGCTGAGGGTGCTTTTCGTGCCTTGTTTTCTCCCGTTTATTTTCACCCTTCTTTCTTTTTCTTTTTCCTTTCCTCTGCTTTTTCACTCCTCTTCTTCTTCTTCTTCTTCTTCTTTCTCTTCCTTTTCTGTCACACTTTCCTCGCTGTATTTATACGCTGCGAGAGATTCTTATTCGGCATACCTACCCTTTGCATAGTTCAAATCCCACGGACTCTGCATATTGTATATATACACCCGAGCTTTGCATCGTTTTAAATGCACAACCGATGGATTCCGTTCTTGTTCGTGGTTTGCATAAGTGTGCATTTGCTAGCGCGAATACCTCAAGTTTCAAACTTCCTTATTCCTCCCTTATTGCATATTCTTTACAGCTTTATTCTCTAATCAAATTTTACGCCACACTAGGGTGTTGAAAAATTCATATAATCACCTCGATTCTTCTTTGAACTTAAATCTTCTCACTTTTCTTCCCAAGACCGATACTTTTATAGAATTGAGATGAAATTCTCCTTCTTGTCTAATTGTCGCTCAACGAAATACGAAAACGAGGACTTCTTTCCATTCGCTTTAAACTGAATTTTCTCACGTTCTAATTCTTGATAATTTTACAGTCTTCTTATGTCTCGATTTTTCCAGGTATCAAATGACCCCGAAAAAACGAAGGAAGAAATTCTCTCTCTAATCTCACAGCACGTAACTGCTGTAAACTATATTTATAGGGATACCAAATTCGACGGTCGGATCGAACACCGCAACATTAAATTTGAAGTTCGAAGAATAAAGGTAGCGTAACAAGCAATGAATCACCGAATAAATCAATAACTTTTATAAATACCCGACTATTTAGGATCCTCGTTGGATACATTTACGTCTTACTTCGTTAATATTTCAAATTCTGTATCCTAAGATGAAATTTCCATTTCCAGATCGACGACGATAGTTCTTGTCCGCGTACACACTTAAATTATGGAGACGCAAATCCGTTTTGCATGGAAAACATCGACGTCAGTAACTTCTTGAATTTACATTCCCTGCAAAACCACGAAGACTTCTGCCTTGCATATGTGTTCACCTATAGGTAAGCTGTGGGGATTTTGAATCTCCATAAATATTTAAGGGTGAAATTTGAATCTGACTTTCTCTTAGCTCGAGTCCTAAATTTATCTATGCATTTCACTTGTCTTGATAATTCATGATACATTTAATTTTATTTCCACAGAGATTTTACCGGAGGTACCCTCGGCCTAGCCTGGGTAGCTTCCGCATCTGGTGCTTCGGGTGGTATTTGCGAGAAATATAAAACTTATACAGAAACTGTTGGCGGGATGTATCAGTCCACCAAGAGATCACTGAATACTGGAATCATCACATTTGTCAACTACAACAGCAGAGTACCGCCAAAAGTGTCCCAACTCACATTAGCCCATGAAATTGGCCACAACTTTGGATCTCCGGTATGATAGTATTCAGATTTTTCAATCCTGTTGATAATAAGTCGTATAAAATTAACATTTTCCAAGAATTTATTCAGAATATTACCTATACATTGAGGAAACTGTTTCTCCTGGCTCAGAATCCTCCGCTTTGACACTGAAACTCTGATATTTACTCCATAGGAAACAAATCGCATTATGACTGGCAATATATCTCTCCTGGTAACATATCAGAAATAACTTTGTTAAAATTTACTCCATGTTATGTCCCATAGCACGATTTTCCACCAGAGTGCAGACCAGGTGGACTACATGGAAATTACATTATGTTTGCATCAGCGACCAGCGGGGACAGACCCAATAATAGCAAATTCTCAAAGTGCAGCATTGGCAATATCAGCAATGTCCTAGATGCCATTGAAGACAACAAGAAGAGGAATTGTTTTTCTGGTAATGAGATCCATTTCATTTTTCTTCCTCTCTTACCCAGTTGTCTTTTAATTTAAACCTGCTGTTTATTAATTTATTTTATTTATCTATTTTTCTCTGTTTTCTTATTACAGCATCCGCCGGTGCTTTCTGTGGCAATAAGATTGTCGAGGATGGAGAAGAGTGCGATTGTGGATATGACGACATGGAATGCAAAGATATGTGCTGCTATCCACGCCAAGATAATCAAATGAGAAATCAACCGGCAAAGATGTGCCGGAGGAAAAACGGAACACAGTGCAGGTTTGTATATTTCTGTTCTCTTCGTCTAGTTTCTCGTGTCTCTTGGTTCTTTCCACTGTTTAATAATCATCTTAATCTTCAGTCCGAGCCAAGGACCTTGTTGCTCGAGCGAGACATGCAAATTCGTACCAAAAGCGAACAAATCCGTTTGCAAACAGTCGACAGAATGCAGTTACGAGTCAGTTTGCAATGGGACGTCATCGGAGTGTCCTGTACCATTGGCACGAGATGACAAAACTAGATGTAACAACGACACTCAGGTACTAAAGCATAGATAATACATTGATAGATCGCAGATTTTTTATTATCAAGGGTTGAACGGCAAAATAATGTGGTAAAATTATCTCTATGTTGCAGTTATGTATCAAAGGCGAATGCGAGGGATCTATATGTCTGGTGTGGAATCTTACGGAGTGTTTCTTGACGAGTCATATCATCCCAAACATCGACAAACGGAAACTGTGCGAGTTAGCATGCCAAAATGGTACCGACACATCGACATGTCGCAGTACCAGCGACTTTGCTCACTTAGTAGGCCTCAAGGAAGGAGGAATTAGTCTGAGGCCAGGTTCACCTTGTGATAATTTCCAGGTAATTTTAATTACAACAATTTTAAATCAAATATGCTGATTTATCACAACAGATAACTTTATTTCCTCTATAAATCCTATTTCAGGGATATTGCGACGTATTTCTTAAATGTAGAGCAGTCGACGCTGAAGGACCTTTGGCAAGATTGAAAAATCTGCTGTTCAACAAGGAGACTTTGCTAACACTTTCCCAATGGATTACGGTATTGACGAATACATAAACCTAAACATTGTGAAAGAGAAAGTTGCAAAAAAACTTTGAATTCTCATTTAATATATCCGTTTCAGGAGTTCTGGTGGGCAGTACTCTTGATGGGGATAGCATTCATAATATGTATGGGACTGTTCATAAAATGCTGCGCTGTACATACACCTTCTAGTAATCCCAAGAAACCGCCAGCGAGACGGATTAGTGAGACTTTGAGAAGGCCAATGAATACTCTTAGAAGAATGGTAAGTAGAGCAAGTTATAATTAGATCTGAAAGCGTACATAATGTGATGCATGATTCAAAAACAGAAGGTCCTTTGCAGTTGTAAATGAAGAATCATATAAAATGGCATATCACATATAAAAGAATTCATTTTATTACTATAGCGACATCCACATGGAGGCGGTGGTGCTGGACCACGAAGTATCCCACCTAGACAAGGGCAGGGAAACCACGGGGCACGTGCTCCTTCACATGGCTATGGAGAAGGCAGAGGGGCTCAGTATTATCCTCCAAAAGGTACATCCTCGCACCTAGTCATTTAAAAAAATTGTTGCAGTCAGCCAAATTTCATTTCCTCATAATAATCAAAGAATTTTAAGATTTTTATAAAAGAAATTTGAGATACAGAAAAATCCTGAGAAATTCCTGATGCATTAATGCTCTTTGTTATTAATTTATAAATAAATTTCTTCAATGTTTTCTTCGATCGAGTCAATCGAATTAAAAATTTTTGATTCATTATTTTAATTAAATGAGGGCAGAAAGTCAAATTTGATTGAAATTCCTGAGGTATACAATACATACCTATATATCTCTATTTGTTCAACATTCATGAATCCGCAACTACATCAGTCTTTCTCATGTTTGCAACTCCCTCAAATTGATTGACGCGCCTCACTACCTGATAATCTTGTTCTCTGAGCTGCAGAGGTGAGCTCAGGCCTACTTTATACTTTTAGCAGGATCAAATCCTTGGATTTTCATCTAAATACCAAATGACCCTTGTATGACAGACAAAAATACTCGCAATTCGTCAATCATTCCTTTTCAATTCAAATAAAATGAAAATTCTTGTTGGGAGCGTTTAAAGACTTGTAAACTTGATTTGGGAGTAGTTTAAGAGATGGATGAGCAAAGGTAATGAATAACTTCATTGATTTGACATCATGAGTAAAAGTAATAATTCACCTTTTAAATAAATTCCACGAATCTCAGAATAAGTAATTCACCATATTGTATTCATAAATTGTCTATTTTGATTTTCAAATTCTTGTATTTGATCCTGAAAACATAGTAGTGGCTTTTGCAATGTACATACATAGAACATAGCTTTCTGTCTGTCGCTATATCGTGATATAGTTGCCTGCTTATTGTATTAATCTGAGTATGTACTGTGGCATTAATGCTGCTGAGCATTGCTTGTGATTCCATCTCTTCTTCTCCCTTTATTTATTTTCAGTCTAGTACAAAGCATATGATTTTTTATAATCATATAAATAATGCTAAAGTTGCAGGCATTTATTTGCATTACTTATATTTTGTCAAGATAAGTAAAATTCGTGCTACAGTATTCTGAACAATGAATGGACATCGAATGCATGAGTTATTAAAAGTATATTCCATAAATTGAAATATGTATCCTCATGATACTAAAACAAACTGAAGAAAAATAATTTATTGTACTTTTGTCCCTTTTTCTCTTTCTAATTCTAGTTTGTATTCTCTTCTTTCTTGCGTCTTCTCTTTCTGTGTATGTTCAGATCATATTTCTAAACTTTAAACAGGCTATCGCTCGGTTCCCACAGCTAGTGCGCCACCAGCAGGGGGTGCTGCAGCCAACCACAGCCGGTCAAATCGTCCCGAATTGTATGCCGGCGCCTATTCGGGTTCCGGAGGAGGTGGGAGGGGCACAGCCTATGAGATGAGGCATCAGAACAAGGTTTGACAACACTAGAGTGTCGCAAACCGTATTTGGCGAGACTTTGTGAATCAATTCAATTGTGGTTGACCGTACATCATTTGGACTTCATTGCTCGTGACAGGAGCAAATCGAGAGTATCAAAGAGAGCTGGATACTAATTTGAATAAGAAAATTTTACATTATGATTCCCCTGATCAAGAAAACGATTTATAATTAGATTAGCTCTTATGAAGTGTTGACAAGAAGCTTAAAACGAAGAACATTTATATTTGAAGAAAAAGAATTATGGTTTTAAAGATGTTATTCTTGAATTATTGAACATGCATATATCACTTGAATTATTCATTGGATATTGTTCTGTGCTATATTTGACCTAGCATCCAGTGCTCTTTTCTTTTTATATTATATATACCAGTAGATTCCATCATGTAAGTAGTTACGATAATTATAACTATGGTCACACTGCCCTGAACATTACGATGAAAGCCAAGGTTGAAATCCTCATTAAATTTCACCTAAAAGTCAAATTGCTACACGTTTATTCCACCTCAATGGTCTACATATTAATAAATATAAAAGAAATAACAATCTTCTTGCTCGGTGAGCTTTGCTTCCAAACAGACCTGTCGTGGATTGGATAAGTTAATGGGAGATTATTAAGAATGACAATATAATGTAAAGTTGTAATTTAGGGGGTCGATTTATTATTACTGAATCTCTTATTAATTTTTCTGATATACCTAATTTCTAAAAAAAAACATTCTTGCATCTATTTCTTAAGTTTACCTCACCCATTTTT
Organism: Tenthredo amoena; assembly: GCA_963966615.1. NCBI lineage: Eukaryota > Metazoa > Arthropoda > Insecta > Hymenoptera > Tenthredinidae > Tenthredo > Tenthredo amoena. The sequence goes on along the minus strand of OZ016492.1, from coordinate 1,536,918 downwards.
CAAAAATAATAGTTTCTTTCTTACGGAACAGAACTAAATAAAAGACAAACTCATTTACTCAGTTAACTAGAGGTTCCTCACCCTCGTTGCAGATCATTCGAAATTTTCTCATTCAAGTTATATATCTAATTATGGAAAATTTTAACTGTGATATTAAATAGTATAGACAAAATATTACTATTATTTTATCTTCTATTCTAAATGTAATGTTGTATGACTACAGCCAAAGCCATATGACGTTACCAATCCGTTATTTAATTCAATTTCACAAATTTATTGCTTGTTTATTCATCAGTCAATATCCATGCATTTAAAATTCATAATATTGAAATCAATGTAGTTTTATTAACAGAGTTTTGTCTTTAAACCTGGTTAAAGAAACTTGAGATAATTTTCGGAAATATATTATCGTTTGAACATGCACTTTTTCTCTACGTTTTTTTTTTTTTTTTTTTGATCACACTTGATTGTGAGATGAAATTCGAATATGGTCTGAGGAGGAAGCAGAACTTATTTTATATTTAGAATATAATAATATTTGTTAATAATTCTCACACTCGAAATTTGTTGGGCGAGTTATTTAACGAATTGAGAAAAGATGACAAAAAAAAAAATACGTTGACTGATATTACATACCAGTAACAATGAATGCAGGCCTTGAGGGGAAATAGAAATCCAGCATTACCAAACCCATTGCAGGTCATTCATTTGATCTCTGTACCATTGTAGTATACTATAATTAATATGTATTATTCTTATACTAATTTTTATTAGCTAATTGGAGGGAGTGAAGCGATGAAAGATAAAAAAAAAAAAAGGAAACAAAATGATACTGAGCATTTTTATAGTGATACTCAATTTATAATTATTATATTGATTATTATTATTATTAATTAGTTAAATATTAATGATTATATTATAATTTATGATTACTTTTATGATAATTGTAAATTATATTTAAAATAGCATTTCAATTTATAATATATATGGTTTAGTCAGTCAGCACAATTTTTCGAACAAAAACGAACAAAAAAATTGGAAAAAAAAAAAAGAAATAGACCATACTGATTTCTTTTTTTCTCAAGAGTGCTTTCGGTTAATTCCAATATTAAAGTTTAATTAAGTAATTATTAAAAATTAAAAATTTAAATTTATATAGTATTAAATAGCATATATCCCATTTTAATCAAAGGCTGATCAAACATACATTATTTAAGTTCTATTCCATAAATTCATTGCCGCGTGACACAATTTTTTTTTAGTTATATTATACGAATACTTCTCATCTTTCAGCCACTTATAAAAGCCAATCCCTTATTGGGCTAGAGGTAGTATTTAATATGGATTCGAAGCTTCCATTTTCACGAACAATGATTACTTACTAATTTATCTACCTTTATTAATTTTTATTTAGTATAAGAACATGCCTTTGCAAATTCGATTGACTTTTAACTATCTAATTAATTCGATTATTTACATGGGTTTCACTTATGCGAGTACAAGGCGGACAGACCAGCTGTAATAGCCGCAAAATACTATTTTTCTATAAACGGGAGTGAAACTGTATCTCTGGCTGGCAAAAACTCGGTAGAATTAAAATAACGCCAATCAATTTATTGCCAGGAAAATCAACTGCCTGATTATCTATAATTATAGCGTTGGGAAAAATAGTTCGATATCATAATACACAATATTGATGTACGTTATTTAATGAGGACACTGTGAAAACGACTGCCGTGTGTTTGATTACTCTGATGTTTTTCTTTTAGAGATGAATCATTTCATTATAAATATTAATAAATATTCATATTTTATATTCGTAAAATCATCATCGAGATAATGTGTGATCAAACGTGAAATATATATCAAATTTTATTTCAATAACGTATTATAACGTGGATATCGTTGGTAGTCGATTTTTCTGGCAACTTTTTGGCATTAGCACTGCAGGTACTGATTGTTTCTAATTTCCATTCCTCATTTTTGTTATCATCTGCAGTTACGGTTCAAATCGATAATTACACGTATGTAGCAAAAGAGCCAGCCAAGTTTCTTTATTCAAAGTTTTCGCGTACGTCAGTGGTATATGGAAATGTACAATAGGCGCAATGTGATTTATAAGCAGATTGTATGAAACCATATGAAAGAATACATTTGTGTAAATATATTAATATAATATTATGAAGTATAATTATAATAACGATAAAGAGAAGAAAAAAAAATGAAAAAAATGAAAAAAAAAAATACAAACAAAAATAAGGTAAAATGAATAATAAATACTTGTTTTTATATCAGATCTGTAATATAGCAAAATATTATTCTGTATTTTGTAATCGAGACAGCATAACATAATACTACCACGGATGTGTGAAAAATATATCAGGCTCAATTGTAGCTAGCGCATCATAAAATCTTAAGAAGTAGCTCCTGGACATTCTTGTAGTGAAAAATTATTAGCTGGCCTCATTCTATGGTTATGCCTATATCATTCTAATTTTTTACAAGATAACATCTGAATTATGAATTGCTATTATCATTACATAGGTAAATAATATTTTACTCGTGTATTTATCAAAGTTGGTAATAATCTTCATTTGAATCTTCAGCAGAATCTTATTTCCCGTAATAATTGCGTATTTAAATTTTAAACTAGCAGCCTAATTATTGTTCAATTTTCAAACGCTTTTTCTATCAACTAATTGTCATAATCACGAAGTCCTTGAATTTAGTTCCTAATTTTTATTGCCTGGATTGAAACTTTCTCTATAAAACGTTCATGAGCAAGACTTTGAAAGTACTCGCGAGAATTTTTTTTCGCTAAAGTCCAGAAAGAATAAAAAAAACTAAATAATTATTAGTATTTCCTCAACTTGTTACGTTATTTAAAGGCTTTACACAAGCATTTACCACACTTATAATGCATACAGTATTCATAAGAGTGCATAGCATAGCTGAAAATGTAAATATCTGGTAACCATGGTGCTATGTTAATTCATTCATGCCTGAGGTGCTTGGTTCTCTGTTATGCAATTGAGACAAATGATTTATAGTTTTATTCTCTTTTTATAATCAATATACAATCACCTAAGATGTAATAATATAATTTTTCTTATTGTTAAAAGGAGTTATAGACAGCCAAAGCATAAATAATTTCCCTCTGCTATTCATAGCGAAAATATGCAGTTTAGTATAAAAACTACATATTACTAAACTTATAGTTCCGCAAATAATAATGATTATATCGATTTAATACTTGTTTATGATTTCTGTTGATTTATTGGTAGAATGAGGCCAAGCTCTTAGTATACAAATCGCTTGTGTGCGTGTGAAATGTAACAATAATTTTAAAATAATTCTTTGTCCCAAACCTATAACCTACGCTTAGGCTATTTACTTCAGTCGTAATGCGATACTCTATCACTTGTACATAATGTTAGACTCGAAGAAATTGAAAATTATATTTTTTCTAACAATCCAAAAATATTGTATCTTATCGATATTATGCAACTGGTTTATTTTTTTTTTTTTGTTTTCATCTATTTTTATTTTCATTATTTGTATTTTATCTTGATAGGTTCAGATTCGATTGATGTTAAACATTTTTACATCAAGTTACTTGGATATCACAAAGCACCAAGTGGCCTTTAGTACTGCGAATAAATTTTTGTCTTCGTTTAAGAATTATTTCTCATTATTATACCGTATAATTGTGTAAAATTATGCATGATAACTGACCAATTGCCTGACTGTAGTCTAAGAACCCACTTCTCATCTCCCAAAAAATGTTTAGAACGTGGCATGTTTTAAAAATATGAATAAAATATAATTGTGAATATCTCTTGTGTTACGTTAATGTGATTATAGATACATTGTAAAAAATTAATAAAGCGTACATTTTACATTTAATTATCTATATTTAGATTTATTCATGGTATTTTTGGCGATCAATAAATTTAATTATCTTTAATAATTCTGTTTAGGTGGGTCTCAATTGTCAAATGGCCAACCCCCCACCATTTCATTTCCGGCGAACACGTTTTTGGCTTTCTCAATAAAAACCGTGACTGAATAATCTTACTCCAGGGTGGAGCAATTAAGAAAAATGAAGGAGGCATTATTTGTTATATCATAGGTCGTTGAATGACCATCCGTTTGGTCGAAATATAGAGTTAAAGTTCAGGCTACTTCAACATAGAAAAATCGAATTTTTCTCATTTTTCTCAAAAACTAGAGTAGAGCAATTAACGGAATTAATAGAGGAATTCAGAGCAATTAAGGCACAATTGTTTGGTGTTTAAAATATCGAAAAATAATAAAGTCACGGGCCGACTTCGCATAAGTCAGACATCCGAATCGCATACTTCAAGGCGCCCACCTGTGTTACCGGCAAAACCAGTTCAACCATTAGACCGCGAGGGTCAAAATCGGATCAGAGTCGGGTTACGATCGGCTCCGTCGACTCAATAATATTATATGTATATGTATAAGGAGAAAACAATAATCAGAAATCTAACAGAGAACTAGGTCTTAACAAAGCCAGAGCACTACAATCCGATGATAGGTTAATGGCGTCACCCTCTCCTAGGCCTCACCCAACTACGCAATAAGGAATTCACGTTTCTTTCAGATAATCTAGAATCAATCGAACATTCGTTCAAGGTCGGAAGCTTACCTTAAGCTCAACGATTTCACTCACGCCAGAAGTGATCGTTATTTTCCATGATTCGATACAAGAAAAAAAACCGTTCACGATAAGCACAGAAAAAAAACTAACAGAAGAAGGCTAGACTTGACTACATCCAAGCAAGTGGTGGCGGATCCCGCTGCATTGCTACAATATAGTTAATTGCTGATAAGTGACGTCACCTCGTGAGTCCTTGCTGCTTGAAATAAATTTTGGAACACACAGGAGTTAGGTTCTACCGGTCCTTCCGTAGGCTCGCGATTTATAAACTACATAATCGAGATAAGCAATTTATTCACTATATCCCCTGAGTGGCCCTGACTCCTGAGGCCTTTCAGCGAGTATAGGAATGAATTTGAAAGTGACTTCAGTTGACGAGTGCGTCGCGCGCTGAGTGCCACGTGAAGGGATTCCGGAGCCGTGTAACCCTGTCTAATCGGGAATTCTTTATTCGATAAAGGTCACTGCGGTCCAGGTGTTAGAGATGAGTGTAAGTCCATATATTTGGTTATTGTTTCTCACTGAATTCAGCCAAAGATCTTTCTCAGAGGTTATGAACTCGTCGAAGTTTTCATTCCAAATATAGGAATGTTAATCCGTTACGTCACATTGTTTCGTGTCAGAAATACACATAGCGATCGTTTTGGTTTTTTCTTCAAATATTATTTGATTAATAAGGTTTTCAGTTAATAATATCAGCTGTAGTTTTGTATCGGACTTAAATCCCTTGCAGATAACAAAGCCAGGTCTTCTGACAGACGATTATCTGTTCGATTATCGACTATTAGAAAGGATAGTAGAACGACAGAGTGATCCGAAAGATAGCATATGGGTCAGACCTTTGTCTATCGGAGATTATGAAAAAGGATTTGTTCAAGTTTTGGGACAATTGACTAAAGTCGGAGACATTACCAAAGAGCAATACGTAGGCAAGTTTTCAACACATATTTTTATACTGGTTTGGATTATTCTTTGTTAAATGAAACTTCTGGCTTATGGTCTAATTCTTATTGAATTTAATCATCAACAGAGAGATTCAAGAAAATGAAAGCCTCTGGTGACTACTATGTCATTGTTGCCGAGGACCGAAATATAGGGAAGGTTATAGCCTCCGCTACGCTTGTAGTAGAACAGAAATTTATTCATGATTGCGCGCTGGTGAGTGTTTGTATAAATGTTACAAAAACAACTTATAGCGTGTTTCTATTTAACGAATCTTGTCTGTATTTGGTTTGGTTGAATTTCTTGAATAATGTTTTAGAGAGGTCGTCTGGAAGATGTGGTAGTAAATGATGAATACAGAGGTAAAGCATTGGGCCAATTGATGGTGAGGACTGTTAGTCTGCTTGCTCAAAGACTACGTTGTTACAAGCTGTCTTTAGACTGTAAAGACAATGTGATTAATTTTTATGAGAAATTAGGATTCACTAAAGAACCAGCTAACGGAAATAGTCTTAATGCTAGATTTGAATATCCGAATCCGACGAGTAACTTATAACAAACAAGAAACCATGCTGTTTCTTAAAAGGATTATCATAATGAATGTGTAAATATTTTCCACTAATAGTTGTAGGCATGTATTACTCGATCTACCATGTGTATGAGTTTTGGATAACTACGATGATTTACCAATGTGAAATATCGCCGAAAAGGAGAATAAAATGATTGTACACATACACTAACAATAAATATATTACAACGCTCATATCCCTGTGAAAATATCATTTTTCCCAATTTGTTTATGAGAAGTACGTTCGCCTCTTTGCCGAAGTACATTCGAAAATCATTCAATCGTTCAAATCAGAAATCGGAAGATATATCATAGTTTAAAATCGTGTCGAACACATCATCGGATCTTTAGAAGAAAAAATGTGCATATCGTATCTCACATGAGATTCAAAAATCGCGCATAGTCGCGGAGGGAACGATGGAACGAAGTGGAGCAATGGACCGAACGTCTGTTCGTCTGCTAGAGACCCAACCCGAACCTACAATAACATAACCTAAATCCTGAGAATCTGACACGTATCCGTGATCCTAAAGTTGCGTAAAATTCCTCCGAAGGTATAATGAAGCGTTGAAATGTCTTTAATATGTAGAAATTCACTGTGGCGAAATCTGTCGAGAAATTTTCTAAATTACGGTCAAATTTTAACGGCTGGATATAGCCGTGTGATAGAAAATCCAACCGCAGGGATCATCGGTACGTAATGAATAAATATATTATTTTGGAAACCTCGCGATATTTTAGCCCCTCTCATAATTACACACTCGTATTATTTTATTACAGTTATCGGCGATGAGATATTGAAGGCTCAAGTGAAAGACACAAATTCTAATCACATATGCAGCCTGCTTTACGACTGCGGAGTTAAAGTGAAAAAAGTTAGTCTATCTTGTCTCTTACTTATTTTTAAGCAAATTTTAACGTTTTCTGTCACACTGATCTATACCTATTCTAGCAAGGGAATAGCAAGTCTGTAAATAGTTGTAGATCGCAAAGCAGGCCCTGTTTTACTTTTTTTTTTAAACAATTTTAATCAACAATTCGTTGCCTTTATTTGCCCAAGATTTCAGTTATCAGTGACGAAGTTGACCGCATAGCCGATGAGATAGTTGATTTTTCTAATAAATATACGTATGTGATAACGTCCGGTGGAATCGGACCGACTCACGATGACGTTACGTTCGAAGGTAATTATTAAAGCAGACTAAAATTTTATCGCAATCTAGAAACCGAGTTACATTCGGCTTTAAAAACCTTTCAGCAATAGCTAAAGCCTTCGACGACTCTCTCCAATATCACCCAAAGCTTGTGGAAGTGGTCAGAAAATTTTCCGAATCTCAAGACATTTCCTCTCCTGGATTTAAGCTCGCATATGTAAGTGTCTGAGGTTCGTTCTATATCCGGATAATAATTGGTTTGTTGAATTTACCTCTTCCTTGGTCTTTCTTGACAGATACCTGCCTCTGCTTCTCTCAAGTTTGGTGAAGGGGAAAAAACTGGTCAAAGTCTATCTTACCCATGTATTAATGTAAAAAACGTTTACGTTTTCCCCGGCTCTCCGTTATTTCTCAAAAAGATATTTGGGAATGTTTATAAGGTAATTTGACTCACTGAAAACACAAAGAAAAAGAGATTATTTATATCCAACCTCATCTTATCCTCAGGGACTATTCGCTACGGATAAAACCTTCTTTAAACAGGAGCTTTACCTTGGCGCTAGAGAGGAGGTCTTTGCCGATGCTCTTTCCGCCGTAGCCAGAGAGTTTCCTAATGCAACGCTCGGCTCTTATCCAACGTTCAACCACAGGTATTGATATCGAATGTTGATTTCTTGATAGAAACTTATTTGCTTCAAATCGTTTTCAGCTACTATTCTGCTCGTGTGACTATAGAGAGCAGCAGTAAAGAGGAAACGAACAAAGCTGTTTTGAGATTCAAGGAATTAGCGCCACCGGACTCTATCCTAAATTACGATAACGATTCTCTGAAAGATGCGGTGAAAAAATGCAACGCGTTTGTCTCAACCGACAAAGAAGGTCCTCTCTACGACACAACCTTAACGTCCCTAAAGTAACATTACTTGTTTTAATCTTGGGAGGAAGCCTCTTGAATACATCTGCGTCCTGTACTTTCAGAGGAATCTACGACCAGCCAACCAAGGTAGCGATATGCTTCGACGGAAGCATTGAAACTACTGTCCTAATGCATCTTGCACACGTAAATAATCTGCTAGGGAAGAAAGAGAAACTTCAGGCCGTCTATTTGAAGAGAGATAAGCCGTTCGAGGATGTCGAAGAATTCATGAAGGAGGCTGTGGCTAGGTGCCGATGGAATCCTTTTCTAGCCCCTTTTTTTTTATTTTCCGGAAGAAGTATTCAAATAACTAATTGTTACACGATTCTAGGTACAATGCAGAGTTCCACACTATTGAAGGATCAGTTAAAGATGCAATTGAAGAACTCTCGGTGGCCAGACCTGAAATAGGGACTCTTCTTCTTGGTTTGAAGGGTGACAAGGTAGAAGGAGGGCCTTGGCACTCATTAGCAAGAAATAAAAGAGTCGGCCACGTCCATGTGAGACTTGTTCTGACGAAATGGACTTACAAAAACGTCTGGAATTTTGCTAGATCCTTGAGTTTACCTTACTGCAAACTCTACGACAGAGGGTAAGGATTCGAAACGCCGATTTCTTTTCTATTTTCGTCAATGTTCTTCTATAAAGAAATTTAAGGGTCATTATTTCAGGTATACATCGTTGGGAAATCGCGGGGAAACACAACCGAATCCGAATTTACTGAAAATTAACACCACTGAACAAACGGAGTACAATCCCGCCTACATGTTGAGTGATGTGAGCTTGGAAAGGGCCGGTAGAACACAGAGAATATGAATGATTTAGATTTTTCCATTCGGGGAATTACGTGGCGTTTGATATTCATTTTAATTGTAGACAACTATTGTTTGTACCTAACTGTGTTTGAATAATAATAATAATAATGATAATAATGATAATATACAACGAGAGATGATGATGTCTCGTGTCTTTATCCCTTTAGCAAGACTTCGCGACTTAAATTCGAATAGTAGTCCCGATCGGTGACCTGCGCCGATCGCATCCGCGAATTTCGTATGACGCGAAGTGCAGCTTTATTTAGAAGGGTTTGCCCTGTCGGGTTGGGTGCTGCCATGGTAACAGCCTAAATGACGTATCGATTCCTCACCATCATTCCTCTATCTCCCTACCCCTGTCTAACTTTGCACCCATCCCATTATCCGATTCCCCAATTCCTCCCCTAGTTCTTCCTAGCGACCTCAGACTACCCATCGCCTATTCACAATATTGCTTTTTCAAACACCGAATCTCTCGCTCTTCAGAAAGAGAATAACAAAGAATACTTTGGGTACTTATTTGTATCTGCGTCTGCTTTTCTTCACATACCTATACCTATAGGCATATACTATACCTTCCCTACCCCGTATTTGCTAATGTATTACCATAAAGGAGCGTGTCAAGTGTTTCAGACGATCTATACTCGCGACCTATTCTACCGTATAGAGCGATTAGCGATTTTCAATCACGGAGAAGACTATTTATATACCACAATTTTATTAATATCCAGTTCGGAAATTAATTTAGAATCTTCCGAACTCTCTAATCGTTTATAACGTCGAGTATATCGTGACATTAATTAGGTAACCACATATTTCATCGTATACGAAATATACGGTATACATAATGTAACATAAAATATGTATAATATATGCATTTAGATACCCGGTTCCGTCATTCATATGTATAGAATATAGCAATATGTTTGAGTGCGCCTTAGAGCAAAAATGCAAGCTTGACTCATATTAAATTTTTCCATGGAAAAGTTCCTTCCCTTTTTTTCCCTTTTATTCCCCCTTTCGTTCTTTTTTATTTTCTTCTGTTTTTTTTTTTTTTTTTTCTTTACTTCAAAATTTCATTTCGTTAAAGTATTTTCACTTTTTTCTCTTTTTCCTGCCTTCTTTTTCTTCTTCTTTTTTTTCCGCCCTCTTTAAAACTTTAAAATGAGACTGCGAGCGGGGTGGGCTTACCCTCGTACCATTCCCATACCACATACCTATACCTACCGCTATTCGACCGAGAACTCTGCGAGAGACTATTTTTCATGTTTTTTTTTTTTTTTTTTTCACCCATCTCTCTCCGTGTGACAGGCCATTTCTTGGGAAATATAAGTAAAAATTATTTTTTAAATTGGATTTACAGATTTTCAAACCATAATCTTGGATAAATCATATCGCAGGAGTCTATCTGCATGCATACACCTATTCAATGCGAATCGGCGATTTGGTTCTGAGGAAAATTTAGATTAGAAAATTTTTCGATTCTGTATAAAAATGGAGTGGTTTGTAGTCTATCGTTTCTCTGACAGAGTTTTAATTCTTATTATTATTATTTTTTTTTTTCCAGAGTCCCTCGTACATCGGAAACTGATCCGGACGAGGTGTTCATCTCGTAAGTATTCAGATCGTCGTCAATTATTATTCTTCGTTAATGAATAGGCGATGAATTCGTCTATAGGTGTGAACAATTCATAAGACTCCCGCCGCGCCGGTTTACTTGCGGCGAAATTAGTTTGTTATTCTGTCGTTGGGGTAGCGCCACAATTTTTCAAGAGGGTGGCGGCATCTGTAATTAATTAAACAAACTCTTTCAAATGTTTGCTAATTCTTAGACAATTATTTACTACAGAAATAAAGAAATTTAATACTTCGAAACAGAGTCAAGACTCAAGATACAGAATTGCGATTCCTTGATACTAGCGATATTTAAGGGTAATGAAAAGTGAGTAGAACAGACATGGAAATTAAATACCGCTTTTTAATCAGAATAACTGTGGATAAATATTTGAATTAATTTATAGAAAAATCGAAACCGCCCGCTTTCCGGCAAGCGAACTTATAGATTCGTCAGAATATGAGAGAACGATGATTATAACAGTAAATATAGCTTTTCGAGATATTTTTAAATTTAGTATTAATGGCAACAAGACGAGAGTTTCAGAATTATTTGCGATGAAGTGAGAGTTTTGTAATTTCAGATCAGAAAACGATCGGAAAAAGACCCAGTACTTATCTTTTGAAGGAATCTAATACGCATTGCAGAATCGATTAACCCGTAAATCTATAATATATAGAGCTGAGTGAGAATTAATTTATAAAATGACGAGGAGCATAAAGAAATAGTTTATGAAAGTTGCGAGACATAGAGGAACGCGAGGGGTGAAAGTATATTAGGTAGACGACCGTTTCGCATAGTTTTGAGATAGCTAGATTGATTGTGAAATTGGGTGCATAAATTTCGTGCCTTAATTATTTAATGAGATGCCTTGCGAGGTCTCTAGTATTTAAGAATAAGTAATAGGTCTCTTGGTCTCGTTGAGAAGAACGGTTCTCATAGATATACCTATATTCCGAGCACGAATAACATCTTGCGAAATGGCAGACAAGCAATCTCATATTTCAATCCAGTATTTCATTTGAGTTTCAAATTGATTGCTGTCGGGGTGAAGAAAGAGATGGAAATACGAATACGAGAGGAAGAGAGAAAGATGTGAAGAAGGAGAGAAAGCGAGAAGGTAGAGAGAGGAAAATAGAGAGGAGCGTGCAAGGGAATACATTGAACGAAACGAACGTATATTTTTCCAGAACAAATATTTACATAAAAGTGGAATAAAAAGAGTGAAAATGTGTTTTCTGTTTGATTTGCGACTATATTTTTCTTTCCAGTCCGGTAAGCTTCACCCGAGAGGGTTTGGTTGGTTGTTTCAGAACTCTGCTAGGAAATCTCCTCCCTATTTCACGTATAAATATACGTATACATACATTATACGCCTAGTCAAAAATGTTTCGTATACAATACATACATATATACGTATAGTTATCGAACCATAACTAACCCCCATAGATTTTTCTGCATTTTCAAAGAACTCTTTTCAGACTTCTGTTTATCACACTACGTCTGCTATTACCTATACCTCTATATAGGTATGTATATGTACGATGATAATGAAAATGAACCTGAATCTGTACAAGCTTACGTCGTATACATAAGAAAATAAATGTATAGGTATGCCGAAAGAAAAAGGTTTTTTACCAGTTTTTGTTTCTTCCTATACGGAGAGTCGTCCCAACGTTGAAAAGTTTCGGCAACATAATCAAAGTAAAATTGGCAGTGAGAAAATTGCCAGAATGGCAAGGAGGTATGGCGGGAGAGAGGGATTGGGGCGGTGGTTGGGTTCGGTCGGGTGCAGAGGGGGCCTTTTTGCTTATTCATGAGTAAATTTCCCTCTAAAACGAAAATACACGAAGAGGAAGAGGAAAAAAAATATTCTTTCCCTTAAACGAAGGCTTTTGTCTTTCAGTTTTTTCTTAATCTTATACCTATACATATCAGCTCCGTCTACTGCCATATACGTATTCTGACAATGAGTAGGTATCGTCACAAGTTTCCATTCGGAATGGAAAAAAATATGTCCCGAGCGATCTCTTACTTTGAAACGAGTAGCTCTATTCTTTCACTAATATTTATGCACGATACGTATAGGTGAAGTTATACGCAGTCAATTAACCCTTCCAATGACCCAAAATGGAATTGATCTGATTCTGGATAGAAGAAGAGAAAGAAAGGAAAAAAAAAAAAAAATGGGAGCGAATAAAATGTCAGACAAATCGAATTCCGCCACTACAATCTCATTTCCAGCATCGATACGAATTTTTACCGAACCTTAGGCTGTTATTTCGCTACCGAAACTATCCGTTCTATATACTCTTCGTTACTGCCTAGCGCTGAAGAATAATGGAATTTTTTTAGTGCGCGTGTGTCATACCTGTAAATCTACTCTTTATAATCATATAAATGCATATCTGTATTGTATAAACTGGAATGACACATACATAGAGGGGATCGAGGTACTACGTGTGTAACGTCCGCGTAAATCATACGTCCGCTAGGCATAGTAAATCCGTCAGTCGGTATACTACCCCCGTATATGAAAATGACACTGCCGCAGTGATAATAGATAGATGGAACATTCCTATGGGTACAAATGTGATCAAATTCGGAATTGTCCGTATCTCTATTAATCGAGGAAATTAATTGCGTATGAAGTAATATTATAGTACGAGCGAGCGCGGGGTGAAGTTTCATTAATTTAGCAGCTAGTTGCAGGACAGACATCTGCAAGTACCGATACAATCCTACCCTGGATCGCATCATCCCTGTAACAGTTATTGAAAAAAAAAAAAAAAAAAAAAAAAAAAATTTACAAACCCCTCAAGCAATGATATAATCTGATAGGAAACCGATGATACGCTACATTATAACGTTTTACGCTGAGAGATGATAACTCTTAGAGAATATCTGTTTTTTCTCGCGTTTGACATGATCGACGGATGTCCCAGTCCGAAGGACCATTCTAAAGTCGAAAAAGGTTTCTAAGATGAAAAAGGAAAGCTACTATACGTGTCCCACGCGATATGACGTCAGTCTGTCCCGCCGGGGGTATCCCCGTCTTTTGAAGGCGTCGCGGCGTCGCGGCGTTACGGCGTCGTCTGAATACCGCGTTAGTGCTGCTGGCGCGTGACCAGACGAATGTGGATTGTCAAGAAAGTTTTATATATTATTGACTGTTTTAAATTCGGAATTATATTCCCTGGGCGTAAAGCGATCGACGGGAATCATTTGATTCTTGGTATTTTGTAACCCCTCGTCGATTTTCACCGTTCTTTGCCGATCTTTTCGGAATTTAGTAGCGTTTATCTTTTGGCCAGTATACCGATACCGAACGTTAAATAACTTCCGTTGATATCAGTCCGAGGGGGTGCGAACGGGTCCCCGAGGTATTTTCAAAAGTGTGAAATTCACCGAACGAGCCAACTCGAATCCAGCCGGAGCCAAAGGATCGGCGTGCAGCTCGGAAACTCATTGCCTTCACAGTTCCGAACGGGAACGGAGTCGCGAGTATAGGTATAGGTATAGGTATATACCTGTACACGTTGAAAAGATGGGATTAATAATCGTAAAAGTCCGCGTCCTCGAAGAGCCGTAAAGCTTCAGGCAATATTCTCTCATACCAGCTCTCCGCATAACTTCTCTCAGCCCCCTTTCACTCTCTCTCTCTCTCTCTCTCTCTCTCTTTCTATTTCTATTCCGTTCTCTCCTGCTCCCTTTACGATCGCGGTCTTCTGCCACAATCCGCATATCACGGGACCCGGTCGAACTTCCGAATTTTGGAAAGTCCCGAACGGTCAAAATTCCGAACTCGAATATAACTATAACTCACGGTCTTATAGAAAAGATATCTCCCCGAATTTCTCCAATACCGATTCTCAAGAAAACTTTTAACCGAAGAACACCGGAGATTAGAAAATTCCAAATCGAAATATGAAATGCATATGCGCATGGATGCGTTGCGTTCGTACCGTAACCGATGAGTGGCCAAGTTAATCGTCTTGAGATTTATAACTTTTTGAAGAAAAGGTCTCAAAAGCGTATCAATTATATTTATGACATAGCAAAGTTATCCTTTCAATCAGAGAAAATGGGCTCCCATAAATAGGGTATCGCTTAGAATGAACTATCTCTCTCGTCTTGGCATCTCGGGAAATAGACGGAAATTTACGGATTCATTCCGGCATTCGGGAGTCTGGACTTTCGGAGTCCTGAGCTCTCGGCCTATCTCCGGACTCGCGGAATTTTCATGTCCCAGAGTCGAACGTTCCCGAATATTCTAAATCGTCTCCCACCTCCCTCGGAATTTTACAAATCATCGATTATTTCAACTCATTGCGTATATGGATTGAATTGGAAAATAGTTTCATAACATTTATACCGTTCCAAACGACGTGATGTATAACGATAAGGAGAAAAACGATATCTTCCCTTATCCCAGATCGGCGTTAGTATTTAGTACGTGTACATATACCCGTAATATACCTACATACATACATACGTCCCCAGGTGCCCCGAGAAATAATCACTTCAGTGGCTGTCGACCAAAGACATCCCACTCAAATTCCACCCTTACATAGCCATGGGGTGGTGGACCTTGGGAAGGGGTAACCAACCATCCGACCACCCCCGGGGAATCAATAACCGACAAGAGCTCGAGCTCGAGGCCGACCACGACGGTGGGGATTGCCACGCCCACGGCACGCGACCAGCACGCGACCGTGTGCAGGGGTGCTAGCAACCCCTGTCGCTATCCTCCGTCCCCGGCATCCCCCCATCGTCTCGACGCGACGTCTTGAACCATTCCTTGCACGGCGCACCCTTAAGATTTCGCGACTATTGTCTCTTCAGCGTTATTCGATACCTGAATGATCGCTCTGATAAAAAACAAGAATAATTATTCCACCCCAATATTGAAGAGAACCAATGTCGACACGATTTATCTCCATTTTTTTATACCCAGTTCAATTTTTCGTCCGGACATTATACCTAGATATAAAATTATCCACGCGCGTATACCTACATATAGAAGAAATGCCATACGTATTACATATACCTACATACGCATACATTTATTTATGGCCAAAAGCGAGGGTCGAAGTAGCGGGTAAAGAGCGGCATAAAGTGGTCGAGGTAAGATAACCGGTGTCTGCAGGTGGTAAGATTGTGGTGAAGTTGGATGGCGCGTGCCAACCTCGGGGTGCGCGCAGACCCTTATCGATTCGAGTCCGCTCCCCCGCACCTCGTGGCGGAAGTCTGCGCCTTCTTCGTTTACATCGTTATTAGAAATTGGCCTACTAACGAGGCGATATTACATCAGTGATAATTAACAATCAAAATTAGTCGGCCAATATATAGGTGACAACCGCGAGTTGGTATTTTTGAAAATGAGTTCGATCAGCTCCCATATATCATCCCGAGTCTTTACTTCTCGATTCCTCAGACTTCTTGTATAGGGTCGGTTTATGGCAGCCGATGAAAATCACGGGGAAGGAATTATATCTCATTGTCGCTGAGTACGGGGTAACTTTGGATACGGTATTCGTATCGTTTCTTCGTCTTCGGGGATGTAATAATTCAAAAGCCAGGCATACCAGCGCTTACTTGTTTACCGATAAAAGTGCTATTTCCGTCTTCTTAGATAAAAAAAAAAAAAAAAAAAGGGAAAGGAAAGAGCGGAAGAAACGTGGAGAGGGGTGTTTTCCTATTTTCTTAGAATACCGTTGTCAACATTGTGCCTCTAATTGGCGAACAAGCCACGAGTTCTATTGCAGATTTGTACATCGTTGATGGATTATTCAATTCGAAGAAAAGAAAAAGTAAGAAGTAATGAAAAGATGGTAGAAAGAGAGTGGCGAAGAGTTCAGCGGGAGATCTAATATCCGATCGTAAAAAGTATCAGGTATATGCGAGCGGATTCGTGAATCTGTGATGAAGTAAAGCTAGGGAAAGAGAGATGAGAGGTGAAGGAAAGCACGCTGTAGAGATGAGAGTTAAAGTGCGAAAGGGAGACTGAGACGAAGACGGAAAAACCGATTCGCAAGTGCTGCGAAAAATGAGAATGAAAAATAGAGGAGTGAATTTAGTGTGATGTTCAGAAGAGTAATGTTATCCTGGGCGGATATAATCTGGAAGAAAGAGTGCCCGCGTATGCATATCTTCGTTATTTATTTACGATTATTGTCCTTCTCTGTTGTTGGAATTTCTCATTTTCTATACGACGCAGGCAGAAATCGAGATGTTATTTTATTCGCGACCTCAGCTTCTAATAACGCTATGTATGTATGTAGTACTACGTTCATAGAGGAAATCTGAAACCGTACATTGGGATTTATCGGCACACCTATACATATACCGTACATAATATAATATAATATGTTATACGTAGGTATAAATATAATAGGTTCATGGTAACGAGCCGGAAACCGAAAAAACCTTTTAAAGTAATAAGGTTCAAGCCATAACTTCGCATAAGCAGGTTGGGGAAGTGCGATGCCGTGTTTGGGAAGGTTGATTTGTTCGCCCCTTCAGATCGTTTGTATATATATACTATACGCTATATACCCTTGCTAGATGTCCACCACCTCGCATATATGTTAGATTTATACGAAGCAACCCTTTTTCATTTCACGTCATTTCACTTCATTTCATTTCGTTTCGTTTCGTTCGGTTTCGTTCGGTTTCATTTCGCTCGCCATTTCAGCCGATGTCAGGCACCCCGGATGTACTTTCGAGTGTTATACCTACTTATAGGGAGATGAGTTAAGGCCGTTAGCCTTGCTTGCTTTTAGGTTTCACCGAGAGCTCGGATCTCCTCCTCGCTGCGGACAGCATATTCCGTTATTAATATGGATTTCACATGTTCCTATTCAACGCCGTTCGCCCAATTAAAAACGATGGAGATTTACGGGTACCGGGTGCTTTTCTCGCTTCCCCAATTATTTCACCGTTAAAAATAAAAAGTATACCCGCTTTCATATGATATTATACGTATTCGAATGAAAACCGCGAGCCATACCTTATACCTATATTCTGAATATAAAAAGATTCACTTCAAACATTCGTTCCCACATTAAAAGGAATAGAAATAAGAAATATAATAAAAACGAAGTAAATGACAAAAATTAAGACGACGGGGAGAGCACGGGGTGGCAAATACCGATGTAACCGGGTAGCTTACAGTTGCCATCCATCCCTCGAGCATGCCGACATTTCATCGTAACGGTGGCTCGTAAAACGTACCCGTAAAGCTGAAGGAATTAAAACTTTCAAACTGGCCTCATGTACACAATACACTATCGTATACTATATACATAGGTATATGCGACACAGACAGTTCATATATATATATATATATACATAGAAGAAAAATAAGAGGAGGAGGAAGAAGAAGAAGAAGAAAAATGAAAGTAAAGAAAAGTGGATTCCTATCCTCTCTTATACGAGAAGCCTGTAACAGGAGGCACATGCATGCACGGCTCTCATTTCTCAGGTATAGGTGTATTATTTTTCGTTAGAAAGCTACACAGGAGTGGGTTGACGTCTCTCTCCGGAGATGCGGTGTGGCGGGGACGTCAGTTGGCTCCAGGACCGAGCCTCCACGTTTTTCTCGATCCTCTCACATCGGTCGACGGTCAATATTCCGGGCACACCCGATATAAACGTCCTCGTTAGTGGACCTTAGCGTTCTTTACCTACCGCCTCATGAAAGAGGGATTTTCGAACGAAAATCACCGACCCGTGAGCTGGACAACCTTTACAATTCACTATACGCGAGTCAATCCCGCTGATCATTGTTATAATATGATACATGATTATGATATATCACATATATCTATATCTATACCTACCTAATACACATCGGTAGAGTTTTCGTTATCATTCAACAAAATGTTAGAAGTAAGTTGAACGCACGTTACGGGAATTCCGGATGATGAAAAACCGCCCGTTTCCCATTCCCGGATAACTTTCCACCCTACCTTTGGTCGAACGTTCCTACGATAGTCTTCCGGAAATCAATCAACGTCAGTCTATATTACGCCATACTTCGGACAAATTTCTCATCCGCAAGGCCTATATACGCGGGGTTCTCGAGTTTGGACAACGCGCTAGCAAACAGTGCCCGAGCCAGCCAATTACCGAGGGTCGACTATAGTATTTATTCTGAGTCTCCCTCGCGGGTGCAGAGGTCCGGGTACTTCTTAATTCCGTGTCCATCCATGGTGGTCCGGAGAACCGCAGAGATGACCTAATGAAACGAGTGAATTGATTCCGCCGCTGCGGTTGTTCAATTATTTTCCTCATTTCGTTGCGAAATTTTCATTGAAATTTTATTCATTGCTCCGTGGTGAAGGGAATCGTTGAAACGAATTTTGATTTCGGTTGAACGATTGAACGAAGAAAAGTTAGGGTTATATGAAAGTAACGCATTTGAAAATAACTACCGTGCGATATTTAATTAGCGGATCCTCTAGAATTGTGGATTTATCAAATTTCCTTGATTTATCCCCGACATTATCCGGTTCTCCAACTTTATATTTACACAAGCACAAGCCCCTCGGATTGAGGGGCTCTCTTGAAACTTTCTAAACTCCCCGCCGCCCGCACAGTCTCCCACCCCAGAATCCAACCCCCGTAACTCCTCCTCGTCTGCCCCGGGACCAAGTTACTCTTCAGAATTCTCTCGGCGGATCAATACTGTGAAAATAACAAAAGTAAATAAGTTTCAAACGAATGACAAATATGGATTATTCTGCCGGAGTTAAAGTTCTCTATTCGGTTTAAATGCCGCGTACGCACACAGCAACGAACGACGACGACGACGACGAGTTATCTAGACTAAAGGAAATCCAATATCCCCGTAGATATACGTATATGTGTGTATTCGCGTGTTGAAAAATTTCACAAATTGCCTCCAAGGCAATTATATTCCTCTATCCGATAGCGGCCTTTTCTCCGTACCTAATTCAGCGTATTCCCCTATCAAGTTATGGAAAACGCTGAAAATGAAATAAAATAAAATAGAATAAAATAGAAAAGTAAAAAGAAGAGAAGAAATGAAAGATATAAGCTGGCGGAATACAGATTCCGTGAGCAGTGAATCATTCACGAGGCAACGACTTCAATGAATAATACATTTTCATACCTGCAGTCACAGAGAGCTGCGCGTATGCAAGGGCAGAAAATTAGTCGAGTTAATGACCACGGGGGTGAGAAATAATCGTTATAACATCTGAAACACTATGATTATCGCCCCGAAGAATTTTCTCCTACGTTACCGAAGGGGCCGGGTTCGAGTTCCGAATTTTAAAAATCGGTCGTATCGATCGTATCGAGACCAATGAGTGGTAAAATTAATCGTCTCGCGATTTACTTTTTGGAAGAAAAAAGGAAAAACGTTTCAAAATCCTATCAATAATTTATGACATCACGAGGTCATCGATCAAAGTGGCTAAAATGGGTTTCCGTAAATAATATAGGGTCGCGATTAGAACGAACCATTCTTTGTCTTCGAGTTTTTCGAATTATTGGGTTTCCGGAATTTCGATGTTCCGAACTTGAACGTTTATCTGAATATTCGGCGTCGTCTCAAAGGGATTCGTAATTCTTGCCATTTCCCCTCGTAGATTAATCAATCCCCTGGATTTTTCAGTACTATCAAAAAATGTATTTTCGGATCTTCTCACGTAGTACGGCTATACTAAATAATAATGAAAAAGCATGCGGTGAGGATTTTTTCGTTCCTGTTTTCCGAGATGGTGCGATAATGATCAGGTAGCAGGAGAACGCGATACCCAAAATATACGCAACCGAATCTCTACCGAAGGTTTCGTGTTCCGGGCACGAGGCCGTCAGGTGGCCGGCAGGTACCCAGTGCTCAATCCCGATCTCGTCCAGCTCGCCCGCGCTGGTGGCCACCACCTGTTACCCAGGATCTGTCCTGCGCGCCCTTCTTGAATCGTCTGATAAATAGAGAGGTCCCCCCTTTTCTTACTCTGCATTATACATACCATATACCATCAGATACCTAGATTCGAGTTTGCATAAGTTTCAAACGTACTTTATTAACTTTTAAGAAAACCGGATAGAAGAAAGACGACCGCAAAGCTCGAGTAAATCTAACAAAAGATTAGGTACTCGTGCATCTCTCCTCCATATCTGATCAACCTGACATGCTTTGGGTGCATTACGATGTTACGCAAGACTCTATATGCTCGAGGGGTATAATTGAATCACTTCGCTTTCCGATGAAAAAGAGCCATTCGCAGATTACTACAGTTTTTAGCGTCCCCGGTGGGCCAAGGGTGTGATTTAAATTAATTATCAACCGGTTCCGACGACGTAGAGGGTCGGAGGAACGAGTCAATCGACTTTGAATTTGAAAAACGCCAATTGTTTTTATTTATTTTTATTTTCGTTTTTTTTTCTCTCTAAGTTTTGCCACGGGGTTGTTCTAGTTTTCTTTCCATATATATACACATGCATAGACACACACGCCTAGATATACGTATAAGTGAGTGAAAGTAATTTTCTCCTAATTGGTGATTCGTTTTCGTCATTTGAATACTTTGAAGAGTCGAGGGTTCTTCGATTATTGTTGTGTTTGGTGTAAGTGGAAACGGAGATCGATGACGGCTTTGTCTTTAGTTTCATAGCCAAGCCGCAGATTCAGCTGCCTGATTTCATCGCTTTTACAAACTGCATGTAAGTCGAACCAGTTGCACAGCTGCCTGCGCCAAGCTGTTGCCCGGGCCAAAACGAGTCGCCTTTGGGTACATGAATGCTGTAAGAGAAAAAGAGACAGAGATAAAGAAGGAAGAAAGAAAGAATAAATAAAAGTGAAACAGAAAACGTGATCCGGTCATCCAGACGACGTTTAAAAATTTTCTCTCACCTCCGACTTATATTCGATTACTTCGAAACTGCGCCGCACTACATATGCCATACTATACCGCAGGTAAAAAAACGGCTCGGTATTCTCCAGCCGCTAACTACCAACAGAACTGAAATAATTACGTTTCTTTTACCGATTCAATTAATCGGACCTTCGGTTGGACGGAAGTTTTTACCTTTTCTCTTCTTCCCATTACCCCTCTCATCCCGTATACTCTTCGAACGAGTCGGTTATGCGTTTTGACATTCTTGGGCAAAGGTGGACAAACGAATATAAATCAGTTTCTCCGTCTGTCCGTCAGTCAGTCGACTGACTGTCTGCTATCTGATCGCTTTATCGATATTTACAAGTGTAATTTAGCCTTATAAATCATGCAAAAACTGGTGCCCATAAATTCTGGGAGTTCGACGACGACGACGACGTCGACGACAACGACTACGACAACCGCGACCACGACCACGACCACGACCACGACCACGACCACGACTGACTGACTGACTGACTGACTGACTGACTGGCTGGCTGGCTGGCTGGTGCACTTTGACGAGAATACATATTTACTCCATAGATCTTAGCCGGCAGAAATCATCGTGGTTTTAATTCCAAGGCAGCTTGCTGTCCTTGTCGTTAAACTTTATCCGTATGGTGCTACCACTGCTACGGTATATGTAGGTATATTAGGCTGTGTGTCATTTTGGGGGAACTTTTTTCAAAATAAGAAATAAGAAGCCTGTTAAAATTTGAGGTCTTAATATTGATATTACGAGGCGCCTAGTCGCGAATTTGTCTATCAGCGTACGATGTAGATAGGACTTACGTGTCTAACCAGAGGAGCTTGAATTATGCTCAAGCTAACAGCACACTGTCTTCTCTGGACCAGCCACTTCGATCTGCATACACGATCGGCCGAAGTCCTCTTCTATAGCACGTCGGTGTCGCGCCGGGGTTAATGAAGAGGACGATGTTTGTCGTGTCTCTGGAGTTTTGAGAACCCTCGAGAGGCATGTAGGTAATAGTAAAATACTAAAAGGTCTTCGATCATTTTTTGAATACACGTAAGGCGCTGTGAAAGCAAAGAGGAATTCGTTTGCTCGGTCCCTCTGTCGCTTTCGTTATTTTTGAAAAAAAAGATAAAAAGATGAAGAAAAAGAAAAGGAAAAAAAGACATTTTCACGAGAGTAGCAGCGTTGGAAAGTGGGTGATATCGGATCGAATGAACGGTCCGAAGAAGTCGATTTGTAACTTACTTAAATCTGAAAGTCATCAATTAGATACGAGGACATCTCTCAACGAGATTCACTGAAATATATACCGATGTAGAGGCTCACGGGCCAACGTTGAGGCCGAGGTAGACGAAGTAGGATAAAAAGGAGAAGAGAAGGACAAAGCGGAAATAATGCAATAAGAAGGAGACTCGGTTCTTTGTCCCCAGCGTGAGCGGGACATCGTTCTTGCTCGAAAGCAATTGTCGGTGTTGGTTATTTTTCCTTCTTCTATAGGCTCGACGATTATCATCCTCGCCATTATTATTATTATCATCATTTCTTATTATATCCCTTTTCAATTTTTCCAACAAATCGTATCGATAGGGATGATAGAGAACCGGAGATAAAACCGCGACGCATCAAATGCATACGCGTACGATTTCCTACCACCCACCCGAACGCTACCAGATTCTGTGCTTCCGGATTATTAAAGGAAGTCGCGAAAGGGCTGCGTATACATGATAATTAGTGTCGGTGTAAAAAAACCGCGAAGTGTTATGTATTCGAACCGCGAATGAACCTAGCTATGCATAAATGCGGTAATTAAGGCGAAAGAACCGTAGGCTTGTTTAATTGTGGACTGATTTTTATTCGGGCAGTGTTGGTTCGACGGATTCTTCGTGTAGGCGGTGAGGCTGAAATGTAAACCTAGCCTTACCCTCGCGACCAACCGATGAAAAAGAACTCTCCCGTGTTATAAATTCATGGAATATTTGCCGACAGAACGAAGCACCGACAACCCGGTGTGTATATACCCAGACAAGGAGAGAGACATACATCCCCAGCATCCACAGCGTCTATGTAAATCGATTGGCCGAACAGTGTTGCCACGTCTCGTATAAAAATGAGCTGAAAAATATTCCAAATAGAATTTTTCCTTTTTTTTTTTGTCTCGCAAATCCCATCGGCACCGATCCGTTTAACCACCGTAAACTGAAAACCACGATTCTCGATCTATAGCAGCGATCTATACCTCCGATATCAGGGATGAGGAAAATCGACGGGATCTTTTATCACCCGAGACGTTCCCTATAGCTGCTCCTCCCGGTCATATTATAGTATTAGCTCTGGTGGTTCCCATCGTTTGCATCTCCGACAGGGTCCATCTCTTCGGTTTCGGTTTACTGAGGAAATAGATCATTACGGTAATACGAATCGACGAATTGTTCGGTGGTGTTCTGGCGTCTAAAACTCACGTCTTGAAATTAACAGCGTCGGTAACTGTATCGGGAAGCTCTCGCCGTAGAAGATCACGGAAATTCAAAGTAACGAGACCACCGAGTAAGATTGTGATTACAGCGACGCTGCTCATTCCGTGGTAGTTCAGGTACCGATGCGTGCCCAGCCAATTGAAAGAGATCCAAAGTGAGTTCCACATCCCTAGATAAGTGCCTCGGATAAGGGTCGGCACCGTCCTGACACTGTAGTTTAACACAGCACCGTAGGTCAGACTAACGGCGAATAAATTTGCCGTCAGTATTGTGCTCGCCGGTCCGGTGGCAGTGAGATAATCATCCCTAAGATTTAGCATCAGAGCAACGGTGGTTACGAGAAGAAGGAATATCGCGATCTGGAGGAGCTTACGATGCCCCATAATCAGGACACAGAATTGGGCTAATATTACGCCGACCATTTCGTCGAGTCCTATTATCGAGTGCCAACTACTGATCCGTTTTTCATTGTAGAGCAACTTGGCCGAAGCACTTCCGTTGATTAGCCCAGAGAGCGCCATGAGATACCCGATCCCGGTCATCTCGCACGCGACTTCGGGGGCTTGAAGGAGATCCCAAAATCTCGGTCTTTTTTTCGGAAGGTTTTTCTCAACGTCGGTATACTCGATGTATTTCACGCGAAAATCGCTCGGCAACGAGGTGCCGTTAACGCTGGCCGCCTTTTTTATCACATCGTTCAACCGCTCGGAATGACGAGTGCAGAAAAGCCAGGCTGGTGATTCCGAGACACAACTCGTGCAAAAAAGTACCATCGCGCATGGTACGTTGATCAAAAGCGTCAGCTGATCGACCGAGATTAAAGCTTGGAAGATGAGCGGCGTGGAGCCAACCGCTATGGCGTAGAATAATCCTGCGATCGCGGTTATCCGGGATCTCCAAACGTTGTTGGTGATTTCTATCATCAGGATAACGCTGACGAGGAAGCCGCTGTGAAAGAAACTGTGAAAAGTTCGTACGATCATGTACACCATGTAGTTTGGGGAAAGGGCGAGAGCGAGTCCGGTCAGCGGCGTAACTCCGCAAGCCACGAATAGCACCGGTTTTCGACCCACTCGGTCACTGAGACAACCGAACGTTGCATAACCCAGCACTGCTCCTATGATCCGGACGAAATGCCACATGAAACGCTCCGAGTTCGTATGACATCCCATGTCGAACTGCGAGGAGTTGGGGAAAACGGGGATGAAGATTAATAGGAGGTAGTGAAATTATGCGGGATTTTGGATTAACGGCGATACCGGAAGAGGCAGACCCTTTCGGCTACGGTTCTCCCGAATTGTTGACTGTAGTGAACCCTGGCGCACCGTGTAGCCTTCCGATTTCCGATCTCAGGCCTGTGAGCGTAGGTAGTGTCTTCTAACCCTGAGAAATCGAACTCGTAGACGTGGCAACCCTTGAATCGGTCGTTTATCAGTCTCTCGGTGAAACCCCTGCGCGTCTGGATATATAATGTACATACATAAACGTGACCTCACGGCAATTCCACGGACAGGCGATAATCGCAAGGGTTGAAGTGAACAAACCACGTTGACATGACTGAACATGATCCACTGCGGGGTTGTCCACCTCCTAAGAGTCTCGGGCTTTTCGCACCACCACCCAGCCATCTGTTGAATCGGATCTAAGCTCGAGTTCATAACGTGTGTGAGTACCGTGAGGCACAAAATAGTATTTGTGATGATCTGCCAACGACCATAACCCGCGGTCACGATTATCAGATCTTCGGGTGGCACGATAACGTCCCGATCTCTGTGGGAGAAAAGAAGATAAAAGAGTCGGGATGAACCACGTCCTCGTTGATCGTTGTTTAAAAAATTTCAACGCGCCTTACTCCGTATCGACTTCGGCCGATCGCCTCATCGCGTTTCTTTGACGGTCAAAATCAAGAAACGGGTTGGATCAACGCCGATAACTGACGTTACGATTCGATGACGATCAGGTAACACTCGATTGCGTCTGTTTTCATTCAACAAGCTTTTGTGGCGAACTTGTTTTTCCGATTAGAAATATCACAAAGTCAGATGCCGACGCCAAGATGAAATGGAGAGGGAGAACAATAATTGAACGCAAAATACATATAGGTACCTGTACCTACGTCCCTACTTGGGCTTTGAACGTCTCGCCTGCACGCCTCTCGACCCTTCGGAACTGAATGGAATACCTTGTATAGCGAGGGCTTATCCGAGTCCAGGTCGGCAGAGGTCAATCGGTGGCTGTAGGCCACGTATATAGCTTTGAACAAGACCTACCCCAAGGAATCCGTGATAGGGGTTGGCGGGATGACTGCGACACCCGAGAGTTCGAACTTACCCTGGGATAAGCGGGCGTCCGCGGCTGGGGACAGCTTGGCGCAAGCGGCGAACCGAAGGGTGGGTCCCTTTTCGGCTCGTGGCGCTTGGGACGGGAAATTCCCCGTCGTGATGTAGGTCGGGGACTCCTCGAAGGGATAATATGTAGCTCTAACAAACGAGCGGGGGGAAAAGAACTACCCTCGATCATTAGATGCCTGATTATTTGAAAATTGGAATCGAAGAATGAACGGAAAGGAGTGTAAATGAAAATGACAAAAAATCGAGTGGAAAGGAGAGGAGCTCCGTATGTATTCATACATGTATGTATTTATGTGTATATATATGTCATGTGTAAGTGTAGGTATTTGCGTGTGCGCGCGTGTGCAGAGAGTCAGCCTTGCAAATACATAATTCATATATACTTCGTCCCTGTAACTCCGGCGTTGGGCCACCGCGTTGCCTCGCTTCTTCGGGTTGCTCATACTCCAATCTCTCTTTATTCTACTTTACTTAGTTTTGTTATTATATAGAGGAAAGTTTATACCTTGTTATTTATGTGGCGATTATTCCGGGTAAACTTTTCGCAAACTTTGACTTTGAGAGACTGAAATTTGAATTTTCTCGTCCACTCTCATCATACGCTAAAAGCTTAGGAGATACGGAGCAAGGAGAAGGGGGAGAATGAGACAAGATAAAAACGCAAAACCCGAAACTACGAGTTCCTTTTATTGGCAAAATTCGTCAGAGGGAGAAAACAACTGGCGATAATGTTGATCGTCTAAATTACCGCAAACACGTTTCCGAACCACTGCATAAAATATACCCGCAGGTATATAAATATCTATAGGAGTAAACTTAGATTTTTGCACTATATCAGGTATAGTATAGCACATCGGTACAGCTGTATTGTATATGTATATTTATGCCGGTATCCTGGCTCTTCCTTCAGACTCTATATTTCAGGCTCGGGAGCATATTTCTCCAAAGAGCTTTTAAACTCCATTTGAAACTCTCGAAAGAGCGAAAGATATTCTATTGCTTTCTGAATAGTACATTTCTACGTACTTTACAGTTGCATACAAATTGTCTCCCGCACCCTATATATCATACTTATTTAAACGTTCAAATCTATTCCTCAATTATTCTATAGGAACGTCTTTTTCCTCCAATCATTAATTCCACAACACAATTATAGTCTCTATCTTTCTCGATCCTTGATTCCTGATCTTAGGATGACTTTCATCGACATGGTTCTCCCATGGTGTATGAAACGCATTGACCAGCCATATTTCCAAGCCTGTCATATCATCGGCTATAAAAGAAAAAATATCCTCTGCGTCGTGTAGTTTAATGGGTCCGCAGGATGGCTAAGGCCGAGTATAATGCGTTTACAGCCACCATGAAAATATGAAACGGTATCCGCGTTGTGCGTATGACTTTATATAAAAACCGTAAATGAAAATAACAATCATTACATTTCTGTTCTGGATAATTTTTCTTTTTTCTTTTTTTTTTTTTTCTTTCTTGCCAGGCGACTCGTCGTCTGCCTTAGATTGCTGCTTCGATTCTCTTGCGATGAGAAAAGGGAAGGAGAAATAATATTGAAAATAATGATAAATATAAAGAAGGAGAGTAGAGCAGAAAATACGAACGAAAAACGTCGCGCTGTTTGCGTTTGAAATATATGTAGCAGCGGAAGTAATCCGACAGAGGTACGAACTAATAAATTCATTTTATTGCTGGCGTTTCACATTTTTCCTCGTACAAACACGATCCGTTTGTATACCATCTCAACTGAGATATGGACTCCCGTCATTTCGAATAACATGATACAATATGAATCCATACATGTATAATGTGTATATATATATATCTATGTATACGTGTATGTACCTATATACCTATATATAGTGTGTAAATCAAGGTAGCATATCGATGTATGTATGTATCGATATTTGAGTGAATGTATACAGCATGTACTCGGGGGGTAAGTTGCGTATGAAAAAAGAATTCCTATGACAAAAAAGAAGGAGAGAGAGAGAGAGAGAGAGAGGAACGGAGAGGAAAAGAAGAGAAAAGAAAGAATTCCGCATCTCATTTTCGATACGAAAACAATTGCGCCAGGAAAAGAATAAAAATATACAGCAGTACCCACTTTGAATTTTCCCCAAGCCAAAGAAGAGGAGGAATAAGGCGCGAAGGAGAAAATCGGGACGAGCCATGGACGGGGATGAGTATCAAGAGAGAGGAGTAAAGTCGGAGCATGGGTTCGTAGCGGAGGGTGGAGGCCGTTGTTGCGGCCCGTTCAAAGAGAGAAAGACCCAATAAGAACGACTTTTAACATTCCCGGAGGATCGATAGCTCCGGGCGGAAAGAAACAGCGCTAGTGAAACGAAATTTCAAATACAAATCGCATTCGCCGTTGAACTCCCCTCTTTTCCTACCTCCCTCCCGCGCGCTTTACAGTACCTACCCCCGACGCCCGACGGCGCCCATCCCGAAACCTCTCCCACTTTTCGACTCTGCACCCCTTTTCTTCCCTTTCCCCTTTACCCATTCCCCATTCCCCATTCCCCATTCCTCATTCCTCATTCCCATTTCCTCTTCGCGCACCCACACACACCCATGTATATACGTATACTGATATGCGAGTACACGAATCCGTATAGAAAGGGGCGCGCGCGCCCCCGAATGCATATATTTCATACGCAGAAATATAATATCATGTGTTCAGGTATATCAGAGACTAGATTGCGAAAGATGTCGGAAGTAGAAGAAAAGAAAAGTAAAGCCTTACTCGTCGCGTTAGAGTTTCAAAAATCTTTGGAAAAATACCTACCATCGGCTGTAGTATAAGAAATGCGAAAGAATTAAAACGTCTTTTATTTTCTGACGATGAAAGGAGGAGAAGAAGAAGAAGAAGAAAAATTAGGTCGATTCTAAGGGTTGGTTATGTGTGAATGATAAAAGTCCGCCAGGGTGGATAGGTAGGTAGGTGTCACAAAAATTTAAGCTAGACTGTACCAAAACTGGTTGGAAAATCCATTTCGTTTTAACTTGACGTTCAAATTGAATGTTTTGTAGTTGTGGTGGTAGAGTGGGGGATGAGGGAAACAAGCGGGGAAAATTTCTCCCCCACTTCTCCTGCTCTAAATCACGTTTATCGGAGGGTAGCGGCGGCAGCGTCGGTGGCGGCGTCGTCCCGGAGGAGCAACGCGCGGGGGTGTAACGGAGGAGCGACTCGCGGATATTGATTCCCAAGAGAGACGCGCGCAACTCGCGAGGTTGCGGGTGATGGGAGACGAGAGGGTGGTGTCGGGGGTTGGGTTTTTATGAGCTTTAAAATTGAACCCATTAGCCAGCTTTGCTGTAACTAGAAAATTGCCTTTTGTTAATTTGGATTTAGCGGAGCGCCGGGAATTTACGTTGTACGGGCATATAGCTGCGGGTATAGGTATACGGTACGACGCTCCCGAGACTTTGAATTTAGGGGATGTTGTTAGCGCCCTGCAACATACTTGATCCAGATCAGAAGTTAAGAGATATACCTATACCAAACGACAACAACAACAAAAATCGATCGAAAACGCTGAAATCATTTCACCCGAGGTGCCCACTGCGCCTCAAGCCTACCCTATTTACTCTCCTCAAAGTATGAGAACATGATCGGACTAAAGATTTTCCCTAATACTATATTCGAATAGAGCGATTACAAGTCGAACCAATATCTCGGCAGATATATATATATATATATATATATATATATATATATATGTACACCCGATTCTGACGTCTTATGGAATCCATTTTGAATGTTGTACCTCTACCTCTCTGCCTCTACCTCTACCTCTACCTCTACTTACCTTTTCGCTATAGTGGGTACCTCGAATCGCGCGCGCGCGCGTTCCCTCGCGGATTTTGCGGGATGAATATAGGAGGGGTTGAGATATACTCGGAAAAATTTTTAACCTCTTTGTGGATTCCTGTTCTTCTTCTCCTCCTCCTTCGTTGTCGTCGTCGTAGTATTCTTCTTCTTCTCCTTCTTCTTCTTCTTCTTCTTCTTCTTCTTCCTCTCGATGTTCCTCCGAATCCGTTATGAAAAAAGAGACGTAGGTATAGCGCAGGCACCCCCCTTCCTTTACCTTCTCTGTAGAAATCAATCGACCGTTCCTATAAAGGGCTGAAGGCACAGAGAGATAGGTACTACCTGCCCACCTACCCCCGTGCCCATTGGGCGAGTTTTACATCGCACATAGCTCAACGAAATTTCTAAATTTAAATGTAAATTCTTTCACCCCGTGAAAAATGATCGTGAAAATTTAGGTACCGCGGGGGAATCGAGTTATTGAATTCCTTCGACGAAGAGAATTATCGGTACCAACTCCCTATCGAAATGTAATTACTTATTCCTTGTTTTCTCTGCTTGAACAGCACTTCTACCTCAACTCACCATAACGGGCCTCGGTACCCCTGCAATTCTCATTGAATTAATCACCGGTTCGGAAAGGGGGATGATTAGCTTTGAAGGGAAAAAAAAAAATTAAAAGATAAAAAACACATAGAAATTTGTCTCTTCATGGACTTTATTTTATTCCCTTTCACAGGGGTATAGATATACGACAAAGGGGTAAGACTACACCCCTAGAGTATAATCCCGCGTCTCGGAATGTCGTTGCTTCTCTAATTCCCCCTGTTTCTTGTACCGGAATAAAGTGTGCGAGATGTGGAATCGTCAGAGGGTGAAGAGGGTGGGAGTAACTAGCAGGTACCACGTACTACCTGGGTCTAATGCCAAACCATCTACGGAACCAGAGTTCTCGCCTAGTATACCGTCGTAGGCACGCGTAGAAATTCGTCCCTCGTTTCGTCACTCTTTGAAGCTCATACGGAAAATCGGATTCCATCCAGATAGTATATAAGGCACGCGTGCGGGTAAAACAACAATTTGCGACTCGTGCTTTGACGAGACACGGCTCACACCTATATGACGTATACCTAATCTAGAGAGTCTAAACGGCGCGAGGCCTTAAAGGAAACCTCGGATATATTTCTCTCCCGAAAACTAATCCAATTACATCGACGCTTAATGACGCAATAAATAATAATACTAACAAGGGTAAAGGATCTTCATTTAATTAGCCGTCAATAAAAATGAAACATTATCAAATCTGGGGCATCATCACTTCGCTACAAGTGGTCGGTGAGAGATCGTCCGTGAGGCAGCGGTCGGCTGACCTCAGAGCGGCGGTACTACTGCGATTCGGAATTCTATTGCCAAGGGATTTCCCCGTCCGCGATATTTTCACTCTGGTGGTTAAGGCGCGGGTAAGAATCCGGCGTCGGAGGGTATAGCGGAAAGTGTTGCGGTTCAAATTTTCTATGAATTTTGTCGACCGAACGAGACATGGGTGATTTAGATGCGTTTAAGTAGTTAAAAAGCTGACTTTTATTCTATAATATTATATTTCATTGCATGATGATTGTCGAATCTGATAATTTGAAGTCGCGACCGCACCCTGAGCTAAAGGATTGCTGCTGTAAGTTGGCGGGCGGCTCGCGCCGCACGCTTCGCGTATAGTTGAGATACGAAACCGGGTGTTAAATCTGGTGACACTTTGTCGAGAAGCTGTCTTTGTCGGAATACGATCCTTGAGAGCTGGAGTAGGATATTTTGCTGACAATAATTTTCGCGAGGTAGAAAAGGGTGAAGCTCGTTTCCGACTCGCGAATTACCCGAAACTTGAAATTAAGCTAAAATACGGGAGGAAAAAAGTAATTGTTAGATTATTTTCGACCGTCCCAGACGCCCCGGTGCAGTAGGGGCGTCGTCCTTGTCGAGCGGAGAGAAAAAGAGACAAAGGAAGAGGAAAGGATGGTACTTCTATATATAAACCCGAGTAGGGTTGAACGCTGAACAAGAAACAGAGAGATAAAGAAAAGACGAGTTAGATCGGTGGAATTTGCGAGTGCGAGTGAGATGCCCGATTTAGATATCACGCCTGACCCCGCGGTCGCCCGACAACGTTTCCGCGGGGCAAAGCCGGCCTGAGCAGCCTGCCTCTTCCCTCCTTTGCTCCCCCTTGCTTGCTTGCTTGCCTGCTTCCTTCCTTCCTTCCTTCCTTCCGTCCTTGCTTCCGTCCTTCCTCGTTCTACACGTCTATGAATGAACCGAAACCACGTGGGGTGGTGACCTGCACGTGCTGATCTGAACCGGACCTAAAATTTAGCTAAAAACGGTTATCGATCATTTTCGTAGTGTATAGCTCCGTAAATCGTAATCGGAAGTGTGACCAGAGCTGAGAATATATGCGAAATCGGTCATTCGGATTCCCCCCGCACGTTAGATAATGTACAAAAGTAAAAATTACCGAAACGAAGAAACTCTTTATATATATTAAGGTGATTAAAAAAAAAAAAAAAAAAACGAGATTTTTTATCTCTTCCAAACAGGTTTAAAAGTTTCATTTAGGTATAAAGATACGCCTGTTCAAATTTGAGCTCTTAATATTAATATTAAGAGATGGCGCATCGCGAATTTCTATTTCCCATTTAAATAACACGGGAAAATTTGTTTTTGCTCCTACTGATTTTTATAACTAATTAACGATGCGTCGTACAGAAAATCTACAAACATATTTTTGTAGGCAATTGAATGCTCTACAAAAAAGGTCTCGTACACTTTTTTGATAAACTTAGCCATTCAAATGATATTCGAGTTCAAAGAACCACCTTTCTGACAAAAAATGTCTTTCTAAAATAAGCCTATCAAAAAAGTGCAAGAGACCTTTTTTGTAGAGCATTTAATTCTCTACAAAAATATGTTTCTAGATTTTCTGTATGACGTATCGTTATCTAATTATAAAAATCAGAAAAATCAGAAACAAATTTTCCCATTTTATTTAAATCTCAATCGCGGACCTAGGTATATCCCAAAAACAATTCTATTCTATTGTAGTACGTAACTCTTCAAACGTAAATACGACGTTATATCCGGTACACGGGTAGATTATTTACGCGGAATGTAAATACATTTTCTCAACGTTATAAACTCCTCGCTTGACTCTGCGAGGAATCAAATTACTCTTCTACTATGTAGAATATTCTGCAATATAGTATATCAAATGAATGAATAATGTTTTTCTTTTTTTTTTTCCGACCCTTCTCAAAATACTCGACGAACCTGTTTCCAAAAATCTAACGCACATATGTATGTAGTACAATACATACTTAGATATAGCATACACATAAATATCATAGACATATATTTCCTCGCTCGGTAAAATGTTCGTATAGCTAGATCGACGCGGGACGTACAAGTTCTTTAATCGACTGCGCACGAGGAGGCCTCGGCCTCCGGCAACTGCGTGGGTTTAGTCGGTGTGGCAGGAGGGCAAAAAGGGGGCATCGGCAGGTGGAGGAAGGGAAGTGACGGCGCTCTGTCGAGCGGCGGGCGAGCGGGCGGCTAGGCGCGCGGTGCGGTGGGGTGGGGGGGGGAGGAGGGAGTTGGAAGAGCTGCGGTGGGGGGACGAGGACGAGGATCCACCCGCCGGCGCCGCTGCACTGCACCGTCGGCTACTATCGCGGCAACACGCACCGCGCACACCGATTTAACGTTAAACGAGAGACGGGAAACGGGAAACGGGAAACGGAATACGTCGGACGTAATTGCGATCCTGACCTTGTTCGATCCTCGGTATCGATAGAGTGAAAATATAAATAAAAAATAAAATAAATAAAAACAAAAGAAATTGATTGATTAATTATTTTCGACCGGCTTTAATTACATCGCGAAAGACAATTCGTCGATAATAAAAAAAAAAAAAAAACAACAACAACAACGTACGAATGCATGCACACCCTGACTGGATAATATAAGGGATGAAATATCGAGCAATTAGCGGATAGTTGTTTTTGTTCTTGTTTGTTTTAGTTTGTACAAGTGACTTTTATCTGTGACTTGGCAGTGTGACTCGGGGAGACAATTTTAAGTGAATATCGTTAGCAGTGATCGATCAAGCTTGTGGTTTACCCAATTGTCAGTTTGTTACTCAAACGCTTGTTGAATTTTATGCCCATTTCAAATTACACTTATATAATTATCGCGTGATTAACGTCGAAGGACTTTCAACCGTTAACTAAAATCCGCCTCCTTTTTTCCCTAAAGATATAATTGATCTTCGGAATTCTATTATCAGTCAATTACGATATTATAATCCCTCGTTCGATATCTTGGAATAAAAATTCGCTCTGCTAACGTCGGATGGAATAAAACTGTGATAAGTATAGACAGCTGCCTAATTTTTCTTCCAGGTTTTCTCTAAGTATCGATACAGTCGAAAAGCAGCATCAACAGTGTGTATAAAATCTAAGAAAAAAAAAACAAAGAAAAGAAAAAAGAAAAACACTAAAAAATCACCCTAGGGCGTAAGATGAACGACTGTGTAGCCGGTTCGGTATCAGCTATCAATAATCTCCGCACTGCAGTACGACGTGGTAAAAGTGTTAAACGCGTTGTTGTGTAGTCGGTGTGTGCCAGGCGAATATATCGCGGGACTTGATCCTACGTCTGGATCATCTATCCCTCCTGGTACGCGATGGAGGCTGGATACTCCATGCTCAGTACCGACCTGGACGTGTGCCGGATGTTCGATCAGTATTTATACAAGGTATGTCGAAGGTTCATTCCTGCAATTGAATTCCGCTGCTCTTATGCACCTTACCCATTGTATACTATTTACGTTTTCGGTATATGTACACGGAAGTATAACGTGTATCGTCGGGGTACGAGTTTCTAATTTCTATCGATATTCATTAACGTTGAGACGGCACTTGCCTTCCTAACCTCTCTTTTATCATACTCGAAGTCGGCTCGAGTCCGTTGTGAGAGACCAGCCTTGGTAAGTTGCCAATTGAATACGTCGCGTAGTTCTCGACGCTAGTACATACAATGGTATATATATGTTATATATATATATATATATATATATATATAGATATGTGTGTATATGTGTCGGTGCGCGCGCCCGCGCGCGTGTGTGTAATACCCCGGTTCAACTGTAAAGGAAATTTGCAATTTCCTGGCTTCAGAATTAATTATTAGAATTAAAGACCCCCTCCACTTTTCTCTCCCTCCTCTCCTTTTCATCTTTTTATCTTTTCATCTCTTCATCTCGCCATCTTTCCATGTTCCTCTGATTCTCCGTTATATGACGCTGCTGCCAATAAGACTGCTGCACCGGTATACTGTAGCAGTAAAAGTAATTTAATTACGTTGGCAGAAAGTCAGAATATCTCCCGCAAGCTCTCTATCTCTCTCTCTCTCTCTCTCTCTCTTTCTCTCTCTCTTTCTCTCTCTTTGGATCTACGTGTACAGTGTACCTACACCCAACTCTCTGTGTCAGGAATACATACTATCAAACCCTGTACCTATACCTTCGCCCAAAGCTCGTACGGCACCACGTTGAAATTGAAATTCTTCTCAGTAATATTTATAACTTCAAAGCCGACCGAGGAACGCGAGTTTGTCAGCTGAAAACTGAACTGTAAGCTATACATGTCTATATATATATATATATATATATATAATCTAGAAGAGTAGATGAGAAAAATCAACTGATGAAAATGGACTTTGAAATGTATTAGGAAACAGTAAGAAAAGGAGAAAAAAATAACGAATCGACGGTATAACGGTCTTAAGAAAGTTCGGGAAATGTCTTTTCTTCTCAGCTATAATTCCGAAAGTATCAAATTTCGGAATATATGCGAGAGACGTCCGTGGTTTGACAAAAAAAAAAAAAAAAACAAAACCATAAAAAACGAAAAACCTTCTTACATTTTTCGCCTCCTCTCGCCACAAAGAAACGGCTATTGATTTTGACCGGCTCTCAGAGAAGTGCTTGTCAAATGTAAACCATCGATCGTATATATATACGTATGTACATTTGTGTCGATGTCTGGCGGTTATAGGTGTACTACGAATAACAATGAGATTGCATGACTAAATTCTTGCGATCTTATACTCGAAAATTGAACATCTAATAATCTGGAAACTGATATATATTTTATCCGATGAAAATTGAGTAGTTCAAGACTTCGAATAAGTGTCTTCTTATCGTCGTGTCTATCCGTCTGTCCGTCTATCCATCTGTGCCATCCTTCCATATCCTTCTATCTTCCCATATATACCTACCTGCACCAGCAGCCCTAGAGCCAGTGCAATATCGATTCGGCGCAGCAGAGAGGCGAGTTTTTACTCGATGTTCGGTCCCTTTACCTATACAAGCGTACGTCACAGGATAGAGACGGTAAATTTTCTGCACGTGGGTTGTACACGCCTCGTAATATTGCCTCCCTAATGCATTTCTTCAGCTTTATTTCCAGCTACCACCAACCCCTTGATACTACGACTGCTGCACTCTTTTTGTCCCCTGGTGCACGGTAGCTGGTATACCCACACCTAGTTATTCTCCATCCCTGTATCGTGTATGTATATTACGACAGTGGGTACTCCATACTCTGTATGGAGTAGATCTATGCTCTTAACAGGTCCAGGACTTTTTATTCGCTTCCTCCGGTTGGAAACAAAATGAAAAGCTTGTGTATATATACTGTATATATATATATATAGTGTAAAAAGGTGAATGGAAAGACTCCATGTATTTGAAAGGGTGCTGTATGGTAAAATAATTGAAAAGTGTATCGAGGTGTGTTTTGTATAAATTTCTACTGGGAAAGGTTCAATTATCAATTAATTACACCGGGTCGATGCATGGTCGCGAGTTTAAATATTACTGACTCACAGTTCTGAGGGAGGATATAAATAGACCCAAGAACCTACCGAGCAGATTGAAAAAGCTTTGATACGAGAAAGACCGGAGGTTCGAATTTCCGAAAGTCAAAGATCCGAGAGGCCAGACCTTCGAAACTTAAAATTCACGCATGTGTTCTTCTGGTCTTTGATAACTCCGGCTGTATTGATCGCATCGGAACCAATCCGTGGTCAAATCAATCGTCTTGAGGTTTAGCTACTTTTTGGAAAAGAAAAGTTCCAAAATCCTATCAATCACTTGTGACATCGAAGCTATCGATTGAAGCGGATGAAATGGGTTTCCGTAATGAGGGTCTTTATTAGAAAGAACTATTTTTTGTCTTCGCATCCTGAGAAATAGACCGAAATTTTCGAATTCTTGTCCCTTCGAGGGTCTGCAATTAATGCAAACTGACGAGATATAAAAAAAAAAACTAAATTATGGTGAACAATGTAGGTATATGGGTGATTTATAACAAGAAATATGCCTATATAGGTAACTTCAATTGAAAAAAATGTAAATCCTAAAAGATTTATGCTTTGCAAAAGCAAGAATATATATATATATTGTATCTCTGACGGTATATATAATACACGCATATAAGTACATAGGCGCACACACACACACACACACGTATATATGTATACACATGTATGCATATATATATCTATGTACACGAACGACGGATAAATCAGTGCAAACAGATAAAGATAACAGATGTGTGGTAATAAATAACACGATCCACCTATCGTCCAATGTTCCTATATATACAGGTTGGTGATATATAGAAACATGCATATGTATGGATAGGTGTATACATATACATAGTTATACCTACCTGCTACCTACGCCTCTCCCTATCTCATATCTCGCGTACATCACTCACGCGGACTCTGACTGTGGGCCGATTCGTTACGTATATGTATAGGTACCGCAGTTAGATAACGCGAAAAACTTTTCTATTCTATATCTTTGCCATTCATGAATTTTGATACTTGGTCGGTTTTTTTTTTTTTTTTTTTTTTTTTTTTGTTTTTTAATTTTCATCGAGGAGTAAAATTTCATTATCGGGAATCAAAATCCGTTCTATCTACTTGCGGTGGGTGCGACACGGAATGCATCTACGCCACGTTTTATTCCATCGCTAAAAGAATGTCGGAACAATAAAAAAACGCGATAGAGAAAGAGAGAGAGAGAGAGAGAGAGAGAGAGAGAGAGAAAGTAGTAGAAAACGAAACAGAACCAAAAGAGGAAAAAGAAAAAGTCGGGGATATATATTACTTTCCGAAAAGTTTTTATTATGATTAAATCTCGAAATTCATTTCAACTTTTGCCTCCGAAGAAATGTAGTTTGAGGAAGAGCGAGAGACCCGCTTTTCCAACTTTTCCGGAGAAGAGGAGATACCCTAGCTACTACCTGCCACCGAGTATAACTTGTTCGACGAATTTATTTCGCTACGCATCTTCCGCATTTGTTCATTTCTTTTTTTTTTTTTTGTTCTACCTCTTTCTTTTTCAACCGGAAAAAAATTCTCGAGATTTTATACCTTTACTCTCTATCGTCTTCTTTTTCCTTAATCATATGGAAAACTATACATAAATATATCATATAGTATTTCAACAGAATGGAAGTTCTTTTCCTTTTTTTTTTCTTTCCCATGAACCAGAAGATTTCTCTTGAAACTTGGCTGTTATTTTGACGAGAACCATGTAAATTTTGCGAACGTATACATATAGTATAGGTATACGGCATTAAAGCGTAGAAAATTTGTGATAAAAGAAAACAAGACGATATACATGCATAGGTATATAGGTATACATATACCAGTCTCTATCGAACCGAACGGTATAGATAAAGTTCCATGAATTCCCACGATGGAAGTCGTATAACATTCCGGACTGATATTAACCCAGATTACGCAAAACCTGCATCTCGAGACTCGAGAGTCGCAACTGTTTAACAAGAAAGTCCAATTAGTTTGCGCGAGGGGATATTTATGAGAGCATCTGTCACTGTTACGAATGGCATGATCTAGATGCAGAGATTCCAGGTATATGTATAATGTATATATAGGTATATACATATACCTATAATCGACGAGATTTTTCCCATACCCGGGAGAGACCGGAGCAAATTTTTTCTTTTCCTCGAAAATCTTTTTGAACTTTTGAAAAAAAAAAAAAAAAAAAAAAAAACACACTTTCGATGAAGAGGGACTTGTCTTGGATTTGTTTGATCAATATTAAGCTGAGAGTGCCCACTTGGCCCCGGTCCCTGACCATATAGGTATATACGTATGTTACTCGCTGATCGATAATTCGTAAAGCAGATAAGAATTGTAGATGTGAAAAATCCCATTAATTGAGAAAAATCGTAAATTTTTGATAAGTAAAGAATATACTCGCGCCGGAGATATGATTGTGTGGCTCGTTCTCGACTTGGAAACTCTGGTCGGGTACTATATCTACCAGAGAACCACATATAACGTAGTAGGTATACTTTACGGTGATATATGGTTGTAAGTTTGAAACTTTGTCAGTCCTGCATTAAACTTTGCCAAACTATTTCTCTGCTAGAACCTAGCCGAAGAAAATCAGAGCGCTAGCAACGAATTACGGCGACTACGGTATATAGTTCGGCGCGAGAGATGAATAAAAAGCTTTAAATATCGGTGCGAAATCGTCCAGAAATATACCCAAGAGATATTTACCTGACCAACCATATACGTGCGTGTCTACACGCGCACACGCATACACACATTTATATAAAATGATATATTTATTCTCGAAAAGATTCAATATTCGCATACAGAAAAAATTCTACGTCACACTCTCCTCCTGTTCATTTTAATCAGGTTTGCTGAAAAAAAAAGTTGATTTTTAACTCAAAGGTTATCATTTTGAATCCGTGAATAGAAAATTGGTCATGTTTCTCCGTGTATACCTATATATATGTATTCGCAATTAACGAAATTACTGTTTCAAACCGTGCGACGCGTCAAGCATTTACTATATCTGTGAAAGGTGACCGCGCGCTGGATCGGGGCGAGGACCAATATTTGGATTTGTAATTAGGGTAAAATAATGAAGCGTACGTTGACTCGCGATTTGCTCACTCGATGATCGCCTCGTTCCACCAAATCGACGGTTAGCACACACTACGCTACGCTTGCTCATCGAATTCATTATTAACTCATCTCGGACTGCAAATGGCGATCCCGCTGTATTTCTCTCTTTGCACCGAATTCCGAATGATGACACTTGTTGCTCGATGACCCGGCAGAAATTCCGCATACTCTATTTTATACACCGATCAAATCGCGAGTCGTATATATAGGTATACGAAAAGCGTGAAATTTTTCATCGAGTAATAATAAAAATTTGCAAAAAGTATCTCAGCCAAGTTTCTGCATTCCTGAAAATAATCCGATTTAATCTAACTCGCGGAAATCATTGAAGAATCAAAATTCAAATATTGATGAATGAAAAAACAATTTTTCCGTAACGACTGAGTCATCTGCGTTTGTATCAAATCGCGTCTAAATTCCACGGCGGGTTATTTTTCGATAAAATTCAGTGAATTTTTCCTCCTGGTCTTCCTTCCGTATATATACGTCTATTATAGACTTGTAACAAGCTCTACACATACATATACATATACATATGCATATACATAGTATATATACGCAAAGCTCTACAGGGGTGAATTTCGGAGCCAGTATAGGTACTGACCGGGGGTTGTTATAGCGGTGTGCCGCCAACATTGGTGCGAGGTGGCCGACTGCCCGCTGACAAAATCACGAGAGGGTGGAGGAGGGGGGGGGGGGGGGGGCCCACTTGTTGAGCCAGGATGATCGCGGTGGTGAAACGATTCTGGATTCCCCGTCGAGTCCACCAGCTAATGTGTAAAGTTACCAAGAGCGCATCAGTATAGTCGGCACGTGCGGTATGGATACACACATGCATGTATAATATATATACACACGCACGCACGCAAACACATACGCATATATAGGTATACTCGAATAGGTACTATACATAAATGCAGAAATCGTAGAATCTGCAATGAAAATTTGTACGTTGGTTCATACAGGCATAGGATATACATGCACGTATACCTATATTACTATAAGTTTCTTAAAACCATCCGTAAGTTGAAAAATCCGAGTTGAAAATATATCCGCGACGCGACAGTTGGCTACCTCATACATGCCTGTATGCCATATGGTATTTCGAAGAAGCATGGAAGGTCGATTATACCAGTCTGTGTTTTCAAGGACGTAGATTTTGACTAAATTTATAATTTTTCTCTCACTCCGATCATGCTCGTAGGTATATATATTCGTCCTGCAATAGCTGATGTATACAAGGCGCCGTCGTGGTATATTTGAGGCAACCGTGTCTCTTAGACACCTGGTCTTTTCCTCAAGGTTAATTAATTCCGTGCGGTATATATATATACGACGAGTAGATAGATATCTCATGAAGTATAATCGCTGCATATCCGTCTCTAACGGTATTATTACCGAGGTAGGTTAGCTTTATTGGGAGGAAATGAGAGGGATATATAATATAAGTATTTTATGGGTAACAGGTGCAGTCGTGTAGTCGTGCAGTTGTGCTAAGTATAAAATCCCGATTTTTGTCATTTCGGTTTGTTAGAGCAATTATTTAGTCGTATAAGTGTGATTGGAAATTGCCGTCCAACTTCCTTATAGTATAGGTAAATGTGTGTAGTTGGCTCTTATGGTTTGAAATTTGTTCTTAGAATGGATATCTAGATTCTTGTTATAGTCGATAGATATATTTCATGCATAATAAATAAACTGCGGCTGGTGCGCTTGAAGAGGGGGTGTATCACAGTGCGAATATCCGACCGACTTTGACCACTAATTTCGCGATATAAACCCGAAGAGAGTTCAATCAACATCAATCAGCTCGCATTGCGGCGGAGTTGAAATCCCCGCAATTGGCATTAACGCACACTTATACCTACACGCATGTATGTGTGTATACCGAGGTACTATCCTAAACTATGTTATATTATAATATATATATATATGAATAGTAGTTTGAGCGGGGAATATTTTCAGGGTAGATTCCTCGCGAAATTCTAAGACTAAATTATCTTTATCAAAATCCCGATGACAATCCGAATTTTCGGTGAAAGAAATTTAGTCTCAGATTTCAGCGAGGAATCTACCCTAAAATGTACATACACCGTTTAAACGGAATCACTAAACTGTATCTATACGATGGATTCAATTGTTTTATTTTATATTCGCATACATATATACATAAACGGATAATAATATGTATATGTTTTATTTTATATTCGCTGTGTATAGATTGTATAAGATGAAGTGGAGAAAACTTGACGTTTCATTAATTAGGTGTTAGAAAGTTATACTCTTTAGAACTTGATATAGTACTCGATCGTCTAACGTATATAGCCGACTGGTTAGCAACTATATTGCAGACAGGTATATATAGGTATACGCATAATTGTTATTGGTTATCAGAAACTAATGGGAATAGTGGCAGTTGCAATCTAGCAAGCAATTTCTTGCCTGTGGTACGTGATAATACGTATGTGTGTGTGTGTTTGTGTAGACAGGTACTAGGTATGCACATATCTACGCAGTATCTATACCCGGTTATCTCAGCTTTTCTAACGCTCTCATTTCATTTTCTGTATATAGTTGTTTTTTTTTGGTTTTTTTTTCTTTGTTTTTTTCTTTTTTGTTCTACTTTTCTGAATAAATTAGCGTCGTATTAACATACGAAACTAGATTTCGCTCTAATCTACGTGCATCGATCCGTGACGCGTTTCCGGACCCCGCATGATACTAAATAAAAATCCCTGCCTATATGTTTGTCATCACTATATTATTATTTTCATGACAAATGTCATAAAAAGTTGAAGGAAAAAATACTGATCAATTGACGAAATATTCCATCCGTCATTTCCCTGATGGAATAAAAATGTTGTACAACTATAATTGATACTAGATCAACATGAAATTAGATATTACCTCGGATAATCGTAACTGTATTATACTCAGCGTGAAAAATCGCGGTTCACGCACACATACACGCTTAGTTTCCCTTTTAACGGTGGATCTCATTCACCGGTAGATATAAATTATGAGTATTTCTCTAATTACAGTTCCGTGTTGTTTCTAATGAAACGTTCAATCAAATCTCTTCTATACTTTATACTCTGGTCTACGACTGCGGGTCTATAAAAAGGAGGGGCGGGGGGGGGGGGGGGGGGGGGGGGGGGGGGGAATGAGCGGAGAGGGAAAGGACCTATAATTACCCAGGAATAAATATCTCCGGATCGAGTCAGTCGATATAATAAGTAATAAATAATAACCTCAGGCTGTAGTATACAGGAGTGAAGAGAATTATTGATTGAAGTCTTTGCTGTATAGCGTAATATTATAGAAAGGTGATAAAAATCGTTGAAAATTTTCAAGTCAATCGATCAGAAATTTTATTCTATTGCCAGTTTCTTGTTTATCTTTTCGATTTTATAAGTAAAAATAGACAAAAATTAGAAAACAATTAATTAGCGCTGCAGCGATAGTGCAGGGCACTTGTAGGTGTATTTTTTTGTTTTTTATTTTATTTTTTCTTTCCCATGAATATACGAGACTTGAAATATTTGTTCAAAGAATACGTGTGAAGCTACACGTGGAAGGACATTTCCGACATATGCGATTATGAATAGGCAGGATATAATATTTATTATACCCATGTCATATTATAATAAAGTATATATATGTAATCGAAAACGAAATGAAAAGGAAAGAAATTTGAATAAAAATACCGGGTTGTTATAGACGGGGTTAATTCACCTACTATATGTACGGATTATTCAATAGAATATTAATACCACCGTTCTCCGATACATGTATCTGATGTCCTTCTAATTATCACTCATTATCTAACCACAGGTTGTTGAAGTTTTGACCATCAAGCTCTAACTATTTATGCAAATTATTGGGTAGCCTGGCAACTTTGGTAACATACATATGTTATTTTATACATATACATATAGGCATGTAAAGGTGTATCCTACATATTTAATTAGAATCCCGATATAGAGTACACCGCCGGATAACTGATATTATATCGTCAGGTTAATTTTTTGATTCTATTCATGCTTGTTAATTACGATGAATTTGATATGTTTTTAACGATATTCATATTCTGCATGAAATATATATATATATATATATATATATATATATATATATATATATATATGGGTGTGCGTGTGCGTATACATATTTATACCTAATCTTGTTACTATATTGACGACCTGTAATAGCCTTTGATTGACGTCTGTAAAGCGATAGGACTAATTGCAATACACAGAAAGAGAGAGATAGATAGATAGATATATTTATTTATTTATTTATTTATTTATGTCCATGGCAATGTTATAGATAATACAGAGTCACAGAGCATTACAAATGGAGTTACTCTGTGACTTTAAAAAAAAAGATCATGATACATGAGTACTTAAGAGTAAGAGTAAGAATTAAAGCTAGAAATTAGCCAGTACCTAACGGAAAGAGCCCGAGAAAAAGACAGAGAGAGAGAGAGAGAGAGAGAGAGATTAATTCGACATTTATAACGATTAGAAGATTACTTTTTTATTATCTTTGAATATAA
Organism: Tenthredo amoena; assembly: GCA_963966615.1. Taxonomy (NCBI): domain Eukaryota; kingdom Metazoa; phylum Arthropoda; class Insecta; order Hymenoptera; family Tenthredinidae; genus Tenthredo; species Tenthredo amoena. Next base: position 1,492,054 of record OZ016492.1, on the reverse strand, counting down.
ATTAAATAACTTATGAATCGAAGTCAAATGATGATGATAATAACTTGTTTCAATGAACTCTGATAGCAGATTTAAAAAGATAAGAAAAGAGGAGTAGAAACTGTACCTAATAATTGTCGAAATCTGATCGATTGAAGAACTGCCTTAATAATACGAATGTTTCGCGAAGACCAAATCCTCCGTTTCGTATTCGCGCAGAGGTATATACGGGATCTGAAAATTTTATCGAGCAACTTCATTGAAATTCATTACGCACCATTGTCCTAGTATTGTTCAAGAGCGATAAACTTCTATCCATCCCCCGTATACTCGGCATACTAATTTATACTCCTAACATTTTGCTATACACGTATAGAGGTGTATATACCCTGCAATACCTCGTAATGTCGTCTCATGATTCACAGCATGTTTATGCAATGTATATATATCTATATATGGATGTATAGTGTATAGATACATGCCCGTCGATTATCCCGAGATTCTACATAGCCGATTTAAAAAACCTTGTAACGAAGAACACGGAAGGTTCAGAATTCCGAAAGTTGAAGTTTCGAAGTGCCGTACGTCCGAAACTTGGAATTCGCGCATGTATTCGTCCAGTGTTCAATAACTCGGGTTGTATCGATCGTTTCGAAACCGATAAGCGGTCAAGTTAATCGTCTTGAGATTTACTTTGTGTCAAAAAAAGTTTCCAATATATATACATATATATATATATATATATATATATATATATATATATATAGCCGCGGTAGAAAACGTTTCTCGCACGCGACACGCGGGGGTTCCTCTAAATTCTATCTACCAATGCAACCCTTGTGCGTGTGCGTGTGTCTGTCTGCCTTTGTACGTATTCATTTACACCTTATAACGACTGACGTTCGTGTCGAGGGGATTCCCCGGCGTGACGTAATATCTGCGAACGCGACGCGACCCAACGAAACGGAACGGAACGGAACGGAACGGAACGGAACGGAACGGAACGGAACGGAACGGAACGGAAGGAACGGTCGGGCGATAGGGTCGGTATACTCGAGGCGGCACGCGACTTTCATTCCCGGTTCACTGCGAGAGAGAAGTGAATATAGTATCACGTTTTCGTCAAACGATTTGATGAGTGTAGGTGTATACGAGATGAAGATGTTTCGTTATTTCAGGTCTTTGTTCCCTTTCTTTCCTGTTTTTTTTTTTTTTTTTTTTTTTTTCGATTTTTTTTCGCTATCCAATTAGTTTCAGATTATACGACAAGAGTAAAATACCGTAACTCACAATGTTTCAACTGACTACTTTCTATTTCGTCTTTGTCGCTTAATTCTCAAACTTTACCGACCCGCGGGCTATTCCTGAAACTTAATAATGGCCTCTGTCGTAAAGATAAAAAATTCAATGTCCAATGGTCTCGTTCTAATACACGACATCCGGTCATAAAGATAAATCCACGCAAACGGTCGTAGTACGCGTGTGCGTATGTGTGTGATCCAATATAATATACCAATTAATTTCTTCCTGGAACGATCATACATGTACCCCTACTTATCGCTTACATGCTTTTACATTAATTCTCAAATCATTTTATTTCCTCGCTGTCTACATTTCGGACATTTTTTTTATATTCAAATTGAAGGGAATGAAAAACAGCCTTTTGCCTCAACTCGGCCAACATGTAGGCATAGATCGTATACAGAGTCGAGGAAACGTCGAACACGCGGTAGTCATTCGATTCCATATGAAGGGTTCAGGGAAAGAATGATCCAAGTCACTTGAGGAGGAATTTCAGAAAACCCAACTTTTAACTTGAAAACCTTTTCTTTTTTATATATATATAGAATAGACATATATCCAAATGATGTCTGAAATAAAATCATCACCTTGTCGTATACATCTTCGTTCGAAAATTTGTAAAATCGAGCAAAGTCAAAGACTCGGATCGTTTTTAATTTTTCCGGTGTGGACTTTGATCAATGTTGAGTTTTATTCCGAAAAAAGAAATTCTTTTCTTCGGGACTCGGAACGTTATTAGCCTTTTACCGACTCTGGCTGGGTAAGCCTATATATAGACATGCATCTATATATTATAATGCCCTAGTGTTACAATAATTGCTTTCAATAATACAAGTAGGTATCTAATTATCTATCAAGAGTTCTAATACTGTAATAAAAGTTAATTGGCATCATGACCCTAATTCGGCGATAAACAAATGAGCGGCTCGCGACCATGACCGTGTTTTATTAGTTTTAATAGAGACAACCGCGGTTAGAGCTGATCCCGGTTAAGTGCAATTACCGTATAGTTCTCACTCTATATGAAAGAAAATTATTAAACTATCATTTGAATAAATAATGTTTATACTTAGGTAGAGTTCAAACTTACGTATCTTCGTAGATATTTAAATAGAATTTAGTATTCGGTAACTTGTACGAAAATTATTTGCAATTATGGGCTTCCCGCCGCACCTGTCTTTGGAAACCTGTAAATCTGTGGACAGTTTTTCATGTTCAAAGTTGAAAAATAAACAAAATACATACCATACACGTATACCTATATACTATATGGAATCATATCTTTGGGTGAGGTAAAAAGAAAGAAAAGGAGAAAAAAAAAAAAAAAAAAAACAGGGTCGAACCTGTCTCCACAGCTTCTATCAATCTAAAGGGACATTATACGTCCCTTCGTATATACGACCCCTCTCCTCACCTCGACGATAACATTGAGCCAACATCGCGGGTATTAATCATCTTTGTAAAAGTGACGCGACGTATATGTATACACACACACACACACACACACGCACACACACACATATATATAGACCGACTTTTCCCCCCGTAACGATTTTCTTGTAAAGTATAACTCAGCTCCTGTATTATTAAATATATACCCGCGGGGTATTTATTTCGTATTCTTCACCTCGATATTCCTCTATATGTCTTCCTTCCCTTCTCTCTCTCTTCGACCGCAATCGGTTACATACGTATAACGTGATAATGAAAAGAAAATGCCAAAAGAAAATCGACAACCGTAAATGATACCACCAAGTTTCAAATTTGAATACTACCGACTCACAGTTTTGAGAAATAGTATATCACCGAAGATCCGGATAGCCGATTTCACAAATTTTGAAACGATGAACACAAGAGGTCTTCAAAATTCCGAAAGCTAAAGTTCCGAAGAACTAATAAAGCTCCGAAACTTGAAATTCACACCTCTGTATTCGTTCCGCGTTCGATAACTCGGGTTGTAGGTATTGATCCTATCGGTATTAAACAGTGATAAAATTAATCGTCTCGAGATTTACTTTTCGGAATGAAAACTTCCAAATTCCTATCAATTATTCATGACGTCGCGTCGTGGAGTTAACGATTGAAGTATATAAAATGGCTTTCCATAAAGAGCTGGTCACGATTACAATGAACCAATTCTTTGTCTTCACATATCCTGAAAAAAATAGTCCGAAATTTGTACATTTCTCGACTTAGATTTATTTTCATTTTCAAACAAAGTCCGCCGATCCGAAGCTATGGAATTGATTTAAAACTCGACTCGACTTTGTATTACAAAATCTACAGTGTGAGTTTGGTAACGTGTAAGTTTCTTAAGAATTCAATTCCAATGGACCATTGTAACATATTATCTACAAGTTATAGTATATACCTATACGCCAGGCTCGCGGTGTGAAGTCATACATCATATACTACCGCAGGCTCGTGCGTGCCCCCCCCCCCCCCCCTCCTCCCCCTCCTCCCCCCTTCCATATACCGTCTCTATCCTCACCACGACATAAGAGTTGAATGGCCTCGAGACTGAGGGACTCAGGTGCACTTGGCAGGTGCGCACAGATTTGCTTCAACTACTTGGTTATTCACACAGTGACAATGTCTCTATACTTATACCTACATATATCGCGACAAGCACTGCAGCAGGTTACGATAACTCATAGACACATCAGTAGATCGTTATATACCTATTACACTAGTTTCAAATTACAAAGAAGAATGATTTTTTTTTTGGTTTTTTTTTTCAATATTCCTTTTTATCACCGATTAACTTATCTATAAATGCGTGATCGTTACATTTCCTCATTACGCATAAAAACTATAATCAAATTTCTCGTTTGTTTATTCATATTATCTTATTCGCTGATGAGATGAGTGAAAAACGAGTGAAGAAAGAGAAGAAGAAGAAAAAAAATATAAACAACAACAACAACAACAACAACAACAACAACGTACTCAGGTAGTTTAGTGTTTAAAGGAGGGAAGTATTTACGCGTGACATTCCTCGAGGCAGGCGTCTCGCGAGAGGGACTTCGGTACTATTCTCTTTCCTTTTCCTTTTCTCTCTTATACTCTCTTAACAACGAACAAGCACGTGTAATTTATTTGTAAAGTGGTTAATGGTGAGACGAGGTACAACGCTGCAATGCAAACGCCATGCCGTGGCACGGCGTGGTATGGCATGGCATAGCATGGCGGTCGAGACGCATCTTACGGGTCCACGAATGGCCGCGAGGGCTGATTAAGACGCTTCCATTAGCTTACAATCTTTCGGTAATGGTTTGTAATTTATACCAGAACCCAGAATAGTTTCGATTCGTTTCTCGATCCTCGTATTCTACCTGAGTAGTTATACGTACTGTATATATATATATATATATATCATATACCTATAGGTATACCTGCGTGAATACCGCACTGATGCACGGTACTGTACTGTGTTTCATTGCACACACCCGTACTTACAGATCGCGTACTAAACTCCGTTATTATTTATAATCAAAGGTTTAAATTTACGTAATGATAACCAATTACGAAATTCTAATCGATAACTGGAATCGAGAGGTATGTGGCTCGTGGTCAAGCTCGAGTCAATCGTACCTTGGAGGAAATGAAAATCGTGAAATGAAAAACGTTTAGAAAGTTTTTTCACCGATCGATGTAACAGTTTATACAGGGATCGTGGGGTTTACGGATATATTCGGAATCGGTAGAGAATTATAAATATTATACAGACGAGAATGGACCGACTTCGGAACGACGACCACCCCGCACGTCATAGAATATAGAATGACTCTCTTCGCCCAGTCGTCCTTTGCGGTTCGCATTTTTGTCTGGGTATTTGAAACATCCGACAACAACGAACTCACATGTATATATGCGGTACAATGCCGGATTCAGTATTGGCGTATGCTGCAGGAAGCATCGAGAACAAGTATAAAGGAAAAACTGAGATTCCCGCGTAGGTATGAATATTATCTTTCCTTTGATACCTATATACAATATACATGCACCTGTTATTTATATGCTTTGAATCCTGAACAAAAATAAATTAATTTTTCATATTATTTATCCATGCAACCGAGGGGAAGAAACTCTTTTACATAACTTATACAGCATTTATATACGAGTCCCGATGAACCATACTCGCGCGATACTATTCCATCAAATTTGAAAATCGTCCCAATATATAATTCAACGTGCGAAATTTCGAATTTGAATTTAGAAAGGGTGTTTCCACGAACGTCTATATGTATATGACCGATTTGGAGAACTTTCAAAATTCCGGCAGCTCAATTGATCCGAGAGGCCAAGACTCCGAGGCTTGAAATTCACGCACGCATGCATTCGTTCGGCGTTCGATAACTCGGTCTGTATCAATCGTATCGAAACCAATAAGTGGTGAAATTAATCGTCTCGAGATCATTTTCGAAATTTTATCGATTATTCATGACATCGCGAAATCAAAGACCGACGTGGATAAAATATGGGCTTTCGTAGAGAAGGTCTCGATTGGACTTTTAGAAATTTCAATCCTCTGAACTTGAACTTTTCTGAAAATACAAAATCGTCTTAAACGAATTCGGAATTTTTTTTTAAAATTCGGAACTTCGACTTTGCCCCGCTGATGCTGCCACAGGTGTAACCGTATCGTATACAGCCAGCCCTTCATACCACAATAAAATATTTTTGAAAAGGATGCTACTTACGCCACTGGACACCATGTCGATTCATGTTGCCAGACCGGATTCCTGACTACCAAGGTCACTCCTTCACCACCAACCGTCCTCATTGTTGTACGTCGGCTACAACGGCGTCGGGCAAGCCATTGCTAACCAAGTATATAGACATCCTCGGTAATACGTCCCAACGCCGGATTTCAGCCCTTGTTTCTTATTTTCTGGTACTATCGATAAGATTTTTTTTTTTTCTTTTGTTTCTTTCAATTTTTGGGTGAATTATTTTACCCCATGTCAATGATTTTATCCTCCTAGCTGGTATTCGATAAGATATAGGTATATACCTTTGAAAATTTTGGGGAAAAGATGAGGACAATGCCGTGTATATATTGGACTGTGATAAGAGCCTAGATACATCTAGCTAAGCGAAAGGGACCACGGGCATAAATATCGTTGATATCGTTTTCCATCCGGTTGAGATATCGACTTCCGGTTAAACTCGGGTATGGAAAGTCGAAGCTGGTCATACTGTAATAAGAATTGCGCAACCGGTGATATATGTCTAGTGCGATAATGCGCGATTGAGGACAAAAGTAGAACAAGACAGAAAAGACTTCCTGCTTTTAGATATACAACGAGCTGAGCCAATGTGTATCTGTACTACTATATTCGTACGAATATAACTATAGACAGATAATTTTTTATTTTCTTATTCCTTATTTTCAAAATTCTTTTATATTATAGGTACCATTTTCTCAGATATTCTCACTTCCATATACGTATAGGTATATATACACATGTATTCTAGATAATTGATGAAAAGTAATAAAAAGAAGACAGAAAATCTCACGCTGCAGCGACAGCACTATAGTATATGTGTATATATATATATACACCATATACAGCAACCACCAGTCACCGTTTCAATGCAATTAACTGATTAAAAACCATCCGTAATTGAATGAAAATACAATTTTACATTATTTGGAGGACCTTCAATAGCCGGTATGACGGCAGTGGTGGTGGCGGTGGCTGACATGAGAGAAAATGAAGGATAATTAATATCGAACGAGGAATTAAGCGATTCAAAATTCAATTATACGTTCCTCTCTTATATATACCTATATCTTTTCTCTCAACGCGATTTCCTCCTCGCCAAGTTTTTGGCATAATTACAATAAATTATCCATAATAGTTACGTTATACATACTACATCATAATACCGGGGGCCGGGTTCAAGTCTCGAACTGTCAAAATTCCGAATGGTCAGAATGCAGATAGCTAAAAACTTGGAAAGTCCAGACCAGACCCCCGAAACTCAAGAAATACGAAAATTTCAACCATTTCTCAGGATCTGAAGACAAAGCGAAATAGTTTTATCTACTTCAATCGACGACTTCGCGATGTCATAAATAATCGATACGATTTTCAAAACTATTTTTTCCCAAAAAGTAAATCTCAAGACGATTAATATTTCACCGCTTATTGGTTTCGATACGATCGATACAGACCGAGTTATCGAACACTGAACGAATACACGCGTGAATTTCAATGTTCCGGAGATTTCCCTCTTCTGATCTTTAGCTCTCGGAATTTTGAACCCCTGTTGTTCATTCGGTAATTTTCGCGTTTGTATAGTTAGAATGAGGTAGAAAACCGCGAACCGAATAGCCTTTCCCCCCACCCTCCCTCCCCGTATTAGCGGTATATCTTCAGCACGATTTACAAGCGGTGCAGGCTTGTTAAGCAAAGCCTTTTTCATCAAGAAACAAGCCGACGTTTGAGCATCCGTTTCTTACTCGAGTATATAGGCGGATATATAGGAGTCGCGTGCGAGGCGGTGGTTTCGCGGTTGAATCCCTCAGGATTTTGCTCGGTAGTAAGTCAGGAGTAGCTTGGTATCAAACAGTCGTCAGTCTATCCGCTGCTCTATATAGCTGCGAATTTTTTATTTTTTCTTGGTTCTCACACACAAAAAAAAGAAACGAAAAAAAGAACTCTAAATTTTATATTCCGTGAGTTTTTTTTTTTTTTTTTTTTTCGTTTTTTTTTCGTTTCTTTTTTTCTTCTTCTTCTGCACGCGGAGAACTGGACTATGAAAAAAGTCTGAAGAATGAACGAATGAATGAATGAATAAATAAATAAATATGAGTCAATTAAATATGGGCCGAAAGTTTGTGTGCAGAAATAAATTTGGTATAAAAAGATTCGACGTGTATATTTACTCGGATTTTTTTTTTATTTTTTTTACTTCTACTATTAACGCGTTATAATAACAGAACCGTGAGGCTGACGCGCGTATTTACATTGCATAATTAAAAATACCGTGTAGGTAGTCAGAATTTGTTTTAGCTATACGAACCGCGAACGTGGCGCGGGTGCCGAATCTGCAAATTTTTCATACATACAAATAGTCATAATAATATAATGTAAAATTTCATAATCAGTATATGCCTTCTTACTTATACCTATAGACCTACGTATACCTACATATTTCTTCGACGAAAGACACCCAACGTCGAATATCCGCTTATCTCGTTTCATTGTTCAATTTATTTGACTTTTTGATAATGAAAATCGTATTTATACAAACTCTAATTAAACCTTGCGGAAATTTATAAGTTTAACGAATAACACAAGTATATCCATACATATACATATATTAGACCGGTCGTTAAAAATTAACAATTTTGGAACTCAAATGAATAAAATTTCGAAATAATTTTTATTTAATGTCGTCGAAGAAGTGTAATTTTTACAGACCAGTCTGATATAGGTATATACTAACCACGGATGAGATTCGCAAGAAAATAAAAAAAAAGCCTCGAAGATTAAGGCGAACGATATAACAATGAGAAATTATTACGGGTGTGTCTTAACGTTGATCGCGATGACGAAATTCGATTTATCCGAGTCACAGAACAGCGCGGAACAACGCCGTGATACTATCGAATCGAACGATCATCGACGACGGGGGAACCGACTGCGAATATTATTAGCAGAAGAGCAATTTATTGCAACGTAAAACTATATGGGTAAATTATTTTTATTCTTTTATCGTATAATATTGTTGATAATTCGAATTTTAATCGACGGCGAACTACTACAGGGGTTCGAATAAAACGAGTCTATATAGATGAATAGGTATATCGGGTGAATAAAACGACCGTTGAAATGGTTTTTTTTTTCTTTTTTTTTTTCTTTTTTTTTTCAATTCGTATAAACTAGTTACTGCGATTATGAGATACGTGGCCTAGGTATGTATGTATACGTATAGGTACAGCATAAGTAATCGAGGTGTTTGTTATCTGTCGATCGTAAATTAACTGGCACAGTAATAAAACGCTTTTTAAAATACGAAAACTTATATATATATATATATATATATATATATATATATATATATATATATATATTTAGAAAGAGTCTGCGCGATACGCGTATATATGCACACACGCACTTGCGCACACACCTATCTACCTAAAGTACCCATACCTACATGCCTAACGCGATAAAAGTTACGAAAATTGTTGATTTTCGGGTCAGGGTGAGGCGGCAAAGCGTTTTAAAAATAATACGTAGAGTACAAATACGAAGATAAAGATTTTTCGGAATAATCAATACTTCAAAATACCGTTCTGATTCTGATTTATTTTACGCAAAGCTCCAGATATGTATAGAATTTATTCTTTCTTCATACTTCGTTCTGTTGGTTGAATAAAAAAAAAGTTCGATATTAGCAAACAACGATCGGTTCCGCATCGCCGCAGCTCGACTCATTGTTCAGTATATATATATATATATCTGAAAACGGACAGAACATTGATTTCGTCCGAACGAAAGAAAGTCAACGTTTGGCGATAATTATTAATTATAATCGTGTCACGGCGCGGCGTAGCGGTTTACTTCCTGTTACCTATACTATATAGACAGCTATTGGCAAAAAGAAAATACCGCGGAGGTAGGTATTTTGTCGACGGTTCTAAAATCGCTCGTTACAAGTATCATGGGTAAAGAAAATATGGTCTGCTGTATAATATTTTATACATATATATATATATATCATACCAGGATTGTAAAACAAGCTTGCGGACCGTTTAGTTTCGTAATTTACGATGTCAGCGAGGTGCCGGGTACTAGTGACTGGTGTAAAAAATAATCTCGCTACGTCACTCCCGTTTAATTCCGGTTATATATATATGTATATAATAGGCTCTGAAATCTAGAACAGTATTTTTCACGTACCTAATACAAAAGTTTAGTTTTTTTTTTTTTTTTTTTTTGTCTTGCGCGTCAACGACTAGAAATATTGGTCTAATTAATCCGGGAATTTAATGCCTATAGTTGAGGTTTAAGGTATGCTTTCGAAATTTACGAGTTGGGATGCTGCAAGTCTTGAAAACCAAAGGATGAAAGTGGAAAACAAGGGAATAAAGCTTAACGGGGAACCGAGTGGAGTCCTTCTTCTCTTCCTCTTCTTCTTCTTCTTCTTCTTCTTCTTCTACTACTTCGTAGCTATTCTCAACTTTGAACACACTCGCTTGCTTCGCTATAGTATAATACAATGGCCAGAGGAAACTTTCCTACGAACTAAACAAGTTCATTTAACTTACCTACCTCCGACTAACACTGCGATGCACTCATCTCACTCACTTCTGTTCTACCTTGGAAAATAGATTTCTACACACGTTTGCAGCCATATACTATATGTATGACTCCTCCGTATGCAATAGGAGAACTTTGGACCATACAAAGACGATACGACATACAGTACGGTGTGTGTGTGTGTGTGTGTGTGTGTATAGGTATATACAGACCCACACCTTATATATATATATATATATCTGCAATAACTGCACGAAGTTTTGCAAAACTTTAACAAAGGATTAACGACTATTGCGGAATTTCTCGAGTCATGTATATAGCTACGAAGTACTACTACTTTTATAGCGAGTAGAAATATTCCAAGTCAAGATTGGACGTGAACCGTGTAATTCCGATCGAATTAATGAAATCATTCGGAGTTCGAAAATGATTGCGAAGTGATCGAAGATTAAATTTCGATCAATTAACGAATAGCAGATACATATAGGTAACTCTTGTTTATATATCTATACATATACATAATTGAATACACGAGAGTTCCATAATACGGGTACATACGTATACTATATATATATAAATTTCTATATCGTTAGCGATCTCTTCTATGCATGCATGAGTTGATAAATGATTCTGTGGAGTGTCCTGCAGCCTGTTAACTGTCGTTGATAATCAACAGATCTATAAGACATCAGAGAGAAATCTCAAGGCTGGATGAAAGGTAGCAATAGTCGACCCTCTCTTTTTACAACTCGAATCCTGCTGCAGTTTTAATACTGAAACTATGTAAGACTCTCCTACTCTCGATCTTGTATATATACCTATTTCGTTTGGCAAGAAATCGAGACAACGATCTTACATTAGCATTACCAACGGTGTTGGTTATACTCCTACCGAACACTCCCATTTTCACCGTAACAACTATAAAACCGATCAAAAGTCATGTCAATAGAACTGCGAGGCACTTTCATTCCCGTAATCGAATTATTCCTCTTCCGTCTTGATGAAATATATTCAATCAAAGTTCAAGAATTTGTTTTCACATTTTTTCGAGAAAATCCGAAAATCCGAAAATCCAAAAATCCAAAAATCCAAAAATCTCGAGCTGTTTCTCAGGATGTTAAGACTAAACATAATTCATTCTAATCCGAGAACCTCTTTACGGAAACCCATCTCATCCGGAAATTTCGTGGGAAAGTCTAATACATATAAGTAGATCGCGGAGGCAATCAAAAGTTTTTTTTACTATACGATGATACCCACTTCACGCGATGAACACGCGTGTCTGGTACTCGAGAATCCGGTTCTCCCTCCGTTTATTCCGTTTACTAACCGTTGTTCATATAGTACAAAAATGGATATCAATCCTACCCTGGGGATATTGGGGAGCCAGAGTGGCACGTGCGCTATGATGTGGACCTATACGGGCTCCGTATATGCACACGTTTAAAAAGATCGCGAATAATCTGAGGCAAAGGATCGATAAGTACTACCTATGTTATGAAAGAGGAATAATGAAATGAAAATTTATCAAAGACGATAAGAAGACAGGAATTTTGTTATAAGAACGAAAGATATCCGTTCAATTATACTATATGTTAAAATTAATGATAAATATCGAGCTCGGCTCTCTATATTCGCACAGGGAGACGGAGACGCGCTTTAAACTGGTGCAGGGGACGGCCTACTTGTAGCAGCTGCAGCAAGGCACGCTTCGATAACTGTGCTAATGCAGTGAACCGGTTGGTTCGAATTGATTGAACGTAGTCCGGCAATAAAGACACGCGTCCGAGCCAATATATCTGGTTGTTGGTCGGCGGGTAATGAGATAAACAAATAATTTATACTGTCAGGTGAAAGTTTGGTATACCTAACGACATTCAAGTCGCATATATATGATAGCGCAGGCTAGGCGGTATAGAAAGAAACTGTTGGGGGTTGAAATAATAAAAGCGTTGAAAAGGGTTGAAATCTCTGACTCTACACCCGTGAATATAAATTTCCTTCGATTGAGGTAAATCAATTCCGATATATATATATATATATATATATATACCTGTTCGGAATTTAGAATCGTATTTCTACTCCACCCGATCCCGGCCGCCCTATACACGATCTCTTACCTCGCTACCATTCTCAGTTCCTAATTTATTGATCAAGTTTCACCGCGTTAAGGTTTAATAGCCCGCAGAAATCCACCGGGATTTTCTAACCGAACTCGCATCCTTAGATCTTATTGTCTTCGCGATACTATATATATACATGTATATGTATACACGCATATATACCAAGCAGGCGAACTTCTAAACTGCCTCCTTCGCCTTCTTCGCCTCCTTCGCCTCCTTATCCCAATGAGAAGAAACACAAAAATGAGAAAGTGAATTCCGAATGAAAAGAAATGGCGAGATCGCGTATCACATTATACCTATATACATATGTAAAACAATCAAGTCTCCTAATTTACCACTCTTCTCTCTTTTCATCAATCTCAAGTTATTAATTGGTTTTAATTGAACACGAGCTGGTTACGACCCCAGGGACCCTTGGGGTACGCGAGGGGTTGATCGAGGACGCATCTGTCGCTCTTGTTCTGACAATACTCGCATCCCCCTGCAGCCCCGAGCAATATATGTGTGTAGAGAAGAGAGAGAGAGAGAGAGAGAGAGAGAGAGAGAGAAAGAGAGAGAAAGAGTGACCTAGAGCCAACTGGCGGTTTAATAATTTTCACAATTTTTAATAACGCATGGAATAAATTTTGGTTCAATTTTTTTTCTTCCTTGTTAAAAAAGGTATAAATATATACACGTTTAAGATTATACTTATATTCATGGAGAGTTGAATTGTTCTAGGCCACCGAGTACGTGGATAGAGGGAATGAAGTATATGCGCTGTATATCTCCTTTATGGCGACCATTAACATATTTTTTGCCTTTCGCATTACCATACAATAGTAGCGAAAATATTATAAATTATACTCGTAAATCAAGGTAGGAGGGTGGTTCGGGGCGGAGAAGGAAAGGAGTCTGAGCAGTCGGTCCAGAGAGGCGAAAACAAGCGAAAACAGGGCTGCTGCTGCTGCTGGGGAAGAGATCAAAAGAGAAGTGCGGAGTTCTCCTTCATTTATTGATCCTCCCTCTCTACGTTTCATATACTATATAGGTATATAAAAACCTACAGCTCTTTTTTTATTTTTTTTTTTTTTGTTCAAAAAAGATTCGACAATTCCCATTTTTTTTTTTTTAAATCTCTACCCTCCTCTCTTCTCTCTTCTCTCTGAGACTCTCTTCTTCCCTTTCGATCAGGGGGTCATCGAGATTATATTCTGTGTTGAATGACGGCGGTAGGAGCATCAGTAGGCCGTAACCCGTACGTTGAAGACTGTTAACGGTACTTTTGAACCTCGGAGATTCTTACGTACCTATTTCCCGCTCTGTCCCGAATACATATGAAATAACATATGAGCGATAGAGAGAAAGAGAGAATGTTCATATTCTTGACATCGCGTGTATATATAGGAAAGAAGAATCTCGTCACGGTTTGTACTTGGCTGGGAAAAAAACGAAAATTATATATCATATCTATATCAGATTTCATCTATATAGCAGGACATGATAAACTAATGAAATTTATATGTACTACGCGCGATAATTCAAACGATGATTATTAAATAAATAGCGGCAAATAATTCAGGTTCGTTAAGGTAAATTCCAGCCGAAGCATATCTACAGAGAGAGAGAGAGAGAGAGAGATTAGAATCTATTTTCTGAAACGTGTGAGTGAGCGAGACCGGGGAAACTTTCACCTGTCAGGAATGGGAACAAATGATTTACTCAAATTGACTCGTTCTTCTTATCAATATCATTATACAATCTCAGTATTCGATGTATACGAGAAGATTTATGCTTCTATATATTATTACGGGGCACGAAAAAGAATAATTTCGTGACTCGTTTCTTCTTTCTTCTTTCTTCTTTCTTAACTTTTCTTTATTCTTTATTTTTCCCCGTAATTGACGGATAATGAGTACCGTGACGTTCATTCGTGTACCTCATTGTTTCTCGAGAACCCCGCGTATATACTTGGCACACGCAACCTATACGTATGTATACACGCACTTGTTAGGTACCCGACACCTGAGTTATTAACTAGTTGTTCGGCTCTGTTAACCTGTTACCCTGTTGGCCTGTTGACTCGACTCCTTCGCGTATAAATGACCTGCCTGCACACCCAGGAGAGCAATATAGCCGTGGAGATATATATTCAAGATGTTGAGATTTAGATTCTCTCACGAGGATGTCTTACAAAAATTAGCGAAGTCGATAGTCTTATTGTAACAATTGGTTCGTTTTTGTCTCTTTTTTTTTTCCTTTTCTTTTTTCTTTTTCTTTTTCTTTTTCTCTTTCTTTTTCTCTTTCCAAAAACTAAGTGAATAGTCTTTTTCTATTCATCTTTGAGATTCTAATCCGTCAAATGCAGCTAGACGCAGGTGGGGCTGTTCGTGAAACATTAACTTGATTGATGTGTCTGAAACTTGGTCGAGGAATGGTCATCGGTCAGGTAGACGCGGGCTAGGTAACGCGGTTAAACCTCAACGTCGACCTCGACCTCCAAGAATCGCCAGACCCCGGATTCTACGGGAATAGTGGTATATATATAGTCATATGTATATTGTATATCCGTTCCACCATTGACTCCCGAGGAAAAAATATAACGCCTTTGTCCCGTACGATTACGTTCGGGGTAATCATTCATTATTTTCTTACTCGGAGACAATTAAAGAACTTCCTATTTCAAAGGGTTCAATTTTCATGAATATATATGTGTATTATTTTCATTATTACACACCGACAAGTGAGCTACTCTCGTTTATAGCCGAAGAAACTGTCTATTTCTATCGATTTCCGTAACGATACAATCGTTTATATTTTAATCTATACGACCCCTGCAGCCATCGATACCATCTTCGATACCGTCTAGTTGGGGGGTTGGCCGCCTAACGGAGCCCATTGGGGTGCACGAGCCACAATTTGTATACGATAATAAATATACGGGGGTATAAAAGTTGCCACCCAGGGATGGAAAGTAGGGAGGCTCACTCTTTTGCGGACCGAGCATGCACGCATCCCTTCGCGTCTTTCCATGAGTCACGAAACTTTCCTGGCTATGGAAACTCGCGATCTGTCTTTTCCAAAAAAAAAAAACGTTTCCATATAAATTGAATCTGAAATGAATTTCTACGCGAATAAAAAAAAAATCGGTTTTCAATTATTTTATAACGAGGCTAGCGTGAGGTGGCACCAGCCGACTATACCTATGTATATATAAGATCATTTCTCAATGATGATAAATCGGTGAAAGTATAGAAGCAACAATCCGCGAGCTGCTTCCATCTTCGATCTCTTTAATTGGACGTTCACCGCCAATTAAGAACATTTGATCACCAAGACTCGCGCCCCACGTCGAGAAGTTGAGGATATTTCCCTCTGTAACCACACCGGTTACAGATAGCTGTACCTTCGTGCCTACCTATACACATAATTCAATACATAAGTATAGCCGATCGTCGAGAGTAACAGCTGTAATTATAGTTGTAATTTCACAACTTGACTCAGCGGCTCTAATTTTTCCCCATAAATAACAAGAGAGGGATTATACCTATATACTACCATATCACTCTATCATTATCGAAGAATTCGTCTCTCTTCAATCGAAAGGGTGTTAAAATCGCGGCCATCGTGACTATATGCCAGATATCTTTAATGGCAGTGGGTCAAACGAGTTGGTATTTCAATACACGATCACAATGCGGGCATAAGGTGTAATAAGAATCGTGAATTAATTCGTCCGATCATTGGTCAGGGCCCCTGCAACCACCTGCAGTGAACGACGAGTGTTTGTAGAAATGTGTACGCGAATATTTCCGCAGTAAAAAGATAAACGAGGGGAAAAAAAAAAAGAAATGAAAAATGTATAGAACCCATTCCTCGTTACATTTCTAAAGGTTAAATTTCAGCGTTATAATTATGGACGTTTAAATCGCGATGAAACGTAACTAACAGGTTTTATGTTCCGTAGAGTATATAACCGCGTTTCGTATTACGACAGACTGAGCAGTGGCGGCAGCTGGCCCCATTCCAATTTCTGCACTCGAAATTTATAACAGACCTATATATATATGCCGTGTTCTGTAAAGTCAATATGAAGTAAATTTCAATCTTAAGACTGGAAATTTTCAATAATTATACCGTGCAAGATCGAACGAAGGGGACTTATAGACTGGAGTGAAACTAGACTATGAGACTTCGTGAAAGGTCGAGAGGTAAGATCCAGCATCTCTTTCCGTCTTGTGTTAAAGTTTCTCTGCGTTTCTCGAACCTACAATAGAATTAATAGCCAGCCAATGAGCAGTGACAGAGCTATGTATACTTATATATGTAAAGAGAGGCATGTAATAGGACCGTTACGTAATGATATCGATAAGCCTGGAACAACTGGTTATGGTGAAGCAGGATGTATGGGAGAATAATGATGCATTCTGGTCGTTAAAGTATACATATACATTGATATGCATACATATATCTATTTTCTGTACTATATATATATATATATACATTATATGTATATAGAAGAATGAAACTGGGGCCACACAGAGCATAGATTTTTCATTTTTTCGTCATACAGGTAATACACACGCACGCACGCACGTAGTACATATATGCCGTATGCGAATATGTTACTCGCAATAAGAAGTCGTGCTCTCGTTCAATTCAAAAGTACGTATACATATATACCTATAAATATATATATACCGAGAAGACCATTATTTTAGATCTGATCGAATAGAATCGAATCGAATCGAATCGAATCGTGAAGCCTAGGTTACAACCACTTTCTATTTCTTACCTACCCAGGTCTACTAACGATTGGGAAAATCATCATAATCTATGTATGTATCTATGAACGTGTACGTATATGTGCATTAATAATATAGTGCGCAGCTGTACCCGGTGTAATGAGAAGATGATTGAATATCTGGTGAAATTTTTTTTAATTAAATATATTTTCAAGGAAAAGAAAAGAAAAAAGTAATCACTGATAATTCTATACTAATCAACGAATAATTGATAAACGATAATGTCTATGTATCTGCGGCGAGAGCTGAGAATTGATAATCTTGACTCGGAGTTGTCCCATCGCATATACACACACGCATGTATATATGGATATGTGTACACATGTCGACGTGTGTGAGATTGGCTTTCGTTTATACTTTCGAGTGAATCTAGATAAGCGAGCTTGCTGCTCGTTTCTACTTTCCAATATGTAACGCGATTTATTAACCGTTCAGAATTATTCACTCGGTGGAATCCGAACTATGGTATATATATTTAATATATAACAGGTATAGGTAAACCACCGGGTATACGTTACGCAATAATAAACCATGGGAGAATCGGTGTGTATTAGGTAGTACTATCAATAAAATGATCGAATTCGATAAGGATATCGATTTTATCTCTTACGAAAAGAAATAGGGTGGAAAGTCGAGTCAAGACGACGTAAGAACTGTATACAAAAAGAAAGGAAAAAAAAGAAAGAAACTGGTTTTGAAAATATAAGCTATATCTGTAGTAGTAAATCAATCGAATCTGTATTCCCACCGATTACGTGAGATGTTATTTCTGTACGTCCAATTAGCCGAAGATCTTAGGGTCGTAAATAATCCCAATTAAGTGTGCAAAGTTTAATTAAATCGTATTAATAGGCTTAAGAAACCTGCCCTTAATTGGAGGGGGTGGATAAATATAATAAAAGAGGTTGCGAGCTTTTCGACGAGACGACGGCGGACGGGAAGTGTTTCTCTTCTGCAGCAATTCTCAAAAGGGTTTCGAGCAGGATATAGAGGGGCGGGTACGATTGGATGAAGAAAACAAGGGAATTGCGAAATAAGTTGGGCAAAATATGCCGGAAGGACATCTTCAAAGAGAAAAGAGATCAAAGATCGGTACAATAAGAGTACTGCTACGGGATAACGAGAATTCGCTCGCTTTTAAAGTACAGGTATTTGTATATACATAAATGCGTGCGTGTGCGTGTGTGTGTGTGTGTGTATACCCAGATCTCGACGATATTCTCGATCCCTCGTTTACTTGGTGCAAAAATTTCTTTGACCAAGTCAATCGAGTGTCACATCGTCGGCTACGCAGCTTCCTTCGACAGAGACGGTCGCAATTGAAATCTCTGTTTTCGGTTTAATGATCAAATGAGGCATTAATTAGGATATCAGAGGAACAAATTGATGTAAGAATGAAAAAAAAGATCCGCGAAATCCGATAATATCGATGCAAAAAGAAGGTATAGCTCGAAACTGATGGAATCGAATTCTTTATCTGATCCCCTCCATGCATGGTTTCATCTTTTTTCCACTCGAGGTAAATTTCGTCTATATGATGTAAAAATTTGCGGATCAAATTCTACGCTCTAAATTCTAGCCTCAATTCGTTTGTCGAGATTTAACAGCTGGTAGTTACAATTGTTGCGCACGTTATACACCCGGCACTTTAGCACTTTGTATTTTGCAGAGGTTCAGCCCCTTCCCTCTCTACGCTGCAGTTCGAATTGGTCGATAAATTCCTGTAGCAATGGCCTGGCACGATGTATATACCATATACCATCTACCATGTACCATGTACCATCTGCTATACAGGTGTATGCGTGTACGTATACTCGGGGCACTAACATCGAATGAGCAAATCGAACAAATCGAACCGAATCCCGGATTGCATAACTTTATTAGCGGCTCGACAAGCAGCGCGGAAACCGGTATCGCGTAATAATTTCGCAATAAACGCTATTCATTAGAATGTTTGCAGTCGTTTATCTATACTAGTCTATCTATACCTCCGCGTCGCCTGTGTATGTTTGTGTGTGTGTGTTACATGTGTATATACATACATACATACATACGTACGTACGTACATTTAAATCCAAGCGGAACACAAATCGCGACTGGCATTTCTTATACCAAACTATATATGTATACGTAGGTATTGCAACAAAGTTCATCTTTACGTATAAATATCGTACAGATAGAGGCAGGTGATTAATTGTCTCTTGGAACAAACCGAAAGAAAGAAAAAGGTAGAATTAATAAATAAATATTCCACGTGATATTATATATATATATATGTATATAGGTAGTAGATACCTACGCCAGGTAGGTTTAAGGCTGGCATATTTACCCTCGTTTCTACGTTATTGATATACTCGTCCGTCACGTATAGCTATACTTATCTATAAGCGCAGGTTACATGCTCGAGACAGTACTCGATGGTTCGGTTCGGTCCGTCAAGTTAATTTCTCTCCTTTGTGAAAGTTTTCTTTACAAGACCTGCATCTCCCCGTTATACGGTATATATATATACAATAATTTTACGAGAAAAATTGCCTCGCGAGCTTGGACGTTATGGTATTGAAAAGGCGTACGAATAGGAGATTTTTAGTCATGTTTTAAACCGTTCGTTTATATACCTATAAGAATTATACATTATAATAATCACCGGGCTAGTAGCTGTTATATACGTATGCGTCGAGAATTTTGAAAATTATTTCTCGATTCATTTGCCATTCGTTGATTAACTTTTTTTTTCCCCCTCGTTTCTCACACCCAAAAAGAACATGCGTTTCTATTCGCGAACCAAGGATCTCTCTTCATTTCTTATCACCTTCGTTCCTTAAAACGATTGCTGTTTCTATACCATATATATATATACCTATATATCTATCTATGGATGTATGTATGTATGACACTCGACTACAGCAGCACGTAACCTCGTTAACTTCCACGTCCCTTTGTTCCCTCGATAAATCTAATCAGTTGCATGTATACATATACCTATACCTATGTTATACTTGTTGACTTTTTTATCTCTTGAAAATAGGTACGGAAACACCACTGATACAATTTGGCTTTGATCTTCGATTGTTTGATAAAAAATCCAGAACATCCCGTTCAAAAAAAAAGAAAAAAAAAACAAAAACCAACGGAATTTATTTTAATTATTTTCTTCTATTCGTTCACCTTATTTCGTCTCTTCGATCTCTCGACTCCCTACCCCTACTGCACTACTACGCTCACAGGGTAGCTGTGTTATCTGTTTCGCGGCAAGCTGAATTTACAGTTCAATTATACCCTCGCGTAATTCGACTGGAATGAATTAAATTGGTCCATATATAGGAAGGTAGGTTGATATAGTTGAATAAAATTTGTTGAGCCGTATTTTTTCGATAGATGGAAAAACTAATTATTCGGTAAGTTGATTTTGTTTAAGAATTCATGGCATATGTGTGATGAGAATCGGTGTCTATAGAAAATGGGTAAAAAATTCTTTAAGACGAATTTTTTCTCTCTTTCTATTCTCCCCGCTCTTCAATATGAGATCGTAGTCGTAGATGAAGGCCGAAGGGTATAGAGCCGCTTGATGTCAGTGGCGAAAAATATTCTCGATGGTGCAAGACGCTCTCTGAGAGGGCGATTCATCTTGAATCTAATATCGATCGGTCCAAGTTTAGAAAGTTTCTTAATTACGTAGCATTCTTCTTTCTTCTCTCGATTCGAACCGGCGAGAAAGAGGGACAAGGAGAAGCCCAAAGTTTCGGGATTCTAGGGGGTGAAATCCCTCGAAGAAAATTCACCGGGTAACATTAATATAGACTTGAGATAAAACGTTGTAGCGTGTATTATTTCAGCCGAAGCAATCAAGGGCTCGATCCGATCCATTGAAAATTTGAATAATACAAGGAAAATGCGTTCTCTGGATGACGTAGGAAAAAGAATAAGAAGGAGGGAAGGAAAGAATGAAATAAAGAAATAATAATTCTGCACACCTCGCCTATAGCAGCTGTCATAAAAGTTTTTCGCCCTCTTGCACCCACGTAGCTCGTGGATACGTGTGTGAGAATAAAGAATTTGCACTTATACCCCCTCGTCGTATAATATGATAGGACTTTTAACTTTTACCTACTCTGATCGTAAATTAACCAGCCGGTTGAATTGAACATGAATTTCGCATGAGGCAGGCGTCCATTATTCAAGAGAAAACTGAGCTCCTCTACACTGCGAGATGATCGTTCCCTTTTTTTTCCTCATTCTTTTCTCTTTTGCCGATGATTGAAAACTCAAATTCAAAGAACATGTTCCAGCTTTGATACATGGCGAGAATTTTAGTCCGTCGATGATACTCGGCACGTGGCAGCTGTCAAGAAGAAGAAGAAGAAGAAAAAGAAGAAGAAGAAGAAGAAGAAGTCGCAAGAATTCTTCTGGGTCAAAGACACAGGACGACCCTCAAGAGCTCTTAACTTACTTACTTACTTACTTACTTATACTTACCTAACTACCTCTTTGCTCTGATATAATCCGGAGGATTTTTAGGACAGAAATATTGAACTGCTGATTGAAAATAAAAATCGATATTACCTAATAGCTTGAAATTTAGGAGGGTTAAAAATTCAACGAGCCTCTGCACTTGCTGCTGTACCTACTCGATCAAATAATTCGATACTATAAGGAACGACGTATAGACTTGGCGAAAAAAGGTAACCACAATTTCGGCACGTATTCATCTCCGAAAACGGGACTTGGTACATTTCTACGATACGAAGTCAATACAGTGCCCTGATCCGAGTGATCTCGTTCCGTGTGCTCCATGTCAAGGAAGCTGTAAGGAACAAGGAACAAGGAACAAGGGAGAGGGAGAGAAATAGGAATAGGAATAGGAATAGGAATAGGAGGAGGCGAATCACTTTCACACCCGTTAAACGCGTGGCTAGGGACTCAGCCGTGGGACTCCCGTAGGCTGCATGAGGGAAGCAACATCAGCTTTATGGTTGAATCGCGGGCGTCCCTTGCTCGAGGCGAGCGAGTCACGTCGAGGGAGACCGATCGGTGCTAACGAGGGATTCAAGATCGTATTGCCACAGCTTTTCTCTAGGTACTTGATACGAGAGAGTAGCAGTGCGGATGATTGAGTGCTGTGTAAAACAGACTTTACCCGGAGATTACGCTATACCAATGTACTATACATACCTACACCATGAAACAATTGATTATGCAGATATGTAACACAGTGTTTCTTTCTTTAATTTTTTCCAGGTGAGTTGAACATGAAAGAAAATCATTTGATCGAACTGTTGGATGAAAGCAGTTCATATATACGATATAGGTATACATTCGAGCATATCGTATAACAGAGAGAAGTAACGACAACGCGGTGAGTTTAATTTTTTGGGGATTATCTTTCGTCTGATCATCTTGGGCTGAAATTATTGTTGGGAAAAGAAATGAGAGAAAATTTTGCTCAAGATTTTAGAGTGAGAATGATAGTAGGTATCGGTGTGGGTAGACTATGTAATGTAAATTTAGTATCACTGTGTGCGAATCGTTAATACTTATGCGAGTTGTAAGCAATAACCGTAAATTACTAAGACGTAACTAACGTGGGTAGAGAAGAAACATGTTATTTGGCCGTTACTCACGTTCAGCTTGCTCGCTAGCGAGGAAAAGCACAAAGTTTCTTGCTGCTTAGCACTTCTCAACTTGCCTCGTAACCTACATAGTAGTTATATGTAACGTGTAGTATTCATATACACGCGGG
Organism: Tenthredo amoena; assembly: GCA_963966615.1. Classification (NCBI taxonomy): domain Eukaryota; kingdom Metazoa; phylum Arthropoda; class Insecta; order Hymenoptera; family Tenthredinidae; genus Tenthredo; species Tenthredo amoena. The sequence goes on along the minus strand of OZ016492.1, from coordinate 1,468,845 downwards.
CACACACACATTTTTATATATATATATATATATATATGTATATATATATATAGAGATAGACAGGCCATTACATGTATTTACTCCCTGCAGTACGTCTATATATATTGTATAGACTGGTAAGCCCGTGTAGTACTCGTAGGTATACGAACGAACGAACGAAAGAACGAACTTTGAGGTACCTATATCACTAAAACTTTGATTTACAACGTTATACCTGAATTTTACGTTCTCTCGTAACATGAACCGAATGGCAATTGCTCTTTACGAACTGAAATCCACCAGCATCTGTGTGAAGAAAAGAATAACACGACTTTTGTACTAATACGAAAGAAGAATAGTTCGGGGTAGGGTAAAAATTCTGAATTTTAATATCACCGACGCAGAAAGTCTGTATATAGTCGACTTGAAAGACTTTGAAACTAAGAACAACGCGGAGGTGTTCAGAATTGAAGAAAAAAAAATGATATATTCACGCGCGTGTACCTATCCGCGCGTGTAGAAAGTGCAGGGGAAATCGCCGGGAGGGTCTTCTGTCGACAGAATTATCATTCACGCAGTATCCGACATGTGTATATATTAATATTACCGTATAGTTACCCCGTTGAACACGATTATATAGTATATCATATACTAAGTATACATGATACAAATGCACGTATATATATCAAACATGTTTACATACACGCACATCTATACAATAATATATCTTGTATATGTGTATGTACACGCGTATATACCCTTGCATTGAACTTGATCGAGTACACAGGTAGAAAGAGCTTAACCGGGTAGATCTACTGGGTGACAGTGGAGCCCGGAGGCTGCTGCAGGTTCACCTTATAATAACGACCTCGGCAACATGCCCTAGTACAAATTGCATTAGTATTCAGATGCGTAGGAGAAGACCGTCTCAGGGGGATCAGGGGGATCAGAGTAAGAGTAGGTAGTACCTACACAAGTTTTGGAGGACCCAGACTCTTGTACAGAGGTGTTTAACGTGAATTTAAAGATCGCGTTGGGGTACGTGCAGGCCCGCTCGAGTCAACTTCACGTTGATTGTATAATTAACATTAATGGTAGGTACGTTAGTGCATATTATGCCAAAGTAATTGCGCAATTACATTATACAGCACATATAGGTATATTACATCCCGGGTTAAGAAGGAAGGCCTGTTTACAGTGTCTCTCTTACAGCTATTAATAGTCTTTCGTCATTTATATTTACTTTCATAAGCAAGTCCGTGTGTGTGTGTGTGTGTGTGTGTGTGTGTGTGTGTGTGTGTGTGTGTGTGTTCCTTCTCTCTTCTCTCTTCTCTCTTCTATCTTCTCCTTCGTCTTTCCCTTCTTATTCTCATTTTTTATACGCGGCTAGACAATTGGATACAAATTGCGTATTATACCATGTTCAATAATAAATACCGAGATATGATAACTTCTGTATTTAAGTTAGAGAGAAGGAGAGCGAGATAGAAGATTCGTAACTTTAATTCCCTTCAAAGTTGTCGAGAAACTTCGGTGCACAGAGCTATATACCTATAACTTGTTAAACTTTGTAAAGCGACTTAGTCAGAGTTTAATAAATTCTTAATAAAGTTGAAAGTAGTTTTCCCAGCTGCAGCGACGAAATAACAAATAGTTCAATTTTACTATTCAGTCGTTAATTAATCAGCAAGACCTTTCTCCTTTTTGCCTTTTATGTAGTTTTTCTTTTTTCTTTTATCTTTTTTCTTTTTTTCAAACTCCCTGCACTCCAGGTATTGAATCTCTGTTCAAAAACCTTACAGAGCTGTACAGGCTATACATGTATACCTACGCCAATCGTGAAATTGCACAACTAACTTTGTGTTTTAATTGCAACTACCTACCCGACTATAAATTATAACTTTTACCAAGTTGTTACAACTTTGATGCAAGTTTCCACGTACAGACGTATAGCTGTATTAATTCGTAATTAACGATTAACAAAAAGTATTACGTAGAGTGTAGAAAACCGAGACACAAACATATCGAGAAAATAAAAGACTTACTCTCTCAGAGTGTATATATAAAATCTGCAGACTAATATATGTATATGTATATATCCGACGATTGAATCTGGCGATCGTCTTGCTGCAGAGGAAAAAATTCTATTGAATTAAATACCGCGCTTTAAAAATTCACGACGTGCAATAGCCATGCGAGATATTCCCATCTCCTGATCCTTCCTCTTCCACACAAGATCAGTCGCTTTCTATATACCTACTATATACATTATGTCTAGCGATCTTTTTTTCCCCCCCTTATTTCTTCTTTCAGGATCTCTTATAGACGAGGATCGGGTCCAGTTTTTGTCCGATCTAAAAAATATGGTAACGCAAGCGACTGATCTCTCTCTCTCTTTCACTCTCTGGCTCCGTTTATCTCGAAGTATTTCAGTACTTCGGTCCCTGCGATGTCCGTGTACCTGTGTGTGTGTGTGTGTGTTACAGCTAGATGGAGGAGATAAGGATAAAGAGGTGAAAATAACTAGCGAATTGAAGAAATGACGATTTCAGGTAGTTACATGGATATGGTAGGGGTATACGGCGATATATTCCCATGGCAACAATCTCAATCAGATATAGGAACGAGCCCAGAACAGAAGGGGATAATGTATTCGATATATATGTATGTATAGAGCTAATATATAGCGCTCCAGATACAATATTTATGTCCCGGTGTATTTCACTATAACAGCCCATTATTCATTCGCCAGCATTGAATAAGCATTAGCATCATGGGATCTAAGCGTGCGGTCTTAGCATATGTATAAACTATCTTTTACATTCACCGACACAAATGGTAGACGTATATGCCACTATACACACGTATCTACGAACACATATACACCTACTACCATACGTATACATCATTCTCTCAAGATAAGTGATTACGAGTATATATATATATATATATATATATATATATATATGTGTGTGTGTGTGTGTGTGTGTGTATGTATGTATGGGGGGGTATATAAGTAACCACAAGTATCTACCTAAATCCTTGGAATCCAGTTTCTTGATATTTAAAGGCGATAAATGAAGCCGATTTTCTCTCTCTCTCTCTCTCTCTCTCTCTCTGCCTCTCTCTGCCGTTCTGCCTTTCTCTCATTTTCCCGACAAGTCGGTCTCGCAATGAGGAGAGAGAAAAAAACGAAACTGAGTAAATCATCACGCCTCGAGAATTACTGAAAAAAAAAAGTAAAGGAATGTGGAAAAGATCTTCCCGCGTAGATAGAAATGGGAGTAGAAATTTGCCGGGATAACTTTGACAATTTAAAACTTTGTTTTCTCGAGTTCTTCTTGCTCGTACCACTTACTTAAATTTCGTTATTCCTCGGTCGAACTTTTCGTTCTTATCATTATCATTATCATTATCATTATCATTATCATTATTCTTATATACCGTTGCAATAGCTGCAGCAGATCATCCCGATCGTATATATTGAGCGAGGGAAAAATTTTAGGAGCTAAATTTCGACACTACAGCTTACCATGCACAGAGCTGTGAAAGTTTAAGAGTTTCCTGATAAATTGGTATACGTCGGTGGTGTACGCAGTTACGTTCATATTACTCTATAGCATAGCAGATTATGTATAACAGTTAATTACAGATGAAAATAAATTCATTTCATTCCATCCAATTCCGAGTCGTTCCATTCCGTTCACTTCTTGAATTGAATTGAATCTACAGAGAATCGCGAATCTCTTCTTCTATATATATATATGTGATTTTAAACAGCTCTCCGCGCGTGGGTATAGATATAAAGTATCGTACGTATGTACTACTACCTACTTTTAAACTTAAACTTAAACTTAAACTTAAACTTCAAATACAATTCATGTCAGTAAAATTTTTGCATTTCAAATAGATATATATTCTAATTCAAGATAAAGAAATGATTTTAAACAACAACTGGGCATACCTACGTATGAGCCTGGGTAGGCATACGCGCATCCTTGATAAAAACAATCGCGAAATAAATTTGCAAAATAAATATCCTGACCCTGCAGCCGCACGTATACCACTTTTATACGCGACCGATTATTTATCAGGTTAATTCGTACCTCGATAAATAACCGAAAGGCTTTGGCTTAGCACGAAATTTATATACATATATATATATACGCACGCAGGCACGCACATGCGTACGTACTTATAGAAAACGAAGAAAAATCATATCTCTAGGTCGACAGAGTGTTCGCGACGGGGTTATTTTTGATCTGACGTATCGTGGGTTCGATTTCTGAGATTATGTATACTATATTCCCTATATTTTATTCCCGAGAGAGAATGCGAAGGCGCGTACTTGTAATATATGAAGAAAAATTGTAAGTGGCATTGCGATTTGCGGAGCGGACAGGGGTGTGTAAAGGGTAGGTAATAGATAGGTAGGTACCTTCGCCCCTTGCCTTCACCTACCCACACCCACCCACTTCCTTCGCGGAAATTACAATACCGTGGAAATTTACAGAGCTCCGTAAATTCTCATGGAGTAGCAATAAAAGAAAATGTCCAATAGCTCGCCTTGATAATACTGAATATGAATGAAGGGTGGAACTCCTCCGTTCCCATTACACTGTTTTATACTCACCTCTTCTCATACCCCTGGCTGTTTCCCCAGCTCTTCCTGGCTACCCCCTATTTTTTATTACACCTATTCCACGTTTTATAGCATCAGACTAACACAACGTAAGGTTAGTACTTGGTCTAGTTATACATGCATATATATATATATATATATATATATATATATATATATATATATATATTTATTATAGTTGTCGCATGCACGCGTTCGTGCAAAAGTGCTGCCCTTTTGTATTATTTATCTCATTCTTATCCTAGGGTATTGAACGATCGTCATTAATCTCAATTTAATTCATAACTGTATGCGGATTGATAGAGGGAAGATAAAATTTTCCATTTTTACAATTTTTTCTCTCCAAAATATAGCCGCAAAAATATAAGAGATAAAAGAATATGCACTCCGAGTGATCAACGACGATACAAGTGTAGGTGTATAGGTTCTACTCTTTTCTTTACTTCCTCTGTAAATCGGCAAAAGTGCATACACACACACACACACACACACACACACCTACCTGCGTTAGATGGTGAGTGATCATTTTAAGTGGACCTGCAGCAGCCTCGCCTCCGTCGCTCCTGTCTCGGAAAATTGTAAATGAGAAAGAGATATAAAAAAAGAAAAAGAAAAGGAAAGAAAAATAGAAATAGAAATGAAAATGGAAATAGAAAGGAATTAATCGTTCGGGTACTTATTGATTAATTTTGTGTGTCATCTAATGCAAGCCTATACCTATGGATAGATATAATTATCGATAGAGAATAATTCGCAGTGTCAATATACCGATTGCAGTGAGAAATAAGCCCGTGTTATACAAGAACTGTATAAAATACAGTGAACTTTCTCTGATATTCAGGTGAGTTAGGTACAGCTATAACCTCCTACCGCTTTTCAGTTTAGCAACAGAATTAGGTGCATTAGACGGAAATGAATTATATTATATTGCTAATTGATTTATTCTTAAAGTAATATACGCAGTGGATGCATATAGGAAGATAATATAATGCCTGAAGAAACCAGGTACTATCGTAAGAAAGTTTTTACGTCTTGGTATATGTATAAGATACGTTTTATCGGTTTAAACTAAACGTTAGAAACCGGACGTATTATGCTTACCTATAACCGCGGAATACTCGCATTAGATGAATATCTATACGTCCTATACCTCGTATAAGTTTCGTGACAATCTATAGCTACATAACTATACAAAGCGTGGAGGAAACAATTTCAACGATAATAATGCTTAAATATTGAGAAATCAGTGACGAAACGAATTCTTCATCTAATTATGATAACGGAAAGGCCTCTGATCTTCGAGTTCTTTGTCTCTTCTTCTTCTGCTTCTTACTTTTCTTCTTTATATTTAACATTTCAAATTTATTTCGATATTATTTTGTACTCTTTTTTTCATCACTTCTCTCCCTTTCTCTTCGCCTGTAGCGACCCTCTCTCTCTTCGTTCGTATAGCGACCGGTAAATATTTCAGATTGGAATCTAAGTAATATAGGAAGGGGGATTTTATGGGCTGCGTAAAAGTTAATTAACCTCTTTTTTTTCTTTCATTTCATCTTATTTTTCATTTAAGTGCTATACATATAGGTACTATGTACATCGTATACCTATGTATATATATGTATATATATGTACGTACATACATCCAGATGCGAATCGAAGCATTAATTCGCTTCGATTCGAATAGAATTTTGAAATTTTTCTGGAAAATTCAATTCAGGCATGTCAATCGTTCGTTTTTTTTTTCAAAATTTCACCTTTTTTTTTGTCCCTTGACGAAACACGTGCAGCGCACTTGAGTCTCGCACGGCCTTAACCGTCGTGTTTCTTCTTCTTCTTCTTCTTCTTCTTCTTCTTCTTCTGCTTCCTAATATCATCTATCCAAACACGTGCTGCACGTGGCCTTAGTCTCAGGACGAAATTTCTAAACAAGTCAGAGACGTAAAGCGGATCCCTCCGATCTGACCTCACGAATGTATGAAATTTACCAGAATGAGCATAATCGAGTTTACCGATAATATGAAAACGACGAATCCTTTGGTTATAAAATAAAGGCGATAAATAAGAAATACAATTCTCGATATCGTCGTACAAAAACGTGATCCTGCATCAGTATCTTGCAGGCGCGAACACCCCGAGGATATATTTCTTCTGCTCTCTTCCTCTCTTCCTCTTTTCCCTTCCCTCTTGATTCTCTTCTGTTGCCCCGGTCGGGTTTGTACTTAATTAACTTGGTCCATTGTCTTCCATGGGCCACATCTATATGTTAATCCGTGGACTAAAAATAAAAGCGTAGGTATAAGGTATGAGTTGGCTCGCGAAGGAAATAAAACAAGAATTAAATAAATGAAACGGAGTGGTGCGCGGATAGCGAGCTAAGGTCAAAAAGAGAAATAAATGACTAAAGTAAATCGTGTTTATATACCTATACCTATATATATATATAGTATATGGTATATATGTGTATATATATAGTTATTTAATGAATTATATTCAAAAGATAATCTCCAACGATCCCCCGATGATTTATCAATCGATTTCGCAACTTCTAGAGTCTGAATCGTCGAATATTTGAGTATACATACGTAGGTGTATAGAAAAATGTTGAAAGAGTAGATTAATCCTGGGAATTGGAATAAAACGATATCATCCTATGTATACCTACGTACCTTATAGGTATAGGTATGTACGTTTGGGAAACCGGGGTGGCAGTCGAGTTCTAAGAAGGCTTTATATATAAGCCCTTATTTCACTTGAACCCCTGACAACATCCCCTATCGTTCCACGCCGTTAGCTCCGACTTCCCAACCCCCGTGACCGAACCCTTACCACTTCTCTCCCGTATATAGCGAGGCCGATCGCGAAGCTCGACTTGATCGCCTCGCGATTTTATTCCATTTTGTCATCCCGGTTGATCCCCTCTGTATATTCTTCGATTTCCTATTAGCAATGAGAAGAAAAGAGAAAAACGAAAAAAGAAAAAAAAAAATAATACGAAATGAAATGAAAATGAAGGAGAAAGGGAAAAAGAAAAGATTAATTCATTCTTCGTACTCGCTGTCAGACCACCACCGTATCAATATAAGTATAATCTCGATTCTTTTCGGACACCCTTCAAGATAAACGCGACAGTGAATACCGTCGATTGATCAAGGGACATGCGTAGGCAGCGATTAACGAGCTGAACACGATTAGCCCGGTTCTCTGAAAACATTGAATAAGCTCTCTCTTCGCGAAAATATTCCGGGACGATCTAATTACTTATCTCATTAGGATTCCTCATCAGGCAGTAAATACAGAAGCGTTGATCGGTGAATGGAGATTGATAAACGTCTCCGTTTCCGACGAACGAATCTATAATCGGTTAATATCGTCCCCCTTGGATCAGTAGTCCGTTCGCACATGTGCGATAAATCATTCCAAGTTTCATGAATTAGGGATAAACCGTGACGTAATATAGCGATCCGTGCTAATGACGTCACAGAGCTTAGTCACGTTCTCCTTCTATAAAATAAATGGCAAAGTGGTTTTTGGCCCGACTGAAAGGGCGACTCTATATGCTATGTATACGTCGCCCATATATATATATATATATATATATATGCGATCGATCGGAGGACCTTCACGGGCAATAATTTAATTGCGACATAAATATTATCCTGATTTATGCCTGCGAGGGGGATATGCCGACGGACCTCACTCTCCTATATGCTAGATTACAATACCGTCAGGGATTTTCCGACTCGGGGAGGAGGAGGAAGAAGAGGAAGAAGAAGAAGAAGAAGAAGCAGCCTATAATAGAGAGCGTGATCCGTTCATTCCACTATATCCGTGCAGGGGTTCAAGAAATAGAAGGAAAAACGCAAGGAACTGAACCAACAACGACTTCTCTTTGCCTGATTTTTTCGTCATGAAATGGAAATCATATGCGAGACTATGCGGTCGTGACTTGGAACACTTTCTACTCAATTCTCTCGGTCTTTAGATCGGTGCGCTGTGCGATTGCCTATGCGGAATGGTAGGCACCTCGTTTTCTGAATCATAGCCGAAAGTTTCTCAAGTCGCGTGGTCGTCTTTTTCAAAATCTGCGATTTATCTTGTCTCCGGAATTGAGCTGGCTCTTCACAGCCCCAGATATTTTTACCCGATGTCGCGTAGTTTATTTTTCATTTCGTATATTCTGTCTCTTCTTGTTATTCCGTCTGTTCTATACCCGTAGATTTTCTTTCCCCGTTCAGGTTAGAGAGAATAAAAGACCTGTATATATAGGTATACCTACAGGAGATGAGAATCACGCGCTAATTTGAAAGAGAAGGTAAAATATGCCACGGTTCGACCCCTCGGCGCACGTCCCTTCTCTTCCCTTCTCTAAATCCACCAGGGCTTAGATTTAAAAACAACATTTACAGACGAAATATGGCAGAGGCTCGCGACGCCGAGATTGGATTGTGCTATGGCGGCGAATTACCAAAGTGGATCTGGAATTGGAATAATAAGATTTCCAAGTAATATCCAAGGTTTATTGGGGCAGTAAAAGACGGTCCCCACTCCATCCTTCTCTCATTCTCTCAGTCTCCCACGATATACGTGCGGGTGGTCCAAGGCTTATGTACGCGTATGCAGGAATTTGGAAACGGATAACCATACACGGTTTACCAGATTCCCATCTCCCGTTTTCGTCTCGCGATTTTTTTATTTATTTTTTTTTTATTTTCGTTTTATCCCAACCAAACTTCGGATCTCCTCATTTCACGTACATCCTCCCTTAATTTTATCGATTCGTTGACAAACCCTGCGTGAGACATAATTTTACGTTCAATACTGAGATAACCAGGGAATTTCTGATACTACACCAAGTTACCGGGAGATTAAGAACTCGCGGGGGTGGCGAGAGAGGGATGGTGGATGGTGGATGATTTAGGATTTCGAATGTTGAAAACAAGCGGTAGGAATTATGAATTTATTGTTATTAAAGGCAGCCTGGAATTGCAGCCAGCAACCCCCCCGTGTACCCGACGTCTCATTTGGATAACGTATTATTTTCGTAAATCTTTCAAAGTTATACTTTCTGTGGTAATGGCCCTCGTATTTCACCACGATTTACCACACACACACACACATATATATATATATATATATATATATATACATATACCTATATACACCACGTGGGTATCCATATTACATAATTCCTACCCTGCCTTCCTACCTTTTCTAACATACTGTATACGGCATACGTATATATATATATATGTATATGTATATAATATATAAATATGTATCTGCATCTATATATCGGCTCTTGTCCAACTATGACATTTTGTTGAATTTATAAATTTCAGATTTATTCACGGATTTTGGTTAATGAAATTCGATTTTGTAGTAGGATTTGCGCAAAAGTGATGAAAAAGGAAAGAGAGACTAACGCCCATTTTTCAATATCTTATCTATATTTGCCATCCATATATATACGATATGCGAAACTATTGATTCTTCCTTCCGCGATCTCATCCCCCATTTACTTCCCACCCAACGCGCAACTTAAACTTTACAACACCCATACGTCTCAATTCCATTCCCAGAAGTTCTTTCGGGTACGAAATGTTATAGGGACGTACGAGAAGTGGAAAGGGGGTTGAGAAGAAGAGGAAGAGGAAGAGGAAGAGCGAAATGAAAAATCATGGATATATGTGTATACGTATATGGATTGATAAGCGGGGAAATAAAAAGGAAATGAAAGATGTCAGTTAGTCTGGAAAATTAATGAAAAATAACGAAAGAAAGGGGGTTGAAAGGAAAAATAGAAAAAGAAAAAAGAAAAATTGATATTGCGGTAAACTATGTCGAAAATATAGTTGGCAATGGGACGAGGACATGGGATGGCGTATAGCGAGTTGGTTTACGATCCATAAATTTCTTGTTATCGGTGTAATTTAATGGTCTCGGTAATCCGTGAGTGGTAATAACACACGAAATTCAATCGGATATATATCGCCGACGAGATGACAAAGCCTTCATTACTTAGCGTCAAATTACGTTGCGTTACCTCGTGCGGTGTTCAGATATAGCTACAACTAAATCTTGACTAACTATAGCATTACGTTACCTCTAAATCTTCCCCTTTCTACTTTCACACGATTATGAGAAACGCATATAGTGCAATTCGTGCGGAAAGTTGGCACGCCAGATATTTATCGATTCAATTACTATATCTGCAATGTCGGATTTTTACGGATAAGTACATACATACAAGGACATTACGTATCTATGTATCGCATGTTCTCATCCATCTCGTACTTTTCCGTTCTTAGGTTTTTTTGTCTTTCTTTTTTTCTTTTTTTTTTTTCTCTTTTCTTTTTCATTCCATTTTTCTTTTATCCAAGCGACAAAATAAGATATGGCTCTCCATCCACTGGCCGTAAGTGTTTTCGGTAGAACTTTGAGTGGTTTTAAACTTTTAAAGGGCAGTAGAGAAATAACGTGGCCGATATTACTCCCCGCAGCTGGTACCGTACTTCTTTTCACATACGAGACTCGGAATTTTTATTATTTTCAAACAAGTCGAAGGTGCGGACAAAATCGACGAATTTTCACACCAATTTCTTCCAATCATTCCCCACGCTTTTGCAGGCGAATCAACATGTTGCACATAGATTGTGTCTACACAACTAAACCACTATACGTGCCTCGGCCACTTTCTCCGCAAAATTAATTCCTCGTAATATAATACATAGTTGAAAGTTTCAAACGTCCACTCGAACAACGTGCGATTCTTGCATTGCACACACATTGTACATCCTATACGTGTACGTGTAATTTCAGTTGCCAGAGAGAAAGAGAAAGAGAAAGAGAAAAAGAAAAAGAAAAAGAAGAAGAAAAAAAAATAGCTAAAGAGGGATATTTTTTGGGTCATTTGTTATAACTCGTGAAAGCTGTCTTTTGTCGTCGTAAATAATTAGAGGTAAGAGAGAAAATGATTATTTTCAAATCTCTGCAACAACTTGAATAAATGTGTATGTACTACATGTGTGTGCGTGCGCGTAAAGGTATACAGGATAGTTACAAGCTATCTCTATAATATATCGCAGTGACGATTAGCGCGGAGATCCGGACCGTAGAAATCCTGATATTTCAAACGACAATAACAAGTGAATTGATAAAAAAAAAGGTACTATTAGAACCAGCTTCTCAGGGAATGAGAGATGGAAGGAGAAGACAATTGTCCTGCCTCTGAAAATAATTTTCTCCAAACAATATAAAGTGATTTTCATATTTTTGAAGAATTCAAAGCCGACTTGGGTTACGTTAATTCTATATACGTCCGTTAAACGGAGCAGGTTGTTCAATTAACAAGAACAAGTATAAATTGTAGTTATCTCGCATAATTCGTTGCATAATTGGAACACACACGCGGGTTATCGGCCCCCGCACACAATTACGGGATTCTCGGGCTTTGACAAGGCCACGTATCACGCAACTTATATATCTCACATTGCCAAGTGCGCGGGGTGTCATAGGCTGCAGACTGTATTATTATTAACGAATAAATCTATCTCTAATTTGCGTACGTTTGAATTTTCAGATTTCATCTTACTTCGGGCTTTTAATTCGGAATGAAAATTAGTTTGCATAATTATCAAACCGCGACTATATATGCGCTATGTATATACGTACTTTGCGTAAATGGTTTTGCCCTGAGGAAAGAGACTGGGTGCGTGCCGTTGAATTTATACATTAATAAAGACTGTTTATCGTAAATATACGTGAGCGATATACTCGGTGGTGGTAGAGCTTTCGTAATTAAAATCATGATGTATAATTGAATTACTCACAAACTCACTCTAGCGAGAGCAGTCTATACCTATAGGCATACCATATTATATTTATATTCTTGTACATAAATTTCATGAGAATGAACGTATAAAGTGCTAGTTCATCAAATTAATATCGTGCCTCGGGGCTGCGGGTACACATATATATTTATATGGATATGCATATACGGCTACATCGGGACCTTTTAATCGATCAGTGTCCAATTACCTTCGAGGAACGTTAAAATTTTAATCAAATAAATATAACAGTAATTATACGATGTCTTCGATAAGCTCGGGTATACCTCGGGTTACATACATATATCCGTAAAAGGTATACGTGTGCGTGTACGGATTGGTATCTAATTGTAAATTACCTGTCTACAGCTAAATTCCATATGAATATATATATATACACCGAGAGATATAATTCTCATTTGTTTGAAATCATAATTCGATCTTATGAGAAAAATCGTTTGATATTATTTGAAAAATGACGATATTCGTACTATGGCACTGATTGGCGATGGAGCTTAAAAGGGAATTCGTGTTCTCAGAGTAACCGCGAGGTACGGAAATCATTTATTCATATATACAAGAAAATTACTTCGGAATATACATACCTATAATAGGGGGTAAAAATCATATCCGAAAATATCTCTTTCCCTTGATTAATATTTATGTCTCTAATAATATATGTATATATGATCCCGCAGTGCAAAGATTTTTCACGTCGAATCGAAATCATATCATATAGTATATGTGTGCGCTACACACATCCACCCGCACATTTTAAATGCCTTTTATTTATATGTCGTATAGATATATATATATATACTCGCGTTGATCAACGGGATCTGATTACGTCGATAGATTCTTCGAGACTTATCGCGACGAGCAAACGGCACGTTGTATATTCAAGGAGTAAAGAGTTCCGTGGGCTGCCTGCAGGGTGAACGACTGACGATGCTCTGTGAGATGAAAGCTGGTGATGACTCGTCCCCTTTTAAACTGGTTATTACGCTATCGTGGCCATCCTTCTCTCTGTTTAATACGAGTGAACAAAAACGGTTGTTCTTTCCCCTCTCGAGCACATCTCTTCCACCTCTAGTCGCTTCCTCTCGGCCTGCCGCCTGTCAGCGATTATTTCTACATGGTAAACTTCGGTGTAGATACATGTATACTACATAACATACATCGGAGCGCATAAAATCAGCTGATTGTATGGAATTTCATGCCCCCTGCGGTAATTTCCTCGGGACGGGTTAAAGTTCGGAATTTCGAGATTCCCCCAACGGTGAAAATTCGGAATTATCAATCTCACCGACTCGAAGTTTCTCAAAAAGGTATTTCCCCGAAAGTCTGCGTGGCCGATTTGAAAAACTTTGAAACAAAGGACACCGGAGATTCGAAATTTCGAAAGCTCAAGATCCGGAGGGCCAAACATCCGAAATTTGCAATCCGAGCTGTATCGATTAGTTTATCGTCTCAAGATTTACTTTTTGGTACAAAAAGTTTCAAAATCCTATCAATTATCTATGACATCATGGAAATTGAAATGCTTACTTACTATAATCGTGATGCAGAAAGTGGATTGATCAACCCACAACTCTCTCTCTTTCTCTCCCTCCCTCCCCCCTACTTTTTCTCTCTTCACCAGAAACAGTGTTCCTTGTATATATATACCTACACGTAGACTCGTAACGATCATTATACAATTCAGAAATGCGATTTCATTATTTCTACAACATTATCCCCACCGCAGACTTTCCCATAACTTGACGTTTGTGTAACACGGTTACGACCTACGTATACCTATATTCGATTACACGAATATACATATGTATAATACGTAAGGCAGAGTTGTATTGTATTTACCGAAATCGGTACAGGTACTCAGGTATTCCAGCCCAATTAATTCTAATAAACCTTTCATCGTTCAGTTTATATCGTTTCTCTCCTCGGCAACTTTTTCCCTATTCATTATCTTCAGTTATTCGTTTTTATTTCAAGTTTCCTTTTTCCTTTTCATTTTTTATAATCATTTTTTTTATTTTATTTTTTTTTCTCTTCCTTTTTCTCCTTCCCTCGTCAATACAAGGCGACAGGCTCCATTTGCACGGGAATTTGTTCAATCCCGGGTAAAGCGGATTGACAGATTTCATGATTCCATTCGGGTACCTACCTACTCCACCGGTGTATACAGAACGGTAAGTTTTCTCTCTCTTTCTCTCCTCCACCCCTCTCGACGGTCGCCATATTCCTTTCCCAGGGGCTCCCTTCGTTCGTTCGCAAATTGAATTTCGCTTATTGAGTCAGGTTTACTCAGAAATGATTTTCCGTTCGGTCTACTTAAGGTTCTGTAGAAGGTACACTCTCCGCGAGGGCCGCGAGGGCCGCGAGGGGTATAGCTATAGAGAGGAAAGAGAGAAGGGCGAAGAGGACAGAGGGCAGAGGGCAGAGGGCAAAGAGGGCAGAGGTAAGGGAAAAGAGGGAAGAGGCAGGAGGAACCCCCGTGACCTTTCACCCCAGCCCTAAACCCCGTCCCCGTTCCTTTAGGAAAATCTCTACGCGGCTGCCAAGGCAATATAAAGAGCAAAATATATTTTTCTAGCCTCTCTTATCTCTCATTGGGTGCGGGACTTATATATATATATATATATATATATATAAAAGTATATTTGTATCGATAAGCCGTATACCTACGGCCGTAAGTTATCAGCTGTACAAACGAGACTAACAAATTTCTGGAAAAAAATCAATACTTTACGTGTGAACTATACTGCCTCCATCGAGTTTCAACAAAGAGACGGGAACACACCTATAATATCGCGATTTGTTTTTTATTTTTTTTTTTTTTTTTTGAAATCAACGAATTGCCGATAATTACTTCGGCTATCGAAATATGGTTTATTTCACTCCTCGCGTCTCTACGTTTATCATATAGGTATAGTATAGTTAGTTAGTATTGACGATCACGGTATATAGAGGTCCAGTTTCACCAAATGAAATCATCTCGTTAGCTGGCAACGGTGCTACCGCGGCGAAGAACAACTTTTATTAATTCCAAAAGCGTGGCGTAGTCCTTCTTGGACCAGGGCCATGGTGTAGTACATACATACATACCTACCTACCTATATGTATACATATATACGTTCATTGCCTCTCAATCGTTGATATTCTCACCGTGAAAGTAGTATAGATTATATCTGGCCCGATATTCGCGATTTTGAGAAGAGTATTATGAGTTATTGCTCTTATAGACCGAACGATTGCTGTAATTGCGAATTTCAAATCTATTTTCTCTCAGGATGCGAAGACGAAAATTATTTCATTCTAATCGAGACCCTCTTCTCGGATCTTTAGCTTTCGGAATGTTGAGCCTCCGGTAATTCTTCGTATGAAACTTATTCAAATCGGCTGTGTAGACTTTCGGGGAAATATCCCATCCTGAAAAGTGCAGTGAGTCGGTTATATTGAGATTCGGAACTTGAACCCAAGCCTCGGACAAACTTTGGGCCACATCGGATTTTCGGTTAGAAAATTATTCGTCAATCGCGTTGAGGCGATAATGAAATGCAATTAATATCGAAAAGAGATTGAAACGTATGTATATGTATATATATATATATATATATATATAGGTATAAGGTGAACGTGAATAATGAGAGTCGGAAGAAGAAATGATGGTCTTCGTGCAGCAGTCAATTCCACGGCTATACCACACCCCATACCTACCTATATACCCGCCTAACTACCTTTTGACTTTAATTAAAATTGAAAAGGGTGTAAGGTCATGCAGCTCGGTCTCCTCGCAACTAATTGGTAAGAAGTATAAGGTCAACAACGCTACCTCCTCAACTGGCATTAAATAAAATATAATGATCTACACGATTCTGAATTTGAAATCTGAGTATAGGTATATACCTACTACTCTTTCATTTCGAATACTCGTTATACCCGCCTTCCTACCTTCGTTAACATGTCTATGTATGCGCGTCTATATACATACATATATATATATATGTCCGGGGAATTAGGTGTGTTGTCTAATTGCCACCAGCTCACACCCATACCTCTGGATGGTGTCCTTCACTTATTCGTATACAAGACTAACGATCCCGCTACGCTACCGCTGCTCCTGCTCCACAGAGATCCATACACGTTCCGATTTCGCAAGAATAATAAAATTCAAAGAATTTTTCGTCTTTTCGTTTTCGATTATGCTCTTTTTTCAATTATTCTTACCAAACCACCTGCACTCCAATTATAATAATCAGTCCAACGAACTCGATGGGTAGCTGTTCTAACCGCAGGACGATGACGTTGCAGGGATAGGCATATATATGTATATATGTGTGTATATATGTGTATATATGTGTGTATATATATATATATATATATATATATATATACACATATATATATATATATATATATATATATATATATATATATATATGTGTGTATATATATATATATATATATATATATATATATATATACACACGCCATACCGTGTATTTAAGAGGTGGGTTTCAAGTAGTAGACTCAACACAACAGGTGCATGCCGCCACTCTCCTTTAGTTTCTATACTATTACCTATATGTATATACGCATATACGTGCGTATACGTATGTTTGTACATATGCCACGCTTTGTGCCAGCCATTATCGTACATGTATAGTTTTGAAATAATTTACATCCAGTAGAACCGCTGCGTGTATATATGTGTGCAATATGGTATACAGGTACACTTCACGAGCCGTATTATTGTATATCACACAGCTAGACGCTAATTGAATATCAATTGATCAATTGATATTCAATTAGCTGGAAAATTGACTCGGTCCTCTGTTTTGTGTTTTTTTTTTTTTTCTTTTTTTCATCGGCGATTATTGAAATCAGCCACTCTTCGCACTCTATATCAATTTCTTTTCTCCGTTTTGTTTCGCACCGCAATGATCGATCAAAAGTCGGAAGAGTAGAGTATATCGTTGAATAAAATAGACATGCACGAGTTTATACCTATACAGAGAGCAGAGAAAATCGTATATATATATATATATATATATATATATATATATATATATATATATATATGGAGAGGGGAAACTTTGATACATGGAACGAGTAGATATAATTATTTAAAAATGGGAAATTACGTAATGATGGATAGTGCCCGGTGACGCGCACCGGGCCAGTTAGTTGCGTAATTCATTCGTAAGCGGGATCGGAGCATTGAATTGTTTCGACATAAATGATATAATTACGCAGGTATTATACCCCTAGGTATGTGTTCATACATACATATAACGAATTATGAAATTTAACAATATTCCTTGAATATATGATATAACGAGAGCGGGGGAAACCTCCCAGTTTTATTAACACTCGATTCCCTCTCAATTTTTCTTCTACACTCCAGGTTCTTTTTATACATTGTATATAGTTACGATTAGACCAGAGTTTAGAAATTCAAATAAACAGTTTCACATTTTTACTTCCCGATTACATAAGCCGCATTTCTATCCTCAGTGTATTTTATACCTCCACCAAACCGTGCACGGACTTTCATAATTGGATATTTCAGCTACTACCGCGCTATATATTCCAGTTACGCGTCGCACTGTACGAGGCATAATCGTACCAACAGATACACAATAATCGCATACCTTTTCTCAATCGATGTAGAAAACAAGCCAGAATATAGTATAATACCGAATCGCAAACAGTGATTATTGTCGGTCTGCATAGTTATTCCGTATTCACGCGGTATCCATTCCCTCGCATATTTCCGACTGAAATACGGTCGGGTTCTCAAGATTTCAATTCGGAAGTCTTTATATACTATATATTCACTTTCTTGTTCGCCTCCGTTGCCTCGAATGGTGACGATACACGCCCGCACGTGATAACCATTAGTCAAACGTGTTTCTTTCGAATTTTTATTCCAAGTCGAAGAATGAATGAGAAGAAGATAATATGGAGGATAAACACGTGTGTAGGTATATATACCCCATCGCGGGAGTGAAGTTCGCTTTTCTACTTTCCAGCGCAATGAATTCGGCTTTTCCAAACTTCCAATCTTCAGCACACTGCACATACATACACACATGCATACATAAAGATACACGAAGTGAAAGTATCGCTGTCTCATTGTCAGCCATGAGCCAAGTCACAATGTACACTCATAAAAACCAAAGTACATATACACATACTAGGTATATGTATACATTTCTAGCGATTGTATAGCAGATTCAAGTCTTTTTTCCCCTCAATCTCGGTCAGATTTTTCATCCAACTGTTTCACCATCTAAACTCTGCACGGAGATTCGGTATAGACTTCCAACTCTTCGGGGTTGAATAATATATCTTAATTCGTATACAAATTTATATCGTCATTTTACAAGCCATTGCCATATTTACCATTACCCAGGCAGGCAGGCATGATACCTGACCGACTAGGCAGCACGCCGAGGATATCTATAAAGTAACGGCAGAGTTTGACTTTAGTTTGGTTTAGTTCGGTATAGTTTGGTCTAGCTTAGTTCAGTTCAGTTTAGTTCAGTTTAGTTCAGTTTAGTTTAGTTTAGTTTAGGCGAGTTTCTAACGTGGGAATTCCCCGAGCATTCAAGAATGGAAAACTCTATGGCCATCTTTCTTGATCTAAGTGCTTCGCGACGACGCACGCTTCGACGGGCCCCCTCGTGTCCATGTGTCATTGTCACTGACGACTGACAACGGCAATAAATTCACCCTGTACCCAGTCCACTGTATAAAGTGAAGACATTTTCGTCTATGTATATATACGTAGGTTTATTATTGCCCTTTCGGCTAGGGGTATTTTAATTAGGAATATTACGAGGATCGCTCCGTTGGATTCAAGTTTACCTTATTCTTCTCCGTGACGGTGAAATTCGGGAAAAGATGTAGCTCGGAGAAATTCATTCACGACTCTGCGTCAATGACGAAATGCGAATCGAGAACTAAAACGCTAGACGTGACCGAGTACCTCTATACCAATAGGATATGGCATATAGAGGCACGGAGGACCCACTTTAAATTCTGTAGAATGCCACAACCTTTATGCTCCTGACATTTTAACTTTTAACAGCCCGGCAGTTAAAACTTTTATAGTTTTGACTTTATCGCATATTTGTTCCACCGTCAAATTGGTTCTAACTTTAGTCATTCAAACTCTCGGTAACCCGCGTTCATAATTCTTCGATGTATAACTCCTATACAATCCATCTGCTCACCTCTTAGCTAATATCGGGACGCGGAAATAGAGAAATAATAATTAGCCCGGTACTGCGGTGTTCAGAGGAAAAATGAGGTACATATCTACGTACAAGAAGTAAAGGGGACGGATTTCGTCGACGAACAAATATATAAGTTTCACGCGATAATCGACGTTTTCCAAGCTATTTCCTCATATACTTCGTGCAGAAATCGGCTCGATACATCTTTGAAAAATCTGAGCCTCGAGTCGATTAGATGTTATCTAATGTGGGTATAGGCACGTTATGTCGTAACTCTTGTAATGGCCTATAAATAAATTCATTTCATAGATGCGTTGGTCTAGAAATAATATGTTAAATAAATAATTCAACAAACCTAATGTACCCCTCTTATATACTAACGAGCCGGATCATTCTGGCAAGTAATTCAGCAATGTATTAAATATATATATATATATATATATATTTTTTTTTTTTTACGTAATATTCGTTAGTTTGTTTAGCCTGTTACTGATGCAGGAACCCGTTTTCCTACTTTATTGAGGTTCCACGGTTCCACCTTCCACCTTTGTGAATTCTCTCGTATACATATAGGTATACATATATACCAAGGATCTATTGTAGGCCTAGGTAAAAAAAGTTGAACAAACGAAACGGTAGAAAATACGTGCGGGTAATAAAGGGGAAATAAAATATAAAACCTCCTTGAACCTCTAGCCTCCTCATCTCTGTAAGCAACGAATTAACGCCCTGCCTGTATAAATCGTCATGAATAACTTCGCAGCTTGATTTTCGACCGATATACACCTATACCTATATACTCATACCCACTACCATCTAATTGCTCAAAAATCAACACCGATGCAAAAATTTACCTAGATTAGAATCGGATGGTTGGATAGTCAAAGAATTTGAAGATTCGAGACGCCTATACTTAAATTTTTTCAACGTTATTCGTCGCATTTATACTCGTCCGTTAAACAATCAAGCTTTTCAATTGCCTCGAAGAATTTTAGGAATTACTTAACTTTTGTCGTGTTCTTTTTTTTTTTTTTTTTCTTTTCGTTTTGTTTTTCTGTTTTGATTTTTTTTTTTTTGTTTTTTTTTTTTCGCTGTTCTACGACTGCAATGCGCGGGTATATTTTATTGCGTAAGAGAGCGACAGAGCTCGAGAAACTTTCCTAAGCTAGCCGTAAGCATGCACGCAGGTTGTGTTAAGATCGAGGCTTGGCCCTGTGTACGTATATATGTATATATACGGGTTGTATAGCTGCGTTGGTTCGTCACCCGCGTCATATCTCAGTCAGGTTATTTATTTTTATCGTTTAACAAACACTAATAACTCAATTTGTCACGATAACGATGTTTAACGTGTAATAATTCACCATCCGTCTTGATAAGTCTGAATTAAGAGTAAAAGTAGTGAGACCGAGGTCGTTGCCGTTTCAGACATTGCAGTATCCTGCGTGTAACAGTACAACCGTAGCCTATAGCCCATATCTATACCCATACCCATAGTCATAGTCATAGTCATAGCCGTAGCAGTTGCCGTTGTTTGCGAAGACGACTGCGACGACTACGACGACCTCGGCGTCCAGGTCGGAGTTTAAAAGATTCCCGAGATTTCTCTCGGGACGATTCCCTCAGCTCGGGCCAAAAACACATGAATATAAAAGAATCGCAAGCGTATTTCCGTAGGTGGGTACGGGTTACACGTATTCATACTTCCGTAGCGACGATTAACGGCGACTTTTACGACCGTAAAGAGACTATATAGTCAAAATCGTTTTTAATAGAATCTTATTCGCATAAAATTTCGTCGTACAGAGCGCGTAGTACATACATACATAGGTATTACGTATAAGAAATACGGGGCCCGGTTAGAGCTCGGAATTTTCAAAGTCCCAAACGGTCATGATACTGAATTTCTGGCTCAGCTTTGAAAAGGGGAGTATTCCCCCGAAAGTCTACATATAGCCGATTAAAAAAAAAAAACTTTGAAATGAAGAACAGCGGAGGTGCAAAATTCCGAAACTTGGAATTGACGCGTGAATATGCATTTCCAGTGTTCAATAACTCGGGCTGTATTGATCGCATCGGAACCGACAAGTGGTTAAATTAATCGTCTTCGGATATATTTTTTTGAAAAAAAAAATCTCAAAATCCTATCAATTATTTATGACATCACGTATTTATCGATTGAAGTAGATAAAATATGGGTTCCCGTCGAGAGAGGGTCTCGATCGGAATGAACTAACTTTTGCCTTCGCATCCTGAGGAACCCGCTCGGGGTTCTCGGGGACTTTCGGGGACTTTCGGGGACTTTCGGGGACTTTCGGGGACTTTCGGGGACTTTCGGGGACTTTCGGGGACTTTCGGGGACTTTCGGGGACTCTCGGAGTTTCGAGCTGTCTGCATTCCGAACTGCGAGTATCCCCTTTGGCCACATTTGACGCATTGAAAGTTTAAAATAAAGGAGGAATATTAACTATTATCGGTATCTGTATGCAATACGTATATAACGATGATAAAAGGGGAGAACTGGTTACCCCGGTATTCGCGATATATTCCTCGCGACTAAAGAATCGTAACGACCTACAAATATATAAATTTTAGTGTACGCGGCCAAATACGATCATTACTCGACTGCAGAGGGCAAAAGAAAATGAGAGAAGGGAAAGAGACGCGTATTATAGTATAAGCAATTTTCCTCGTGTTTAATGACCGTTAACGTCGGTTTTATTTTTCGCTCTTAAGAGAGGGAAACAAAAAACGGGAAAAAACGAAATCCTTGTATTCTCGCGCCAGCGTAGGTACAAGGTATATATACCAAAGTGGCGATATCAAGTCTGTGGATATCAACCCTACGGAGACACGGGCGTAAGCGCACAAGGTGGTGTAAAAACCTCGCTGAAGATCGTTCCTATATAATGAATAGCGCACAATTTATAATCTCCCGAGTTATGTAAAGATTTATATTTTACTGTTAGGATTTGGGTGTAGTACATATACACGTCCATACAGCACGCATATTTACACATATACATGTACACACGTATTATACATATTCACGGGTGCTGTCGCTGTATTCTAGAGCCCACCATGCACAGGCATGTCAATTGAAGTGGTTTCTTATCGGCGTACAACGCACGATTTCGATCGCAACGTAATTAACATAAGTCCGTCTCCTGCTTGCATCACGGTGACTCGCTCGGCGCAGTATGTAGTAATATATGTGTTCGATATTTTCGCGACTTCGTTTTACGAGAAGATGACTATGTATATCGGTCGCTGGCGGAAGTATATTTTTTTTAATTTTCATTCAACTCGAAAAAGTAAACGCGGTTCAATTTTTTCCCCTCGCTTCTTTAATATTCTTACCTTATTTTCTTCATCCGTGCATGAGGGGATGAATCGTCGCCATTGAATTTACCTCATTGATATGCGTTTCGAGGGAAAATTTCAAATGAAAAGAAACGATTTGTAATGGAAAGAAGAGAGAAGTACGAAAATAAAAGGAGACCCGAATCTTTGCGACTTCTTTGAAACTCGCAATTAGTAGGCGTTTTATACATGTATATATTGTATAAATATATGAACACCTATAGGTATACTTATCAATTATACAATCTCGACGGTAATGAATGCTATCGTTTTCAATTCCTTATGTATACCTACATATATTACATTAAAATATCCTCTTTATAAAGAACTCGCGAATAATTCGTTGAAAGAAATTTCTTTGGGAATTCTGCAGACTCTAATTTCAAACAGCTATATGTATGTATTCAAGTGTTTTATATAAAAATCGCAAATGAGTTAAAGAAACAGCAGCTGTCTACGTGAATTAATCCTATACGAGATTTTCGAAAAATACCTCACGTATACAATATACTCCATGTTGTACAGCATATAATGAAAATTCTTTCATCCTATGCGGCTGATTGTAGGATCGTAACCTTCTTGTCGTAAAGCTACGTGAAATGGATGTACGTAGATATATATGTATATGTGTATATGTATATGTATATATATATAGATATAGATATTTGGGTCTTTAACAGGCTTAATACTCGAAATAACGCTAATTGCTATAGTAGGTACAAGCGGCCTATATTATTTTGTCCCTGCGGTCGTGAGCTCGCAAGAATTTATACCTACGTAGTCCCGCAATAAACGTGAACCCCGGTGTGTCTCTGTTGTACAAATATCTGTCCGTATATACCTATATATATATGCGCAAGTGGTTTGAAAAATAATTGTTTTCTTCGTTGTTTGCTTTTTTCTATATCTTCGAGTCTTGTGGGACGAGAAAATCACGAATTAATTCGCTGGACACGTTGAAATGCCGCCGCAGTTCTGCCTATAGATAAATAAGTACCTAAGTGCCTTCATATACCCATCTCAGGAGATAATAAGTAATCTTAATTACTTGTACGCGATGGTTGAATGCAATGCCGAATTACGTACACTATATATGGTATACCGAAATGCATGATTTTTTACTATATCTATTTGAAAATAATGAATACCGTTGAGATCCGTGGATTTCTCTCTTTAATATCTGCGACAATTTCATTTATAATCAAATCAAAGCTAGAGTAGGTCTCGAGAAAGTATAATACGTATTAGGTATACTATACATATATATGAATAGAAGATATAAACCTATATTTCAACGTGAAAACCATATATCTATGGTGAAAACTATATTTCTTGATTGCCTCAGTTTGATATACGCGAACTTCACGACCGGGATGCGCATAATGTAATCAACTAGCTCCAAACCCATGCTGTAAGGTTTATGGAGATTTCAGATTGTAGATCGACCAGGTGCGCTTTACACTGTTACACTGCAGTAACGCCCAGCGAATATCGGATTCCCGTTTCTAGAAGACTTTACGCTGAGAAACTCCGTTAATAAGATTTTCGTTCTACGATTATTACGGATTGAATATATAAATTAATTTCGATGCATGCATGCTGTCATCTTTGTCTTACATTGATATATTAACATGATACAATAATAACGTTCGTACAATATTTAGTTGATATACTATTCGTGTAGACGTGAAGACAACGTATTATAACCAGTACGCCGATCGACGCTTCGAGATAATATACCGTTAATGTAAGATTTCTAAAAAATATTCAATTTAACGACGATAAGGATTTCTCTTCTCCCATGAATACGTACGACGAAGACTCGTCGTCCCCTTCGGGTTTGAAATTCTTGAGAAGTTTAAAATCTACGGTATAACGTATCTGTAATGAAGAATAAAGAATAATGTAACTATAGTGACATGCGGAATACAAAGATATCGCACGTTGTCACCGACTATAACGTATCGGAGTATACTGGATATAAGTATATGTATATATGTAAACCAGAGACCGATATGAAACCGTGACTAACTTCGTTCTTTCGTTATCTGGGGCAACAGATGTGGGCATTATTATTTACACAATCTCAAGTATTTCTAAAATAAACTCTAGTAATCGTCGAGGGATAAATAAACAGGCCATATTTAATGTTATCATTTAAGAAAATCTCATAAAACATCCTCTCTCCTCAATCCCCCCAGCCACTTCCCTTCTCTCTCTTCTCTCCTCGCCAGTCTCTTCTCCTCATTCTCAAATTGCTATTGCTCCTTGCTGCCGCCACCACGCCGCACCGCGGCGTGCCGTCGCCCTTCGTCCGTCCTCTCGTCTAGCTACACGAGTCTCTTTCCCACTCTAAAGCCCGGCGTATTTCCCCCCCACTCGATTCTTCTTCCTTCCCTTCCGTTCCGTTCCGTGCCTTCCCTTCCCTTCTCTTCTCTTCTCTTCCCTCCCCTTGCCCTACCGTTCCTTCCCTCTCTTTCGTTTCTCTTCGTATCCCCACCCCGGTATCTCTCCTCCGAACGCTACCCTTCAGTCATTCCGTTCCCGACCACGAAACGAGTAGCGTGCGCGCGTCGACGCGGACAAACTTCTGCCTTCGCGACCAACACGTAGGATAGAAAGAATAGTCTAGTTGAAACGTGTTCACAGGATTTTTAACCAGCTAACCGAACCGTAAATAATAATAATAATAAACTTCGACAAACAGCTGCTGGTGTACTTTCGTATAGCATACCTATGTATACATACGTATGTATATTTATTCGTGTGAATCAGCTGCGGTACAAACGGGATTTAAAAGTGGTTAAGTGAATTCATAGTGCTCGTGATTAGTGATAGATATAGTTATTAGCCGTCACGGCTAACATTTATATGATCGTGTTAAACTGGATTTCTTATCATTAACCTGTCTTGCTGTGCCGGTGAGTACCACGCGCCATGGCTTTACACATTCACAACTATTCGGTTCATACAACATACTGCGTTCTGTACGGTGGCGCCATCGTGCAGATATTATTCATACGAAACCCAGATCTTTTTTCGGTATACAGGGGATAGAGACACATATTATTTACACGGGAAAGTTTATCGTCGAAAGACCGTTCAATTTTACATTGTGAAGCAAAAAAAAAACCCTCTTCTTTTCTCCTCGTTTCTTCCATTATCACATACATTGAAACATTTTCATCGCCACGTTTCGGATTTCTTTAACAGGTCAAATAATTAAGAGAACGAAATTAAGTATAGGAAAACCGGTTCTCCGAACTTGAGCCTTCGCCCCCCCCCCCCCCCCCCCCCCTTCCTCTTTGTTTTTTTTTTTTTGTTTTCTTCGGTTTGCTTCAGTATCTAATAGATCTCTCCAAAAACTTGAGAGCCATCGGTGTGCACAGGTCGCAGGTAGACATCTGTTCGTTCGTTTAGTCTCCCCCTTCCCTCCTCGTCTCCGCCTTTCTCCCTCTCTTCGTTTTTCGAGTGAGTGAGCCAGCTACTAGCTAGCAGCAGGCTCGGCCAGCCCATCGAACGGAAACAGGTTGAACAGGCTCTTTTCTTCTTTGTAGAATAGAATTGAACCATTAAATCCTCCTCTCTGATTCCACATGCATACGTATAAATACATGAGATTGTTCTAGATAATGGTATAATTACGATGATAGAACTGTTTGTTAAAGTTTACCCGTCTTTCGATTGACGATTATAATAATAGTAGTAATAATGATTAATGATAATCGATCTAGGAGAGAGATTCTACACTTTTGTTACCTCCGCCTTCGCCTTCGCCTTCGCCTTCGCCAACGTCGTGTTACGTAACATTAAAATCATCGCGATAGATAGGCAGCAGCGACCGATTAATCGATTGAAAGAGCGGGTCGGGCGGACGTGTGTGCCATAGAAACGACACGATCAAATATCAATTTAACTTATAAAACGAACGCTTGTTTTTCGCCCACTTACAATTAGTTGAAACGAATGTATGTATATGTAGTACAATGGAATGTTATCTCGGCGTATATGGATAAGTGTTATTCATTTTGAGGTTTATTATTTGTTAAAATCAATCAAGTTGAGACAAGAATATGAGTTTTTTTTTTACTTTTATATGTAGAATTAGTCAGTCGTTTATAAAATACATTGTCGTAATAACGGTTATTCTCTAATTCATTCTGTGTCACGAGTCAATTATTTACGTTATGCAATACAAACGTCGACGACTACCACACCACTATCACGGTTCTATTACAGTGTTCCCATTCGTTTATTATGATATTGTATAGGGTAGAATAATCAAAGCAGAAAAATGATACGATTAAACCATGTATGCGATGCTCATGGTGTATCGTACGTACGCACGGTATAATAACTATTTATACTTGTATTACATGGTTATAACGCGGGCGTACGCAATAATCGCTTATCTTCTAATTTCACACACGCACGCACACAAACGCGGAGAGAAATGTCACGTAATTATTCTATTAATTACAATGGCTTATAAATATACATGTATGCTTGTCACTATATGTATGTAGGTTAATTGCATGCAGCCATCAATTTAGTTGAGGATTATTAACCCAACTATGTATATTACTATAGTATGGCTCACAGTCTGACGATCCGAAGATTACGATTCAAACCCCCCTTATCCTACCCTACCCTACCCTACCCTACCCTACCCTACCCTACCCTATCCTACCCTACTATACCCTCTCTATCTCTCTCTCTCTCTCTCTCTTTTGAAACTGCAAAGACATTTAAGTTATAATGGGGCGCGGAGTGGGAGGATGATGGGAAGTTAACAAAGCACTTTGAATGTAAATTATTTCTCTGATGCGATGCGCATCGAGAAAATCTCACAGAGGCTGACTGCCTGCCTGCCACTACCACTACCACTACCACTACCACTACCACCTCTTTTTTTCTGTCTTTCTCTTTCTCTCTCGAGAAGAGGCACAAAGAACCGATTGCCTCGTTGGTTTAGATCTACACGCAGGCACGCACGCACGTACTACCTATCCAAGAGCGTATTAGTGGAGAGGATCGTGGTGTTCGGTGTAATGAAATTGCAGCTAACTCCATTTTTAATTTTCTACTTTATTTATTCTTTTTGTTTTCGCACGTTTTTTTTTTTTTTTTTTATTTCCTTTAATCAAAATCTGGCTCGTGGACGCGTTCGCCTTTTGTATTCAAATTATTTCGTCGTGTACGCGGTATTCCAAGTTAGTATATTCAGTCTCTCGGGCTTTTTTTTTGTGAAAGATACTTTTTTTAACCCAGTTTTTTTTTTTTAATTGCAATTCATCTCCTTTTCTTTATTATCAAAATTACAAAATTAATAAATGATACGTTATACTTAGCTCGCGTGAGAAAATTGTTCTGCTGATGCTGCAGCTCGTCGGTTTATATAGTATATACCTATATGGTATACGGAATGAGAAAGGCGAGTTAAGGAGAAAAAATATCACAAAAACGAATGAAAGAAAACATTGAACATCGCATACACTATACTACGCGTTATACTTGTAATATGTTGTATATGTATTATACGAAAGTGAGAGAAATTTTAAAACCAGAGCCTCCTGGCTTATACGACAACCCAAATAAACGATACCGTGGTTGTAATGGTTGGGTAGTACATACGCCAAAAACTCTCTTTTCGACAAACTTGATACATACATACCTATGCCTATACCTATACACGTATGTTTCTCGCCTGTATATTCTTCTTCTTCTTCTTCTTCTTTATTCTTTATTCTTTTTCTTTTTCTTCTCGGGTCAACGTACGCACCCGCGCGCAAGTTTCGTTTGTATAAAAAAAAATTTAGGGGTAGGTATAACAGTGTGTATCGATAGATTTTTTTGATTTTATCTTATCATCTTGTTTTTAGCGGAGTAATTATTATTACGTCCTATTATTTTGTGGAAAATCAAACTTTCTCCATTTTTAGTGCAAACCGAAGAAACGAAATTACATGTATGCATATGGGGTAGTATTTCAAATTTACTTACGAGTTTTGGATCTATCCATGTTTCAACATAACGGGACTTACGACGACAACGACGACGACATATATTCTTCGTCGAATGAAGAGGTGGAGGTAACATCAGCCGCGTAATCTTATCACTGAACTTTTACCGCCTAGAAATTTTATGTTTTCTTTGACCACATAAATATAATACATACCTATACCTGTCTACTTTATAGATAATCAGTTGAGCGATGTCGCATCGTTTTCTAGTCAAATAAATCAGATATAGGTAATAACAATAACAATAACAATGATAATGATAATGATAATGATAATGAACCGGGATTGCGATGTCATTTTTGTTGTTCTCCTTTGTTTCATTTATCGGTGACTAATATATGATACGTATAGATTCAGGTTTCCGTCGAATCCAAATCTAATTGTATAGTATAGTAAAAACGAACGAGGCTCGTTTCCTTCTTCGCGGTTCGAAGTATGAATATACCGACAGCAGGCAAGCAAGCAGCTTGCCCGGGTCTCCGGCAAGTTCCTTTCTGCCCTTCACCACCGCGTTTCGTACCTCTATATACCTACGATCGTCCCTCACAATGATTACCCTATACACCCGCGGCGGTCAGGTATAATAACCAAGCTGCTTACTCGCAGAGGTTGAGAATCCCAAAGATTCTCAACCGGCTGTGTATTGGGTATAGAGTGAACGAAAACGAAGACGAAGACGAGAGCGAAGACTAAGCGTGCTTGATCATTTTTCAAAGAAAATATGAAAATTGAGAAAAATAAAGAAACAAAGATATTTGAGAGGAAGAGAGAGTGAGAGAGAGGCGTGTACGGTTTTCACTCGCGGCGGTGGTGATAAGACAACCCTTTTTTTGCTTTTCATATATATGTATGTAGTTTATTATTATTGCGAATTTTATAGAGGCAAAATTTCCCTAAAGTCGTTAAAAGAAGAGAGAAAGACTAATTAGAGACTAAAAAAAAAAGAGAAAAAAAAATACAGAGAAGAGTAGATAAAATCGTATACGGATATTATAGGAGTGAAAAGATAGGAGCTCGCGTCTTCGAGATTCGATATCGACTTCCTTATAGTTGTACCTACTAAATTTATTAAAACGCATAAATCATATACCGGGTATAATAATTCGTACACGTACCTACCTACGTCATAATTATTATAGTCTACCGGTTTATATCATTCTAATCATTTTTTAATATAGCAATAAATATTACCTGTATACCTACCTCGTAAACAAATTGCCTCATTAACATTACGATTTCAAAAGATTGTTATACTTGGCGTTTTCTTTTCTTTTTTTTTTTTTTCGTTCGGAGGATTTTTGCCTTGCTTCTAATTGAGGGAATATAAGGGGAAAGAAAAAACGATTCTTCTTTTTCCTTATATTTTTATATTGTACATATTATATTATATTGTTTAGATTTTTATAATTTCACCTAAAAAAAAATATAAGTATATATATATTTGGAAACTGTGCTTTTGAAAATAAGCGAGATATTGTCCGCGTCGAAACTTCATTACGTTCGTATTATATCATATACACCTATACAGGTATATATACCTTCGGTCGTTCATTATAACTCGCGGCTTTGAGAAAGTAATTAGTAACTCCAACGAATCCCTCCTTCCTTTTTTTTTATTTCTCGGTTTTTTTTTTTTTTTCCATTTCTTTTTTTTCATCCTTGATTCCGTATCTCCTTCCCTTTCTCCCCCTTCTCCGTATTAATTATAACAAATCTCGAACTTTTTGATCTAAAATAAAGGAATAATTAAACAAGAGGTGGGAAAAAGAAACTCTCTTTTTTCACGCCTTCTGCACTCTGCACTATGCACTATGCACTCGTGTTTCGTAGGTACCATTGGTATATCCGGTCTAACCTAAGTCATGTATACATATATATCTATCTATATATATATATATATATATAGGTATTTTTGTACATAGTACCGTATAATATAGGCGGGCGGGAGCAACGGCAACAGCAGCAGTAGTAATACAACGACGACGCAACGACAACGACAACGCTACTTCGAAACACGCGACTTTATACACGGAATATGTATTAATGCTTGTATGTAGGTGCCAACCAAGCAGCCGACGAATCAACGAAAGGTTATTTTAACGAGCGAGAAAGATAACTGCATCCGGTAGCTATGTTAATGCGACGCGCCAGCCGGTCGCGGGCCGGGCCGGGCAGGCCGGTCCCGTGCCGCACCGCTCGTCCGCCTGCCTCCGTGAAATAGAATAATATGAAGTAAAGTACAACAAGAATTGAAATAAACCATATCGTATACTGGAGAAAGTCGAGAAAAAAATGAAAAATTCAAAGAGATTGTTACTTATTAATATAGATACCGCGTAGTGTGTTCTTGTGAAAAAAAAAACTTATGAAAAAAATTTCGAAGAGGTCAAAATTTATATTAAATAGTAATGAGAGCGTATAAGAACATATTATATTCAATCTTTGGATAGATAAAAAGTATTGAAGAGTCTATAAATTGAAAGATATTCGAAAATATTGAAAACATAATTATTGAAAATAAAATCAATTTTGATCTCTTCAAAAGTCATGGAAATTTTTTTTTCTTTTCTCCAATGTAAAAATTCGTCCATCTAAATAGGCCAGAACGGTAAAAAAATCGACGATATTTAATCAGGTAATGAATATAGTATAGTAACAGAAAAAAAAATTAAAGTCTAAAAAGTCCAAAAATCCCATATGTTGATCAAATAGGAAAATTATCGTCGTCATTCAGGCAGGGGTTGATGGAAATTAAATTATTTTATGCTTCCTTTCTGAACGGTAAAAATTCTATACGTTAATATAATTTCATAGTGAATTTGATCTTTATGTGGAGAAAAAATCGTGTTATCGTTATACTTGTAGATCTGCACAAGCGTTCTTATGCTTATTGAGAGACACTGTAGTGTCCGATAATATATGTGTCGTCGGTCGGCCAGTGATCGTCGTCCCACTTTACGGAAAACTGGTTTCTGATTTCTCCCGCTCTCGAGAATAATAATTGTGCATGGCTCGCTGCGTCGAATGTAATCTGCGTTATCGTACACAATAATTAACGTTTGTTAAAAAAAATCTTCGGGAGATTAAAAGCCAGATTATTCATTCGAAATATAAATGACAAAGAAACAAAACGGTATAAGAATTATAAAGACAACGGAATATTTGATGAAGCTAAAGCTATTTATATAAACATATACGTACGTTACTTCGTCACGGCGCGGAGAGTATAGGTACGGTAATAAACCATGGGCCGTATTAAACATTAAATTGAACTAGTATCATTACAGACACGCGGCTCGAATACTGCAATACATATATATATATATATATATATACACAGCGTGTAGGTATGTACATACATAAACGTCAAATTTATGGTTATTATATAGATGGGCGCGTGTGAGATATATAGGTACATATTACATACATTCAAGACTCGAAAGACTCATTATACTTATACCGTATACTTTCACGTTGGTAATAACAAGTTCGGAGAGTTCAGCGGGTAAGCAAAAGGAGCAGAGAACAAGTTTTTAACAAATTTTCTTCCTTTTTTTTTCCTTTCTTTCTTTCTTTACATTCATTTTCTATTCCCTTCGTTGCAGGTTCGAAGATTTTACATTTATTCCTTTTTTTCATATTTTCACACGAGAATAACTCTCGCGTCGTCAATCAGGAGCAGTCGCTTTATTTTTTTCTTTTTCAAGATCGACGTATGAAAAAATTAAAAA
Organism: Tenthredo amoena; assembly: GCA_963966615.1. Lineage (NCBI taxonomy): Eukaryota > Metazoa > Arthropoda > Insecta > Hymenoptera > Tenthredinidae > Tenthredo > Tenthredo amoena. Next base: position 1,436,034 of record OZ016492.1, on the reverse strand, counting down.
AATTAAATAAAAAAAAAAAAAAAAAAAAACAGGAATAAAACAGCCAAATCGTAATCTAATCGTTAATGGAATAACGCCCGAGTTGTATAATGGACTGCGGTAACAGTCTACGCGGCGAGTTATGTAAATTGAAAACACTTCGGCTGTACAAGTTATAGCGAGACGCGATCGTTTTGGCGTAACGTGGCAAAAGGCATCGAAGTATGATAACACTATGTTCTCTCTCGCGCCAAATTTTAATTACAATTTTCTCGTTCGTTATTTATTATATTTAATAAATGAAGTATAGTTTATGGGATATTGTTGACGAATCGTATTACATATTCTGATCAGGGGATTTATTATTAATGATATAATTAACGCGAGTGACTCAATTCATCCGATATTAGGTATAGATACAGAGTATGTATTCAAATGTAATAAATGACGATGGATGGGACCGATTTATAACGCTTAGATCACTATCTTTGAAATTTATTGATTGTTATTGATGATCATTTTCGTTAGATTCCATATATCGGCGTTTACATAAATCTATATATATACCAATCATATTTATGGTTGTATAGTATAGTGTAATATTCTCTCCATTTAAATAACCGATGAAACTCAAGCCCCGGGATCCCGATTCTCTCACACCAGTTATAATATACGGTTCTTCTATTAAAGCGATAGCGATCCAACTTGCTCGTAGGATATAACTATATTTATTTATTAATAACTATCAAGGCGGAAGAGTTATTCCTGATTATTTTGTAAACTCATTTTCGGTCGTCCCACGATCGCAATTAAAATAAGAAAAATGAGGAGAAGTAGAAGTAGAAGAAGAAGAAGAAGAAGAAGAAGTATTTCCGGTGATTAGTCACGCTTAGTGCTACAGCAGAGCATAAATTAGAGTTTATTCTTTTTCGTATAAAATACGCACCCACACACACACACACACACACCCCTTCCGCTATAATACATTTTATATTACCTTATTTCGAGTGACACATATATATTTGACGATAATTTTAATGAAATATTCCATGCTTCTTGGAATCGACATTTCGTATTGTATAGTTCAATAATTCTTTGAACAATATACTACACACACGCGCACGCGCGCACGCATACAACAGCGCAGACACACATAGATACATACATACATACATACATGCATACATGCATGTATAGAAGAAGCGTGGGGATGTTAATGCAGCAGGAAACAACTAGCCGTCTATCTAAGCATTGATCGGGCCATTTGCCGTACGTAACTATAACGGATATAAGTTATTGCCGCGATAAGAACTGGAGGAGTTAGTAAACAGGGTATTAACCCCATTTTGGCCAAGTTCGAGATAACGACTACCACCACTACTCTGCTACCTATACTATGCTGTATATGCTACACGCTATACGCTATGCCATGCTGTGCAGACCTCGAATAATTATTAACTCTCGTCGTCCCGTGGCTGCGGTCGAAAGTGGAACGATGCGTTACATCTATGCACGTCTATGCATGTATACGTATCTTTCTATGTATACGACTATTTATGTCTATAGGTATACATATATGTCTTTATTAAACGCGAAACAAAAAGTCCCTAATTTTCTCGACTCATTACATACCTATATGAATATTCATCGTTTTTGTCTCTTTTTTTTTTTTTTTTTTCCCCCCTCCCGATTATTTTCGGTGACGTAGCTGGAATATATAATTAACTGGCATGCAAAGTATTATGTAGTTCTATACAAGAAACTTTGTACGTTTATATATTTATTATGTATACACCGTTACAGGTATATAGAGATTAAGATTTGTTTCCAGGACATGAAACTTTCCACTAGCTTTGACACTCGTTATTATATTTAGGGTCTTCTCCGCGATCCTAGTTGTGTTGTTACGTCTTATGGTTTTATCCCTCGTGTGTATACCGTGCAAGAAAAGCTTGCGGGACCTTATATATATATATATATATATATATATATATATACAATAGCTTTGAGGAGACCCTTGTCAGTCCCAATCTTGACACTTCATCTTCTTGTCTCATTTATCGAGGAAGCTGATCATCACGGCTCGCTGACGAACCCCCCGCCCCCCCACCCGTTTTACCCTCTCGACTAATCGCACTCTCTTTCTCTTTCTGTTGCTCTTGCTTATTATTATTATTATTATTCTTTATTTCTAATCACGGAGCAGGCGACAAAACTGAACTAAACTGAACTAAACTGAACTAAACTGAACTAAACTAGACTAAACTGAAATAAACGGAAGGACAATTTTTATTATTTAGTCACTATTCGTCATCGAGCAATGGAATTATGTTACGGTATCTAATAAATTGAAATTGAAGTATTTAACGATTGATGAGCGATCAGTTGTGTCAGCAATTTCTATGCCCTCTGACGTATTAACATGCGTCGTCAGCCAATTTATTCCTCGATTTCTCGATTGTAATTCCCCATTATGTAATAACAGGGACTCGAGTATGTATAAGTAAGTAAGCAAGTAAGCAAGTGAAAAGAAGTCCATCCAAGGTTTTCGCGTGTTCCTTTTTCTTTTTTCTTTTTTTTTTTTCTTTTTTTTTGTTCTATTTATTTTACTATCGATGATAGATTGGGATTATTGGAGTTTCTTTTTAAAATTTGAAAAGCTTATATTCATTAATGTAATGAAATATAGAAAGATTGTAATTATATCTTATTGTTGAACCGACTGTAACCACGTCCCTTCGTCCCTCGTACCCTATACATTATGTATAATAAAACGACAATACAGGAAAGAAAGAAAGAAAGAAAGAAAGGAAGGAAGAATGAATGAATGAATGAATGAATGAATGAAAAAAATTTACATTTTACTTATAAAACATTCAGATTCGGTATTCAGAATCTAAGCGCGGAAGAATAAGAATAAGAATAAGAAAGATGGTAAAAGAGAACACCGCCTTCAATTTGAATAACTCATACATATATTATTATTATTATTATTATTATTATTATTATTATTATTATTATTATTATTATTATTATTATTATTATTATTATTATTATTATTATTATACCTATATATGTGTACATAGGCAGTAGCCAAGTATACTTTTGTATGCCAGAAAACATAAAAAAACTTCTCATTATACACCTAACGTATATAGTGTGTAATAAATGATCGGAATTTTAGCGAAAAATCATACGCAATTATTATTCAAACCTATCGATTTTACGAACTTGTTTGAATCTATAGCTTATCTCGACTTTTTACCTTCTTTTTCTTTTTTTCTGTATTTATTCTCTTACTATTATGATGTACATGTACATACATACATACATACGTACGTGCATATATATATAATCTATACGCGGTTGGGGTAGGCTAACAGAGTGATAAGAAGAACGAATCAATGATCAACGTTCAAGGCCTGTTCACATCGTCACTAACCCACCAGTGTACCGTATGTGAATATATATATACATGGATATATGTATATGTATATGTATATGAATATAGTCCGAGTAAATATTGGACCCTGCGTTTGAGCACACTGACACTGATTTCTCTCTATTGATACGGGAGAGTCGGCATATACAGCATACACGCATCTAGTACGCGTAGAGACGTGTCTATAGTCTATACATAATTTTCATCGTATCGATTGACGTTTCTAGCTTCGTTAAATTTAATGTTTGAAATATATTACGGAAATTATTATAATATTCGATAAATTTTTCTTTGGAATTATCTTACTTTTCTTTTCTTTTTCTTTTTCTTTTTCTTTTTTTCTCTACGGTTTTTCGGTTTTTATTCGCCCGCTTATCTCCCGACTTTTCTTATAAATGGTTCGGTAATTATGAAATCAAATGTCGATACCCGCGGTTACTCGTATATATAATTCAATCGCGAATCGGCTAGATATGACCTTTCGTACGATAGAAAAAATGCCTATTGCATGTGCATATGCAATATTGTTTAGATTTCGCATGGGAAGCACGTGACTTAGTCATTAGTTTCAGTTTTCTGCAAATAAATAGATCCACACACACACACAGAAGTATCCTTATATATAATCATACAATCAATTTCACGATTATTGGTTTTTTTTTTTCTTTTTTTTTCTGAAATACAGACATTATTATTATTATTTCTATTCGATACAGGATTTCGTAATATTATACGAGCTTGCTTGCTTGCTTGCTTGTTTGCTTGCTTGCTCGGCTGTTCTACTTATCATTAGTCATTTGTCATGTTATTCATATTAGTCATCGGTGTATTGCGTCATGATGGATGGCTGTCGACGATGACAATGCGACAGGCAATTCGAGTTGTCCCTCACCCACCTCCCTTCTATAGTCTTCCTCGTTTCTTATCAGTTCCATTGCTCAAGTCTTTTATCAAACGTATATATAATGTACAAATACGCATACGCATACACATACACATACAACCGGAAATATCAGGCATTCGTATAGAGGAAGAACTTTGCTATAATTGATTGTCACAAGCTTGATATCTTTTTTATTTTTCAATTCTAACGCGAGTACGAAGGATTTGTTTTATCGTTGAAATCGAATCTGCAATGCAGCGAGAGAAATAGAAATCAAAATCGAGTCCGGGAGAGGGATTCGAGTAAACTCACGAATTAGCAAATCAAACATCGCGAATAATTTAACTTTCCAATGTACAATTTTTTTTCGTTTTTTCGTTATTTTATTATTATTATTATTTTTTTACTACAAAAAGCATCGAGATTGAAAACGAGTGAAACATCGTACCCAGATTAGCCACTCCAACCTCCCTGAACCTTCGTTCGTTCTCGCCACGGAATACACGTGAACGTTACGTATATATAGTATATACATCGATGCAATATTGGCGCGGCAAACAAAAACTAATTTTGAATGTACAATCGGGAGTATGGCGCATGGAGAGAGAAAGGAAGAAAGAGAAGGCAGAGTTAAAGGGACGATATTTGTTTTTTTAGTTTCCGAAAAAATTCCAATTAATTTTTTTAACCCTCGTTCGCAATCCCGCTCGCTCTGTTTGTTCTGAACTGGCGTGAACTGATGAAACGAACGAACGAACGGCGGGTGCCTCTCCATCTCCCTTTCTATACTTTCTTCCTCTCTCATATATATATATATATATATATACCCCGCGTAGTGCAATATGGCAATGAGAAAAATGAATTTATATACGCGAATTGCTGGCTGCAGCGGAATTACTCTTCTTTTCAATTACTTCTTTATTTTTTTTTTTTTTTTTACAAATTTTCAATTAATTTCTATTCTTCTCTCTATATATCGCGTATAGTCGGTGATAATTAATTATAAAAATCGAAGAAAATATACATATATAGGTATCTGACAAACTAATGATCAAATGGCTTGGATTCATCGTTCCAGTATCCTCGAAGCATTGTTAAAACTGAAAAAGACGATTAAAAAAAAGGTGAAACAAGGAGACAAAAAGGGGTAGACGAAATAGCGAAGCATCGGTGTCGCTTATAACCGCGAATTCATATATAAAACGCACGCTTGCTGCGAGCGCGAATCTCTAACTACTACAGGGATCCAAACGCGTTGCATTATGGATAAGCGAGAGCGAAGAATTCAACCTGCGCGCGCGCACACACACGCCTATACATACACACGTATGCATATTTATTAGACTTTGTACCGCCGCCCATATAGACTGATTCTGATTTGCGAATGAATCCAAATCCTCCACCCTCGGTTATTGATGAACGGGGTGACGTTTCGCCCGCCGCCAAACGAATGCGCCGGTATAATACGATAGACTGCTGCCTCGAATCGATTAACAAAACAAAATCAAAGATTTTCTAAACGATTTCGATTCGCGGATGCGTTATACGTATAGTATGGATCTAGAATTCAGATTTCGTGTATCAATTATTGTGAAATTGTATTTTTCTTTTATTTCGAATATAATATGTCGTATGTATGTACATAAATCTAGGGATTTTTAGAAGATAAGAATTAGCGATAAGGGAATGCGTGTGAAAATTGATAGGAAAGGATAAATTCACTTTCACGTTTTTTTCTTACATTTTTCTCGTTCGACATTATCGTTGTTATTATTTTCACTAGCTCGCTCGTCCCGTCTCGAAACTCATATATATCGTATACATAGACAGAGGTAGATAGAGAACTGGGCAGAGGGATTGAAAAACAAACGAATAATCCACATCCATCCCGGCATCCCGATGTAATAGAGATGGACGGTAATTTGTGCGTAATTACAGTAATTCCTGTTATTCTCGTGGTTATTTCTCATCCCAGTCTCGCTGCATACCTACAAGAGTATCTCGTCTATACGCCTACCTTTCTTTCTCACTTCTCGCATGTATGTATATACAACCGATATACAGGCAAGAACCCTTCCCTTATTCTATGGATATACCTATATGTACATATATACAGTAATGAAAAATAATACCTATGTACTCATTATATCAGTTACGATGAGTTATGACTAATGATTAAAAACGAGAAACCAAGAACATACCTATATACATATATAGTATACAATATATTCGTTATGATTCTACCATCGAATTAAATCGTGGAGAGAGGGCGAGGGCGAGGGGGAGGGGGAGGGAGAGGGAGAGGAAAGGCTGTATATACTCGAAAACATCTGTACCTACGTGATAGGATTATTTAAATATAACAATGAAACGTCGTTAAAAATTTTCATCTTTTCGTTATGTGTATCATAATATTATAGTCAAGAAATTGCGTAGGTATGTCGTATCCGATACCTTGTATACAGGGCATCGATAAAAGAATCATAGAATATACGCAGGTGCATGCGTTATATATTTTTCATTCGTTATATTAGCCACGTATACGCTGTTCCTATCGCCTTAAATTCTTATCTGAAGAAGCTATTATAGAGAATAAGTAGGTGTATATATAAGAGGGAATTAAGAGGAAGGGTTTTGTGTGTCTGCACTCTATACTCTGTTCCTATATAGTCGTGCTGCTGGCTGCTTACTTAGTGAACAGCTAAAGACTTATGGACGGTAGAATACACGACCCGCAACGACCCGTGCCGTCGGGCACCGTGAGAATATCACAGCGACTATTACTGTCAATCTAGACAAGGATATTCTTCTATATAAAACAACAAAACGAATCGACTTTTTGATCGAATACGTTTTACCTTGAATACGAAAAATACGACACGCTCATTTATCGCTTACAATTATATTTCCAGTTTTTTTTTTATTTCTTTATTTTCTCTCTCTTCCTCTCCCGCGATCAATTAGTTTTGCATTCGAATGAATACTCGAACTTATGTATACCGATCTTCGATTTCTGTTACAGAGAAGTGACAACCTCGATTTGTCTCTGAGCGTACCTCAGCATCATCAGAACTCGTATCACAGCAACTACAACATGGCCGATCAGGTGAGAACTACTTTACTAAATTTTGTTTCTTCAATTTCTTCAGTTCTCTAACCCGCGATACATACGTATACGCACACACACACACATGTATGTATGTATGTATATCACTTTTCTACGCGACGAAATTGTTGAACAAAAATTAATCTCCGGATCTCCGTTGAACCGTGCAACGCTTCTTTTCCGAAGATCGCGGCGGTGTAGGGAGCGGCGGGGGGGGGGGGGGGCTAGAAGTTGCGTACGATATATAGGTATAGACGGAAAAGGAGGACATTTGTTACAGCTGTTACAATACGCTGGAGTTATCTGTCATCTACGGACAAAGGAGGATGTCGGAGCCCTCCGCGCGTCTATATATACTAGTCCTTTACTCCCGCGACGGAGAAGAGCAAATGGTCTTCTTTTTGTTTTGTTCCCGCGTCTATCTCGTAGTTGTGGTGGTAGCGATGCTGATGCTGCTGCTGCTGCTGCTGCTGCTTCTACATCTCCTGAGGCAGCCAGCTAGCCTGCCCTTACCCACTCACGCACTCACTCACTCGCTCACTCACTCACTCATTCGTTCTGTTTCTTCTCTATTCTTTTCTCCGAATGGAAAGAACGAAAGAAAAGAATCATTGAGAGAAAGAAAAAAAAAATAGAAAAAGAAAGAAAGAAAGAAAGAAAGAAAGGAATGAGAAAGAAAGAAAGAAAGAAAGAAAGAAAGAGAATATCCAGCCCCGGATATATAATAGCGTTCGCATTTGCTAGCAACGAAAATAGAAATAATGAAAATATAATGCTAGTGAAAATAATCACAGTTCTCGATTTACATACAGACGTTAGAGATGTGACGGTTTCTTTTTTTCTTTCTTTTATTCCTTCACATTAGATATCAGTGTTAATTGTCGGTTCTTTTTTACTATCCGTACAAGTATTCGTAGTAGAATATACCTGCCTATACATATACATACATAGGTATATACTTAGAAGGGAAATAATTTTATCGTATACTCTGAAATATCTCTTATACCTATGCTGTAACTATTAATCTCATTGGCATTAATGGCTACAGCGGTTATACTATTCTATATACAGAGACGGGTTTGAAGCTGCACGAGCACCGTGCAGAAACGCAGATTTTATCACTTCGAGATAAAATTCAGACGCCTCGGAAACGCGATGGGTATTATTTTTATTGGGGATTTTTTTTTTTTTTTTTGTTTTTTGTTTTTTACGTTTTGTCTTTGTTGTTTTTTTCTGTTTTCATTCTTATTTCGCAATCGTACAATTTATTATGTACCACGTACATATACTATGTGTGTATCTCGTCGCTTTGACTCAACCCGTCCAGATATAATTATACTGATATACTGCTCACCCGGAAAGAATTTTATGGGAAATGTTCCCATATACTCCGTTTAGTAATCGTGGGACGTATTCGCATCATGGCGATCGATCCCTATACTATTTATGCACATCGCTACTATATGAATATGGCAACGAACTTATAGTCGTGAAGTAAATTTTTAATTACTATATACGTATTGAAAGAATAAAAATTCTTACCTCTCCTGCAGTACAAAATACAAAATTATAATTCCTGCTATATAGTCGAATGTTACATGCCTCAATCGTTCGTCACTTTATTCCTTTTGTATGGCAATCCTTACCTCACTGTCGATAATAATTTTTTTCCACAAAGGATAGAAGATGAGCCGATGCGATACCGGTCATAACATACCATAACATAACATAACATAACATAACATAACATAACATAACATAACATAACATAACAATAATCTATTACCGTACTCATGTCAGTGCAATGTCACATACGCGGTATCGTAGAGACTATCGTATTGCAAGTATATCCCGCGAGTTAAATACCGTATGGCAAATATCTATTACTATATAATTTTTGCCGAATAATGACTCCTATAAAATTCTAACCGTACGTAGCGAGGCGAAATCAAACTTGCTGTTAGTAAATTGATTGACTGATTGAACAACGCGATTGACCGTTGCGAAAATTACTGTTTCTTCTTCTTATTTTTCGCACAATTTATATATTTGAGCATATTTGATTTTCATTTCTTATGTTTATTCGAAATTATACATATATATATATATACATATATACGCTCGCGAGGAGACAGCGAAATGCGAACTCCCGCCTGCGGCCATGAAATGTTCATTTTCGCGTATAATATGTGTACACATGTATACCTAGCGAGATTACCCACTACGGACAGAGATATAATTCATATAAATAAACCATATTATATACATATATTTCATATCGTACAGATTATATATTTAGAGCGCGTGTAATTATTAAGTAATTAAATGTGATGTGATATTTAATTAGTCTACACCATTTAATTCTCTCTATCTCTATCTTTATCTCTATCTCTATCTCTTTCTCTTTCTATCTGGCGTCGAGCAATTATAAACCGTTGAGTGGGCGGTTTTTTTTTCGGTTTTTTTTTTACACATCTAATAATTAAGCCGGGGGATTTGTCCGGATTTACCTACGGGGGTGCGTCTGAGCGCCGTTGCTGCGGCAGCAGGATTCGTTTCGACGTTTTTAATAGTATATATGCGTATGGTATATGAACCTGTACTCGTATTATACGCGTATATAGCTTGGACGATAACGAAACTTTGTTATATTATCTCATACTTTGATATAAAAAAGTCTACAGCAATGTCTTATATTATTATTATTATTATTATTATCATCATCATCATTCATTTATTTATTTATTCTTTGTCGTTATTACTATTGTTATTACATACCTTGACCTTTACGACTCCGCTTTATTTACTGCGTAAAAAAAGTTTAACTAATTCCGCGCAACTTTACGACCGTTTTATTTTGTTCTTATTGTTAGTGTCAGGGATTTTAAAGAGAACGTGTTGTGCTCGAAGAGTCTCTCTCTCTCTCTCTCTCTCTCTCGGCGTTATTTTCTACCCTCAGTATTATAATTTTTTTTACATTTAGTCTCTATCTAACTCTCTCTCTCTCTCTCTCTCTCCCTCCCTTTTTGCATGGAGATAAATCTTTAATTATATATCTACTATTGGGGGAAAAAAAAAGGAGAGAAGGGATAATCGTGATTTATGTAACGGCGTATCGTAATATACATATATACGTAAATTTCTATTATTTTCTTTTATTTTTGGTAAGATATAATAATTGAATTTCATATTCGCGTTATATGGCTGCTCAGTTATTTTATCGTGAGAATATTCTTACGCAATTATTCATGTATAGACTGTAACAATACAATGCAATATAATTGAATTTAATTCTATTGAATTGAATTGAATTGAATTTAATGTTGCGTGATAATATCTCTTGCCGTTTGACTTGGAAGAATTATTCGAGAAAAAGAGATATATCCGTATTGAATATCTTTCACGCTCTGGTTATTCTCCACGCGCGCTCGCTAATATACATATACGCAATAATTTCTCAGTCGTCGGTTCGATAATGTATAACGTTCTCGCATTAATGAGAAGGAAGGAAAGAAAGAAAGGAATAGAAACTCGAATCAAATCATTTGCGGAACGTATAATATTGCGATATTAAGAGAAGAAAAAAAAAAAAAAAAGGAAAAAAGAAATTAAACGCGTTTTCTCCCCATATCGTATAGTATTCAATCTTGTCCCTATATTATATATATATATATATATATATATATATATATATATATATATATATATATATGTATGTATGTATGTATGTATGTATGTATGTATGTATGTATGTATGTATGTATGTATGTATGTATGTATGTTTGTTCGTTCGTATTATCGGTCTAATATATAACTTTCCGATCAGTCATTCATTTACGGCTTATCATATACAACAATTTAATCACATAAACTTTAATATATACCTATACTATAATAATATATACTGGTTAACTATCTATGCGATCTTAAATTAATTAACAACTTGTCACTCATGCAGTCGCTGCAGCAGTATCTCGAATAGATAGTTCCGCGATAATTAATTCACGTCAAGAAGAAGCTGTTTCATTTCATTTCATTTCATTACGTTTCGTTTCGTTTCATTTCATTTCATTTCATTTCATTTCATTTCATTCTATTTTATTTCATTTCGTTTCATTTCATTTCATTTCATTTCATTTCATTTCGTTTCATTTCATTTCGTCTCATTTCATTTCATCTCATTTTCTATACAATTAAAATTAGCCTCTCATGTGTGAAATGTGAAAAGCGCGGCTGCTCGCGAGGCATGGAAACGTATCCAGGGGGTGGCGTGCGGGAGAAGGAGGACGAGGATTTCACGCATCGTCGACTCCCACGTATTAGTATATACAAATACCGTTTTATACTACCCTCTCAGATTTAATTCTCTCATATACCTATAGTCTTCGATTATTTCTTTTTTTTCTACCTATTAGTTTTTTCGTTAATACTTTCATAATCACAGATTTTCATCAATATCATTTAAATATCCAATCTTTCAAATAAATACTTGTAATCAGTTTTTTCATTTTTTATTTTGTTTTTCAATCACTTTATCTCTCTCTCTCATTCGAAACGTCAGATCTGAAATAAGAAAGACCGAGCTCTCAACCCACCCAATGTCTCGAAACGAATAAATTTATCATCGTATATATCCTGTAGGGTTTAATTTATTTAGCAATTATTTCTTCGGCTATAAATACCCATATTAGGCTGTTTACTACTGAGATAGGGAAAATTTAGGAGCTTCAAACAACCCCCTTGTACCACCCTCCCCAACGTCACCCTCATGGTATAGCGCTGGAGAGAGCACGCGGAGAAATACGGTAATGTTCGAAATCCTCTTAACATTTCGGTGTACACGAACCATACCATACCCTACGCGTACGCGTGTTTATACCTTATCTCGCACTCGCGCACCTCCGTACTACCTATACCTATATCTATACGTATATAGGGTGGTTCATTTGAGTTGGCACAGCAGAATATCTTGGAACAACTTTTTAGACCAAAAACTACATTTTTTAAATGATGCCACGAAAAAAAAAAAACTTTTGCCTTATATATATATATATATATATTTATATATATATTTATATTTATATTTATACTTCATGGTATATGTATACCGTATACACCTGTAAGCTTGCGCTCTTGTGCCTCTCATGACGATCGATTTCAAAGTTATTCTCTATTTTTTTTATCGAAAAAAATAATAAATAAAATGGAATAATAATCAACTTCTTGTTTCCTTTAGTACACTGTACTTGGACTGTACATATATTTATAGATTGTTCTTTGTAAATTCTCGATATAACTTCAATTCGATATCGAAAAACGATATTTCACTATTACAAAACATTAGGATCTTGAATTTTTTTTTTCTCTGTTTCACTATATGTAATGATACTACATGATATATGATTTATATACGTGTATATAGCAGCTGGAGATAATATTCTCACGTTAATGTGCTTATATATAGGTATATATGGGTATATATATTGGTAGATAAATAGACGTATATACTTACATATTTTTCTAACGTGTGTGTATGTATGTGCATACGTATATACATACATATATATACATATATGTATATGCTGGTTTCTTCTTGAATTCCGATCCTCTGACGGGGATAGGATGAGACGGTGATAAACGACTACGTCAGTTCTTATATATAGCTGCACCGTTTACATACCTACATACGAGTGTCGATGATTTATGGACAATTTATAAACGGCCGTTTATCTACATACCTATATGCGTACGTACACTTGCACGGTTATATCTTTGCAAATTGAACGAAAAAGAAAATGAGAAAAAACAGAAAAAAAAAAAAAAAAAACGAAAAAATTAAGAAATTTTTTTGTTCCATTTTCTATTCGATCCCTGTAAATGTAATTTCTTTCTCAAGCGCGATTAATCCAGCTAATGCTATACACTATCTCTCTTCCTTTCATTCGCCACTTATAATAAATTATTAAAAATAACATCGTGGGGGGGAAAAAAATTGCACTATGTTCGTGAAAAGGTTTTCAAGAAAATAATAAAGACCTTAGTCGATCGATACCCTGTATATGTAGTATATACATTACATATACATATCTATAAGGTATGGCGGGGAGACGGCCCTACTATATATTTTCCCTCAAAGGAAAAATTCCTGACGCTATTAAATCCAATTTAAAAACTTTTATTCCCTTGGCAAATTTATATTTCTTCTCTTCGGTATATATACCCATCTGTATATATATATATATATATGCATATATAGAGCTTTCTTTATTCTTTGAAGAATTGCCCGCGGAATAAATTTCAGGAGAGATTTCGCACGACGATATTATTATTATTACTCTTATCATTATCATTATTATCATTATTATCATCATCATTATTATTATTATGATTATTATTATTATTACATAACGATGTCTATCCAATTCATCTCATTCGAAAAATTAAAATCATTTCTTTTAATTTCATTTATTCTTCGCCATTGATCGCTAGTGTATTATTTATTTAATTATATACTTATGTAATGATGGCTGATACTTGCGATATTTTATTTATTCCATCGTATTTTCATGTTTTTTGTAGACATTCCACACACCGAGTTTCGGAGATGAGGATTTTGACATTCCGGCCATCCACCCTCACCCTCATCAACAACATCAGCAACAACATCATCAGCAGCACGATCCGATGCACGGATATCAACCACAGGTTTGTGCCTTTGACGTAAACTGTATATATGTAACATATATATATATATATATATATATACATATATTAGGGTGGTTCGAAGAAAAAGGAAAAAAATTTCTTCCAAAGAGATTCAAAAGTTTCATTTAGGTATAAAAATATGCCTGTTAAAATTTGAGCTCTTAATATTAATATTAAGTGGTGCCTCATCGCGAATTTCTATTTCCCATTTAAATCACAAAGGAATTTTTGTTTTTTTTTTTGGTTTGGAATTTTATACCTCGGAAATGGTGTATTGTACGGACAAGTCCGTGACATACTTTTTTTTATAGAGAATTGAATGCTCTAAGAAAAAAAAGGTTTCTTATAATTCTTTGATAACTCAACTCTTTTTAATACTTATCCTGATTTATTAATACGTTCTTGGTACTCTAGGAAAATTGTAGAAGTTATTTTTATTTTTTTTTTACTTTCTTATATACTGGCAGTCTTATTCCGAAAGACTAAATATAAAACATCGTTGAACTTGAATGGGGGAGGAGGGTGGAGGGTTTCCGAAACTTATACAAAAATAGCGCGACGAACTCCCCCGAATAGTGAAGATCGGCCCTTATATGCTCTAGCAAAGACGAGAATATATCGCAATGGGAACGAACTCTTATTTCTATTAACCGGATTAGATAACAGTGACTATTCATTATTGAAGGAAAAATGAAAAAACAATTAGAAAATCTTAATCAATATCGATAGAATAATTGACAGTTATTCCCAATTCTCGTTCAAATAATATACAACATGTTTACTTAAAATTAATTTATAAAATAACCGATATGAAAAGGAATTATAGTCTCATTTTTCTATCACTCGTCTCTATCCTTAAATTTTATTCGTTCGACAATTATTTTCAGTGCTAGCCTCTTTTAATTACAGATGATGCAGGGCGGAGGTATGCAGCAATCTCCGGATGGCATGAGTCTTGATCCTGGCAGTTATCAGCAGCCACTTTACCTCCAACAGGAACACGCCATGCAGCCCATCAACGTCAGGTATGTGTCTTTATACATGTATACTTAACATTCATCGGCAGCCAGCAGCAGCACCTCTCTTTCTATCATATTACGCTGTACTTTGTGACCCGCGTTAATCAATCTTTGGCTTTCAATCTCGCGTCGTGAATTAGCGAACTAATTATAGAATACACGAACATATATAGGCCCCGCGAGAGATCGGCGAGGGACACGTTCACCTATCACGATCACGAAATATGACTGTCAGTAATTGATAAAAAATTTTCGAAATTGATATAAGGTGAATTGATGAATGAAGTAAAGAAAATAGGAAAATTGGGAAATTGGGAAATCGACATTTTTCTACGTATCGCAAAGCGCAGAATAATTGACGGACCGCACGGGCTTGGAGTACATATGTATATATGTTATCGCATTTTCCTTCGGGGTAAAGCACCTTACGAAGCGTTAACTACCATTTTACGACAATATGGGTTAGACTGTAAATTTTACATATATATATATATATGTAGAAGTAAGAGAAGAAACAGTCGGAGTTTGTAGTCCGTACTATATTACCGCTGCATAAATGACCCTCTCTCTTTCACCGATCTTGCTCGCGGCGCGGCGAGTATATAAACCAGAGAGTCTCGTGTTTCGCTCAATCCTATAATATCGTAATTTTCATTCCTGTAGAATCGTCGTTTTATGTAGTAGTATTCGGTTTCTCTCGTTATCGGGGTATTTGAATTCCAGCCGAAATCAAAATCGACCTCAACCCGAATCACTCGTTTGTATAATAAAAATGTAACGATGTTGAAGAGCGTTCGAGAGAAATGCTGAAGAACCTGCACACGAAGCATGGATGTTATATGTATACTACATGTATTCATCGATGATTAATCAACTTTCAAAATTTAAACGATGTATGTGTGTACAATTTTCTTCTTCTGCTTCTTCTTCTGCTTCTTCTTCTTCTTCTTCTTCTTCTTCTTCTTCTTCTTCTTCTTCTCTGCCGCAATTATCTTCGGCCTTGATTATTGTCGAAATTGATATCCTGGGTATATATATAGCTACGTATACGATATATGTGAAGATGCGTGTATATAATAAGTATTCATACGTATTTATACACGTGTCCATTCCCCAGATGATGAGAATAGTAATAATAATAGTAATAATCATATAACGAACAACGTTGAAACGGTTTCTTCACTTGACACAAACTGCTTTCGATTCACACGTTCATAGACGCACACACCTTTCTTGACATTCCCAAAGGTATGTGTGTATATCTTCTCTCTTGACTGTTACATTCAACATGTATACATTTAGACAAAAATAATTAAGAATCTATTCGTTGATTCAGAAATTAATGAGTAAGAAATCATCCTCGAAATTCGACATGACTTATACCTATGAACATCCATATAATCAACAATCGAACCACAGATATAGAATGATATTCTGATATAATAAAAAAAAAAAAAAAAAAGAATTTAAATTAAAACCACAAAAAGACAGTTCAATTTTATAACGACTATGATCATTGATGCGAAAATATACTGTGCAGTTGGATATGGAACGATTACGTCAACCTCTCATGTACATACATATATACTCATCGTACAATTATAGAAGACAGGTCATACTAAAATAATCGCGGAAATGAAATTTATCTTCTCTTTATTTCAAATTTCAAAACTAACCGCGTTTTCTCTTTATTTCCTTTTTCTAGTTTCTAGTTTCTAGTCTCTCATTTCTCGTTTCAATTTTGTCGATCGACTTATCTCTCTCTCTCTCTCTCTCTCTCCTCTCTCTCTTTTCTCTCTCGTTCTCAAGCTGTTGTCGGTGATCATGGGGCTATTTCAAATTGGCTGGCCTCTTTCTCCGGTGTACCCCAAGGATCAGTCTTAGGACCTCTTCTATTCTCTATCTTCATCAATGACATCCCGGACTGATCCTTACGCTTTACTCAGCACATGGTCTTTATTTTTATCTTTATTTTTATCATCATTAGGTTTTCATTTCTATTCCTGTTTTTTTACTCTTATTTTTATTTCTATATTGTACTTATTTTCATATTCTTTATATCTTTCATGTTATATGGTTTATTTTATATTTTCTATTTCTTATTTTTTGTTATTTTATTTTATTTTTTTTATTCGTATTGAACTCTTCATTGTAGCTTGCTATGTACTATCGGTCACTATTTCTGGTTTTTCATTATTTCGGAGCGGTTACTGTACCGGACCTCTACTTGTAATTAATTCTCAATAATCTTAACATTTTATTTCATATACATGCTATTCTCTATTGTATCTCAAATTTGCCCCATAGCTCGCTACTAGGGTATAATAAATTACATCATCATCATCATCGTCTCTATCGCTTTGTTTAGCTGGTCCAGGGCGATAAATCTTCTTCTTTTTTTTTTTCACTTTTTCGTTTTCACCCGTTTAGCGTGTAACTGACGTTTAGAAAATACGAGAATGCGTTGGAATTTACTGGCAGGTAAATTTGATTTTGTTTGGGGCAGAAGAGAGAGAAAGAGAGAGAGAGAAAGAGTGATACGAAGTGAAGGGCGAGAGGAGAGTAGGAGTTTGAGGGGAGGAGCTGATGTAGAATAGGCTGTAAATCCTTCGACGCTGACGCAGCGGCGGCCATATCTCAAAAGTTATCCAATTTGTGTTAAAATAGCATCGAGCCAGTGGCTGGTTCCCTCGCCTCACCCCGTATATCCCCTTTTCCTCTCCCTTTCCCCTTCTTCCCTCATCACATCCCCGGTATTCCCGGTTTGGTTCTTCTCCTTCTCCTCTTCCTACGGTCTCCCCATTCTCTTCCTCATCTTTCTCATCTTCCTCATCGTAGGTTCTGCGATGTGTCTGGAAAAATATTCGTAAAAGAAATTTGAATCCTTATGCTTATATATCGTTTTGTGTATAACGAAACTGATGGAAATTGGAGTGAAATTATAGATGTAATCTTGAGTATAATCAAGAATCTCCTCAATACCGAGTAATCGTGATTAAGCCAACTAACCAACTTTGTTAATTTACCTTTGAAGTCACAAAATGAAAATATATTATAATCCCCTATATAAGCTCTTTGATATTAAATATATAACTATATACGCGATGGGAGAGGGTATAGCTTGAGCTTCTCCTCGTATATCTAATTTCTCGTCCCTCCCGTTTCTCGATGTTGACACATTCATTCTCGTACTGAATTTCCCGTGTTTTTGCAATTAGCGCGTTAGGTGCATTATAATTAAAGGATATCTAACCAACATCGTCGTTACTCTACCCGCGAGCGATCCAATCAACGGCACGAGACAAGTAGGTAGCTGTAAGCTGGCTATAGGTACCTACATGGGTACTGAAGTAAAGTAAACCTGTATAACATGGAATCGGGTATAAAACGAAATGGAAAAAGAAGAAATCAAATTCGGATCGTTTCTTTTTTATTCTTTTTCTCTTGTTAATAATCTCCCTCGTTGTTTTTTTTTTTTTTGTTTTCGGTAGTTCGGCTTACAGTAGCCCACAGGGTTCGTATTCGACAATGACGTCACCGGGACAACAGCACGGTAGCCAACAACTTTTGCTACTTCAACAACAACAACAACAACAACAACAGCAACAGCAACAGCAACAACACTCTCATTCACATCAACAGCAACAACACCAACAGGTACAGATGCAGCAACATATGCAATACATGCATCCGCAACAACAACAACAGCTTCAACAACAACAACAACAACAGCAGCAACAGCAACAGCAGCAGCAGCAGCAGCAACAAACTATGCAATATCGTAGTCCTACGGGAGGGAGTCCACCTGCTATGCAACCTAACGGTATACCGGAAAATGTTAACACGACAACTAGCGAGGACAGCGACGACAGCACTCCGCATTCTACATTGGTGAGACTCTTTTTTTTTTTGCATTTCTTTCGTTTTCGTTTGGGTGCGTGTCTGATAATAGATGGACGATTTATTATAGCCTTATTAAATCGATTTTTATTCTTCAAATCAGTAAACAAATTGAATTTTTTTTCAATCATTTTTGCTTACTGGGTAGTTATAAATTGCGAGGAAATATTCCTATACGTAGATGTATGTATGTATGTACGTACCTAGTGTCTTAAATTTATATACCTCCGGCTGTCTCTGGGATTAGAAACGTTTTGATATACTCCCTCTGCCGCAGTCATATACATAGTATAGTCGTCGTTCGTTGTCATCTTTGCGTTTAGTAAAGTCTTGTATTCTACATTATGTATGTATGTATATATGAAAAATACATACATGTATAAAAGTATGTAGGTAGGTATTTGTTCGAATTTACTTTCCCACGATGGCGAATATTTTGTTTGTTTTTTTCTTTTCTTTCTTTTCACCGCTGATGGTATTAAGCGATAATTACAATTTGAGGAAGTGATGCCTCTCTTTCTATTTCTGTTTTTTTTCTTTTTCTTTCTTTCTTTTTTTCTCGCGACAATACAAGCATGTAAATAATTTTTACTTTGGTCATATACTAGCTTCTCGACCTCGACTCAAAACTCGTAATCTTTACACAGCTTTAATGCGACGTCCTGTGTAACGAGCAAATAGATATAAATATGAAAAAAAAAAAAAAAAAGAAAAAAAAGAATGTAAAAAGTTCCACTCGTCGACACAACACGCCGCACAGCTGCGAAATGTTTGCTTAAATATACGTTAAACGTCGTGAAAGTGTACGTACGTATGTATGTACAAACATAGAAAACTTATATTTGATTATTTTGTTTTTTGTTCGATCGTACAGAAATTATATAGCAGAAAAATTTATTATTATTATTATTATTATTTATATAAATTGATAATTACGTATAATAAAATGAAAGTTATATAAATTTTTTTGATTTTCGGTGAGACTAAAGGCGGTGATTTAATTCGTGAATTGAGAATATATTGAAAATCCCTCGGATCGGTTAGGATCAATACGTACCCTTAATATGATAGGTTCGATTCCTGTGTATCCCGGGTCATTCCATTATTCTTTAAACTCTACTTTTTTGCTTCTTTGCGTCGCGTCGCGTCGCGTCGCGTCGACGACATATCGCGGCGGGAACCCGTTAACAATGCGTTTGTGAAAAAACATGAGCCCGAGAGCTACTTCGTCGTAGTCTTTTTCGATCGCAAAACTAAGATTTTAATACCCATACCAAACAACGGAGAAAACAGGTTGTATAAACAATGCCTCTCTCATCCTCCGCATTCTCTTTATAGTCCTTATTCTTATTCCTCAGCGTTTCACATCGGACGTATTCGCCATTATAATATTATATATTTTAGGTACTAGAAATATCGTATATATTTCTATAGAAATATAGGAATATATATCCCTCCGTAGTATATAATTTGACATGAGGGAAAAAATTAGGGATTATTACAAATATTCCCCATACTATATTGAATACTGATTTCTCAATAGATTTATTTTTCATACGTGATTTCGTTCAATCTTTATTCGATCCGGTTAGAAACTTCGTTCCCGAGAAATTTCAACCGTAACAATCATATTATACTATAAACATTTGCAGTGTCTGTATTCCGTCTTTGATATACATAGGTATATACTATATGTATATATTTTTCTTTCCTTTTCTTCAGTTTAGTTTGGTTTCTTATTATTTCTGTAAGCACAGAGCGCGGATGAGGGTGCCGGTGGGGTTTTGAGGTATCAATGAATAGACGATTGATGTATTCCAGGAAAAAGATTTAAAACTTGGTATATACCAGCTTTATAGGTACACACTACACATACTATAACGCAAAGACGACGAAGATGACTAATTGTATACAATAAAACTGGGGAATAGACTATATATTTTAGATTCGTAGAATAAGAATGATTTTCTTTGTGTTGTAGACATTTCGAAATAACTATCTGTACTTTCGTGTGTAACTAGTAGATTTTTTTATATCTATTGGACGTATTTTAATGTAATTTTTTTTTTTCCTCCAATCCAAAAGCAAATGGCAGCCATAAAGCAATCGTCGCCGGAAAGAACTGACGCGGTAACTAAAACCCAGAAGAAACCAAAGGGACAGAAAAAGAAGAAGAAGAAGAAGAGCGATCCAAACGAACCGCAAAAGTGAGTACATATATACAGCGAGATTTTTTAGCATCTAATGATTCGGAAAAAATTTATTAGAGAATAAAAAAGTGTATAAAAATAGTTGGAAACAACAGATTGTATTTGACAGTGGTGGTAATCCTGTTTTCAGGCCGGTTTCTGCTTACGCGTTATTCTTCCGCGATACACAGGCAGCGATTAAAGGGCAAAATCCTAGCGCGAGCTTCGGCGATGTGTCTAAAATCGTAGCATCTATGTGGGACGCCCTCGACACCGAGCACAAAGACGTGAGTATTGGACAAAAAATAAAAAAAATAAAATAAAAAAATTATGATAATAAAATCAATTTAATTCAATTTTAATTCGCTGTGAAAAAAAAAATGAAAAAAAAAAAGAGAGAGAGAGAGAGAAGAAGAAGCTAGTTTAGTTTTTTGATAAGGTGTATATAGATACAGATAGATACAGAGTTGAGAAATCGCTCGTAAATATTATATTTTCTTTAATATCCTTGTCTCACGCGATATATAATTAATATATATGAAATGTTTTCTATAATAATTAGACATCTAGTCACGGTGTATAATTGGCTGTAAAAATAAGCCAGAAAAATTCCTTCTCTCGTTCTCTGGGTAGAAAAAAAAAGAAAAAGAAAAAAGAAAGAATAAAGAAATGAAGAGAGAGAAAATATAATGACGAAACTGTATACTTAGAACCTAGTTTTACGACTAAAAATAATGATCTTAATAGATTATATACCTATTAGAAGATTTCTTACACGCGAATAAGTATAAAATAAAATAGAATATAAAATAGGTGTATAAATTTTATTTTGTACTTTGAAAAATAGTTTGAAATTACGCAACATCAATTATTATTACTTATCGTATGAGTAAAAATAATGTATAACCAACTTTGAACAAATACTCAGCGATTTATTATATCTGCGCAATGAATCAGCGCGAATAGATTATCTCTTAACCGCAATCAGCATGATTTGTAGTAGATGATTGTTTAGTGACGGGAAATAAGTGACTAACACGTAAAGCAATTACTGTACGTAGGTATTATTATCACTACAACTCTGTATGTGTACCGAGCAATCACCGAGTCGACGAGTATCAAAGTCCTAACGTGTCAAGATATAATAGGCGCGGTTTTATTCCGATTACTTATTCTTTTTTCCTACACGAAATAATCAATCTAATTGATCAATTAAATTTCTGCAATTTGCGAAAGAATTCTTATTTTATTTTTTTATTTTTTTATTTTTCTCTCACCAATTACGCAAAATTGATGGCACGAATTATAGATTAGTAAATTAATGAGTATTAATGAAAGATCGCGATGGAAGGAATGAAGCATAATTTTTATAGATACTTTTGAAACGTTTATCTTCGATCTGTAATCGTTAATTGAATTAGTTCTTTTTTTTTCCCCATTATAAAACTGTCTCGATAGGGTTTAAACGAGAGTTTGTTTTTAACAATATATCAAACCTTCTATATTGTGTATAAAAATTTCGAACGCTATTCAACGACTCCCACGCGCTCACGTTAGTCGGTTATATACGCAATATTTCACCACTCTGTTATATACGACGTAGTAGGTACAGCCGAGTTAAACGAAACGTCAGTCTAATCTCCCCCATCAATAACTCTTTCGCTAATAAATTCAGATTCGCAGAAAAAGAGGCAAAGTAATATTTCGCGAACTCTTTTTCTTTCCTTCTCTTTTTCCTTTTCCTTTTATTTTTTTTTCTCCTCGTTCTTTACTCGCCTCTATCCTCGCATTTTGCGAATACATACATACATAGATACCCGTATATCCTACACTAGCCCATAACTTGTTTAACGACCGAAGTAAGCCAATATCGAGCCAATATCGCCAAGTTGCTAACAAAACGTCTCGTCCTTTTCGTCGACGATTAGGTTTACAAGAAGAAGACTGAAGCTGCAAAGAAAGAGTATTTGAAAGCGCTAGCGGCGTACAGGGCCTCTTTGGTCAGCAAGGGAGCTGGAGAAGGAGCTCAAGAGCAGCAACAACAGCAACAACAACAGCAACAACAACAGCAACAACCTGCCCCGGTACAATATGGTGGATATGGTGGATACGGGGGAAATGGAGGTCCCAGCAATGTTCCGTATCAAGGATATAGCCCTCAGCCTCCGTCACCTCAACAACAACATCAACAACACCAGCAACAGCAACAACAAATGGCCATTAAAAAATCACCTCACCACCTTGCGGCTATGGGAAATCCGCAGCAGCAACAACAGGGATTAATGGGAAGCCCTATGAGTCATATGCAACAACAACAGCAACATATGCAACAGCAAGTGCCACAGCAGCAATACATGCAGCAGGTTAGTAATCTGCGTGCGAAAATGAAGATTGAAGATAAAAAACGTAAAATAAATGCTTCGCCGTATGATTTTTGAATTTTTATTACTCGAATTGTAATTATTTATGAATGTTTCAATAAATTGTCGCGAATTATTACCGTGTGCGCAGCGGGGAAAGTTGATGAAATAAATAAGAGATTGTTATAACGAGATAAAAAGATTTAAGATAAGAGTAAAAAAGAAGAACAAGAAAAAGTAGAAGTAGAAGTAGAAGTAGAAGTAGAGAAGGGAAGAAGAATAAGAAGAAGGTGGTTTAAGGAGCGGTTGAAATTAATGGCGATTGGCAAGATTGCCTCAAATTACCGAGCAATTTCAGTATAACGTAACATTAGTCAAAATAGCCGTTAATTATCTTCATGTTGAAACAGGCCACTTTGATCTAGTATTCTCCTGCTTTATTACAGAGCCGAAAAAAAAAAGAAAGAAAATAATGAAACAAAATACCGCCCATATTGCCGCAGTTAATCTTTATCCTCATCACTCCAGTGTAATAATAAAATTGAAAATGAAAAATTTCTCGTTACATTATACCCCTGTATACTACATAAAATCGTTCTTTAATATATTCCATATAATTAGTTAATACCTATCATATTTGAAGGAAAAAATGATCGAACAAGCCTTTTTCTCATTATATTTAAATCAAATAATTTCCAACGATCGATAATTCGTGATTTCTTGCTCGTTTTTCTGCTCTGCGAATTTTTTTTTCAGGTATATTATAACTATTCGTTCCGGTTTGAGCAGAACTACGTAAATTCATTTCTCATCGCGAGGAGGGCCCGTTTAAATATAAAACTGGGCATTAAAATTGCGTAGGTACCTCAACAGCAAGTGCAACAAGTACAGGTCCAGCAGCAACAACAAATGCTACACATGAGTCCGCCGAGAGGTGACTCGCTATCGAGTCCCCCACCGGTTACAGGCTCCCAGGTGAATATGGGAGGTCAGAGGGCTCCGGCAAATGCTTGTATCCGTCACGGTTGCCCCAATCCTGCGGTAGCTAACAGTGAGTGGGAGGATGAGTACTGCAGCAATGAGTGCGTGGTTAGCCACTGCAGGTTTGTGTGAGCATTCCATTTTATATTATATACCATTTTTTACTAACTTTACAATTAAGGAAATTTATTTAAATTTATTCAGATTCAAAATTACATTCGTTAAAACCGTGGAAGGAGAAAACAACAGAGTTTAGTTCTCTTCTTTCGAATCTGACCTCTCTTATCTTTTTTGTTTTCCGTTCTCGGTAAACATTTCTTTTTTAACTCTGTGATTTCTATTTCAGGGATGTGTTCACCACATGGGTGTCCTCGAATCAAAATCCGCAGCAGAATTTCTCTACCGTCAAATAAACACAAGCAGTAATAACCGCAAGCGGCAGCAGCAGCAGCAGCAGCAGCAATCGATGAAATAAATAATTTCTAATTATGATGATGATGAACCACGACTTTCGGCTACTCGAAGGCCTCGCATGATCGGGTCTCATTGTCGACCCTTTAAAAAATAAAATAAAATAAATTTACACAATATGTACATAGATTAGCGTAGTGAGAGTTCCAGAACGCAATAATAAGACCCGGAGATTGAAGTTGAAGTGAAAACTGATGTGGATATGGATGTGGATGTGGATGTGGAGACTGGCCCAAGGGATAAAAAATTAATTGGCGAAAGGGCAATCTGACCGTGAAGCAAAAAAACATTGTTTCCCATGACAAGGTCAAAGATACATTTCTGTTTCTTTATATTATCTTCATCTTTAATTTTGGTCCGCAATAGTAATTAAAAATATTTCCGAATAAATCTGAGCGATTTCTAGAAACGTCTCCGATTCTAGAAAGAAGCTAAGAAGAAAATTCAAACTAAATTAAAAGAAAATATCTAGTTTATTTATGTTTTGACCCAATTTTCCCCTCGTCTCTTATTACTTATCTTGACAAGTCTACAATTTTAACAAAATTATTATTATCTTTTTATTCTTTCTCACTCTGCCAACGTGGCAGCAGAAGAGTTATTATACGATGAAAATAAATTTATCAAATGTTTGTACAGGCTTGAAAATACTGGAAATCATACATACATAAATAACATACATATGTGTCTAATTACGCAATAATTCAAACAAGGTACAGATAACCCGTGAACGTAGCTGTTTATTATGATAAGAATAAAGAAACTCGTATTTATAAGATGTGAAGAGAAGTTCGAGTTTGGTTAGCTCTACGATGAGAGAAATAATAGAGAAAATATAATAATCGAGATTGCGATAATATCGGAATAATTTATCTCAATAAGAAAAGAAAAGAAACGAATGGAAAGAAAATGAAAATTATTCGATGGTTTTTCTTCCGATTATTTTTGCCATCAAATTTATCTTTCGAACCGCGTATAGTAGATATAATAACTCTGTCATTTCTGAAATGCAATATAAAATGTTGAAATTGAATTTTTTTTTTCTCAAGTCCATCGAAAGTAAAGAAAGACAAAATCCAAGGATTGATAGAATGGGAAGATGATGTTTAGGTTGAGTTAAGCTGGATGCGAAAATGGCGATTTTCCCTCGTATAAACTAACTGTATTATCTGGCATTGCCGCGGTTGTTGCATGTTTTGAGTTTTAACTTTTAGCTAGGAATATAAACGAATAAATATAATTAAATTAATGAATAATTGAAGTTTGATCGGAGCCACGCCATGGTTGCGAGGTATAATTATAGATGAGGATTAACGTTGTCGAGGATCCCATCTCGCTCCCTGTTGTGGCTTCGATATCAGCCAATCATATTAATTAAAATAACATCATCCCACCCAAAACGTTAATAATCTATACTAACACGAGTTTGTTCAGAATTTTCTCGATTTTATTATTATATTATCAGTTTATATTTTTCATTTCACATTCTGTTCAGAAAATCCTGAACAAAGTTGCCCCCTAACTACCCTCATAGAAAAACATCCTCCTCCGCCCCTTGTAATCATGTAGTTAAACAAGGAGATGAGAACAGAATAGAATAGATTAAGGTGGAAAGAGCAGCAGGGCTCCACTATACTTATTTTTGTATCTTATCTCTGCCGACAATTATTCCATAGAACAATCCACGTACCTACCTACCAACCTACCTACTACTTTTTCGATATCAATTTTTTAATCGCGTCTCATAGCTCGATAATTGATGAAGAGAAAAAAAAAAAAAAACACATGAACTTTGACGGATATGCATATACAAATGTGTATATTAATGACTTAAACGCCGCTTCTAAACCGCCTGAACCATATCCTTGGTACAATGAATAAATACATACATGTCTGTAGTTTTTATCCAGACGATGGTTATCATACGTTGAGATTACCTGCTATTCTTCTTTCCTTTCAAATATATGAAAGAGTTGAGACTTGAACAGTGCATTTATTTTACTATACTACGTAGTTACAACTGTTTCGTTTTTTTCCTTTCACCCCTTTTAATAAACTCTGCATTTTATATTCTAATAAATACTAAATATCGAAACTGGTTAACAACTACGGACACGTAGTAGTGATATGGAGAAAATGTTTATCAAATAGCAGAGTAAAAAAAATCCGACTACAGTTTTTGAGTTGATATTTTTTTATACAAACAAAAGGCGAGAAATTTGTAGTTTTTGTATTACCTACTGGATGAAATAAGTGATGTATTCGGAGAATACCCACCCGTTTTTTCTTGTTTTTATTTTATTTTATTTTATTTTTTTTCGTTTTTTTTTTTTAACTAGTTTTTAATTATTTAGCGATTCGATTTGGGCTCTGAAATAACTGAATAAATATACATACCTGTATATCGAGATGTTAACACGTATGTATATTTGTTCAATCTATACAATGCTATTGAAGTGAACAAACAAAAAAAATAAATATATATATATATATAAAACGAAAATATTTTCTCTCGCTTGCATGAACGTTTCGTACGAAGTTAAAGAAGCTGGTGAAACGCTCTTTTTTGACCTTCCGATTGATGTAAAATGTTCGGCAATCGATCGCATCAATGATGATTGCGAATTGATATGAAGTACGATGGTAATTTTTTCAAAGCCAATGTTCGAACGTCGATTAATGATCGTTGGCCGCAATAGTATTACATTATTACACAATGTGTTACGTACGAATAAGCATGCAAACGTGTGAAAAGAAATTTTTCAAACGTTTATTTCTATTATTCTTATGTAAATATATGAATATAATCTATAGATTTATAGACTATATAATAATAATGTAAACATAATCAATCAATAATGTATTATACTGATATAACAGTTCGTGGTATATTACGAATATAGGATATAAATATATTATGATTATTATTGATTATTGAATAAATATAAGACGTTGGTTTATCGTTTGCCAGGAATTCTTGCGGACAATTGCATGATTATACTAAACGATGGCACATCGATAATTGCAGCAAGCAACAAGCTATACAAATAAATGAAAAAAACACAGAATGAATTCAATACCCCCCGATCCCTTGATCCCCTAATCATGAATCACGTACAACACCATAACACAGAGCCACACAACTTTACAACACTAATCATAAATGCATAAAGTTATATTGAAAGAAATAAGTCTAGGAGTTGTCAAGCATATAGAGTAGCACTAGGCACTACTATTGCATCAAATGCTAATATATGATGGTGATTTGCAATGAATTTATGTTCATTTTTATTGTTTTCTGTACAAAGACTTAATTAAACGATTTCAGTCCCAATATTGATAATGAATTCATTTCTCTACCCTTGTGTGGAAACTTGTTACATGTATGTATGTACTTTTATAGAGTATTTATAATAGTTCCCATAATTCAAACTGCAAAAGGACCCTGAGACGACAAGAATGAAAGCATTTTTAGCTTGGTCTTCGGATGTCGATATTTCATTATTTAAGTTCTTGACTTTGTATCTTTGAAAGAATTCCTTTTCGCTACCTGTGTAGTTTTAAGCCTTTACCAGATTCATAATCTAATCCACACAGAATTTCGATCGTTGATTTCATTAGTATTAATCAGCAATAAATTCTCAAGTTTACCAATAATCAATTGTTTCGTTATTACCTACTTTCCTTGTCCTATACCTGTTTAATGCGAATAAGCGATAGATGAAACCGAAGTACGACAAATAGGTAGAGTATGAAATCAGATTGAATACATTTTCAGCTACTTCCAAGTTCGTGACCACCTCCTCGGGTCAGATGTTCTCCTGATACCAGGAGCAGAAATTTTTCGACTTAAAATCTTTCTAACTCCGAAAAACGCTAGTTTATATAAGTAGATATATAGAGACGTGCATGAAGCCACGTATACAAGCCTATATCTATACACATATCCAAAATTTCGGAACACCTCCTCGGGTCAGATGTTCTCCTGATACCAGGAGCAGAAATTTTTCGACTTAAAATCTTTCTAACTCCGAAAAACGCTAGTTTATATAAGTAGATATATAGAGACGTGCATGAAGCCACGTATACAAGCCTATATCTATACACATATCCAAAATTTCGGAACACCTCCTCGGGTCAGATGTTCTCCTGATACCAGGAGCAAAAATTTTTCGACTTAAAATCTTTCTAACTCCGAAAAACGCTAGTTTATATAAGTAGATATATAGAGACGTGCATGAAGCCACGTATACAAGCCTATATCTATACACATATCCAAAATTTCGGAACACCTCCTCGGGTCAGATGTTCTCCTGATACCAGGAGCAAAAATTTTTCGACTTAAAATCTTTCTAACTCCGAAAAACGCTAGTTTATATAAGTAGATATATAGAGACGTGCATGAAGCCACGTATACAAGCCTATATCTATACACATATCCAAAATTTCGGAACACCTCCTCGGGTCAGATGTTCTCCTGATACCAGGAGCAAAAATTTTTCGACTTAAAATCTTTCTAACTCCGAAAAACGCTAGTTTATATAAGTAGATATATAGAGACGTGCATGAAGCCACGTATACAAGCCTATATCTATACACATATCCAAAATTTCGGAACACCTCCTCGGGTCAGATGTTCTCCTGATACCAGGAGCAAAAATTTTTCGACTTAAAATCTTTCTAACTCCGAAAAACGCTAGTTTATATAAGTAGATATATAGAGACGTGCATGAAGCCACGTATACAAGCCTATATCTATACACATATCCAAAATTTCGGAACACCTCCTCGGGTCAGATGTTCTCCTGATACCAGGAGCAAAAATTTTTCGACTTAAAATCTTTCTAACTCCGAAAAACGCTAGTTTATATAAGTAGATATATAGAGACGTGCATGAAGCCACGTATACAAGCCTATATCTATACACATACCCAAAATTTCGGAACACCTCCTCGGCTCAGATGTTCTCCTGATACCAGGAGCAGAAATTTTTCGACTTAAAATCTTTCTAACTCCGAAAAACGCTAGTTTATATAAGTAGATATATAGAGACGTGCATGAAGCCACGTATACAAGCCTATATCTATACACATATCCAAAATTTCGGAACACCTCCTCGGGTCAGATGTTCTCCTGATACCAGGAGCAAAAATTTTTCGACTTAAAATCTTTCTAACTCCGAAAAACGCTAGTTTATATAAGTAGATATATAGAGACGTGCATGAAGCCACGTATACAAGCCTATATCTATACACATACCCAAAATTTCGGAACACCTCCTCGGCTCAGATGTTCTCCTGATACCAGGAGCAGAAATTTTTCGACTTAAAATCTTTCTAACTCCGAAAAACGCTAGTTTATATAAGTAGATATATAGAGACGTGCATGAAGCCACGTATACAAGCCTATATCTATACACATATCCAAAATTTCGGAACACCTCCTCGGGTCAGATGTTCTCCTGATACCAGGAGCAAAAATTTTTCGACTTAAAATCTTTCTAACTCCGAAAAACGCTAGTTTATATAAGTAGATATATAGAGACGTGCATGAAGCCACGTATACAAGCCTATATCTATACACATACCCAAAATTTCGGAACACCTCCTCGGGTCAGATGTTCTCCTGATACCAGGAGCAGAAATTTTTCGACTTAAAATCTTTCTAACTCCGAAAAACGCTAGTTTATATAAGTAGATATATAGAGACGTGCATGAAGCCACGTATACAAGCCTATATCTATACACATATCCAAAATTTCGGAACACCTCCTCGGGTCAGATGTTCTCCTGATACCAGGAGCAGAAATTTTTCGACTTAAAATTATTCTAACTCCGAAAAACGCTAGTTTATATAAGTAGATATATAGAGACGTGCATGAAGCCACGTATACAAGCCTATATCTATACACATATCCAAAATTTCGGAACACCTCCTCGGCTCAGATGTTCTCCTGATACCAGGAGCAGAAATTTTTCGACTTAAAATCTTTCTAACTCCGAGAGAAAGGGGAAAATCACGTATCAATTGATTATTGGTATATTTGGGAGTTTATTGATCCAGAATTGATACAATATTACAATTGTCAAAATTGTGTACAATCTATAATTGTTTCTTAAAGATAAATATATTACATATTGCAATTGATCGGATCTCTTTGTTTGCGTCTTGGCATATAAGTTATTATAATAAAACCCACATTCGTACATACAACAATAATATACCCACTGTATAATACAAGTAATATTACTGCTACTGATTGTGGATTCAATATGGTCCCGTTAGTTGCAATTGGAACAGAATCCTTACTGTGAGGTTGCGCGCCGATAGGGGATTCTCCAACTGTAACACAAGGACGAGTGTTAGAATATGACAATCATCCAGTAAATTGCTGAACAAAACTAGAAAAGAAGAATCTTTTTTCGTCAACGAGTACATTGTCTAGTTTGCGACAACTTCGCTGCGTTCGTAGTGTAGGTATTGTACTATGCGTTCATTTCTACGTTCTCTATAGAGATGCCTTTCACAGTCCGACAGTCGTAGCTCGTTAACGCATCCCCATGTGAACCCATTGACGCCACAAAGGCTACTGAACTCATGACAGGTGCGCGTAACCTAGATCAGTGCTATTCCTCACTAATTCTCGTCAGCGGGGTGCCAAATGGTATTGCCATCTCGCGGTGGACCTCACGAACTACTTTTGCCGCAAACACAGGCTCGCCTTACTGTATATGACCCGCATGCCATTCTCGTAATTTCTGAATCGCAGTTGCATATGACCAGGCACACTGAACTTGCGGCAGAAGTAGTTCGTAGGGTCGACCGCGAGATGACAATACCATTTGGCACCCCGTTAGGTCTGCTAGCCGCTAGACTTTTTAAATATCATTATATTTGCTTCTATTATCCTTACAAGCCAAACAATAATTATTCGTAAATTATAAATACTGAGATATTAGAATTCTGATTAGGATTACCAAGCTGCCCATGCTCGAGGGAAAAGTATTTGCAACTTTGACTGTCGCAAAGAGCAGGCGGCATTCAATATGAATTCTCAACGTCGTTAAATCTATTATTTATTGCTAAAGAGATGATGGATAATGATTCACAAGGGTGTTGAACAATTTCGAATACTTTGCAGTACCCGAAAAGTATTTTCAGAATAATACTGTCGAAGATTAATGTATTTTGATCACAGGAAACAAGAAGCTATAGATGAAAAACACAGAGACTGTTTGAAATATCATCCTATTAATACATGAAAGACATTCAAGCAATTTACCAATCAGTACGCCTTGGTATAAGCAACCCAAAGGCCAAAGTAGGATAATCTTTATTGACTATCGTTATTATAAACTTTTTTTTCAATTGTTCATGTCAAACAGGATTTTTTTATTTATATATAAAAGGATATGTTTAAAGGTTGACACGGGCAACGGAAGAGCGATATTCCCGGCGTAAAAAATTACCAGTAAATTGTCTCATAGAAAAACTTGTATCTCATCATCGTCATCATGATAATAATAATAATAATCTAGTGGTAAAAATTAGCGTTGTGAAAACGGTACTATATAAAATACGTATACGCGTAAGTAATCCTTCAGATAAGAAAAACGAGTCAGTCCAAACTCTCCACGAGTTTATTTTTCACTATAGTATAAAGAAATTATTTTCAAAGAAATTCATAGAGATAACATAAATGATGGGAGGCCGTGGTATCGGTCAATTGTTTATTGTTTTATTATGGCTGTAGTTAAATGAGAGAATTATTTTTCTCTGTCCAATTTGCCTCCCCAGGTACAAGTTCGACTTGATACCAAAATTCCAGTGACCCGTATAATCCACACCATATAATCTCCAATGACAGACCAGGTCATCATCGTTCCGGATTCAATTTTGATATTTCCTGTCAATCTGTGATCAGCTAGAGACCCGAAGAATCACTGAGTCAAAAATAGGTACCGTACTACGATATGCAGAATTAATTATAATACAAAGACGTAAGAACGAAAAATTAGGGAAAAACGGGGTAACGGATCGAGGAAGGCTTCTAGAGAGAAAAAAAAGGTTACTCTATCAAAGAAACCAGCCGGACACCTCAAATGAAGAGCCATTGGCATGGCCACGCGACTCAGCCCCCGAAATTCGGAGGTGAATGCGCTTGAACAGCGAGGATATTTGATCGGGAAAAAAATTGGACAGGTGAATTGTACTCGGCCCCGATTACCACTTCTAATCTGAACATGAATTAAGTGAAGGAAGTTGAGTTTTTTATCCGTTATCATTATGTTCTTTGAAACAGGGATCATACGCGACGGTCCATTTGGCTGACTATGTCGACGGTACGAGTCCGAAGAAGATGCGTTTGGCGTGCAAGATATTCGACAAAGAGAAAGCACCGCCAGATTTTTTGGATAAATTTTTCCCCCGCGAATTAGAGATATTGACAAAGATCGAGAACCCGCATATAATCCAGGTTCACAGTATCCTGCAACGAGGACCAAGGGTATTTATCTTCATGCGTTATGCCGACAACGGAGACCTCCTTGATTTCGTTAAAAGAAACGGTGTTGTACCGGAACAACAATCTAAGCTATGGTTCAGACAAATGGCTTCCGGCCTTCACTATCTGCATGGAAAGAATATCGCGCATAGAGACCTGAAGTGCGAGAATATCCTCCTGTCTCGTAGGTTCAATGTAAAACTAGCAGATTTTGGTTTCGCAAGATTCTGCGCGGACAATGATGGCCGTAGAGTACTGAGCCAGACTTATTGCGGTTCTGCCGCTTACGCGGCGCCCGAAGTCGTATCTGGAACACCTTATAATCCAAAATTAGCCGACGTATGGTCCCTGGGAATAATTCTATTCATTATGCTAAACGCTTCGATGCCTTTCGACGATTCAAATCTCCGTAAATTACTCAAAGACCAAATGTCAAGGAACTGGGTGTTCCGTTCAAGAGTTAGAGAGACCGTTTCAGCCTTAGCGAAAAGCATCGTTAGACACATCTTAGAGCCTGATATCACGCTCAGGCTAACCCTGGAAAGAGTTCTTGGTCACGAATGGGTCAGGGCTAGAAAAGATAAGGGAGGATCGCTCGGAGGAAGACTCGTTCATTCGGCACCCCCGATTCACCCACAGGTGAATAGGTAGAGATTATAATAAAGGGAAAAGTATCTGCGTATAATATTTCAGACAGATTTTATAGCCAGGCTTAGCACCTATTATACTTTTGATCTGCAAAGATCGTAAGAAAAAAGAAACGAGATAAAATAAAATAGAATGAAAAATAAAGAAGCAGCGTTTATACACCAGTGAAATACTTTCCCTTGATAAACTGTATCTCATTTTTTGTATCTATCTTTAAAAAAGCCCGAAACATTTTTTCACAATAATAATTATGGCCCCCAGGTAAACGGGGGTGGCGTAAGTATGGGTGGGTCAGGATTAGCGGCAACCGGAAGCCCCCCGGCCCCGGGTAGGACGGGGATTAAACCTTTAAAGAACCAGGAGAATCCGAGCCAGACTACGGGATCAAAGTCGATGGATGCAGGGGGAAAGGATTCGTCTGGACAGGCCCCGATTGTTGTTGAATAACCAATAAGAGGGAAAAAAAGAGAGAAAGAGCAAGAGGGCTGAATGATGGATTGCCGTGACTTTGATATTTACTATTCCACCCTGACCTAACGACACAAGAAGCCTCAGTCATCATTATTTCGTTGCTGTTATATTTACATATACATATACAATGTATATATATATATATATATACATCATATTTTATAGCGATTTATTTCTATACACTATATTACCCAGCTATAAATATAATGCAGCAATTGTACCCATCGATGTATACACTGATACCTTTTACAACATTTTGTACATATATTTGAATAGAGACACTAAACATACGCACTGCTGGATCGGGCAATGATTTATTTCTCAAAATCCAAGTTTCTATTTACCTCGTTACGATTTTATGTCAATTTTAACACCGCCGTTGAGTCTATAACCGATTTTCAGAGAAAAAAAAAAGTATTGAATAAGGTAATTATGTTTTTGAAGTCAAAAATAAGTAACGTTAATTTTTAGAAAAATAAATAAGTTGAGATACGCTAATGATACTAGAGTTTAATATACGACTGTATACTATAAAAGGAAACTTCGATACACAAGTGTCAATTTATTATAATATTAACGAGGTGATCATTCGCCAGAACGTGAAAAATAATAAACTTTATTGCTAAACTATCAAAAAGTTTATTTATTTCACTATCCCGCCCCACCTGCGCCTCGTACAATGTTCTTTGACAATATTTTTCAAGTTCCTGTTATCACAATGCTACGAATGATCTGCGAAATCATTATGAAATTGATATTCGAGTTCTGTGTTGTATTAAAAATTGTTCTACATCCCTGAAAATCAGTACAAATGATTATTTCTTTTTTTATGTCATGTTTGAAAACGTGGATCTTTCTCTATTAATATATAAGAACTATGATTTTTGGTTACATATAATAATAATAATAATAATAATAATAATAATAATAATAACGATATATGATTGATGATGTATATAATATAACGGTATAATTAAATGTTTTATTATATTATATGTATAGTTTACATTAAAATAACAAATAATTTACAAATTTCTTTCCCTTCCTTCCTCTTTTCTTTCTTTTTACTCGCATAGACAAAAAAATAAAAAGAAAAAGACAATGAACTTCGCCTAACGAGATATAACACGTGATAGCACCTTGTGATGTTTCTTTAAACAATTTTAGCCAGAAGATAATCATGATATAACATTTCTTTCAATAATAATAATAATAATATTAATAATAATAATAATAATAATCATGAGATTAAGATAATAAGTGATAAAACCTAGTTACAATTACACGTTATAATTATTTTACTATTATATCGCAGGAAGCATAAATTTGATTAATTAATTGGGTAAAAATGTAAACGGTAAACGGTATAAAATTCAGATATTGACCAAAAATTCAGGTTTAAATTAAAATTATTTAACACCTGAATGATAATATGTTTATGTAACAAATTGCTGTGCAGATAAAGGATGGAATCGAGCGGCTCGCTATGAT
The DNA here is from genome assembly GCA_963966615.1 of Tenthredo amoena. NCBI lineage: Eukaryota > Metazoa > Arthropoda > Insecta > Hymenoptera > Tenthredinidae > Tenthredo > Tenthredo amoena. Next base: position 1,399,886 of record OZ016492.1, on the reverse strand, counting down.
TTATTCAATACCGTGAAAGTAAACGCGTCGTTTACTTCACCGAAGGCACAAGAAAATGTACAAATTTTAAAGGCTACTCATTATCTAAAAATACACGTTAACAGATTGTTTTTTTTTTTTTTGTTCTTCTTTTCAGGCTTACGAATTTGTAAACGTACTTCGTATTTTCAAGGAGCTCTGATGAACTATACATACTTATAGTTAGTTCATACGTAAAAAGAAATGACTCAATTATTTCTATTATAAAAGCTTGTTAAAAATCGTCGAAGAATAATAAGTGGTCGCGTTATAATTCTACTTCTTTTATTCTCCTTTTATTGTGTCTGAATATTCAAACTTTCCGTTAATTTCTAACCAGTTGTCAAAAGTCGCATAATAAATTTTTCATTTTTTCTCAACGAATAGGTAATATGTATACGTATTTAAACTAGACACGAGATAATTGAGTTCTATGTTCATTAAGATAAAAATTGTGTGTTGTTTATCGATCTATTTTTTTTTTTTTTTTCATTATTATTATTTTTATCTCAGACAATTATTTCTTTTCCTTTCGTGCAACGGGGGCGAAATAAAATCATTCTCGCGCTAAATGCTTGTAAATTGGTTTTTTTCCCTAATACCAAATATTGAATATAATCAAGATTCGGCGATTATTTCGATTGTAAATTCATATTGTTTTTATAGCTCGTAGATATATTTACAATATTTAAATATCGAATTTATTTATTTCATCGGATTCAACCAATCCGTGATTTTAATCTAATTTTAATTCATTTAGTTAGACAAAAGTAAAAATAAAATAAAATACAATAATAGAATAATGATTTCTTAGTAAAAGCTAACTACGTAGTTAATCTCCGCTAAGTTATCGAAATTATTTATCTGGGTCGTTAAAATAGCTCCCTTAATTTTCCTCAATATTCTCGAATAAAACTCATCTGATATTTATATCTACTAGGCATTATTCAATTCTAAACCAATTACCTGACTCCTTATACCCAACCGCTGGTCAATTTGTGGAACAGCTCTTCGTTCAGCGTTTGATTTGCTTCTTTTGAACGCATGGAGAGGAATATATACCCTCCAATAAATTCGTGGACGACTTTACAGTCCGCAGAATGACACTCAAAGATTACATTTCCCTCCTCAAATTGGACCATCATGTGCTTAACTTCCCAGTTGATATTCCAAGCCTGATAATAATGAAGAAAACAAGTCAAGGGATGAATAAAAATCGAGATATCTTCTCTTTTATGAATATAATACATAAAAAAAGGTATAAATATGTGAGAAAACAGGCTTACCTTCATGGTATTGTATCTCCAGGTCTTCAAATGGTCTCCACTATTCATCTCCATCCTCATCAGCCTGTTATTAGCAACACCAAGAAGCTCCTCTTTACTTTTATCCATGAATTTGACAATGAATAGTGATATTCCATATTCAGGAAGCGACTGCCATGCCTTGATGTAGTTTAATTTAGCTTCTACCAGTGGCAAGTCTTTGACGTTTGTATGAGCCTCAAGAATTCTTTGAACAAGCTGTAATAGAAAATGATAATTATTACCTAATCGATATCAATCGCAAGGGTTGTAATCTAGATATTAAAAGAATCTCTGCTCACCTTTCCCTTAAGCTTCTTGGCAAATCTTGGAGCGACGTAATCCTCAGGTGTGATGTCAAGAGAATTCGGATTTATTGCTGGCGCAGGAGCAGGTCTCTGAAGTTGTAGAAAAGCCACGATACTATTGACCTCTGTTTCATAAGAGGCATCTGCAAGGCTGCGTCCCTTAGCTGCTAATCTGCACGCAGCCATCCATTTAGCGTATTGTTCTTCCTGTTCAATAAGAGTCGATTTTATTCAGAGGGATAAAAGCCATAAAGTTTTATATAATAATATTAAAATAGTTTTTGTTTCATTTTCCAAGTAACTAGAGTCTGAATTCTCACCGTATCACACCTAATCCACATTTCGGTCATTCCCTCGGCGCTGGGAACTTCAAGTCTTATGCCATACCGACTCTGTGACAAATTAACATCTGGTGTAACTTCGCATCCGCGAAGATTAATACTATGTACCGGTGTTCCAGGGCCGTTAACGTCCTCTCTAGACTTGTACAATCTAAGCTGAAGGTCTCTGCAGGTAAACCAATAGCGTTTGAAAGCTTTTAGGGTGAATCGTTTCGGCTTCAGGAATCTTAGATAGTCGCATAACTCTGGAACTTGGGTTATATCACTAGGACTACTTCCGAGGCTGCTACCTTCCAGAGTAACTTGAAGATCTGTAAGAGCCGCGTCTATGTCGTCTTCTACAGGCGTTGTGGCTCCGTTACTGTCAAAACTTGGCTGTGGTACACCGGCCTGAAGGTTAACTTGCACCTGAAACATCGAGGGTAAGAATGTGATGATCGGACAATTAGAATTCAATGTGCTAAATGATTCGCGAATAAAACTCATGGAAAATTAAATGTACCTGCAGAGCAGCGAACATAAGCATCTCTTCCTCTGTGCAGTCAAGTTCTTCTGATAGTAACTGCCACTTGGCTTGTTCGTAAATCATGTTGATGCGAACAGCATCAGTTTTTGGATTTAAATCGTAGAAACAAGAGAACTTAAACTTGAGCCTGAGAATATCTAGCTCTCTGATACCCTGCTCCATAATAGAAAGTGAAGAATCAAGCCAAGCCACGTTCATCCTAGCTTTTTCTACCAACGTTTTTGGCCTGATCACCTTTGCCCTTGTCTCTGGTGATACGAATGAAGGACTGTGTGCCAAAGATTCGCTTAAACCACCGTTCAATGCCTCTAGACTCATAGTGCTGTTGTTAGCGTTGAATGATCCCGTGCTACCAAAGCCCGATGAATTGTTGTTTCGTTTCCAGGTTCCGGTTTGCTGAAAAAAAGATTTAGAATTTAGAAATTCAGACTTGGAAAGAGAATGCGTTCAGATTTCTCTATTTTCTTCGAAGAATATATGGATGTACAATGGTCAAAGAGGAAGACAATCGTAGGTAGAGACTTACAGATACTGGAGAGCTGATGGGTGTGCTGTGATTTCTGTTGTTTGGTGTTACCGGAGCACACATGAACGGACTACTTTGGTCGAGGCTTCCCGTTGATCCCCTAGGACTCTGGCTTGCTGGTATAAAGGTGTTAGTATCAGGAGACACATTCCACTGTCCGTTTCTCTGGTTTCTTTGATTTTCGATCTTCTTTTTAACCGGGAGATCCTTTAGATTGTATTTCAGATGATTCGGCTCAAGGGGTTTGCAGAATGAAAGTTCCTCGGGGTGTCTGATGCCTGTGGCAATAAAGATGTGTGAAAAAAAAAAAGTGTTTTACGATAAATTCACAAATTAGTGAAGTTTTTTTATTGTGAAATAATCTCTTGACGAATAATTGTAGTCATATCGATATTGTTATTATTATTATTATTATCAATTTCCTTCTAGTTCAACTCATGTTTTATTACGGACATCTATCTCGTACATATGGATGAGATATTGTAAGTAGATTTCAATCTGTATGCATGTAACGCGTCGAACTTTAATGAGGCCATCATTTGGGTCATCGGTACTGCAGTTGTTAAGCAAGCAAATGAGCAAGTGCAGTATATCATCGCGGACGTAATTAGTTCCGCTGTAGTTCCGATTATAGTATATCAACACATATACCTATATCTATCGCGGAATGCGTAGTAAGACAGTATAATGCATAATATATATTACAAAAATTCAAGAATTATATTTGAAATATATATTTTTCTTTTTCTTTTAAATTCAACTAACCCGCGCTAAATCCTCGCTCGGTTAATATACACCTATTTAATTAATTTGAAGACGACTATAAAGGACTTGACGAAAACTATTTAATTAATTTTTATTATAGTTATATTATATATATATATATAACTCATTAACCTTTCAAAAGCCCGATTCCACTCTACCTGCCGCCGTTCTCGACCTTCGCGTGACTTACAAATGCTAAACCCATCTCATTACCATTTGTAACAACAAACATGCCTCGGAACATATGGCGGCAAAAGGAATTCATATAAATAGTCGTACTATCTATAGTTCTTATGTGTATATACGGACGACGACGAATGCAGACCACGAGTCTATGTATGATTTTGTCTCGCGATCTGCAGTAGCCGAGATAAACACCTTTATTTCATTTTATTTTACAACTTCTTTTTTGCTATTTATCGTGAAATATCAATATACATATAAGGATATAATTTCCTCACCTAAATCCTTGCAGAGATTAATCACCGCGTTGAATGTCTTTACGGAAAAGTCGACCCTGCAATCGAGACAACGTAGATCCGGTAATTGGACTCTCAGGGTTTTGTGCATTGGTGTAAAATGTAGCACAGCATCAGCCGCTACTCCGTACTGATCTAAAGTACTTCTCGTTCGCGTTAGCCATTGATTACGTGAGGGCCACCATAGCGCGTGATCCGACCAATCCATAGCAATATCTGAAATCAAAAATATGTAAAAATAAATAAATAAGAAGTCATATATAAGACAATTTTTATGTATTTTGTTCCAGATTTTTTATTCTTATTCTTCTTCTTCTTCTTCTTCGTTTTTGCTTTGCGTGAGATATCTCTCTTCTGAGTAAGTCAATTTATCATAATATATATATACAAAACAGCGTCGATATAGTTTTTTTTCTTCTAAACCTCGTACGAAATATACACGGCTGAGTGACATACATCCTGGTTATTAAACATATGTGTGATGTTTCATTAAGACCAGGATTTCTAGCGTGAAGAAGCAGCGGAGTAAAATAATTGTTTCACGTCTAGCCATATAGATATACTATCTTTACGTATACGCACATCTGTAGTTCTTTGACTATAAAATATAATATGTTATATGTGGGTGTATATAAGTATATATGTATACATACATACAGTGATTTACGTCCGCAACGCACCCTCGCACGCAATAAATTACTATACTTAAATACACACATATCATAAAACATATATATATATACATGTATAAAAAGAAATGATACTGATGTTAACCGCGAACTATTATTTGTAACAACAAGTCAAACTGAAACGCATAAATTTTCATACTCGCCAACTTTCTCCGCGTCTATATTATACGCATACATACCTATATACGCATAATTCTATAGATTGAAAGTTCAGATTATAGGTGTATGTATATTGTATGTATATACGTATGTATATATATTCGCCATATCGAGGAATCGATAAGCACATCAACGAACACCTCATAACGAGAAAAAACAAAAATCAAAGAAAACAATTTCTTTTTTTTTTTCTTCTTTTTATCGTTGTCTGCGTTTCTTTGTGTCAACGCTCACAGCACCACGGTATATATATACAGAAGCTATGACACAACCCTTATATCTACAAGGGTGTCGAGTGCCGCGACTGTTCAAGGGTTTCCAGCCCCCAAGAAAATGTACTTGGGACAGAAGTAGTTATGCTCACAGGGAGCAACGAACGAGTCTCGCATATATACTTTTATACTTTTCTCATTTTATGTATTTACCTAGTCGGTGTTCGACAATACCCAATTATGGGCTGTATATATAGTTATATCATACCACGGAGTATATAAAAGCATGAAAAAATATGAGAAAAAATGAGTTTAAAATTCTCTGTAATTTATTAAAAACTCGTAATAAATTTATATGATCGCTCTATATCAACATAAATAGAAAAAAAGTAATCAAAAAAAATAAAATAAAAAGATAGATAATAGAGAAATAACGAGATCTGACTCACATCAGGAATGGGGGTCTTAACTTTATAAACAGGCAGACGTACGTCTATGTATGCATCGTGTATATATGTACGAAGTTTCGAACCGCGTGCGAGGCACTGCAAGACTCTCAATGGACTCTGGGTAAGCGTGTGTGTGTGCAGGGATCGGGTATAAACTACCTTCACGAAAACACAGGAAGTTGATTTAAGAAGGTAAAGAAGTCTCGCTGCTTTTGCGTCACTACTAGCCGCAGTGGTTTAAGCTACACGTACCTAAGTACATCTTCATGTTTTCTACTTCTATACTTATATTCCAGCCTCTTCGCTACTACCGCCACTTGACTAGTGCCTTGAGAGTTAAGTGCAGCGCGAGTTAGTTAGCTGTAGGTTTCTCTCGTCTTAAAAAGATTCAACATTTAAATGAATAGAAAAATATATTAGGTAGGTAGGTACTACGTATGTATGTACATATTTGAAAAAAAGAAAAAGGTTTTCTTCTCCGTCGTGAATAACGGTGTGAAAATTTCTTCAAATATTTCGTAATTACATGAAATTCTTGAAAGGTTGCGTGTGAAATTCCCTAGAAATCTTTTCGAAACAATTGTGAAACATTGCGACTGAAATCGTTCGCGTGAAATCATCATACGTGAATAATAGTTATACCTATATGTAAAATCTTTTGAAATATTGAAATTATTTTTGTATAGGTAAACGAGGTGAACGATTGGATTTACCCGAATTGAATTATTATTAACGAACACAAACGTAAACATAAGACAGAGCGATTTATGTATATATATATACAAATCCGTGGATATATATGTGTAAGTATACGTAGTTTGAATTTCCGAAAGCACGTTGCGCGTACATATACCGCGTACTGCATTGTGCAGCTGCAGTGCAGCAGGTTATAAATACACATCTGTGGCTTTAGGGTCGTAATAATAAGTATAGCCCCACGTACACATTTATAACGCAGAGCGTCGTCCTTCCTAATAGAGTTATAAGATACAGAAAATAAAATTAGTATATATATATATATATATATTATGTGTGAAAGAAATTTTTAATTTCTCTCTCTTGAATTTCGATTCATCTATATATATATATATATATTATAGATGGATTTATTCACTATATTTATAAGTGACAAGTTACAGTAATTATTGTACACTGAAGAAGAATAATATAATGACAATAACTACGACAGAGGAGCCGATAAACACCGCATATCTGTATGGCGCCATAGATCCGGCGGAAACAACAGTATATTATATTCGCTCTAAAAAATGTATATTCGGATAAAAATCTATATGTGTACTCATTACCCGTCTACTCATATTAACATAATATAGTAATTGTAAATATATGTCTTTAATATTTAGAGTAAATTAAATAATACCGATACGTATATATATCTATATATATGAACGACCTCGAAAACACGATTTGTGTTTTCATCGCGAACTATAAATAGCATATGTATATCGTATAGAACGAGCCAAGTTCCTCCTCCACATATCTGAAGAAGAACCGTAACAAATGATTATAATATATGTGATCATACGTACGCACAAACAGCGTGGTGAGAGAGACTTGTATACGTTAGCTAACTCAGGCATCAAGCAAGCAGGCAAAGTGAGCAAGTATAAGAGGTAATAATATAACTTGGTTAAGAAACTATACGTTTAAGCCTAGCTGTGCCAGGAAGCAGCGATGACGGAGGCGGTCCAACAATTTCCTAGTTTTATTTTAAGCTCGTGACTATAATAACCGCTAAATGAAACACAGAAACGGGTCGAGAAAGAATCCATGGTGATTTAAGTTGAGCGAGTCATATTTTCGAGGGTAAATTCCTTGGAAAATTCTATGACTAAATTTCCTTTGGCAAAAATTAAAGGGCACAATAGTTTTCGAACTACGGAGGATCTTAGTTGACTGAGCACGCAGAACTCCTATAGGTGACACGGACATAGGGCCGGACGTGAGTAGAAGTTGAACGATACCCTTGGCTATGCGTTTGGTGAACTAAGATCTTTCTTATCTCGGCAATTATTGGTCCTTCGAATTTTCGGTAGAGAAAATTTAGTCTTAGATTTTCGATTTAGATCTGAATCACCCTGTATAGTGGGTATAAATATACCTATAAACATACTATGTGTATATAAAGTAAAGGAATAAAAAAGAGTAGAGAATTGAGGCGTGTATGGTACTAACATATACGTATATATATATACTTATTCGTGCGAATAAGGTATATAAATATAATTTAGAAGGGGTTGTTGTTTCGTGAGTGAGTGAGTGACGCGTGGTGACTGATGAAAGGGTTTGTCAAGGTTGAGTTTGGTGTTAATTAAAAAGGTTTTTTTTTTTTTAATACAGAGAACAAATAAAAATAAAAAATAATACCAAAGACAAAGGCAAAGGCAAATTAAAAGACGATTAATTTTCAATAGAATTAAGACCCACTGCAGCGATCGCGATATATGTATACGTAGTACGACCGGGAACAATAAAAATCCTTACATCAATCGTATCATAGACATACGCACGTAGTAGATCTATACCCCAATGAACAATAAACTATACATGTATACGCAGCATGATTTCTTTTCTTTTATTTATCGAAAGCATTTAACGAATTAATTTCATTCTATATCGTATAATTTCTACGTATTTATTTATATACATACATACATATATATATATATATACATATAGATATACATATGCACACACCTATATCATCGAATCGTATTATACGCATGGCGCAGCTTAATTCAAGCCCGATTAATTCCATTCAATCCCTCTATTCTATTCTTCCTTCCTCCGATGCTATACGTGTATATGTATATATACAGCCGCGTTTAGTTCGTATTATAAAGTCGACGTCATAGACCTGTTGCGCACACGCCCTATTAAACATATTTAACATAAAGATTAACACGCGAGTCAGGCGGACGCTGCTCCAAATCGCGTGGAAGACGTATACTACTGGTATTTTTAATTTTTCAATTTTTTTTACTTTTTATTTTTTGCTAAACTTCATAACCCGAAGAATTTCGCAAAATTATCCTCACGGATGTATATCGTATACCCATAAGTTAAAATTTTTCCAAAACTCTCATGAATATTTATCCATCCGCACGTATATGTATACCGCACATAAGAATAACTGGCTGAGAAAGAGACGATTGATTAATCAATTAACGTTATAGTCACGAGTCGGTCTTTTCTTCCCATTATACTGCCTTAAATTAAACTCGTTCAATTAGTTTGTTACTTTACGCGTTAAATGACGTGTTATTATTATTATTATTATTATTACAACGCGCGTGATGTACTCGCGTGTAACAAACGTGTGTATAAAATATATATATAAAGATAATGATAAATAATAATTTCATACAATCTCGTGTGAACACGTACGGAATAAACGATTATTAAAGTATTAAAACATATACCTATACATATATGTGTATAATTAAATGAAATCGTTTGAATCTGTCTCATATTCACGCAGCATCCGTTCATCCCCGTCCGTTTCTCTGCTTATTGCCCGCTTGGCTGTAGTGTATACTATATGTATACACCAGTCATATCCTCATGCATGCAAAAGTGCGTTTTATAAATAGTATAATTTATCATCGAACGTTTCTACGGGGGGCGTGTTCATATATACATATACATATATATATATATATATATATGTATATTTGTATATAAATGACGTATATATAATATATATATATACGAATATAATTTCTGTACATCTATATATAACGAAGGGATTAAAAACGATGAACTAGATGAAATCGATTCAAATCCATCACCTAGGCGCTCTCAGTGACATATTTAATAACTTGTAAGTTTATTATTTTACGAAGTGGAGATTTCTCGGCAATTTTTACGTACAAGTTCGATGATTATTGTATCCGTATATATGTATACGCCGCACCTCGTATTATAACACATTATATTGATTGGCCTGTCGACACGTTAGATATATTAGGATTTAGGACTTATGGTAGCTGGGTGCAGCAGTGCTAGCTGACCTGATCCCAATTCTCACAAAAAATCGATACTGTAAACCTAACGTACATATATACGAATATATAGGATTTTGTGTATCAAGTAGCGATATACATATAGGTAAAAAAAAAAGATAGTAGTATCAAAAAAAAAAAAAAAAAAATGTAAATTTTCCAAAAATTCTAACAATACGATAGAATTCTGTATACCCATAAGATAATTGAGCTATTATATAATACAGAGAATAACCAGTAGAATAACCAGGAGTATTATATCCTGGAATATCGATCACCAATTGATGATATATATTCTTCTATAGATATAATAGGTTTATACACTATAATGTAAACTTGCAGTGTAACGTCGAGCAAAAAGATTGATGCGCTGTTTGTATTCGAATTGGTATTTCGCATAGGCCATGCATGCGACCGGCGCGGCGATCCATCATTCTTTGGGATATGATTTCCGCCTTGGTATAATAGACTGACAATGAATGGGCGAAACTTGTGCAGATTCTCTCGGCCTTATTCGGATCACAATGGTTAAAGATAATAAGTAAACGTGGTTATATACGTAGTACACGAGAGTTGTATAAATAAGGGAAACTATAAACGAAAGGAGAATATTTATTCCGAAAAATATATTATAGTCTCTCAATTAATCGAAAGGAAGAAAATAATTGGCAAAGAAATTTTCTTTCGTTTCTTTCCTTTTTTTTTTCATTATATTATATATTTACAATGATTTGGTATACGAGCGGCTTTTATCGCTAAAAAAAAAGAAAAAGACAAAAAAAAAAAGGTAGGAAAGGAAAGGAAAGGAAAAGAACGTTCGACCCCATTATTTTATAACCAATTATGGTATGTCTCGTGTCAGGAAACTAAAGGGTAGTTTACAAGGCGTGACCTACTTCCTATACGAGCTACTATACATTTGACACGGATATATATATAGATATAGAGGTAGGCATATTATTCTTACAATATCCGCATTATGACGGCTACTAGGACACGCAGCAAGTTTCGCATATTTCTAGGGTCGAATAATTTTCATAATTTCTCTCCAAGTTCACGTGTCTCTGTTTATTTCATAAACGAAGAAAAATGGAAGAAGAAAGAAAAAAAAAAACAAAAAGTTTCAGGACAAAATTACTCGATCTCAATATCGTCTTTTCCTTGACCCATTCAAAGATTTTTATCCCCTTCCTCCCTCCCCATAAGCCTCCAACAATTCCGATCCCTTTCTTATTCCGTAATATATAATACTGTTTTAATCTCGAGAAATATGAGAAAATTAAAAGTTCTATTAAAATATAAATTCGGTTCACGCTGCAGCCTAACAACTTCGACTTGTTCTTCTTCGTCTTATTCGTCTTATTCGTCTTCTCCCCTTCGTTAAACTGGGTCGGACTAATATTTATAGAACCCGAGTAGCTTCGGTAGGAAGCGATGTATTATTGGAAGTTACGGTATAGAGATAGGGTACATAAAAGATTTTCGGTAGAATGATAATCCATTTTTTCATTACCGTTTATTATCATTCCATTCTTCTTCAACAATGGTATTATAAAATTCCCCAATACTCAATTTTCATTTTATAATCAATATATCCTACTTATTTCTTTTCCCTTCGATTTATTACGGCGTTTGTTTCTTTTTTCTTTTTTTTTTCTATAAAATTCTCTATCAAGTTCAAAATACATATATATATATATATATATATATATATATATATATATATATATATATATATATATATATGTATAGGTATGCACACGTGTATAATAGCCGAAACGCGAAAGACCGAATAAACTTCAAAGGCGAATAGAGAACTCACTCGTTGCAGTAAACGGCAAGAGCAGCGGCATACAACACGGTACAGGCATAATCGATTTCACCCTTCGACGCCCAGTGTCGTCCTGAACTCCCTCCTTATTTTCTATACGCATCGAAACCCCCTACGGACAGGGGAGAGTGCAAGTTATATACCTATACGTATAAGGGTCTCGTTTATCGCTTGGAACGGAAATAAATAAGTTAGTAGAAGCCAGTGGCTCGTAGGTAAAGCAATTAGTCGTTTTTCTACCCCTCGTTGAATCTATAAATATAGGCTATACGCCTAGGTATAATACGTGAGAGATCAGACCCTCCTCAAATCTAAACGTGTATATATTTTTTACACATAAATCTATACGTATTAATTATTATATTACGTCTATATATATACGAGTATATTATGCGCTTGCAAGGATGTGGCGACGATGACGACAAGACATTTTCCCCGCAACGGAAACCGCGACATCCTAACTCGTGTTAGATTTTTTATTAGGTGTGTGTGTACGTAGAATTTTTTTTCCTCTTTCTTTTTTTCTTCACGTTTCCTTATTTCTTACGAATACTATGACGAGTATATTGAAGGCGTTAGCCATGCGCCAAGTTCTTCGTAATTTGATATATTGATAAATTTTACGAGAAACGTATGTAATACCTATGCATACGCATACGTATACGTATACGTATGTATGTCTATTAGAAAAATCAATATTTCGTTGCAAAGTTCTCTGCTAGAATATATATTCACGATAATGATAAAGAGGGAAAACACGCTTTTTCTTTAACTAAACGTACAATGATCGTAGGTATACACTGTAAATTATATAATAAATATATAAATATATAGTATATTAAAAGAAAGAAAAAAAAATTAAAAATTGATACACGATATTTGCAAATAATAATATACATCGGTAACTTCCTGTGACGTTACGACGTCGTACCCCTTTCTCGCCGCAACTTCCTCTGATTCAATATATACATAGATATGTATATAAAATAGAGAGAGAGGACAAAGTCCAAGTCTCTCGTGATGGAATATAATAATCGTATGGTATAGTGCATAATACGCTAGAATATTATTCCTGAACATAGTATATAAGAAATTGTTAACAATAATAATAATAATAATATATTCAAAATCTGTTATGAAAAAAACATTTATCAGAAAATAAAAAATACTTGCAAGAAGAAGAAAAAAAAAAAAACACGATTTTGCCAGCAAAGAATTTACAACGTGGGTCGAGATCGACGCGTCAAGGCGTTTTGTACGTAGTGAATATAAACACATACATATATATATATATATATATATATATATATATATATATATATATATATATATATAAGTACAGGTATATGTATATGCATAGGTGATATAGTTTATTATAGCAAGCAAGAGAAGTCTGAACGCGGTTATATGTTCATAGTAAAACACCATGAATGGACAGGAAAGCGTCTCTCTGTAGCCGAGTGAATGGAGGCCACAGGATTCGCCTACGCGCAATATAACACGATTTTTATTGAAGTGGCCAGTACGCCGTACCGTACCGATCGCTATAAGTTAACTGTGAACTGAAACTGCAGGTGTGCGTGGGTATATATTCGAAGTTATATGAGTTGCGACAAGAACAAAAAAAATAATAAAAATATGAATAAAAATCGTAAGAAGAAAAGAAAAAAAGAAAGAAAAAAAACATATATTTGAGGTACAATTTTTTTTCGAACCGATCAATGATCAATGTTTTAATCAATTGTAATATATGGATAATTGCAAATAAATCGAGAATTATATAGAATTGTTTAATTTTTATTAATGAATTTTATTATTAACGCGTATGGAATTAATAATCATACGAAAAATAGGAGTGAATAAAATTTGGAAAGAAAGAGTAGAGTGGGGTAGTGGGCGCGTGAATCATACATAAATAAAAACTTGACTTTCGATTCTCCTTTTAAGGCAGTTTTCAGCTCTAGGTATATAGTTCGAGCTAACAAGATGAAGAAATAAATAAATGAATAAATAAATGTTTTATTCTTAATTATGGAATGCGTATCGAAAATTTGATTTTATTAATCTTTATTAAATCGAGACCGATATTTTTCACGAAAGCTGGAGATTTGGACCTTGCAATTAATTCCTTATCTGGTTAACCCAATTCAAGAGACAAACGAGGAGATCGTCAAACGCGTCATAGTGTAGACTGTGGAAGAACGCAATTCGACGAATTGGGGTCAGAGCGAATTATATCAAGGCAATGACAAAATCTAAATGGGAAGAAGATGAACACAGCTATACGTATACATATATACATATATATATATATATATACATATATACAAATGAAAATTTATATTAAAATTCGTATACTTATTTGATTATTTTCTTCGAGTCCAATCGTCAATTATATATAAATAAACATATTATACCGCGTGTGTATACAGGGTTAATTATTATTAAGATATAATATTGTAAGTATCGACTATATCCCGTGAACACGATTAGTGTCAAAACATTATATCGCGAGCTCGAACGCAGCACGCCGCTCGATCTCTTTATACTAATTGATTCGGGCGTAATGAGCATTGAACAGAACAAGTGACGACAGCTTGCTTATAGTAGCCGTATAGCTGCTGAAGTAACGATGATACGTTAGCTATTTAATTTTTTAATCGAAACAAAAATTACTTTCTTTATTATTTAAGATTAAAGAAGATTAGAAATCTTTTTTCTATAATGTCTATAATCTATATATGGGTTAAATTTATAATTATAGTACGTATTGAAAAAGTATATCGTATATGATATTATACAGATACTATTTCAAGCCTACGGCATACGACTCACTATAGTAGTTATAGTTATTTAGGAGTGGCATATAAAATTCCCGTTGAATTCTGCCTGGCAAACGCAACTCTATGTCAGCATGTAAAAATATCATTAAATGATTACGTCAGTTTATCTGAATGGAACTGACCGACGAACGCGCAGAACTCTTTATACAGCAGCAGACGTGATATAGTATACTATATATATATAATACACTGCCCTCGTCGATGATAAAAATTCAAGCTAAAAAGGCAATCAAGAAGATAAAGAAATAATTAAAAAATGGTTTAAAAAAAAAAAAAAAACTGGATAGAAATAGAAATTAATTAAAATGAAACATGGACGAAATATATATAGAAAAATAAATCGTGTCGATGAAAACGAAAATTACATTACGCTGCGGGGTAATAATGTATTTTTTTTTAAATTCGGTATGAAGTATGTATCATTTAGTATTAGGTGATATGAAAAACGCTGTTTCCGACCTTGGAACCGGAGTGACTTCATTACGATATATTCGAACCGCGAGAAGGTCGCTCCTTATAAGCCAGCAACGATGTAATTAACGAATGAACAGTTCGCTTTCGAAGAATAAGAAGCGTAAGCTACTGTTACGTTTTCATCATATTCTGTATACTATTCTCATCGTTTTAAGCGAATACAAATTCGCATATAAGTATTCCGTACAATTTAATTTTATCACATATATATATATGTTTGAAATAAAAATAGAAATCGCGGTGACTCAGAGCCGGGAGAGCAATTATTTTTATCCTATATTTTATTATAATAAATATATACATAGTATATGCAATGCAAAAAAAAAAAAAAAAAGAAAAAATAAGGAAAAGAAAATAAAAAGTCCATATAGGCTTACCCCAGATAAAGAGATCTTAACCGTGACAAAAGATCTCTAAAAATTTCTCATTCCATATGCTATAAACTTTCGCTATTTTTCTTCAACAGTCGAGGAAACCTTTACCATTTTATTTTTCCCCTATATATATATATATATATATATATATATATATACGTATACTTGTATGTGTGCTTACGTATTCGTATATAGTTTTAAGTAACAAGACCCGAATAGATGCGATATGTATGTCAGAGTATCATCGCGAGAACAAAAGAGAGCAGAGAAAAATAAAGAGAGACAATTTAGTTATGATACAGTTGTGCGGTGAGTAAGTTTACATTTCGACGTATCGCGTGCAAAGCAAAAGTACATATACATATATATGAATCACCGAAACGGAGCAAAGTACGCATATATGTATATATAAGAGATACACGTATGTACGTAGGTGTATATAGTTTTACTTGATAATTCGCAATGGGTTTTTTTCGTTGCAACTGCACAACGAAAATAAGAAATAAATAACGAAGAAACAGAAAAGAAGCCCGAGTTTCTTTATACCTAGATTTATTATAAACATGGGATAAAATATATATAAATTGGATGAAATTTTTGAGAATTACTTTGACTCAGACTGCACACCATTAACTCTGGTGTCATTTCGAACGATAAAATGGTCGAGAGAAAATTTATTACGCTTAACATACCTTGGCATAATATATTTAATAAAATTAGACGAGAAATTTGTAATATACGAATTTTTTTTCAAATTTTTCTTCAAGATGAATTATATCATATATTTTTCCTCGATAATCAAACGACTGCAGGTATAATACTTCATTATAGAGTTTGAGCTAAAGCGAAGAACGCGAGAACCGTACTAGGTTTCGTCAAAGCTAAAGTTTCTCGTCTTGAAATACCGCTAATCCTCTTAAATTTCCCTTAGCTGCTAGGCAGCAACGCCACGTCCTTCTAGGAATTTGACTTTCAGGGGTTTAGTACCACATATACATATACCTATATACATCTTTATACTATATCAGGATCAGGGTATCATCTTCGCGATAAACCCAAGGTGTACAGGGTAACAAAAATCCCCCCCCCCCCCCCCCCCCCCCCATCTCGAAAGAAGAGAAATATTGAATAAATAACTTGGAAGTATGTCAAAAAGTAGTCACGTACCGGAATTAGAACAAAAAAAAGAAAAAGAAAAAAGAAGAACCAATAATTCAAATAAATGAATCCACATAGTCTTATTCTGTTTTTCAAGTTTCCCACTGTAAATGAAAATTTGAATAACAATTAGCCTCCTCATCCTTTATAAATGATATACGTATAGTATACATATATATGCCTGTTCTTATATTATTTTTCGTATAAAGTTACGCGTTCTCGAGTAAGTACCTATACTACGTATAATAAATGCTAGCACGTAAGGTAAGATAAGGCAAAGGTATAGATGCACGACGCTTATACCTCTCGCCTCTGTAATTTGATATACGTGTCTAGGTATAGAGGCGTAAGACGAGAAGATCCGATCCGATCCGATGGGTACATACTTCTTATTCGACATCGTACGTCTGGTTGGCATATCGCCAATAAAAATAAAACGAAAATAATATCCAAACTGATCTCGTTTACACGTCTATAGCGTTATGTGACGTATGTAAATAATTCATGTTCTATATGTATACATGTGGATGTAAAGTTGAATTGTCAGCCACGAGAAAAAAAGGGAAGAAAAATAAAACTTAGATCGTCTCTATATTAATTAGAGAAAAATCAACGTTCTCATTCTCTTATCGCCTCCCAACGTTCATATTACGGTGTGTGTGTGTATATATACCTATATATATATATACGTGTGTACTTTGATACTACTACTAATTCACTATACATGCATGTATATTATAAGTATATAGATGCCGGTCGTTGGACGCGTGCATTCAGGCAAAGATCTATAACATAGCTTTTACCCGCTATATACCTCTACATAGCTGTGAGAATCCCCGCGACAAGACTGCATTCCTAGACGCATTGTTTCGTGGAATTTTAACCCTGAACAAACTAACTAAAGGGGCTGTGAAGTTATATATATGTAGTAGGTACATACGTTGGTATAGTACCGAAGTATTTAAGCTATATATATATATATGCAGCAGTCAGGCGATTAGAGGAGAGAAAGATTAAGAAGAAAAAACGTAAGGGTAAAGATCTTGACTGGACTGCAATATAAATACTTCAACAAATTGTTACAATATTTGTTGGTTTTTTTTTTCCATTATTATATACGAGCTATACGATGTAAGATACAACCAAAACACGTATATACATATTTCGTAATAATTCTTCAGCCTATTATACCGCAATGCGGATATTATTTATTTATTTATTTATTTATTTATTTATTTATTTATATATTTATTTATTATCGGTTATTTAAATAGCTTGTTTAATATTCCGTGTTAGTCGGCCTTCGCGTTGTGCCGCACCCGCATTCCAAAATCCTAAATACAATGAAGAATAACTTCACCGGAATTACGGAACACTTGCGTTCATCCTACGCTATTTTCGTTGCCGAAATATCAGTTTGAATTACCGAGAGAGAAGTGGGAAACGAATGTGTTGCAAGACAATCTGCAGCTACCGCGACGATGCCACTCTCATACCTATACCTGTATCTATATACACACTTATTACCGTTATATGCGTTGTTACGATCGCGGTTCGTCCCGTAGCGTATCGAGATCGTATATAAAAGGATTATATTATATTATATTATATTATATTATATTATATTATATTATATGTGTAACCGAAGAAGGGAGTATATATCATTACTTGTGGTTTTATGAGTGAACATATGGTTATACTATGAGTGCAGAAATCGCGTCACAGGATTCACCTATATATTTATAATAAATCGCAAGCGTGCAAGCATGCAGGTATCATGCACACGCGGCCTGGTTCGTAATCGCGTCATCGTAGCGGAGAAACTTTATTATCATACAATGGCATAGTGTAGTATAACGCATCTCTGATTCTGAACAGGACGAAGTAGAGAAGAGAAGAGAAGAGAAGAGAAGAGAAGAGAAGAGAAGAGACGAGACGAGAGAAGCCCCTCCCTTCAACAACAACTGTATCTATATAAAAGATGATTCGAGCAATAATGCATTTATATTGGGCTTAAATAATATGTGCGTATAATTTATAAACCGAAACTAGGTACGTCCGGCAAAGCGTAAATCGAGGAGCGTCGTGTTACGGGTTAAGAATCAATCACGAGCTGCTATACTGTATAATAATGACAATAACATATGTTTGACCGAGTGAAATCTTCGAAAATTCCGAATTCAGGTTTTTGTATAATTTTTCTTTTTTCTTTTTTGTTTTCTTGCTACTGAAAATACTTATAAGTATCATAATAGTAATAATATTCGTCGAAGGTGTTACTTTAAAATAAACGACCGATGCCTGCTTGTCTGCCTACGCTGAGTTTAGATATTATTTTTTTTTTTCAGGGAGCACGCGAGCCATGTATGTAGTCTGATGAATATAACGCGTCGCCAGACAAGCCTAGGCAAACAACCAACCTTTAAAACCTAACCGAACGCCAAAAATAATACCCTTTGACGAGCGGGCGGCTCGGATGGAGTCGAACAGCTCTGCACGCCTTCGTCCACAGCACATAAATGTGTTATGTTATGTTATGTTATGTTGTGTTATGTAGATATACGAAAAATACGACGGGATATAAACGCGGTGAATTCAATTTAACATATGAAGAAATTAAAATCAATTGCACTCGCTCTCTAGGCGACGATTACGTGATGACGGAAGAACATGGAATAAATTTCGAAAACCGAGAGTACTGCATTTCACTTTAGGATTTTACAGCTGTTGCAAGGACGAGGCCGGCTCCACCTTCTATCTCTATTATTATTATTATTATTATTCTATTCTACTGGTTTAGTTCGGAGTTTGTAGCATCGGCTACAATAAAGCAACCGTTGGCAGAGTTCCACTCAATTAGTTGAAAGTAGTGGTTAATTCGAGCGACTTCCTTAACTCTATCGACAATGCAGCTGAGGTGACGTGTTATGAGGATTCTTTAAAGTTTGAAGATGAAATCGTTCGCAAAAGTATTCGAAAGAAATAAGAAAAGGTAAAAAAAAAAAACCAATAGGAATGTCGCGAGATGTTAGGTATTCCAACGATTACCAATCGTTACGTAATAATAATAATAATAATAATAATAATTGTGAACGATTCGTTGAGAAAATTTGTCAAAGTGTAATATTATAACCGCGTGAGACACGAACGTATGTATAGATCATTCGACACACGTGTATAAACATTAAGGTATAATATGGCAAAACTAGTTCGGGTAAGTAATCCAGTATTTCCACTCGGTAACCGTCTCTCCAGGATCGGTTCTTTGCAGTTCCAAGATGCGACCGACCCCGAGGCCTCTCTCTGACCGCGGCGAGCAAGAGCCTGCGTAGGTATGTGTATAAATATCGATGCGTCAGCGTTAATCTTGGACCATGATGAGAAGAGGATGAAGAATCGCAGAGTATAGCGTAGTATTTAGTTTTACGATCGTAATTCGTAGTATGGATTTTAAAAGAGTCGGATTATACTATTAACTAGAATGCTATCGGCATTATCCACATATGCATGTGAACTTATATAAATTTAATGACGTATAGAGAGAAGATATAGAATATAACGATAAAACTCACCGAGATCTTCGACTAAGAGAAGCATAACGCCGCCTACGTGTAGCTCGCCTTTAACACGAAGGCTTCTTTCCACTTGAAGATCGGTTACGAATACGCGAAGCACCCAGCTACCGTCTACCTCGTGACCGTCGGAATACATTTTACTTTAGTTGAATTATGTAGGAGTATTCTACCCAATAATTATAGCACTGATTTCTTATCTAGAAGTAACAGATCGCAGCGATTCGGTAGCGAAGACACAGTGTTTATTATTATAACACAATCTCGAAGTAATTTTAGCCAGAGGAATTCATATTTATTAAGAATCGTTAGTTCTTCAGATTTCTCAACAAGGAAACTTGACGCGTTGATAAGTTTTATTAATATCTTTTAGTTCGTTCCTTTATTCTTACGTCGACAAACGATCCTCCTCATACCGTTAAACACCAGGCGCGACACACATACGCTATAATCGTCTACTTATCAGCTTTTATTCTTATCTGTTTGTTGCGACTTAACCCGATTACTCGCGGCACTGTTCACGGCTCAACGGTCTACGCCGTACAGACCGAACTCTCCGGTGCGTATGTACGGTTTGCTTCGCTCCGAAATATACGTAAGTATATCTACACGACCAACTTCCGTCTAGTACGACACTCAATTTTTACAACGTTTAGTAACACAGATTCACGCGGTGTGGCGCTAGCTGACTTGACAACTCGTGCTACGTGGGTAACTGTATTGTCGACGAAAGGCTACGGTGTCGGCAATGCAGATACGTGATTTGGGTTGCCTGTGCTAAGGGGGAATATATAAAACTTGTAGATGATACATAGTTGTATAGATATGTATATCTTTTCTGTTATTTCATGTTTACATTCACACCAGGGTGTTTCAAATTTTTTTTTAAATTGAAACACTTTAATACACGCGCCGAATAATTATGAAAATATTTGTCTCAGCTGAATAATCTCCAGTCAATTTACATTTTTTTGAGTCTGAATCATGAGTTGTGTACTTTTCGTTTGAGACAGGGAGAAAAAATTTCCTGTAGAAATTCTGAAATCTTTTACGCATCCACTTATCGAGAAATAGGTATAATGATTTTAAGATATTCAAGAATAACGCAAGCGACTTCCTGTAATGGCAATCTAATCGTGAAAATTTACAATTTTTTCAAAGTAGCATTAAGTATGTAGGATTTATAACGCATATTAATATTTTGCGTAAGAATTGTTAGCCTGACTATAAAAGACGCAGGTCATTACTGCATAATAATTTTGCGCAATATTTGCGCAATATTTTAGTACAATTATTGCATTCGCAGTTCACGAGGTGAACAGAGCTGACTAGCTTAACGATTTCCGAACAATAAAGATTTTTTCTGCGATACCAAACAGTGAAATACCTTTATTCGAAATGGGTGTTCCACTGGTCGAAAGCGAAGCATTGGATTATATTCGCAATCAAGGCCATCAAACTAAAACTTCTGTAACGCCCTGCACATGGGCAGACATTAGGAAAAGAATAATTTGGCGAAATGTATTGATACTCGGATTTCTTCATGCAGGATCAGTCGCAGCAGTGATAATGTACAGTTTTGGACTTCATTCGGTGCCGATCAAATGGCTGACGATTATTTGGGGTAATTTTTTTTAAATAATGACGACGATTCATTAGTTAAATACGGTGCAGGGACTTGAAGCTAAAATTTGACTGTTCATAATGAAATTGAAATTCGATCAGCTATTATCCATGGACATGTGCCAGCCCTTGGTATAACCGCAGGAGCTCATCGTCTGTGGACTCATCGCTCTTACAAGGCAAAGAATCAATTAAAAATAATGCTTATGATCACTTACTCCATCGCTGGATTGGTAAGTACTGTAATTATCAGTGTCATTGTACTACAAGCAATATTTGTCGAAGAAATCCAGGATAGAATAAAGCGAACTGTGTTTCGAATTACGTCTGCGATATTCATCCTACATTCTACATTACAGAATTCAATTTATCATTGGGTTAAGGACCACCGAATCCATCATAAATATTCAGAAACTGACGCAGATCCTCACAACGCTACGCGAGGGTTCTTTTTCTCTCATGTAGGGTGGCTTATGCTCAAAAGGCACCCCGACTACCTTGCCAAAGGGAAGGAGATTGATATGAGCGACATTGAAGCAGATCCAGTTGTTATGTTCCACAAGAAGTATTGTTCTCTTCTAGCATATATTTCATATTTATTATTATTATTATTTACTACCAAATTCTTACGCCTCATATTATTACAGTAACTGACCTATTACTGTAATCCCACCCCAAGTATCACTTCTGTAATAATAATTATCAATTCCTGTTAACTATAATTTTTTCAGACACGCGACTGCGTTGAAGCTGATATTTTGTTACGGCATCCCGTCCGTAGTTCCTGTCATATTTTGGGGAGAGACCTTTATGCATGCCGTTATAACACAATGCTTTTTGCGCCACGTATTTACCCTGAATATTATTTGGAGCGTTAATAGTGTCGCTCATCTTTGGGGTAATCGTCCTTACAACAGGTGAAATATTGCTTAATTAATACGAGAGCCACGTGTCGAACGATCATTTCACTATGAAAGTATAGTCCTCAGAATATCACATGGATTTATTACAGGTTCATAAATCCTGCGGAAAATTCGATCGTTTCTCTATTCACGACGGGCGAAGGATCGCACAATTACCATCACACGTTTCCTTGGGATTACAAAGCTTCCGAGATGCCCTATTTCAATTTCAACAGTACAACGCTCTTTATTGATGCAATGGCGAAAATTGGATGGGCATACGATCTGCGAGAACCTTCTCCTAACTTTGTCAACGATGTGATTCAACGGATCGGATATAAATCCGAGAATAATACGATCTAAGACTTTGCATTTCTGCTTGATACTATTACATATGTGTTTATACATTAAAATATGCTATTCTGATATGCTCTACAAGGGTCGAATTGATTTTTATTCCCCCTACCCACAATGTCCGAAATATTAACAAGGGATTCTGTAATGACAAAGATTCTTGTCGCTCGTATAAAACTAGTGAGAGATACGTGGAAATTATACACGATCCCTGACATCGTGAGGAATTCAGGATTTCCAAATAGGGATCGCTCATACATATGCTTCCGTGAAAGACATGGGATTACCGAAAATCGTGTTCACAATATAAAAATGTATAATTAAACGAATGATAAGAAAATTCGGGGAACTTTTTCCGCGTCAATTAAGAGTAGTGAACAAAAACGCAGGCGACTGCTTGAGTTTGTAGGTACTATGGGACGTAGTGCGGTTTGCGGGGAAAGGCGAAAGCACCCAAGAATAGTCCCTCCTCGATCCCCGCGCCCGTAGCGGTAGTTATCCGTGACTGGTTTTTGGACTTTGCCGAGCATGTTATTTGCAGTCACCTCCGGGGTCTCTTTATACGGTGAGGTCAGAGAATTTTCAACTTTTTATCGTTTCGTGAACGTTTTGTAGCAGGTGCATACAACGTAGCTTCAGCCCTCGGCAGACCACCTTTTCGGAAAAGCTAATTCAGGGAAAGACTAAATCCCGAAGCAGCGTCGGGTACAAAATGGAAAAGTAAGTGACTGGAAACAGCATGTTTTACATTAGATTGACAAGGTTTCTGATCGAACTATACTTGCTATATCTATAAATGATAAACATTCAATTTTTACTCCGTTTCTCTCACAGCAATATATTTCTTGTTTAATTATCGTAATTTGTAATTACTCATCAACAATCTTGTTAAATTCTTTGACAAGTATATCTTTACGTCTGACCTACAGAGTCATCATAATAATATGTGGACATGGACTATGGAGCGTGTGGTATAGATGAATTTTCAGGACTTTAGGCCGTGAGCCTCCGCCACTATTGGTTGACGATGTGGTCTCGCGATCGACGCCAGTACCACGTGTCCGAGCTCAATCCCCCCAGTAGAAGAGACGCTGTTACCCAGCCATATTGACTAACTAATAAAATGGTCGGATGTTGATTCCATCGAGGTCGATTTGGACAAATTTTCAATCAACGTTCAACTTCAACCTTTCATACGCGACTGAACACAACACCACGTTAGGAATGTGTCCTCGCTGTGAACCCCAGAACACCGAGCAATGGGCTTACTGTGTAATTGGCCCTAATATTCAAACAGATGACGATCGAATGACCATTGTGGTTACACTGGCCACTTGAGTGGTCGTCTCAAAGCACCCTGCGTGTGAATACGCCATGCAAGCCCTTGCTTGGTACGAATTTCACGTTAGCTTTGATACGCTCGCTAATTGTGTGAACCGTATGTCCCGTTTGCTCATTGTCAGTAGCAAAAAATAGACAAAGCTCGCCGAGAAGCTAGGAGAGGAAAAGAGATATATGAGAGAATATGACTTTGAGTGCTTTGAAGGGAAAAGAAAAAGGATAGCACATTGCAGAAATGACCGATGCCAATATAGTCAATATCACATGTCTAAGGCCCGGTCTCCAACGGGAAGCATGTAGAGCAGCGCAGCCGCAACTCTGTCACAATCGTGATTACACCGATTAACAACGACATGGATAATATTTCCCTTGTGTTCTATCCGTGTTAAATCGGGGTCCCAAATCGACCCCGACAGAGAATCAACCTTTGACTAACAATAAGAATTATTACTTCAGTAGTTAGGTAATGGCTGGTGACAATGTCTTCCCGACTAGGGGATTGAGCCCTGACACGTAGCACCAGCGTGGACCACGTGACCACCTTGTTAACCAATCAGGGCATGAGTTCAGAGACTAAAGTCTCCAAAATTATTTTACTCTATTCTTCTATTCCCTACAGTCATATTATAGCGGATGAGCCACTGGAAATGTTTATACCAGACGCTCGCCGGCATGGTGGTGGTAGGGCAGAGAGAGATAGCCGAACGGAGGGTCCTCCATCTCTCTCAGACCGTGTACAGTCCGTTAAAAATCTTCCGTAGGGCCTAAAGACACAGTTCGTTGATTGAAGATGGAATTTTTATTTCGAAGGTACAGAAAAGGACAGGTATACCCGGGTGATCTATCTCTCTCTGCACGAAGATTTGGTACCCCCACCCCGTCAGTGAGCGTTTCATTGTAATAATATTTCAGTGAGATAACCCATGACCCCCGTATATCAGTGATTGCCGCTCGGCGAAAGCCCTCCCTCACCCGCACTAGCCGAGCGTTGATGGGTCATCTTGTTAAATTAAGTGTCCTTGAAATGACCCTGTATATCGATGGTTTCCGAAGAGCAACGTCAAACCCGCGATGTACTAGTCCATAAAAAAGTTTCAATATGACAACTGCATTCGAAAGCAAAGTATTAGATGACGTATGCTCGGAGGCACATAATGAAAAAATCGCCGAATCCATGACATGGGGTCAATATATAGAGCGGATGCACTGGAAGAACGTATTTCAACTCGCATTATTTCACGCAGGATTTTTCGCGTCACTGATTATGTACGGTTTTGGGCTTCATTCGGTGCCAGTGAAATGGTGGACGCTCGTATGGAGTAAGTTTCAAATTGAGATACAAAAAAAAAACCCACAAAACACAAAAAACAAAGCACGCAAAAAACAAAGCACACAAAATGAAAAAACATAAAAAAAAAAAAAAAAAAGAATTTGTGAAATAAATTAACGTAAAAATGTCTTTCAAAATTACTTAATTAAATTCGAGCAGTGGTTGCCGTTGGCTATGTAACAGGCCTAGGAATAACTGCTGGAGCTCATCGTCTGTGGACCCATCGTGGTTACAAGGCAAACCTTAGCTTGCGAATACTTTTGATGTTAATGTATTCCGGAGTTGGAATAGTGAGTATGGTTTATATCCATTTATATACAAGAAAGATACCGGGGATTTGTCAATATCAAAAACCCGAATAACTCGACGATTGTAAATGATTTTACATATTTTTTACAGAATTCTATTTTTGCTTGGGTAAGAGATCACAGAGTTCACCATAAGTATTCGGAAACCGACGCAGATCCCCATAACGCCAAGCGAGGATTTTTTTTCTCTCACGTCGGATGGTTGATGCAGAGAAGACACCCCGAGTATAATCGTCGAGCAAGGGAGATCAATATGACCGATTTACTAGCTGATCCGGTAGTCATGTTCAACAAGAAGTAAGGAGTGTATATCTCTAACGCAATATATTTTATTGAAAATTGCCTAGACTTGCATCTTATTAATAATTTCAAATGAAAATCTTCTTCAAAAACCTTCCTTAGGTACGCTACAGAATTGAAGGTGATATTATGTTTCATTATTCCAACCGCGATTCCCGTCATCTTTTGGGGAGAAACAATTCTGCACGCCGCATTGACTCAATGTTTCATACGTTACTTGGTAGTTCAACATTTTGTTTGGTGTGTTAACAGCGTCGCACATCTTTGGGGTACTCGACCGTACAACAAGTGAGATTATAGATAATTACGAAAAGACTTGATTATTTTTTATGAAAATAGTTGTTCTTATTAAATATATGTCCGCTTATTATATTTTATAGACTCATAAATCCTGCGGAGAATCTCTTGGTTTCTTTCATCTCAGGTGGCGAAGGGTCGCACAACTATCACCATACATTTCCTTGGGATTACAAAGCTGCAGAAATGCCATATCTAAATTTCAACAGCACAACACTATTCATTCATGCCATGGCTAAGTTGGGATGGGCTTATGATCTGCGAGAACCTTCGCCTGAACTTGTAGAAAAAGTTATTCAACGCATTGGTTACAAGTCCGCAATAAAGGCGGATTACTAATTTTAAGACTGTGCGATAAGATATGGATACATATTATCGAATATGAGAAGAAATAATATGCTCGACTGTATTGAAAGAGAACGAGTAATAACAGATAAATAAATATTGGAACCGAGTCTGATCATGTAAATCATAACTGACAAAAGAATTCACTATACCTGACAAACAACTTTTATTACAATCAATTTAGTAAAAAACTGTATTTAGTAATGAGTAAGAAAAATGTAGCTATAGAATATTTAACGCATTTACTATACAACCATTAGGTATAATATTAATTTATTATACACTTGGTTCAGTACCCCTTGTTATACCATTCATTATGATAAATAAAAATACCAAAAGTTATGTACAGTATGATTCATGAATAATAAATGATCTGATGCTATCATTATTTTCTCGTATATCTATGTTGCACCATCGAGTCTGATCAATCTCTGATACAATCTATACGTATTTGAAGTTTTTATGATTGATAGACATTTCCAATATACGAATCTAGTTACAACAACTAACTTTTTTGCTCTGATTCAACAATATTTTCGTCTATTTGCAGCCGTCCTTCTCATCTATTGATCAGCTGTACAAATAACTGTGGGAGTTCATCACCTGCAGAGTTGTCGGACCGAGGAACCAGAACTTTATTTGCAAAAAATACTGATGATCATCAACTGGCCCATTGGAATGGTACGATGCAGAATTTAGGCGACAGTATACAATCCAATGAAATTAGAGATCTATTTTTAAAAGATATGTCTATACAGGTTTCATTTTATTACTCACAGAATTTTACATACCAATGGGCAAGGATTGACAGTACCCATGATAAATATTCATTGGGACTTCAAGGCTTCTAAATTGAGATGCCATTCTAATTTCAATGGCTCAACAATCTTTATTGATGCAGTGGAGAAACTGGAATAGAATCATGATCTGCCAGAATCTTCTCTAGAGTTATTGACTACAGCGATTCAACTGAACAGATATACAACCCTGAGATTTATGCGGTCTATTGAGATGTTGTAGTTTTTTATTGCAAATATTGTGTATCTATTATAATAAAGTGGTTAAACGTACTCTGCAAAGATACAATTCTTTTTCTATTTTCTACACCACATCCATATCTCAAGGAAATCAAGGCTTACGATTTCTAGTTGCCTTCATGGAATTCTGAAATTCCGGCTAAAAAATTTCTCAAGCTGATACAATACAGTACTTCCAGTTTTTGAATTTCGACTAATTGAAGGCTATAAGATTCCAAAGAGCTGATACATTTTATGACTTGATTGGGAGAGTTTTCACTAAATTCAATGTGAGATCTGTAATCGTTATCCATAGTCTAAGTGTTCATGAATATATTTATTGATTTCGATGCTAACGGTTCCCAAATCCTTCAACTTTATACTCTGAATCATATTAAATCATCGCGCTCAAGCAGTGAGCGAAGTAATCAAGTAAATCGGCCTTTGAAGAGTTACGAATTATGTTAACGGATAGTGGTAAGCCATCCATAATAAAATGCTGAAATATCTTCCTTTTTCATATGTATACTGCATCATGGGCGCCGGCAGCAGGGTGCAAAGGGGTGCACTTGCACCCCCCTGTCAGAAAAAAAAAAAAATACGCGGAAAAAAGATTAAGAAATTTTTTTTTTTTAATTATATTTTACTAGTTAATAGCATAGCATAGTCTGTAGATACAGATGGATGCACCCCCCTGACAGTAATCCTGGCGGCGCCCATGTACTGCATGCTGAGTGACACAACTTTGAATATTAAATTTGCACACAATACTCGCGAACGCAAATAATTCGCGCGTGAAAATAATTTGACGAAATGAGTTGTAGAGTTATAGACCCTATTTTGAAAATTGAAAAAGTGATTCAAGTCATTCCTCAGATGACCAACAATGGTAATGCAACATCAATCGAAGAAGATTCTTGAATGAGTAAATACATGATATACGGTTTATGGAGGCTAAAAGCGAATTGGAGATAGCTGGCTATGATTTTTATAAACCTAGTTCAACTCGATCGTGTTAGCCAAAATTATTTTGCGATTAGCGATAAAAATAAATTTTCCTCCTTATCGTACACGGTGAAATATACAATGCATCACCTATTATCGTAATTGTAAGAATATTTATGCCAACAACAATAGGGAATGACCCTATAGGTCACCGCTGAATTCTGGCGAACCTCATTGACATATGACATTGCAAGCGTGATTAGCAATGAATCGTATTCGGAAAATAAGTAATTAAATTCCATCGCAGCACTTGCAGAAACCAAAATGCGAAATATACGTAATATAGAACGGAATGTTATGGTTTCTGCATCTCGTCATGAGCCATAATATCGACGGTCTTTGATTTTCGCATGGCATTGTTCAATAACATCATTCCTGGGTCGGAATATATACTGATTTTGCCAGCAAGTCATCATTGTGCTGACGACATAATCATGAGCCTTTGACTGTAGAATCAAATTTAAATTGCAAGAAAATGCACCGACTTTTTGGTCACGTATGCAATCACCTCTTCAGCTCTAGATCCCACCCCACTTTGTACGCCGAAAAATGTATATAAGAGATCCTATACCTTTGTTGAGTACTTATTCGAGTCTCGAAATCGGTTAACTAAGAACTTTCAGCAACACATACATTCAGGGTGATACACGTGTACTTATAGTGTCTTTGAAATGTTTGTCGAAAAAACTGAAATGTCGGAGGACTGCCTTTACGAGAAAGAGCATAATTCTGAAACCGTAAAGCCCTACACTTGGACTCAGCTTGCAGATAGAATGATTTGGCGGTATTTCTTCTTCATGGGATTTTACTACCTAGGATTTATCGTAGCACTGTCTACGTACGTCTTTGAATTTCATTCGGTCCCGATACAATCATGGACGATCCTCTGGGGTGAGTGCAGTGATGATTAAAAAGAGGTAGAACTACGCGATCTATGACAATAGAATTTTCAAAATGTTCTCGACCACGGGGTACTTCGGCTGATCTAAACGAGAGTCCCATAAAATATATTAATCTATTTTTGATAGGTATTGTCGTTGGTGTTGGAACCTTCGTTGGCATTACCGCGGGAGCTCATCGGCTCTGGACCCACCGGGCCTACAAAGCCAATCTTCCCTTGCGAATATTGTTGATGATTCTTTTTACTGTTATGGGATTGGTATGATACTTGGATTAAAATGTTTCTCAATCAATGCCGAACCAATTATTGTTATTGCATTCATACGCTAGCAGAAAACCGACTAAACTTTCGAGAAATATCAGTTTCGCTCGCAGCTACAACTTCCAGGCAAAAAAACTTCGCGAATCATTACAGAATCCTCTTTATAATTGGATAAGAGACCATCGAGTCCACCATAAAT
The DNA here is from genome assembly GCA_963966615.1 of Tenthredo amoena. Classification (NCBI taxonomy): domain Eukaryota; kingdom Metazoa; phylum Arthropoda; class Insecta; order Hymenoptera; family Tenthredinidae; genus Tenthredo; species Tenthredo amoena. The sequence goes on along the minus strand of OZ016492.1, from coordinate 1,369,651 downwards.
ATTCAGAAACTGATGCTGATCCTCACAACGCTAAACGGGGATTCATTTTCTCTCACGTTGGTTGGGTCGTCATGAAGCGACATCCAGATTGCATTCGCAGAGGAGGAGAGGTGGATATGAGTGATATAACAGCAGATCGAGTAGTAATGTTTCAGAAGAAGTGAGTGCACTATCCATACCGTTGGTTTGTTAAGCTTTTCAAACGACGATGTGGTAATTTGTTACAATACAATCTGACGAGCTTATATATTCTAATCCGTGATGTTATATACCCTATATACAGTTCATGAAGATTATTGATAATATTTGCAGACATTCCATCGAGCTAAGGCTAATATTGTGTTTCATTATTCCGAGCGTAGTGCCGGTTATATTTTGGGGAGAAACAATTTTGCACTCGATTTTAACACAATGCTTCATACGCTACCTGGTGATGATGAATTTCGTATTTTCTGTCAACAGCGTAGCACATCTTTGGGGAAATCGTCCGTACAACAGGTCAGATAATAATTAATCGTTTTTCGAAACAACGTTATAATTCCTTCTTAGGTTAGAAAATTCTATTTCAATTTTTTTTTTTTCTTTTTTCTTTTTTGCAGATCGATAAATCCTGCTGAGAACCTTATAGTTTCTTTACTAACACTGGGCGAGGGTTCGCACAACTATCATCACACCTTTCCTTGGGACTACAAGACTTCCGAATTACCGTATTTAAATTTCAATCTCACAACTCTTTTTATCGACGCATTCGCTAAGATAGGATGGGTGTGGGAAAGGCGAGAATCTTCCCCCGAACTTATAGAAAAAGTCGTTCGCCATATTGGCTATAAATCGGAAATTAAAGGGATACAGTAACCCTAAGATTTTTCGCTAATTCTGTAACACGCTCATTTTATAATAAAATATATAATAATATATATGGTATATATGCGTGGATTTCTTTCTTATCTAAGGGATAAGAATATTCTCCTAACCGGCGCGAATCTTTATTTTTAAATTTTCAAACGAAATTTTCTATATCCACGGGACTGGCGCTAGTCGGCAACAATGATGCGCCCGATTCACTGCAACTCATGGATCCGCAATATTTAGCAAGATGGCGACAAGAGAATCTAGTCTGAATTGAATGAATCCATTTCGTTGATATAAAAACGCGTTAATTATAATCGCATCAAAAACTAGTCAAATAATACAAGAAATATTAACGTAAGCTCATACCTCATATCAATCATTCGAAAATTCGTAATAAATTGCGAAGACTTCGAGCCTAACCTCACATAACTTAACCTAACTTATTCGAAGTCGTAAAATCTTGATAGAAATAGTATAAAAATAAACAAAAACAATGCTGAAACTAATGCGTGTGAGAATTCGCCCATCCGCGAATACCATAAGGTATAATTCAACCGCGCCTGTGTCAAAGATGATAGAAAACCTGAACGAAAGAAGTTTGCTGCGTGTATCTGGGCCGGAAACCTCGGAATATTTACAAGGTTTAATAACTAACGATATGAAACACTTAGAGGAAGGTGGAGCGAGCATGTACACGATGTTTTTAAACACGAAAGGCAGAGTATTATACGACGCGATATTATACCGAACTTACGAGAACGATGTATATTACGTGGAATGTGATTCCCGGGCGGTAGTCGCCCTCCAAAAGCACCTGAAACTCTACAGAGTTCGTAGAAAAATAGAAATCGTCGATTTAGCCGGTGAAATGAAGGTCTGGGCTCTGTTCGACCCGAAAAAACTATCCTCGGATCCTAATAACATAAACGATACGAAAAAAATAAAACTAGAGGGCCAGATATTCCCTTGTAATTCGCTAGTCAAAGATCCGGAAGAGTCCGGTCGGAGCAAAGCTGTTGAAAAGATCAGCATTTATCCTGACCCAAGATTAACAGGGCTTGGTTTTAGGATTATAACTGATTCTAGCACAATATCTAAGGATATAATCGATAGGGTAGATCCTGAGACCGTTGAAAGCAAAGAGGCGCCAAGCTACAGATCTTTTTTATACAAATTAGGAGTAGGCGAAGGTTGCGACGATCTACCGCCCGGCAAAGCGCTGCCCTTGGAATCAAACTGCGATTATTTACACGGCGTTAGTTTCCACAAAGGTTGTTACATCGGGCAAGAACTAACTGCTAGAACCCATCATACGGGGGTAATAAGGAAACGTTTAATGCCTATAAAACTGGACACAGTGCCTACAGAGAGCCTTGATTACGATCAGAGCATAATAGATGAGAATGGGAAAACAATCGGCAAACTAAAGGGACATGAAAATGAACATGGACTTGGCCTGGTCCGCATAAATGAGGCTTTGACTACCAAGGATAAACTCCACGTATCAAACTTCAAGGGGAAAGTATTGAGGCCGTTTTGGTGGCCGCAAGAAACGCCTAAGGAGCGAACTTGGATAGCAAAAAATGACTGATGTTAGACAAGTCTATATGATCGTAAAAAAGGGCTGTAGCAAATGGTGGGAAATCAGTTTTCCCAAATTGAGACCATTCGGAGATAATTAAGGCACGAACGACTTATTTTTAGGATAAATAATGCCTTCTCTGATTAATTTTCTACAGCGCTGATAGTAGTTTGAATTCGCAACATGTTAAAGTGTTTAATTTTATTGGTTGTACATATGTATTTGATTTTGTTTTGTACACGCATGTTACAACATGTTCAATGTTGAATAAATGATTTGTTAATTAGTTGAATGATGTTCGTTTTTAGGATGGAGCCTGTGGCTACTACGTCCGCTGAATATCCTCAATCGTGCAAATCCCAAAACCCTGTCGGCGAGCCGGATACTTTGAGAATGAAAAAAGATTACGGTGGAATGTTTTATTGCAGTTTTTGCCCGTTAGAAGAACATTATGATTATAAAGGTGCAAAACCACCGTTTTCAAAAGCTATTTCTTACTTAGAAGACTGTTATATTATGAAAGATCCATTTAGTCTGCCTAATAAAGGAGAAGTCTTAGTTCTCGGAGCTGATTGTAGCGTTTGTAACAAACCGGCTTGTCTTGGATGTAGCCTGTTTTTTGTTAACAGATTTTGTCGAATATGTGCTGCAGAGAAGATTTCTGATTTTCCAGTTCAATTGCATGCCAAAATTAAAAGTCTTAAAAAAGATAATACCCAATTAGATTCAAAATAAGATAGACTAACTTTAGAGCGTTTTGGGTGATTATAATTTAATGTAAATTATGAAATTCGGTAAAGAAACTAAATAGAGTTTATAATAGCTACAAGCTTCTTAATTATAAGCGATTACTGATAAGATGTTTGAACAATTTTAAACCGGAGAATAAAATATATGTTTTAACACTTTAAAATTGATGTTTCATTATAAATCTATCCGATTATGAATACCGTTTTAACTAATTGAATCTCTTTACATCAATTTTTTCTCTCTTTTAACTGATATGGGGGACTTCAAGATAAAATCTTTTTTTCTCATTCCAAGTAGAGGAAATGCAGCTTCTTTCCGAAAAATCGTATTCAACGACAAGTTGTTAAAAAAATGTCGAACTATTAAGATTTGTCACATATATCTCATAGTTGAATTGCGGAAATATACACACTACCTACTAGAAACAGGACTCAGAGCCACTGAAGCTGTTTTACGATATGTATATATTTTATATGAGAGGTATTTCAGGCCGATTTGGTAAACATTCGGTCCTGACCCCTCCCAATTGGAGCGATAATTTGTCACGTTAATTCACTTGCTCAAAAAAACACTCACATTTTTTCTTTGATTTTTTTATGTCCATCCAAATTTTATATAAATCCTCACTTTGGCCTCGAGTTCAAAAATCTGAAAAAATTCTTTAAAATCCTGTATGAAATATAAGAATTTTTGAACTCTGACCCAGTACGGACAAGCATCTATAGATTGACTGTAAATTATCGTAAAATTAAATTATTTTTATCAAGATCGTTCGGCGAGTTTTAAATTATAAATGATTAAAAGTCGCTATAATCTATTTTGTGGTAGTGAAACCTGCTATCGACTTCTGTCTTGAACTCTGCGATATATATTCTTTCATTTGAGAAAAAGAGGTTTCTACTACAAAAAAAAAAAAATAAAGAGACAATTCTTTTCCAGTAAAAACGAATATTCAAATTAAACGAGGTATGGCAACTTTTTACGTCCATCATTAGAATTTTGAGATTGACTGAATTCATTGAAAAGTAGAAGGATAGGGGTAAAAATAAACGCCGAGATTGACGAATTGATTATTGTCAGAAATACATCATGCTAGCGTGGTCATCAACGAGTGGAATTCAGGGAATTTAAGGACGACGCTATTTCGATACAAATTCTTGAACTATGCAAGTCAAATTTCTGCCGGGGCATCAGAGTCGAGGAGACTCACTCACGAAACAAGTCCTTGGATTGATTTTCGATCTGATGGGATTTCAAGGTGATTATTTCATTCGATTTTATACGATTTCGGTGATTTATCTTAATTTAAGTGATTCGTATTCAGATATGGGACACTAATGGATTCCATTGAATGAGTTTCCCCCGCGGTACATGTGTCAAAATATTTTTCTTTTCGTTTCGCATCGATCAGGTGCTATTTCTTATCAATTAGCCACATATTCCGATCTATACCGATCTCCATTGCGGTTCTGACCAGATAACTGCGAGAAGTAATTTACATAAAACCAAACGAGAAATTGGTGCTCGTTTCAACATAGTGAAACCTCGATTATTCGAATCAATTTGGACCGGGCCTAGTTCGAATAAGGGAAGAGTAATGTTGGGGGAAACAATTTTCCTTATAATTCATCACTGGCAGAATCTAACGAAGAAATGCGTGAAAATCAATATGCAAGCGAATTAATGTCGTGGCAGAACGAAGCAAGTCGTGGTACCGATAATCGAAGCTCTATGCTTCTCAAGCTCTCAAATGAGTAATATCCCATTAGACAAGAACTGAACCAATAATGAGAATGAAATATAATCGCAGCGTGAAGAATTTTCATTTTACAAATCGCAAAGAGGCAATTCCATGCCAGACCAACCAGACCCACCGAGGTGTAGGTACTTTTTCAATTCACTTCGTGAAACCGCGCATGTTATGTACTTTATTTATACATACCTGAAGAAATTTGCTTCATTATATACATGCAAGTCTCTACTGTGTGCAAATTTCCTGTTCGATTGACGGACTTCTGAATCTAGGTCACCAAAAATTGGGCGACAAATTGAATATTCATGCTTTCAGAACCACATGTGTGGTAAAGATGATTATCAAAAGCCTTCGTTATATGAGAGATCGAAAAATCGCAAATAAGTATATTTTATTTTATTTTTACGACTGAAACGAAACCAATTGCGAAATCGAAAGTTTGTACTTTTCGGTGTTATGTATGTACATACGTATGTACATACCAAAACCTTGGCGGGTGACATTTTGGTAATCTTTTTGTGCTGTGTGAGACCTAAGGTTCAATAGTAAAATTAACCGAAAACGACTCACAATTACCAATTTGCATAAAACATCGCTGCTGATTAACGTATTATACGAATGTGCCGTAACGGACGATGCAGATGAGATAAGAGATTATATGGATATTCAATTACATTCGAATTGAATGAAAATGAACGTGGAGAATGGGAGCCGAACTCAACGAAAAACACGAATATGATGATTCAAGTGGCATGCGTTATCATTGCTATTGGAATTGAAGCTTACTCGCAAAAAACAATTTCATCCCTATACACGGAGGCGCGAAATCGTCCGAGAGAAAAACAAGATTTCATCAATTTGTTTAGATAGTCTGTCTTGCCCCTGCCCCTGCCTCTGCTAATTTTGTACCCCCTCTCCCTTATATCAACGTGACATTTTTTGAAGGTGGTCCAAAGAGCGAAGCCAGATAGTCGGAGTAGGATAGTCAACCTGGTATCGCTATCAAGAGACAAGCATTTCTGTTTTATATAAGCTGACTACTATTCGGCTGCAGGGCAGTTGACGAATGTCAGTAGTGTCACATTGGTATCCAACGATCTGCTCGACAATATCTTAGAAATGTCTCCTGATAAACCCGAAACATTAGATCATTTGTGCAAGGAAGCATTTAGGGAAAAAACCGCGACTTCTTACACGTGGGGTGAAATTTGGAGAAATATAATTTGGGATCGGTTAATTTGTATGATACTTTTGCACGTCGGACTCTTTGGTTCACTGACTATTTACGGTTTCGGACTATATTCGGAGCCGATCAAACCGATGACGATTGCTTGGAGTAAGTATGAACATTGAAAGCCGTAAAATCACCTACATCAATAGATACATAAAGTTCCGAATGAACGAGACTGGGTATATCGTCGTTTAACTCGAGTCAATCATAACCATGTCCATTCATCGACTAACGAGGTAGAATTACATAGCTAATCAATATCCTCGATGATCTTTAATTTCATGCAGTATTTATCGTTGGTGCTGCAACGTTCGTTGGAACCACTGCAGGGGCTCACTGTCTATGGTCCCATCGCTCCTACAAGGCTAATCTTCCCTTGAGAATATTGCTGATGGTTCTCTACTCTGTTCTTGGGCTGGTAGCTAGATTTTTTCTCAAATTTCTAAGACTTCAAACCGCATCGGGCATATTTACGAATTTTAAATACGTATCGACTCGTTTCATAGAAAATATAATTATGTTATAGTACACAATCTTTGATTGGGTAAGAGACCACCGTGTACATCATAAGTATGTGGAGACGGACGCAGACCCCCATAACGCGAAAAGAGGATTCTTTTTCTCCCACCTTGGCTGGCTTTGCCTCAAGAGGCATCCCGAGTGTCTTCGCCGGGGGAAAGAGGTCGATTTGAGAGACACCAAGGCGGATGGAGTTGTCATGTTTCAAAAAAAGTAATTGCGATTATTGCAGTTGTATTATAATTCATCGATACGTAATAGTGCAACCATAATACGTTATATTTAGTGGCTGAAAATTGTTTGAAAATATTTAGGTACGGAACTCTGTTGAATATACTGTTCTGTTTCACCCTGCCGACCGTTGTTCCTGTCATATTTTGGGAAGAAACCATTATCCACGCTATCATGACTCAATGTTTCATAAGATACATGGTGGCCGTGCATTGTCTCTGGAGCATCAACAGTTTTGCACATCTTTGGGGCCATCGTCCGTACAACAGGTCAGATTTCACGTTAAGACCGATTATAATTTTTTTTTTTAATACATGTATAAAAATTCGTCGCAATATCATCCCAAATTCCCTAAACAGTGAAATTATCTTTCGCAGGCAGATAAATCCCACGGAAAATATCTTCGTCTCCATCGTTACGGGTGGCGAGGGTTCGCACAACTATCATCACACATTTCCTTGGGACTACAAGGCTTCCGAATCATCCTACATGAATTTCAACACCACGACACTCTTCATTGATGCAATGGCGAAGCTTGGATGGGCCTACGATCTTCGACAACCATCACGCGACCTCGTGAATAAAGTCAATAATCGCCTCGGTTACAAATCGGCATTTGAAACAGCCCACTAGGGTTTTCTGACTCCGAAAAAGCTCATTCCTACTCAAACACTACACATATTATTCTATTATGGTTCTATGGTCTGGTTCTTGGATGGAACGAAATAAATGGTAAATAATAAAATGTATTTAAAGAGATATACGTGGATTTGTTTATTTCAATGCCATGTGCAAATCCGAATCACAAAATTTATAGCAAGTAAAAGTATTCCGGTTAAATTGTGGACAATTCTGTCCGCCTAAAGAAATCAGATTTGCAACGACTACAGCTAAAATATGATCGGTCCGATCGACGAAAAATACCGATAGTTGTTTCATTTTAAATCGCTATTAATTTTGCATAGCTTTTATCGTCGGTTATGCCACATGCATATATTAGCACGATCGCAGGAGGCTCATCGCCTTTGGACAGATCGCGCCTACAAAGCTAATGGTCCCTTGAAAATATTGCTGATGATTCTCTACGCTACTGCATAATGGAATCGGTACGTTAAAATTGAGAGCTCTATGTGAAAATTGACAAAGCACACGATCCAGTATACCTATACAAAATTGATACAGTTTCGCAAACGAAAATAGGAAAAGGTCGTGAAACCATAGACATACGCGATATATTTATCCTGAAATGTATGCGCATATACAGACTTCGGTCTAGACTGCAATCCAGGACAATGCCGTAATTAAATCGTCGCTATATAGCCGCTTAGCAATACCGGATGTGTCGGTAAGATATTCAACTATATGAGTATAATTAGGGCATCACTATACCCAAGCTTATAGTCTTCTTTATACCTTCCCAGACCTGCAGTTGGCGAATTCGAAGTCCATCGAGTGAAGGCTGATGTTCAAATCGTAAGACTATCTTCGAGATGATTACCAAAAACAGTGAAACGTTGGATGGGGTATGCGAGGAAGCGTATAAGAAAAAAACCGCGGAATTCTACACGTGGACTAAACTCGCGGATAGAATGATTTGGGGATACTTTCTCTACATGGCAGTCTATCACGCAGGATTTATCCTCGCACTGTCTACCTACGTCTTCGGACTTCATTCAGTCCAGGTTAAATGGTGGACTATTATCTGGGGTGAGTTTATCTGAATGGTAAAACTGACCGCCTAAAAAAATCGGAGTTGTAACGAATACAGAGGAAATTCGATCCATCAGCTTGCCGCAAAGTAAAGTACCGATCGCACTGGTGGATAGTAGTTTCATTACAAATTGCTATTCATTTTGCACAGCTTTTATCGTCGGTTATGCAACATGCATTGGCACGACCGCAGGAGCTCATCGCCTCTGGACACATCGCACGTACAAGGCTAATCGTCCCTTGAAAATATTGCTGATGATTCTCTACACTACAATGGGATTGGTACGTATTGCAATTGCAATTGACAACTCTGTGCGAAAATTGACGATTCACACGATCTGCTATATTAGATTCCGATTTAAGTTTCTGCCAATTCATGCAGCAGCTTATATTGTAGGCGGAATAATCATGGAATGGCGGTGCCCATAGCCATACTCTTTTCTCATGAATATCATTTTACAGAACCCCCTTTACTTTTGGATAAGAGACCACCGCGTCCACCATAAATATTCGGAAACGGACGCAGATCCTCACAACGCTAAGCGAGGATTCATTTTCTCTCACGTTGGATGGCTAGTCATGAGGCGACACCCCGAATGCATTCGCAGAGGTAAAGAGATGGATATGACTGATATCCTAGCAGATCCGGTCGTCATGTTCCAGAAGAAGTGAGATTTATCCATATTTTTTATGCATACAATATCCTGGTAAAATTATTTGCAATCCTGTTCTCTCCGAAGCCAACATAATTGGCGCCCTGCTGTTATCGAAATTCTCAATAACTTTCAGATACGCCGCTGAGTTGAGGCTGCTGCTTTGCTTCGCTATCCCAACCATGGTCCCTATCATATTTTGGAAAGAATCGCTTCTGCATGCCGTCTTGACCGAATGCTTCATCCGCTATACCCTCGTAATGAATTTCACGCTTTGCGTCAACAGCGTGGCACACCTCTGGGGCAGTCGTCCGTACAACAAGTTAGATCCTACTCAATCATTGAATATTTATACCAACATCTCCTTGCTGAATATTCACTGGGAGGCAATCTTCTCCTCCGCGTCATCTAATAAATTCGAGGATTGCCGAGGTGCTTAATCGTATACACATAGATGTAGTACATGGGTGTCCTTATCATTCACAGATTGATAAATCCTGCCGAGAATCCGATAGTCTCGTTGGTAACGGTAGGCGAAGGATCGCACAATTATCATCACACCTTTCCCTGGGATTACAAGGCTTCCGAATTACCCTACATGAATTTCAACAGCACGACACTGTTCATTGATGCAATGGCAAAGATAGGATGGGCTTACGATCTTCGCGAACCTTCGCCCGAACTTGTGGAAAAAGTCATTCGTCGCATCGGTTACAAATCAGAAATTGAAGAGTTCCACTAGGGTTTTCTGATTTTTCATTTCCTGACGACTAATGTAATCATTTATTCAGCGAAAACTACGATCAAGTGTTATTAATTCTAATGAAAATCAACAAATTCAATAGCGCCAAGAACATCCGCGTTCTTCCAACGTTTTCAACCGTCGCGGGTACATCGAGAATCTCAAATACAGTTTTTCACTAACCCGAGAGTAGCGCTGCTGGTCAAGAATGATAAAATCTACCTTACTGACGGCCGTTGCACACGGATTCAAAAATAGTTACCCAAACCGTTTATAGGTAATGACAGAATATCCAAATACAATTTTCAGTATAATATTTCCATACTTCGGTATCGTAGAAGAACAAGAATCAAATAATCGCTTTAAATTCTCGCTTCATAAATTTCGCTAAAGTTCCGCGACTCGTATATAACATTGGAGCTAAAATACGTCTAGAGAAAGAAAAGGTTCGAATGCTAATCGTTCCTTCGAATCAATATAAATGCTGTATAGATTACTTGAAAAGACGACCTTGAAACGTGTCGTTTTTCTTCGTTCGTATTTAATTATTTTTGAATTTGAATTATTCGGCGGCATTTCATCGAACGGTATAGTGGCGCCGCGGCCCTGAGTGTTAAAAAACTGAACCATGATTAAGCGAACGAACTCGATGTTTCCTCGGCGTCGATGTATCCTCTGCAATGATTCCCTTCCGATTCTATAATACACATATAATCCACGGCCGGGTCACGCAGGTTCTATGGTGATTCGGTACCAAAGCATTCTCAGTTCCATTACCCCCAAGCCGATCGGCGCTCTGTAGTAAAAATCCTACATCAGTTTTTCGCCATCAGCCAATCGAGTATCAGAGTTTAGATTTGTCAGATTATTTAATTCGCAATTTAAAGGTAACTAGAGGAGCGTATAGAGTGCGCGCGCTTATATATTATTCACAATATAATATAACATAATATAATATACTTATGTGCAAATTTCTAACATATCAATAAAGAAATAACTGATAATCCCCGCCGTATTATCGATGAATATAAATAATAAGGATAAGTAAAGTTAAATCATACACATGAATATAACTCGAGGTATTACTCTATATACAGGGCTAAATAACGAGGAAACATAAAACTAGACTCATCATCACCGTTAAATCACGTGCAACGAATCAACGTCACAATCTCAAGGCCAACTATCAGCGGTTAAGTCAATCTACTAGCTCGCACAACTTCTATTAAATAACAGGTAATTTCGCACGTTATAATACACGCATACAATTTACGCAGGATCGAACAGGTGGGTAGTTAAAAATATATTTGTCGGTACGGTAGATCCGACTGGCTCATAAAAGTGACTCGACAAGTATCTCTGATTTCGGTATAAGTACATAACTGGTTTTATCTGTTTTTTTCTTTTTTTTTTTTCTTTTTTTTCTTTCACTTTTTTAACGACGTACGTACGTACACGTATGTATGTATGTATACGTACACGTATGTTGCATGGGATTATATAATTTACGGAATTTTATTTTAAAAAACAAGTTAAATAAAAAGGTATAGAAGCTAGACGAAAAACGCGCGAATTCTGCTGATGCGTATTATAATCGCGATTGATCAATGTAAGATTGATAAATACGTTATTATATATCGCGAGCGAGACCGCGTGATATCACGTTGAGATATAATCGTGAAAATATAAGCGTAGCGATGAATTATCTTGAATTCTGTTTTTTTTTTTTTTTTTCTTTTCTTTAGACTGACTGGTAACGTCTAATACACTATAGCTATATATATATACACACACACACGCACACACACACACACATACGCAGATTGTTTAAAGATAGTTTAAGTTGTTCAGACACGTGCAGCGGTGACCATGAGATAAAATGACGCTTATAGAATGAAATTTGTCTCTGTATGTTATAATATGCGAAGAATATCTTGTAATGCTTGGATATATATATATATATATATATATATATATATAAACTTAGTTTTTTACCGTCTGTAGACCACGATGTTGAATAAATTTGCGTTTCAAAATTCACGTGTATCTATGTAGTCGAAAGAAGAAAAGAGAAGAAAAAAAAAAAAGACTCACATAGTGCGAAGGAGTAGGTATTACATATAATGCCATTCATTTATAAACGCTTCCGAAACTTTTCAATATCATAAACCTTGAACTTTAATCTCATGTAACCGTGAATTATACAAATAAAATGTTTCATAGACAGTCGCGTGGCTTTTTTCAAAACGAAGACACATCATTTTTATATAATGTAAGGATCTTGTATCGAGGTAGACGTTATATAAACAAACGTTACATTATTATAGTTTATCTGTAACGTCTAACCAGTTATCAAATTTCCGTATTATAGGTATACCTGTACTGTATACCCATACGTTTATTAGATGTGTACTACGTATAGTCATAGATATCACCGAACGACGATCGGTATCTATTTCCAGCTCAAGATATGTGAATAAAAGATGAGAAAACGAAGACAAACTTTATATCGTCTCGAGGACACTAGCTTTATGATAATGACATATATATATATAGTATAACTATGTAGAAAATTACGAGTCCTGTACCGCGGCTAAACATTGTCTTATAAAATATAATCAATTTGATTATATAGAAATGAAGATACATTGAATCTGTTCTAATGTGAAAATTGAAAAAAAAAAGAAAAGAAAAAATAGGAAAAAAGAAAATCATGAACTATTTTCAGCGACTTATATTTCCGCCTGCCACCCCCAGGAGTGGGTCAGATATATTCATGATTGTATTCTGCGCACTGTATTATCTAACTATACGTATTATATAGGTATGTATACATAAATATACCTATATGGCTATATACATGTTCTGAATAATGCAGAAAGGATCAAAGTTCACGGTGTATAGTCACAGCGGTATTATACCTCGATACAGAAACATGCGTTTTTTCCCATCTTTCCTTTCATTCGTTCTTTTCATTGAAACGACAAATTCAAATCGACGAGACTGCGGTATAATTTCTTTACACTATACCTATATCTCGTCTCATTACGAGGCAAATATTTCAAATTCAACATTTATACGATTCTATGAATTATTCGTCATAAAATAGCAATCAGTGATTTTCTTTGAGAGGGAGATATGCTTACAGATTTTATATCATACACTGAATATTTAGACGCAAAATTGAACAGCTTCCGGAATCGTCGTAATCTTCTCCTTACCGCTCTTCTCCTTTTCAAGAGTTTTCTCCCACTTTATAGCCGCGGTATTCAAACTTCGAGGACGACGACCCGCAAGCACGTAGCCTTCTGACGCTATTGCCAATTTCCAAATTACGTAATTACTCGATATTCGCCTATCTAGGTTATTGAGTTTGACATATATAAAAAATTATTATTGCGAGAATTAAAAACGAGGATAAATACTCGGTTAAATTATCCCCCGAGACTGATTGCAGGTATGCCTGAAGCAGTACGAATTTTATCAAGTTTTTCCTCCTATCCCGATCGTCAGTTGAATGTAAAGTATAAAATCGTGTCATATACATATAATATACTATGTACCATATAAAATATAAATAAAATAATGAATAATTTTGATTAATTTTTTAAGAAAATCTTCTCCTCAAACGCGCTTATTTCCGATAAATCGAGATAATAATTTACCTTTCATTTATTATAACTGCCAGGTTTTCGGTCAGACGAAGATTGCTTATGGTTGGGACAACCGCATTCGTGATTATCTCTCTTTACGGCTAATTTATAACCGATTAAGATTAGGTGTACTGACCCCATCGCTATAAATGAGGCGATGTTAAAATTCCCGAAATCAATAACAGCCATGAAGAAAATTCCGTCGATTTTATATTGTAGGTATATATTATGTATATATAAGCGCGTTTTGACGAGCTTTACGATGATTGTATTAATATAATCAACTAATTGCTACAATTGAAGTCATAGATCGCAAAATTTAATATGATTCTTTGGATACGATTAATACTTGAATATTTATAACGTTCATTCGCGTTTTCATGTAAAAAGAAAGAAAGGAACGCTTCGATAAAACCTGAATAACAGCTGAGAATGAAGTGAGCGGGGAATCTATCGCGAATTATCATTTTATACAATGAATATACAGTTTTCATTGATTTTTCCAAAATAGAATCTTCACACTCAATTCTTGAAACACTTGAACCTAATCAAATCACTTTACTCTTGCTACTTTTATCGACATCGAATGAAAATTCATGCGGCATCCGCGCATTATAATGTCGATATATCGCGTCACGTAGGTATAATACTTGACTCTGCAAGTAGGGTACCGTATTGTGTAGTGCATACTACACACACATGCATGCATACGTACTTCGTAACTCGATTTCAAATACTTCTACTTAAAATTTAAAAATACTGCAAAAATATGCACGCGTAATGGTATGGGTATAAACGACGAGGTTTAAAAGGGTAACGAAGAAAAGGGTTTTTCGACTCCGAATAGTATGTTATATTGTATAATAAAAGGAAAATAAATTCCCCAATGTTTTCAATCAGACCCTCGGAGGTTACGTATCGACAAGTTACGAAATATATTTAAGGAATATAATAGAAAGTTTATTCGATTACGTATCATTTTTCAAGGATAAGTACGCGAGACTTCGAAACGTGGGACATGTGGAAATTATTACAATAATTAATTTCTCTTGAGTTGAGAGATAGCAAAAAATTTCTTCCATTTTGGTTGATTTTTTTTTTTTTTTTTCTTTTTTTTTTTTTTATGAGAGAGAGACAGAGAGACAACCGGAAATTTTCACTGGAAAAAATTCTCGATAATAAGTTTTTTCGCATATGCTAAAATCCCAGGTGGAGAGAGAATATTATCACACGAACGTCATATATGAAGAATGTGTTTCGTTTACGTAGGTGGCTCGATCGATTTTGCGAAAACGATCGAATAATCAAGGCGAGAATAATAAAGACGTCATATTCTTGACGGAAGTTAATATTCAAATTGGCATAATCGGATTAAGCAACGGTGGTGGAAAAGAAACCTGATCAGAAATATGGAAATAACGAATGAATAAACTGGTGGGAATTATTGAGAGAATGATTTGACACTGAAATAATAAAATTTTCATCTCATCTTTTTCACAAAATTGTCGAAAGTTCTACTAAGCCGTCCGCCATTCATTAATTCATTTTTTGTTTCCCTGATAATGTCGTACTAATCGCGAGAAGATTAAGTGCGTATTATGAAAGAAATAGTAGAAAGAGTGAATAGGAAAGATAATAATTATAACGGAGTATTTCGATTTTGCAAATCATGCTTACAAGACGTAACTGCTACATCAGTTGTCAGAGATTAACAGTCATTATAGCTGATGTTCTGAAGTCATCGACAGTGAACACGATTCTCCATAAATCGTCTCTCTATCCCCACGTTCCTTATGAACAAACAACTACCTCGTAGTGGTGGAGGAGATTACATTGCATTTCGGTTCAGTCAGTGGCGAAAGTCGTCAGCACTTTATTAACGCCCGCGTAGCGAAGTGGTCAGACGCATATTTCCCATCGCAAAAATCATACCGTTATAACATATACTTAGACAGAGAAATTGTAATTGAACAAATGATTATCTAAATCGGAATAAGTATTTGATTTAATATTAAATATTGATATCGTCGTTTATATAGACATTCGATTAATTTCGGCCGTATTATACGTAATATTATACATATTTGAGTGAAGATCTATATAAATATATACATATATATACCTATATGTATATATACAAATATAAGAATGGATTTACCGGTAAGTTTTAACTCTAGTTTCACGAATCGAACGAAGAGAACGAATAGATGAAAAAAAAAATTTGTATTATTCGCGGAATCTAATCGCTATGTACTCCTATTTTGTATAATTTCTACCCCGGTGGGTATAATCAGCGAATGACTCAGTAGATTTACTCTAGACACTTAGAATTGATAACGATGGTATATATATATCAGCCACACACGCACATAACGTCAAAGCAAGCGTGCTATTTAAAAGGAAATAACAATCTCGAAGATATCGCATGTAAGTGATCATTTTCTGTTAACTCATCCTGCGATACCTACGTGTATACGTGAATGCCACGTAGGTTGTCGGTTATTATCCAATTTCGACCTTTAACCAACACGTCGCGTCGTAGCGTCACGATACACTAATTAATCGGTTCGTACCTACATGCCTATACTAACAATGAATACATAGCTGTATTAGACTCAAAATATCTCATTTTCGCGAGTCATAATATTTTTCTAACCACCAGGTGTATTATCGCGTGAATATTTATTATCCCAATATACATATCGGTATAACGCGTTACTCGTAGTTTATCCTTGGTAAAGATAATAAGTTATCACTCGCTATACTTAAATCGTGGATTATCGTTTGGGGGTTTTTTTTTCGTATTCTCATCTTCTCTTTATCTTATCAGGTAAAAAAAAAAAAAAAAAAAAATGTTAAGTAGTTGAATTTCGCAAAGATGAAGTGTTACTACTGTTTCATACTTCTATGTTAAGACTGCGGACGCTTCTCAACCTAAGGCAATCAGGATGGGTGGTTCACCGACTACAGAAAATGAAGACGGTACCGAAGTAGTGGTAGAGCCTTTATTCAGCACCTTTGATATCGTTTTATTGGCCGCCCTTTTATTAGCTGCTATTTGGTGGTTTATGAGATCGAAGAAACAGGAAGCCGCAGAAACTAACGCGGTGAAATCGTACTCGATTCAGTGAGTATATATTCATATACCTATACCTATATTAATCGATTTATAACATTAATGCATTTCTTTTTATGTTTTATTCTTTTTTTATTCTCTGCTAATCGCGCTCATATGTGTGCAATGTGTCTATCTGCATCATAAACGGGTCTAACAGTGAAAAATCTTGTCTTTTTTTGAATTCCCGCGATCTAAAAGCTTCTTTAAGCGAATTGATAATTTGAAAATTTGACTACTTTGCTAATCGCTTCGTGATATCTTCTTTTTATTTTGCATAGCTATCATATTCAACGACGTGAATAGTTTCTTCGCATTTACTGTTATTATTATAATTATCAAAAGAAATTCGCGTTGAAAACTTTAAATCCCTTATATTCGCAGAATACGATTTTCATTCAATTTCTTTCAGGCCAACATCATTCGCGGCAACAGCACCGTCGGAAAATTCATTCATAAAAAAGTTAAAATCCTCTGGCCGTAGCCTCGTCGTTTTTTACGGTAGCCAAACCGGAACTGGCGAAGAATTCGCTGGACGTCTTGCGAAAGAGGGAATACGTTATAAGTTGAAAGGAATGGTGGCTGACCCGGAAGAATGCGAGATGGTATGTATAAAAAATGGATGAATTTTAATATTTTAATCTGTTTTTTTCTTCCTTTCTTTCTAACCGAAAACGAATTAGTGATTTAATGAATAACTTCACCATTTGCCATGTAGCTAGGTGATAATCTAGCGATTATTATTTTGATTGATTGAAAATAAGATTTATACTTCAGACTACGACGCCAATCTGTAGCCAAGGTCGTTATGTTATAACTACAAACCTTCACGTTCAATCACATCGACAAACAAGGCCAAATTTGGCTGAGAGCAATTCCTCTATTTTTCTATTATTTCATAGATATATGTATATTCTATAATATATATTACCATAGCTGCAGCTAATGTAAGCATGACTAGACAAGGCCAGACTTACTGGATAATATACCGGTTATGAAACCAGAATTAGGTGGAAATTGTGGAGTACTTGTTCCTTGATTGTTGCACAGAAGCATAATAACACGACGAAATTGAATCAAAATTCTATTTTACAACGAGACAATGATTAATAAATAGCAAATAATAATCGTGAAGAATTCTTCTTTTTTTCTTTCTGATTCATGTAACAATTTTTCATCCAAAATTCGCTTCGCCAAACTGTGAACGATATTAAACGCGCTTTATTAAAGTTCAGCGATTTTTATGCAGCGTCAGAGGTTTGCCTTTCTCTGTTCCTTTTTTTCGAAATCGTATTTTTATTTTCTCTTATATCCGTTCATTTATATTCTTCTTTTGTTTCTCTTAATTTCAGGAAGAATTGATACACCTTAAAAATATTCCCAACAGCCTTGCCGTATTTTGTTTAGCCACATACGGCGAGGGTGATCCGACTGATAACGCAATGGAATTTGTTGACTGGCTTAAAAACGGCGACGCTGACCTCACAGGTTTAAATTATGCGGTAAGTAGTCTAATTATAAGTATACGTACACTTATGCAGTTCGTTCTGTTCCTCCTCGCAGAATAAATGCCTAGATTCGTATTCAATAATTTGTTCATATTTATCATTGCCGACAAATTTGATTACATTTCCGCGACATTTGAATCATAGAAAACATATTGTCTATGTATGCATGTATTGGATCATATATATATACGTGTATAAACGAGCGGCGCTCTCTGTAGTACAATAAACTCACCAGAATCTTATCGTCTAATGTAACGACTCTCGCGACTAGTGGAAGTTCCTAGATTCATGCCTTGTCCCCGTATTTTCTAACCTCAATATTATTTTCATCTCTTACATAACGAACACGGTTTTAAAAAGTCATTTATAATAAACGGGGATTGAATTTGATGTTGAATGAAAATGATTATCTCACGTTGGTAAAATAAGAAAAAATTATGCACGATCATCCATACATACGAATAAAGTTTCAGTATCGTGCGTTACATAAACTGAACAGAAATCTTCCGTATATCAAATAAGTAGCTGCGGTTGATCTTCGTCTGTTGGTTTATTTCACCTACATACATACAATCGGTGAAATTCCTCCGTTCCTTCATTCGTTATGTATTAATTATATGAAACTATATTAAACTTGATTAAAATAAATAACTTATAAATTTATTTGATAATTAAACGGTACAATGAACCTTTCGCGATGTGTAAACCTGCTCAACATCGTGCGCAGTTCTTATGCTCGTTGCCATGTTCACACTAGCGCAACGCAGCGGCGATTAGGGGTTCTAAATCATTTGGCGGTAAAATTTGAATTTGGTTTTATTTATTATTTCACTCTCTTTCCATTTCAGACGCAATAATTGATCGCATATAAGAACACATTTACGAATAAAGTATATACCTTTAATTTTTCTTTTTTTTCTTTTTTAATTTACCACTTTTTCATGTGATTAAATATCTGCGTCAAGTTTTTTAAAGATTTTCTGAAATCTACGCCTATCCACCCTAATGATATTATATTATTAAAACGTTATCATTTCCAGGTATTCGGTCTTGGTAATAAAACTTACGAGCATTACAACGAGGTAGCTATATATGTAGATCACAGAATGGAACAGCTCGGAGCAACTAGAGTTTTCGAACTTGGGCTTGGAGATGATGATGCAAAGTAATTATCTTCATATTAAATAACTGAATAATGAATATTCTCGTTTAATTGTATGCCCATTTAGCTCCTTCTTTCATATCAACATTAACGCATGGCCTACGTGCTACAAACACCGAATTTGATTACGTTTATGACGTAGAATTTCACCTCTTGCCCTTTTCCTATTAAATTATTCACCAGCTCTAATTAATTCTCGTCATTGAGGAAGTCACATCTTATTCGTCATTTACCTACACATGCTTATCGTTTTTTCTCTCTTTCTTGACTTGTATACTCAGAAAATTATGCGTTATAATTGAAGATATGTAAATATGCTACATAATGCAAACGGCGCTGCTAATATCTTGGAACTTCATTTATTTTCTTTGACTCTAGCATTGAAGACGATTTTATAACTTGGAAGGAAAAGTTCTGGCCAGCAGTTTGCCAATTCTTCGGTATAGTGGGCTCGGGCGAAGATGTTAGTATTCGTCAATACAAACTTACAGAGCACATTGATCTCAAGCCCGAGCGTATTTATTCCGGGGAGATAGCTCGCCTTCACTCGTTCAAAAACCAAAGACCGTAAGTTATCTATTTCATTGTATAGAATTTCGCTTTTATGACTGATACATAATAAAATATATGTTTTCTCTCCTGCAGACCATATGACGCAAAGAACCCCTTCTTGGCACCGGTCAAGGTAAACAGAGAATTACATGGCCCGAAATCAGATCGATCATGCATGCACATAGAATTTGATATCGAAGGATCAAAGATGCGATACGAGGCTGGAGATCATCTGGCTGTCTATCCTGTAAACGAATCAAGTCTGGTAGAAAAAATTGGCGTGGAATGTGGCGCAAATTTAGACACTGTCTTCACTCTGACCAATACGGACGGTGAGACGACTGCCGCTTGTTACTTCATCCTCGTGTTAATAGAATTTATTCGATGTGACTTTATCTATTGAATAATTTGTTTTACTTACAGAGGAATCAAGCAAGAAACATCCTTTCCCTTGTCCCTGTACGTACCGGACTGCTTTTACACATTATTTGGATATTACAAGCAACCCGAGAACCCACGTAGTTAAAGAGTTGGCTGAATACGCTAGCGATCCAGCAGACAAAGAGAAACTTAAACTTATGGCGTCTACCAGTGCAGAAGGAAAGGCGCTTTACAATCAATGGATAATCCAAGATAATAGAAATATCGTTCATATACTAGAAGATATTCCAAGTCTTAAACCCGACTTGGATCATCTCTGTGAATTACTTCCCAGACTCCAGTGCCGCTATTATTCAATATCTTCTTCCCCCAAGGTAGTTTATTAATGCCTGTGTTCATTTAAAAGAGATTTTGTTCAATCAATTGATGGAATATTACCCGTTTTCAGTTTCATCCAACGACTATTCACATCACAGCTGTGGTCGTTGAGTACAAGACATCAACTGGTCGAGTCAACAAGGGTGTAGCTACTAATTGGTTGAAACAAAAACATCCTTCTGATCCACCAGCCCTGGTACCAATTTTCGTTCGCAAGTCACAATTTAGACTTCCCACTCGTACTTCTACACCGATAATTATGATTGGCCCGGGAACTGGATTAGCACCTTTCCGTGGATTCATACAGGAAAGAGATCACGCCAGAAAAGAAGGTCCGGTTCATCTATTGGTGGAATAACAATTAATATCTCCGACAAGTTCACATGATCCTTGCTACTTTTATAAATAAAGAAAGATTACCTGACTAACAGCAACTCAATTTTCATCTTTCAGGCAAGGAAGTAGGAGACACTATTCTTTACTTCGGTTGCCGTAGACGTGAGGAAGATTATCTTTACAGAGAAGAACTTGAGGAGTATGTTAAGAGCGGTACTCTTAAGTTACACACTGCCTTTAGCAGAGATCAAGAACAAAAAGAATATGTAACACATCTGCTTGAGCGAAACAAGGAACAATTATGGGATGTTATTGGAGAGAAGAACGGACACATCTACATCTGCGGGTGAGAAATATTTGGTGATAGTCAGTTCTCGGTGCGGCAAGCCAACATCTGGAAAATAATTCAATGTACTATTACTAATTGAAGAATACACGAAATTAATAATATGTGTATAATTTATCGTGTTTCAGAGACGCACGTAACATGGCACGTGACGTACAAAACATTCTTCTGAAGGTTGTGATGGAGAAAGGCAAAATGACTGAAATGGAAGCGACTGCATACATTAAGAAAATGGATACGCAGAAACGTTACTCAAGTGACGTGTGGAGTTAAATGATTATCACTTTGAGTAATATAATCAAATTCATGGGTCGATGTACTTTTGAATTAACTTCGTCTCATTGCCCATCATATGAAAGATATTTAAAATTCAGCCAACAGATAACTGTAGTGATCTTATTTTTATTTTATTAATACACAATTCTTTAATAAGTTGAATAGTTTACTGTTGGCTGAAGCAAAACAACATGACCATATCGCACAACATCATTGCTCGCATAAAGTCTTATTGACAAAGGAATCATGAAATATTTCCTCGTTACAATTAACGATAGATAAATTAACATCAATTTCTAGTTATATACAATATTAATTAAAGGAACAAGGAATTGCGTACAAAGGATCATCTTGATTATAAGAGATCGATAAATGATAAATAAATGTTCATGTTCATTCTGGTTTGAACATTTGATCAATCTTATCATAAACAATAGTGTATATAGGCATAATAATGAATAGTGTAACACTTAGATTAAAAGAAAGTTCAATCCAAGTCATTTAATCATTGATTTGTGATATTATTTCCGTTTTACCTAAATTGTTAATGTTTTAAATTGTGCTTCGGCACATATTTTCCCTGTGTATGTAACTATACAGCTTATAAATGCATTTATGCGTATGCAGGATTATACCATAATTTCGTAAGTATAGTAGAATAATATTAGAGAAATTTATCGAGTAGGTATATCCTATTTTAATTAATCTAAACTCTGACAAAATTAAACAGAGATGAATATTGAATCGAAATTATTTGCAAGCAATACTGTTGCAAATGTTATATAGAAAATTATGTACATACGAACTCGCATGCCTAATAAAGTACATAATTTCATGCTATTTGTGAGTCATGTAGGAATCAGCAACGAGCGATAAAAAAAAAAAAAAAAAAAAGCTACCTAGTTAATTGTTATACGAATGTTCGTAGTTTTCCTATTTTTATCAATAACAATAAATACAGGTAAGGTATTTGCAATTCACGGCATTTTACGCAGACCTAAATAATGTACCTAGTACGTAATATTTGAAAATTATAGGGTCATATTATGTTATATTATATTGTAAAGATGTATCAATTTATATTATAAATGCAAGAAATAAAAATTCTGTAAAACTTGTATTATTGTACCAGTAATTGAAGTTTGTCATTTCGATGTAAGTCGAAATCTTGTATAGCGAAGCCGGGTATAACGACGTATCGTCTATAACGACGAGATCCCGAGAAAAAGTTCGGTCCGCTTTCCAATTGGAAATTACAGTCAAAATGTCCTTTATAACAACCAGATTTTCCTATCCCCTTGGAGGTCGTTATAGACGATTTCGACTGTACGTCTACACTACCTTAGTACCGTAAAGGTTAAATATCTGCAGATTAGGATTCACTCTTCTATAGTTTGTATGTATGGTATCAAACAACAATTATTGCAATATGTATCTTTGATTTTTTTTTATTAGAAAAAACGCTCTTGTACAATCAAACAATCTCAAGTGATACGACTTACAATATGATATCTAACAAGATAATTATGGTTGATTAATTGAGTTACAACAAAATCAAACTTTTTTTTCTGTCTTCTTTCGTTTTTTTTTTTTCTTGTTCCTACAAATCTCCGTTATAGTTTAATAGTAGAGCTTGTAAACGAAACGACATAATTAATTCTACGTAAAAGATTTTGATACAATACTGTCCTGGAATAATAAAAATAAACTAAAGTCTTTATAAAGAAGAGGAAGCTTGAAAAATTGGACAGACATATACATATATAAAAGTAGAAGCAGGTCTATAGCTTTTTCATTCAGTAAGTCTAAAACGGGCCAAAGTTTGCTAATAAAAGCCTTAATTGTCTCGAATTGTTGTTTTTATCTTTCTTGTTTGTTTTTCATTTTATAAAATACCGTAGGAATACAGAGCAAAAAGTACAGTCGTAAAAGTACATACATACAAAGCAACTAAATTTCAATTCACGATAATATTTATTATAGTTACGTTATTATAATACTTAAACCAAATCCGAATTTACTCAGATTACTCAAAGTATTCAATATAATGATGTGTGATATAAACGAATGAAAAATAATACTGCAGTAGGAGGGTATTCGAAGCGATACTTAATTCTATACATCTTAAAATAGCACTTGTCCACGATAATGATATACATGATAAAATGTGGCAAACCGGTCAAGGGTTCTTTATAATAAATCATTTATCACGATGAGTTAGTGAGTAAGTGAGTGAGTGAATGAATGAGTTGTTTGAATGGGTATACATATGATTGAATGAACGGAATTATAAAATAGAAAAATTCCTGTGATAACTTATAAAGTTTTTTTTCTTTTATTTATTTGATATTTTAGAAACTTAGACAACTAATGGATCATTTTTAATTTATATAGTCTTGTAATTCAGAAAATTGAGTCACGGTTGAGCATATCATGCTAATTTTTAACATAGAGCAACCGACTTGCCCAGAGACCTTTAACTATTGACGCAAAAGGTATATGAATGATATGGAATGATGATTCGAATGATGTCGTGAAAGTCAGCCAAAGAAGAACCGGACCGATCCTTGCTCTATGTTAAATGCATATTAGTTTACAACAATTATTACGTTATCATAGTGTCTTCGCATGGGTATTCAATCAGGAGTTTAGAAAGGGAAAGGGATCGGGAGAGCTGCGTTGGGAAATCTTCTATATATACAGAAAGAAAAAAAAAAAATTAAAGTAAAATAAGATAAAATGAATAAAATAAACTGGTCGTTATTGCGTATCTATAAGATAGAATATTTCTTAATTAAATAAATCATGCAATTTATTTTCCGAATGAACAGTACTCTCATCTATCTTTACCATAGCAGAGTATTTGATGATAAAATGCGATGTGTGATAACGAGCTTGACACATTTTTAAATGTTATTAGAAATTGAGTAGATGTATGTCTAATAAAGTAATTATATTTAAAAATTATAAACCGTAACTAGAAGTTTTGAGTATAATCGAAGTAATTAATGATAAGTTTGATGCATGAGCGTGTACGCATTTCATATTCATGCAGATCCGGACACTAAACATCAATATATTTATGGCAAAAATGTAGTGTAATAATAATAGATAATATATAGGTCTAATGAGTTATTACTTTTGGTACAGTCTGAAATATGATAATAAATATTCTATTTCAAACGTGGGTATAATATCCGTTAAAATCTACGCTTATATTATTGTTAGATCACAGTCAATTTTATTGGCAAAAATAATAATAAATAATTAATTTATCCTCACAAATTGGTATTTAATATTAAGTGCCCGGTCAAGCTAGAGTACGTGATTCATTTCAATAAATTGACTTTGAACTAGTCTAAATAACAGATTTTCATCAAAATAAATTACGACAATAAAATGTTTTTTCACTGGTTCCAATTTCTAATGTTAGAATTATTTTTGTAGCTGGTTTTACTCAGTTCTGAACAATGAAGAGGAAAAAAAAAGACAAAAACAAAAAAAACTGTACCAAAACTAATAACAGTAAGTGATATAAAAGCAAATTAATTCGCTGTAATCTGGTCCACGCCCTAAAGCTTCTTAAGTACATACACTAAACGCAATAGACACGTCGATAGTAGTTTGCCATCGGGCACAACGCTGCGTTACCAAATCAGTCTTTAAAATTATTAATAGTGAGAAAATACTACCCGCAGACAATATAAGTTTTTTTTTTTTTTTTTCCAAAGAAGACATTACGACGTATCGAATTTAAGAAATATAGGTATTTTAAAAGTCGATAAAGGACAGGATAATATCATTTGGCACAGAGTATATTCGGTATAGGATACTCCAACTATGACTTATCTTTAGCCTATCTGTATTTGTATCGTAATGTTATGTTTTCTGAAGACAGTATTAAACAAAGAAAATGAAAAAAAAAAAAAAAAAACGAAAAAATAAAGTAAAATAAGAATGAACACAGATACAACGTGTATGATGATCATTGTTAAAGAACTGGAACAAATATACGTAAATTGTGCGAAGCGTATAACAAAATCAATCATCCACAGGCTTGAAAATTAGTTCATTCAGTACTGATCTGTGCAGCATTGTTCAAAAAAAAAAAAGAAAAAAAGATGATTAATTCTTGTAAATATTTCTAAAGAGGCCGTTTTAGTCTAAATACAATACTTTGAACAGATATAAAAAGTCCCAGTATATCTACTGAACGAAGACCAATGAAGTATTATTCAGACAACAAGTATAGGATTCTCTTTGCCTGTTTTTTTGTTTGTTTGGTTTTTTTTTACATGCCATAGGATGATCGAATATGAAATACAACGTACAAAGTACTAGTTTCTTTTTCATCCAAGGAACAATTAATAATTCTATGAGCTATTTCTTAAAAGTTACCACGTTATGTTTTAAATGTTGATTTATTAAGACGTGGGGAGACAACTTTATAGTTTATATTTTAAGACAATTGTTGTTGTTGTTTTTTTTTTTGTTTTTTCTCTTTTCTTTCTCTTTTTCTTTTGTTTTCATTTTTTTTTATGCCAACGAGATTAGGACGTCGCAGCAACAACAGCAGCTGGTGGTGGTACAACGTCTGGTTCACCAGCTCCATCGGCTACTGTTGAATCAACGACTTTTTTCACCTTTATAGACTCTGCACTAGCGTCAGTCGAACTCTCCGTTTCTCTATTTTGTGGCAAATTATCCGTATTCGTTTCCGTATCAACTGAGTCGCTGGTGCACGGTTCATTCACTCCGTTCGTGTGAATTTTCTTGTCATTATCCTCAGACATTGTAACTGTATCTCCGTTCTGCGTCGTCCCATTAACTTTTTTCACCGGTTCATCGTCCTTTTTATCATTCTTCGCACCATCTTTGTCCGACTCTTTTTCTTCCCCAGATTTTACTGCCTCTGACTCTTTAGTTTCCGTTTCTTTCTTTATCTCCGCGGCTCCGCCACCCTCAGCTTTAGTTTCATCTATGCTTCTCTTGTCAACAGACTCCTTTGACTCCGTTACCTCAGTCTCTTCAACTTTAGATTCAGTCTTCTTCGCTTCTACCGACCCATCCTTATTATCAGCTGTCTTTGTTTCAGTCTCAGTTTTCAATGTCCCATTTTCTTTCACTGTTTCATTGACAGTAGTGTCATCCGATTTAGGAACAGCATCTTCTGATTTAGTCAATGTTTCCATTGGTTTAGTCACTTTCTCAGATTCTCCCTCCAAATGTTCTAATTTAGCTTCACTCTTATCAGCCTCAACATTCTTTGCGCAACTTTCTGCCTTTTCATTTTCTTCTTTCTTTCCAGTCTCCGTTTCCACTACTTTAGCCTTTGTGAGTTCTGAGCTTTTTTCAGACTCGTCAGTCTTAGTCTCTGTTTTTTCGTCGTTAACTTTAGCAGACTTTGAATCCGTTTTCGGGGCTGCTTCTTCCATAGCTTCGTCGACTGCAGCACTAACCTCGGTCTTAGCAGCTTCAATTTTCTGTTCCTTAGGTTCTACCGGTTTCTCAGAAACTTCGGTTTTCTTGCTATCAGCAACTACTGCTTTATCAGTCTCATCGGCACTAGATTTTTCAATAGTTTCTTCCGCTTTATGAACAGCTTTAGCTTCTTCATCAACAATTTTAGAGATTTCCTCAGCCTCAACGTCTTCTTTCGTTGCTTTCTGACTTTCCTTTTCACTTTCTAATTTTACGTCGGCCTTCATCGCCTCTTTCTTCTCTTCGACAGGCTTTGTGTTCGCAACAGTTTCATCGATCTTTTTAACAGCTTCAGCCTTTCCATCAGTCTCCATGGCTTCATCCTGCTCCACAACAGTCTCAAGGGTCTTTGCTTCTGGGCTAATATCTTTAGTTCCTTTATTTTCATTCGCTTCTGGTTCAGCTTTTGTTTCCTTAGACTCAACCTTTGACTTAGAATCTTTATCACTAACATCAGTCATTTCAACATCCTCAGATACTTCCATCTTTTCTGCTACCGGCTCGGCTGCACTTTTTTCCTTGGGAACTTCTGGCGTATCTAATTTCTGACGCTTAGCTGCATTTAGGAATGACAACTCAAAGAATGACTTCGCAGTTCTGAATCCCTCCTCCTTCTCTGCATCACTTAGCGGGGCGTTACCCTCTCGAATCATGATAATGGTAGACAGACCAGCTTCCTTAGCAGCTTTGGCCTCTGCAAGGAAAAAAAGTTGGCATTTTGAGATATAACGCTATAATATCCCACAATTGATTCGGTTTTAATGAAAATGTGGGGACAATCGAAGACAGGAACAAATATTTTCAGCAAATTCACAAACCTTTGACAATGTCGGTGAGAAAAAGTACATTTGATGCTTCTGCCTTTATCTGGGTCAATATATTCTTGTAACTAGCAACTTCCTGCTTCATTCCAACCTCAGTGTCGAAATAGCCAGTGAAATACTATAGACGAGATAAGAAGAAGGGGTCAGTAGTTGCCAGAAATGTGCAAACCCTTAAAGTTCACTATTCAATTCATACATAAGTTTAGAATAGACAGAGAAACACGTTGTTGATCAATTTAGGTAGGTCAACTTGTACCTCAAGTAAATCGCCATGCTCGCTATGTCCAAAAAGCAACTTCTGAGCCTCGACGCTCCCGCTTGAATAGACATAGATTTTCTTGCCAGAACTTTTCCAAGATTTAAGAGACTCAGGAACGTCTTCGTACACACTGGATCAGAAAATGTGAGTGAATTATTAACGAACCTTTTCTGCCGATGTTCAAGTAAGTTGGACGAAGAAAATGATTAATTTTAATGAATTCATAGATTTAGGATCCCAAAAAATATAAAACCTGAATATTACGAGTTCTAATTACTGTGATTTAAAGTGTGTTGATAACTCTCACGATGCTATAGTTAATATTTCAAGAATTTTATCATATTTAATCATTTTTATGGAATGAAATATAAAATTTTTTGAATATCACTGAAATTACGAAGAAACTTTTATGAAGATAGATGATGCGTTGATTCAAATCGCCAGTTTTCCACCAATTCAATGAAATCAGGTACAGCAAAGTGTGTCCAGACAGTTGATACTGGTGTGTCAAAAAATTGGCCCAATACTCAAATCATCAATAATTTCACACCAAAAATCAACAAATTATCAAAATTTTATCATCACCGATGAAACACCAAATCCCAAGCCTTTTGTATACGACGTAAAAGAAAACAGAATTCCGAACTGCTATACCTTGTGACTAAACACGAATATTCACAAAAATCAAAAAAGAAGATTTACAAATCAAGAGACCAAAAAATATCATTAAAAATATACACATGAACTCACTGTCCCTTGATACTGCCAGAGTCATAAGCTTCTCGCCACATATGACCCTGCAGTTGTTTCAAAGCGCCAGTCTTTCTGTCTCCATCCATTTGCCACAAGATATTTTTGACCAGAGATTCTTTCACCTCATCATCAC
The DNA here is from genome assembly GCA_963966615.1 of Tenthredo amoena. Classification (NCBI taxonomy): domain Eukaryota; kingdom Metazoa; phylum Arthropoda; class Insecta; order Hymenoptera; family Tenthredinidae; genus Tenthredo; species Tenthredo amoena. Next base: position 1,340,471 of record OZ016492.1, on the reverse strand, counting down.
TGACGCCAGAAATTGACACAAGACCCTCTGTCTTATCTTCCTCATCTTTTTTTGCCTGAATAGAATAAAAAATGGCAAATAGTTTGGAACAAAGTTATTCGTAAATGTGGGCAAGAAAAATGTTAACAAACAAATTACACAGGTGAAGCAGCCTTGTTATTTGACACCTCCATTTTATTATAAAGTTAAAGTAAAAATTGATGAGTATTCATTCGCCAGTATCGGAGCTAGGGTTTGTTGATAATTTAAATTAAAAAAAAAAACTATTAACCTGAGTATATATTTATTGTATTTAGCCAGCTGATTACACTCGAGTGTCTATTAAATGGAACAAAAACGCAAATTTTTTTTGAGACTAAATTAGACTATAATAAAAAAAGATGTTGAAATAAAAAACTTTACAAAGTAACGAAAGAAAAATATACTGTGGTATTGTTGTTTGAATATTATTTAAAAGTAGTTTTAGTTGGGAGAAGGAGTAGAAGTAAAGCCTTTGTTCAAGGCTTCAGGAAAGAGGCAAAAATTTTTGGACAAAGAATTAGCTCAGGTCAAAAGCTGACAACTTGACCAGCTGTTCCTACCTTATTGAAACATTCTATTGAATGTATTTACAGTTGAGCTAAAATTTTTCCGTGAATTGAACTTATCTTACAAAATCAAGTCTATGGAATCAGTTTGATAAAATGTTCAGAAGTTTGTATTGTTTAAAGAAAAAAAAAAAAAGGGTAGAAGGAAAAATGAGTAATTGAAAAATTATCGAAAAGAAACTAACAACTCAATGTGCCTAATATATGTTATTCGATCGAAAAAAAAAAAGTAAACAACAAAGGAATGATATTTGCTGGAACGATCGCGAGAAGTAATGAAATTGTGATCAAAATAATAATGAGAATAGTAAATGAATTTGGTAATATTTACCTGTTCTTTGAGTTTTTCTAAATCGCGTTTAAACTCTTGATCCTCCCACTTAGCGTCGATATATTTTTTAACGTTATCTCGAACGTAGGTAAAAAGTGTCTCCTGAAAAATAATGAAAAACGTTCGTTCGTCGTCGACGATAATGCTGATGATGATTAAGAGGAGTAAATTAGACAAATAACCAGCTAGATAAAGAATAAAGCGTAATAAAAAAAAATACCGAGTTAAATAATAGATAAAAAACAATGATCGAGAGAAACCGTGAAAAATGTATATCAAATAAAAAACTAGACGTCAAAGTGAAGCTAGAAAATAAAGTCGCGGTTGTATAAGGCGTTTATATGTTGTTTGAAATTTGCAAAAATCGTATGAATATCCTTTCGAGGAAGAGGGGCCGAGTCTGAGCGCCGTTGAAGCCGGCCCGTACCAAAAGTTTGGCACATGGAGGAGAAACGGTTGTAAAATAATTATTATAAAAATATTCAGTGAGTTTTATGGTTAAAAATTTCGGATGTTATTAAACTTAGTAATTATTGAACGATATATGAGAAAATATTATCCCGTATTATCAGAGGCATAATGAAAAATAAAAGGGAAATCAAATGTGAACATGAATGCCGGGCGAGTTTATTTGACGGCCATGCTTCGGAAGAGCTATGCGGTCTTCTTTGTTACCTTAACAAAATTTATGCTCGTTGTTGTTCCCTCGATATCAACAATGATGACGTCTTCTTTTAATAGAGAGTCCTCTTGATCCTTGGTACGTTTTTCCCCGGCCATTTTGACAATCGACTAGTTTTCCCAACAGCGAAATATTACACTTATATTATCCCTTCAATACCCGTTGCGCGCGTTGCGTCTTGCGTGTCTATACGCGTTCTTGTCGGACCGGCGAATGAATTCTGGCGGCCGGCGCAGATGTGTGTGTGTTAAAATCTTCCCCCCCGGGTTTTCATACACGAGCAAATTTCTATCTCGGTATTAGCTTGCACCTATTCAGTAACGAGTATGTGTTACTCTGTCTGTGTACGCCGCTATTCTGCTCGCTCTTCGAGTCGAACAACCACCCTGCACAACCGAAAACCGAACGTCCGCTACACTACCCGCGAACTAACTCCTCCGCGAGAATATTATTACGCTTGATATTTCATCGGTTTTCAAATGAATTCGATTGGAATATTTATAACCAGAAGCTGTTTTACGCATTGACTAACCGATTATAAACTGGTTATTTACAACGTTTACGAGCATATTACGTACGGACACGTATTGAATGCCTCGAAATATATTACTCCACAAGAAAGTAGTTCCGCAACGACCTGTCCTCTCAATTTATACGTATTTGTTACTCTAATGAAATAAATAAACCTCCTATACGTTTTGACAAGAGATATTTATTTCCCTTGGAGTGTCCTAGCTTTCGAATCCTGAAATAATAATATTTACAGCATATGAGGTGCGACAAGGAATTTATTCATCTCTGTTATTTAAAAATTGCCAATTTACTCTAGGTGGCAGTGCACAGCTGCGACACACCAATATGCTCACACACCACTCCGCGTCGTACTACTTGTTTGTGTGAGGCGCGTGTCAAACCGGGTCATTTAAACCCATTTAAATTTTGACAGAAGATACTATGAACACGTGTCCCCGTATCCATGATATACTTTTTAACACGCTTACAGCACGATTGCGATTACATTATCTCAAGAGATTTTAGATTTAATAACACTGTATATCAATGTTTAAATAAATGTCGATATAATTACAATTGTAACAGATTTACGTAGATAATATCGGTATAATGCAATAATGAATACTTTTGTGGTTTCCTATTAATCATACGATCTTTTATTCTATGGTAAATTGATAAATGAGAATAATCAACGGTTTATAACTAGTTTTATTTATGCATTTATTTTTATCTACAGTTTTAGGAGAATTCTTTGTTAACCGATTTAAATGAACTTTACTTATGTATGCTAGTTATCAAATAACAATCACATATTAGAAGATAGATAAATATAGAGAGTTGGAAGAATCATTTTTACCCTTATACATATAGCAAAAAGGAAATTTAATAATAATATAAAAAACTATACGAGAGTAATACAAAATCTTCCTCTTATATAAAGAGTAGAATAATTTGCATTACAGTTAAGAAGAAAAAGCAAAAGTATTAAGTACAATTTTCTTATACAATTCTCTATAAGATTCTTTACAATTCCGATATCTATTGCATTTTAGTCTTTGATATTTCTACATTTCTACAGAATCGTAGTAAAAGTTAGCTACTACATTAAACATAACAGATTTCTCATTTTCTCAAAACAGTCAATAAAAACAATACCAAAGATTTCCCTTCAAGCCTCTAATCGGTTAAATTTCAGGTCTGATTTTCTTGTATGTTTTTAAATCTATCGCTAAAATGCGTATTCAAATGGCTTCTGACCCCATGTTCATCAAAGCAAACTTTCCCACACTCAGGACAGCTGTGTGTATTTCCTTCGTCATGTTCCCGTTTACGATGTTCACGGCGTTGTGTAGTAGTAGCAAAAGCTTTGTCGCATCGAGGGCATTTGTAGGGTCTTTCGCCAGTGTGTTTTCTCTGATGATGGTCTCGAGATTCCTTAGTTCTAAACGTCATTTCGCAATGTTCGCAGCTGAACGGTTTCTCACCAGTATGAAGGAGGATGTGATTATGGAGAGATGTGGACTGGTTGTATTCTTTACCGCATTGAGCACATTTGTACCGCTTCCCTCCCTCGTGTTTATTTTTAACATGATTAGAAAGTACTCTAGCATTTTTGTAAGTTATGTTGCAAACGTCGCAGTGGTATACGGGTCTCATTTTACCCTCATGTGCCCGCTCTCTGTGCACTTTAAGAGACATTTGATGTTTGAATTTTTCGTGACAATCTTCGCACTCGAACCAAGGCTGCAGATCTGTTAATATAGGGTCCTGACTTTCGACGCTGTGAGTTTCCTTCATGTGTTTCTTGAGGACTCTAAAGGTGGGAAACATGTCCATACAAACTGCGCAGCTAAATACTTGAGGGAACATCATAGTTTTGTCGTTTTTCCAATGTCTTTCTAAATGCTCGTTCAAATCCTGTCTCTTTCTGAAAGCCTTCTTGCATATTTGGCAGGGAAACCGCTTTTCAGTAATATGCGTCTTTTTATGAGACCTTAAAGCATTGTTAGTCATGCATCGTTGTCCGCATATTTCACAGGCAAATGGTCTCTCCCCACTGTGGCTTCTCATGTGTTCTTTAAGTCTGGCTTTAAACTGATAAGATTTTCCACACAATTCGCACACGTGGGGTCTAGCTCCTTTATGAACAAATAGGTAATGCTCAAACAGGGCTTGTTCCGTGCTCAATTCCTTTCCGCAAGTACTGCATACGAACTCATCCATATTTTCCGAATGCCTCATTATGTGATACTCCAGTCTATCTTTAGTAGTAAAGTGTTTATTACACATATTGCAATGATACTGCCTACGAGATATGACCTTAGCTCCGTCAGAATCAACTTGTAAAGATAGTCCGGGCCCTTCGCAGCTCGCGCAAGTTACAGCGTCATTTATTAAGTTTGGATCTACGCCCCAGACAACTTCGCCGCATAATACGCAATTAACAGATTTCATTTCTACAACTTCTTCGGCGATGACTTTCTTGAAAGCAGCGCTGTCTACTGTAATAGTATTTCCGTCTGTATCTACGTCTATTTCCCTAGTCCCTTTGTGCCCATATTTTATTTGGTGTCTGCTTAACATTGACTGTTTGTGAAAGAGTTTTCCGCAAGTTGTGCAAGCATATCGCTTTGTTCTTTTGTGCATGTACTGATAGTGGTCCCAAAGTACGTTCTCATTTGTCGACTCTCTTCCGCACAAAGTACAAACGCATATGTCCATTTTTCCTGACTTATGTCTCTCCATATGGAATTCATAACGTTCTTGAAGAACGAAACGTGCTCCGCAATCAGCGCATGTTATCTTGGGCCTAGGCTTACTGACGTCTGATAATTTCACGCCGCTTTCTGTGTCGTTTTGCTGAATTTGATCTGGACTAGCCACAACTTTTCCTCCTTTATGTCCAAACGTTTTCAAATGATAATTCAAGTTAGCTCGCTTAATGAAAGTTTTGTCGCATGTAACACAAGCAAAACGTTCTCCAGATTTATGCTGATACTGGTAATGATCCCAGAGTATATTTTCGCTCTTGAATCTTTTGTCGCAAATCATGCAAGAAAATTGTTTTATATTCCCAAACCTGTGTCTTTGAATGTGAAACTCGTACCGCTCCCGAAGTACAAACCGAGCTCCACACTCGTTGCAAGTTGATTTAGTGGATTTTCGGTTACTCTCTAACTGGAGAATGTCTATATTTGAAGGAGAGGCTTCCTCACCCTCTGGACTATCCGCAATATGATATCTCCGATGTTCCCAGAGCTCATCTTCGGTTGAAAAATCCTTCTTACAAAAGCTACATCTTAGGAATTCGTCGAAATTATCAGAATTGTGCCTTTCCCCATGGAACAAATATCTGTCGTGTGAATAGAATTCCGCTTCACACAATTCGCACTTGTATTTAGACTTTTTCATGCTCTCATTGCTATTTTCCTCCAGTGCATCAAGCTCAACAAATTCTCCTGTTATACCCGATACTTCGAGATCAGAATTCATGGAAAACAAAGCATTTTCCAAAGCATCTGACTCCAGTTTTCTCGTTTTAACTACATCTGAAATATTTTCAGTCGCAGCGTCGCCGACTAGCATTCTTTTCCGAATGTCTCTGAGCTTCATTTTCCCCTTCTCACCAGGATTTGCATTATTTGAAGATAAATTATACTCTGTATTTTCGCTGTGAATTATTTCGCCAGTGGATTTAGACGTTTTTAAAATATCTGAAGTTTCTTTGGTCTCCACCTCATTGCTAATCGGATTATCTTCGGCAACTCCGTTTGTAGATTTCCTCGATATCTTTCCTACTGTAGTACCGATCCTTCTATTAGTATTTGAACTTCGCAGATTATGAGACTTCTTCCCTATTCTTTTGACGACTGAAGAAATCCGTGACTTGCTACGGTTATTCTGAGATTCTTCAGCTCTGGTGATCCTCAGATCAATTTTACAGTTCGGACATTTATAGATCGACGCTTTATCCTCGACTATAAAACTTTCTGCTTCTGTTATAGGACTTCCTGTGTTCCCAGTTTTCATATTTATATGTAAAATTCCTCTGGATTTTGCGATGCTGGATAACTTCTCATCAGTTTCCATACAGATTCTGATAAACTCGTTCATCATTTCCAGTTTTTCAACGCAAGCTGTGCAAATGTACTTAGATAATTGGTCCTCCCTCGAAATCTACAAAAGTTCAAAATTCCTGTAGAATATTCAAGATGTTCATGAAATTTTGAGCATATTTCAGCCCTGGGTTAATTGACTTTTAAAAAAAGTTTTGAACACCATCTAACATACAGACACCGGGATAAAGTTGTTAATTTTAAGAATAATGTCTTCAGATTCGTTGAAAATTCGTACAGGATCCTCAGTCTTGATTCCGCACAAACGGCAGAGCAATTCATTACCCAAAGTTTCGCCATTCGCATCTGTGAAAAATTTGAAGCAAGTTATGAATAACTAATCGAAATTTGCGATAGATGGAATTGTATTATTTCTCAATACTTTAAAGCGAAATTATTAGCATTTTTTTTCTCTCTTTTCTCTCTCTCTCTCTCTTTCTCTTATGGCCTCGAATTTTTAGGGAGTAAAAATAATGCCTTTGCAAATCGGTGTCTCTGATTCTGGTAAATCTGGCAATACGAATTCCGCCGCCTCGTCATCGGCTTCTTTATCATCTGAAATTGTACGAAGAAATTATAAAATAGATTCGATGCAGAGTAAATGAACCGATGATTAAATTCAATTAATCGCAGTCTATTTAAACACAATAAAGGATAAATTCCCATGTGGCAAATGGAACGATCATTCAAAAATAGAAACAATAGACAGAAGGAATGAATTGATAAGCAATCATAGTAAAATATTTTTAAATACATAAATGTTTATTAATTTCTAGTTAATCACCGATGTTGAGATACTCAGCGACGACTAGATCTTCGGTTAATGGTTTTCCCTTGATCTGCATAGAAGTTATATCGAATTCCGGACTAATATTATTCAATTTTTCTTTCAGATCTCGAAAAGTTTCTGACATTGTGAGTGCGACGTTAACCGCGTCGGTTATCTTTACCGTAAATGTCTTCATAATTTTCTAAGTTTGCGTATTTGTTTTTCGTTTGTTCCTTAGGATTAAAAATCTCCTAATTTACACTGAAATGAAAGATGTAAACACTTTGTTAATTCCTATTATGAATGGTTCAGATGAATGTAACGAGATCGATCCCCGTTCGCGATAATCCGAGAATCTAAATAACACCTAATGTGTATATCCTCTAATCACAGTGGATAATTATTAATTAATATATACATAACATAAATACACGATCAGAGAACCGTGAAAGTTGGATTAACCTAAAATCTTTACTACGTGGTTATAACCTGAAATCAGAAAGATGAGAAAAGAGTACATCTAAAAAGAGTATCAAGTCTACCGCCTACAAACATCAACAAGTCTATGGAAATCGCGGGAAGAAAATAAACTAGTAGCCAGTGGGAATCGAGCGATAATCGCGAACAAGAACATCGACATACGCGTATCTAGTTGTTAGAAACTCGTTAACGTCAAAACTGTATGTGCAGCTGCTGTTGTCAAAAACAAATATATTGAAATAGTAGAAGAATAGCCGGCGTCATGGCAGTATCACACGCCATAAACTGCGGAGATATTGTTCATCTGAATGTGGGAGGTACGAGGTAAGTTATGTAGTAAATTATCTTATCGTTATACACACAGCCATATTAATTGATTAGCGGGCGTTTTTCAAACATCAATAATAATAAAGATGAGTGAAACATCCAACGTCTCTTTTGATTTAAATACAGATTCTCAACGTCTCGTCAAACTCTCTCTTGGGTACCGGACTCATTTTTCACAGCTTTATTGAGCGGTCGAATATCCAGCCTAAAAGACGAGACTGGAGCTCTTTTCATAGACAGGGATCCGAAAATATTTGCAGTCATATTAAACTACCTCAGAACCAGAGACATTGATCTAAAAAATGCTGATCTTAGAGCTCTTAGACACGAGGCTGAATACTATGGAATTGCACCTTTGGTTAAAAGGCTTATGCTATGCGAAGATTTGTCGCAATCTTCTTGCGGCGATGTATTATTCTATGGATACTTGCCACCGCCAAGTGAGTTTAAAACAGACCAAGAAATTATGAGGTGATTTAATCCCGGATAAAATTATTTATTTTACCTACTTATAGTTTTAAGCAATTTTCTTCTTATTCAAAAATCTATATTATATTGATGAATCAATTAGTAATAACAAGATGATAAATAAGAGCCAATTGAATGTATAAAATAAATCATATATTGGCATTATCCGCAGATTTCTTATCAATTTTCTTATCTGGTGATTTATATTTCATATTGATATGTGACACCCATATCAGTTATTCGTCAGCTTAGGCAAAGGCTGTCCTTTTTCCAATATCGAGATAACTGTGACCGTACCGACAGGTCGTCGCTGTTTGTTTCAGTTCACTGACTGTAGCTGCTTGACTTAAACTGATCTCTAACCATTCGGAGTACTTTGATGTCACTTCTCTTTATCTAATATTCATTAGAGGAGAGATCTCCGCATTTGAAGTTTGTTGAGAAGATCAATAGTAACTTAAAAAACATTCATTTTGTCATCTATTCATAATGAACTGATGAAACAATGACTTGTTGACCTAGTAGTCAAAAAAATACAGCTCAAGAGATCTTTCCTCATTATTAGTCATGTCAATTACGGAAATATTGTGGAACGCTAGTAACAAATTATTTCACTTGCTCTACGGTAAAAAAGATCATTAATCCCGAGCCCTTTTCAGAATTTCATTAACTGATCGAATAATTTGTCCTCTTCATTGTCACAGATATACCACTCCAAGAACCAGCCAGTGTGGTAACGGGCGGTAATGATGTGTCCGTCCATGGCAGACCTAGTGCTCCTCCGCCAATATCCAGGGTTGAAATCCCTAACACAACCCAGTCCATTATTGTTACATCCTGTTCTCCCAGCACGACTAATAGCACCGGTGAGAAGTTAGTTTCTGTTCAAAAAACAGTAAAAAGTTTATCTCTTGGCTAATTATTGACAAGAAATCAGGTCCATTTGGTTTGAAACTAACTGATATTAGATACTTTGTACAATTTCTCGACTACCTTAATTGAAACGGTCATTTTTATTCGCAGTAAGCCACCCGGGGCAACAAAATCAGAGATCATCTCTACCCACACACGCGCGTAATTCTTCTCTGGATTATCGAGTCTCTCAACGAGGACTACCCCACTCTCGAACTCCATCTCTGGACTTGAGGCACGCTAGAAACGGGTCTGCAGACTTGAATAAAATATTTAGAAACGACGTTGGACTTGTGTTTGGCGGTCAGCAGGGTGAATTTATTGTTATGCTTAATTTTCTGGACCAAATAAATATGAAGAAATGAATTAATACAGGATAACTAATTGATAATTGATTACAGTTTCAGCTTGGGTCGACCCGCTGAGGGTACAGATAATAAAGGCTCATCACAACTGGATAGTAATAGCCTATGCACATTTTATAACTTGTTATCGACTCAAGGATTCGTCGGGATGGCAGCATGCATTTACTAGTCCGCACATAGAGTCGATAATAGAAAGAGTTGCAATAAATGCAAAAATGGGCAGTGGAACTGACGGCAAAATGGTGGCAATTTCCTATGGCAGTCAGGTCCGCCTTTGGAGTGTTTCTGAGGAAGGAATAAAAACGAATATCGGAACATTCAACCTGAACGTTCGCGTTGAATATTTATTTTTCATCGGTAGTCAATTAGTCGCATTATCTCCGACTGGAAAGATCGGAGTTTGGCACGCCATGACCCACCATTGGCAGATACAAGACGTTGTGCCGATATCATCGTTCGATACAGCCGGATCGTTTCTTCTACTCGGATGCAACAACGGGTCGATTTATTACATCGGTAATATTTTATTTGCAATTCAGATATAACTTTGTCTTATTTTTCTAGCTCCTTGCTCATATTTTCGTTCAATCATTTTATAGATATGCAAAAATTTCCTCTAAGGATGAAGGACAATGACTTACTTGTGACCGAGTTGTACAGAGATCCCAGTCACGATCCAATAACTGCTATTTCTGTTTACCTTACACCAAAGACGAGTAAGTTTTCCCAAGATTATCACCGTCTTTATAACATGGTCTTGTAATATTAGGAATTGTTAGACCGATGTGGTGGGTGTTTGTATTTTGAGGATCTAAACACATATGTGATGTTCGGTTTATTGATTGGGTACAGTAATTTAAAACTGTATATTGAGCAGCGAGAAAAACTTGGAGATTTTAGGGCAAATCGATTCTTTTAGAATCGTTCGATAACTTTTTGCTGTTATAATAGTTTGCGCATAGTTTAATTTTTACAAAAGTATCTTAGCTTCGCATTTGATGGACAGTAAATAACTGTTGTACGCCGTGTAAAGTTCAGCCTTTAGTATCATACCGATATCTGATTTAGTCATGAGTTTATTCTATTAATTTCTTGTTATTTCTTATGTTTTCTTCATTTCTTGAACTTAATTTTGTCTTAAGCTGTTAATATTCTTGATGATGGAGGAAACTGGCATTACCACGTAACTGCAACTTGTATTCACGCTTGTTAGACTTATATCAGAACTTCCATTGCTATAAATGTATAACAAAAAACCAAGAGAAAAGAAACAAAAAGAACCTAACGATTTATTTTATGATTTGCCTTGCGCTCTCAAATGATTGGACAATTTCTATGAGATCTTTCTATGTAATATATGATTACATTGTTTGCTTCATCTTTTCATACCGTACAACTGGACTCATAGCACAAGGCAAGTATATGACATGAATATTCTGAATTTCGTGTTCTATGTACTACGTTTATGTGTATTAGTGAAGATTAACCAGCGCAAGAGTTTTGGCAAGTGGTAAATAATGAAGAAATACAATCACATAGAGTTTAAAATCACAGCATTAAGAAACCTCATACTGTAACATATCTTTGTTTAATTAAATGTGATTGTGATCCTGATTTCGCCCTTAGGTAGTTTTCCCTTCCTCTCAAGGGATCAGAATTTTTTCGCTTTACATAATCTTGTTACTGTCGACCAGCTAAAATGAATTCTCCATGATTTCGTAATGATGAAAGATGGAATTATCATCTTATCAGTATAGCATATGAAATGATTTTGCATTCCGCAGACCAACTGGTTTTTAATATAAATTAATCATCGCTAGTTTTACGTTAGTGTGCTTATGCATCCAGTTGTACGATCTTATATCACGTCTATCCCCGCCGTCATGCGTAAAGATGTGTATGAAACGTATAAAATTTCATAAATTCACTTCTTCACTATTTTTTTTTATCATTTTCTATTATTAGAGTTGCCTGCTTGCTCTCCCTATTCATAGCGTTATGTTACATGCCAGCATCTGAGAGGGGGAGGGAAGGTAATCCAAATAAAAAGTATATTCGCTTTTAACAAAGATTTACTTATACCTAAATTTCTTACATAAAATCAGCTTAATATAATATCAATATTACATCCAGCTTTAAATGTTTTGGTAAAATTTTTTATCATCCTTTTTTTTTAATTTTTTTCTTCTACCAAAAACTTGAATTAAATAATTCAAGTAGTTTACTGAATTGATCATTATTCTACCTATATTCACGCATGGGTTTTATATTTCACAATATTCAAAATACATACATTTATTCGAACTATTGTAAATCAAATCATCTCACAAGTATATCACTGCAATGCGCACGTCATTTCATTTTCTTACTCAACATATTCTATTTCTTCTTATTCTTCTTCTGTATATATTACAACGCATCGATGTCAGCGTTTCAGCTTGTACATTTTAGCCGATCAGTGATTATAATTAATTCTTCATCACTTACCTTTACTCACGTCAAACAGACAAACACACTGCAATAAAGTTTAATTAGTTTCAACTTCTTATATCTAATAATATTCACCACGATCTACTAATTATATATTATTACCAGAAGATTTCCTATACCTTCTCACAGGTCTGTGTGGGAATTGGATTGAAATAGCGTATGGTACTAAATCTGGCAGTGTACGTGTCATCGTACAACATCCTGAGACTGTTGGTCATGGGCCTCAACTCTTTCAAACTTTTACCGTTCATCAGAGTAGCGTTACTAAGGTATTAAAAGTAGATGAAAGAGTATTGCCATTCAAGACTGAACATGTAATCAAAGTCTGCCTCATCTTTTAGGTAACATTATCAGAAAAGTTTCTGGTATCAGTTTGCTCGGAATATAATCACGTCAGAAGCTGGGCAGTAACAAGATTTCGTGGTATGATATCTACGCAGCCGGGATCTACTCCAGAAGCCAGTTTCAAAATAGTATCTCTCGACGCAGTCGAACCATACATTAGTTACAGCGCTGGCAACGACTTTGGTACGTAATAAAAAGTGTGGAGATTTCACATCGGATCTGAGTAACGATAAGCTCAAGTCTGATTATTATTCACAGGTCCATTCGGCGAGCAAGACGACGAGCAAGTATTTGTCCAAAAGGTTGTTCCTGACACAGACCAGCTATTCGTAAGACTTGCTTCTAACGGGAACAGAGTTTGCGTTATAGAATCAGTCGATAGTAGCGTCATCACTTCATTCTGTGTCCATGAATGCGAAGGATCAAGTAGAATGGGGTCTAGACCAAGGCGGTTCATATTCACAGGTCATTCTAATGGGGCTGTACAAATGTGGGATCTGACTACAGCGTTAGATTTATGTTCCAAGACGGATCAAGGTAGCTTTCTGCTTATTTTATATTGCTTTGATATCCAAACTGATATTTCTTTGTGCTCTATGATATAGTAAAAGAAGTTGCCGGAGGTCCGACGCCAGAGGAATTGTGGAAATTACTTGACCAATGCGATTTAAGTAATAGTCATTCCTCTACTCCATGCATCAGTCCTTGTCCCTCGGTAATATCTGCTGGAACAAGGATCAAAGCAAGCAATGTTTTGTTCCTAAATCAATCCCAACATCCAGAGCCACCTGGTGGTTCTAGTCAGCTTTTGTAATCACCAATATATCGTCAATGAACAGGAAAATAAAAATATTTGCCAATCTAGGCTGGAAAGATATGTGGGATTGGATAATCCTCGCGAATGAATTTTCTTTTCGATTGTCAATCATTATGTTTCATCAATTGTCTGTTATTACTATCATTAGTCAATCTAACATTTAGCTGTTATATTTATTTACTTGTTGAATATAATTTTCAACTTTCTTTAGAGTTCCTAATACACCAGATTGACTTATTTACTTTTTATAGATTACACAGTGGATTTGAATTTGAATAATGGAATTGTCATTGATGATAAGAATTCCTAACTCACAGGAAATCAAATATGTCTTGCGTCTTGATGTGAAAGTTATTTATATCATGCTCATCATTTTTAATCTATCATTTGACATACCCCGATAGAGATATCTGATAACTTGACAAGTATTCTACTTCACTTTGACCGATTCTAAAGGATTTGGTTTTTCGAAAAACCTCACTGCAGCACTGATTAATTCATGAACTAGAGTACAATATTATCTGCTTATTAAACGTAGACAGAGTTTTACGATCAGCTATTAATTGTAAATAATAAAGAAATATCAGCTGATAAGTACATAATAACTTATCATGTTATAAAAAAGAAAATAATGTGAAACCCTCGATGTGATTCAAGATTTCGTACTTTCCGATCATGTCTTTATCTCGACTTGATAGTAACTGCAAGTTATTTTCCAATTTTGGGATCTTTTAGTTGAGTACTTTATTGGCAAACTCTACCCATGGTATCTACGCAAAAACTATAGGTATCTGATTATGAAAGTCTGTATTGGTCGAAGGTATTGAAGTTTCTTTAATATAATTTATATTCTAAATAATTTTATATCATATATTCACGAAAGAGAATATTATAGAGTTAAGAGAATCATCGAACAGCGTCGGCTGAACTGTTTTGATAAATAGTTACTCATATATTTTTGTTATATTTATGTCAAATATATGTATCTATAGGATTGGGCAGTTTGAAATGCCTGCAATGATAGCAAAATTCGATCTTATAGATCATTTAATGGAAACTTTGCCCGCCATTGGGTTGTATTGTTCAAAATACTTCAGGCGTTTCAAACTCTGTAACTCTTAATTAGTGTAGAAAAAAAAAAATAGAATACTATAACACTGTTGTAATTATCCTTCCTGTGATCCGAAACAAATAAATACAGTTTTTTACTTAAATATGATCCAGTTTTCAATTAGAATAATTTTCTACGAGAACAAGGAAGAATAAGAACTGAGTCCAATTCATTTTGAAACGTATATTACATTGGTTTAATCTCTTCATACAATTTGAGTGCGTAACGGTATTTGACTTAGACTTTTTACACGTTTAAAAAGACCTTTTACACCGTTACAATAATATTACATACCAGTTTATCGCCAATATTATTAATCGTTCAACAAATACATTGACACTCTTTCAAACAGACAAAGTTTTTTAAAACATATCTATTTTCATTTGACACACTTATTAAATATGCTAGTTAATAATATTATCATCATAATTATCTATAAATAGTTGAATTATTTGCAGGCACTATGGTGATTTTTTTATATACACTAGTCGCCTTACTTTAACTATCTTCTTTGCAAATTGTAGATATTCTCAATTGATTAATTAGTTACTTGCTTACTAATCGTAAGTTCATGAATTACGAGGCAGTTATTACAATGTATTGAATTCTAAGTTAAACAGACAACACTCATTATGATTGTAGTACTTTAGTCGCACGGAAGACGTTTTAACAATTATCTCTGAATACAGTACAAAAGCAAAATTTACATCAGGGTAAAATTAACTGAATAAAACATCTCTCTTGAGTTTTAATAAACAATTAATGCAGTTAGGTAGTCAAAATCTTAAAAAACAATAATATTGGACTGAAAGAAAGTGAAGAAGATAGAAAAAAGAAAAAAATTATTGTTATTATTAGGATATCTATTTCAAAGATTGTGTTTATCATTCCAGAATAATTTGTTGCTAAACCATGTAGGATTGGTCAAAGGTGTTAATAGAAGAAACCAGGCAATAACTCCGGCGAAAAACAATGATAACAATAAAGTTCGCTTGAGTGTATCCTTGCAGGCAAGGACTTCAGATAGATCTGGGAATCCCATATGATTGCAAAATGCGTGAGCAATAAAAGGCGCGATATAATGTCCTGTAAAATGGAATAAAAGAAAAGAAATATTAGTTAGAAAGATAATATTTCAATCAATTAGTGATTAATACAAGAATGATTTGACTGTTATATTTACCAGTTTTAGCGAAAAGAAACGCTGCATAGGCACCAAACAGTGTAGTATAAAGAAACTGAAAGCCTATAAAATAAATAAAATTAATATTGAAGATAAAAAACAAATTATTAATTGGATCTATTTTTTTTTAATATACTTACTACACAGCATAACAGCATCCTTTAGCTTAGATCCTGATCTAGTCATTTCAATAACGTGATGAAAATGTGCTACCCCAAAGAATAAAGGGCAGATAAATATAGCGGTCGTCGGTTTGTAACATTGGAGAAGAAGTGGCAACATGCAAGCTCTGAATGTCCATTCTTCTGACAGAGGAGCAACTATTTGATTACGCCACCATCCTAAAGATTTGATTCTTCCCAGCCAGTACATCGGTTCTGTAATATTATTATAATTACAAATAATAATGAGAATTTGTAGATTGATTTTTGTCTATCAATTTTTTTTAATCATTTACTCAGTTCAATATTTATTTACCGGCGTACAATCGCCAGAGACCAGTCAATGCCTGGACACTCAAAGGACCCAAAAATAATACCATTGTTAAAAACAATGGTATAATTGCAGCTTGAATTAAACCGACTAATCTTATGCCCAAGAGTTCCCAAATTGTTACCTGAAATGATTGACTCGTTTTACATGAGATATATTATAAAAGTAGAGAAAAATTCAGCGAGTTGTTTAGTTTTTCTATTTTTAACTTACCTTTTCATATAAACTTCCGTTTATACCAAAGTAGAGGAACAATGGAGAGACAAACATCATGATAAAAGCACTGAGGAATCGTTTTTTAATCGTAGTAGCATGCTCCCTTAAATAAAAAGCAAGAATAAAATTAATTTTATTAATGTCTGACGTACAGCAATGTTTGAATGAGCGTAAAATTTCCCGCGCCGATGACGTAACGTGGATTTTAGGAACCGATGATGAGATTTTTGTCCACGGATTAAGAAGAGTGGTTATGTTATGTTTGTCCATCGATAGATAGTGTGTGTTGTACGAACAAGAAGTAAAACTAGTCAGCTCTCTATAGAGTGAAAGTTATATTTTGTTCGTGGTTCGTTGTTAAAGGGCTTGACTAGAGTCGGTTCAAACAATGATTATAGACTGATAGCTATCGTCGTGAGTTTGTTTTACCTATCGAATGGCGAATTCCAGATGTAAAGACTCGCTACGTATACGACGGATAATGTAAAACATGAGAAAATCGGTTGAATACAATAAAAATCTCTATTTTGCTCGGTCTCCATACTGACATTCGTCGGATCACGTGATCTTAGAGAACGAATCCTATTGGTTATAACAGAGCAGTATTCCGTGAGTGAGAAGATGGCCGCCGTGCTCGATGGAAGTGTCGCCATTGTTTAGTGTATAGTTTTTTCCAATTTTATCTTAGCAAGTATCGGTATACCGTCATAATGCCGAGCGCCTCGTTCACGTCATCGCGTAGCTACGTAAGGAGATCCCGAAGGAAAGGGGCAAACAGAATCCCTTTACCCTCGAGAACAACATCGGGTATGTAATAGAGGCAATAGCCGTAAGCTTCGCGGCGAGCTGAGCTAGCTCGCGCTCCTTCTTACCTTAGATCAGGTTCTCGAATTTGGCATTCGCTATCCTCTCATCATTAATCTATTATTATATCTCAAATTTGTCGGGCCGTCTTATCAGACTTTATTTCCACCGGCTTATTCTTGGCTAGAATGAATTACTGCTCAAGATATTCCCACGGTACTATCGGGGGGGATCGTAAAAAAGGAAGAAGAAAAAAGGAGAAAAAAAACCCCGAAAAATGTCGATTATCATCTCCACACCCAACACACCGTCACACTATTTGACGTCTATTATTATTGAATACTCTATACGCCGTTTACACAGTTTTTAGATAAAATTCGTCTGCTTTCTATGGTACGGAATTAGGATCGTGTATAGTGTGATATTTTTAAACGCTAGTCATTTGTTTAAAACACTCCGTATTCGGGGGATTGAAATAGAAGAAATTTGAAAATAAATATATAAAAATAAAACGCTTTTCGATAACCGACATTTTTATTATTGCATGTAATTTGAAACGGCTATATAATTAGTCCCTTATTATTAGCTGATTGAATTAATCACTCCAATTATTACCAGATGTTCAAGAAATTAGACTAGAGAATTCTTTTTTTTTCACCCCAATTTGATATTCAGGCTTAATCAAGACTTTTGCTCCAAATTGTAATAAAAAAAGATTTCCAAAGTTTAATAAATAATCAGCATCTGTGATGCTCTTCTCATTTTCTGATCCAAGAATTTTCATTCTTTTTTCATCAACAATCAGTATTATTTATTTCCTTCCTTCGTACAATTTGCACAAAAGAAATTCAATCCAAACAAAATCTTTATTTTTATATTTTTTTTTATCCCTTACAGTTTCAAATTATTCGTAAAAATAAATTGCTCAATATTCACTAGGTGATCAATCTGTAAAGTACACATTGTGTGAAGAGCTCGTGTATCTGAAAAATAATTTGTTTCGAAATTATTTCACGAAAACGAAATAAAACAAGGAAAAGCATTTCAGAACACCACGGAAAATTTTCTGTCTTCCAAACGTCATCAAACTTGTATTTTAACGACTAAAATATCACCGGGGATAAAATTAGGCTAACTAAATTTGAATTCTAAACTTCGATTATCCATATTTTAGAGATTCCATAGCCACGTTGAAAATTACAATAACTTTCCTTTGAACTTATGCAAATCGAATGCTAAGATTATTCCGAAACCGTTCGAGTATGACTGTAAAAAGGATTAGCTGCGAAAAAACATTTGATTAAAATTAGGCCAAAAGATTGAAACCTTACGGAATTTTTACGACATTTCTACACCCAGGTAATGTCAATAATAGCAATGCCAATGAATTCTAATGAATTTACTCTATTCTCTCAGCAGAACCATGCGAGCTGCCGTGTCCAGCTTCAAATCAGATTCCACCTGGAGGCGGAGGCGGAGGCGTAGGAGGAGGCAGAGGTTCTTCGCCAAGCGTATCGGGAATAGCGGCCCCATCTCCATCTCACTCGCATTCTTCGCCTTATGATCTGAGACGCAAAAGTCCTCCGCACCCAGACCCTGCGCCTGGTACAAGTTCGGCATTGCCACCTCCCGGAGGTAGTAGCATCGCCGCTGCTCTAGGTTCATCGTCTCTACCAGCTAGAAAACGACCGAGAAGAACCTGCTCGCTTTCAACAGATGGTAATCATAAATTTTGAGGATTATTTACTCGCTTAATAAACTCTGAGAATCTTGTCTATTAATTATTTTGTTGGGTTTCCTCATTTTCTTTATATTTTTTCCACTTTTTCTCTCTGCGGTAGGTACAAACACTAACACAGCAGCCCACTACCTCCAATATGAATTACCGGACGAGGTATTGTTGACAATATTCAACTATCTAATGGAGCAGGATTTATGCCGTGTATCTCAAGTGTGTAAGCGTTTTCAAGCAATTGCGAACGACACCGAACTGTGGAAGTCGTTGTATCAACAAGTATACGAGTACGATTTACCGCTGTTTAATCCGGCGCCTTGTAAATTCGAATTTGTATCACCTGACGAATCGGACTATTCCAATCCTTGGAAAGAAAGTTTTCGACAATTATATAGAGGTGTACACGTCAGGCCTGGTTTTCAGGATCTTAAATTCAAGGGAAGAAATCTCCCCTACTTTAACACTGTTCAAGGAGCTTTAGACTTTGTTGAAGAATATAGAAGCAGTAGCGGATCGTCCCCAACTACAAACACAAACACGAGCAATGTTCAGGGTAATTGCTGCGGTAATAATTCACAAGGCGCAGAAGAAACTCCACAACATTTAGTATTTCTACACGCCGGTACATACCGCGGTGAATTTCTTGTAATTGACTGTGACGTAGCTCTGATAGGTGCCGCACCAGGAAACGTTGCAGAGTCTGTTATCTTAGAAAGAGAATCAGAGTCGACTGTGATGTTTGTCGAAGGAGCTAAACGGGCGTACGCCGGTCATCTTACCCTTAAATTTACCCCCGATGTAACCAGCACCGTTCCCCATCATAAACATTACTGTTTAGAGGTCGGCGAGAACTGTAGCCCTACTGTAGATCATTGCATAATCAGGAGTTCAAGCGTCGGTAAGTTGTCTAAGTCCGAAAAGAAGATCTTCAAATGTATTAATTTTCATTCGTTTAATATTTACAGTTGGAGCCGCAGTCTGCGTTTCTGGCGTTGGCGCTAATCCAGTAGTTAAAAACTGTGACATATCTGACTGTGAAAACGTCGGTTTATATGTAACGGATTACGCGCAAGGTACCTATGAGGATAATGAAATATCGCGTAATGCTCTGGCTGGAATTTGGGTGAAGAATTATGCGAATCCAATAATGCGACGAAATCATATTCACCACGGTAGAGATGTTGGAATATTCACGTTTGATAATGGCTTAGGATATTTCGAAGCGAATGACATACACAACAATAGAATTGCTGGTTTTGAAGTAAAAGCAGGGGCCAATCCTACCGTAGTACACTGTGAGATACACCATGGACAAACCGGCGGTATATACGTGCACGAAAACGGGCTAGGTCAATTCATAGACAACAAAATACACTCAAATAACTTCGCCGGTGTTTGGATAACTTCTAATTCAAATCCGACAATTCGTAGAAACGAAATATACAACGGACATCAAGGCGGGGTTTATATATTTGGTGAAGGACGAGGCCTCATAGAACACAATAATATATATGGCAATGCTTTAGCCGGTATACAAATAAGGACAAATTCTGACCCAATTGTTAGACACAATAAAATACACCACGGTCAACACGGAGGTATATACGTACACGAGAAGGGGCAGGGATTGATAGAGGAAAACGAAGTATACGCAAACACTTTGGCTGGGGTTTGGATAACTACAGGATCCACTCCAGTTTTGAGACGGAATCGTATTCACAGCGGAAAACAGGTCGGAGTTTACTTCTACGATAATGGCCATGGAAAGTTAGAGGACAATGATATATTCAATCATCTTTATTCCGGCGTGCAGATAAGGTATTGTTTCTTAACCCGGACTCCAAGTTTTTACCCCGGTGAATATTAATGAGATTTATTGGTTGCAGAACTGGAAGCAACCCTGTTATCAAAGGAAATAAAATATGGGGTGGCCAGAACGGCGGAGTTCTTGTCTACAACAGCGGGTTAGGCCTCCTGGAACAGAATGAAATATTTGATAACGCTATGGCGGGCGTTTGGATTAAAACTGATAGTAATCCGACGTTGAAAAGGAACAAAATTTTTGACGGAAGAGACGGGGGGATTTGTATATTCAATGGAGGAAAAGGTCCGTGCGATTTTTTCAATTATTTTTACTACTTCGTATTAAAAATGCACAAGGTCTTCATTTAATAACACTTTAAAAACTAGGCGTCCTCGAGGAGAATGATATATTCAGAAACGCACAGGCTGGGGTGCTCATCTCTACTCAATCACATCCAGTTCTTAGGAGAAATCGCATATTTGATGGACTAGCTGCTGGAGTTGAAATAACAAACAATGCTACAGCTACTTTGGAGTTCAATCAGATATTCAACAACCGGTTTGGGGGACTTTGCTTAGCCAGTGGAGTCCAGCCCACAACAAGAGGTAACTTATCCTCCCTTTTTTGAATATTATATTGTGTTGTTGTAATTTTAAAACACATTTTACGATTTGCAGGTAACAAAATATTCAACAATCAAGACGCGGTGGAAAAGGCTGTAGGAAATGGACAATGTCTTTACAAGATATCATCTTACACATCATTCCCAATGCATGATTTTTACCGTTGTCAAACGTGCAATACAACAGACAGAAATGCGATCTGTGTTAACTGTATAAAAACATGTCATGCTGGCCACGACGTTGAATTTATTCGACACGATCGGTGAGTGAAATGAAATTATCAAGTTTATATAGTAAAATTAATTATTTATTGATACTATAACATATCTACGTATTGTACTGTACATTTCTCAACTCTTCTATTCCCTCAGATTCTTCTGCGACTGTGGGGCTGGAACCTTAAGTCATCCCTGCCAATTGCAGGGTGAACCGACGCAGGATACCGACACTCTTTACGACAGTGCTGCACCGATGGAATCGCACACGCTCATGGTCAACTAGAATTAACTAAGCTAAATGAAAAGAAAAGAAGCGGCTACAAATCCGTAAGTTTAGATACGTTTAAAAGGAACAAATAATAAATAAATGAAAATTAATAAGATTTACAAAATAAAGAAAACGGGCTGGTTATAATCTGTGGCTGAGTTCTTTATTATCGTTATTGTACAAAATTTCATTCTATTAACAAAGTCCTCTGTTTATCGAATAACCGATTTATACCTAATTCAATATGCGCGTGATATAAAGACTGCAAAAAAAAAAATTCACTTTGTACAGTTTATCTTCTTTCTTTCTATCTTATTTTCATCTTACATTTGATTATTTCCATCGCCATAAAGTTGTAAACTTGTTTTTTATATTATTTTTATTATTTCTATTATTATTATTATTATTATCATCATCATCATCATTATCATTATTATTATTATTATTATTATCAATATTATTATTATCATCATTATTATTATCATTATCATTTACAAGAGCTTGTATCTTATTGATATTGGCTTTGTTAAACTCTGTGATAAAATGTAGCGTCGTATTATTTCAACAAAAATTTAAGTCGAACTTTTTTATTAGGATGTAATTACTTTATTATACATTTTTATTAAACAGTGACAAGAGAATGTAGAATTGAAATGTGCTTTGAATATTTTTTTTTTTTTTTTAGTTTTAAATCAAATGACTTGGAACCAAATTACTCAAAAAATAACATCATCCGTTATTTCTCCATTCATGTTATTGAGTTGTAATAACTCTATATATATTAAAATCAAAAAAATGACACGCTTTTAGTTGCAAGAATACGCCGCTACAAATATCCCTGTTTTTTTTTTTGTTTCTTTTTGTCTTCTTTTTCCGATCATTTATTACGCATTACAATGATATAAAGAACTCTACTTCAGCCAGTTTTATATCCATAATTAAACAATTACACAATGAGAAATGTGTGAGTTAAAAACAAAAAAAAAGAGCTAAAAAAAAAAACCGAACCGAAACACAAGGCAGCCTAAGGTAGCTAATCCTAACTAATACACAAATAAATGAGAAAAAAAAACCAAACAAACAGACAAACAAACTCATAAAACTGATGAAACATAATAAATGTATCATACGCAAGCACCTTTTATTAGTAAATGTAATCTATATTAATTTTAAAAGGAAAATGAGAGTGAGATGACGTTTGTATACTGTGAAAGAATATGGATTTGACAGTAAATGCCATTTGGTTTAATGGACATTACCAATTGGTTTATATTGCTGGTATTGTATTTTTCGTAAACTGTGTTTGAGTTTAAACTTGATTGAAAAAAGAAAAATTAACAGAACAAAAGGAAATTGCTAAATAGTGCGAAAAAAAAAAAATGAAAATTCCACAACATGTTAAACTGACTGTGTATATACTATAGGGGCAAGTGTCTTGCTTATCGATAAATTGAAGACAATTACCTATTCATTTATCCGTGACGAACTTATTTTGCGGATAAATAATAAGATAGTTTTATTGTTTCTCGTTCAGCTGGAGACCAGATATTAATATTAAACAAGGTCTGAAAAAAGGCTCTTAAAGATTCCGTATCTAAGTACGGAACGGTTGCGCAGTGTTTTTTTGTTTCTTTTATTTTATTGTTCTTTTTGCCTTTTTTTTATAAACATTGTGTTCTATAAATTTTTCTACAAATGCAATCGAATCATAATCGTGCATGAAAAGTGTAAGAAAAATGAGATAAATAAGGTGAGTAAGATATATAAGATAAATGAATGGATAAACAAATAAATAAATATGTGAATGAAACGAGGCGTGTGAGTAAAAGTTTTTCGTGAAATTATGCTACGTACATACAATGCCCAAAGATATGTAGTGGCAAATGTAAGAGACAAAACGTGACATGAAAAATAATTAAAAAACCAAACAGATAATTAAGACTTTCTCTGATGAGATGAAAATGAAAAGAAAACATGAATAAATGAATAAATGAATGAATAAATAATATAGAGTATATGTATATCTACAAAGAAAAGAAAAGAAAAAAAATTAATAATAGTAAGATACTAAAAGAAAAAAACAAGAAAAAAAAACAAAGCGTAAGATTATACATTTGATTAATAATCACTTGTGTTAATAAGATTGATTAAAGCAGCTAAAAAGGCAAAGTGCATAATAGGAAAATAAGGTTAAAAAGTATTTAAACTATTTAGTGATATGGGAAAAAAAACAGAAACTAACAAACAACAACAACAGCAAACAAAATATAAATAAATAAATATTGGTGTGCATGTACCAGTGAAAAACAGCAATTTATCAAATAATAGACTGTCCTAGGAACAGTGAATCTCGACTTTTTCAAAGTAATCCAATTTTTTTTTTAAATCTATTATTACTATTATTATTATTATTATGTTAACGGTAATGCTTATTCGTAACTATGTCAAGAGAAGGTACCCTGTTATACGAACAAGCGCCTATTAGCCATAATCCCCCGTCCCCTGCCCCCTACCACTCCCATCTGTGACCCTAACTGCGACTCCGCATACAATATATGAATAAGATATATGCATTAAGTAGATAATAATAAAAGAAAAGAAAATAGAAAGGCAGAAAAAAAAGATGATGAAGATTGAGAAGAATAATAATAAAATATAAATAAAAATATGAATTAACGTGGAATTTTGTTTTTGAATAATCAAATTTTTGCGATGTATTAATTACTGTATGTAGTAGAACTTTTGTATTCCACTTTATATGTAAAGTGGTACGTGTAGAAGCTGCTTTTGGCATTATTGTCATATACCTATTTATGAATTTGAAATTTCCGTAGTTTTTTTTTTTTTTTTTTTAAATCCAATTTTAATATTCAAAGGTGTGATAAGTGTGGCGAGTAATCTTTTATTCATTGACTTCTTTGTAACATGATTATATTCTATACAAAAAAATTAAATAAAATAAAAAACAAATGCTAAAGGCAACTTTTACGTAAAATTAATATTAGACGATTATGATAAAGAAAAAAAGAAAGAAAGGAAGAAAGAAAAATAGAAAGAAAGAAAGAAAGAAAGAAGAAAAAAAAAAAGAAATAATAATCCTGAAAAATATTATGTCCGTGAGTGATGAATGCTGTATGTTGCTGGTATGTTGTTTCGTTTTAACATT
Organism: Tenthredo amoena; assembly: GCA_963966615.1. NCBI lineage: Eukaryota > Metazoa > Arthropoda > Insecta > Hymenoptera > Tenthredinidae > Tenthredo > Tenthredo amoena. The sequence goes on along the minus strand of OZ016492.1, from coordinate 1,315,650 downwards.
ATAAGGTAAATTTGTTTAAAGCTTGGAGTAAGGAAACTATAAGTTTTCGCGTTGTTTTCATTTTGACGTGATGTCATCACTGTATTAGTTAATGCCTGATCAGTCTGTCTGTCAACATTTACATAGTAAAATTATTTTTTATCATTATCTTCTTATATTTCGCATTATACATTGACTTAGTTATTATTGTTATTATTATTATTATTATTATTATTATTATTATTATTATTATTGGTTAATTGATTAATCGATTGAATAATTAATTTATTTGTTGAATATAAATAATCGTTGAATTTATTCTACATGATTATATACGCTATCAAATATCGTAACACACGTAGGCGTTGTTTTTCATGGCAGAAAAAAAACTGGTTGGTTTCCTCTTTTGAACTTTTAGTTACCTGTACTCCATAGCTTCAAGCGTGATAACTGATAAGTGATAATAATTATCATTAACATTGTTTTGTGCCGCAGCCATATAGCCATATTTAGCCACCACCCGTAGAAAACTATATGCTCTATAGTATCTATGGGGTCATTGTCTCGATAATATATTTCTTCAATTCAACTTCCCAGAATATCTTGAAAATTTAGCTATCTAGCTACTATAATAGCATCAAAAGTCTAATGTTATTGTTATAGTCTGGCCCATAAATTCGCACAAATAGTAAACTTCCATTATCATATTCTTACTATTATTATTATTATTATTATCATCATTATTATCATTATTATTATTATTATTATTATTATTATTATTATTATTATTATTATTATTGTTGACTGCAGCACGATTCTAATGTTTTTGTTTTTATTTGTTGGATGTGTATTAGGGTAAGGTTTAGTCAACAATGTAGAAACGTTGCATTTTCAATACCACAATATTATACCGCCTGGCATTAACAAAGAAAAAAACGAATAACACTTTTTCTACACTTAAAGAACGAGCGAACAAAGGCATACATAAATACATACATACATACATACATACATACATACATTGACGCATGTGTATAAGTTTGGCTATCATTGGAAACACGTTGTTTTAGTAATGTTGTGATTCGTATGAAACCTGAGAAGAAGAAAGAGAAAAAAAAAAAAAGAAAACATTTGTATAAATCTGTGATCATCTGAATTTTTTCATCGTTCGAGTATAAACTTCTTAACATAATATACATACCTATATATATGTATATATTAATTCATTCATTAATATTAAAATATTTAAAGAAAATAAAAATAAAAATAAAGAGTAATACGAAACTATGGCAGAATGAAAAATCCATTCAACTTTTCCGATACATATAGGTATTATATGTATATATATATATATACATAGGTATGCTATACAGGGTGAATTCCTAACATCCGTTCACCAAGGCTCGTGTTGAGGTGGCCGAGAGCCGAATTCGGCAATTGTTTTAGTGGTTACAGAGTCCTTGATTGGCTGTCTAATAGCAAACAATTGCCGATTTCGACTTTCGGCCATCTCAACACGACTCTTAGCGAACGGGCGTTAGGAATTCACCCTGTATATCACATGCCAAATTATAGAGAGGACTTTATTTGTTGAGCGAGTTTACACCCCTCGTCTAACAAAAATATTTTATATTACCAATTATTATTTTTCTTCTTTTTCTTTTTTTTTCCCCCCCTTGTTATGCCCCCCTATTATTATTAATATTACTCCATTTGTAATAATATTCAACTATTGTTCTGTTCAATCACATAATAATTGTACATTCACTAATATTGTTTCTCATTTATTATTATAAATGATCTATTATTGATGTTCTTACTTTTTCTTCTAAACGGTTTTTTCTTTATATGTCAGATTATGAAAAAAAAAAGAACTAAAATTCAAATTCTTTCGCACTGATCCATTCCATAAAATAAAACATACATATACATACATACATACACACACAAACTCCGTACTGATGCGCTATACATAATATATTGTTTTGATAGCAAAATACTTGCCATTATTATTGTTAGTTGCCATATATGATTTTTTTTCTTGAATTTTTTTTTTTTTCCTTTCTTGCACAATAGATAATAGACAGACTAATTAATACACAATGCGCAATGCGAGCATACATGGAAAAGTTGATACCACTACGTATTCTGTACATAATAATCCACCCATTATATAATTATATATATACACTGATTATACATATTATTATTATACATATTATTATTATTATTATTATTATTATTATTATTATTATTATTATTATAGTAAATATATTATTAGAATTTATTATTTTATTTTTATTTTATTTTAATTTCTTTTTGCCTGTATTCACAATTCATATACCCTTAGTTTTCACCATGACATCTTTATTGTATAATATCATACGAATATTCAAAGTTCCATAGTTTTTATTGATTCCGGACCCCAACGCACCTACCTATACCTACCTAACTCTACTACTACATACTACTAATACTATTACTACTAATACTACTCTACAAAATTAATTATTAATAAATACTATTACTACCTATAATACGCTTCCTGTGCAGAAAAAAAAGAATTACATTCGATAACGCGAGCATCAGAAAAAAAAACATCGCTGGAAATTCTTATGAGAAATTACACTCTTTGCCGTACCTACCGAATACAGAAACAAAAAATAATTAAACAAATGATTAAAATTCCAACAACTTTTTATTGAAAAGTCAACAAATCGAAATATAAATTATAATGATTATATTGTATAGACATTAGGAATAATAGCCGATACATGTTTACATTGTATATTACGATCTGATTCACCAGATGCGTATGAATATGAAATTTCATTGATTATATCAAACGTTGTATCGGAAACAGTAACACTATCGCGTTATAGTTTTTGACACATTCTTAATGGTGTATTGTTTCAGTTATTCTTTTCTATCTGATATATGCTTTCGAATACTACACTCCTCTTCATAGAAAAAAATTTTTCTACAGCTAAACAATATTCAAGAATTTTGGATCGGTTTCCTAATCCTTGAAATTTACCGATTAGAAGAGAAGAAATTTATTCGATTTTATTATTCGAATGATTTTATATTAATCGATTTTATTACAAATTTTTTCTATTCTTTAATAATGTGTCAATTACTGTACTCATTGATCATATAAATATAAATACAAGCCTCGTATCGTACTGCCGAATGGCATTTGTAACTAATCGCTAAGATAATATTATCCTAATCGTTGAATGAATAAAAGTAAAGTAATGTATAAAAAGATCCGATTCAAAACCGATTGGTTGTATATTAACTGGATTTCTTTTTCTTCATATTGACGTTGCACTAGTCTCTAGTACAAGTGCAAAAACCCAATTTTATATATTATAAACTATAGCTGTAAATTTAGCTCGTGAATTAAATTAAATTATTTCAAATTCTCTGGTCGAAAGTAGACAGAGATTCGCTATATTCATAGTGTGTACTGTAACATACTAAAAGTTATGGCTTGAATTGTAAATAGATTATCTTAATTTAATCAACTATTATATCGCTACTAATAGCCTTCTTGGGCTAATTGGAGAATAAAAGTATTGGTAAAAATTGAAGAATTAATGAGAATAGGAAACAAAGCCGAATCACTGGTTAATATTTAATATTTTTATTCATTAGAATACATCTTTACAGGGCATCAGGAACAGAGCGATGTATTATGTGCTTTTTTATGATTTCAAGGCAAACTTAGATTAGAATAAATACATACAATAATACAAGCTAATAGTATGAATGTTTTTTCACAATCATATTGATCACACGATTGCGATCAATAATTATAATGTGTATATTTCATCGTGACCATGTAACTCGCATATGATTTCAGTATACGTAATTACTTTTCTTTTGATATGCAGTTCTAATTCAGAACTCTAATACCTGCTGATATTCTTTCATGTATAATAGTCTCATTAGTTTTATTAATTTGTTTACATCTACAGGAATTGACGATAATTAAATACTGGAATTATTACTCGAAGTAATAAATGATAAGAACGTAATTTACCCTGACTAAACTTCCGTATTATAGATCTGTTAGCAGACTTAAAAATTATTTCACAAAAGTAATAAAAACAAAGTTATCGCTACTTATTATCAAAACAATAATCTGATTACAGACTGCAGTTTCTAATACTGTGATCAATAAGTGAATATACGTTATTGATTTGAAATATTGTGAAAGGGAAAGAGAATCTTAGAGCTGCATGCTGTTTAACGATAAACTATGCATTCAAAGCACAGTTCAGTTTTGAGAAATTGATTATCAAGTAGGCGGTAATTTTTCAGAGAAACTATGTGACGAGATAAAACATTACAAAGCATTTCTATGAGCGAATTATTGGCAGGAAAGCAATGTATGTGGGGTAGATAATCAACCGATTAGGATGTTCTTGTTGATAATTGAAGATACATTTGAGAAATAATCATAATACCATATTCTAACATTCTATGTCATGTATACATTATTTATTTATTATCTACAAAAGGTACAGAGCTGTAGTATGCAGAATGAAAGGCATAACATGAATTTTTATTTTTTCATTTTCATTTCTCACGCTCCTAGGCCGTTTTGAAGATATGCCTATTCAAATATTCCGCATTTTAATTATACACATCTCTTATAACCTATGACTGTAACGTCAAATTTGACAGCTGCTGTCTTGTCACAAGGAATGCCGAATGTGGACCGAGGAATAGCGGACCACTGACGCACATCTGTGTGATTTGTGTAGTTCATGCCGTAACACAACCATTAGCTGACCTAACCTATCAGATAAACGTCAAAAATATCATCACATAGAATTTATAATTGTATTCTCCAGCTCGAAATTGCCTTAGGAATACATATACGTCCAGTGAATAAATGGTGAGTAGCTTAGTAAATAAATCTTCATTAGTATTGCGATTAATTGAAGAACACCACGACGGAGGGAGGGTATTTTCGTATGGATTTTATCGATGTCTTGTAAATTTCCGTGATCAAGTTAGTACGTAAAAATCAATTATCACCCGATTCATATATTTAGAACGTAACAAGTGCAGTGAAAAAAATTCGCCAACTATCTGAGGATGAAAAAATCCACATTAAAGAAGCTTTCGATTTATTGGATACTGATAAGGACGGGTTTCTAGATTACCACGAAATGAAGGCCGCCGCTCGAGCCTTAGGTCTAGAAGCTAAAAAGTCACAGATTTTATCAATTATGCGAACTTACGATCCACCACACGGAAATAAAATCGGCTACGATGATTTTTACTATATAAGTACGTCAACATCACATACGTGAATCTCAAGAATAGTTTATTTACAAAAAATTTATTACATTGCATAAGTCAAAAAAAAAATCGACTAATTGCTGTTTAATCTTATTATCGACTAGTGAAATCATTTCTTTGATATTCACCTTATATTTAACTTATCAAAGAAGTCCTGTTCTCATGCTGATATAAAATTTTATATATATCTACTTAGTATCAGATAAAATTGCCAAGAGAAATCCATTGGACGAATTGAAGTACGCGTTTAAGCTCTTCACAGCTGATTCAAATGATTCGAATAAAATAAGTTTGAAAAATTTGCAACAAGTTAATCAGAGAACAGGAAGCGGATTAACAGATGAAGAAATGCAGTCTATGATCGAAGAGTTTGACACCGATCTTGATGGCTCTAGTAAATTATAGTAACAAAATAATAACTAATATATGAATATTCATGTGATGTATAGAATAGGTGAACTATAATTATTCCATTTTCTCTATGATTTCAGTTGATGAAGCTGAATTTATCGAGATAATGACACAGTCAGAGATTTAGATTTTTTGTAGAATTCATTGTTGGATATTCTTATATCTTGTTGGTTTATAATTTCTTTGAAAACAAAAAAAAAAATGAATTCGAGTACTGATTGGGAGGCGGAGCATCGGCGAACACTGTTAGCCAGTCGAGCTACTCTGGAACGTTCGGCATCATCAGTCGTAAGATCACAACAGGTTGCAGCAGAGACTGAACAAGTTGGAACAGAAGTAGTTGCAGAATTGGGAACGCAGCGAGAAACCTTGTTAAGAGCTAAAAGACGTTTGTCTGAAACAGATCAAGAGCTGACTAAAACACAAAAAATTCTACGAACTATGACGAGAAGAGTTCTGACAAATAAATTTATATTAATTTTAATCATCATACTTGAAGTAGGAATTCTTGCCGCTACTGTTTATCTAAAGTTCTTCAAATAGTGAATTATCCATTAATTTTTGCTTAAATAAATCTTTAAAGTATCTTTGCTATAAATAAAATTTCATTTTTGTAAATAAAACTAAAGCTTTATCTATATGTATGTAGCACTTGCCAGGGTTATCAAAATAACAGTTAATAATAATTGGAGTAATTTTTATTCCACTAACGTACCCATCAAGTATAAAACAAATATGTTTAAGCTATTTCTAGTAAATAGTATTGATTAAGAGGGTGAATATCAATATTTGAATAAAAAACGCTAAGCTCGCAGTAAACCATAACTATATTATTCACATCGTTCATGAGACAGAAATTATGTACATACACATAGTCTTAAATAATGTAAAATATAATTAATTGTTATTATAGAAAGCGAATATTCTTTTGAACACTTCGGGATTATAGTTCTTAACAGTTGGTATACCGTTTTCATATTCTGCTTTATCGAAAAGCTTTATTCTCGGACTAGACCACCATATGTTCTTTTCTCCATCAGACCCATTTAGGTCTAAAGTGTTCAATTGAAGAACTGAAAAGTGGAACATTTTTCCATCGGATTGTATGCACTGTACAGTAACGGGTTCGGGCAAGCTTAAAGCTTCATTTCCAAAACGCTGCCTCGCACATGCACCAGCTACTGCGAATGCCTTGAGTAAAGAACGGCTCAGAATTTGAGTTTCGGTAACAGGAGTTTCAAAGATGTTCCTTACTTCTTTTGGATTAAAGTGCACAAAAATTGTGTGCGCGTTCATCCATTGAGATTTGACGTCTATTGCTGTGAGAATAAATAAGAATATATTCAACAACGGAAAATCTTGTTACCAATATTAAATATCACATACAATTACTTACGATACACGTCTCTGAGGGTGTAGATGTTTTCCTTGGCTAGACTGATCGTCGAATCAAGAGGGTAAATATCAGGCAATGAAATATCGTTTCCAGCGTTTTTATTTGCTATCGGTTTCAAGGGAGATGTAGAAGTCATTAAAATATCAGCTTTTAGAATAAACTGTAACAGTTCTGCGTTCTTTTCTGTAAAGTATTTTCTTTGATTAGTCCATCTTTTTCCTTTAAATAATATTATCTCTTCTTTGATGGATAGAAATAGTACCTACCGATCGGGAGACTAACTGCACCATTGTGAATTAAATTTCTTTCGAATGCAATTTGAGGACCGCTCAAAGATTCGCATAGCTGGAGTAGCTTGTGCGATAAATTCTGGCTGTAAGGAAAAAGAAACAAGAATTTTTAATACTGGTTTTATATAAGCAAAGTTCATATATTCATTCATTCTATACTCACCTTTTTCTCAAATCGGTAAGACCAAATTGTCGAGGAAAAACAAAGGCTGGTCTTGCAGGATCCTTTATTTTACGTAATCGTTCCTGATGCGCATCATATATACAAGAATTGTGCACTACCCTAAATTCATAAGTTTGCAACCGTTAATTTTCTAAATCTTAATAAAATCATTGATTTTTGTTGTGGATCTAAATCAAATGAAAAAATTGCTCAGTTGTAAAATAAAGATTAACCAGAATCAAAAGAGTTTAGAACGTTTTTGAATGAATTATACCATCCTACCTCAAGATCAAATTCTCTACTCGATCTCCGTGATCTGTTATTAAATCATTAACAGCCTCTGGTAATCCATCGACAATTTCAACTGTTTTTGTCAATATTTTCGCCTGTTTTTCGCCTTCTACTAGGACATTCTTATCCCGGTAGCTTAAACATACTCTATCTTTCCAGTCCGGATGAGTGTTGTCACGTTTAGGTTTAGCCGGGACCAAAGAATCTACTTTAAAACTGAAATAAAAATGTGAGATATTTGTTATTAGAATAAATACGTGACAAATATTTATCCCTCAGCTTTAGAAAATGTTTTACCCCTCTATTTGCCGCGGTTGAATAAACAAATCCTTCGGGTCAATGATTTCAATGTTTTTAGATCTCAAGGCCTTTTCAGTCCCAGTTTCCATCACCTTACGTTTATGCCCAACATGCCAGTGCGCTTGAAACATACGACCTATATGCTGCCGTGATAAACTCTGCGTAAATCTCATTTTTAAATCGGAAAATTGTTCCGGCTAATTTATAGGTTATAATATATAGGTTAGAATCTATTTGTTGATCGAAAAGATAAAGAACAATAATACCGCGGGTGTGAAATTTGTAGTTTGATATAAAATTTTCATAAAATTTGTTAACTTGTGTCCAAACAATTTATATAAAGTTCAATACTGTAAAATTTATTAATTACATGTATTGAAATGATTAGAGGAGTTGGGTTTTTAGATAGTCTAGGGAATATAGTAGCTATCCTGGGGCCAAGTGTTTGTCAAGTTGTTGCAACTGTTGTTCTGAAGTTGGCATCAAAATATGAGACAGAAGAGCACAGAAGGCAGTGGAATGCGGATACGCCGCGAAAGTGAACGGCACAATGAATACGAAAACAAGCTTGAAACGTGTGTATAATTATTACAACGGAACTGAGCGTAAGTAGTACATTAAATTGAAATTGAATGGGTGACTTTAAATTTTTATATGGGGCTAAAAAAGGTTGAAATAAACAATAATCCATAACGAAAACAAGCTTCAAAAACCGTCTGCTGCGCGTCCTCATGGCGTCTGCTAGTTTGACGCCGCGTTAGCCCCAACCTTAATATTTACTACCTAATTCTAGTCTCATAACAAAAATATCTGGACGAAATCACGTCCCAATGATGAATAGTAAAAGTTAAAACGTATATTAGTGATAGAAAAGATGTTCTCGTAGTTAGATATAGCCGTAGATCGAGGGCGTTGTCAAATCCTGACGGTTCCCGATTGTCATTTGACAAGTAAATTCGTTGTCGTGACGTCACTAGATATCACTGCCCTTACTCGTATACTGTCACGCTGTCGACAAGATAAATTTTGACGTTTCTCACCGTACCCATAACTACATGTTACATTATGTTGCAATATATTATTATTTTCACACGATATAGACCTTATTATACTTGCCCATTCGGTAAATATCATCAAATCATATCAATAAATCATATTCTTTGCTTGTATACCGTTACATCTTCAGAAAGCGGGCAAATGGTGCGAAAATGCCACACAAGCAACAAGTGGAATCTTTATCGAACTTCTACTCAAGAATATTCAATTACAGGCAAAATACTAGCGCAATGTATTTTTATTATAGTAATAAAAATTTCCTCAATAAATAAGAAATCAAGCTACACAAGCAGAATTACAAACTATATCAAATATTCGTAGATAATGATGGTGATTATGATAATGAACCTTCTCCCAAAGGGGTGGGGAAGACATCTCTCTATAAATAACCTCTCTTGTTTTTATTCTTATTATTATTTTTCTTTTCTTCTTCCATAGGTGAAAACATATCGAAAATGATGTCAAGATTTTTCATTTCAAAGGTCATTGACCTACCAATCAAAATCAATTATCATTATATTTGAGAGAATTTTTTTTTTCTACGTGTAATAAAAAAAGTAGTCAATATATGTATATTTTGATGTTAAACAGATGGCGTGGGGAGAGACAGCCCTGGCGCTCTGCTCGACATGCTGGCAGAAGTAGCATCTCAGACATTACATTCAGAGAAAAAATGGACAGAATCATCGAGCGCAGTAGCATTGAAGTCTCAGTCTAAGTCGGCAGATTCACTAAAAAGAAAATGCAGTCAAGAGCCCTCGTTTACATCGTCGCAGCTGTTATCCATGCCTGCTACTCAGCTGGTAAAACAGTTCTCTGTATTCACTAGCGACGAATTAAAAAGGCAGTATTCATATACCTGCGCTTTGGTACCTGGATGCGGTCAGAGATATACGAGCTTTGCTAGCGAAGGTAGAGCGAGAATGTCGATTAAAGCGCATTTGGCTGATCATCTTGATTATCTTAAGAGAGATAAAGAGGCCTGTGAGTTTATTGGGTGAAAATTATTTTATTTACGTAATGGAATAATAATGAGGATGATATATTGAGAATTATTGTTTTTTTTAGATTCAACCTTTACCGCTGTAGCTGTGAAGCATAGAAATCCAAAGACTAATCCAGGGAATAAGAAACCGCGGGTTAATCAGCAGAAAAAGCCAGTAGTTGAGGCCTTGAATAAAGAGAATAAAGATACAAAGTCTGGAAAGTCAACAAATTATTTACGAAAAATACTTTCAAATGAGATGAGCTTTACCGAGTTTGAAAAGCAGAAGAATTTGGCCAAGATCAGCAAGCCTAACGAGCAACAAGTTATTGAGATAAAAAAGGAACCTGACCATCAGACTCAGTTTCAAATACTCGGAGATCATAGTTACTACGGACAAGCTAAAGCCGACAATAAAGAGGATAAAATGAACCCTGAATTGGGGGAAATAATGGTCGATGAAGCGATGGGTGAAAATGTAATTTTCTAATTTATTTGATTATGGAAAATTGAATTCGAGTTGAAAAATTTCTTCATTTTAGTTGATTTTGCGTTGTAAATATTCTTATGTATAAAATTTTAGGGCTTGATTTATTTTTTTTCTTCTTCACAATACGATGACTGAATTTTTAAAATAATTCAAAAGTAGCTTGTTTATTAATTTGATACACAAAATGTATCGTTTTAATACGTGGCCTACTACTAGTTACAGTTCCTTTTATTATGTAACTGAAAGGTGTTTATTTTTAGATTATGCTAATGGTGGTTGAAAGTGACGGAGTCCACATGAAAGAGCTCCCTTACATAGCTCAAGATATTTCTGTACGTGAAGACGATCAGGATGAAAATGAAACAATTTATATACCAGGTGTGCTAGAAATTAGATACATTTTAATCTAACTATAAATAATATCGTTTTATCATTTAAATAAACTATTTTTAGATCGACGCTAATTCCAGTCTTATTTTCGATTCATAATGAATCTAGAAATACACAAGTTTTATGATTTATTCAGACTATCCCAGCCATTACACCTTATGTCTCATTAGTTATTATAAGAAACGCTAAAAAAATCATTGCGGTCTCGGATATTATTTGGATAATATTGACCAGCATTCTCTTCATTCCTAAATAAAGCCTGAATCACTTCCGCCATGCAACATAAAACGTGAAAATATTATTTTAGCTAATACAAGTCGGATATAATTCGGTTATTTTTCACATTATATCAAATTTCAACCCAGTCAGGAGCTTGTTATGTTTGATTACCCATTTATTAATGTTGATTATCAATCCAATTCGCATTCTTACGTTGTTATTTTGTTCTGGGATTGTCTAAAGTTTTTACCAATGTTTTCAGAGTCTGTAAGTTGGTCCGAAGAAGTCTACGCAAAAAATATGGAGATTCCTACACCAGCTAAGCCTAAGGGAAAAGCCAAGTTCATAGGAACTAGTAAAGAAGAGAGAGAAATGGCCTTGGCACTAATGGAACGTATTAAAAGAAAGGGAAATCCTGCAGGAGCAAATCTACAGTGTCGTATTTGTGATCCACCGCGTAGTTTCACAGCCCCCACCACTCTAGTATCTCATTATCGAAGTCATGCTGGTATCAAACCCTACGAATGTCGTATATGCAGGGCTGTATTCACTCGGAGACACAGCTTGAAGTATCACATGCTTATTCATCAGAATCAAACTCGTTTCACATGCGCAGATTGTGATAAAAAGTTCAGGCATCCTTCCCACTTCAGAGAACACAGGCGACGACATACAGGAGAAGCACCATTCGGCTGTGAGGACTGTGGACAAAGGTATAGAAATGTTTTTTAAATGAGAAATTGGGCTTAGATAATAAGGAATGGCGTGTTTCAGTAACAAATTTAATCTTTTTTATTGCTGAATAGATTTAAGACACGAAATACGTACAAACGACATTTGAAGACACGCCATGGGAAAGTTTTGACAACAACTGGTGAATTATTGCACCTTTCCGAAGAGGATTTTCAAAAAGTTCGTACAAATCCTAAGCGGAGAGCTGAGACTAATTATTCTGAGAGTATGATTGACGAGGATATCACAGCGCCTGAGGTCATCATACAGCTTCAAAACAGGGATGAAGGTGAAGATAATCAAATCAAGGAAGAAATAGAAGATAATTATCAAGACTTAATTAAAGAGAATGAAACTAACAGTGCAAATGAATTGTGGGATAACGAGAACGAGGTAGCAGAAGAGGAAAATGAGCTAAAGGAAGAAGATCGTTATAGAGATTATGAATATTTTCAAGAATCTGAAGTAAACAAGACTGATTATACCAAGACTGATATAACTGTAAATAATTGCGAGTTTGAAAATGTTGATAATGTTGTAAGCGAGCTGCGATGCAACGAAGATCAAGATGAAGATGATGAAATGGTGGACAACGATTGTATTAGCATTGGTATTAGGGAGGATAACAGCATTGGAGATATGCAATTACTAGATAGTGAAGAAGCTACCTTTGACGAAGGCCTGGATCCTCAAGAAGAAATCTTATATGATGAAAACTTAGGTGAGAAGAGTTCAAACTTTATTGAATACGTTGAAGGAATTGACGTGACTGAATGCCCAGGAGATGTCATAGCTTATGACGATAGTGTGGGAGCTTTACAAGAAGAAGAAGCGAGTTACAGGGCTGAAGATGCAGAGAAAGTAACAACGGGTGATTATTTTGATAATAATCTAAGTGCGGACAATGACCTTGAATACACGGAAGAACAGCTTAATATGGAGCAATACGTGGAGATGAATATTGTCCAAGATTGTGAAGTCCAAGAATTTATGAACTCCAAAAAGGGTGAGGAAAGCGTAGTTCAACAAGATGCAGTCCTGCTTGTTGGTGAAGCAGACACAGAATCCGTGGAAAAGAGGAATGAAAATCGATATTCGCTAGATGGAACGCAAGTTGTTTTAGAAGAAGATACACCGGAAACTGAATACCAGAATCAATTCCTTCTTCGAGAAGGATCTCAGGCGATTAATACGAACGAGCAAATTTCACGAGCCAATGTGGCAGTGGAACATATAGTCCAATATCCGATGACAAATTACGAAGCTGAAGCGGAAAATCAAGCATTGCATGGCACGCCTCGTATTTACTTGCAGAGAAATCCATCGAGTAATATAATAATAAAAAATAAAGATCTAGTGAGCTTATTGAGCCATAGAATTAAGCTGGAAAGTAATGAAGAAAAATTAGGTTTATCAAAGGGTAGTGGAAGGGTAGTTACTCTTTTAAACGGGCAGCCTCAGTCGTTCAATATGATTCAGAATGGTAAGCAGAGTACAATACTGCTTTTAGCAAACAGCAATGAGCTAAAAACTAATTATTTACAAATTGATACTACAAATGATGTTGCTAATGGGATAAAAACATTGCCAGTTATTGCGGTACAGCAAAAGTAGGTGAGAGCAATAAATATACAAATAAATTCTTGTTGTTGGTTTATTTGTATATTTAGAGCTTATCTGCGTCTGTTCTGAAGCGGCGAGAGTCAGAAAAAAAAATTTGAATATAAAATAATGGAAGTAAACACGCATCTAGAATAAGTTTATACGTTTATGTTAATGTTATCATATATTAACGATAAAAAGAAATAATAATTGAAACGAATCAAAATAACGCATTTCAAGTCATATAAGTATAACGAAAACTAATATCAACATTTTGTGAATGAGTTGCATTTAAAAACGAATCCATACATCGCATTTTTTGTTTTTTTTTCTTCTCTCTAGCACTTTCTTTGAGATACATAAAAAAAAACTTTGAAAATAATATTAAATTTTTGTTCTTAGATATAAATGGGAAAAATTTGCTTAACTCTTTATTAGGCTACAGATCTAGAAGCATAGATCATAGGGGAAAATAATGATCAGACATTGTTAGCCATTGACAGTCGATTATATGAGTGGTATGTTTGTAAGAAAAAAGAATATAGTTAGTATTTCGCTTTTCAGAATGATATATTAATCTGTAAATCATATACATATAGTGTAAGAAATTGACACTACACTAAGTAAGAATTAATAACCACCGTCGCCTAATATAAGTAATAAATTCACGATCAATTAGAAATAAATGATAAATATTTTTTTAAAGCTATCCATGCCAGTGATTATTGGTCTAAAAAAGCTCACAATGGTCTTCCGCTTGAGCTAAGCCTACCTCCTAGATAATATCTTTATATTTTTCTACGTTTTAATATATAATCAAAATACTGATAAAATGAATGACTAATAAATTTGCAAAAAAATTATACAAACATAAAAATAACAAAGAAAAAGAATAGAGTAACTTTAATTGTGTAGGCAAATAAATTTATTCCCTACTATAAATTGTTGGAAATGAAAAATAAATTTCTTATAGAATACAAAAAAAAAAACGACAGAATATTATAAATTACGGTGTCTTTCTAATTATAAATATTCGGAAATAAATGGTCTAGAAGATAAGAGTGACTTTATTTGATATAGTAAGAAGAGAAAAGAAAGAAACAGATTGAATTAATTCTTTTTGTATTTAAATTGAACGTACCTTCGATCTGATTGTAGATATATAGAATCTATTTACTGTCTAATAATATTAATATATTATGTACCAGTTTTTTTTCTATTCGTTGTTTTGACTGAACTTTCTTTGTTTTTTTTCTTCTCTTGTTAATATACAGATGGTATCAGAGTATCTGGAAACGGGAAAAGATGAAGAAATAAAATTCAAAAAAATTTGACATTGTAATATATTTTATTTGAAATAAATTCATCAGATACACGAAATTAATGTCCATGCATAGGTAAATAAACACAATAAACGCTGAGCAATATTGCTAGGAGAATAAAAATGAGAAAGTCCTTGTGGAGTTGCTTATTTATTTGCCAGGAAAAAATGAAGTGAATAAACAAATAAGCAATATATTAAAATTATCTGTTATTGAAGTCGGATCATTTCTTATACATAAACAATTTCCAATTCAGTTTTCAGATTCTATTCAGGTCATTAATTTCAAAACTTAATATTATAGATTTATAAATTATAAAGATCCATTTGCTTACAAATATAGTCTTTGAAGATATGTCGAAAAAGTAGAAACTTATATGCGTAGCTATAATTATAGATCAACGAGTGGAATTGCGTTTTTGAAATTATTATCACAAAAAATCGGTAGGTATTTATAACACAGAAGCAAGCATGAAATAAGCAAAAATAAGCAAAAATAAAATAAAAACTTATAATTATCACTTAAGCTTGCCGTATCTCGTTTCTGTTTATTGATAAATTGTCTGGTTACAAAATCTAAAGGCACGAATTTCCCGGCAATGTGATTTGAATAACTCCAGCTCGATATTATGGATAAATGAGCCAGAGAATTTTGCTAATAAATAATACAGTCGTATCTTAGAGAATCATTATTATTATTAATATTAATATTGATTAAAAATGAACAAGAAGTGCCTTAAATTAAATACCAATACATAGGTTTAATGGATAAATATAAAGAGTAAATTTTATTCCTAATTTATGGTGTGGAATAAAATAATTAAGAAGTTATTATAACTATCGTTGTAATATTATTTTCCAAGATAACAATTATTGAATATTTACTTTAATTGCAAAACTTCACATAATGCTATAACTAAGATTACCAGATCTATATAATTTAATACAAAAGCTCCTTAAGTTCATTCTATAGAATGATATTGTTGAAAAATATAGATATCATTATAATATGTATTGTATTTTTATACCTATTTTCTACTCGTATGTATAATAAACATTTAGTATTACTCAATGATAAATAATCACACGTCTACAACTCTTCTTACGATTAAATCTGACCACTCTGATTGATTTCTGATTTAATGCCGGGATTATGAACAACTATCAGCACGAGAATATATAACCCGTGCTTACGGTCGGCCTATTTCGGCTGCAGCTACTTTTTGAGCAATACCTACTTCGACCCACATTACTTCAGTGCGGTGCTGGCTCTGTGACAGTAGTATGTAGTATTACTCACAAATGCGTATAAAGATGATTTTCAGGTACTAAGGTGCATAAGAAATTGTTCAACATCCCTGCAAATCAGTATCATTCATTTTTTTACAATAGAGAATAAATCTAATGATAAAGAAAATTCATACACTTTCCCGCCCGCTATTTGCGGCATAAGTAGTTCGTCGATTCGCCCCCGAGATGACGATACCGTTTGGCGCTCCGTCAGTGCTACTAACCGGGCAAGCAAGAGCACTGACCTCGGATATAGGTGTGTCGTGGGACATGGGGTCAGTGGACCTCGTGGTGTCAGAGGAACCACGTGGGGGTTGTGCCGATGAGATAGTAACGAGCGAGTGCATATCGATCTCAGTCCATGCTAAATAAGTTATATTAGATGGCATATTATTATAATACAAATATGATTTATCTTATTATAACTTGTATGACGGAAAACGAATGTATAGAGATTCTATCAATTGCAATAGACACATTTATTTTTAAGGAACATTCGAAAATTGAAGATATAAATTTGACAGTTAGTAATATTGTATCAATGCTGCAGCAATAAATTTCCAGATATACCAATAATTAATTGCTTTGTTATTTTCCACTTTTCCCCTCCTGTGACTCTTTATTAGAAATAAGCGATAGGTGAAACAGCGTAGAACACACGGGAGGAATAGAACATTTTCAGGTATTTAAAAATTTTAGCACACCTCCTCGGGTCATATCTTCTCCTGATTCCAGAAGTAATTATTTCAGACATAATATTTTTCCAATTCTGAAAAACGCTAGTATAAATCGATATATAGAGACGTGCACGAAGCCACGTATGCATGCCTATATCTATACAAATATCAAAAATTTCGGAACACCTCCTTGGGTCAGATGTTCTCCTGATACCAGGAGCAGAAATTTTTCGACTTAAAATCTTTCTAACTCCGAAAAACGCTAGTTTATATAAGTAGATATATAGAGACGTGCATGAAGCCACGTATACATGCCTATATCCATACACATATCCAAAATTTCGGAACACCTCCTTGGGTCAGATGTTCTCCTGATACCAGGAGCAGAAATTTTTCGACTTAAAATTATTCTAACTCCGAAAAACGCTAGTATATATGAGTAGATATATAGAGACGTGCATGAAGCCACGTATACATGCCTATATCTATACACATATCCAAAATTTCGGAACACCTCCTCGGGTCAGATGTTCTCCTGATACCAGGAGCAGAAATTTTTCGACTTAAAATCTTTCTAACTCCGAAAAACGCTAGTTTATATAAGTAGATATATAGAGACGTGCATGAAGCCACGTATACATGCCTATATCTATACACATATCCAAAATTTCGGAACACCTCCTTGGGTCAGATGTTCTCCTGATACCAGGAGCAGAAATTTTTCGACTTAAAATCTTTCTAACTCCGAAAAACGCTAGTTTATATAAGTAGATATATAGAGACGTGCATGAAGCCACGTATACATGCCTATATCCATACACATATCCAAAATTTCGGAACACCTCCTTGGGTCAGATGTTCTCCTGATACCAGGAGCAGAAATTTTTCGACTTAAAATCTTTCTAACTCCGAAAAACGCTAGTTTATATAAGTAGATATATAGAGACGTGCATGAAGCCACGTATACATGCCTATATCCATACACATATCCAAAATTTCGGAACACCTCCTTGGGTCAGATGTTCTCCTGATACCAGGAGCAGAAATTTTTCGACTTAAAATCTTTCTAACTCCGAAAAACGCTAGTTTATATGAGTAGATATATAGAGACGTGCATGAAGCCACGTATACATGCCTATATCCATACACATATCCAAAATTTCGGAACACCTCCTTGGGTCAGATGTTCTCCTGATACCAGGAGCAGAAATTTTTCGACTTAAAATCTTTCTAACTCCGAAAAACGCTAGTTTATATAAGTAGATATATAGAGACGTGCATGAAGCCACGTATACATGCCTATATCCATACACATATCCAAAATTTCGGAACACCTCCTTGGGTCAGATGTTCTCCTGATACCAGGAGCAGAAATTTTTCGACTTAAAATCTTTCTAACTCCGAAAAACGCTAGTTTATATGAGTAGATATATAGAGACGTGCATGAAGCCACGTATACATGCCTATATCCATACACATATCCAAAATTTCGGAACACCTCCTTGGGTCAGATGTTCTCCTGATACCAGGAGCAGAAATTTTTCGACTTAAAATTATTCTAACTCCGAAAAACGCTAGTATATATGAGTAGATATATAGAGACGTGCATGAAGCCACGTATACATGCCTATATCTATACACATATCCAAAATTTCGGAACACCTCCTCGGGTCAGATGTTTTCCTGATACCAGGAGCAATTTCGAGTTAAAATTCTTTTGACTCGCTCGTTATGAGAACTCTTCGTCGAAAATTGCTCCTGGTATCAGGAAAACATCTGACCCAAAGAGGTGTGCTGAAATTTTTGGCTGGAAAAAATGAAAGTGTATATGCATACGTGTATTCATGCATGTTGCTATATGTTTATATAGTATAGTAGCATTTTTCAGAGTTAGAAAAATTTAAGGTCGAAAAATGCTCCCGGCATTAAGAGAACATCTCACCCGAGAAGGTGGTCGCTAATTTTTAAATACCTGAAAATGCATCTATTCCCATTCTCCACTCCTTCTGTATGTCCCACCCCTACGTTGTTTCACCTAGCGCTTATTTGTAATGAACAGTCGTGGTAAAGGAAAAGTGAAAAATAATGAAGCAATTGATCATTGGTATATCTGAGAATTTATTGCTACAGCATTGGTACAATATTACTCATTGTCAAAGTTATATCTACAATCCGGAATTGTTTCTTAAAACAAAAAAGACCCATCGCAATTGACCGAGTCTTTCTATTTACTCCTGGCATAGAAGTCAACGAGTTTGGAGTGTTTCACGGTGGTGTCTCACTAAAGCTACACCCATGCGGATCCTTTGACGGCATCAGGGTCACTGACCTCACGACGTATCCTTACCTTACTCGTCCCTGCCCAGCTGGTCGCGTCCACGGGGTGCTAAATGGTTTCGCCATCTCGCGGTCGAATTGATGAACCAATTTCGACCCAAGCATCGGTAAATCCTATTCCTTATTCAATTTGTGTAGTTTCTATATTGTCTAAAAGATGGCGATACCACATCGCACTTCGTATGCCACATAAAACCTGTGAATTGACGACAGTTCCAAGGCACCTCAAAACTATTGATTTGCTCGAATAAAATTAAATTCTCCGGAAATTAATTTTATTCATTGTTCTGTTCTCTGATAGAGCAAATATTAATAAAATAAATCTGTTTAATTTAATTTGATATACAGATGAGGTAAAAAAATAATTTTCAACACTTCGTAATAAGGTGGGGTTTTATAAACTAAAGTCTTATATTTTATTAAAATGTCCACTGCACATCGGGGTATGGGGGTATCATATCGTATTTTCGTTATCATGAGTACAAAAGTGTTGGTAAATAAAATGAATATGCCACAGGGGTAACATTGTATCCACACGATCATCACATCGTGAAGAAAAAAATGTACAAATGTACGTCGAATGTATACAAATTATATTAGAGTGTCAGACACGATTATTCTTTACATGGGCATTGATCTAGTATGGACGTTGGCGATCCCTGTCTCTATCTCCACGGCTAAAAGTAAAAAGAAACAAAACAAAACAGAATTATTATTATATTCATATCAGATTCCTTCAACATATGTTTACAACTGTATGAATCGACGTTCTTTCTTTCAACAATTCCCGTTTCAGAATGAATAAATAAATTAATAAAGAACACCAAACTTGATTGTTGTCATATATGATTATCTATTCCTAAGCTCTCCTCATTCTTACCCGCCACCGCCCCTCATTGGTCCACCACGACCTCCGCGTCCACCGCCCCTATCTCCCCGGAAACCTCCACCTCTTCCACCTCTGTCTCCACCTCGACCTCCTCTATCTCCTCCTCGGAAACCACCGCCACGACCACCTCGGTCCCCACCACCGCGACCTCCACCTCCACCAGCCCCTTCAGGTTTAGAGCTTTTGCAAAGGTTGCACTGATCGCGCCAGGCAAAGTTGGTATTTCCGCAATCCGGATTGGGACATCTGAGAAGACAAGGTGGCAATTTAGTTCACGGGAATTCCGACAATACATATTTTTTATCATTTAATAGAGGAACAAGTATTTTTCGCTTATTTTTCTCGTCTAATTTACCTCCAATCTCCTCCACGGCCACCACCGTCGCGTCGATCATCACTACCGCCTCGTGGATGTTCGTCTCTGTCTCCCCCTCCGCCACGGCCACCAAAACCGCCTCCACGACCTCGACTACTGCCACGGCTTCCACCACCACCACCTCCAGCCCCTCCACCTCCTCGACCTCCTTGCCAATTACTCTTGTGCTGGGCGATTTGTACTTTTATAGTAAAACCCTTGAATTCTTTTCCATCAAACCAATCTATTGCTGAACGTGCTGCATTCTGATCATCGTAGGTCACTGTTGCTTCGCCTTTTGGCTTGCCAGTGTTTTTGTCCTTGTACATCCAGATCTTTGGCTTTCCTGTTCGCTTGTCGTTCTGTCAAAGTAAGAGGATTGGTTTAGGAACTGTTGTTTCTAATTCGGATGGCTCTCTTAATGTTTAATCCTATGACTAATGCGTAGATTAATATTTTGAGTGCATAGTCATAATCCGTGAACAAACCTTGATAATTCCAATTGCTCCAAAGTGTTCGCATATCTCATCCTCAGTCACAGTAGGATCCATTCCTGATACAAAGATAGTGTCCTCTTGAACAACCATTCCTTCACCACCACCTCCGCCGCCGCCACCTCCACGATCACCGTATCCCCCTGCAACACAACCAATATTAGTTATTGTTCTTTAAACTTCCATACCCTGACTGAATTGCCAACATAGTAACTACTCCTAGTCCAATCCCTAGTTCTAGTTAGCTATTTAAAACCGCAAGACTATAATTAAATTTTTGAGTATGAAATACACTGGTCTAATTATTCCGTGGGATTTAATCTTGTGCTATTAGATTAGGTAATAGGTTTGAAAACCCAAATTATCGTTGAATGTACCAGCTAAGTATTCAGGGATTAATATAAGTATGCTGTTAATTGTCAGATGATATAATTTCACGCTATATTTGTATAAAAACTATACTTGTATTTGTAGCTATTCTAATAGTTGACAATTCTTTACTAAATGATTATAAATCGAGGAAAAAAAAAAAAAAGAAAAAACTACCAATTTCTAAACCTTTTGTTTGAACGAACAGTATATTCATTTTCTTAAATATATTTATGAGTCAGATTTTGTCGACAAGATAAATCTTTGTTAATTTTGCATTTCTCAAAATGCATAAGCACATTTTGTCCACTTGACGTATATTATCTGCGCTTTAAAATCACGTCATTTATTATATTTTTTTCTTTTTTTCTTTTTTAATACTATTTTAAGGAACACCGTATTGGTGATTTTGGATTCAATACCACGGCACCTTTTATCCCAATGTTCTTCTACACAACATTGTAAATAGAAACCTGAACAGCTTTGCTGAAAACACCTAATACCTATAGTACCAATGTGATATACCGTTAATTAGGTATGTACTTTACACAACCCATTGTATGAATATTTTAAATACACGCCTTTAAAACACCTTATTAAAGTTTTCCTTACAATCACGCAATATCCTAACATGAATAATATAACACCTAATAATATAGAGATAACACAAGGTTGCAGATCGGCATACAAAAGGGCTGCAACATTATTTTTAACCTTTCCTGTACCCTTGATTTTCGTTGAATAAATAGATAAATTAATTTCATTTACGGATGTTTTACGCTGAAGTGATCAATTGCTAATTACATACTTTACCAGTCTGTCATTAAATGATCATCAATTGGACGCTTCTTGTCTGGACTTATTTATTATAATACGCTCTTATATCTGTTACGCATTATATTTCGATTAGGACATTCTGGGATAGCATTTTTCATCAGGATAGTACCATTGCTTGGAATATTTGAAAAAAGGCCAAAATATTAATATTACTTGGCCATTATTAGTTGTGTGTAGAATTCAACCAATCCCCTTATATAATAGCGCAATTATGTTTGAAATTTTAAAAAAATCATGAAAAAAAAGAGAATAACAATGAATAGTAAGGAGCATAAAGAAAAATTTGAATCCTGTACAGCTCATTATTAAGATTACCACACCTTTGTTCATTCCTTTTTCATTATATTATTACAGTTGACAAACTAAACCTCACATGCACATAGATAATTCATTTTCATTGATTCAAATTGTACCATATTGAATCAATCGAACGATGGTCATAAAATAGTAGTAATTTATTTGTAGTTTGTGCGATGAAATTCAATTTGTTATGTAGTAGCAGTATTTGTACACACTACATATAACTATGGATCATATCATTTTTTGCTTTGTATCGATAACAGCAAAATTGTGAAAATTTTGCCCAACTTGGGAAAAAAAAAAAAAATTGAGTTAAAATTGAAAGTGAGAGTACTTCAGGTGTTTGGAATGATAAATATTAGTCTTTTTTGCAACGTATCCATAGCTACTTAGTCGTAATCTAAATGTCCTCCACAAATAAAATCAACCAACGCATATAATTGAATCTAAGGCCCTAAAACTGTTGCGCAGCAGCCCTTTCATATTTTACAAGTAACCAAGTATTTAAGTTTTAATTAATTAGAGTGAATGCGTGAATAGCACCAGGCTAGTACAGGCAGCCTGGTGCATTTACCTTTGTTAAAACCACCACGGCCTCCGCCACTGCTAAAACACAGAAGCAGATATACCAATGAGTCGACTCATGGACAGAGACTGATCGATCGATTGTTGTATGGCGATTCAAATGCTGGTCGCCACTGCTCTTTCTTCTTGATGTACCTACTGTCTAAATGTCTTTTAAGTCTCTAGATTATTCAGTCTTATGTCACAATATACAATAGTGTCGTGTCTGTCAGTTTGGGTTCATTATTTGCAGTTGTATTCTATTAAGGAAACCGAAATAATAATCACAATAAATAGTATGAATAAATTGAATCTAGGACGACTGTTTCGGACTTGAAATTTACAGCGTCTTATCAATTTCACTAAGTTTAGCATAGTAAGAGATTACATAAGTAACTAAAGCAATGGCTCATGAATTTAAACAAACAGCCCCATATTCTTAATGATTATTATATAACTATAATAGACACATTATTCCTAAGCACCCCGTAATATACACAGGACAAGTTCTAAGATTCCATCAAGCTTTCCTAGACAGTGTTATTTTGTTAAAATAAATATATCATATGTATATTAATTATTCAGACCGCTCAATATCTTTTCTTTTTTAACTCCCACAACATTATTACCTTTCAGTTAGAATTAATTAGAAGGTAAGAGAAAAAATAGAAAAAAAATCTTTGAAAATATATTGTCTAAGGAATATATAAATACGACTAATTTCTGTATGCTCTGCAATTGTTACATAGAACATCCTCTTTTTCTTCTACTGTACCCAGTACAGTTTTCTCAAAGTTCTTCTATTGTTTTCTGCTTCTTCAAATGAAGCTAAAGTATAATATAGATGTAATCTCTTACAGCTGCCATTTCATGAGAAAATTGAAAATAAACAAAACAATGAATAATATAAATGTCGGGTAAACTTTTGGTAGTCCTAACTTGTAGCAATGATTATCAGTGATCTCGGTGAGAATCGCCCCGCTGAATATTATAACATTACTTAAAAACCTTTTTTTTTTCTATTTTTTTTTTTTTTTTTTAACCACGATATAAATACTAGAGATCGGATGCAGAATCACACAGCATTTTACCATATTTAAATATAAATGTGGTATTATGACAGCATTGTGAAACATACATTATTATCAACATACCATATAGCGTCATTTGTCGTATACAACCTGCTCGATTACCTTTTTACCAGTTAAACCTGTGTGTTATAAACCTGTAGACACACTTCAAATACATTAACGTCCCAAAGGACATAATAATACCATTTCATCATATAAATCATTGATTGTTTCTTTACTATATTTAAAGGAATAACTCTTCATATACTATTATAATAGTAATAGTAGTAATAGTAGTAATAATAGTAATAGTAATAGTACCTTGCAATAATTTTACCTTTACGGTCCAGTGAAAATATATCTATATAAATATATTTTCTTCTCTCTCTTTCATTCTCTCTCTCTCTCTCTCTCTCTATCTTTCTTTCAATACATAATTAAATAAAATTAATGGCTTTCTTCAGCTCTTTTCTTTCTCTGATTTTTCAATTCATCGCCTTCTCTCCCTTCTCTTCTTATACTTTAAATATTTCATCTCAAAGACTTACTTGTATCCTCCGCCGCCACCACCACCGCCGCCACTTGAGCGGTCTCCATATCCGCCTCGATCTCCACCAAATCTGCCTCCTCCGCCGCCACCACCTCCTCCGCTACTGCCACCTCCTCCTTGGCCTATGCATAAGAAATGATTTCATCAAGTGAACGATATTCCGAAAGTTTTACCTATTATCAAAAATCTTTTCTATTTAATAAATTCTGAAAACGAATTAGCAGCATTTTCAGTTTCTTCAATAAAATTTCTTACCGCCTCCATATCCGCCTCCGCTACCCCCTCGGTTATAACCACCGCCGCTACTGCCACCACCGCCACCACCACTGCTACCTCCTCCTCCTTGGTTGTAGCCAGCGGTATAATTTCCACCGCCGCCGCCACCACCACCACTAGACCCAGAGTTTCCACCTCCGTAATTATTCTGACTATATCCTCCTTGGCTTGGAGCTGGTGCATAATCTGTTCCGCTAGTTTGGTTGTAGTTACTATAGTTTCCGTAACTGTTGCTACTCGGAGGCGGCTGACTATATTGATTGTAATTACTACTACCACCGGTCGGCGGAGGATAGGATGTATCTTGAGCTCCTGATGGCGGGGGTTGGCTGTATTGGCCATACCCCTGCTGCTGATAGCCACTATACTCTGTATGAAGAATGAGAATCTTGTATCTTTTGATTTTTATGACAAATTTGTGAAAACTGAAATTTAATGAAAAGCGGAATGGTCGAATTTTTCGTTAAATTTTATCAAGAGAAGACCTTGAAGTATAAGCAAAAAATCAAACCATTATTTATCAGTATCCGTATATGAATGTGTTTCGTTTGAATTGATAATCCGATTTTGTTATACCTAACCCTATTTTAAATTGTTGAAAAATATTTGCCTAATTATTATAAGGTAAACTGTGTTGTAATCATTGGAGATAAGACGACTCCATATTATAACAAGAGGTTTTCGGCATGTAAGCATGAAATGCGTGATTCGTAGTTGTGATTATTGATCATCACGCCGGAAAATATGCATGTGTATATATAACGAAAAAAAAGGGAGAACCTACTTTTCCGTTCTATTCGAGGTTCTATTACAGGGGATTGAATGAAAAATGAAACCCATTATAGTAGATTGAATCAAATTATCTTGGGTATTGAGTTTCGGTGTTATTGTAAAGTTTTATTAATTGAAATAAAAGTAACGGCGTGTATAATACAGGTCGAAAATGGCTAGTTGTTTAACGCCCAACTCGGCAACCGTGGGACGGTGCGAGTTCACCGTTTGATATTATTTTGCCAATAACTAGGATTATTCAGTGGTATATTATTTGATAAAAATAAAATCCACGATCTCATGAATGCATGAAAAAATACTCACGGTTATCGGTCATTGTAGACGATGGCGTCCTTCACAAATGCGACGCTATGTGCTGGCTCCGACTCAAGACGAGAGACACGTAATGGCGGGAACCCAATCGACGACTATCGTTGATATTCGGAAGTAGGTTGGGAGTAACGCGTGCGCGTGATGTCGTGACTCGGATCGAGGTATCGATAAAATTTGAAAAAATGAGAGGTTTTTTTAAAATTGCTTTGTTCTTCTAATGACAAACAAAAAAAAATATTTCTTACTTTATTTAGAATTTTATGGACATAAGAGAAGATATTTCGGGAGTATAGAACCCATACAATATAAAAATATTGGAAATATGTATTAATCAAATTATATTACGATAATGTAATATTGATTTGTATGTTTGTTTGTCCATTAAGAATTTCTTCAGTACTAACATTTACATAGAAACTTTATCGTTGAAATGTGATAATGAAATGAAAAAGCTGCTTTTCCTTTTACCCAAATCATAAATAAATTATAGGTCTCAATTATTCAAATTCAATAAAGATTGTGCGAAAATTCTGCCCCTTGTATCACGTTTACGTGTCTAAGAATCTATTTATTATTACATATTACGAAATGAAAAGATGTATAATTTTGGTGTCGCTGCTCAGATATTATTAGATTATTGATATTTTTCATGTTTCAAGGTTACATAGGATTATTCAGAGAATAATAATTAAATTTCGAACTAAATTTTCTAAAATTAACTTATGAACTACAATATAAATCGAGGAATTGGCTATAGTTGTTGGAATCTGATGAATGAGAAATAAATCTTGAAATATTTGTCTACTAGCCGTAAATATCATTAATCAATTCACAATTATAATATAATTAGCTATTTTTTGTTTTTCTTTTGTTTTTTATAAACACATTAATAATCTGTTTGACTTCTATTTCATTTTGTTATTATTATAATAATATCATCAAATTATTAACTTAACAACTGAGTTTTCAAGCAGGAAAAGAAGCTTGTCCCAAATAAATTGACATTCGAAAAAAGTTTCTATTCAAATTAGAAACTAGAGAATTAAAAATTTCATTTTCCTTCACAATCTACAACATACATATTTTGACGTCTAATAACATTCTCATTTTTTTTTCTGATTTTTTGTTTTCATGCAAAATTCTAATCAAACTATTCAAGATTTCCTGTACAATACATTCTGAGACTGACACAGCCTTCTTTCAGAAAAGAACACGATGATTATTCACTATAATATGTAAAAAAAACTGATCGTCTCTGGATACACTTTGGGTGATTACAGGACTAAGATGGCGTGCATCAACAAAATGAAATAAACAGACGAGTTCCGTAATAAATGACCGAGCAGAAAAAACACATTCATCTATAAATTTTTAATAAAATTCAAATCAGATTTCGTTCCAGCTGTACACCGATCAAGGAATATACATATAATGTCATGACGTTATATTTCCAAAGATAAGTTCTGATCGCCGCCAATTAACTAAAAAACTTATCAAGGCACATGGGGAATGATATTAAATGATTTTATAACACAAGAACCTCGTCGTTTGATTTCAAATTGTAAACACGTTGCAACAGCGGATTAGATAAATAAGAAGTTAAGGATTGGAGATCACGTATTGGAATGCTGGGAGGGAGTCAGTCCTCCTGGATGTTCAGGGCTGTGTTTTTGTTTTTTTCGTTTCTTTTCTTTCCTTCGTTTTTTCCTCTCCTTTTCCTCGTCGTGTTTTCTCTGTTTCTTATGCTTCTTTTCATGGGTATCAGGCCCCCCAATATCCGTAGTAGTTGCTTCTTGACCACTCGGTGTCTCCCCAGGTTTATGCTTGTGCTTTTTATGCTTATTTTTATGCTTACGTTGTGGGGCTTGATTTATATAACGATACTGTTCGGGTAGCTGAAAATGAATTGTAAAATACAGAAACAAAAAAAATTTTTCAAAACAAAGCTCTGGCAGACTTTTATTGCCAACCCAATGCAATCGAAAGAAGCGACTCACAGGTCCAGGATGCAGCCTAAACCCAGCAAGCTGCACGCTGGTAAGCGGGATGAGTTCTTTGCCGCAAATGGGAGGCTTCTCTATCACAGATCTCAGAGAACTGTAAAAAAAGGCAACAAAATTAATTAAAATTCTTCCCAAAACCAGTTGCAGAATAATCCCAGTTTTAAGTCTTTTTTACCTATTATCCTGGTGTCCAGGAGCGTCTATTATGCCTGGTAAATTAGGCAAAAATGATGAAAGTTGTTCCTTTAGTTTTTTGCCGCTAAATTTGCTGTAGGAATGTTCGAGGCCGTAATAGGCCATCAAATTGGTAGCCCCCGTGAGTTCACTTTCCCCTGAAAAAAAGAAGATATGACAAATGAAATAAACCGTTAAAAGATGCGTGAAATTATATGTAAAATGGTCAATCTTACCAGGGGGCTCCTTCATTAAGTAGAAAGGCCCGCTGTGGACGATCGACGGGTTTTTGCCGAGGGAAATCGTCGTTTTGAGTGTCCCGGTCGAGTCCTGGCGTGAAACTACGGGGGAACGGGCTCCCCTCGGTGATGATTTTGGTGAATATTGTTCGACTTTACTACGAAACTGATCACCCATCATCATCCTCCTGGCTTTACTTCATCGCCCTTTCGCCAGAACCAGCTACAATGTTATTTTTTTCGTAGTATATTAATAATAATAATCGTTATATATTAAATATAGCGTTTATTTAAAGCTGAAGATATTTATTCATTATTTAGAAAACGGTGGTGATTTATTTACGATTATTATTCACCCCTGATTTTATTACACTGTTTATGTCGCTGCCGCTATGATGATGATTATGATGATCCTCGTGTGATGCAACTGTGTGTATATCTCTATCTACGGATGTATGTGCATGTATGAAAAAATCGGAGTGAGATATTATACGTGGGAGGACACTCTTTCTGATCATATATATTTAATTATTTCGATGTACTTTTTAAAGGAGCGGCGGTCAATTTTACGACGAAATAATTCGCCCCCGTTGTTTATATTGTATTTTACATTGTTTGAATGGAGCATATAAGCACGTAACTGACATACATTAGATCCATATTTTTAATCCGCGCTTACATCTACTACCAAACGCAGCTAGTCGAGAAGATAAACTGCGAATTTTTGATGCGACTATTGAACTTGGAGTATTCAGAGACCTAGACCCGTCGCTGATTTCACTGGCGAAGCGTGGAGTATGGGAATCGAATGTAGATGGTCGTCGTATTTTCGTACCTCGCCATTATTTTCTTGAATATCAAAAACAGTACAAAATCGAACAGTTCTTTTTTTTCCTCACCATTAATGCAATGCATACAAAGGTTTGCGATGATTTTAGTATTTTATTAATTTCTTAATTTCTCACCAGGATCGCGATCTAGATAAGTATTTATCGGCCTAACCACAACTCCACTCCAAAGAGTATAGCTTACTCTCTAGATTACTAGAACTTCGTGTTCTACCGGCAAAGGAAAGGACGCTTTTTGCACATTACATATCTTCTGATTGAGAGTAAAGGTTGTGAAAAGAAATCAAAAACAGTAATAAACAAGCATCATCGTTATCTAGTGCATTACTTCGGAATATCTTCACTGAACGATCCACTTAATTACCAGAAATTCATTCACCCCAAACAACACCGTATTGGACTAAAGAGCAGTACATATCAGCGAGTCAACGTCCATTTTATAAAAGAAAATCACAATAATTAGAGCAATATTTCTCCAGTCGAACCGCCGCTGACCATGTACGTAATAATAATAATGTATATCATTATGGAATAATAAGAATAAAACTGTTCCTATTAACAGTACGAAAATTTCTTTAACAAGATATTCATTTAATATTTTCATTCTCAGGGCTCGTAGCCGTAAAGATAGCGCAGGAAAAAGTGACTCGGAGGCAACTGATAAGGAGAATAAAAAGGATAGAGTAAAAGAGAAAAAGAAGCGTGCAGCATCGTCGTCCAGCAGTGGTTCTAGGTAATGAATAGAAGTAATTTTTGAATAAACTAGAGTCTTACGATAAAAAATAGAAAAAAAACTGTTGGTTCCAGTTCGTCAGACAGTAGTTCCGCTTCTTCAAGTTCTTCTAGCGGAAGTAGTTCCAGATCAAGTTCCTCGTCAAGCTCATCGTCTAGCAGCAGTGGCAGCTCGTCAGGAAGCTCTAGGGACCGAGGCCGTAAGAGAAGCCGAAGCAAGAGTGCTGATACATCTAGGAAACATGATAACAAGGAAAAGGAAAAAGAAAAGGACAGGGATAAGGATAAGAAAAAGTCTGGTAGCACAGCCGGAGAGAAACCTAAACCGAAGGCTCGGTCTAGGTAAAAAATTTCCTGAATTTCTGATTATTTTTCGTTTCTAAAAAACGAAAATCCGTTCATTTTTTCCCATCAATTAATTCCAGGTCACATTCTCCTCGGCGTAAACGTAGAGAACGTTCACCGACTCCAAGGCCAACAAAAATCCACATTGGAAGATTGACACGTAACGTTACAAAGGAGCATATAGTCGAGATATTCTCAACTTACGGAGTAATTAAGATGGTGGATTTTCCACCGGACAGATTACACCCTCAAAGTGGGAAAGGATTTGCCTATGTAGAGTTTGAAACTGCTGACGAAGCAGAAAATGCAATGAAGCACATGGACGGAGGTATGAATAAGAGAAATTGTGGAAATTACTTGAATTTTGTTTACCGTTTTAACAATTCGTTCAATTTCAGGCCAGATAGATGGACAGGAGATAACTGCCGCGCCAGTATTACTCCCCAAACCAAGACCCCTTCCAATGCGAAGAATGTCTCCTCCGATGGGCAGAAGACCACCTATAAGATGGGGTGGAGGAGGCGGAGGTCGCAACTCTCCGCCGCGTTACCGCAGGCGTTCACCGCCACCAAATCGGCGTAGAAGTCCGCCTATTCCTAGACGGAGACCTAGAACAAGGTCAAGAAGTCCTCCGTCTAATCCCCGACATCGTCATCGTCGTTATACAAGATCAAGTTCAAGTAGCTCTCGATAATTTAGATAAAATAAGAGAGTATGTTTGATGAACATTTTCTGATCCTGTGTCATTTTTGAATACATTGTAATAATTCTTATGAAGTATTGGTATAATCGACTAATTATTATTATTAATATTAATATAGTTGACTGAAAGACAGTAAATATTGTCAATTTTTAGTGTACTTCAAATAGCTAAGCTTATCAATGGTTTAGAGTCCCCATCAATCTTTGTTGTTTCAAATAAGTAATTGAAATAAAGAATGATACACTAAAAAAAAAATACCAAGAAGTTGTGAATTATTTCTTCTAAATCCGAAACAAAGTAAGGAAGATTGCAAGAAAATTGAAATGCAATTACACCTATATGTGATAAGTATAAAAGTTAAATTCCTATAAATTACGTAAAGCAGTTATATTTTTTTTTTTTTTTTAGTTTTTCTCATTTGATATGGATAGAAAAGTAACAGATAATATCTGTTGGAATATTATGATAATGGATAAAAGAATGGAGGATTGGAAAAGACTAAAGAGGTTTTTAAAAATACTTTGATAGAAACTATGATTATTAGACCCTTTTACAAAGAATCAATTTTAGAAAAAATCTATTCACACAAAACGTTCTATGCTCGCGATATCTACAAAACAGAACCATTGCATCGCATATTGCAATTTGCACTGATCAAAAATATCTACAATCTTTAAATAGTATATAATAATTATCAATTATATAATATACAATTTTATAATGGCTTTACAGTGTAAACAAATCATGGGAGCCTTACAATAAAATTAAGAATATTTTACAAAAAAAAAAAAAAGAAAAGAAAAAAAGAACAGGTGAAGGGTCCCAAGTACAATTAACGTAGCCCATGGCACAGGGAATTGTGTTGCAACAGATTTTCAATTGAATCTCTGATACTGCAGCAACACTACGTTGTTCAACGTAGCATTTTTACATTTTGTTCGTTTTTGTTTTTGTTTTTCTCTTAAATGTTTCATAAGAGAGCAAATAGAACAAAATTTTTACCAGTAAAATACGGATTAGAATAAACATTTTGCGGTCAAATTCTGTAATGTACACCAGCCTATTATTACCACAAGTATATTAAATTTCAAACTGCATTTATGCTCGGTTGAATATTATGATAAAACAAATTAAAAAATGTAAAAATAAATAAATAAGAGATGCATCTATCTCTTGAATGAAGCTCACTTATGAATATTATTATACGATTTACTTTGAGATTAATTATCTTTAAAAACGAATAAAATCTGAACGCAAAAATAATTCATAACGTAAAAAAAAGATGTTAAGAAAATTCAGAAATGAATAAAATTAAAGATGTGCACATCATTCAATTGCCATTAAATACAAGATTAATTAGGTGTACATTACCGTCTTCATTATTGATATCTGATCAGAATCTACAGTTAATCATTTTCTTATAAGATTGTTGATTTTATGTTGTACAATGAATACACAGCTAAACCATGGTTCTGTAGAATTTTTATACATGTATAATAATAATAATAATAATAATAATAATAATAATAATAATAATAATAATAATAATAATAATAATAATAATAATAATAATAATAAATGTCTCAATTCCGTTGTTACTTCCTATTCATAATAAATGAAGATTTAACTCTATTATATGTGGTTGTATATCCTTTTCGTTTCAGTTTTAGTTTTTTTTTTCTGTTCCTTCTACTTTTTGTTTGAAAAACTTTTGAGTATTTCAAATATTAATAATCTAATTTTGAAGATATAGCTATCAAACTATTTTGCTTTGGCAGCCTGGATTATGTCCGAAATATGTCCATGCGCTACTCACATATTTTCTTTATCATTTTTTGCAACACCAACGGTGATCCATATACCATTATTATATCACAGGAAAGTACTGACAATGCTTATCAAACCATCAAGGCTTCATTTACCATCTCTATTGTAAAAAAAAATTAATTTAATTTAAAATTAAATAGAAATCAGAGCCGATACAGTCGTTGCCAAATTTTAACTAAAACCTATTATTAATAATTTACAAATTAAGCTCTATTGGATAAAAAAAAAAAAAGAAAATAGAGAAAAAAAAGAAAAAAAAAGTAAATAAAATTTATACACATATTTTTTATATTACATCGATATTAAATTAAGAGATGAATTTTCGACATTATATCCATGGAGTAGAGTAACAGAGATTCAAAATTCATTTATAAGTGTTTTTTGTTCCTACTACTTCTTCTTCTTCTTCTTCTTCTTCTTCTTCTTCTTTTTCTTTCTCTTTCTCTTTCTCTTTCTCTTTCTCTTTCTCTTTCTCTTTCTCTTTCTCTTTCTCTTCTTCTTCTTCTTCAATAATAAATAAATAATTAAATAATTTCTTGAGTAATGAGCTATATCTGTTTAAATTCCTATCTTCGATTTACGTAGCGTCAACTCGCATCCTACTATATAATATTACACATGGTATTTTAACTGTACGCATAATATTGTAATAATAAAGTTATCAATCATATCAGTTATCACTATAGACAGTCAGATCCTCGAAACTGTAAGTTGTGGAAACGATATTAGGTATTACATGAGACCATTTCACAAATACCTTGCCCCACTTCTTCTTAATCATCATGCCTCAACAATATGTACCTCCGTTCTTTACAAAAGGCTTTTTATTTTTATTTTTTATTTGTTTATCAATTAATCCTTCTAATTTTATATCTATAAATATCATATAATTTATTTACAATTTTAAATAATGCTTTTGTTTGTTTGTATGTTTTTTTTTGTTGTTTTGTTTTTTTTTGTTATATTTTTTTTTTACTTTTCTTCTTTTTTTTAAATATATAAAATATCAATAATCCTCTTACATCACTGCAGTTCACCACCTTTCTTTCTCTCTACTTTGCACTGTTCTCTATTACCACCTTCACCTCCTTCTCTCATTATCGTATTTTCAAATATTTCTTCGAACCCATTACTGTATCATCGGGACTGCGAAGCATCTTCCTTTTTATGAATATCGTTATGCATTAGCGAAGGTTCTAGAGGTCTGACCGGTACTCCCGGTCCAGGACCAGCCCTATGATGCATATGAAGATTACTCAGAGGTCCAGGACTTGGTCCTTTGCTTCTCATAGGATTAACCTGAGGTTGAGCATAACCGGCATAAATTTTAGCCCGCTCTTCCTCCTCTGCTCTATAAGCAGCAGCAGCCATCAACGGATTGTATCTAAGTTGTTGTAGGGGATCGTACCGATAAGGATCTCTGAATGGATCCCCAGGCCACGGTCCACCCTGGGTCGCAGATGGAGGTGGTGGAAAATGTTGCATGGGATGGGAAGTTAGCTGAGGCATCATTCCTCGCGACAAAGAATGAGGCATAGTGTGAGAATGCCTTGCAAGATAAGAATGGGGATGTGGCGGATGAGAGTGAGAATGCGGATGCGGATGATACCTTGCATCTGACAGAGGTCCAGGGCCTTGGGGCGGAGGCCTGGGGAGCATTACGATGTCATCGTCTTTGCTACGCGGTTCTTCTTTAACCCTGACCTCCCCAGAGTCTATTGGAGTGGATCCGTTACGAAGAGGAGACCTATCTCGGCCAGTATTAACTGGCTGACGATTGTGGTGCAGCAATCTTTCACGTTCCATTTCTCTTCTCTCCATTTCCCTCCTTTCCTTGTCTCTCCTTTCGCGTTCTCTTTCTCGTTCGGCTGCTTCCTGCTTCCGTTTTTCCTCCTTTTCGCGTTCTCGTCTTTCGCGCTCTCGCTGCTCTTCCCTTTCTCGTTCACGTCTCACTCTTTCACGCTCTCGTTCTCGTTCTCGTTCCCGTTCTCTTTCGCGTTCTCTCTCTTCCATCTCTGCTCGTCGATCGATCACCGAAGGCTCAGGCTTGAGACTCCATGATACAGTCGTCGGCGGGTAACCGGGATTGGTGCGTTGTAACCTAGTAATAAATTGCCCAACAAATTCAAATAAATAAACGTCGAAACAAAGTCGAAATATCATGAGATGATAATAAGTAGGTCAAGTATTCAGATTTACCCTCGCCAGGGATCGTGAACAGATCCCAGACCTCCAAGCGATGATATTTCTCGTGGCGGCGGAGGAAATCCTGACAAACCAGGAAAATTTGGATTCGGTGGACCAAACGTAGTAGGATACCTTCCAAAAGGCGACATTCCTGAACCTGGAATAAGACACGACAACATTTAATAGCTCGTTATAAAGCGGCATACCGTTCAAGTAGAAGTTATTGTTTCTTTTCTTTGTTCAAACATCAAATTGACTGGTGAATCAAACACAATGTCAGTCTGGATGCATCATTCCCGCAATATAGGTAATAAACAAATAAAATGACAACTCACCCATATGAGAGCCTGGGTTTGAAAATAAGGTAACAGGATGTGGCGGCGGTGGTGGTGGATGGGCGGGTGGTAAATTTGTTGAGAATGGAGGAGCCATTGGTCCACCCATTCCTAGACCACTTCCTGGTCCGCCAGGGTATAGGTGACCAGGAGGCCTTAGTAGTTCAGTTTTCCCGCCCCCAACTCCTCCGGCCTTAGCCTCAGCCTGTTGTTTCTGTTGATGATGATAAATTTCCCAAGCAATGCGTACATGCATTGCATTCCATTTTCCTGTTTTCTGCAATTTCAAATTCTTAAATTAAGGTAAATATATTGAACTTTGTCGAGTTGTTGAGATACGATCTGCTTATACTTATTAAAGTTTGTAATTCAAACTCTCGCGATTCTAAACGTTGAAGAAACGTCTCACCTTTGGCGCAAACGAAGTCAAATGATTAGGAGGAACGAACGGCGTCGAAGGTGGACCCATCCCAGGATGCATAAGTCCAGCATTGAATCCAGAGTATCCAGAAATGTTAAGATTCCCACGAAAAAAGGGAGAGTCGACACTCCCGAGTTTTGGAATGTCCTTAAACTGTATTGGATAAATGAATAAATTAATTAATGAATTATTTATGTTTAATTACCAATTCTTTTAAGACGAAGAGAAATCAGCATAGTCAAAAAACTCCTACTAACAATTGGAGGAGGAAAGAGTGCTGTCGCTGTTGGTGGTGGAAGCATAGGCGTCGTATGCTGATGTACGTGTGTATGCTGATGTTGATGATGATGCATTTCGGTACGAAGATATGGCGGAGGACCAAGATTTCCAACACCCACTCCACGCTCTTGAGAAGCAAGAAATCTGTTGTCTAGCTCTCGC
This sequence comes from Tenthredo amoena, assembly GCA_963966615.1. Lineage (NCBI taxonomy): Eukaryota > Metazoa > Arthropoda > Insecta > Hymenoptera > Tenthredinidae > Tenthredo > Tenthredo amoena. The sequence continues at coordinate 1,279,339 of OZ016492.1, read as the reverse complement.
CTCAACATGTCGGTTTGACCTGCATGTTGGCTTACCCCTGTTTTGAATTATCATTAGTTAGTCAAAACGAATGGTATCATTGACAATCTAATTCTAAAAGTGCAAAACTATTATAATTTCATATTCAAGTTGTTTCTTTTGGTAATTCGATCGATATTTATTTCAATTTGAAAATATTCTCCAAGTTTTCTTATGTATGTAACTTACTCGACTGAAATAGCGACTCAGCTGAAAAAGGATTTGGATTTGACGTAGGAGGTGGAAGTGGCTGCATCGAAGTATGCGGACTGGAGGTAGAAACTGGTGGCGGTAAAGGAGCGGCGAACATAGGTGGGGGAAAAGAGTGCATTCCTAGTGATACCGGAGGAGGCGTAGGCCGAGGCACCGAAGTAGCGGTGGCTGGTGATAACTGTGACGTTGTACTGCTGCTGTAATTGACAAATACATATTTTTATCGTTAAATAATAACTCAAGAAATATTGAAGTCAAATTGTATAAAAGAAATACCCTCTCTACCAAATCAGCAACTATCACTAAATAAATAATACCTGATCCATCCTTGAGCCTTGGAGTAAGCAGGTAGACTAGAATTGGCTGGGGAGGATGTATTTGGCACACTAACGGGTGTTATGCTGCCTCGACTTAGGCTACTCACGTTGCTGCTGTAACGATTATTAATTTATATTATCGCAATCTTAAAAAGGATGTTAAAACATTAAAAGAAAAATGTGTAAAGACATATGATTGCACCAGAGTATGAAAAAATATAAGAATTCAAACAAATATATCAGAATTATAAGAATAGCTGAACAATGAATACCAAATCAGTTACGATTTGAAGATAATCCAATGTATGTACACGGAATGACATACCTATAACTATCTCTCTCTCTATTAGGACTGTGTCCTCTTGGTGAATTGTTATTACGTCCAGCTAAACTACAAGCAACAATATCTCTGTGCGCTATAGTATTAGCCGTCGTAACAGTATTAGTTATTGTAGATACACACGTGGTAGTCGCAGCACTGAGGGGAGTATTACTGTGATTCATAACACTGGTTCCGACAGGCTGTTTGCTAATATTTGTACAGGGCGAAGCCCTGCTTCCTCTCTGGAAATCAAAAAATGAATAAGAAATCAATAATTCCTTTGCATGAACAAATAAATGAGACTAAACAATAGAATGAAACTCACCACATCTGCCCTTGAAGAAGCGGAATGTGACGGAGATGGTACAGTTGGGGGAAGATAAGGGCTATGATTGAGAGCTGTATAAGGTGTGTAAAGTGGAGGATAAGATGGTTGAGTTTGGGGATAAGCTGCCATTGGTAACGGAGGGGGATAGCTAGTAGTCGCAGCCCCATTCGATGGAGCTGCTGGAGTTACTCCCAGACTGGCCACCGCCGGACTAGTAGTGTGGCTTGATGAAACAATCGGTACGTTTGGTGGATGTAGCACTGGTATTGTAGTGTGTGGTTGTTGGGGTAAAGACGGAGGCGGAAGAGCCGGAGATGCAGGCCGCTGTTGCGGAGCTATTGCACGCGGATTAGCTGCTAGCGGACTGGTCATCTACAAAATATAAACAAGTTTTCAGAAAACCATTAGATATTTAGTCTAGGATTGAATTTTTTGTCAGAAATAAAAACAATCGAATAAATTACTTAGAAATGTATGAAATCTTATTTTATGATTAAAGTATACTCACGGGTGGCTGAGATATGTGAGGAGGTAACGTAGGGCTGGGAGGGCTGGGCACCGTGGGTACTGGTGCAGTGGCAGGCACTGGGGGTGGTATTGGAGCTGGTGCGTCTGTTGCTGGATTTGAAATTTGTCCACCCGTATCTGGAGGTGTTCCCCCTGCCCCATTTGCCGGAGGCAGTACATGAGGTGAAGAAGATGGCAACTCAACTGCAAGTTAAAATCGTTTTCCTATTATCCAGGGCCTTCAGGCTTTGACATATTGAGAATTTCATTTCAGTTCTGTTTTTCGGATGATTGATTTCATCTAGTCGCTCGACTTGATACTTACATTTACGTGCAAGAGGAGGTGGGGTAGAAGATTCAAAGAGTATAGATTCAGCATCTGATCCCTGAAATAAATACGACGTATTGCATAAGAATAATCTTAATATCTGATAAAATATTCGGAGAATTAAATAATTAACGATTTATATCCTTGAAAAAACGCACCTTGTCGTCTTCTCCTTCACTATCACACTGAAACAAATAGAAGAAGACATATTGTTAGAATGTATGTATGCAATAACAATGGATTGAAACCGATTTTCTCAATTGTTATTGTTTATACTTACGATATATCCTTTTCCCGAACTGCAATGACTGCTAGCCTGAAATCAGATAATAAAACCATGTTCAAAAAAACGTAGATACCTCTTCTTATAGTTTTTAACTTTTCATTTCTGAGTCCATTTTCTTTTTATTACCCCTTTAAATATCTGATAAAAATTTAAACTTACGTCGCTAAGATGGTCCCTTGAACTATCGGGGTCTTGGCAATCCCTGGGTATGCTAGGTCCATGCAGCTGCTCAGATGCTCTACCGCTATCGTCACTTGTACCTGCATCGAGGCCCTGTAAGATAATAAAAAGTAATTAAAACCCAATTAGATAATCGAGGAAGGCTCATGAATTGGCTAAAACCGTATTAAATTGTATTTCCTTTTTTTCTATAATAACCTTAGCTGATATTGAGCGAACTTTTTCTATCTTTGATTTCGTTTATTCAAAAGTCTGACTGTTCCTTTACATAGTTGCATCCAGAAATTTTGTTGATATACTTAATCCTTGGAATTATTAATTTATAGTATCAAGTATTTCTAAACATGATTTAAGGAGAAACCAACGGAAAATGAATGAATGAAAGAAAAAAATGATATTACTTGACAAATTACCTGGGTAAGTGTAGATGGTGTCAGAATGGAATTATGGGTATAATGGTTGTGTTTAAAATGATGCTTGATGTGATGGTCGTTGTTGTGTCGATTGTGCTGACCGGTGTCTACCTTGGGTTTTTCATCAGCTATCGATAACAGCGTGTGTAATTTCTTCACATTATTTTTCCCAGCTAACTTTATCGCACTCTGTAAAGAGATAAAATAAACAATAGATAAATAAATCAAATAAGGAAACAGACACAATGAAATTAAATTGTAGTTAATTTCAATTGAGAAAAGGTTGTGTACCGATCAATATTCATGAGAAAATAAATAATTCACAAACATTCTACAATGATAAATATTTAACAGAAAAAACTATGTGAAATCGATTAGTTATCGATACAAAATATTTCAACTACGAAATAATCGTAATGATAATTGATTAATTATTATCTCCTAAACCTATTAAAAATATCATTTGCAATCTAAAATCGTAATAATATAGAAATAAGACTAGAACTAAGAAGGTATAACAATACGCTACAATCAGTCGATTTATTTTCGTTTATAAGAAATTGTCGAGAAAACGCGGGCCATATAATTTTTAAACGATATTCGAAATCCTTTAATATTTGAGCGAAAACAACAGATGGTTTCATCTTTGTTATTTTTATTTCATTTTAATTTAATTCAGAAACTCGCATGGTTTAAAACACCTGACGACCTATAGCACAGGTATCGTCGGTTTTATTTGCGGTTCTGTATTATACATATACGACGTCTAAGTAACAGCCTGGCTCACAGGTGACACCGAGATTCGGTACAAGGTGTGATGACGATGCTGCGGTGAGCGGGGCTGAAAAAGAACAGAACAGAACAGAACAAGACGGGAGGGAATGGCTGGCGGTGAGAGGAGGAGAGGAAAGCAAAGAGAAGAGGAGGCGGGAGGGCGAGGGAGAGTCGAGAGCGAGATAGAGAGAGAAAGAAAGAGATTGAAAGGGGAGGCACAGAGAGACACTCGAGTGCGAGGGAGAGCGAGAGAGAAACTTGAAGAGTGAGTGAGAAAGAAAGAAGACATTGACCGAACGGCAGTGCGCGCCGTGGCCCGTGCCCCGTGGATCGCGCCGCCGAGGCCTTCGCTGTGTCGGGGCTAGTATAGCTGGTAGTCAAGCGAATATGGAATACTTTAAAACGTAGCGTAGGGTATAGAGACTTTTGCATTTTATACTGAATCAGATGCTGCGAAAGAAGAGAAGAGGATTACCGAATGAAAATAGAATTACAACAGTTTCATTGCCCTGATTGAATCGATTTTAATATACATATAATATGAAATGAAATTAAATAATTTTTAATGACATAAAATATTTACAGTATATTTTTATTCTATTTTTTCTGGTCCGTTTACGTACCCGGGAGAGGTATTCTTATTCCTTAAAATTGATCCCTTTTTTTTTTTTTTGTTTATTGCGAGTTATAAACTAGGAATAGTATCGAATTATTATCATCATTATTAAGAGGGATTAGTGGTTGTTCGTTTTCACCCGTTATAACAATAAGAACTGACTCACTATCGAAGGCTTGCAGCATTATACGACGTGAGGCGGTCCCGCGCGCGCGTCTCTCTTCTCTTGCCACGGTGTTTAAAAAAGAAAACCTCTTCTGTTTATTCGTTTAATTTTTAATATAATCGATCGTATTTACATTTATTTAGATGAACATTTATGTGTTAAGTTTCCCCCCCCCCCTCCTTTTACTTTTTATAGAAAATAGAATTATCATACGATAATTATTTGTTTAAACTTTGTTGGTTTTTTCTCCTCTTCTTCTTCTTATTATTAATATTAAGTTACTATTGTTATTACTATTGTTGTTATTATTATTATTATTATTATTATTTACATTGTTATTATGAACATATGTACTTATTTCTTCTTTTTATGATAAGTCGCGCGCGATGATGGCGGGGCAACAGAGACAAAACAGACGAATAAACACCACGAGCACCCAGAGCCGCAGCCAAGTGCGGAGTGCCTTGGTTTTACAACTTGCGCCTTGTGCTCGACGGCTCCGCGCTCGACTGTTGCGCTGTTGCCATATTTCTCCGTGTCACGTACATACATACGTATGTGCATCACCTACGAACGTATGTACGTACACACAACAGATGTAAAGGTCATTACACAATGGGGAAAAGTTGACTTCAAGCTTATAGTTGCTAGATGTAGGTACTACACATTATGGATAAAGAGCGGATTTTAGAATTACGCGACTTGGGTGTTTTGAGGATATGGAAAAACGCGTTAGAAATTGCATAACATATCAGATACCCTGAGAAGAATAGGGAAGAGAGAAAAGAAAACCATTCACCTCGGTTTAAAAATCCGACTAAGAGATACGAACCAATGTGAGATTGTTTACTCTGTTTAAATATCTGACACATTTACGATCTAGTATTATGTATATATATATATATATATATGTATCTTTTTGTTTCTTTCTTTATTCTCAGTCTCTAAGAGATAAGCAGCCCTTGAATTTTTGTATTTTCTTTCTGACTCCGGAGAAACTTGATTCAAATAATAAATCAGGTACATCAACCCGAAATAAATTTACTTTTTATACCTCGACTTATCAAGATATGACTCTGTATGTACGATATCAATCACACTCGCAATTAGCTCTTAGCGAATCATATAATAATTAATCCAAAAATCGTTAATACCTCTAAGCAATTAAAAACTTGTTATTAATACTCGCTATATGCAGATGACTATTATTTCAATGACGATTACTATTTATGTGTGAAATTATTTGTTTGTATTATGAATATATAAATCTATGAATATTCCTTGAAATTTCATGAAAAATAAAACTTTGTTTACTTCATCTTCCTCTTCTTCATTTAAATATTTATTTTCTACTACAGCTAAAAGGAGGAAATTACGACCTTCTTGTAAGTTTTTTTTTTTTCCTACGATTCTTAATTCTTTTTCCACTAGAACACAATCTGAAGTATGTAGATAAGTATGTAAAATCTTGAACACTGTACTCCGTCCCACTCGCTAAACAACCCAGCCTTTTAAAATTGTTTGCAAGATACATACATACATACTTGTATGAAAAACCGTGTCAACTGCATAATAATCATCGTATATATAAAGTGTCTAGTTATTATCAAATTTAACTTAAAACTACATATCTTGTATAGATTAACAAATAAAGATAAGAAAGGTAGATCTGATTAGATTGAAAAACTGCATATAGGTACAAAGTATCAGTCTGTAGTAGTAGTAAAATCATAAATACGTTCCTAACACGTTGACGACTATTTACCAAAAGTATTTCAGCAATTAAAAACCTTGTCACATTAACGAAGCTCCAACATAAACCTATCCTAATGTTTATCTACACTATTCAGGATAACTACGTATAATTAAGTTCGTAGATACATAGATCTATCTTTAACTCCGAATATCCTAAGCGAAACTAATAAAATTCTATCTACCATGTTCAATAATGAAAGTAAAATGATATTCTTTTGTATAATAAACACTATCAACACTCTCGCGATGTTTTATAACCATAATGATGGCGTAAGTACAGGATTATTAGACGCACTTTGGAGAGCTTAAAATAACGTATGAATATAAACCGTTTAAAATACTGCACGAAAATATTGGCGCATATATATGTATATTCGCGATGCAGCCACGAAGAAGAAAGAGAACGAGGTATACTGTAGAAAGAGATATAGAATAAGGGAGGGGAGATAGAATTGGCTCACTCACCTCGAGTTCCTCGTAGGTGCGAAAAGCAAGTATAGCAAAACCGTCAACGATATCTTCTTCGAAAGGTGGTTCCTTGCTATTGATAGAAGACTTTTTCCTGTGCGGCCGTGGTGGTCGCGGATGTTTTTCACGACCCCTAACTCTACCCCGTCCCCTAGCCAAACCGTGAGGAGGTCCAGGCTCGTCCTCGCCGCTATGACTGTCGTCACCCGTCGTACGCGGATCGCCCTGATCTCCACCTATGACAAGTCCGCCTAAACCCTGCTGCTGTTGTTGTTGCTGTTGTTGTTGCTGCTGTTGTTGCTGTTGATGATGATGCTGTTGCTGTTGCTTAGCGTTAGCTATACTCTCCCTTTGGGCCAGCATCCGTTGCGCTCGCTCCCTGCGCCGATTTCGTTGATTTCTCTGTTTAACTTCGATCTCCATTATTTTCCTTGACTGCTACTTCTTCTCTTCTTACGTCTTAATCGTCGTCGTCGTTGTCGCACATGCACTACTTCAATCACACACATATCACACGTTCATTCGCATTCTCGCGGTCCGCGACGAACCACCAAGAGAATACATCGAGAGGGAGAGAAATAAAGAGAGAAGAAGAAGAAGAGAGAGAAAGGGAGAGAGAAGGAGAGCGGGGGGGAAAGTGGGTGGGGGGGGGGGGGGGAGGGAAAAAATGGGTGGGGGTTGGGAAAAGGGAGACAGAAGATGATCGGGGGGGAACAACTAATCTTCCCCTTTGGTGTTATGCACTCACGCGCATTGATCCGCACCCGTTTGTGTCCGCAACACCGTCCACCACTCGGACTTTGACAAAAGAAGAGAAAACAAAAAAAAAACCACACGCACACACACACACACGCCACAACCTTATTGAAAAAGAAAAAATAAACCTCTACTCCATTATGGTTTATTATGATGTTTGATTATTATTACTATTATTATTATTGGTATCTGTAAATAAAGTTAGTTCCAGATGCACCTGAGGAAACACTGATTGTTTGGAATGGCGGATTGAATATACACACACGGTTGCCGCATTGTAATGTAAAATGGCCGCGACTTGCCCGCATATCGGTTGGTCGTGGTCACATTATCCCGGCTTGTTTATGTACACCTCTTTTAGAGATTTTAGATTTAATACCTTTATTAATAATCGGTTAAAACGTACATATGACTGTCTGCTCTTACTACACAATATTCTATCGTTGCACCACGCATTCTGTCACTAGTCGATATTAAGAGCAAGAACATGGCGTGCAGAAGACGTGCCGAATAGTCGTGGATTTCGATATATAAAAAAAAAAAAAACACACCTCCGTCTAGTTACATCCCTAGATTATACAACAGCGCTCTAACACTGTTGCCAACCGGGATAACACTATATTCTTAGTTACCAAAGATATTACCAGATGGCGCTGGGTACAGAGAACGTCACCACTCGGTGCCTACTTCAGACTCTTTTTTGCGCGCTCGTTTTACTCGGAATTCAAATATCCGTAAAGATAAGATTATGCATTGGATGATGTATACTGTTTCCTAGATATTTCGAAACTGTTCAAATAAACTCTAATGAAACTATATTGTTGTTATTTTTATTTATTTAGTTTAAACAATAGATAAATAGATGAGGAATTATCCTTCCGATTGAAAAAATAATGGAAAACTGTTCTCCTTTTCTGTTCAATAGTTTATTATAGTCATATTCAACCGCATCCGTGCATGATTTACTTCTATAATCCTAAAATACAGAACAAGTACCGAGTATACCAAGGTTGAATATAGAATTTATATAATATCGTGTATAGCTGGAGGGTTCGGTCGTCATAGTTTTCTCCAATCGAGCGGCACCTGATCATGGTCGCATTTGGCAGAGACCATATAATGTCCCAGTCTTCTCGAGGTCCGGCAGTATAATATAATAGAATGAATATTTACAACTACACCCCTCGAAATATTCTATGCGCATATGTATAAATATTCACGTGTATATACACATATATATATATATGTATACAAATAAATATCTTTACACTATATCGTAATATATACGATATATTATACGTTCTCGTATTTGTATTTAGTCAGAGTTATACCAGACCGTCTTTGGAGATCTGCGCACTTCTGGGACCATATAGGCGAACTTGTATCTCGCGGAGCGCCTCGCGTGGGTCGCACTGCCCTACCTACGCGTCTTTCTGATTGCGATTTGCCCCAGAAAAATAAGGTAGCGAGTCCAAAATACGGACCAAATTTCGTTTACTTATAACTCAAGAAGAAAGTGAATAAAAAGAAGAAGAAAGAAGAAGAACATAGATGGATATACCCAGATAGAATTTTTATTCTAGTAAACAAATTATTTTCGGATATGGTTTCAGCGCAATGTACATACCTCATACGTAAAATTATTTCATTCTCGTTACTATACTCCTAAGTATAGAATAGTTATGCGACTATATTGCATATAATGTATATGTATAATAGTATATGCGCGGTGGTGCGGCCACGAGACGCAGAATATATCGTTTCAAGGAACATTCCTGACCTCTTGACCCATTTTGCTTTCTCGTCATCTGTGTGGCGCAGCCGGTGTGGCCTCAACTCTTAACTCTTGACTCTTGACTCTTATCATTATGAAGTATAGGCATAGGTACAGGTATATAGTATATAAATACAATTAGCTCTTGACTCTATCTATGAACGATCTTTGCCCACATTACATACCTATAATATTTATATATACATGTAAAATGCCGATATCTTTTTATCCTGAATACACGATCGGGACTTGTCGCCGTTTGATATTGAGGATTCAGCTATATTATATACATACCTATGTATATAATAATATCGCGGGAACGCCGCGGTGCCTAACTGAGTTACCGTGCAACAAGCACCGCAGTGACCACCACCACCATACCATCGTCGACGAGAGGCGATCTGAAACCTCCGCGAGTCAGTAGTTCCCAGTGTCACATCGGAGTAGGACACATAACTACAATATAACGCTGTGCAGGTGCGCAAACGTTGATTATAATATAAGAGAAGTGAAAAAAGAAAAAAAAATTATAAAAAAAAAACAAAAAAAAAAACAGCAGGTATATAAATCCTTTTCATACCATGTATAGTGATTCGCGGCCGAAGCTAGTACACCTATGATATATCATCTACGCGTATACCTACAACCGGAGGAATTCTATATAAACGCGGAATTCATTCTACGTTCAATTATACCTAAAGTTTAATGAAAATCGCGTGTGTTTTATCACTTTTCACACCTTGTATTACACATATATGTATATGTAGAACGCAGTGATAAAATTTACGATGACGTTTTGCAATCGTCCGTGTATCTATTTAACTGACTATGATGATTCTTCTTCTGCAGCGATGATGATCGTACGATCGTTATAAATACAATCGTGAGTTGGTATTTATCTTATAATTCTTTTATACGTAATGAAAATAAGCATATAGTACCTATAGTTTGCTGTAATTTTTGTAAATTTTCTTTGAGCGAATGTATACTATATATTATATAACTGTAGTACGTATATATATATATATATATATATACGGGTGTGATATATGGAAACGTGGGAACGTTATATAGTTGACAGGCCGAGAATTTCCTCGGTGCATAAATCTAATGCTTCGCAGGTACAGTAATATACATGTTTAAGCTGTACAGTATTATATCGGCGCGTCGCTGAAATTGAATGTCGATTTTCTCCATCAGTCATATATAGCAAAGAAAGTGATAATTTATTGCCGATTACCGCCTATAATCATTAATATATTACTTCGTGTAAAGCCTTCCTTAAACCGTATATGAATTATGATCGAATAATCACGCCGCTCCTGCAGATTCGAATTCGAAATTTTCGCAGCCTTGGATCAAGACGTCACGTGGTCCTCGCTGGCCACCCACGATCGCGCTCGGCCCTGTATATCCAGCGTTTGAATCTCCTCAATTACTGAGATTAGTAAATTAGTTAAAACTCATCGTACATACATCAATAGAATTATATACAGCAATAGAAAACGGAAAATTACGATATAATTTACCAACACAATTGTAACATGAATCTAATGTGAATATAATAGTTAAGTATAAAGCAGGCTAGCTGATGTAGAATTTTGAACGAAATGAGAAACTTAAAGAAAGCAATATAGGCAACCTTATTGTTTTTAATGGACGAGAAATTCTTGTCCAAATAGGTATACGAATGAATATATCTGCACCGTTATAGCGGAGGTCAACAACAAATTTGTCACCTGCCTATATTAGAGTTTTGCTGTTTTCCCTGACGTATATAGTAATACGTTGTACTCCATATATTGTATATGAATATAAACTATATGTGTAAGCTTGTACGCAATATGGGTTCGTGTGCGTGTATATATGTATAGGCAGTACATACATACCTAGTACTATACATAATATGTATGCTTGTTTTAGCTATGACCACGAGCGATTATGCTACTCGCAGCCTCGTCCTTCGACTTCCACATGAGGATTAGCGCGCGCGCACGCGCGCAATGAGGCAAATAAATTATACACTATTAAAGCATATTAATTCATTAATTATATACACGTATACACATCAACTTTCGCAAAATATATGAATATCATTTTATCCCTCCGTATATAGGTATAATAAAAACTTTATACAACATTGCAATATATAAGAATTCACGAACAGTATAATTGTAACGACTGCCATCGTCAGTTGCAGCAAGTAAATAGTGCGAGATTGTAGCCCCGTTCCTTCGAATATTTTAAATATATTGGTCATTGTATTATTATCGTTTATTTTTGTCTATATACATTACGTCATTATACGTGCTTCAGTAGCTGTGACGTATACATTCGTGAATCTATAGAAAATTCTGTAGAGAACATTCGTTGTTCATATATACATTTTCCGAAGACTACCTCGTAAAGAGAGTAAAAAGATGCTCAATTTTTTAATTATATAGATAGCATGGTATATCTCGTACATGAAAATTTTCTCCCGCTATACGTTTCCACATATTATCTATTAGTCGTATAAGATATACATGCCGATAAAGTATGTACGGAAAAACGGTGTCATACATATATGTATAATGACTGAAACTAGCTTTTAATTATATATCTAAGCCCAAACTATTATATTTACAGCCGCACGAGGACCGCTCGCGTCCACGCAGCATCCAATGATGGAGGTGATTTCAACGCGGCGATACGAAGCCCGTCCAGCAGCTACTGTGGCAACCTCGGCTTCTCTCGTAAGTATTTTTAATTTCGTTTTTCATTAATAAGAGTTTATCAATAGGTATAATTATAATGAGACAATCATGTGGTTGATTTATACTCAAAAAAGTAAATCGATGATTTGGATCTGAATGGTTTTTATATATCAGTTTTTCTCCTTATACTTCTGGACCAAAAACATACCTATATGTAGGATCACATGCAGGTTTCGTATATTCTGTTACTTTTTCTATATACTTATACCTACGCGGATGCTGACTCTTGCGACATTCATCGACGATGATGTCACCGTGAATATTAGTAGGTAAAACGTTTAGGCTTAGGTAATCAGGTATATAGATACAGACTGAAAGATATACAGCTGGGAATTCTATTTGAAAAAATAGGTACCATTTTTTTGTACGAAAAAAAAATCATCATCTATGTATAATTGAAAAAAAAAAAAGAATTGAAGAAAACAATATTTTATTATTTTTCAGGTGGATCATGAGAATGCCGTTGCGACTGTTAAAGAGGGTCAGTGCAGAAGAACAATTAAATTTATAAAATCCTTAAATAGTTATGTTTTTCGGTATAATATATACTGACCGATATATTAACGTTAACGATTAATTAATGTGAAAAGAAAGACGCGCGATGAAAATCTTTGACAGTTTCTATTTGTCTTACGAATCATACTGGCTACTTACCTCATTATACCCATAGCGCAAATAAGTCTACTATACGTCTGTATAGTATATACAGCTTGAAGAATTTTCACTTCCTGAACGGAATCGTCACTTGGATTTCTTGCGGCCCTTTTCTCAAGGAGAAAGCCTGCAGCAATCCGTTATGCTGTTACATCCTCGAAAGCCGGCCGAGTAAACGAAGTACCGTTTAATGGATTGATTGATTTTTTTAATTTTTATATGAATAATATATCATCTTTGTAACGCGGCTTATAATATCCATAGGCGAACCATACATATAGTATATGTATGTGAAATGAATGTAGTATTAAAAATAATAAATGAGTTTATCAAAATTGTAGAGGAATGGGAGACGAGGAAAAAAAAGGAGATTACCACGACGCGGCAGATCGAGACTCGCGTAAAACGACAAGTTGTACTCGAGGACGGGGAGGTTGTCGTCGATTCTGGTCCCGTCGTAACTACAAATACAACGGAGGATGTGGAGCAGCAGGAGCACACGACCCACGAGGTAATATGATAGAAATTTTTTTAAAAAACGATATATGTCTAACGTATTATTATATAGTCATATAAAAACTATATGATAAACATATATTATATATGATTACAATATAATCGTAGCGAAAAACCGCCGGAGATGAACCAAAAGAGATCGAATGGTCGAGGCCAGAAGACCAGCAGGAAATATCAGGAGTTCCAAGTATATTGCAGAAAGAGTCTAACGAGACTGTCGTAAGGAGTCGCGAAGAAATTGAGGAAAGATTAGAGACTGAGGACCGTCAACAACTAGGCGATATTTCCGACGAGGTGATTATCAATTTATACACCTATTGATTAATAACAGATAAAATCATGTTGTATAGAGTAGAAAGATCGATCTATAATCGGAAGATATGCAACGGATAATTATATTGGGGTTCAGAATTATCTTCTTCTTGAGGAAAATCTTACCTTTCGTAGTTTATATTTCTCGCAAACAGAATTATATAAACGTCTAAGTTTCATTTTATAATCGTTATGTGAAAAAGAAAAAAAACTTCCGGGGTCAGAGAATGACGATAAAATCAATTCCCCTAATCTTATGTTACATATAATTGATATACGCGTGTAAACGTAGCTCAATTTATAAAAGAAATTGTATATTAGCGTTGCTAGCTGTTGAAGAGCGTAAATGAATGATGTATAGTATCTCCTCTTCTATTTTATCGTACTTTTTAATCAATTTTCGCATCAGACTTACGCTCATGTGATGTATATTTAAACCTGTTGTGTATATGTAGTTACCAATACCACAGGACACTTTATATCTCTGTCTAATTTTCTCCCTCTCTTTCAATCTCTCTCCCTTCACTCGAGTCTCTTGAGAGTCTCTGGGATCGGTCTATAGTGAGTCTGCGAAGGTACCGCGCGAGAGGCATAAGAACGATCTTCAGTCTCGTATTCGTATAAATGCGCGGGGTCGCGCAGTGACCCAGACTGTTAATCGTGAGTTCCTACGTCACATATCGCGATAATATTCTCGGCTTCTATAATAAGTTTCCCCTTTTTAATCATATAGCATACACATATGTTGGTACAGCCACGGACGAGTGATGGACCACTGCAAGAAAAAGCGCGATAATCTAAGCCCCGCACATTGACCGTCATCTCGATATACCAAGATGCAATAAACCAGCTGGTGAATAATTTCTTGACCAAATAATCGATCGGTAGATCAGTGATAAACTTAAGACCATCGCATAGTATATGATCTTATGTAGGGAACGAATAACGCTTTCTTCTATTTTTCAATTTTTAGTAACTATGTCCTATAGACATGTTGAATTTTTTTTTCTTTCTTTTTTAACATATTGAATGATAACGATCGTATTTAGTAATTTAAATAAAGATTCGACGGGTTCTTCGACCTATTATCATAATCTGGGTGATCTTTCTCAGTGTATAGAGTTCAAGGACACTGACAGAGTTGATCGCGAGTTTATACCTGTGCCGGTTAGAGGCGTAGTTCCAATGTCATCGCCCCCGATTCTGCAGGTCTCTTCTTAAACTGCTCGCAGTATATGATCTTGCGAGTTCTGATATTCTCGCCTTGCAACGCGTTACGCCAATTTCTGCACATTGTATACATATGCACACGTTTTATACGTATTCTTTGATTTCATTGAGAATTTTTCTTCCCCTATCGCTACGTATCCGGAATAATAATGAAATTTCTTTCATATGAATTGAAGAGAAACCAGTTCCTAAATAAACTTCTAATAATTATAATTCGCATCTACTATATGTATAGAGGAACGGTAATTTTATTCTCACTGGCCAGTTCTTTTGATCGCCGAAAAAACTCAACGATAGAATATTTCAGCTGCTATATGGGCGATAATTGATGACGGAAAATCCACCTTATCTATTAGCAATACATATATGCATGTTTGAAGATGAGAAGATGCGATAATTATATGTAGAAATGAATGTATGCATGTACCTATGTGAACTGATGTAGAAGATTTAGAGGCGGGTGAATAAGCTGTAATTATTAAAACTACTGCTTATCGTTTGATCGTAATTATTTATTAACTATAGACGCACACGCGCGTTCATATTCATTAAATATATTTATATGTGTGCCCTAAAGCCGCTTATTATCTTCTCAATAATCGAAATTATAAAAAAAAAAGAAAGTTTCGAGCAGCGCCGGATTAACCACTAGGCGGAGTAGGCGGCCGCCTATGGGCCCCCAACCAAGAGGGCCCCGTATCTGCTGGCTCAGAATGATAAAAACAAATTATAAAAAAAAAAGAAAAAAAAAAAAGAGTTTGAGGGTTCGAGCCTGTCTCACTTGGTGGAGAAACACTCATATACAATTCCAATTAGTTTAGAAGATTGAAAAAAACTCATCTCTTGACAAAATGATGTTGAACTACAATGTAAATATACTCAAGTTGTCCGAAATTTTCACGATTCAATGCAACTTGAGGAGCGCGATTGTCATCTCACCATGCCGATTCTCCGTCTTTTGTTTTATCGTGGAGTTCATAGCTCGTAAGTTTTGGAGTGTGTCTGAACTCGTCACAAAGCGCTACCTTGTATACGGTCCGATATTAGCTAATTAGCTTGAACATTGCTTTCTTGTTCTTGTCTATCGAAGCGTATGAAAGATTGTTGATTATTTTTGTATACTTCAGTTTTGAATGTGTGAGTTTGGTTGATAAAATGTCAGGATTGCAGAGGAAATATCTAAGTGGTGCGGCTAAAAGAAAATTAGCCGAAAAAAAAAAAGAAGATGGAAAAAAGTTGCGAAAAATATCTGATTTCTTACAAGATAATTCAGACAAACAGAAAGAGGAAGGTAAATTAAAAAAAAAAACTAATAATTACAGAGCAAGTCAGAATAGTTAGATTATTCCAAATTGATTACTCCCAGTTAGAATAAATCTAGGAAATGTCAATGAGAAAAGATCGAGCATTTATTTTATCATCTGTTTTTAGGACTTGTTAAACCTCCGTCCATTGCATCCATCGATACTACCAAGAGTAAAGTCGAAGAAGTTGTTTCATTATTGAATGAGGGTTCTCTCAATATCCACACAGAGGAAAGAATAGTGGATTCGCATGTACTATCGGAGTCGCTCGAGCCTATTTCCACAACAGATACCGATTTTGTCAATGTGGTGACACCCGAAGAGCAGTCTTCAGAGACGAATTTTGAGATTGCAGATACAGATCTTCCATCACAAGGAATAATTTTAACAAATAATGACGTCGCCAAGTGGCCAGCTACTATAAATACTAATTTTATTGAGAGATGTCTAGTCAAAGGTATACACTACTTCCAAAATCGATTCGAGACTTATTCTAGCACTGAAAAGCAATTTGGAGAAGAGACGCGACGTTTGACGAACGATATTTTCTTCCGATCTATGAAAAATGGTGAAAGAAATGAACGCTTTTGGCTAGTTTTTTCACCATCCACTCAAAAGCTGTTTTGTGTTGCTTGTAAGCTGTTTCATCCTGATCAACGTACTCAGTTTGTAACTCCCGGATTCGACGACTGGAAAAACATTCATGCAAGAGTTCAGAATCACGAGAACAATATTGAACATCGTAAGACTATGATTACTCTACTTGCTCGATTAAATCCAACTACTGGAATCAATAAACAGATCATAAAGCAAGTAGAAAGTGAGACTAGGTATTGGCAGGAGGTTCTTCGCCGAGTGGTCGCTGTGATAAAATTCCTTTGTGAAAGAGGATTGTCATTCAGAGGAGATGAAGAGCAAATTGGTTCAGCAAGGAATGGTAATTTCTTAGGATTATTAGAACTGATTGCTCAGTTTGATCCGTTTCTGAAAGCGCACATCGAAAAGTACGGTAAAAAAGGAAAGGGCAATGTATCGTATTTATCAAAAACTATCTGCGATGAGTTTATTCAGTTAATGGGTCAACGGGTAAGTGAAGTTATTACCGAAGAGATTAAGTCGGCTAAATATTTTTCCTTAATCGTCGATTCCACGCCCGATATTTCTCATATTGATCAACTTTCCATAGTAATACGCTATTGCCACGATGGAAAAGTATACGAACGTCTACTAGGCTTTTTACCCATAACTTCTCACACGGGTATGTCTTTGTACGAGTCAGTAAGCGAATTTTTACGTAAAGCAGGTATAGATTTAAAGAACTGCAGAGGGCAATCGTATGATAATGCCTCAAATATGTCAGGAAAATTCGAGGGCTTACAAGCACACATCAAAAAAGCTTGCGACAAAGCATTCTACATCCCTTGTGCTGGGCATTCTCTTAATTTAGTCGGCGTTCATGCAGTAGAGTCTTGTCAAGAGGCTACAAATTTTTTTGGTTTTTTACAAAAGCTGTACGTGTTTTTCTCAGGCTCGACTAGAAGATGGGATATTTTTAAAAAATTCTTGAATGCCGGTGATTCAATGCAAGTATCTGTTTTAAAATCGCTCAGTTCTACTCGCTGGTCATGTCATGCAGAGTCATGCAAATCTTTGCTCAAAAACTATGACGCAATCATTGGTGCTTTAAGTGAAATCGTCAATAACGAGACTGAACCTATTGATAGTCTTAGAGAGGCACGAACTCTTCTTAAACACATCATGAAAAAAGAAACTTCTTTGATGAGTGTGATTTGGGGTAAAATTTTGGAACGGGTAAATGCCACTAGCACAGAGCTCCAAAAACATGATATTGACCTGAGCTTGGCTGTGACCCTTTTACAGTCTCTCAGGGATACTATTGCAAGCATGAGATCGGAGTTTTCAGATTTTGAAGAAGAAGCCGCCGCACTCAGTGGTAAAATCGATCAAGATTTTAGAGATGCAAGTAGAAGAAAAATAATTAAAAAATTTTCTGACAAGACCGTCGAACCGGAACTTCTGTCTGGACGCAAAAAATTCGAAATCGAAACGTTTTTTGTTATAGTCGATAAACTTCTAACAGAGTTAGCAAAAAGGTTATCGGCTTACGAGTTTTTAAATTCAATTTTCGGATTGATAACCAATTTCGAAATTGACAGAGAAAATTTACGGCGAAAATTGGCGAAAATATCTCGAACCTATGGGGAAGATTTAGACGACGATTTATTGATGGAATGGACGCAGTTTTCCTCGTTCGTGCAAAGCAATTTTTTAAGTTGCGGTTTATCTGCTAGTCCACGTGAAATTTTTCAGTTTTTAGTAAGTAATGACTTAGGACAAGTATTTCCGAATATTTTGATTATCTATCGTTTGTATTTGACAATCCCAGTCACCAATTGCTCGTCAGAAAGGTCATTTTCGAAATTATCGTTGATAAAAAATAGATTGAGGTCATCACTGGGCGAAGAAAAACTAAACGCCCTTCTATTGCTTTCAATAGAGAGTGATTTAACAAGATCGTTGACTTTCGAAAACATTATCAAAGATTTTGCCAACGAAAAAGCTAGGAAAGTTGTGTTGTAAGTTGTAACCATAGATATAAGGTTGTTGTAGATCATGTAAGCATTATGTATTTTATGAAATGTTATTAGAACTGTTTTCATACAGAAAATAAATACTTGATTGAAAGAAAAATTCTAAATATTTCGGTTTTCTGTAAATATACTAATAAACCCATGAAAGGATACATAACACAGGGCCCCGTGAAATATGTGCGCCTACGGGCCCCACCAACCTTTAATCCGGCGCTGGTTTCGAGCAAAGGTCACATTCTATGAAGTAACAGAGCTGAAACAATCCACCGCCTCCTCCTCCTCCTCCTTCTCCTCTTCACTAGCTAGTACGTAATGATATGCAAATCGATTTGCGACCTTTAAAGAGAAATAAACTCAAGACAAAAGCTTGGTCTTGGTTTTCGTCACCATAGGTATTACAGGATGGATTTATTTTCTCACAACTATGATGTTGCTGAAAAATAAACAAAACTACATTAATTATCATATGATTGTTATATTGATTCTATCTGAAAGAATAGAATTAACAAGAAATCCATCCTCAACATCTTTCTATTCAGGTTTACCTAAAAGCTGTTCAAAACAACAGAGGAGACTTGAGGGTGGCTTTAGCGGAATCATCCAAGCAAGTTGTGCCCGCGATTGGCCCACGGGTGGTCCAACATACGACTAGAAGTAACAAAGTAACAGACACGGAGAATAAGTTGGAAAAAAGTCAGGTCCAGGCAGACGGAAGAATAGTTACGGAGACAAAGAGAACCGTAGAACACGAAGAGGTGATAGATTGTGTTAATAAGTATAGAGATGCATGTGATGTAGATTTTGGAGTTAAATAAGAGATTGAAGATGGATTCATATCATAAAAACAACTATAGGTAAATGACGACGAGGTGCCTGATAAAGAAACTGACAATTTTGAAGACGGAGTAAAGGAGGTGAGGAAAGAAGGATCTCATAGATTCCTGAAACAGAAAGACGAAGAACTTGTAGACTACATTTCTGGCGGCGAGAGAATTGCTCGTGAGATGCGATACGTGTCCGCAAATACAGAGGGAGAAAGGATAGGAGATTGGCCTCCGGTTCCGACAACAATGCGAACAACTCGTCTTCACAAGCATACTGGTAAGTGGTATGATTGAAAGTGAGTTGTTTCAGTATTGAAAAACTTGTTAATCAGTCTTAATTTGGTTTTCAATTTATCCTGAATGGTAAAACGGCTGTTCTTAGGACTTCCAGAAAACGTACCGATAAACCGCAAGGACGCTTTGACTAAAAAGCCGCTAGACTTGGAAGAGGAAGATGAAGCGAGAAAGGTTGAGACCTCGAAATGGCTGGAGAGCCATTTTGGTAGCGAGTCACGGTCTTCTCATGGGTCTCTGGACTTGGACGATGCTCCTGTTCAATCCGGGACAAACACCAGCTTTATTAATGTCACAATGAAGAGCCTGCCAATGCCTTCGTCCAGGGATAGAGACGGGTGGGACAAGAACCATCCGAATTCGTTGTATCCTAGTCACCAGCATTCTCTGACTAAGAGAGCTGACAGAAGAGACTCAAATTCTTCCGCTGGTTATTTTCACGGTATCAGCGAATGGTCTGAAAGATATCAAAATCAAAATACAACAGGTATTATAAACAGAAAAAAACGGTAAATCTGTCTTTAAACTTCGAAAATTTTGCTTGAAATAAAAACTTTTCATAATATCTGGTATTTCTGTGAGTAAGCATCGTTGTTTTCATTCATTTTTAGAGAAGCAAAACTCTCAGGTATCAAACACTTCTCCAACGTCTTACCCAGATAATCTAAGGACTAACGGTTATCAAGAAATTGGGAGAAACCCCGTCGAGTGGACTTATTCGAACACCTATGGGTCCTCTCGTCAACAGCATCAAGAAACAAGGAACAAAATTGAACTACAGGATAATATTGATGCTCCTTCACCTCCGCTGCGTCGGAGAGCTAGAGAACAAGTGATTATCTGTTTAAAAATCAGTACAAATAAGTTTGAGGTCTATTAAGGCATAAAAAAAGATAGAATCATTCAGTTTAGGCTGAAAATATAGAGGCAAGGAACTTTTAGGAATACAATTAAAAAGCATATGTATTTTTTCAGATTCTGGCCAGACAAGATGACAAGAATCAGGCAGTAGGGCGAGTGACAAGTCCAGTAAATGTTGTACAACAAACATGGGAAAGCCGGAGTCGTGCCATACAGAAGGAAAAGGAGTCCGTGAACCACACCGAGAAACTTCCAATCCGTAAAGTCTCGGCTAGGTCTCGTTCGACCTCACCTATCCCTGCTCCGCTACCTTCGAATCAAACGAAGAAAGCAGTTTCTCCTGCAGCTAATGCTCGGACTCCGAAAGGTGACCTTAGGCTGAATATTTGAATAAAACAGCATTCAAAGAACTTGATCATGAATTGAAAACTCTGATTCCAGCTACTGGTCATTCCAAATACAAGATCGGCGAGTCTTTTAGAAAACTGGTAGGAAAATTACGGTCTGCAAGTTCTGAGCGAAAAAATAAACGCAATAATACAGCTTCTTCAGTTACACAGACTGACGATACGTCTACCTATCTACAGTATAATGTTATAGATAAAAATATACCGTCAGTAACTGATTACGATATTGAGGACAAACCCCCGGAACGACCACCGCGATCTCCAAAACCAGTTAAAGCTCACTGGCAACAATCAAACGAAGGTCCTCCTGTTCAGAGATATTATTTGGGTGAAGATCCCTTCGGAGGCAGCAGTATTTATGGCCGTGAAATGGGATACAGCGGTTCTAAACCTGCCGGTAGACATCATCAGTCGATTCAAGAAACCGCTGATCCAAGGTAGATGGAGTTTTTACCGTAGAGAGAAATATTAGCTCATTTTGTGGTTGTTTTTGTATTATAAAGAATGTAAATTATTTACAGAGTCGAGCCCAGCTCCATTGGCAGATTCAGCAAGTCTACAAGCCGTTTGGCTAGCGAATACGATAGAAACGAACAGTTTCGTAGTACACAGACATTGCCACGGAAGCTGCATACTCCAGGGAGACAACATCACGTATCGTCTTCAACTCTGACGCGGACTCGACCTAATTCAAGACAACAGAAGCCTCAATCTCCGCAAACTATAACGCACACGATAAATAATCGTCAGTACGGAAGTATGATAAATATATCTATAAAGAATACAGTGACCTCTTCGAAGTTGGCAGCTAATAATTCAGGCCCAGTGCCTTGTAAACCTGAGAGAACTTATAAGTCAACGTTACTCAGAAGTAAGAGTTTTAATGTCGAAGCTAATCGGGATAATGACGATCCTAATTCTGTTCCGCATAAATCGAATCTACAAATGAATCGTCTAGATGAAACTCCACCGCTCAAAAGTCCCGGGATTCTGGCAAGCATTAGTCGAAGCAATCGGGATTTATTTAAAGCAGCAAAGTATGAATACTAGCTTTACTAGGTATACATAATATAATCACGAGATCATACTTTGACTGATAAATAATTAAATAAGGAATTTGCTCGCTAGATATCCAAGAGGGCAATTGTTTTTCATAATTAATAATAATAGATATTGACTGTTACTAATATGTGTACCTAATTCTTAATCAATATACAGATATAAATACTCCCACTGTAGTGAACGAGCTTACTTTACCATCGATTGCACATGCTAAAATGATTATTTGTTTTTTTTTTTTCTAAAATCTTGTTCTCCATACCACAGTAACTCCTAATTATATCTGAAGCATAGTTAGAGTGGTTGATCGCTGCCATATGAGAAACAAAATTGACTTACACTCAACAGCTGATCAATTACAGCTATAGTGCCAATATACGGATTAATTAAGGCCTAGCGAGGTGTGTTTAATTGTTATAGAAAATATTTTTCCCAAATAATAGCAGTCTTCAAAGTATTAGGTCTTCTAAGACGGGTATTTTGTACAATGTATACTCCTTACATAGCGTATCTAAAGCAATATAACAATAATAGCTATTCTTCTAGACCTAAGTCTATTGAATAAATTAATTAATAAACAATCGGAAGGCATATGTATATAAGATAATTAAATTATTTTTTTGCTACAAGGCTGTATCCAATACGTTGATTATCATCAGTATTGGGTGTTGAGAGCAGTTTAATATTTAAATTTCAAGATAATAGGTAGATATATTACATGTATAATTATATCTGATAGAAAAACGAGAATTAAAATAATAGGCAAAATAAAATGAATAATTATAACATTGGTTGTCGCATATAAATATATATATATATCTAACTAATATCAATATATAGGCGTATGTGCTTAATTAAATATCTTGAGATATTTATACTAACAAAATTGTTAAATTATTAACGATTATACATATATCATTATCCATATGTATCAAAAAATACAATATTTGTTATGTTTCATTTCATAGAATTCCAAATCCTAAATTCCAACGAATATTATAAATTTTTTGAATAGAAAATCACATAAAATGAAAGGGAAGTCTGATTTTGTTCTTCTCTGGGATAAACGCTCTTTTTACGACTTCGATGAATCTACTTGACCTTTCGTTTTTTAGCGCCAATTCCTGACCCAGATACTATCAAACGATATTTCTTAATTGCGAGAATTAAGTTCACTGCGTTTACAAGATAAGTACTTATGCAGACAACACATACATCTTGTAACGTGTACAAGATGTACGCGAGATAAACTGACCCAATGTTAGATAGAATTCCAAAAATTACAACCACAAATGTGGCAATGTAACTGTTTGAGATACCTGAAAATAATAAACATACATAGAAAAATCTGAAATGAAAAAACACCTTTTGTATTTGAACTGACAATGGGATCGTAGACTCACTCAGTAATGCAATGCTGATGTAAAATCCCAGCCCGTAAACACTATTTGGTAAATATAGTGGCGAACTCTTCGGAATTATACCAAATCCTTTACCGAATCTGAAATTTCAAACGCTATTATACTGTGTTGAAAATGAATTGAATAAATAAGAACTAGTCTACGCGATTTTGACGCATGTCAAAGCGGCGAGCCGACATGACAATAAGTTCTGTAGGCAAGGATGACATGTGTTTACGGATACAGCGAGAATTAAGTGATATGAATAATATCCAGAAAATTGTTATAATTATTATTGTCTATTAAGCGTAATACTCACTCTGACATGAAAGCCTTTGTGCAACTAACGTGCTCACTAAAATCGCACATAGCTTCATACGATTCGTCAAGTTCTTTGGAAGTTTCGACAATATAGGCGTAGTAAGATAAAGCCAAGCCGAATAAGCACGATGACACGATACCCGCGTTAATTTTTTTAGTGGGACTCATTATGTTTACTTTTTTTTCATATAAATACAACTTCTAACCTACCGCGCCCAGATCAAAATCCAGCGATTGAATGAAACATCAGATTTACGAAGCGTGTGACGTTGCCGGTTTCGCGGTATGCGCAAGCGTAGAGTTCAGTTAAAAACCTCGTGCAGAAAAGTAATAATAATAATTGCGGGGAAGGGAGTGGATTCGTCGATCGATAATCAGAAATGTTTAATTTCGTGAAGCGATCGACGTGTTCAACGAACTTTGTCCCTAAATCGTAGCGACGTTGTTCAACGGCATGAATAACATATAATAATTACGCTTTAGCGCGGAGGGAGGAAATAAATAAGCTTTTGTCTTAAATGAAAATTTATTTATTTTGTTATCCTAATTTTTAATTTACAGGCTGATGTAAAAATGATAATAATAATACATCGATATTTAAATGAAATAAAAAGATGAATTATTTTACTTTTTTTCCATCTTCAGCTACAACAAATTATATGCACTCTTTCCAGATACTCAAATAAAATCAATAATCAACGAATGAGGGTATTATTCTTATTTTTCTTCTTCAAACCCAATTTCTTACATCTTAGCCTATGTTGTTTTTTTAATAAATTTTATTGAATTACATGAAGTATAAATACTTAAAACGTACGTTAGTATATCAAGCTTGTGTAGGACGAGAGCTCTGTACCATAATTAGATTAGATAACATTCATGATGATCCTGATTCTCAATTCGATGATTCAAGAAATAAAAATTTCGTGAAAATTAATATTATTATATTTTATATATTTTCAAACTGGAATCAAATGGTCAGATCGTAAATAAACAAGGAAGATATATATCTGGATGGAACAGTTTTGAAAATGTAAGGAAATAGAAAAAATATCATTTTTAATCTAGATTATTCTATTCTTCTATAACATTGATCGTTACAAATTAGCCAAATGATGAAAAACAAAGGTAAAATAAAATAAAATAAAATGAGAACAAATGAATTTTCTTATACTGTTTGCATTACATTAATATAATAGTATATTCGTTGCAGCCTTATAAGGAGGCCCACGCGTTGCTTTATATCAGCTGGAAAGTTGTTGTTTTTATTGTAGTTGTATTTATTTATTCTTGCGGCGCCATTGCTCTTGCCTGAGCCTTAACTCGTTTTTCATACTCCAAACGGTTTTGGCTGTAAGGAAAAACAAAATATAAGAAGAAAATTTTATTCATCAATACAACACAAGAAATTCTGAAAAAATTACTATATCCTTACCAATATATAGTGTAAGCTTCCGCTTGAGCCGGATCTTTGACGTTTGGTTCATTAAGCAGATCTTGAATACCAAGCAAAATTTGCTTTATAGTAATCGCCGGTCTCCAATCTTTTTCTTCATCTAAAAGGGACAAACACACCGTGCCGGAAGGATAAACGTTAGGATGAAAAAGTGGCGGTTCAAATTTACACTTTGGAGGACTCGACGGATAGTCATCTTTGAATATCATTCGCAACTTGTAGAGCCCGCCTTCCCACGGAGTCTGAAAAAAAAAAAATCATTATTTATTTATTTTTGTTTGTATTTCATAGTTTTTGTCTTTTCCGATAAACTTCATACAGTTTTTTTTCCAGGAATGGCGCACTCCCAGCTCATCAGGTTAAGCGTTCCGTCTGGATTTTTTGTCGGACGAGCTACAAAGCCCTGTAAACAAATAAATCGAAGAAAATTTTATATGATTTTTTACAAACGATTTTCTTGGACATAGATAAATGAAATTTTGACTCAAGTAAGAGAAACGAACTAAGGAAACGTACGTACGTGTATATGTGTATGTTTACTGAATATCGCCTTATACTATGCTCGAATTTATTGAGCCGATGCTTTTAGCAACGCGTGGTTGAAACGTGAGATGATGAATTTGTTATGAGTTTGTTTTTTGGAACTAGAAAGTCGACGGCGGCATTACTACAATAGATATAATACTTACAAATGGATGATCTTTCCTCCATGCTTTTCTCTCCTCGGCGAGTCTAGCAATCGCTATGCCTGACATTAATCTGTAAGATAAGTAAGAGAGAACGCTTATAGGTTTTGATGTACTAAATTAAATTGTATCACGATCCCATTGGGCACGTGTTAGTAATATCAATAGTATTACCACTTTTTTAAACAACACTGTTGAATTTCAAACACACGTTGGGAATGGTGGAGTTCTATCACCCGAAGACCACTCGAAATTATAACTATTTTACAAAATTTCGCAATAACTTTTTTAGCGGCAAAACCACAGAGAGACAGAGTTAAACGAGATGTGACGCGTCTACTTGTGTTCCTACCGTCGTTTCACTTATCTTTTATTCGTTCTTAAATTATCCCTAGGATACTGATTGCAGAAGCGTGCAGTAGCGCCATCCCTTCTTCAGAATAAAAACTAACTTCAACAACACCGTCGTGACCTTCTATTTGCTTTCTGTAATCACAGTTCGAAAAGGTAGGCCGTTTCAGACGTCAAAAATTACCGTGGGTCAAATCAAATCCAAACCTAAAAACTGTCAAACGTTAAACTGTGTGCACGTAATAAATATTGATGGCACTAAAGATGTGATAGTATGCGTTGCATAGGTGGTACGAATACGTGATAATGTGTATAAAGAGAAGATAAATAAATATGCACACCGTGTAGATATATACATTGAGAATAAAAACTCCGGCCTGTTTCCGTTTAATACGATGAGGTTAATTTTATACGGTCTTACATAATTCAAAGATTATTGTTAAACTGAACTTTTAAAAATTTCCACTTATTTATACCTACGCCTATATGTATGTTATGTTTCCGAGAAGATGTTCAATATGGGCATCGATTAGATATTTTTCAATTGATTATCAAAACATTAAAATAATATCCAACGATACAAGTCTATCGAAAATTGTCACAAATAACAAACGTAAAAGCGAGAGGTGAGTGAGTAATAATTAAAAATGTTCAAATATATCTTCTTACTATTATTATTGTTATTTTTATTATTATTTATTTTTAGATATATTAAGAGAGAAGGTTTATTAGTTTCTTACGGCGTAAGAATGTCCTCAACGACGTCAACATCTAAGGGTGAAATATCGGGGGAAAGAAAGCAAAATAAATTGGCTTTAGAAAAATCTCCCTACCTGTTACAACACGCTAATAATCCAGTCCAATGGTTTCCTTGGGGGAACGAAGCGATAGATAAAGCCCGTCGAGAAGACAAGCTGATATTTCTGTCAGTTGGTTATTCAACTTGCCACTGGTGCCATGTTATGGAAAGAGAATCTTTCGAAAATGATGAAATCGCCAAAGTTATGAACCAGTTTTTTGTCAACGTTAAAGTCGACAGAGAGGAAAGACCAGATATTGACAAAATCTATATGACTTTTATTCAAGTTAGTATTTGATAAGATCAAATTTCTTTTTACAGTAATCAAAACTATTATTATTATGTTTATTTATTCGTTTCAGGCCATTTCCGGACGAGGCGGATGGCCCATGAGTGTATTTCTCACTCCAGATCTAAGCCCTGTTACAGGAGGGACGTATTTTCCTCCTGTCGATATGTACGGACAACCTGGATTCAAAACCATACTCACCAGCATTGCACACAAAGTTGGTGTATTTCAATACTAGATTTTTTTTCAATGTTTCATCATTTTTGCTAACTTCCCTGATTTTTAAAAATGTTTTTTAATATCTGTTAATTTTTTTTAACAATATTTCTCTATTTTTCAGTGGATCGAAAACAAAAGTGATGTAGTGAAGTCCGGTAGCAGGATCCTAGAAGTATTGAAGCGTACAGTTGGTTCTGAGAGTCTCCCAAAAGTATGTGCTTTCTAAAAGCAAATGAGGAATGAATTTAAGTTAAATTTCTTTTCTAAAAACAGGAAGGAGTTGTCCCACCAATTGACTGCGGTTTAAATTGCGTGAAACAACTAGCCGCCAGCTATGATAAAGAATTTGGTGGATTTACAGACGCCCCTAAGTTTCCTCAGCCTGTTAATTTCAACTTTTTATTTCACTCGTACGCGAGAGATCCATCTAGTGAATCAGCTACGGAATCCTTGAATATGTGTTTGAATACTCTTACCAAAATGGCTAATGGAGGAATTCACGATCACATTGGTCAGGTGAAAGATCAAATTTATTTCTTATTCGTACATTGTAATGTTATCAATTGAACTTTGTAAAAGCGAGGACAGGATTCAATCAATCTAGTCGAGTCAGTGTGTTATGATCGTTGCCTGATGTTTCGGCAGTCACGTTCCACCCTCATCGGAGGTTTGAATATCTTAGGCTATTTAAAGCTGTATGTAAAACTTTGATGTCTGTGATTGTCCATTGTCACAACAAGAGGATAGCTCTTATCCTCTTGTGATTATAGATCGTTGATTGAGACCTCTCCTCATTATTTCTTATTCGTTGTTACTCCCCTGATAACACGAGCACAATTTTTTAAATCGATGAATATTTATTTCCAGGGATTCTCTAGGTATTCGGTGGATGGTAAATGGCACGTACCACACTTTGAGAAAATGTTATACGATCAAGCGCAGCTTTTACGCTCTTACACAGATGCTTTTGTTATCACAAAAGATCCCTTCTTCGCCGAAATCGTCGACGATATTGTCCGATACGTTAAACGAGATTTGTGCCACAAGGTAAAAAGTCGCAAAAATAGATAGTAGTGATAAAATGCCAACATGTTATCATTAATTATTCCAGGAAGGTGGATTCTATAACGCGGAAGATGCCGACTCTTTACCAACTCATGATTCCCTGGTGAAAAAAGAGGGGGCATTCTACGTTTGGACTCACAGAGAAATAGAAGATCTTCTCGGCAATCCACTTCCGGGAAAAGACGACCTGGAATTATCGGACGTATTTTCTTTTCACTTTAACGTTAAGCCGGAAGGAAATTTGGACGTTTTACAAGTTGGTAAAATTCTGACTCACTCGCGCATTTGTTAACTTTCTCAGGATTAGATGCTCCATATTTATTGCTTAACTTCTTATCGAATAGAATATTATTTCAGGATCCCCACGGAGAGCTGAACGGACAAAATGTGTTAATAGTTCACGGAAGTTTGCCTGAAACTGCTGAACATTTTCATTTGAGCTTAGAAGAATTAAATAAATATTTGGAAGAAGCACGCCAAATATTGTATCAGGCTAGATCCAAGAGGCCCAGGCCTCATCTAGATGACAAAATAGTCACTTCGTGGAATGGCGAGTACAAGTATATGAAAGAAGAGTCTTTAATGCTTCATTTTCTTAGATCGAAACAACTTACAAGCAAAATTACTCTACAGGACTGATAATCAGTGGATTATCGAGAGCTGGATTTGCTATGAACAACAAAAAGTACGTTGAGTTTGCTGAAAGTGCAGCTGTATTTGTCGAGCGTTATCTGTACGACGTCGACCAAGGCATATTATTGCGTAGCTGTTACAACGGGGAAGGAGATACAGTTACCCAAACGTAAGTAAAAGGCTGTAGGAATGATTTGTTTCATTGATGAATACACCTCATTCATTCCATGTTTCATAAATTACTTTCAGGAGCGTACCGATAAATGGTTTTCATGTCGATTATGCCTTCATGGTGAAAGGACTCCTCGACCTATATGAGGCAACGTTTAATACACATTGGCTTAAGTTTGCAGAGAAATTGCAAGACATTCAGGATAATTTATTTTGGGATTCTGTTGGCGGAGGGTATTTCTCTACTACTGAAGAAGATCGTACGGCAATTCTGCGGCTTAAGGATGGTGAGGATTGTGACGATAAAAAACTATGCAAATTAGTACAGATGTCTAGTTAATTATTGAATGATTTCAAATCTATTGAAAGCCAGTTTGATATTGTATATTTGATACTATTTATTTAAAGACCACGATGGAGCTGAGCCCTCGAGCAATTCTGTAGCCTGTGAAAATCTACTTCGACTGAATGCTTACTTAGATCGATCAGAGTTCAACGAAAAGGCTTTCCAGCTTTTGCTCTTATTTAGAGAATCTCTTATACGAGTTCCAGCTGCTCTACCAGAGCTTGTATCTGCGCTACTGCATTATCACGACTCGATGACGCAAGTAAGGGACTAGAAATCGCATTGTCATTCATTTCTTCACTAATTTCTTTCTCATTCTTTTAACAGATCTATGTGGTGGGCAAGAAAGATGCTGCAGACACGAATATTCTGGTGAATATTATCCGTGAGAAATACATTCCCGGACGTGTTTTGCTGTTGGTTGATCACCAGGATCCTAACAACGTTTTATTCCGAAAAAGCAAAGTTATAATGAACATGAAATCCCTTAATAATCAAGCCACAGTTTACGTTTGTCATCGCCACGTTTGCTCTCTACCGGTTACAGAGCCCCAGCAACTTGCCTCGCTTCTTGATGCGAAAGAATGAAGTATCAGCAGTAAGTCGTTGCTTCAGATTTGCGTAATAATATGTATAAACGATCGTTATTGTTGTAAAAATATATATTATGTCATATTAGGCTAAAGGTGAAAGTGGTTTTTCGGAAAACATTGTTTCTATTTCTTTTTTATAATTACCTACATACTTTAATATTACGTCGACGTTAAGATTTTGATTTTTTAGTTAGCCTCTAATCTGAACTACTTTTTTTGAGTTTTATAAATTTTTGTTGATTACGTTTTTCTCCGTTTTTCTTCTTTTTGATTTAAAAAAGCTGGCTGTAACTAACTTGTAAATATTATGGGCCTCAACTCATATATAATATTTATATTATAACATTAATAATGATCTGAGAGATGGAAATAATCTATATAAATATATATTTCTGAATTTTTAAAAAATTTTGAAATGTCATTTTGTTAAATGAAGAATTGATCAAATTCAATACATCTTAAAACAGAGTAAATATATTTGATTTTTGATTGAAATTCTTTGATGTATCGTATACATACGAACTTGTTATATTATTAGTATGAAATCTTCAGTGCAATTTTATTTTCGATCTTTTTTTTTCCTTTTTTTTTATATTTATCGCATATTTTACAGCCACATTAATTCATAGATGCTAATAAAAATGGACTATAAATAAGTGTTACCCAGAAGACGATCCTGCAAACTTGTATATACATTACTATACATATACGTTTGCAACTGAAAAGTATGAATAAAATACGTATCTAGATTTAGTAACGAATTAAGAAAGAAACATTCGTTCTAGGAATTGAAGTCATCTACACTTACATATTATACTGTACTATATATTCATACGTTGCTAAAGATGAAATAAAAATAAAATTAACTTTTTTTTAAACGTTACAAATAAAAAGTGATAATTTATTTCATTCCTCATTAGAAACATCGAGTTTTATTTATATTTTATACCCAATATAATGCGTTATCAATCGTTATTACAATAATATATTGGAATATAGGTATGAAAATATGATTTAACTCTCGGAGAAACTTGGGACTAAAATTATTTCTAGTTCCTGGTCGCAGTATTTAATAATACGCGAGCATACGTGTGAATATATAAAGCAAACTTTTGAACGCTTAAAGTCTTCCTCTTCTTCTTCTTCTTCTTCTTCTTCGCGGGTTTACTGTAGCGTTAAGATTAGGAACATGGTCAAGATGTGCGGTTTATAGTACGTTTCTAAAATTAGGGTGCTTCAACAGCCGCTATTGCGATGCGCTACAATTTTGTTTACATACGTTAAAAACCTGTCTAGGATTATATTTTAGGATTTTAATTATATCGCTTTATCATGGTCTTCTACACCCCTAAAAAAATCCTATCGTCAAAGGAAGTGCAGCTCTAACGGTATCGGAAGAACGGAGGATTCGAAATCGCGCGATCTTATAGCGAGTCTGCTCTGAATTAAATCGTGAATATGAGGAGAGGTTTTTTCCAGTACTTGAGAAGAATAAAAAAATAAGAGAAAAGAGATAACGTTTCTTGAAAAATTCGATCGTAAAAAAATATACGCTATACGTTTCGCTTCATCGAAGTATTGGGTTCGTCAAAATCTTGTCAAAACGCGAATACATCGACTGAAAGTAGAAAATCTTACTTTGTGGCCTGCAGACTTACGTAACATTAGTTCCGAGTTCTGTTCTTAGAATCGTTTTATTGTCAAATAAATTATTTCTCATGTCAACAATAGGCTGTCGTTGGTATGTAAACACGACTAATTGTACAAAGATCTGCGGTATATTCCAGCCGACTTCCAAACGACTCGAATCTACAATCTAAACAATATATTTAACAAATAATGATGGTAATAATACCAGAAACTACCCTGTTCCATAAAATTACACTAAAAATGTATTTTGGATTCTTATTTCATATTCTTTCCACCCGCAAAACTGTTTCAAAATATCGTATACTGTAAGAAAAAGGAAGAAGGAAAAAAAGGAGACCAAAGGGATGTTGGATTGAAACACACGTAGCGTTTAGCTACTCGATCCTATATGTGTACAGGGATGTAAACGAGGTCGTAGAATAGTATGAAAAGTATACATACGTATACATGCATGAATACATATGAATGTATTTGACTGACGTATATATATATGTATATATATATATATATATATACAAGTAAAGGTATAGACGATTTAAAGGGCGCATGCGTTGCCCGCCGACCCTCTCGACGTTCGACGTTTCTTCGCGACGCTGCAGGTTGACGACGTCGTTCCGCGGCGTCAAGGCGTCGATATAGTTAGTATTGTAAGGATAAGAGACGGGTTTTAGATGCGCGTAGAGTCCGATGGCCGTTAACGATAATTATCTCTGCATAATATAGCAGTAGATATAGGAAAAACAAACAAATAATGAGGGTGAAAATAGAGCGGAAATAAAAATAAAAAAACCGAATGAGAAAAAAGAAATAAAGAGAGGAATTAAAACAAAGCCAATCAAAAATCAATCAATCAATGTATTTCATCCCCCGCGTTAAATAATAATAATAATAATAATAATAATACAAAATGTAATGAATATAATATCAAAGCAATCGTCTCATGCATAAGATATTATTTATTATATGTATATTTAAAAAGCTATATCCGTGAGGTTTGATTATTTCTATATGAAATATACTTCTGATGTGTGTATTAGAGCTAAATATCCTTCAATAAATTAGAATTGAGGATGAATAGTCTGAGAATTGATAAACCATTCAATTATTACTTTAATATGTTAGTTTAACGTAAGCTATAACGTATCAACGGTGATATAAATCGCAGTGTCTATTTTTTAAACTATAGAATGTGGAGGTAGTTATTGATGAAGGGTGGTTAAAGAGTAAGTATAAAAGTAAGTGTAGTATCAGGATCAAGGAGGGCCGGTGTAAAGATAGGGATAATAATAATTGTTATAATAATAATAATAATATTATTATTGACAAATATACGATAATAAATAATAATGTCGGTGCATCATTACCCTCATGGGTATCGATATCGTTCGGCGGCCGGAAGGGGCAATGTAAATGAAAGTGTTGGTCAGGATTCGGACAGTGATGTTGCCGAGTTGAGTGATCTTGAAGATGGAGAAGACGAGGATGAAGACGAAGATGAAGACGAGGACGAAGACGACGAAGATGATGACGAAATGAACGATCTACCTTATCCGGGTTTTGCTCCGATCGCTTTACGATATCTTGACCAAATGACACGCCCCCGGAATTGGTGTCTTGCTCTCATCACAAATCCATATCCTTTTTTTTCAAAGGTTCTAGATGATTTAGAAAAATAATAGATGCATGCGTATCCCGGTGAACGCATTTTGAAGGGCCGAAACGATCTCCCGTGGGGTATACAATTATGGATCTTCTTCTTATTATTCTTATTCTTTTTGTTGTTTCAAGCGCCCGCGGATTACAGATGAATGATTTAACGGGATCGATTAAGCTGTTGATTCGTGACCTCGTGTTCTGTGCGTGATATTCCAAGCTCAGCCTAGGTTTACATACATACATACGTACTATATACATATAGATACATAGATATATTTACATACATATATACACATATATGTGACGAGGGACGCGCGTAAGGATATTTAACGCGTGTATATAGGTATAGGTGTAATATCTCTGTTTCAAAGCCGCGCAGACCAGGCGCGCGATTTTCTTAATGGAAAGATAAAGCATAATATTTCCGTATCTGCTATAAATGTTTAATGT
This sequence comes from Tenthredo amoena, assembly GCA_963966615.1. Taxonomy (NCBI): domain Eukaryota; kingdom Metazoa; phylum Arthropoda; class Insecta; order Hymenoptera; family Tenthredinidae; genus Tenthredo; species Tenthredo amoena. The sequence goes on along the minus strand of OZ016492.1, from coordinate 1,245,204 downwards.
TTCACATTTCAAACAGCTAGCCGATAAAGCTTTAATAAAAAACATTCAAATTTATCAAATCCTATATTCTAACATAAGGAAAATATACAATTTTCTTTTCTTCTTTTCATATACCTGTATATACCTATGTATATGCAAAATATATAATTATACTCCAATACCCGCGAACTCAAGACTCGGACGTATTTTTAAAGAACTTTTTCGCGGTCGGGTTCGAAAAATTGGAGAGCTTTTTCACCGCCTTATGAGTGTATATAGGGTGTATACCAGATATAAGCGAATTGTGAAGTGCTCTGGCGCTTCTGGCAGTCGATATTCCCATTCGTGGTATATGGCTATGAAATACACATATGCATACATACATACATATGTATCTCCCGCGTGTATAGATAGATATCTGTACAAGTTTTACTTCCGAACTAAATATTTCCTCCATGACGAACGTATACATACATAGGTCGATAGAGGATATCTATGCATCTATACGTACGCACTCATATCCTCATATAATGCATCGAAAAATGGGAAATGGAAAAGGCGGTGTTTATCATTCTTTAAATTCCTCCTATATCCTATACTGTTACTATATATATTCTCCCTCCCGCAACACTCGTTTAAATATAAATTTGAATTGCAGTTGATGTAACACGTTCCCTATACACTCTATTATAACTATACAGAGAAAATATTAATGATTAAAACCGAGACAACTGCCGCTGTTTCTTATACGTATCATTTATTTTTCTTTCCTTTTTCAATTTTTGCATTACTTTATAGAATAAAATTGCAAACGTTATGTAGAATCGAACGATATGATAATAATTCACTTATGATTACGCGGGATATACATTCATACATTAATTACACTCATCTTCGCTGTAATAACAATTGGTATGAGCAAGTTCCGAGCAGAAGAGTAAATCTACTACCAAACTACATATACTGTTTGACTTATACTAGTCGGGAATTCCCCACGCGCCAAGCGCCGCGCCAATTCACCCCTTGGTGAGTTGCGAATTAATTATAGACCCGTTTGTATTATAGCTTTAATGAGAAGTTCCTCATGCCCTTAGATACAGTTTTGGAGTATAATTATTAAGATTCAATTTTTGCAGATATACAAGTAGAATATATGATCCAGACGTTAAATTAAAGATAAATAAAGGGAGATATTATTAAAACATTTCTTTTAATTCGCGTCCCCAATGCAAATTCTTCGATATAAAATATACTTCGGAACTGAAGTTCAAAGTATTTATAGGAATAATATTCTCGGTATATTTCCTATTTACTGCAACAGACTTTTTCAGAGAAATATAACGTGCGTTAGAAAATTCGTGAATACAAATTAACATCGGAGTTTTCGTTTTCAGTAAATTTTCATCGAGTTTCTCTGAAAAGATATTTTCATAGTCTTTTTCTCCTGTATTATAATTCCAGAGTTCTTCAAAAAATCATTTCATTATTTCATTCAATTTGTTCGGGTTTATTCCTATCTAAATATTTGTAAGACAATAAAAATTCAAACCAGGGATTCTCTCGTCTGCGGGAGATCCGTAGCTTCGTAGCCCTCTATACATATAATGTGACTATTTATAAAATGATAATTAAGGATTATCTAAAGGATCAATTTATTATAATCGTAATATGATGAACTATAATTTTTCTTATTTAAAACATTACGTGGTTCGAAAGAATAAGCATGATGGTAATCCTCCTGAATTGCATCACTCTCGGAATGTATCAGCCATGTGTTGACGACGAGTGCGTAACAAATCGCTGTAAAATATTACAAGTGGGTATATAAAACACGCATTGTTTATATCCTGCCATACATAATTTAAAAAAATATATAATTACCTATTTTCAAATTATTTTCACCATTGACAAACTGGTGGATAGCATATTATACTTCCCACACTCGATCTTCAATAAAATTAATTTCACTATTTACAGATGTTCGACGATATCATCTTCGCATTTTTCTCATTAGAAATGACAATTAAAATTGTTGCCATGGGGGTATACGGCAAGGGAACATACTTGGCTGACTCATGGAACAGATTGGACTTCTTTATAGTAGCAGCTGGGTGAGGGGATAAGATCACAAAAAAAAAAAGAAAAGATTCTTAGTTAAAAATCTAATGCCAACAATTTATTGTTATATTGGTTCCAACTATGAATTATTTTTCTCCTCAGAGCTCTAGAATACTGTTTAAACGTTGAGAACATGAGTCTCTCTGCGATACGGACTATCAGAGTGCTCAGACCCTTGCGAGCCATCAACCGAATACCCAGTAAGTATTCGGGCTAAATTATAGGTATTGAGTCGACTATTTGTTTGTTAAAATTGAAATTGAAGAATATATAATAACACATGTTAGATATAAGAATATTATACCGTTGGTCATTATTCTTAAGAACTTATCTTGTATTTCTGTATGACTGCTGGCGTTGTTTCAAATTCTTGCCTAGCACGGGCCTTTCATCTCTTTTTATAATATTTGAAAAAAAGGTTTATAAATATTTGCTCCCTACAGTGGTGTGCGTGTGTATATATTGCCTAAAGAAAGTGCTTTCTGGCGTTTACACGTCCGCTGTTCAATCCTGATTGACTTCTGTTGCTTTAAACTCTTTATATACACTAACTAACGGCAGTTTATGCCACCTCCAGACTCATAGTATGTATTTTTACACCATGTTATACATACACGTATATGTACGCGTTTGTATACAAAACAGATTTTGCGCTACTCCCTGAAATCACTAAGGAACCCTAGTTTGGTTTCACACAGTAATTAGAGCAGCCAAATTAAGACTGGTATACTCGTTTCAGGTATGAGGATACTCGTCATGCTTCTACTGGATACACTTCCTATGCTTGGAAATGTTCTGCTTTTATGTTTCTTCGTCTTTTTCATATTCGGAATAGTTGGCGTACAATTATGGGAGGGAATTTTGAGACAGCGTTGTTTCCTCCGAGCACTTCCTAACATTAAGTATCCTGAGTATGTGGAAGTAATCTATTCCCATTATTTCATGCAATTCTAATCTGTAATTGATACTTGACCATCACTTTTCATTTTATTATTAAATTCACTTGCAGAAATCTATCAAAATACTTTGAATACCAGGATCAGGATTACATATGTTCTCGCCCTGATGAAAGTGGCATGCATTCGTGCAGCGATCTTCCTCCGCATAAAATTGGTGAGTATGGAGATTGAGAAACTCTGCTGATTAGATTCTAGACCAGAAATTCGTTCAAAATTTTGAAATTATTTCAACAGGGGAAATAATATGCAATAACACAGCCTTACCCAACAATAATCTTACACTTATAAACAATACATCATGCGTGAATTGGAATTACTATTACACCGAGTGCAAGGGACAAGGAAACAATCCTTTCCAAGGCACTATATCATTTGACAACATCGGATTGGCCTGGGTTGCAATTTTTCTTGTAAGTATGAAGTCTTGCTCGATGAAATAATTATTTGATATCCAAGTTATTCACGGAGCCTCAAAGATTTTTAATCCCAACATGAAAGAAAGTTGAAATATTCATCGTATCTGGGTATATCTTCAGGTAATCAGTCTAGAAGGTTGGACAGACATAATGTATTATGTGCAAGATGCGCATTCTTTCTGGGATTGGATATACTTTGTCCTTTTGATTGTCGTGAGTATAGATTTCGATCAAAACTAGTCAGCGCTGTACGTTATACGATATGCTCATTTGTATTTCTTCGTGTTACAGATTGGATCATTTTTCATGATCAATCTCTGCCTAGTTGTGATAGCGACTCAATTTTCTGAGACAAAAAAACGAGAATTAGAACGTATGAGACTTGAACGTGCCCGTTTTCATTCTACCAGTACCCTAGCTTCTTCGATAAATACTTCTGAACCGACAACATGCTACGCAGAGATTGTCAAGTGAGATTTATCATTTCGAGTTCACAAAAACTCATTTGAAGTCTTTTCTAAATTACTTTCCCACTTTTAGATATATCGGACATTTGTGGAGGCGAAGTAAACGCAGATTGATGAAGAAGTATCGGCTCTACTTGTACAGTAGGCAGCAAAAACGAGAACAGAAGCTGCTGAGGGAGCAGAGTCCGAGTCTTTCGCGCACAGTAGCAATTCAGATGAATAGGTCGTCTGGTAAATGGCGTGAAATACTGTTATAATGATTTCCTGAAAAAAAAACACCAAAGCTGCCTAATTCCACTCTTTTTTATTTCTCCAGATAAAAGACAACATCACAGACGCTGTCCACACTATAGACCACCACCGGAAGAGGGAGAACAAAGCATGGTCGATCCCGGAGTAACTAGCAGCGTCAGAGTTGTCCTTGATCGAAGTGGAAGTCTAATGCTGGCGCCACACGCAAGCCCGGAAGTATCAGAAGCAGAACTACCGGCAAATCCTTGCCGTCCAGGCCTTCATCATCCACCTGCTACTTCAAATCCTGGAGATAATAACGCCGTTGTAATGGAGGTGATTGTTGACGTACATACTCGTTACTCTATTGGATAAAAAAAGTCAGGGAGTTTGTAAAACCGTTTTTCTTGCCTTTGCAGACAAACAACACTCTCGCCAGTCCATTGTGTCAGAATTTTAGACGACGAAGTAGCGTGATGTTTAACGATGTTGTATTGCTTCACGGGGGTAGCGCAAACACCTTACCGGGATCTACATCTGCCGGAGAACGGAATATATGTTCAAGCGAAAAGATGACGCAAACCGGTGACGGAAACGTTTGGTCAACGCCACAGTCAACCTTGCAAGTAAGTCGAGATCGCTAGATAACTGCCTTACTAGTTGAAGAAACTGCAACCTAATAGAGCTTTGAAGAGGATTGTTACAAATTTTCTAGCTTCTCATGGAAGAATATGTCCTAACGTTTACTTATTTAAAGATACAAACTGACTTGGAAAGAAACGAAGCGATGACCTGCCAGGAATTGCTCGCACTCAGCGGTGCACTTAGTGCCGCTCTTCCAACGGGTCAACTGGCCTTGGATTCTTTCCTAAATTCCTTAACTAAAGGTAATTGCGTTTTTTCGAAGATAACAATTGAGCGTATGTATTTTTGATTGTGATCAAATTTAGCGTTGAGTTATTTTTTAGGTATATCAGACCGTCACATAGTTATGACAGACCCAGCACAGTGGCTAAACTCGGAAGCAGAAAGTTGCTCTTGCTGTGACGTTCCGAATGATCAACACTGCGCAGAAGAAGAAGATAATAATGGAAAATGGCAAAAATCTAATGCGAGAAAATTCATCAATGGAACAGGGAACTGCTGCGCGTGCGTCGTACGATGCATTCAGCAGTGGGTGAAAAAGCTTGTCGAACACAAGTATTTTCAGCAGGGAATTTTATTTGCTATTTTAATAAACACTCTCAGTATGGGGATCGAATACCACAATCAGGTATTATTCAATTATAATATTGAGTATTTCGATTCACTTCTTTTCACTCAATTCATAAATCCTATTCATAAAATTTCAGCCAGATGAGTTGACAATAATTGTCGAAATAAGCAACATCGTATTCTCTGCAGTATTCGCTGTCGAGATGTTACTGAAAATGATTGCCGAAGGACCTTTTGGATACGTTAGCAATGGATTCAACGTCTTTGACGGAGTCGTAGTGATTTTGAGGTGATTGATTAAGATTTACTCAATGAATTGCATCCCTCTGTACAATTTATAGTATGATATGAATTTTTCTTTTCTTAACAGCGTTGTAGAACTCTGTCAAACTTATTACGGCGAACGAGAAGGGAACTCTGGCTTAAGTGTGCTCAGGACATTTAGACTTCTTAGGATATTGAAGCTAGTACGTTTCATGCCTAATCTTAGACGTCAGCTGTTCGTTATGCTTCGCACAATGGATAACGTTGCGATATTTTTTTCCCTTTTAATACTTTTCATCTTTATATTCAGGTAAGTCTAATAATTATTAATATATCTTAGAGAATAGGAAAACGTAATACTCGATATATTTATAGGAATAACTTTGTCTAATCTCTGAACTACATACAGATATAATCTATATATATATATATATATATATATATATACATGTATGTACTAGGTAAACGTGTATTAGCATTCGCAATCGTCAGCAAAGTCTGATAAATTCCAATCTTTAAGACCTTCCGCTGATCCTAATCCTTATTTCATTTGGTCCAAAATTATTCTGTGTTTTTAAATTTCTTCAATTATCTTTTCTATTCATTTTATATATTATATACCTATATACATATACTATACATATTTATTCTCTCTATTCTTATTTTTTTTTTACTACTACTATGAAACGAGTGCAAAGTAATTATTTAAATGTCGTATGAAGTGATTATATTATATATATCTAGAAAACTAATATAGATGCAAATAATTTAAAAAAAAAAAGGAAAAAAAAACATTTATATGGTGTGGCAGTTATTTTTATTGCAGTGCCTAATTACTGTTACTTATTGAGATGATGTACTGGTAATGATGGTGTTGTTGGCACATCTGCGATGGCTCTTGCTATTCGCGGCTTAAGGCATAAACTATTTTCATTATTTTCAATATTACTACATGTCTGCATGGTGCTTTTATGCTGGAAATGTCTAGTGACAAGTTTGAAAACTGCTATATACTCTAAAATTTCAATCTTCTTCTGTCACTCTTGCTATCTAAACGCCTAAGTGCGTGCCTATATGGTCACCGATATTAGCGCCTATCATAATTGTATCAGTTACTTTTTTCAAAACGTTCTTGAAGTGTAAATAATCAAAGAAATAACGGATATATGCAATATATTATTAATTTTCAAATTTATTAAAGCAAAGACCAATTCTTAGCAAGTAATAATATTTCTCTTAGCTTATCTCATCAATATTCGAGCAACGTAGATAAATCTTAAGTGCAGTTACTGGGGATTGATTTTTATTTATTTTTTGAATCATTTTATCTCTTCAAATATCAGCTCAATTAAAATAGGCTCCAGTTTAATTCTATTTCAAATTGAATAGCGTACGGAGTTTCCATCAGCTCAGGTATTAGGTTGAAAATGGTTGTTCTATTTGTAGGTGAAAGGGATATATTAAAATACCGAATAAAATTAAGATATTTATTTAAGAGAAACTACATTGAAACTACATTTCATTATCAAAGAGAGTTCGCTGTTCTGTCGATATTGTATATAGAAACGTGTATGCAAGGTGCAATGGAATAAAATAGGAACTGCACGATATACATGAGGTGTAAATACACAATAATAAATTTGACTGGTAGATTAATTTTTAAAATAATTCGGTTCCTGATTGATCAATGAATCACACGCTTCATTAAGGAGAAAATATATCACACATTTCACTGTGTTATAGTATTCTTGGGATGAACCTGTTCGGTTGCAAATTCTGTGAAACCATGAAAGGCACCACCGAAGTCGAATGTGATAGGAAAAACTTTGACTCATTACTCTGGGCTATTGTCACAGTATTTCAGGTACAGGATATTTTTCAGCTTAGGGAATAGCATAATTTATTTTATAAAAAGCTAAACTCGGTACAGCACTGCATATACTTATGATTTCAAAGAAAGGTAATGTATACGTTTAGCATGTTATCGCACTGAACAACATCTTTTCGCTTTCTTATTCTTATCTGCTCTATTATTTTCAGCATGCTTTAGGAATTCGCTGAGATTCTTAGCTTTCTATATACACATCTACTTTTATCAGATCTGCCAAACTGATCAGCTACATCTTCTTCTCACTCTCATGCATCGGAATTCAATTTATATAATCATATACTTTATACATTTCAGTTATGCGATATTCATAACTCTTAGAAAACGCTTTGACAATACATTTCCAGATATAAATTTGAACGTACATATTAGTCTTCCAAATACTGCAAAAAAGTCACAAAATGTGGGCAGACTGCATGCCTCAATTTTTCTATACTATAATTTTCATATCCATCAATTTCTTCTATATCTGATTCCCAATAAACTACATTCATGCCCCATCAATTCTCCGCAATGAATTGAACAGAAATTTGTTAAAAAGCATTTTGTCTATTATGCGATTCATTATTGTATGTATTACTCCTGGATGGTGAGTACACATTTATTCTAGTACGCTTCTCACTTCTGATTATTGCTATCTATTCATCTGCAGCAGGCATTATTTGACTATTCCTCCATACAAATCTTTTATCTCACTTCTATCGTGCATGTATCACATGGATTTCAAACGGTAGGAAGCTGCATAGGTGTTCGCCTTGCTTATATCGTTATTTGCATCATTTATACAACATGCGGATACACTGCGATATATCATTGTGGGTCTTTCGTTACTTCATCCTACAGAAACTTCATAGAAAATCAGAGTCAGTTGCTCGGATCTGTGTAAAAAAACTTTTTTACGGAAGGGAGCGGCGGAGTCAAAAATGAATAGCTCATCAATTTTGGGATTGATTGGCTCTATTTAGTTAATTGATAACTAGATCTTTTCATGGTTGAGGTATACAACTGTCAAGTCATAGATTAGTATAGTATCTAATTTCCAGTTCTGTTCGTTTCAAGATTTGAACTCATCGACTTCAGGATAGCACGAGAATTTTTCACACACCTGCTTTTAGGGTAGATGGAAGTTCATTAAATTGCATAGCTGAACTTTACTAGTGGGCTGTTCCATGTTTTGTTAAATATTGTTAGGTAGTCTAGACTCTGTATTTACAGCATTAAAAATTAAAAGTTTAGCATTTGTTGTTCCGTCTCATGCATGTAAGCCCAACTTTTCACATAATACTCTAATTTTATTATCATTTTCTTTATACTTTTCCTATAGAGTCTTTAAGTTCGTTTTAGGGAATGAGGAAAACGTATTTCTTTATCTTATTATTTTTATTTCTATCTCTTGGAATACATGTATATATATTATCAAAGCTTAATCCCATCCCTATGGAAGAGATACATATCAAAGTACGAGAACAAAAATAACGCGTTACTCAACATATTTTATGGAAAAAATGTAAATAGCATGAATGGTACATTAAGTGAACGCTGTTTAGTGATCTGGAATCACGATACAAACTCTCTTTGAATTAAAAACGTTCTATAAAACTACTAGTTATAATAAAAGGAAACTATAAACAGAGATCGTAATTTATAGGTGAAGAAAAAGTAACGACAGAATCAGCTCATCTACTAGCATTGAAATAATATTATTTTCTACATATTTTCTTACTTTCTAAATAACAAAGAAACAGCCTCTTATACGCCCTCAGCCACATAAAATCTAGATGCTTGAACGAGCATTACATATAACACTTTTCTGTAACTTTACAAGATGTTATTTGAAAACTATAAATATGATACTCTTGGAGTAATACTCAAGGAAATTATAGTTCGTAAGCGTTGCAACAGAACATATATCTTCACCGGATAAGTTTTCGATGAATAAACTGACTTCATAACTTCTCAAAGAAAGTAATCATTCGTTGAGTTCAATTCGCATCATAAAAATTAATACAAAGATATAATACTCACCTGTCTGTTAGGAAATGATGGTAATTTCGATATACTGTGTAATTTAATAAGTCACAATTACTCCTCCCTGACATTATGCGTAACTGCAGGTAAAAACAGTATTCACCTAGTAGAAATCTTCCAGTTATCCAAAGTAATTTATAAAGCAAAATATATTTGGTCATTTTCTTATTTGCACGTAATATTTAAAACTATAGGTTGCAGTATTCGTAGGGTGATTCTTAGCGGCTCAACTCCAGTAATGTTAATAATATATTACTTGTATTAAAACCATCTATGTATTTCTAATCGCAAACTGTCTTGCTTCCTTCCACAAATCATCAAATTGCAGAATGTGACTCTGACAACACAAATATGCAGCTTCAAGTGAAATCATTATGCTATTTACTAGATATTTCGCTTAATACCGAACTGAGTGTATCCATATTTTTTTCACTATCATCAACCTGCCTTTCAAATTAATTGACGACCTATACCAACAAAATTTTGATTTTCTTAATTCAATTCTGTAAATGATAAAAACTGAGAAATGGAAATTGTAAAAGTGAAGAAAATTTGGGGGCACTCTCCTTGTGAATTTGCCTATGTTGACGGAACTTTAGGCCATGGGATTGTCTCGGTTGCAGCATCCTAGGGATGTACCTGTTCGGGGGTAAGTTTTGCATGTGGGTGGACCGGAGTCGGCCCTGCACCTGTGTCGAGGTGGTCTCGCGCCACCCAAAGTGTCGCTGTGATCGCAAACACTTCAACGACATCCTCTGGGCCACTGTTACTGTTTTCCAGGTACCACTGTTTCATAAGATTTATCGCAGTTGAAGGTATAATATTTTACTCATTTCCCTTTTCCAAATTCACTTGGAATAATATAATAAACACGTTCAAATTAGAGCATTCATTTCATCTTCTTGATTCAGTTAAAGAAACTGAAGCTCAGCTTCTTATTTTCACTAAATTCAAACGAAAATGTACTCTTCTATTTACACTAGGATAAGAATGATTAAAAATTGTTCAATCTATTCCTCTGCACAGATTCTTACTCAAGAAGATTGGAACGTTGTGTTATTCAATGGTATGCAGAAGACATCTCACTGGGCAGCATTGTACTTTGTAGCTTTGATGACGTTTGGCAATTACGTTCTATTCAATCTCTTGGTCGCAATTTTGGTCGAAGGCTTCTCTTCGGAGGTAGATCCTCCTACTAATTGAGGAATTCTAATTCCCTGCCTCACCTGGATATCATGTTTATCGAATCTTCAACTTTCAGAGAAACGAACGGCGGGAGCGAGAGCAGAGGGAAATGGCGAGGCTAGCTGCTAAAGAAGCTGGACTTAGCTGCGATGGAGATTCCTCAAGGGTTTCACAGTCACATTCGGTATCTGATAGCGATACTTACACCCAGGTAAATATCGTATAAGGATGTATTATTGGATCAGGTAACATTTCTGATATTTGAATTATATTAAAATTTGAAAATTATCACACAGGACCAAAAGAACTCTTGGCAAAGTGTTGAGGAGTTAAGAAAGTGTAAAGACAATTGTAGCAGGGATAAGCAGAATACCATATGGAGTCATCCGATAACAGAACCCAAATGTAACATCCAAAAGGAAAGTAAAATGATGGGAATACAGCCACCTGTGATTACTCACACAGCAGCTACCCCGCAAGATTCTCCTAACACCACGTTAGACACTGGATACAGAGAGTTCAATTGCCGTTCGACAAATCCAAGTCTTTCAATTGAATCTATCGATCGTACTGCTGTATGTATTTGGCATGTGTATTTTATTGAATACAGGGAACATAAATCCAACAAACTAATGACTAGCTTCAAGGTTTATCACACCATTAATAAAGCGATATGATCCACAGAGCCAGTGCAGTATACCTGGCTTATTGAAGCCGATGGATAATAAATTTGCAACTAATAATCTTGTTCCCAATCACCTTTCAAGACGAATCAGTCTTGTTGCCGTTATCAACCCGCCGTCGCCTAGAGATTCGAATGAAAGGTATATAGCTAAAAAGTAGCTGATTCTATGCTGTTGCTCATTTTGATTGAAAATGCATTAGATATTTGATGTAATATTGTGATAAATTTTGCTGATCACTATTTATAGCAATCAACGAATTCAGAGAGGGTATTCTTGGCGATTATCTCGGCCTTCTCTGAGACGAAAAAAAAGTCAGTACGATGAAGACAGTCAGCAAACAATCATTCTCAATAATGGCCGTAACACCATACGATCAAATTCCATGTGAGTATCTCCATCGTATATTCAATCTTACTTCTAATACATTATCAATTTCTTTTCTCTGTGTTTTTTGTTTATTTATTTCAGTAAAAATAGATCGATTGTGTTTACCAGTATGCCATTTCTCTCTACTTCTTTAACGTTATCATCACTTGTCTGTTATAGAAATTGCGGTGATTACGCCAATTGCAATGGAGGACATCTTTATGGGTCGATAAGGAACGATACGCAATGTGATACTCCTAATAATCGTACGCTTATTGCCAACAATCGTAGCATCAGCCCAAACAACTCTACAAAAAGTCGGAGCTCTTCGATTGCACATTATACAACATCAAACGTAAGGGGCTGTTGATCACAATTTATTTTTGCTTCATCCGATAATTCACTGATTGATCTATGTTGAAAGATCTTAAAACCTCCCAAATTCTCAACACGCAATTATTGATTACATTTCTTTTACCCCGACAGATGAGATGGATAGGAGAAAATTTATCTCGTCAGAATTCTTTGTGTGGCTACGATCACCTGCACGGTCAGAAACTGGCATTGGATGAAAATTCCTTGAATACAGCTGCTAGAACGATCAATAATCTATCAGTTGAAGCCAGACCGTTACCTCACATAAAACAGCTTTCCGAAGAATTAGATTCTCAGCTAGATGAACAGGCAGCTCAATTAAATGGCAACGGCAGCATGTCTAGCAGTGAAAAAATAAAGAAAATATTCATGTTTTTCGAGCCTAAAGGCTGTCTTAAGGAAAGAGACGATTTCTCTCTTTATTTATTCCCGCCACACAATAGGTAATGAGTCTTCGATGCAGAGATACTTAGACTAAATCTAGAATATCCCTTGAATAATTAAAATTCCATGCTTCTTAGATTCCGAGTATTGTGCCGCTGGTTTGTAGACCAAAAGTGGTTTGACAATATGGTACTCCTTTTCATAGGATTGAATTGCATAACATTGGCAATGGAAAGACCAAATATACCTCCTGATAGTGGCGAAAGGGTTTTCTTATCCACTGCTAATTATGTATTCACAGCCGTATTTGCTCTTGAGATGTTTGTGAAGGTGACTAATTGATATCTTGTTGCAGAACTGTGAAAATTTATGATAATCTACATTTCTTACATTTCTCGTTCCCAACCCTAGGTCGTAGCGTCTGGTATGCTCTACGGATTCGACGCTTATTTCACCTCAGGTTGGAACATCATGGATGGATCGCTGGTGATAATATCAATAGTAGACCTGCTGATGTCTCTAATATCCGAAAGCAGTCCAAGGATATTTGGCATCTTGAGGGTATGGAAATAAAATTTGATATTGTTCGATTCTTAATCCTGTAATTGCAATCTAGTTTCATAAAAAGCGTAAACTGTTCTATTTATTGACAAAAACTTTACTCATCTTTCAGGTATTTCGATTGTTAAGATCCTTGAGGCCTCTCAGAGTGATAAACAGAGCTCCCGGTTTAAAACTAGTAGTTCAAACGCTGCTGTCTTCGTTGAGGCCCATAGGAAACATAGTCCTAATATGTTGTACATTTTTCATAATATTTGGAATCCTGGGTGTACAACTGTTCAAGGGGGCATTTTTCTACTGCGAAGGACCAAACTTGAAAAATGTTCGTAACAAGACCGACTGTTTGGCTGATAAACGAAACGCTTGGGTCAATCGAAAGTACAATTTTGATGATCTTGGTAAAGCGTTGATGTCGCTTTTCGTTTTATCTTCACGCGATGGATGGGTAAATATAATGTACACCGGCTTAGACGCCGTCGGTGTCGACCAGCAGGTGAGTCTCCGTTCCTGAAATGGATCAAAAGAACGTGATTTTAAATAAAGAAGAGTTCGCTAACATTATTTTCTCAAATTTCAGCCTGTAGAGAACTTCTCCGAATGGCGACTGCTCTATTTTATTGCATTTATCTTACTCGTTGGTTTCTTTGTGCTGAATATGTTCGTCGGAGTTGTGGTTGAAAATTTTCACAGATGTCGTGAAGAACAGGAAAAGGAAGAGCGTGTTAGGAGAGCTGCCAAGCGCGCTCTTCAAATGGAGAAAAAAAGACGCAGTAAGTATCTCGTTTATTCTATTTCTGGTTTCAGATTTAGATATCTGATTCATGTTCATCAAATTGCCATTGATATTTTTTACAGAAATGCACGAGCCACCTTATTACACGAATTATTCAAAGTCTCGATTATTTGTCCACAACGTTGTAACGTCAAAATACTTTGACTTGGCTATAGCAGCTGTGATCGGTCTTAATGTTGTTACAATGGCAATGGAATTTTACATGATGCCAAAGGCTCTAACTTACGCCTTAAAGATATTCAACTATTTCTTTACTGCCGTTTTTATTTTGGAATCTTTCATGAAGCTCTTAGCCCTTGGACTGCATCTTTACCTCAAAGACAAGTAAAGTGTTGAGTTTTTGAACTGCTGAGCTCATCAGCCTGCATGTTACTCATCTTTCCTCTCAAGCTTTGTTCCTTGCAGCAAAAATTGATCATCTAATGAATATTCCAGGTGGAATCAACTGGATATTGGAATTGTTATACTGTCTATAGTCGGAATTGTTCTCGAAGAAGTAGAATCTAAAATAATTCCAATTAATCCAACGATAATCCGGGTGATGCGAGTCTTACGTATTGCAAGAGGTAGGAAGATCAATTATTACTATAAATGACGTAAAACTCCAATCAATTCATTTGCATTTATTTACGAATTCTTGTATATTTACAGTTCTGAAGCTCCTCAAAATGGCAAAAGGCATACGAGCCCTGTTAGACACTGTAATGCAAGCGCTACCCCAAGTTGGAAATCTTGGCTTGCTTTTCTTCTTGTTATTCTTCATATTTGCAGCCTTGGGAGTTGAGCTCTTCGGTCGACTAGGTAAATGGTTATAAAACCATGCAATAACTCCCTATCCTACTTTTACCTAATAACTTAATCTCAATCAACAGAATGCAGCGACGACATGCCTTGCCAGGGTTTGGGAGAGCACGCCCACTTCAGTAATTTTGGAATGGCATTCTTGACTCTCTTCAGAGTAGCTACAGGAGACAATTGGAATGGAATAATGAAGGACACTCTAAGAGACGATTGCGACGACGCAACAGACTGCGTTAAGAACTGCTGCGTCAGCACCATCATCGCTCCAATATTCTTTGTCATTTTTGTTCTCATGGCTCAATTCGTTCTAGTCAATGTGGTAGTTGCTGTTCTGATGAAGCATTTGGAAGAGAGTCATAAACAGGTAAACGTTATTCAATATTATACATTGCTTAAAATATGACCAAAAATTACTTTCCTGATTTCAATTACAGATGGAGGATGAACTAGACATGGAAACTCAACTGGAAAGAGAATTGGCTGCCGAGCAAGAAGAACTATTAGATGAGGAGGAAGTGAACGAAGAAAGTCTCAACACCAGACCAGGACTATCTAAGGTCCGCTCATTACCTGCCAATTTTACTTACAATCCACCTGCTGAAAAGGATAGTAACAAAGATGGTGAGAATTCTATTATTACAAGCGATTAATGATTTTCTTATTTCTATTCAACTATTCTTGACTTTTATCTTCCCAGACTTTTCAATAGCGTTCAATGAGCGAAGAGGCTCAAGCTGTCGATCTAACAAGCCGTTTAGATACAAAATGAGACGCAGACAAACATTTCATACGCATCAGCGGAGCTCACTACTTCCGATAGTGTCTACACCGATACATTTCGAGGTTGCTGAGGTGATAAAGCCGGCGAGCAATCTCAGCGTACCAAGGATCATATCTCAGCATCATTCTTCGAACTTTGGTAGCACCAAGTATCTTTATCCACCAGCTGTTTCCGACATTGCCGAAGACAAGTGCTACCTTACAGTTAATAATGCATCAAATGAATCTACCCAGAAAAGGCCACCCATAAAATGTAGTTCAGGAGAAGCAAACGCTCATCTGATGCCCAAGTGTTCGAGCTTCCTTTTACGAAATAGTGAATATCTTTCCAAGCATAGGAAGTCTAACGATTCGCAGTCCTCAGATACGAGTCTGAACTGTAAATTACCAACTCTTTCTTTACCAAATACATACGGCAATAATTTGGCCAAAAGTAAAGTAGAAACTGGTGCGAAAGAGGAGAAGCAGCTTACTCTCGATAGAGATTTGGATGTACAGTCGATAATAAATGAGAGGAGACCGTCCAAATTAAAATATAATAATGTCAATGGTAGAGGAGGATACGTATCACAGACTAACAGTTTTAGTCATATATATGCTAGGGAGGAAAATGAGGACAAAAGTATCTCAAACGTTGATAATGATATAAGGGTCTATGTGGATGATACCGATTCACAAAGTAGCGAAAAGGAAAAAGTAGTGAATGAGGAGGAGAGCGTAGATTGCGAGGAAAGATCGTTAGGAGAATTATCGAATATTTCTCTGATCAAACCGAGTGAAACAGAGATTATTTCAAACTCTAGAGAAGACCTAAGAAATTCACAGACCAATAATAGTCCATAATAGCATCGTGTCGTACCTGTAATTATCTGTAACAAATCGTTTCTATTTCTATAAATTTTCGAAGATTTGAAACTTCTTCTATCTGCGATAAATCTGAAACCTGAATTAATGTGTCTAATGTGAGTTTGTAGGTGAAGTCCTAAAAAAAAAAAAAAACAAAGTCATTATAAAATTGGTATTTAATTTGGCAAACAGAGTCAAGCCATTGTTTATAGCTCTTGGTGAAAAATGAGTCAGTTATATTTATTGAGTATCTGTTTTTTTTTTTGGGGTAATAACAGAAAATAAAAAAAACAACAACGTCAGTTATGTGTACTCAAGTCTTTAGAAAATGTATTTATAAATTCTTAGCAGTTGAAAGAAACAAAGTGTAATGTGTGATGATACGTACAGCAATTACACTTTCTTTATTGTACTACTAAGTTAATAGTTGTTTGTATGGCAAGGGCGCGGAAAGAGGTACTTGATGACGAGTGTGAAAGTGCCGCATGAGCCGAAGGCGCGTCTATGCACCTGTGCCCTACATTCTATTTTCTGCCCTACCTTTCGTCAAAAATTCGATTTTGACAAAAGATAGTGCAGAATATATCTCTATTTATAATTATAATTATGATTATTATTATTATCATTACGCCAGAGTGTTTATTAGATAATTTAGTATAATGTCAATTGTAAACTATACAATCATTAAATATACAAGAGAATTTATTGCAATAAACAAAGTTTCTGCATATCTTTTCATCTTATTTATTATTACTTGTCTTTAATCGATAAAATATACTGTTCCATGATATTTTTGTTAAATGATGAACATCTTCACAGAATTGACTATAAAATAGTATTCCCTAAATAAGATCGAACTTTAAATAATATGGCGGCGGTGGGACAAATGCTCTGGTGAAGATCCAACATGTTCATGGTTAGCAGTTGAGCTATCGCTCGCTATAGTTATGCTGAATGTCTGGGATTCTCACGGTACCAAGCTCGGCAAAAGTAACGGATGCTTGCGACGCACAAGCCAACACGATAGGCGTTTCGTCGGCATCCTCTTGTAACTGTACGATATCTGCTAATTCAATGAATGGTGTATCCCCGGATCTGAAACAGAAGGAGAGCCAGGGGGTAGAGGTGGGGGAGGAGGGTATAGAATTTACATGTATAATATAAACCTGTTGATACGTGTAGTTATAATGACTGGTTCCGACATATGGTATCTACTATACCTATGTCATTAACAATGAACTTCCAAATTAACTGACGTATACTCGCTCGCGAATTAATTGTTGCACGGATAGCTTGTGAAATTATAATTCAACAAATTTTTGCTTCCTCACCTAAATACCACTACCCTGTACATAGGTGTGCCGGGATTTGCTTTTTTGTAATGTTGGGTCGTTGAGTACAAGTTGTAAGAGATCTTGTGGTAGTCCGTTTGTTTTACTTTTCTTGACCGCCTGAAATTCTTGCTTGTTGCCGGTTTTATGATCTGGAGATTATTGTAAACCTGGGCAAGGCTCGTCGCGTTTTGTCTACCTACCAACGGTTTTACAGGACGTGCCACCACTTTCACCTCGCTTTCGTCGACCATTTTGCCCTCATCATTTTCACAATCTTCATCCTCAATTGTAATTGTCTTTTCATCTAACCATCTTGCCTTGGTTTCAGCCCAAGACGACGCCTTGGGAATCATTTTGAAAGACAACTCCTCTGTTTCTGTCTCTCTTCTCAAGTTCGGATGATTATTATTACACAAATACCTCGAGTTGTTCAACGGTCTTTGACGCGTCATGTTGGGAAAGTTGACGACAGTGTTGGAGCGCGGAGATAGGGGCATAAAATTTTGCTTTGAGTGGTAATAACTCATGTTTGTCCACAGATTTTGACGATGAAGGAGCCCTCGTCTAAAGAACTGTGATTTTCCCCAAATGCTTTGTGCTATGGCAACGTTGGTATAGATACCCAATTGCACAGAGACATGTTCCTGATTCCCGAACACGCTCTTGTTTGCACGGGCTGCCCACGGTGCAGCTTGATGACAATATCGTTGGTATGTTGTTCGACTTTCAAAGAAATCTCTGTGAAAACACAAACCTTGTCGTGAGATTTCTTTTCTATAATTTACAGAATTTCCGTCGAAATCGGTGACCGACGTAGTACCGTAACAAGAGACTGAATTTCTATGTGGCATTTGTCCAGCCGCTACATTTCCCAACCGCGGCACATGACCGGAGAACAATGTGTTGGTGGAGATATTTTGACGTGAACGTTCATCCGGATCCATTGGGCTTGCAATGTCTTTCGCCAACCTTGAACTCGAACTGTTGTTGCCTCGTGAAATTTTATATGCATTGCCAGCTTCACGTCTGTCTTCGCTCGACATGTTTCGTTTAAAAAATTTATTAGAGATTTTTTGTGGCCACACGTTTCGGGGCAAATACTTTCTGGAAATTTGTTTGGCGACAAACTCTTTGGACATGACATTTGGAAAAAGGTTTAGCATTTCCATCCGTGACATCTTTAACGGTACCTCTTCAATTTCATCGTCGGAAACCTCAATCACCTGTGAATCAACGTTCGGAATTAGTATAGGTGAAGAATAAGTACCCATGTAATTTATTTATTTATCGCGTGTAACTAGATGTAACATTGTAGGTGAGTATGCGATTGTTTTGTCCATAAACGTTCGCATTTTAAAGCAAAGTCAACTAATTGAGATTTGAATCAGCTGATGCAACTCTGTGAAAGCGTAGCTAATAATGTTCCAGATGTCAGAACAGAAAGAAGACACTGATCTCTAACATTGCTTGGTATGTAGTTTTATAAATGAGAAATATAAAGGTTGAAAGATCGTCATTGGTGAAGTGACTATGCATACATATTATAGTGTACGGTAATTCAATTTCAACATAATAAATTCTCCTTTCCTACCTCATGTGTCCTTTCCCTTTTTCGTCCATTTAAATTATCTATGTTTGTGGCCGTTCCCGAGGAAGTTGGCGCCCCGTCGATCCTTAATCTCGTATTTCCTACCGGGCTTATACCTTTGCCATGGGTATTTTCAAGTAAATTGGTATCGTTGTTGGTCTTTCCCATAAAAGAGGGGCGAGTTTCACTGGCGCAACGTTTTGGCATCAACTTTACATTCCTCTGTATCCGTGTCCCCGGCCATTTCGATATTATCTTAAAGTCACCCAAGAGTGTCTCGTCAGATATGATTTGCAGCTTTGAATCTTTGCCACTGTTTTTGACTGTTTTCTTGGCATCGAGGTGACTCGGGCCAGGCAGGTTCAAGACTCCATTGTCATATAACTCGCTCGGTAATTTCTTTGCACCGCCCATATTATCAGTTGTAAGTTCTTTGTCTTCTGAAAAAGGCAGGGTCACGGCGTACGGTCCGCCTGCGGTGATTCCCCCCTCGTTGCCAACGTTTGAACTACACCCGTCAGCCGGAGTATAAACCTGCAGTGCATTGTCTAGTCTATCTTCACTCCCATTTGCGTTTATTTCAGTCGATACCATCATCTCTAATCCGGTCCCTGTATCCGCACTGGGCTGGCTACTCGTTTGGCATTTGTGCAATTGTTGCGCCGTCTTACCGGACACAATACAATTGTAATCAGGATCACTGGCAGTCTCCAGACCGGGTCGAAGCTTGTTTGGCACTCCTAGCATCAGGGTTGAACAACTTTTCATTGTATCGTCACTCACGGCGGCCTGAGTACGATCTCTGGTAATTCCAAAACCATCCATGGGATCGTGAATCAGTTTCTTTCGTTTTAAAGCCGAAGAACACCGGAATCGTTTGCTCCTGTCGTGCGGTGCAGTGCCATCTTTGTAGCGAAATCTTTGCAGTCGGTAGCCCTGACGTACCAAATGGCTGTATACCCTATACTCATCTATGTTACACTTGGGCTCATCCGATCCCAAAAGAATGCTGTAAGCTTGCTGTATCGAAAGTGCCACACCTTCCCAAGTCAGTTCCAGGCAATTCTGCAATCAATGTTACAAATGTATAATAGAGTTGCTTCTGTCGGAGATCTGGTTGACCGGGACAAATAATTTTTATAGTAGCCCCGGTCGTACCAATATCTTGGGGAGATTCTAACTATTAATCTGTAGCAGAAGTTTGCATGAAAGCCAGAGAGCGCAAGTATGCCCCTGGCAAAGTTGACTTGGATTCGACCGTGCTCCAGACCCGTTCATTCGTCCATTGCTCTAATCTACTCAATTGAAAAATGTTTTTTATAGTTACTATAGTACCAGCTCCAGAAGTAGCAGTGCTTCCTCCGGCATCAAATATAATTCAAGATTTTCTTCCAACCCAAAGCTCGTCCATTCTTGGCCAGACTTCTTAGTAACACGAGCTCGGGATTCTTGCGGGAGCCATTCAGCGGCGGCAAGCTGAGAACTACGTTCCACTCTTTCTATGCCGAGTAAATCCTTGCGATCTTTGAGCCCCTTTTCTATTTGTTTATTTTGTAGCCAAGAGTTATTTGGTTCGTATTGCTTCTGGCCTGTGCATGGCAACATTTCCACAGTTTTGTCCCACTTCTTCCATGTCTCGAATCTTATGCCCTTGTTCTTGAGCAGTTCAGGTGCCCTGTTTGTCAAGATTCGTAACAGTTTATTGTAACGGGAAGAAAAAGTGTTGAGAGTCATACGATAAAACGTCGAGTGAGGAGAGAAACGGCTGGAGGATATGCTATGTGAGAGTATTTAAGCAGCTTGCCAAAAAAGAGAGGTATCTACGATCGGGCGTAGGCATTAAACTACGGAGATATTGGAAGTATCTTTACGATGAAGGGTATACGTATACATAGAAGGGGGGGATCGAGGTTATGTACAACTCTGTCAACCAAAGGATAATGAATCAAGGAGTGAGCGAACATACGTCAAGGTATTTCCCAACATGTTGTCGTTGGCTGGGTCAAATTTTCATAAGCTACTTGTTTATTCAATGATCAAGAATATGAGTTCTCAGGAAACCGCTCTCACTCGATACCCGGTCTCGCGCATCCGTCATGTCTGGCCCGCCTGGCCTTCCTCGGCTGTGTTCCGAAATTGACCATTGACTGCCAGTACTACAAGTTTGTATCAGAGAGAGATAGCTCTATTCACGAACCCACAGGCGCGAGAAAGAAACAAGGAAAACTCGCAGTACTGTCAGTAGATTTCGGAACACAGCCGAGCATATTTTATGGGAAGTAACCAATCACGTGGTCTACTTCCTCGTCCAAAAATTTAACATTTTGTCCGATTATTTACATCTAACTTCTCTAGCTAACCTGTTCGAATCGATTGACTGCGTAGCTCGCGGCTCAATTCGCTAACGGTAGGGCACCTCAACCCGCGAAAAATTACTTCGAATTGATGATTCAAGTTTTCCTAAATACGACGCATGTATACATATTTCTCAACTTTAGAGATAGAGTTATCATAAGATTATCCAAAGTATTAAATATCTCTTATACACACCATTTTGTTCGGGTAGATGAATAAAAATCCGACCGAATACCTGCGCCACGATAATACAAAAATAACAACACATGAATCGATGTATGCAGCAGCATATGCAAATCCAAATCTATACGGTGTCGAATTTACGGGAGAATTATTCAACCGAAACTCTAGTCCCGCACTGCGGGGCTGCAAAGTTCGAGGTAAGGACGGAGGGAACTATATGTAGCAACAATATTGTAATGAGATGTCAACACTTTTATTTCTTCATATAATGTATGTACATACAATAATCGACAGCCCCGAGCAACAGCAATTCACTGATTCTATACCTATACGTTTGCAATTCAGACGTTCTGTGCGTATATTTGCCCTGAATAATTATTTTCAATCAACCCAGGCCTCGGTTGTTGCGACGCGGGGCTTAGCCTCACAATATAATCATGTTATCAACCCTTCGCTACTATGGTATAATTATAATACACAATCGACAGCCTTTTTACCAGCTGCGCCTGCCTCTTTACATATCAATTACAATTTTAATTGATTCATAACATTATATCATCGTGATAACAGTATATGTAATCTTGTAAAAAATTAAAACCTATTTTTTTTCTTAAAAACTAGTTTTGTTCAAGAAGCATGTGTGTAATTTTTGTCCAACGAAAACGTATCGCCGCGCTTATACGCACTCCTATGTAATGACTTTGAAAAAAAACTAAATTGTGGACACATTATTGATATAGACCGTACGCATGTCTACTGCAATTCCTAAATTGGTATATAAAACTGAAATCTCTTGCTGTAGCACGTTTCATAAAGAAATCATTGAACGGAACAAAAAAAAAGGCAACCAGAATATTGGAAGAATTTTGAGAAGAATGCTACTATCGAACATACCAACGGTAGCAATTTAAAATACTCTGGGCAGAGTGTACATACATACCACGTCCTTGTCATGCCTATGCACGAGGCAAATTGGGGCAAACCAAAGCCAATAATTGCATCACATTCAACTTATATTACTCGATACATTATTTTCAACAAAATTAATTAAACAAGCCTTATATTGATTTCTAATCACAATAATTATCTACATGTGCCCTCAACAGCGATCGCGCCTTTCCAGCAATCTCTCACATTATACTGGCTCATCCGAATGTCTGAGCAGTTATAACAACGGAACTTATCATTTATACAAAGAAATTTATAATTATATGCGAGCGTACCTGTACACACACAATTGTAATGGGAACACTGATGAACCCGGAACAATATATGATGTGTGAAATACTTTTTTATGAAACGTGCTGCGTCTCGTCCTGAATGCCTGCTTGGAATGTACACATTGAACAACATATACTTATAAGTTCCGAGAACTAACTTTTTTTAAAAAACGTATAAAACGCCAATGAGGCTTGTAATATGGAACTGGAAGTTTTGCTACGAAAGGACGAATAAAATGAAGACAAGGCTCAGTGGTTACACACTTTGGACAGCCGGACGAACTGCAGGTACATATACACACATACAAATAGCCAATATAGTCATTATTCGTTTTGTTATTGTTATAATAACTTCATTATGTATAAATGTACAGATAGATGTATAAATCAACGAACATAGATGCGGAGAACAAAAGCAGTTATAAAAAATAAACTACAATAAACCTATTCGCACTTTTAGACTATACGTGTTTGGTGGCGGCTCTTTATACGACCGTGCTGGCTTTCAATTCCTTACATCCGCTATGTTGTAAACGCTTTTGTCTCTGTATTTATAAAGTCTAACAAGTATATCAGAGAGAGGCTCAAGGAATCGCGAAAGCTGTGGAGCTTATACGTAGAACACAGCCGCGATAGTTTACTCAATCTGATCATAGGGATGAATTTAGAATCAGAAGAGCAAACGCGCAAACATATATTGGACGCAACGTAAGGCTGGATGGATATCTTAATGTACAGTAGCCGCGGTCGCCACCAATGAATTTCCTTCAGATGGCTCTGAGGTCCGCGTCATATAACCGGACATGCGTGGCTCCGTCACTTGTTTGCTATAAAATATTTAAGTATATCGTTCGGTTTTGGTTTACTAGTCGACGGCCAGGATCGGCCGATTTCCGTTTGTAACTCGATAGGAAGCGATTTGAAAACAGCCGCGTCTGTCCCCGGGGGTGGAGGTACGGGTGACATTGGCGAAGACGGGCCGAGCCTAAGACTGGCCATTTCGTTGCTCGGTGACTCCCTGCGACCGCTCAACCATACTTCGAGCTTAGTCTTTTTCGGTGACGGTTCTACGTCACCCGCAGGATCATCCTCGTCTAATGATTGATGAGATTGATGGTGATGATGGTGGTGGTGAGGTTGCAAATTATGAGTATGATTGGGATACCGATTTCCCAGTACGACCTCAACGACGCTCGACAGAGACGAACTGCACGGAGCGGAGGCCAGATTAACACCAGGGATCTGCCAACGTTTGATCGTCGTTTCATCACCTTCTGTGCCCATATAGCAGGGTATGACAGAACCGCTACATGAGGCGTCGGCGTCTTCACCGGCGGCGGTAATGGTTGTTGTGGTAGCAGTGGCCGTCACTGTTGCTGGGTACGCGTATTCGGGCTCAGTAGTTGCGGCAGTACCGCTAGTGATGACGGATATTGATGAGAGATCGGAAATACCTTGCTCGGAGCTAATGTCGAGTACAGACTGTACCGCGACCTGTTTTCGCAAGAACGAAGTAATGCTGCTTCTTCCTGACACCCGTTCCTCGAACTTTGTAAAGGCCACCCCTAATAGGGTCAAGTGAAACGGTTTCGAAACGTCGACTGCCCTGTGAAACAACTTCATGGCCAAGGTTAACATTTTACCATGGTCGTAAGTGCCGCCCTTTGTCCGCGGCAGGAGATTTTGGGGCAGGGCGCACTGCCTGGTCTCTCTTTTGCCTGTGTTAGGCTTATTTAAATCGTGTTTTCTCACCGTCACTTTCATCGCTACCGGTATTCTACCATCTTCGGTCGCCAAATCGGTGAGTCTTCTGAGTAGGGCACCGAGGCGCGACTCTACTTCGGCTACCAACGATACGTGCTTAAATCCGTCCTCTATTCCAATCGATTGGGGTTTTCCCGACGGCTTGACGATACTATCGTCGATACCTTCGGCGCTATCCTTGAGCTTCCTGGCCAAGTCGCTGCCAATCTTAGATTCCAAATCGTTCAGGGACAGTCGTCGAACCTCCTCTATCGTCCTGATATTGTTCATGGCCAGTAACTGGGTGGTCTTGAAACCTACACCTGGTATTTTTGATACTGGACCAATTTTAGTCAGCAGGGCTGGCCCTGAACAAGGATATACTAAAGTTTGTTGATTAGGTTTGTTCAGGGAGCCGGCCAATTTTGCCACCAGCTTGTTATGCCCAATGCCTGCGCTGCAAGTAATACGCAATTCTTTATATATACGAGCCCTCATGTCGGCCGCAATTCTAGAGGCAGTGGCAAGACGCGTGTGACAACCGCACGGACACTCTTCTTCAGAAAAACCAAAAATCTTTCCAACCACACGCCCTGACCTGTCGTCACTCTCGCTATCCCCATTGTCGCAGTCGTCGTAGTCGTAGTAACCGCCCTCCTTCATAAGGCAGTCGTTGTCCCGTTTGTTGATCTCGTATCGGTCGACCATAGACGAAACGTCAACAAAACTTTCGTCCATACCTAACCTTTCAACGACGGGTGTAAATTGATGCAATATCTCCGATATTCTGGTAGAGATTCTCCGATACTCGGTGAGATCTTCACCCCTGACCAGGGCCAGCCCGGGGCAGAGGCGCAGGGCCTCCTGCACCGAGATACACTTACCAACGCCGAATTGCCGCGCCAGGTAGTTGCTAGTTACGACAATGTTTTTTTGTTGCACACCCAACGGCTTGCCGTCGAACTCGGGATGTCGCAACATTTCTATCTGGGCGTAAAAGCAATCCACGTCCAAGTGTACGATGGACCTCGGGTGCCGTGCAATTTCCTCGGAGTCGCTGGTATCCATTGACGCGTTGGAGGTTGGAGGTTGGGTGCGACAGTTTGGCCAACGACTCCGCGGTCACCACCGTATACTTGTTGGGAAAGACAACAGGGCACCCCGCACTGCCGCCGCCGTAACGGCTATTCGCCGAAAATCTATTTACCACAGTCCAATTTCAGAGGATATTTCCAAATATTGTTTACCAGATCTAATCGTGGCGATGTCTACTATATCTCCCCCGACGGGTAGCCATATTTTTGAACCGCACTGACTAACCCCAGTGTGGCCAACCCCGCGCGACGCGAATCCTGGGATGTAGGATGCGCATGTGTATATGTATACGTACTACAAGCTCATTGTTAGTGAACCGCGGCGCGATGCGTCATCCGAGCGAACTCGCTAGCTAACCGACGCAATTTCTGACGTATGCGAATCCAAATGGCGGCGCGCGTAGGGTATTATCTGACACATGACGAAACGATGGTGTCAACAACGAGGCTGATAGTTGTCAGATATTTTCGGATGTAGGCGGGATGCCCGAAATTCGTGGTACAATCAACCGTCTCGACACCGTACTCGTGAACTAGATATTATGTAAGAATGGGGTCGCGACGGACTTTGTTTACGATAAATTTGCCGATAGACGTAAGTTGTTGCTGTTGTTCTCGTTGTTGCAGACGAAACACGGCATGGGTAACCTAATAGACGCGCACTGGTTTCCCTTGGCTTCACAGGGAAACATTTATTCCATGACCAAATTGTGTTCACTGATCGGCTCGAACAAAGTTCTGGTCGCATCCCTGAAGAGAAAAATTTACTCCTGCGAGTATAACCAGACGCAAAAGCGTCGCCACCTCAGACCTCTGGTCAAAGAGCTGCTCTTCACCTACATTCCTAGTCAGTATTATAATTATTACACTCTATGCAACACATTCCCGCGTTAAATTGATGTGCAATCAATTAGTTATGTTGTTATATCCTTGATACTTGTATAACTGCTAAATAGTAGATATTTGCCACATTGAAACCATAGCCATTCCATAGCCATTTTTGCACACGCTGTTGCGCATACCCATTTACCGGCTCATCTTCCTTTTTTAAGGTGGTGCGGAAATAATCTCCATAGATGCCTATAACAAGTCTGAAACAGGAGATGAGTTTGTCATTGGAATAACAATAATGAAAACTAGCAGCGACGCTACCGTAGAAAGATACTTGAATATCTATACGGAAGGTGAGGGTGATGGCGAGAGCGATGAGAACAGCACTATAGAGACTGTCGCCCAGAACTGCCTTATGGTTGAATTGTCCTACACTCCTTATCATTTGTACCATACATCTATGCCTAGCGGCATACATTCCAACCATGAGGTAAGAATGACTCCTTCCTTGGCTCTTAATTAGACGACTTTTAGTCCCTCGGTTGTGTGTTGTGCAGGTGAGAGGGTTGGTGATTGGAATTCAGTAAATTCAGTTATATTAGGCTATAGTCTGAATGTTGAAAAAAGGTTGGTCTTACGATTGCAGATGGTATGGTTGTTGTCAGGGAATGACTATAAATTCCATATGATTAGAGAGGATAAAGGAAGTCATGATTACGCCGAATCACCCCTCGACAAGTACTTTCCTGAATTGGAGGATCTAGAGGCAATCGCAACGTGGATTGATATATATTACTACAAAAGTCACACAAGGTACCATCTACATCAACTTCAATTTGGACTTTGGATGGTCATTGAGCGTTAGAAAAGTTGTACAGCAACGGCATCTTGGCAAAATTGGAGGGAATTTACCAACCAAGATCTGCTCTTGGGTTTGTAAAGTTTGCATCCCGTTGGGAACCTGCAGACACCTTGAAAATAGTAACATTTCATTCGTTTTTCGAAAGTTTGAATATATTTTCCTCATATTGTACCCACAATTATGTTTCAAACCCGGAGCTCTATGTCCATCTGTCCGCTAAATTGCTGATCCTGAATCACTTGGTGGTTACAAAGGCTTGAATTTATCCAACTTTACAATTGTGCACAGTAATCATAGTAGAAGAAGTAAAACTTTGTTATAGAAGGTTAACAGCTGTGGGCTGCGAATGCGGCCTGGTTAAAGTCAGTCTGGTGAATGTCAAGGAAATGACAATTATTCAAAACTGGGCATTGAGATACGACAGGCCGGTATCCAGTGTGCGCATCTTTTGCAATGAAAATCTTTTACCTAAGCCAAAATTCCTCAGGGACGACGGTAAGTACAGGTTCCCTACCATCCTCCTTTGAAATATATCACATCGCTCTTCATGCATTTGGTATTGTCCACACTCAATATACCGTCAACAAGTTTACCCATTTCATGATACATAGATGAGTAGGTATACGTCCATATAGCATGTCTGACCATAAGTAATATTTCAGAAACAGAGGTTTACCACCAAGATGAGGAGCCAGCCCTGAATATTCTTGTTGTCAATGCAGTTTATGCTTCTGTGGTGTTTACGTAAGTGGCGCCCGTATTATCTTCAAGTATTTTGTTGTGAATATTGACAGTGTCTTGTTCCTTCCATTGAACAGAGACGTTTTACGCAATGACATGGGGAGGGACATTAAACTTGCCGGTAGCGAGTTCTCCGATTGTGTACTGTGCTCTTGTATCGCCGACATAAATATGGACGGTAAAAATGAAATTTTACTTGGAACGTATAACCAAGAGGTCTTAGTTTATACACTTGTCGATGAAACTTGGGAATTTCTGGAACGGAGGCTATTCGACGCACCGGTACATTCAATGGGTTATCTCGATCTTACTGGGGATGGAATGAAAGAACTGGCTGTGCTGACACAGAGAGGTGTTCACATTTTACAGGTTCGACAATAAGTATTCCCGCAATACAGTTATTAAGTTCTGGATGCAGGATGAACCAGTATAATTAGATATAATATTTTGTTAAATCCTGATATCAGTAAATCAATTTTTGGACCATTTCATCGGGTGATGCAATCGGACCAATCATTCTCACTGCTCTTTGACTGTGATTGTATGATCACACTAATAATGTATGATTTTTATTCAAAAATTATTAATTTTCTGTCCGCAGCATGATCCAGGAGAAGTTAAGAAAATTTTTGCCCACCGGCTCAGGAAATATCTTTGTGCAGAAAGTTTCTGATCATGGTTACTGTAAAAGCTGCATATTCGGAATGAATTGTGAATAAGCCCACTCCAGATTTGTACACGTGAGTGCAAGATTAGATATACCATACGATCTATGCTCATCTACAAAATATAAATAAAACTCCTCTTATTTCATGATATTTACATGCATATACCTACACTGTCAGTTTTGAAATTTTGCAATAATACTTGCTGCGAACGCGTTCTTTGATTCTCACTACCTAATGTCGACGCTATTTCCTATGAAAATGAATTGATGAGAAATATGGCGATTACCGCGAATAACTTTCACGGGGGTATTAGATGATCAAAGTACTTTATTACATTAGATCTACAATTATATAAATATTCTTAATATAATTTACTATAATATAACTCTAAAGTTTGGATGTTGCATGGTACTAGCTCGTTACCTATCCATACATGTATATCTAGTGTATACATATATGCAGTATATTATACGAATAACCGCTCGTATAACAACAACGGCGATAAAATAATAATAATAATAATAATAATAATAGTAGTAGTAGTAGTAATAATAATGATAATAATGATATTAATAGTAGTAATAAGAATGTACGGACTCGTGTCAATGCGAGAACAGATCCGATTCAATTTAAAGTGTAGTATAGTCGGGAAACATAGGTATTAAGAACACATAAACGGAGATTTATTTATCTTATAGGTATACATACATAATAACATAATTTTCATTATTCTTGAATATTTTTTTTCTCTATTGTACAATGACGGTCGGTTCAAATGAAATAAAAGCAAAATATATAGGTATCTCCAAACAAGAATTATTTGGTAGTGCTGGACTCTTTGCTTTGCGATTACCCACTTTGAAATTCGGATTATTCACAAATTATCGCTCGAGACAGCAAAGGGTTGCCATTAATGTTGCCATAATATACGCATATCTGATGATAACAATAATACTTCGATTTCCAGCAGATGCACTGTATACATCACATCTATATCTACACTCAGGCTTATATGGCGACTAGTGAAGTTCCCTTACAGTACAGGCAGGTTTGCACAGTATCTACTCGGATTGAACTTGAATATTGCCAAAAATTAATTATTCCATCAATAGAAGTCCTGTTGTGTTTGATTGTTTCTGAATAATTTTATCTCCATGTTGAATATGATCTGAGCCAGAGTGTATTCGTAATTCAATAATCTTGAATATGGTACACTGGACAATTACTCCGCGTATCTCACGTATACATCTACAACCTATCATCAATAATAACTTATTGTATATAAAATCGACAGATTGCTCTACAAACTTTGTGAGCGATGATCTGAATTTTGATTGCACGATACGGCCGATAACAGCTCTAGCAATGGAATGATATACCTATGTGGAATAGGGTGAAGTCAAATTATGGAGCGTATCAAAACATATATTGACGTTAGTGTCCATGTTTGAAATCTCAAGAACTTTTCGCTAATATCTGGATAATCTACATTAATTCGCGCTGCCTTTATAAACGTATGACCGGAGATCTGTCAAGGCAATTTGCGCGGTTCGTCCCTTTTAATTGAGCGCTGCTCCGTTCATACAACTCCTTCTATCAGACAGTCGTCATCAGTTCTTTAATAAGTGGAAACTCACTCAGGTTACAGGGCTCACTGTTGCCGTTACTCTGTACACATAATTAATTTTATGTAAAGCGGCGTATTATTCCATGCAACTATGGATGGTTGTTTATGGATAAAAGTTTTGAAAAAAATCCGCAAAGATGTATACAATACATAAATACGGAAGTGAGGGCTCGTCGTCTTAAAAGGCAACACTTCATAAAACTTCCTCTGTGGTTCAGGTCCACACTTACATCTCTTTAAATAGGTATGTACTATACAATTCGGCTAAATATTCAGTTCATGCTAGTGTCCACTTTCATAAATTCCGGCCAAAGTACATACGCTGAGATTGAGCCCATGTGAGAAAATGAGTCTCCTACGATTTGTATAAAAAAATATTTTTATTATTTATTCATTTCACTTTATTTTTATCTTTATCTTTTTCTTTCTCTTCGCCTATCATTACCCAGCGGATAATTCGAACAATATTTATATTAGGCATATGGAACTGGATATTAGCCCCATTTACATGTTACAGTAGAATTAGGGCCTCTGTCGCACGGGTAAGGATCTGCGTACAAGCCTGCGCGACTTTATTTGGGAACGGATCGGCCGCGGCTAGATTTTTGAAAAATTTCTCACCGTGCGACAGAGGGAGCTAGACAGTCTTTTTGTTCAACTATACAATAATCACTCGTAACTATATTCTTTGACCGTAGTCACGATATTCCGTTTCTGGGCATATACTATATAGGTATACATATATATATATATATATAATATAATATATATATAATATATGTAAATATATATATATATATATATATATAATGATTATAGAATGAATATATTTCCTCGCCATTTCATCTTTACCGTTACACTATATTATCTTATACTACGTGCACGCCTCTACAAATCTTTACCACATTTATTATATCGTCGTTTAACGCGTTCCAGTTAGTTTAAACATAAACGCGACACAGCTTCAATTATAATGTACAAAATTATACACGCAATATTTTCATCACCTCAACTCACATTCAACCATTTCAAACAATATCAAAATACATATATAATATCACGACAGGTTATTAAATTCATTATTTCCGGAGAAATAAATTTGAAAAAATAAATAAATAAAACTATATCGTTTCAAATTTTCGGGTGTACTATGATTATTCTACCGAGGCGCGAGGACGTATCTTAAGGGTCCGCAATATGAATCAATACTTGGTGCAGGACTCTTCTGACAACAGAAGGAAAGAAATGCCACCGTCAGTTACATCGTCTAATTTCAGATTCAAAGAAGGTGGCATCGTCGTCATTCAATAAATTATTACGGCTTTGACAAGACTGGCGCAAACAGGCAAATAGGAAGGTAGGTAGGTAACTCGTAATACTGATAAACATAACGCATACGAACAATTTCTTTGATCTATTCGTATCGCCGACATTCGAGTGAAATTTACTTCTCTTACACATAATTGTAATATTTAGATAATCTATTGGTTACGATAATCTTTAGTTCCATGTAAAGAAGAACAGGATGACTCGAAAGTGCGCAGAATGACACGGTAATATTGAAATATTGCAGGAACGTGAGTTGATCGTTCATTTCGAGACCCTAGCATCATTAACGACCCGTACATGTGCACATACACGGCACATAGGCGGAAACTCTCTACCTCCCACACATTACACATCCTATACTCTCGTCCATGAATCATTTCATCAAGCTTGCAATAAAATTACATTCAGCCCGATAAGTATGAATACTGCTGTTATCGTCGCCAAACAACGTGGTCGGTGGCTATCGTGCCTTAAGTTTTTTTATTTTTCTATCTAGATACCTTAAGTTTGAGATTCCATGTGAATTGTACATGTTACTTGTCACGCTAGCCTTCGAATTGACAGACAGCACTGGATGCGAACGTTAGCTTCAAATATACGTATGTGTAATAAGTAGAAGCGGCATCGATGCGGGGAGAGTTTCTCATCGACCGAATAATGAAAGATATCGCCTTCGAAAATTCCAGGAGTTATATTTTAGTCCACATTGTCTTGAAAGATTAGTTTCACATAGCCGGGGGTTCCTTCCAAGGGTGCGGCACAGAACGGGCAAACCGCGTCGAAACCATTCGTTCCATGGGGTATCGCGACGTGCGCCCAATATCTACGAACCAACCTCATATTAAGATTTGAATGATAGGTGTAAATAACATGAGGAATTATAAACTTTTATTATATTATATGCCATACATTCTATTATAGCTACACGCAGGAGTAATCCTGACGAAAAAAGACCGCGGTGTTTAAGATAATTCAATAATTGGTATTCATTATTTTCGATAGAGTATATATATGTATAGTTACTGGAACTGAGGTATATTTCACCTGTGTATAATATGCCTACGATTGTACTCACTTGACGGTTTTCTCCGTGGCCATGTGGCCACAGGGGCTGAAGGCATAGGTCGGGGGTCCACTGTCTACATAAAAGGCCGGCTCTATTCCCATGCAGAGTTTGACGATAGGACCCGCGACAAGGCACATGGGACACCTCCGCGTAACCTTGTCCTTTTCTTGTCCCCAGTCATGGTGCCCCTGTACATGGCCGCACTTGAGATAAACGTACGGTTGATGCTGCTGTGCCGAGTCCGTAGCAGCCTTACGAGGTATCACGAGCGTGTTCAGTCCTACCGGGCATTGCGGCCGTCCGGCATTAATCGCGTCAACTAGCTCTTCCAGGTCGTGCTTTGTCTGTCGGCGAGATCAAGGGATGGATTTTATATTGATAGGTGTACTTGTGCGTATACTCAAACATACAGATATAATATTGGTATACGTATATCTGTATGACATGTACTATAACTATATACGTTAGCTATACGAACAGACACGTTATTGGTGCATGTATGAAGGTATATATAAAGGTATACTGACCGGTGACTTGGCGAGACCCTCCGCCGATCTCCACAGTAAGGTAGCCCCGCACAGATCGATCAGTGTGCCGTCTTGCAGGACGTTACTCTCGTCTTCGACTACGCAACCCTTCTGCTGGGCGCTCCGGCTCTCTCGCAGCGAAAATACACCTCCACCGACGCTGACCTCCCGCCAAAGACCGCATTCGGCTTCCCCTCCGCAAAACTGACCTCTCGGATGCATTATTAGCACCCCGTTTGTCGTCAATCCGTCAATCTCGCGATTCTCTTGCCATTTCGTTGCCTTTTCCTGTGGCGCGAAAAATATCAACGTGCAATCATATCATTTTTCAACTTTCGAGGCAGGTATATTCATGATCTCGTACACATATGTGTAACGATAACGGGCAATCATATAGGTATGAATATTATACCTATAGGTTTATGCTATACTCATCGCCTTCAACGGCCGAGGTCTATGACTCACCCCCAGGAATATATTTCTCGAACTGTCGAATCCAGCCGCGTATATTCTAGCGGTCCGTGGATCGCTGCGATCGGCGAGAATTCGGCAGGCAAACCTGCTGATAGTGCTCTGCGCGACACGGCCCTCGCCGGTAGGAGCTGACCCACCCTCGACCCCCCCTGGACAAGTGTCCATCACCACGAAGTCAATCGGTGTCTCCGAAGACCGGCCGATCTGTATTTTGAAACGAGAAATCGTATACTATACAACGGGCGTATACGAGATTATTAATTTCAAGGAATCCCATTGGAAAATCGTGCTGCATGTATACATTCGTAGAGTGCACATTTGGTATTTGTACAGACGAACGGTATATTATGTCGCTGATAGCTGTGGAAGAATTCACATTGTGGATACACATGTGTATCTGCGTATGGGTTAACCCACCTGAAACATGTCGGTATCCTCGTCCTCCGTATACTCGACAATTACGGCCTGTGTCCTGGTCAGCGTGTACGAAATCGAATGCTGGGTTGTGTCCAGGATGGCCTTTGAACTGTGCGGTGTTTTAACAACGTAGTGTTTGCTACGTTTCACTCCGCTCGCTGTCTGTCTTTTGATCAGAACAAATTTGCTGCGTCTTCGGCCACGATCTCCAGGTGGAAGGAATCCGTTATATCTGCATAGAAATGTATTGTTCTCCATACACACGCATTATATGCAGACTCACGATCGGACTATTAAAGGCTTTGGGGCAGTACTTAAAATTGAGATAGGAACCTGCGGGGTTTTGACTACATTTTTTTCTGTATATTTGCAGCCGTTCTGGCCCATAGGAGCATTAAAATTAGAATATGACCGAATTGAGGACCACCCTAGCGTACATACAATATACCGAGATAATTCCGGGTCCGAAGAACGGTCAATGAAGAACGCGGGAAAGTATAGCGCAGCTGTACCTTCTTAAGTATACGCGTGGGTAATATACATACAGCATATAGGCGTATAGGATGCATCGTACTGTGTTACCGCACTGCGACTTGGCCCCCAGCCAACCCGAAGATTATGGATCCACCGCCTCACCGTTTGTTGCCTAGTCGCCTTTTCGTTTCCGACATAAACGAAACCCGAGGAATAGGAAGGGCGCTGCAGTCTTTATATTATAAATGCCTCGCCTTAAAGACGAGGCCTTTCGAGTTCACCACTGCGGGTAGGTACAGACATTTTCATACGTGCGTGAACCTAAATGATCGTTATTAACGGCTCGTGTATTGTATGTATATGCACACATACAATTTCATCATCATTGTTATACGCCTATAATTTATGTGTATTTCTAAAACAATATATGGAACTGTAAATAGAGATCACTTTTTCCTATGAATTATTATATCGCGTTTCTACGATCTCTATTATCTGATATATTCTTATCTAAAGCGAGTAGCGGGGATACAGCTCTGGGTAATTCCGCCAAGTCGAAGAAGGTATACAAAGGTATTGCTACCTATTTACATGTCAATACACCTATAATATTCACGTCGTACCTATAGCTAGATGCAGCGGGTAATACAGATCATTACCAATTTCACCCGCGCTTCAATCGGTGTATGGCATCGCATCTCAATAATACCGTATGTACTACATACGTATACCCAATCGTACGTGTATTATATGTAACATATGAGTATATATCTCACCCAAGAATGACGAGTTCTCCGTACTTGACCGGTTGTTTAGTCTTGTCGTGATGATGCTGCTGCTGCCCGTGGTGCCCGTGAGCGTGAGCGTGAGCGTGACTATGGGGATGAGGATGTGGGTGGGGGTGCGGATGGTGCGCGTGGCCCACGTGGGAATGACTGTGCTTCTGATGCGGGCTGTGCGGCTGACCGACCGCTTCGCCCTCTTCAACGAGAAGCGGGCTTTCGCTGCTTCCACCATCCGATCTGAAACAAATTTAGATTATTTTTACTATACTATTACTATCGTTGTTGTCATTGTCGATGCCAGCGATTATGTTATCATCCCGCGGATAAAAATCTTCTCGTATATTGATGAATGGACCGATACTATATCAAGGTATGGGTGACTAGTGCGAATCCGAATATCCCATGATCCACGAGGCACTCTCGCTTCGCCGTTACCTACATATACCGACCGTCTACCGGCATGCAAGTTTTAGCAGCATCGTAGAAAGGAACCGTAATTCCCTTCCTGTCGCCGAGGATTCACGGTTGACCGAGTGGGTCGCGTGAAGCCGAAACAACCGCGAAGAGCACCTGTTGATGAAGGGGCGAGGGACAGCAAGGCAGATATAGGAATTCTATTATAACATGATGTTAGGCGTCTACCAAGGCGGCCGGCAAATGTGACGAGATACGACGGACAATTCGTTATCAATTAATTTCGGATGATGGGTGAAATGTTTCACCAGATTACCCTCTCACAACAGGTGTTACACGTATCTATGATCATATGTTACGTGATATATGACCGTAATTGCCATTGCAGTAGACCGAACGTAAGTTTTGAAATTTATTATTTTTCTTCATACGCATGCAAGTGTTTTCAGAACCATACCGAGCAGCCACATATCTCCGGGTGAACCACTATATTATTAGCCGTCGTATAACCGATGACCCGCATTTCCGCCCATAACCCAGCGAGTTGGGATAGATAGATGGACATAGGCGGATCCGTTCATGTTACGTCCAGCCTCGCTGATTCTGAAGGGAAAAAAAAGACCTCCCGACCGTCCATGGCTTGACCTGATGGACCTAACTTGGCGCAAGTACCCTAAATACGTATATACCTATATACCTATACCTATACTAAAATGCACAGCTGTGAATTCCCTCAAAGTGTTCAACTGCGTTCAGTTGAACGTCAATACCAAATCGCTTGAGAAAAATCCAGGCTTTACAGACAAGAAATTCTCTGACTTTTTCTCAACCAGAAATATGGAACAAAAATTCGTTACACCTTCCGCGAGTACTGCGTCATACATATATAGGTGTATCGGTGGGTTGCCTGCGTAATGCAGGCATATAGCATTCCAAATGTATGCACCTACACAGTTCCGAAACTTAGAGGAATCCGCTCCCGAAGATAACCGTCGAGACCTTGACTGAATATCTATGAATATCTATATAGGCTTAAGTTTCAAGAAATTCCGAACAGTATATGAATTATTGCCTGTGATTTTCAAAATTTTCTCACAATCAGACGCAGAGATGCTATTAAATTTCACGAAAATTCATCATGATTCCTATATCTATCCTAATCTATGAGTAAATGCGATTGATCAGGATGACCGAAGGTTGCCCGCACCACGATGCGTTTGTCGTTGGTCAAGACTTGTCGGGTTGCCTGCAAGGTTTCTTGGATACACGCATATAGGTATACCAATACGTATACACGGGCATTCGCGCCCCTCGCACGTTTGGCTGAGCGTAGGTACGTGATGGCGTTGCGGACAGGCTCAGGATCCATTACCAAGACCGTTCTCACCGACAAGCAGAGGTTGATAAAGTGCGCTAACTAAACCTAAATTGATACGAAACTTGTGTTCTGCATCAGCAGACCTATATAACTATTGTAGGTATGAAAACATACACGTATAACATATACGAGTATCTACGCCTGATCGGTGATTTCGCATCCATCAAGGTATATATGAGCTGTACATACTCACAGCTCCTTGGATGAAAAAAATATATAAATAATTAAAATGCCTTGCTCCCGCGGACCTTATGAGACTTCTACTTCTATAGAATTTCCCTGGGTCAGGGATGTCATAAGGTAGTACCTACATATAATAATGAATCATTTCTACGGCTTTCAGGTTTCGTTTGCAATGAGACCGGCACTACTATAGTTCAGAATCAACCACAGCTGCAGATACAGATACAGCCTCTCAAGGTTACGGGACAGTACAAGTATAGATGATCGATTCGAAGAGGAAGTAATGACCGGACGAATTGAGTCATTAGAAAGGTCTTTTTTTGTTGTTACCTGTCTTGAATTGCGCTTAGAGTAGGCAGATCGATGAATTAAAGTGCAGATCTCTCGACGACGATACAAAACTATCAGAAAGAATCTCCTTTTTTTTTTATTGCCGAGTATGACACCTTGGTCCGGTAATGGGCAGCATGAAATTGATATTCCCGAGACGTCCGGTACTCTAGGTACGCTTACAATTTGGGTATCGTATGAGTGAAGCAGCATATATGCAATTCAACTTGTTCACATATACGTATAGTATGTGTTTTTCACCATATGACAATTAACTGGCTGCTGATCGAAGCAATCGAATGTTTTTGAATATGATGATTCACAAAACAAAATTATTGCGAGATATATGACAGAATTCAAAATGTTTTTTTCACAAGCGGATATAATAATATAGATTGCCGATATTCGAGCGAGTCGAGGGAGATCTACCGATCCCTTGCCGTATCTCCGATTTAGAATTGTAGTTATTAACATCCAGCGATCTTGTATAGAGTCTTTTGTGATTCGCCGTGAAATCCCATTTACCGTTCTCTTTGGATCCCAGCCGTTCAATTCCGCTCTTATTTGGGAGACCAGAATATTTTCACATCCAACTCACAAAACGTCATTCAAATTGCCTCGATATCAATAACAAAGGCTGACCGACGTTCGTAGATACATGCATACGATTGGGGCCAGAGTTTACCACGAGTTTACATCTAGATCAAACATCTGACATGGCAAACTGAACGTCTGTACCTGATCGCATCGTGATACTAAAATTTGCAGCGTTATGAAAATAGTGTTGGAGATCGATTCTCAAGTATAGCGCAGATTGGTCGCGCGGACAGCGATCTACTCTTTCGTGGCATACAGTATCGACGAAATGAGACCAAGCCTCGGAGTATTCGATGAGAACAAAATATATAATAACGTGACATGCACGGAAATGAGTGATCCTATGAAATAATATTCCAACATCAATTATGATATTTCTGGACAAAAGATACGTGATTATGGGGTAGTACATATTGGATGAAACTATATGCATAGCATTGCTCTCAGGGATACATTCATCCTGTTATTTAAAATAAAATAATTCTAACACTCTGTGAACGTGTTTGTCACATTTTTGGTTGCTCCATTGGAGTAGTCCTTAGCCCATATATAATGGCAATGTTGTTGTTGGATAACTTCTGCTCAAGCATTGAAATATCAAAGAAAGACTTCGAGGGGCGGAATAGAGATACATCAACACTGAACTTGTCACTTTGACTTTGGACGTGCAGGGATAAGGATTCATATCTTACATAACCCTATAGCAGTGTAGTGTCGGGGTATTCGGATTTAGATGTGCATAATATGTATCGTAGGCGGTGATTTAAGTAAATTTAAAGTTATTTTACCGTATCACCATCGCGGGTTCCGCGTTTGAGCCAATCTTGCTGCCTCGGTCGGCACACGTAACGGGGGCCACTTTGATAACGTTGACGTGACCAAAACTTGCACGAGTTCTTGGGAAAACAAAAGACGAAGAGAGGGGGAGGAGATGGAGTGAGTGAGAGAGAGAGAGAGAGAGAGAAAGATATAGAGCGAGAGAAAGAAAGAAAGAATAACGAAGAGAAACAGAAAGAGTGAGAGAGAGATAGAGCGATAGAGAAATAAAGGAAGAGAGAGAGAGGGAAAGAGATAGAGAAACAGAGGAAGAGAGAGAGAGGGAGAGAGATAGAGAAAGTGGTGGAGAAAGAGAAAAGTAGAGACGGAGAGCGAGCGCGATTGTAATTGAAGGCGGACAGGAAGAGAGAGATGGAAAGACAATATATGGTTAGAAAGAAAAACACTGATAGTTGATGACGATCGGTGAACTCTTCTGGCGGTCGTTCAGTAGAAATAGCCAGTTTTGTTAGACTCGACGGGCGCCCGCGAAGTTCCACGATCCATGATTTCAATTTTCAAGTCCAGCCACTGACGACGGCTCGAATCGGCACAAAACGCTGCTCGCGAGCAACGGGACGCGGGTGTTGCGAGCAAGTGAAAAATAGTCTACTTCAGCTCTTTCACTTTTGTTACAAACCACTATCACCTTAACACAATTGTACTGTTTTCCACTCCAATGCGTGGGAGTTGGGTCGCGTTATTCCGTTACGTATTTAGGGGTTGCAGTATGCATTTATGTACGGATATTGTTTTGATCGAGGCTTAACAATAAGAACTACGGGGCATGGCGGTACAGTACCGTTCTACGCGATAGCGATATTCTGTCGGACAAACTCGGGACAGTCCGTGGCTCGGGGTGCTCCTCGGAACTCGCTTCGGCATTCCCCTCGTGCCACTCGTGCGCGCGCAAACTATTCCAGCTGACGCCGCGGAGCGGCGACGACAGCCACGAGCCAAAGTATGGGAAGATCGAGCCGTGTGCCGATTGTCGCGCGCGCAGTCGGCGCAGTGTACTACCCCTTCGTGCCGCTTACAATTTGCAGCAGCGCTCTGTTGTCGCCAAGAGCTTGTTTCACCTCACCCTAACCTAACTTAACATCACGTAACACAACATAACATAACATTACGGTATCTACCTACGTATGAATGTATATGTAGTATTTTGTGTATGCATTACACGCTAGGTGCACGCAATAAGTCGTTTCATCATGGGTTTCGGTTCCCGTGTAAGATGGCAGCACAGTTTCTTATGAAGCCATACCGAAGGCCTGTTTGACAATGACACTACAAAGGTTGCGAACGTCGCGCCAAAGAGGATCCTCTCCGCCACGAAATGTAGCATTTGACTGGCGCGTTACTACAAAAAGTGCACTGAGAAAACGAACTGATTTGGCACCGATTTCTATGAAACATGACGGAATTCTTTGAGATTTGTCTGAAATTTTCACAGAATTCTCAGAAAATTTCTCTATAATTTCTCTGTATCATTAAAAAAAAGTTTTGCCGAAATCGAATCGATGTATGTACGGGAATCCCCATCCAGTACGTGCGTTATTCAATGTATATGGCTGAGTATGAACGTCGTGTATAACACAAGTAGATAATATAGGGAATGCAGGTATGTATCTAGGCATGTGTGTATAGTGTAATATGCTAGATCAATGGAATCGAGTGATCGATGATCATATAACATACCTGAATAGATGTTGACATATTTCAAATTGCATCCCGCAATAAAGGTTCGTTGATACGTCCACTAGTTCACCGCTACTGAGAGGTGCGAAATTGAAATGCCTCATCACAGCAGTCTACGATAGGTAAGTATACAATCGGTTGAAGCTTTAATTGAAACGCGATTGTACGACCGGACCGCTACTCATACCGTAGGCATGGCACAGGCACTATGCTTATCGGATAGTCCACTCACTACCGAGGAAATCATTATATCCTCGACCCCTTAGTCGACGAAACAAGTTTGAACATGTCGGAGAAGACAGCGTTCTTTTCATGTCGATGAATCACGCGCATCCGAGCTTCGACCGGCGACCGAACTGTCACGACGAACCCGTGTTACAATTTATATATGTAGTACAGTATTACAGGTATATCTATACCTATAGATTACTATGCGTTACGTGTATACGCGATACACTTAGATTGAAAAATAATAGATTTCGTGGATATTGTAAATGGAAAATTTATTCAACTTTAGCAAAAACACAACAGCAAAGGAAATGATTTATAGTTCGAGTGTATACATACATATACTATGCGTAATTCGTATGTAATCAATGCGTATTGGCTATGACAAACACGTGACTCAATGGGATTTGGTTATACAGGATTTCAGGACCTATACGCTGTAATACAATATAAATGCAAAATTTTACGGACTTTCGATACTGCCGCTGATACCCATGTATCAGAACTGGAAAAGAACGAAATCATATAGATAACAATGGGAAACGATGCAAAGCAAGAAAATATTTGTATATCAGACGAGCGTCTGCAGCGCGGTACAGACATTACAATAGCATTACGCTCTACCCGGCCCCGGGGGTCATTTACGATATATTACCATATCTTTACTTATAGATATATACTATACGAAGTTTGAATCACGAAAGCTGATGAAATGATTTCTTCAATCCACTTTAGTTTGCTGGAAAATACTGGTAGGTATATAGGGCTCACAATCGGTACACTTTGATATGATAGGGATTATTTAATCATATTATAATATCGCGATCATCAATATGGGGTGTCAATTCACGGTAGTGCGGCTCCTCGGTTGTTCTCCGCTATCATTTTTCTCCGTACCGCAGGGGCGTCTATTATCCGCACGAACGTTCTGCGCCATATCAAACTCCTGCACGGCGTCCCGACAATCATTTACAATTCTCCCTGGAGCGGTGTTCTTCGATGTTTGATTATTACTAGGCGCGGGGACGTCGGAACTCGTCAGAGTTGTGGTCAGCACCGAGCCCCGTTGCCGATTATCCGTCATCCGCTTATCTCCGTCCCGCGTTATACCGCGGTGGTTGTTGAACGGTGTAACACCGCCTATCGTCCCCTTGTACTTTGCCGCCTTGTCCTTGCACACGCCGTAACGGGCAAGAAGGGTGAAGAAATCGCGGCGATACTGATGGGTAAGTAGCGCGTAAAGGTAAGGATTTGCGCAACTGTTCAACGGGTAGACGAACACGAGGAGGATCTTCGTTTGCGTTACATTGATCAACGGCCACCCAGCGAGAGTAATAATTGCAAAGAAGGCTATCGGTGCCCAGCAGACAAAATCCGTGAATACGAGGAGCGCCATCCTCTTGGCGACGGTCACGTCGGTACGGGCCGTCGCGGTCGGCGTCGCTTCCTCGCGGCTACCACGTACGGACGAGTACATACGTCCGTAGCAGAATACTATCGCTAAGAAAGCGAGGCCGTTGAAGGTAAGCAGGGCTATGAGATACAACAGGTCGTTGTCGTTTCGATTTGTGAGTGGCAGGCATATGCTGTGGAGTATTGATAGAAATATAGGTAGATCTAGTTTACAGGTATAGGTACACGCGTGTATAATGTGCATGCGAATGGGAATTTCCTTAGGTGTCAAAGAC
Source organism: Tenthredo amoena (assembly GCA_963966615.1). Lineage (NCBI taxonomy): Eukaryota > Metazoa > Arthropoda > Insecta > Hymenoptera > Tenthredinidae > Tenthredo > Tenthredo amoena. The sequence goes on along the minus strand of OZ016492.1, from coordinate 1,202,212 downwards.
AGACATTAGGAATTCACCCTGTATATATATGTATACCTCGTTTTCGCATATCCGGAGATATCAGCGAGGGGAAGAGCTGCCATAACAGAGGCGTAGATCCACCCGGTGGCCATAATTCTCACAGAGGTTTTCAATTTGAGCCGCCGATTCAGGTGTATAGCGTACGTTATCGTGTACCATCTTTCGATCGTTATTACTGTCAGTGTGAAGATGCTCAGCTCCGTGGAGAACACAGTAAAAAAGCCAGAGACTTGACACCCCAACCCTGCAGGGGTCGGAATTGTACATATATATATATGGGTAAAGAGTTTTTCTATACCTTGATTTCAGTGATATCTGGTTCAATTTCGAATTGTCCCCGCGCGGTCACAATATTAAAGATGATGTCATTTTCGTCACCATATACTGAGTAGTGCAAGGTATTTATGGATAGGATACCCATGTAGATATTGCCATTCTTGACTCTTACCGCTTTGCCAGTCGATGGCGTAATTGAAATATTCACCGATGCTGTGCGCATCCATGCCGGCGATGAGAGTTAAATAAATTCCCATGCAAAGATCAGCGAAGGCCAAGTTGCACATGAGGAACTTTGGCACTGTCATGTTAGATCTTGAGGAGACCAGAACAATCAGAACCGCTAAATTTCCGAGGATAGCTAGTATCGCCACAAGCCATACCTGCCGCGAAAAAAAAACCACATGGAATTTTATCTTTCTAAAGGATCGGATGCCTTTTCTGAAAAGTCTTTCGAGCTCATGACGCGACTAAAATATACCTATACTATACAGATGTTTAATCGAGGTGGGTAGATAGTTAGTACGAGTATTACCGCAATTCTGAGTCCCCAGTAGCCCATAATATCCTCGCAAGGGTTGAATGCGTCGGGCTCCGGATAGCAAGTGAAGTTATTAGAGTCTGCAAGTTTGCCACAGCTTATGTTTACCCTTGCTCGAGGTCTGATGACGATTTCATGAAACACTCCATCGGTACCGGGCAAATGCCAACCATCATGACTGGGAGGCCGGGGTGTCGGCGGGCAATTTTTTTCCATTTCTATCAGCAAGGCCTGTAATGTTTCCTTCGTCGTCAATATGATTTCCCTTTCCCTTCTCCCCCCCAAAATCAGATAATGAAATAAAGAATTCTCAGCTCCGGGGCCCCTAATCGATTCCTACCCTCCTAACAACCCCTCGGCTTTCCACCGTTTTCTCTATCGTTATGTGTAATAGATGTAATGGAGGCACTACATCAAATAAATACCAAAGGTACTACGTACGTAAGGAATAATTCTATCTCTTATTCCCAAGCTATACCTGGTGCTTCCTATGCATCTCTGGATCATGTTTGTCCGGAAATTCGAAGGCGCAGCAGAGATGGGAATAGGTCAGGCTTGCCTCGGTGAGCGTCTCGAAATTGTATTTCGAGGGGAAGACCTTCAGCGTAATTGTATTCTGGATATTGAGAACTTCGAGATACTTCAGACCGTTTGTCGGCAGCGTCGTTATCGACGTATTAGACAAGTCCCTGAAAATTTCGATTCAATATTCAAATACCTATTATAATATACTAATTGATCGCCTTTCGCAGCGCCCGCGGGTACTCATACGTAGGTATACAACTCTCTGACATATGACACATTGCAAGACACGCCCGTGTGTGCGTGTGCACGCGTATATGGTATATACCTATATACAGTACTTTACACATTTGTGATGTATACGATAACCACGTATAGTATTTAAGTATAACTGATGGTATACTCACAAAGTGTTAATGCTCGCGAGCCCGGCGAATGCATCCGTATGAATACTTGTCAGCGCTGTATTGCCCTTCAGACTCCTGCGATAAAGAAATCATTGTCGTGCACATCATACCTAGATATACACTGCGTATGCAGTATGTTACATGCATGCCATTTGCTTAGTTTTCGGAAGGCCGGTCAGAGCTTCAATTTCAATTCTAACAATACAGCACATTATGTGGATACCTATAACTTAGTTCGTAGCCATGTAAACGTACAACTTGCCGATCTGGGATCCGTTGAAGGCCATACTCTCCACAGAAGTGATTTTGTTGTAGTTGAGAATCCTGAAGCAGAATCGTTCACGCTTTAATATCTTATAATATAACATTCCATCGTTTTCCCAAGGGAGGGATCGACTCTCGCCCCTGCTAACTATAATATTACAATTATTTCAGCCTCACAGGTATGTGAACGGCCGATGGACGTATGACAATCATTCATAGTGCTGATCATTCGATTACATTTCTTTATCATATAATTATACACCTTTCGAGAGAGGCAAATTGTTTAGCTGAAGAAAAAAGTTGTTTCGCGTTGAATAGGCTTCACTTAATGCTACACGTATATAGTACTTGTGTTATATATACCGATCATTCTTACAACGAGACAGTTTCTTTTGTAAGTATGAGAACAGTGTGCAGGGATAACAAAATGTAACATGGTTTCATGATCATAAAGATCGAGGAAAACGACACAAGCAAATTACACCTGTATACAGAAAGAGACTTACAAATCTTCGGATTTTATTTTTATCCAGGCTGAACCAATGGTTTGTATCTGGTTGTTTTCAAAATCTCTGCAAGAGAAGCAAAATAATCACATCGCAATATTACTCGGCTAACGGTGAGAAGAGCAACTAGCAATTATTATCGTAGCAAAGATCGTTGACGATCTGCGGTTATAATAAAATTCTGAGACGACTGTGAAATTAGTGAAATAAATGGAAAAATGTAAAAGTAGGTAAATGTATATTGTATGATATAAAGGTACGCGTATGCCCGGTGTATTTATTATTTGGTACATGGATACTCACACCGTACTCAGTATTCCGTCGACGATCAAATTCCCCAGGTATGGCACAGCGAGCAAGGCAGTCCTTAGTATGCATCTGCAGAAGAATAAGAAATTGGAATCTTCACAGGCACACGCGGGTACATATACTTTATAGATTCATACGTTTACAGTTCATTGCAGCTTTCCTCAATTGCAAGTCCATTATAGGTATACATACGTCCTTACGTAAACTTACATTACTTTCAACTGAGGAAGATGCACGCTAAAGACCTCTTTATCAATGTGAGTCAGCTTCGGAGCCTTCCTGATATATCTGTAACAATGCGTTATAATTCACGTTCCTGAGGTATAGATCATAGATGTGGTATACCCATAATACAAGTGACATTTGATGTTCGGAAGTATTTATGATTGTCAAGAAATTTTGATACGAAAATCTAGTTCAGTGTGCTACTAACGCATCTCCCATTATCGTATCGAATGTCAGAGAATGATGATTGTCGCTTTGGGCATCGGCTAAAAGCGACACAACTGATCGATATCGGTACAATAGCATTTGTATAGAAATTCAGGTATACTTGCATCGTCTCTAGCTTGGTGGTGTTCTGGAATATCCTCGGCTCAAAGGTGCGGAATTCAGAGACGTTGATTAAGTATCTGTAACACTCGAGACTGAAAATTTCAGGACCCCTTTTTCTTCTCACCAATAAATTATAGAAAATTATTCTCTGACGACTGACAATGTGTAGCAAAGAATAATAAGGAACTACGAATCAAATTGCAATAATTTCGCATGATATAAATTCGGAATTGTCGGAAGAGCATCAGCAGAGTCTGTAAGGGGGTAGACTATATAATCAGGTTGATGTATAGAGCCCGTGCAGTATATTGTAACACACTCACAGCTGCCGCAAAATCCTGGAATACGGCGTTAGACTGTCTTCGCCTAAAATCTTGATTCCAGCGTCTTTGAGCTTCCTGAAACAGAACCGAAAAGTATATACGATATTAGGGGGTACGCCCGGCTGTAACACAGCAACTGCACAAGTGTGCATCTTACAGGGTAATCTTGTCGGAAGTCGAGGTGAGATTGGAAGGCACCCTGAAAAGTTTTTCGCCTGTACACAACCAGGCATGGTCGTCCCCGTAGTAGGCGCACATGACCCCACGTGTCGATAACGCCGAGTCGAAATACGACACGTTCACCGTCACGTTATCGGCACCGAAAACCTTTTCTGTATCACTGGCGGCCACGGACCATGCCGAGAACAGAACAAGGTGCAGGCATCTACGGCGCGACCAACAAGCATATTAAAAAAAGTCAATAATGTACTTGTAAAAAGGGAGAGGAGCAAGCTTGACGCGTATATAACGTGCATGCCGGCTTTTTTAAAAAAACACAGTATTCTTATCATTGACCTCGGACCTCTTGAATCTGGTGGAGTTGTTGCTCGCGAACATGTGTATGTGTACATATATACCTAGTGTAATCCGAAAAAGTTCCAAGTTTCTTCGACTCAATACTTTTATAATTAGAATAGCCTGACAAACGACGGACGTTTGTTGCAATCACATAACAAAGCCATTCGATTGAAAGCTTGTAGAATAATAATACTATAGTGCGTTTCTTCGTTGAAATACTGAAGTTCGTTTATTATTTCTAGAAATATTATCAAACAAGTTGTCCGTTATGATTATAAACTGGACGTATATCGATACGAACTGTACTTCTTATAAGAATGTTTCATTCGAAGTAACCACCCCCGCACGTATACATTATCACTTATTACATACCTCATTACTGGTAAGTGAAGTTCCATGCCGTTCGAGACACGAGGAGAACGCTGTAATTCGGTGGGCCGCACCGCTCTAATTATGAGATATAGTTGTCGCAATTACGCATCAATTAGCCGTACCCCGTTTCGCAGCTGGGCGTCACTCATCGTCAACATTGCGATTATGTCCAACGTCATATGGTATATTATACAGATGGTCGGCGACTATACTACAATTGGCTGATTGTACAGGTTTGAACTAACGATTTGGAGGAAATATATAGCCGCATATGATTAAGAAGGGGACGAATAAGAAGAAAAGGAAGGTTTGAAATAAGTGTAAGACACTTTTATCGATCCTTATAATAATCACAGTCGCAGGAATTCGATGATAAACTTTGAGTATGTCCGTCGAACCAACGACTTTCTGCTCCAAGATTAGAAAGAAGAGTAGGTATATTCGTGGCTAACGTACTATGTTAGCTTCCGGGCATGTAACCGCTTTGGTTGGATGTCGCCTACTACTTGTCAGCTGAATTATTGATGCGGTTTAGGATTAGAAGGCTGTAATATTTGTTTATTTAGGAAATTCAAAAATATAAAGGTCTACACGCATATATTCTTAGGTATAAAGTTGGCACGGGTCCGGGGCACAGCTCGCAAATAGACTTTGGCAGAGTAGCAATTCCCTAAATATGTTGTATACAGTATACATACAAGTGTTCAGAAAGGAGCTGCGCGATTAACATGATTTCGCATCGTTCTCTACAATTTTACCGGTATAACTTCTGCCACACCGTGTATTTCGATTTCAGAAAGCATGTCTGGATCCATTCCCGCAAATTCGCCAAACTACTCGATATTATCGGCCTTCCGTTTCCGGGTATAATCTACTGCACACGCGTGTACGCGATGTTATTCTTATATGTATCTATACACACTCATGTATACATAGATACATACATACATCTGCAGCGTATCAACGTATAGAGTATTCAGTATACCGTCCCGCGAGTGCTCTGCACCTATCGGTCCGGCATCGTTCTCTGTATACGTGTAACGACCAAGTTTCAACATTAACCGGGAGATCCAGATGCTTGCAATTAGTTATTCAGTCTATTCCTAGATGGGTATTGGAATGAGTGAAACGGACTTCGTCTCTTACCCCCTTTACAATTTTTCTTGGGTCGTACCAGGTGAGTACCTATAGTTATACGTATACACCCCATTCTCACCACATATACATATACCTATATATATATTACCTATCGGGTGTTATAGGATTGCATGATTCATTAATCGCACAATACACACAAATCATACATAGGTCTAGCGGAGAATCAGACTTCGGTATACACCGACCTGCAGTTTACCGTTTACCATACCTGTACAGGTACAATATAGCCCAGTTCCACCACTTGAATGGGTGCGCAAGCGTATACCTATATACAATATAATATTATAGTACTACATAGCTTTCAGGGGTATCTTGCCAATCTTTACTATACGTAAAATGTGACTACGTATACACATACAGGAAAGCTCGCTTGCTCCGGATGGCCTCGGTCTCAAGAAAGCATACGATTCCTGGTCGATGAAGGCGTTACTCACCTAGTTACTCTAAGCCAAGAAACGAGACCGCCGCTCAACGCTATGCGGGATATAATGAGTTGGACGGAAATTCCTGTCAGGGAATTTGAGGCACCTAGTTTGAAGGAAATTACCCGATTCATCGATATATGCCAACGAGCGCAATCTAATGGTGACGTGAGTACGTGGCTCTCATGATCCAAACACCGTTTGCAATTAATATCTGCCAGTAAGGACCGAACGAAACAGCGAGTACCTAGTATATTTCATACAGTTTATACTGTGACCAAGGATTCATTATAAATTGCAGGTAATCTGTGTGCATTGCCACCACGGCCGGGGGCGAACGGGCGTAATGGCTGCCTGTTACTTAGCCAGATTCCAAGACCTACCACCCGAACGAGCGATTATAAACTTGAGAATGATGCGTCCTGGCAGCGTTGAAACTTACGAACAGGAGCGAGCCGTCGTCAAATACCACGACGCTTTACGCGGTACGTAAGCATATGCAGGTATCATGATTCATATGATATCTACGAGTGCGCATGACCTATGTGCTCCACACTCGTATACCTATACGAAGTGTGCACGCTGTCAAACGTGTTGGAAATCTTCGTGCAAATTTCAGACGTAAATTTTGTCAACGGCTTGGACTCGAGCGAAGAACCTAATGGTGCCGGAGGAAAAAATGGTTTCCGGTCCCGCGACGAAGTACAAGAGTAAATTCATACAACGTTCGATGATTCGAACAGCCTTATGACCATACCCTTGTTAATTACCCATAAAAGTATTATACGTATACCGAAAACTCCCTATGTATGTATTATGAGTAGGTATATCTTTAAATTCAAATATCACGTACGTAGATATGTTAGTATGCAATACCATACCTACTATATCACGTTGGAAGACTCACCTGTCTGATATCATTAAAAAATACTTATCGAGGCTGAATCGGAGAGTAGAGAATAGATATAAATCGGAATAGCGGAATGTTTTTCTGAACTAGTTAGAGCACACATAGTAGTAGTAATGGGAAAGTATGGGCGAAGGTAACAACAATCAATATACAAGTATATCAATGCTTATGTTATTTTCATTTCTTTTTTTCAACATCGTTTTTCGTTTAATGAGTAAAAAAGCAAATTAACAGGCGCAGCGACTGTTTCTCTCTTGCATATGCAACTGTATAGGTATATGCCTATAACACCACGGTCACATACGACTCGACAGTCGTAAATTCATCATAAATGTAATCATACAATACAATGCCTTCGACGGTAAATTCTCTACGATCTAGACATTACAAAAAGATCGGATAAATGCAACTTAGTGTGTAAACTGTGGAGGATATTAATTATACGGTCATATTCTTGTACAACAAGTAACATGCCTGTACACTTATGTCAACCGTCAGTCGGCCACCCATGCACCGATGTGTTTACGAGGTGCCTGCAAGTTCTTTTTTTCTTCCTACTTTTTTTCGATCGCAATATTTCATTGATCTCATTGATTCCATTGATTTCATCGATGTTTCATTGATCAGAAGTCCACCAAATGAGCTTAACGCGTGAAATTCTTCGGCTCCGGCTTCTGATTCTGATTCTGATTGTGATGCCCCGGCTCAACAAACGTTGTTGTCGAGACACGAACCTTGAATGAAACAATTACGCCTCATAATGATAACCATAGCTAAACAAATTGACCAAGGGTCGTAAATTCTTGGAACTGATTCCTGTATAACTTACGTATACGTATATTGGCTGGACGAAGTTCAGTAATCCTCGTCCTCGTATCCGTAGCCGTACTCGTCGTCGCCGGTATACCGACCCAGCATTTGGCCAACGGACAATTCGTCGACCTCGGCATCGGCGTCGGCATCCACTTCAGCTTCCGCTTCCTCGTCCACGTAATCCTCGTTCTCCACGACTGTGAAGAGAAAAAATTCAATGAAATTTACATACAAGTGGTATATCCACACCTAAAGCCCTCATTTTCATTTCTCGTCTCTTGCACGTGTGTAATAAATACTTGCGCACATATGGGTAAAAATGAATGACGAAAGGATTTCACTGATAACTAAGATTTTTTTTTTTTTTTTTTACCACGATGGTGAGAATATACACATGTTCATATACGCGTAAATATATACACATATGTGACCCAGTTTACCAGCATCCGTTATGTTGTCGTCCCCAACCGGTATCGGCGAGCTCAACGAAACTTGGATCTTTACCAGATCATCATCCGCAAGAACTGCGGTACGTTGGCCGATCGGAATTAACACGTCTGACTCCTTTCCACGTCCACGTTTTGCGTTAACCTTCGGCCCTTGGAATTTTCGAGGCTGCTTTCCAGGTGAATCTTCGATCTTTATAGTCGGTTTTTTGCTTCTGTATATTGAACGATCATATAGGTATAGACGTAGGTATAGGCATAGACATAGGCATATACACTTATACCAAAATTGGCGCTGTGGTATTTTGACGAAACTATGGCAATCGTATGGGTATATAAGTATAGGAATACGTACACCCGGTTGGGACTGGAAATTTGGTGGGAATCCGAAGCCCTCGGTGAACCAGGCACGTTTGCAGATGGTTCGGAATCGTTTCGCTGCCCGGAAATCGTCGGGAGAGTCGCTACGTTCAAGCTTTTGAGTACCTCGTAGTTTATTTTCGAAGATATTCGCTTTTCTTGAAGCATTTTCTCGATAGCCTCGCCTGCGAAAGGGGCCCCGGATCAGAGAGCAAAAATTCATACAAGTATGCGTACCTGCTACCTAGGTACACATATCATAATCGTGAAGAGCCAGAAAAACTGACGACCAAGTAATCGAAAATGATGCGAATTCATTTGAAAATATCGACAGATTGATCCGGCATAATCGAACGTCAACTTACCCGCGCTGTTTGCTGGCCCCTGATTTTTGTTCCTACGCGGAGCCGTTCGTCTACGTTTCTTCTCCGGTTTACCTTCCTCCTTTTCCTTCAGTCGCTTCTCTTCCTTATCTGTGATTTAAACGATAAAAATGTCATATCCTCGATTCTTTCACGCCAATCCACTTATATCAGTGGTACTTTCGTATAGACATACACGTGCAGAAATTCTTCGGAATTGGATCAGAAGGAAAGAAAAAAGGAAAAGAAAAATAGAAATAAAGACGCTTCACCCGAATGTTGTTTCACCTTTCTGTTGCTCGAGATACTCGGCGTTGACCTTATTCCACAAGGATCCTTTGTACATCGACTCCTTCTCGGACATGATGTAACTGTCCAATTCGTCATCGTCGATTCCCGACATATCAATTTCTAGCGAACTCTGAAATAATCAATCAGCGCGGACGATTACGACGACGCACGATTTCGGCAACGCATCATATAATATATATGTACTACGTGCGGTATATAGTCCTCTACAGAATATCACCAGAATATCATCTCTATTATACATGGCTATATGTAGACCCGCGCATAATGATTATGGAAGTGTATATATATATATTCTCGATATACATATATATATCCGACTACTGACCGTGACTCGCGGATGTCCGTCCACGGCCACGAGCCAGACGTACCTGAGAATTAATTTCGGTTTTTATCTATTGACAGCTGTTATGGAAATCGAAGAATTGAGAATCAGGCATATGTGATATGCACGCGAGTGGTTTACTTTTACCTTTAGTTATACGTATACGCGGAACGACCGTGCACTATGGATGTACTACCTGCATTATAATTTTTATTAGTTTGTTCACCAATCATTGTTAACATATTTTATGATTTTATGCGGCCTAGAGGTTCGTACTCACGTTTTCGTACATCGAGGTGACCTTTTCTTTTGGAGCGCTGCCTCGGTCTTCCAAGGACGATGCCAGTCCCATAGACGCTATATCCGGACCTGGGAAATGTTAAGTAATGCGATCCGTGAGCTACGAGGTGAGCAGAGCTCGTGATTATTCCCCGCACCGAAAACTTGTACCGAAACTGCAGTGTTATTTATTTTTCACCTTGACTATAACTTATTCTAGCCAAATTCATGAATAATAAAACATTCATCGAAATCTGCATCGGATACGCGGTGGAGATGCTGCGGGCCAATCTAATTGAATCGACGATTACCGCGTGGCTCGAACAATTACATGGACCTGTTATTAAATTTCTTCATATACCTGTATAAGAATAGTATAATATTATAGCTCACCGAGACCCGTTGCTAAGTATCCCGGAGATCGGAGATCCGAAGATCGAGTGGGTATGCCTGGACCAGCGTTATCCGCACATCCAGGTTCACCGTTGTCTTCTCCATCGTTTCCGGGAGTCTTCGCCGAGCCGTGCATGCAGTCTTGAATGATATTCAAATTACTCTCTCTTATAAATCTGTCGGCATCCAGCTCCTCCTCAGCGTTCAATGCTGAAAAACGAGAATCACATAATGGTATAACCATGTGATGGTTGAACCTGCGCATATACCTGTAGGTATAATAATGTCGGCCAGAAAGTGAAAATAATTAGGCAGTACCAGCGTGAGAATTGATCACGCTGTATAATGAAGATCTCGGAATGACAGCCTATATATATACTGATCACATACTACACAAGCATGCTGCATATTCTATATTTTCATTTTCACACTCCCGCAGTATGATTGCTGACTCGATATTGGCAATAATTATTACCGTCTCTTTTTCGCCTTCCTTTGGCAGATTTCTGTTCCTCGAGCTGCTTGTCAATTTCATTCTGAAGATCGTTGAATTCGTTGCACATAGTTTCCAACTGAAGCACATTTCAAGAGACTAAGGTATGGGTATATCGTCATTAATATTATTATTAATATTAATAATAACCGAGTCTAATCACAATGAATAAAACTTGGCGTCGTAATCGAGTGGCTCGCGAATAATTGTTAGAAATCGGAAAAGGAGAAGAGGAAAACAAAAATTTCAGTTCAACGACCGAAAATTGCGAATTGCGAAATGCGAAATAATTGCCCGGCGTCAATTATATACGGTACCGCAATGGTCAGTAGGCTTCAGTCAGTGATACCCCTGTATTACGAGTGTTGAAGAAAATGACAAGGAGAACGTCGACTATACCTATAGATATAGAATGCCAATTACTAGGATGCTTATTGTCATACTTTTTGTAGACGTTCCCGGTCTTTCTTACGAGCCGCTTTGAAGGCGGGAGGATCCTGCTCTTCTTCCAAATCGACCGTCATGAATTCCTCTAGTGTCAATGCGCTGGACGGTGTATCCCCAAATTCTATTAATCTGAAGCCATGGAATATAATTTCTTCACCGCCCTACACCCGTTACAGAATTGCATGTAAACCAACATATCGCGTCAAATATATGTAATTTTCTGCCATTCGTACCTTTTGCGCAACGTTGACTCGTGGACTTTGACAATCTTTATGATGTCGCCCGGTGATCTGTTGAACTCGTGCAACCTGGCGGCCATGAGCAACGCTGTAATTCGAAGTCAGGATACATTCGATTGACATATACCTAAATGCCCGATTATATATGGAGTAGGTATGTATATGTATGTACATATAGGTATCCATATGTAAAAAAATTCCACGAGTTTCGAGATGCCCGCGAATGTACCCAGTATGGCAGAAATATGAAGGTAATATCGTATGCAGTACTAATCGGCGTACATACATGCGTATAAACGCATATTTGTATATCACATTATACCTATGCGGACTACGAAACTGAAAATTGCGGTATTCGGGTGGGTATATGTGTGTATGTAAAGTGTATACGGAAGAACTTCCTTGAACTTACCAGCCCCGCATAAACCGGAAGGCCTTCGGCCGCTATGAATACTATCTCTTTTCATCCTCTGCACGACCCTGAGCGCTGTCATAGATACTTCGTGGCTTTTTTCTCCGAATTCGAGTTTGTTGGCGAATCTCATAATGTAGAGGCACGGATCTGAAGTCAGACAGTATGAATATAGAATTTATAGATTATAGGTATGATAGGGTTTAGGACAGGCGAGGTGCATGTATAACTATCAACGCGCCAACGATTCAATTATATTTTGCGCCTGAACATTATACAGATAGCTATATGTACACTCAATGTGCGTATACAGCTATTGTAACTCAATCGTCCTTCGACTCATACGAATTAAATTCGCGGTATATCAGATGCGACGCGGTAATCGCCGCGAGTTCATGGGCGGACAGACGAAACTCGTAGACCGTCTATACTATTGCGTGCATATACTCGGCCAGTTGGTGTGTAGGTATTATAGTTATACAGTGTAAAATACCTACGTCTGTTATCGCATCGTGAGTACCTTTGGAAAATGAAAAACTAGTTCTCGTGAGAGGGAAACAGGTTTTCGCGGACGCTCCGTGAATGCTAGTCATCATTATATACTATACAGCCTCAGGCTCGCCGTTCCCTGTTCTACGCATCGTTTTTTTATACAGATTTTTACAAAATACCAATTGGGGAATCTGAAATGGTTCGAACAGGCCGTAGATATGCGGTCAAAGATATTTCAGTTTTGACGTATACTCCTTCTCTTCTATCGCATGGTAAAGTTTTTTTTATTTTTCCTCTTTCACCAAAGATGCCTGAAACTGTGTCACTTGAACTGCACCCGTGAGCAAAACTCCGCGACCCCGATCCGCGGTACATAAAGTTACGCAATACTATATAATAGCGATTGCGTACGGCCTGCACACCCATCGATACATACGACCGCCAGGCCAGATGAAAAATTCCATAATACTTACGTACCAGTCGCGACCGCGATATTTTTCTTGCCAAATGTTTGCCTTCGGTGTACATATTATGATATACCTATATATGTACACAGCACAGGTATGGGTATAGTTTATAAAAGGAATGAAGGTGTTGCGTGCTCCCCGTCCTATGGGTAAATGAGTTTTAAGTTTTAAGGTTGCTGGTCGCTATAAGGTAAGTAGAACACAGCGAATTGCTGAAAGTGAAGGCGCAGACTTTCGCTAAGGCACCAGCAACAGACCTCGGATGAAAGTTTATAATGTCTTATCTGTCGCGAAGTTTATAAGCGTCTGCGGCGATAGACAATTTTTCCACAATTACGTATCTATGGTATACGCTCCGACAAAGAGGAGTACATTCTTTAGGGAAAGTAACGATATCGGACCAATTTTTACCCTCCGAACGAGAACGCCTATACCTACTTATATATGTACACATAAAATACAATATATGTATTATTGGATGAACGTTAGCTATACGAAGAATGAATATGAATCTTGAAAATCTTGGATACCCGTAGGTATATATTGGTATGCCGAATGCGATATGCTTGCATCGTTGACGACGACGACGACGATGATTATTCCTCGTTGTTGCTCAAGGAATGCATCGATTTAGCGACACATTCATGGATTTTTTGGCAATTAGATTAGGCAACGCTAATGGAGGTCCCCAAGCAGCCAACTTGAGAAGCTATAGAACTGATCGATGTGAAAGCGTAGTTTGATATTTTCGATCAGCCACGAAAGACAAACCAGAGTTTAATAAATACTTTGTCGGAGAGAGCGCCGGCGTTTTCTTACCCGTTTATAAGGTTTGTATAAGAAAATCAATTTTCATCGAAAATATAATCTTCGATTACCAAAGATTTTCACATCGCTGGCATCGGGCATCCCGCTTGTATGATTCCCTACTCGAGGTATACCATCGTCCATTGATCGGAAATCATCCTCATTTGCGACCAGTTGAATACCTACTCGAGAAATATAGGTATGTCACTATCTTTAGGCGGTGTGTGCGCACATAGATATAACACAGGCATGATTCATTCCGAAGAGTACAATCTGTCAATGATAATTTTCAGTCGGCACAGACCCATGCGGTATAGTAGTTATTAGAAGTACATACATACAAAGATTGCGCGCGGTCAAGTCAAAGAGTATGCGTCACAATCATCCACCGCGAGCTTTAACCGAATATCACGAATTTCTGTACCATATCTGCGATACACAAGCATAGGTGCACGCGTATAGGTATGTACAGATATACGATAATCTGTGAGTCGACGTCCCGATACAAAACTATACTTATAGGTAGAAGCCGTCAATGCAAAAGTATTGTTTACAAGATGTTGTCATTGTAGCCACGTGACTCGGGCAATTTCGAGGCGTAGGAGGAATAGGAGGAACAGAGAGGGGAGGCAAGGCCCGACGACTTCAAGAGGCCAGAACCGATGGTGGTGGTGGTGGTGGTGGTGGTGTGCGGTACGGTGTGTAAAAGTATCAGCAGTCCGTGAAGGAGCCAGGAGTATAGCGGACTCGCGGGCCAGTCATTTCGTGTATAGAATCAGTACAACTGTATAAGACTTAACCCACCCGCGACTTGAGCAGCGGTATTCCCGTGCACATATATAAATCACATGCTTGAACCTCATTACCTTATCACGCCTGAGTGTAGCGGTCCGCCGCGATATTTTCGAGATATTCTGATAGTGCGAGTGTTGTGTCCGATTGTGCATATGACTTCGGACGATCGTGATAAGTTTGCGCGATTAATCGTCCGCGCGACGTGGTGTTGTGATATTGTTATAGTGACATAGTGTACTAGTGCCTGGATCGGTATCGTGTGCTGCGGAGAGGCAGGATTCTCTGATAGGGTAAACTATATATACCTAACGACGTAAAGGGTTCGGGTGGGCCGCGTTCAAGATCAGAGGTCGGCTTATCGTTTCATTCGAAGACCTTTCAGCGACTCATCGGTCGGGCTTAAGTTCTTCGAGTTACGCATCTCTGGCATAAAATTATTGCGACAGCTGTACGAATTACATAGATATATATATATGCCAGCGGTAAAAAACTTACGATAATGTGAAATCCGTTGATTTGACGACGACATAACTATTATATATGAGATCAGATAATGTGTTTACGATATGGTTGAGATTGTGTATGGAACATAGGTAATAATTGTATCAATTTTGTACAATTATTATTAATCAATCAGATTGTTTCACGGAGCGCGGCGATCTAGTTTCAAAGACACATGCTCATTGTATACATGAGTATAGATATCTAGATACCCACAGTGACAATGTGAGAAAGGATTCGTATAAAAGTGGAATGATATTTATTCGACCGAGTAGAACCCGGCCATCTATAGCATTGCGAAATTTGCGTTTTCTCGATTCAAGTCGATACGCAATTATACATGAGAATTACATGAGAAATTATACTTGACGCAACTGATCGTCTCGACAACTGAATCCGTTTCGCGTTGATTCAACAAATCCTTTCTCTCTGCACAGTGTACCTACATTCCAGCTACCTTATCTTACACGTATATATAGGTATACATACACCTATACCTATATGCGAGTTTACAATTCGCGCGCAAAAACTAATATATATATAATATAGGCATATGCAGCGACGCAACGACACAGAATTTCATATACCTACAGTATATGAGTTCACCGCGGTATTCGATATGTAAAAGTCACATTCCCGTATTCACGTCTCGCTTTTGGCCATAAGATTTAGCACAGCCTTTAATAACCACCTGCCTTCTAATAGCGGCTCTAAAGGTAGCTAAAGTGACCTTTGGATAAAAGCGAGACGTGTAAGTATACGGACCATAATATCTTTACTCTATCGCGATATACTTATCCGATATATATACATATATATGTATACGTGCCATACACGTCAATAGGCTGGAAACACTATTGCTCGCACTCCCGATACTTTTAGCAAATGCTCGCGGAACTCCTTTTCAATATAACAATTAACAAATGGATAGAATATACACAGTTCGATTTAGGTATCAATGTAGTACGAAGGTCCGAACGTTATATGCAAAGTGATACATCATACATCACCGAACCGAATAAGCAACGGTCATGCGAAATACATCTGCAACGATGATTCTGCGAAAAAGGTCAACCGCGCGGGCATAAGATGAGAACAACTGATTGCGATATGATTGTTAGTCTGAACCAAATGCATTTGTTATCGGTGTAGGTAATGCGAATGCGTGTATCGTGCATGCACGGGTATTGCTGAACGCTAGAGAGAAGATTATGGAGGTACGCCACACATCGCAATGGTGGGGATCGCCGGGCCACGCTGGGGAAAGGTGTCGATTTGCTGTCCCGGTGTTGTAATACAAAAACTTCATATTTAGCCTTACATAACAATCATATAGGTATACACGTATGCTATAAATATACGTGGACATAATGCAGTGCTTGTATATATATATACGGTAAATAATCATACAGGAACGGTGCAGCCTGTAGCATCAGTTCATTTTCAAAGGTTCATCAACAATCATATGTCTGCAGGTTAACATTATATTGAATGACCGTATAAGTATGTATAGTGAACTTATAGCTGGTACGGAAATACTTGCAGATTGACTTGTTATCCTGCGTTCAGTATGCCGGTACAAATATTTAGGTATGACCAGCTGTGTTTGAATTACATCTATACATGCAGGGTTACATGGAATATCCACATAGGTACAGGCGTGATCGTTCATATTTCCGTAACGGTGATTTCACGACGAATTATCCGTGCTGTCAATAATATTATTGCAAACGTGCCGCAGCCGCGCGTTCTCGAAAAGAGCTGTGAACTCATACACACATATACATACGCGTATACTATGTCGAATAACGCAACCCTCGACGGTGAAATATTTCAACCTTTATATACTTTTTAGTTAAACTCTGTTGATCATCGGTTGAATATCGAATACGGAAATCGGTATCGGGCGGAGGGCTCATTCGAGATGACAAGAACACCGAGCTGACAATAAGAGGCGTCGAACGTAGTGGATATAATATAATTACCAGCGACCAATGCACTCGGGTCGGTGCAGGCGTATAGGTATACCTGCAGCCGTGACTCTGCTACTGTCAAGTTCAAAGCTTGAATCTATTGTGCAGACGAGAAACGCGATGATGGAAAAAATAGTAGACAGCTGACTCGACCGAAGGGCGGACTGGCGATTAGTGGATCGTGGGAGCTGAAAAAAAAATCCAGGGGTTCGGCGGGCGGGAGGTGGTATAGGGGGAAAAGGGAGATAATAAAATGTTGGTGCGCGATGTCGTGAGTGAGATCGGTTCGCGTATCAGGCTGGGAATTGGTCCTGGATGCGAACAGGGAGGTGGTCTTCACAGAGGAATCGCAAACTTGGCAGCTCTCCTACTAGAAGAGGGGGAGTGCGCTGCTGCGACGAGATTGCAGACAGTCACGATTGAGGAAAATCATGCGATCGTCGGAGCAGAGGATAGAATTCCTACAGTCAGCCAAACC
The DNA here is from genome assembly GCA_963966615.1 of Tenthredo amoena. NCBI lineage: Eukaryota > Metazoa > Arthropoda > Insecta > Hymenoptera > Tenthredinidae > Tenthredo > Tenthredo amoena. The sequence goes on along the minus strand of OZ016492.1, from coordinate 1,184,716 downwards.
TATGGGAGTTGTGGGCGAAGGAGCGTCTCGCCACGAGGTAACGATTGTTATTTCAATACAATATATATATATATATATATATATATATATATATATATATATATATATATATATGTCTCAATGAATATGCATGCCTCTCCCCGTCTATAGGTGTAGTGTAGTAACACACGTATGTACATAAATTACATACACACGTATATGTATACCTATTATGCGACGAGAGGTGCACAATGGAACGCGTGCGTACGGTTGCACGCGCTGAGCGCGTATGTGAAAATTACTTATAGGTGTATATTTGATATAGGTAGGTATACAGGTCACAGTGGAGGGGCCTCGGAGGCAAAGCGCGAAGACCAAAAACGGAGTGCGCGCGTTGAATCGTATATCGACCGTCGTTGCCTGCGGCCAGCCGGCCGGCCGTCAGTTTCAGCCTAGAATGGCGCCCGTCTAATCGTCACGGTGGATTTGTTGCGAAAAAATCCCATATAAATATTAACTTTTGACAATGGCTATGTCTAATTTATATTCAAAAATTGCCCCCAAGCCCGTGAAACGTTTCCAGGATAATATATCCGTGACACAGACAAATGCTTGGGTGAACGGTGAGTCCTAATATGCAATATGAAAGAATAGTAATTGCCCGAGCAAACAGGTAGACGCATGTATGTATGTATGCATGCAGTACATCTCTCATAGATGCCAATTTCGAAATCATAAATGGGAAAGCTCCTATATCCTCCGAGACCCCATGTCGCGATGCAATCATCGGCAAGCCCCGGACCGCGTCGCATCGGATAACACGTATGTAAGCAGGGTTGCCTCCTCTCACTTGCCACATCCTATTATACACGGAATCCATGGTTATTTAAGAAATACACGGTACGCACCGGTTCAATGTAATGCGTGAAGTTGTTTACACCTGTATGGGTATTCATACTACGTAGGTATACATACATAGTATATGACATGTATTATTCACCTGCCGTACCTGCGGTAGGCTACTGCCGTCGATGTCGGGACTGACGTTGTCAACATGGTTGCTTCGAGCTAACTAACGAATCTTTTTCAACTAAATTCTCAATTTCTCACTAGCAACGAAAGTGCCGACCCAGACTTTCACAGTTTCACAGTTCACTAGACGGCTGCCGACCTACCAAACTACTCGACTACCGGTTCGCACCTCGTCGGCCACGGTATACTCCGGTTTTCCGATCTCAGGTCCCGCGGCGGACTCCTACTTATATTATTGTCGAATAGTGGTTCCCGGCCACTCTCGGTTAACGGCTCGCAAGTCATACGTACCCGCGGCAGCGGCGGACAGCTGCACGATTCACGACGTCGACCGCTACCGCGGACGCGTTGCACGCGTAAATACGGGACGCACGCACACGCCCTCCCAAGCCACACACGCCAGGTCAGACGTACATACGTTTCACGGATTCACACAACTCATAACCGGAGGTGGTGTGGTTCGCTGTTAAACGAGCTGTACGCATATCTACATATGAGTTTTATGATCGTATGTCGAGGCGCGTGGTGGTGTGGTGGTGGTGGTGACGACCACTGGCCAGTGTTTTCTAATTTCCCCTACGATCATCTACTGCTATAGTGCCGAGTGCAGGTGCAGCCGAGTGCCGACAGATTTCTCCTGTTTTCACAATGGTGTCGTTTTCAAAACTGTACAACTATAGTGATTGTTGATAAACATTGGAAAATATACAAAATAATGTATACTGACGGTAACTATGACATTTTCATCGAGTATCGCGAAGCGAGCAACACTTTGTTTGGACAGGGTTTCACCAACTCGACAGTTCCAACTGATTTTAAAAAACTCCATAACACGCGCCTAGATTTTATATAGCGCCGCACTCGCGGCCCTTATATACGAATTCGTTTTCTCTCACAAACAGAGCAGCATATTTTATCTGTATTTGCATATGCATTTAGAGTATGTGTCATCATAACCTTCAACAGCTTCGGCGATTAGTTTAGGGGGGCGCTTCGCACTACCCGTACCGCTGCCTGATCGCTTCCCACACCTTTTGTTGCATTGTCGTTTTGTTGTTACTTTTTAGCCGAAAACCATAATTTACCGCTATTGGTGAATGTACAATGAAATTCACGAACAAGAGCTCTCCGATAGACCAAGAACGATATTAGATCTTTGAACGTCTAGAAATTTAATTTAATCAACACGGTCGAGGATTCCATAATTAATGAAGAATATATGACGTTAACGAATCTTAACTAAACTAGGTTTTGAATTTATTAGCATTAAGCGAGCAACCTCGACCGATATTTGACCTATAGTTTGTTTGTATTCAATCGATTGATTCGTAAGGATTACAAGAATGGCAACGCGTTACGCAAGTCATTTTTTTTCTTCCCTTTCTCTCTTGCTCTTTCCAATGAAATCGGCATCGATTATGCTTACTTAATGCCGTTTCGCTCATGATATAATATTTTTGAAATAAACCATGAATAAATAAATGTAACGATTGCAGCAAATGGTGCGTTTAACCAGATGCCGTTACGTACGACGTGAGAGTAGATTATTGTCGAGTTCTAAATAGAGAGCCATTTGAAGTTGATCTAAGAAAGTCAAAGTTGAGCAGTCTGGCTTTATTGAAAGTTTTCAATATTGAGATAGCCACTTGCTATAAAGATAGTTGAGGTATCGTAGCGAATGTTGTCGCCGAATAAGTTTATTACTTGTTACAGCTGAATCACCAAACAACGTATCAGGCTCTCCGCCAACAGCGAGCCCTCTTTCCTCGTCGGTGATACTGCAGCGCGAGGGGGCCATCACCCAACCGGCCAGCACCCCAGCCTCCCCTTTGTCCTCTCTATCATCCCAAATAACTCAGCTGAATCTTTTGTCCCCGGAGGACTGTACCCAGGATCCTAACTGGCAGGCTACAAAGTCGAGCGTTCGTGAACGCAATGCTGCCATGTTCAACAATCATCTCATGGCGGACGTACAATTTATTGTCGGAAGTCCTGGTAATTAGTGTTTTTCTTTTGTTTGTCCTGGGTGGGTCTTGGAATGAAAATATCGAGTTCCACATGATGGAGAGTTGCAAAAATTTTGAAGTCCCACCTCCGCAAAAATAAAACCTTGTGCCTCTGATCTCCAAAACGAATCTTTTCAAATTCTTTGCAATATACGTGACGAGTACAAGCATCATGGTGTATTTTAGGCCACACTCAACCCATACCAGCCCACAAATACGTACTAGCTACCGGCAGCTCTGTGTTCTACGCCATGTTTTACGGAGGACTGGCGGAAAATAAAAAAGATATCGAAGTACCTGATGTGGAACCTGCCGCCTTTCTCACTCTACTGAAGTAAGTCTTTAACAAACGTTCAAAGAGATGGGTGCCAAAATTGGCGAGAAATATATTCGATAACTGGAATTGATCGCCGTTGTTCCAGATACATGTACTGCGACGAGATTCAACTGGAGGCGGATACTGTTCTAGCTACGCTGTATGTTGCAAAAAAGTACATTGTCCCGCACCTGGCGCGGGCATGTGTCAATTATCTAGAAACGAGCCTGACCGCCAAGAATGCCTGCCTTCTATTGAGCCAGTCTAGGCTATTCGAAGAGCCAGACCTCATGCAACGCTGCTGGGAAGTTATTGACGCTCAAGTAAGTGAGAATCCGCGGATTCTGAGGTCCCTTGGCTTAAGTGAGAGCGACACCAATAGCTCGACAGACGATAAAATAAATTCAGACAACCTATGCGTTTATCGTACGTTTAGTTTCAGCGACGGCGAAACCTTTTCTACCTTGAGTCATTTTGTTGATTTGCAAAGTCAACACGTTTACAAGAATTTCAGGCTTAGTGGCAGCAACGAATTTTGCCAGCGTAATAGGTTTCCAATTGTTCCCTATTCTTTAAGTCTCTCGGAAAGCGATTGTTCACCTCCCGACAACAAACTAGATGACCATCATCCAGTATTCTCTCTCAGTCGAACTAGAAGCGAACCATATTTCCCAGACAGCAAATTAGGAATCGAGGTGACAGAAAACGTGACTTATCAAGACAGCTACGCCGATGATTACGAAAGTAACGAGAACAATATTAATCTAGACATCTGCTGTGACGATAATTGCGATGACTATTCTAGGCACACTTAAAAAATTCTCAAAACTCAAATATAGCAGGCTACTATCTATTATTGGTACTAAATACCATTGGATCACCTACCTACAGCGTAGTAGGTCAACTTTGAGATGTTGTACTTGATTTTGAGCTTACTATGCCCACTCTACTGGTATATGTTTATATCTGTGTATTTTATAATTTGAGGAATATTTTGATGCATTTTCGCAAACTATTCATTCGTCACTGACCCAAGAGAAATTCGTTCGTCGAAACGGCACTTCATAGTTTCTGCATAAATTGGGTAAAATTGAATTGAACCAGTATTAGTTAAGATATGTAGTTATGTTAAGCAAGTGATTATTGATCAAAATCATTGGTAGATAATACTATCTTTATTAGAAACGCGTACTTAAATAGTCATACATATCCGATCAATTGTAATTGAAGAGAACCAAGTTTCAAATTGAGTACAAACAAGAAGTAGCCCTTTCCCGACTTTCGCATTGGTCACCAAATAATTGATTCTCCCTTTTTTGTACTTGTATCGTATTTCCAGAATGCAAGAACCGACCGACCGATATGTAAAAAAGCTTACTATTATGTGTATATTGTAGTCCTAAGTATAACGCACATTATGGAATATCACTGCCTCGATATGACAAATGAGAATAAATAAATGTTGACAAGTTAACTGCCACTTTTTCTCTATATATGGTGTATATGTATATTAGCATATGTGTATATACCATAGCATTGCGACATGACAACAGATCATGTAATTTCACTTTCATTCAGCTCAATTGTATATTGCTATGAGAAAATAATCCATAAATAGAACGAGCATCATTTCCTCGAGAAGAGAAAAAAAGAGAACAAGAAAAACGCTGATCTGTAGGTCAAGTTGTGCCATTTACTGACTTTAATCGGATCATCGGTTATTGATAATGAAACCAAACTGAATTAGATCTGTGCCGGGCTTGGCAAAATGATATCAAGCTGACTAATATTCGAACTTTATTGCAAAAGTCATACTAAAAATTTCAATGAATATTATCTGCTCACGTATTAGCTAAAAAAATGTACGATATCAGTGATAACATTAAGTTTCTGAGATTTTACGATAATGGTTTGCCTGCAGGCGGAAATGGCCCTGAGGTCGGACGGTTTTGTGGATATAGACATCCACACCCTCGAGTCGGTGCTCTCGCGAGAGACTTTAAACTGCAAGGAGACCCACCTGTGGGATGCTGCACTCAGATGGGCTTCCGCTGAATGTGGCAGGCGGGAACTCGAAGCTACTCCCGCCAATCAGAGGCGACTCTTAGGTGAGTCCTCGTCTGTTCTTTCAACCTTTTGTTATACCTATACCTATACATGTAATATGGTACAGCTTTCACAACAGTTTGAAGCAATGAAGGTATATTGTTATCGCAGTGATAATGATTGGTCGTGGTTCAGGCCTTTGTATAGCTCGTAAACTGCATGAAACTTTTCTGAAACGTTCCATCGCGATAAATCTTACATGTTGCGACGAAATTGTTTGCAATGCCCGTTCGCTATGGATGTAAAATTTTTATTTCTTTTTTCTAGGACCTGCCTTAAATTTAATAAGACTCCCGGCTATGAGCTTAGAGGAGTTTGCTAATGGCGTAGCACAAACTGGGATTCTAAACCCACAGGAAACAATAGACATTTTTCTCCATTTCACTGCAAGTAGCAAGCCACAACTTTGTTACCCAATCAAACCTCGACAAGGGCTGAAGACTCAGGTGAATCATTTTGTTTTTTTTTTTTCTTAATAATCTATCAGATGATGATCATTCATATTATGTCGTCTCTGTCATTACTCGCTAATTGCATTATTCGTTCGTAGTTGGTATTACTTAGAAAATTTCGAAACATAGCTGGCTTTTGGTTATTTTTTACCTCAAAACTCCCCTCTCTGTTTGTATATTACCCTCGCCAATTATTAAATGAGACTCAATTCGTTCTTTTCCGAGTTTGAAATCAAATTGAAACCATAATTATAACGTAGCTTCGAAACATTGGTTTTCTTAAATTGCTCTCAAGCCGATTGTTAAACTTCTTAAATTCTGTGCACTGACAAATATTCATTCGCGGTAATAATGAACTTTGGAAGCAAAAACTACTTTCCGTAGAACAAGGCAACCAATTCTGCATTTTCATCCTGCTAACTTCTGCTAACATCACGAATATCAAAAGCTAAAGTGGGACGTTACAGAGGGGTCTACATTTTTGTTTACTCGCAACGCACGCTTTCATTATCGCTATTAATATTTTCACTCATGGTTATCCCTGGTACTACCAAATCAGACCCTCGCATACTCACATACACATAGGAATATAGAATTCTCGTAAAAGTGTTTAACTTGTGCTCCAGTGATCGGCATGTAGTTAATAATAACAATTTCTGATAAAATCCAATATTGAACGTAACATCTTAGTGGTGCGAATCACAATAAGCTATTTTACAAATAGACTGGAGAATGTTGCCAAAATCCTGAGACCTGGTAGCCATGAAAACTGTTGAAACATTGAGTACATTGCAATTATTGTGAAAATAATCAGCCCCAGAGTTCAGTTACGGGCCTCAATTGGCTCATGAATGATAATGCCATCAAAAACACTAACAATTATCTGATTACAGGTCTGCCACAGGTTTCAGTCGTGTGCATACAGATCTAATCAATGGCGCTACAGAGGGAGATGCGATTCGATTCAATTCAGCGTTGATAAGCGAATTTTTGTCGTTGGTTTTGGTTTATACGGAAGTTCTTCGGGTGCTGCCGATTACAACGTTAAAATAGAACTGAAACGATTGGGACGCATATTATCAGAGAACAATAGGAAATTCTTTTCCGATGGCTCTAGTAATACTTTTCATGTTTATTTCGAAAATCCTATCCAAATAGAGCCAGAGTGTTTTTACACGGCGAGCGCTATACTAGATGGTGGTGAGCTGAGTTATTTTGGTCAAGAGGGGATGTCTGAAGCAACTATCGGCAGTGTTAATTTTCAATTCCAATGTAGTTCGGAAAGTACTAATGGAACCGGAGTTCAGGGAGGTCAGATTCCGGAACTCATATTTTATGGACCACCGACGGATGATTGACGGAAGTTTACTCCAGAGACAATGGTTTGATTACACATCTGTTCCAATGATAATATTATCAGTTCTTGTTTCATTTTTTAAATAATTTTATCGTCGCCACCTACTTCTATGGTGGGGCAGGGCTGGCTAAAGTATACTTGACTACAATGTTTCATTCCATGTTTGTTTCTGTGTAAGATTCAACATTCAATTAAGCCATTATGGGGAAGGTAAAATATGAATTCGATATTCGAGCGCTCCCTCCGCGACAGTAGGGTGGTATTGACCTCTGTACCCAAATTATACATCAATTAGAATCGTAATTAAATAGGCAGGAAACTGACGGTTAAGATAAGATTATCCAGAGGTTTTGGTTCTTGCATATTGAAAACAGGTACACGTGGTCTTTGAACAAAGTCTCATGCCAACAATTTATTTGTGAAAATAAAATTGACAAGTACCCCAAAAAAAAACCGTCACGTTTGGATAATTCTAAGCTCAGTTCTATTTGCGGAAATGGTTCTTGTACGACATACAGAAGCCGCTTGAACAATATTCTCAATGTGTAATTTCAAACGTTGATTAGAAAAGTAAAATAACACTAACAATTTTTTATATCTTAAGCAACGCACAGATCATGACAAAACGTAAACCCTAATAGTGTTTTATTATTTCGTTTTAAGTAAGTTTGTATCGTTTATAATTCAGAAGTGATGAATTTTGATAACTTCGAATTCAGCACCCAAGCCAATGTCAGAAACTAGTTAGCATGTATACCTATGACTTTACACCTATGTACATACTTGGAGTATAGTGACTAACATTCATAACGAAAAAGTGAATTTAAGATTGCACCCCGCTGTGATTTGTTGTCTCGTGTAACACGTGAAAAGTATTCATTTCAAACGCCTTGTATCAAAGTTGATTAAATTTTTCTAAAAATCATCTACCGTATCGGTTAAAAGTTTAAGAAATTCTTTCGCTTCACTGCGAGTATCCCAAGATTTCATTACCAGGAAGGATTTCAACAGAGTAACGACAATGGGTCACCAATAGTATTTAAACTTCCGTGGACTTGATTCAGCCTTGGGATCCAAAGCTCATCCGTCAAAGTAACTAGATTCCGCGGATTCTCAATAAATCATGCATTTCAATTAGTCTCGATGCTTTGTCAGACAGGCAGAGGATTTTTATCGGCACAGACTATCGTGGTTGTGACTTGTATTCAAAACCAAGATCTGCCATGGTACAGCACAGGGTAGGTAGGTATGTCGATTGTTTTGAATCACTCGTCGCGTGTGCGATTTGATATTACGAAAGAATTAGGCAGATGAATTATTATCTTAGTAGGAGCCCCGTGATGACAGTTTTCATGAATAAATCGAGTGAGGTACGGAATCTTCATACAACCCGGCATGTATGAAATATCACCGACTAGGTGCAAATTTATTGTTATATGGTTGTTAGACCCTGTAGGTCTATCTAGGCATAACATAATAGAAGTTACATTTTCTACGCATTACCGCCTAGGCTGCAGGTATTCTCTTATTACTTAAAAATCGTTACGACAATGGATTATGGTGTTAAGATCATCTACCACGTCGGTTGTATAGAAAATGATTATTCCCTATATGTATATCGTTAGTTCATAATATAATCATGTGAGATATGGAACCAAAGTTGTTTTTATTGTGTCTCTATTTATGTTCATGAAATACCTTGTATAAAACAAATAAACTCTCCCCAGTACGCAATATTCACAATTGACTTGTGTGGCGATATCAATTCCATGGTCTAGCAGATCATAGATATACTTTGACTAAAATTATGTAACAGATATTAAATACTGTACATTTGCAGAGCTCAGCAGCTGAGTCAAAGCCTCAACTGGCAATCGTTACCTCACCTACAAATAAGCAATAAAAAAGCATGCTTACCCATCGAAGGAATGTTGATGCATAACGCTTGCGTGAACCTCAAATATGTCCGTCCCAATTCGTAAACACAAATTTGCAGTACGTCGCTGATATCAATTAACATATCTAATCCTTGCATTAAGGAGAAACATCATTCTGTGACAAAGAAGCATGGACGTATTTTAACATTGAATTTTTTTCTATAACTGAAAGGATACGGGCAGTTCCCTCAGTGCGGCAAGTGATATAAACGCATGCCGCATGATTGTGCTCTTGCTTTCTACCCCTGGTCAAGTGCCGACTCAACGCCATTTTGTAGAAATTCACAGCTGTATCGACACAGTGTTGATTCAATCTGTATTTTGAAAAAAGTTCTCAGTACTGAGCTAGTCATGGCATAGTAATTGTACAATTGTGTTTTCAGATGCTATACTCCTCCAATAATATAGGCTCGTCTAAGCACAACGAGATTCTCACCTAAGTTGCGTACAAAGAGTGGTTATGCCTTTTCTGGCATTCTGTATAGTGACCTCCCTCGACTCTTTGCCACTGACGTGATAAGCTGTAAGCACCAATGAAATTAATATCCACACAGATTGATCGGACGATGGACAGTTTTGTACAAGAAGGAATATAAAAAATCATAGGTATGTCGGTTCTCTTAGGTAAGTAATTAGATAAATGAGATTTAGGCATACCGGCGCCAAAGCTTGTAGCACCCCCTGTACTGTCGCCAGCAACAAATTGGGCCAGCATAATATTCCCTGTGGCAGTTTCTTCGAATGCTGTTTCGCTGACAATCAGCTGATCTTCCAATACCGATCCACATTGTGTACAAACAGCGTCTCCCCGCGCCGGGTCTGTTTCTATATCTGTGGAGCCGCAGTTGCGGCATTTGTTGCCCGACATCTGGAATAAAGATATATTGAAGGATGTCAAGTTCTCACAAGGCCTGAAACCCATCAGAGACGGGCCGTATGACAATTTATAGTTAGGCGAATGGGTGGGGGTCTTCCAAATTCGGAGATCGGGTTATTAGAAAATAAATTGACAACTCGTTATGAAATTGTACAACGATTATCGGTTATAAATAAAGCGAACGAGCAAATATACGGACTTCAATCGAGAAATGAATTTGCTCCTTTCCAGTTAACCTAGAAAGAAACGGAGTAACCAACGTAAATAATAATATATCAACACCGCGCAATGCCGAACCTTGAATTATTTGTCGCAGCTCTAGCCAGTTGGCATATGGAGACCCGTTGATGCTTCGAAAATTCGTTGGCCTTCCTTGTAACTACCTCAACAATTTAAACGTCTTTCAACGTAATACACGGAGAACGAGCAACCTGTGTCAGTCATCCACGGCGTGACAGCGGCGTCTGCCATTGCGTCGGGCTGTCGAAGATCGGGGGTTTCAGGCGATCTAAAGGTACTGCCCTCGCAGCGGGCGTCGGTCATAACCATTGAGATATAAGCTTGTTACACATGGATTTTGAAAACATAAACGACAAATGAGTTCGTCAATTTAAATAATATCACTATGGTTATTAGCGTTGACTGATTATTAGTCTATTATTCATCCTCTACTACAAATACACATTTTCGTAGTGAGCGCGGAGCGCAGTCTAAACTTACTAACTGCGCATGCGTCATTAGACTCGCTCTCTCTCTTTCTATACCGTGCTGTGGCCGACTCGCGTGCTCTATCTCTTACTCTTATATCTCTATGGTCATAACGACAACCGGCAAAGTCGTTTTCAAAGACTCCATAGTCGTTTCTCGGAGTTTTAAACTGACAGCTAGAATGCAGCCGCGGGAATCGCCACAGCGTAGAACGACAGGGTGGAATGAAACTAGTCAAAATTTTCATTGGAATCATGATCCGAATACTCGGACGTGTGACGCCCACGGCACCAGAACTCAGCCTACCGCTGACTTTGACGTGAGCTTCGCGACGATAACCGGACCCCTACAATACGTAAGTCGTCGACAAGAGCCGTTGAAAAGAAATAAAAGATTGTTCACGGCTTGGATAGTCAAATTGAATAACGCCAACCAACTCGTTGTCGAAGGGACGCTAGAGTGGTACGTAACGTATGGATATTATAGAATATTGATGGCTACATGTATCGCATTGAATTATGCATAAGTGAATGTTGATTTACAGCGGCAGGCGAGCTCGAACTAAACCAATAGCGGAGAGACTCGGCGCTTCAAAGATTATGTCCAAATTCAAGCACATGTATTATCTAGTGGGGGATATGGATGATTCGCAATGTGGTATGTATATAGGTATACAAATTATAACACATAGAAGAGGAATAATATTCATTACTTAACTCAAAACTTGACTTGCTATTTTAGACAACTCCTTCCGACAAACTTAATTCTATAATTATTTCAAACCATCCGACAGAACTCCCAGGATTCGTTCGCCATAGATTTCACGCTGGTTTTCCACAAGATTGGGAAATTGTTGCTGAAATTTGGAAAAGCTTTGCTAATTCAGAATCCGATGTGGGAATAACATCATCTTGTACGTCCGAGGGTATGATTATTAAGAAAAAGCTTAAGCTCGCTATTGATGGATGCGCAGACAGCCAGTGCTTCATGAAATGCGGTCGGAAACTTAACAGTGTGGATAGCGAGACATTCCCCACAGATAGAAACATCTTTGATCAAAATATCAAAGGATATTGCGAGTATGGTAAACAAAGTAGAATAATTGCCGATCAAAATATAAGAAAATCTATTGTGGATTACGAGTCGCAGGACGATCGAAGATCTAAGACAATAACTGACATCAAGCGGCTTACAGGATGGACGCCGTTCGTAGTATCTGATAAGACTTTAGAATGTTGTTTGGTCTTCAGAGGAACCTTGCTCAGGTGGGTTATGCAAGGTGTTGAATTTCCCATCTATTTGATCTGGCACTTTAGCATCAACATGGCATGTATTTGACAGCGCTACATCTTTACCAAAAACTTGGTGCGTGAACGAAATTCGCATTCTGTTTGTCCAGTTCGATGGGCCATGCTGTGAACAAAAATCATCTGACTGATGCTCTACATAGAAGACTTTCTCCAAGGATCATTGAAACAGTAAATCAAGAATTTTACGAATTGATAGGTGATGTTAACAACACTAAACGTGGTACGTATAGAGGCAGATTACAGTTGAAATTGCAGGCAATCCCATTGTGAATGAATTGCAAATAATGTGTTTGACTTTGTGGATTGTTAGTCATAATGAAATTTTGGCCAACAGATGTCCCCAAAGAATTGGTTACATGGTGCCGTTACGGATGTCCAAAGGAAATACAATCATTTTGTGAAAAATGGAGGACGTTGAAAAGTGGAGAGATGAAATTTCAAAAATGTTCACCTCGAGGCAAGTATTTCCTCTATTTGAATTTTCATACCTCTTTCTCTTACAAAATTTTCACATTTCCCTACCAGTGCCCCATTGTTAACTGTTGCACCCCAATGACAAAACACGGGTATAATCCGAATCATGTCATTGATTTACGAATTGCATGTACAAGAATTTTGTTCTTTACATTGTTTAGAAGAAATGAAAATGGACCAAGATCAAGGTGCATTATTTACAATCTGCCACGAGAAGTCAGTCAATATGATAAGAAACGGCAGGACTAACACGTCATTGATGCAGTCTGTAAGAGAAAAGAAGAAAAGGAAAATACTACCAATGGAGTGGTATGACAACTGTAGTAACGGCGATACCAGTCTTCACCAAGATACGGTATGCCGAAGTTTGAAAATCAACTTCTTAGATTCCTCATGTCATATCATAGGTGATAGATGATTATCAAATTCGTACAACAGTGATGTATTCCTATCAAAAGTGAAATTTATGATACAATTTTCAGGCTTGCAGAGAAGAGCCCGGCGCGATATTGACCAATAATTCATGGGACGGAAGTTCGCCCAAAATGAGACGGAAACGGCGGATCAACCTGCCGCAAACTCTTAGAGGAGATACAGATATTGGAGAGGTTCGTTTTGTCATCTTTCTTTGCCTTTTGTGGCCTAGCTTCTGGAATTTCGTGTAGAGCTACCCACTTGCATTGTCATACTCTAGACCTGATTTTATTTCCACAGGGAGAAAATTTTAAAGTAATGGAACAAGTTCGTCCAACTACTATGTAAGTTCCAAATTCGGGCAAATACCTCAGGCAATTCAATGATCTCTGTGATTTTCGGGGGGGACCGTAATCTAGCTATCAATGGTATTCGATTTTACAGGCATGAGGAGAAGCAACAGCCGTCCCCATTGAAACAAGTACCATCTCTGTCATACGTTTATTATAGATCTGCACCAGTACCGGAGAACATCCTAACCGATAGCGTGTGACCTTGTGTATCAAATCATTTTATTTAATTCGAGGTGCCAACACATCAAATTTTAATCTCACCGTGATGTGAGCATCATAAAAATATCGTGGTACCAAATAAAAAGAACGACACGCATCTCTCCAATCTCAAAACAGATGTATTATACCATTGCTAAGAAGAGACACGCGAGATATCCGATTTATTTAATGTAGATACAAGATATTTGAATAATAATTTAAAAAAAAGAAAAAAAGAGAAGCAATATTTAATGCAATATCTTACGGATTCACCGTGACATGATACATGTTCCCACCTTGTACATATTATCATATCATTTATACTATCATTAGTATCGTTATTGTTATTTATTATTAGTCACTTCATAAGCGGCTTATTTTACGCGCACGTGCTGTGCAGACATGTGTCTCGAATATTTACGCTTGCTTACTGCAATACGTATAATACATTTCCTATTGGGTATGAATATGAAATCATGGTGAGCAAGGCTAAATTAATTCTCGTCATACAGCGGAGTACCGTCTCCGCTGAGTGACATACTCCTAGGACTCGAATTCGTATGCGGTGTACCTCTCGGCGATTTATACGAGGGTGTACGTGCTGTTGGTGGCCTGTTGCGGGGTGTAGCTCTGCCAGATCCGTCTTCATATCCCCGCGGAGTTTTCCTTGAGTCCTCGTATCTGGGTGTGCTGTTTCCGCTAGAAAAGCATAAATACCTTTAAACTGGCTATGTTAGACCTTGCGTAATTACAGGATCTAGGAGGACTTGGTAATAATTGTGCGTAGATTGTTCTGTACTAGATTTTTCCAAGGCTTGATCTGAACGATTATATCTTTTATACATACGAGGCTCTGGGCGTGGGCTGTTTGAGTCTTGCCCATGCTTCGGCAGCCTTTTTCCAATCCATCGGATCGCCGGTTGGTGTAGTAGACATTTGCGGCGTGGGCCGATGTGAAGGTGTAGATCTGTGGTGAGATGGAGTCACGGTAGCCGGTCCAGGGTGAAGGAACTGGCCTTGGTGATGATTTGGTGTTTGCTGGCCATACCTTGGCGTCGGTTGACTGTGGTGTGGCGTGTGATGGGGAGTCTGATACGGAGTCATGAATGGCGTTTGCCCGGACGGAGTGTAAGGGGTATTGGGATAGGTGTGCATACCACCGTAAGGCCCGGCGCTTGCTGCCCCAGGTGTGTGCGGTGGATAATGGTGGGGAGTTTGGTTTGCCACTTGAGACAGCGAGTGTAGCATATGATGTGGTAGATTTTGCGCTACTCTTTGTATTGCCTCCTGATTCATACCTAACGACAGTAAGATAGTAGTGAAAATTATGCTTGATGTGTGTTATAAACAGAAAAAGCTGAATGTAAGCTTGCCACTCACTCGACATATTCACACCGGGGGTGTTGTGATATGGCGTTCTGGAGGTCATCGCGCCACGCGGAGTGCTCGGAGTTCCCTGACCGGGTACGGGGTCTCGGAAATGTTCCTTGAACCAACGGAACAAGGCGTTGACGTTGTCAAACATTTGTCCTCGGAACCGGAAGCCCTCAGGTGTCACGGTTACATATTCGTGACGACAACGAACTCGGGGTAGGTATGACAGAACGAATTTGCCAGGATAATTCTGCAATTGGATAACGAGATTTGGTAAATGAATATAAAAGTATGGATATTGAAGTTGAAGTTGATTCAATGCATTCATAACAGGTCAACATTCCAATAATTTACCTTTGCAGCAGATATGAAGTAGTGAATTTTTCCAGGATTCTTTTTTTTCTCATCTTTCAATAACTCTTCCGCCTTGTCTTTCAGCCCACCTTCTGTGTCCTTGTAATATTTGAAATACAACAAATCTCTGGCGTGAGCAGCCATCGGATTAACATGTCGTGCAATGATCTCGTCCAAATCCTCAAACTCCTCATTGCCAATCCACAAGCTCTGGCCGAGCGAGAAAGTATTCTCTTTGCCCTCTTCTCTGACATCGATGTGTTGACAAATTTTGTCAGTGACCTTCCACGTTACAGTCAGATGATCCGCACCCTTGGAACTCGGACGTACTATCGCTTCGCCCTGATCCATATTCTGCATTAGCTTCTCAGCCTCCGCAAAGCTGATATTGTGGAATGCAGGATGGACGATAACACGCTTTATGTAAGTTTGCCGCTGTTTTGCTTTCTTCGCATCCTCTTCTACCTTGATGTCCCTTTGTTCAGCTTCAGTGTCGTAGAATGGATCTCTCTGTGGCCTGTGAATCAATAAAAAAATTTAGAATCAACGAATCGTTGCTTCTGACCTTGAATGGTTTGTAATACCAAATTATCTATAACAAGGTAGTTCGTAATTAGAAATTTAACAAGAGGTGATCACGTCGGGCAGAGATACCAACCTCCATTCATGGTTTTTATCGGCAAGATCGCTGCTCTTGCTGGTACATTCCACACTGAATCTTTCGACCTCTATCTTTATTATACGACAATGGATCATTTGACCTACTCCGACTCTCTCTTCAGGATTTGCCACGTGTTTGTCGGAAAGATTTTTTATATGAATATATCCTGATATTCCATTGTCTAGTCGCAGTCTGACACCGGTTGCCTTTCCTGGGCAAGCCCCGGCATCAAAATGATTCCATACTTCTGATAATTCTGGAAAGTCATTCTTCAAACAGAAGGGGCACTGCCACAGGCCCGTCTCATCATTTCGCACCGGATTCGCTTGATCGAGTTGTTCACCCTGCGGCTTCCTGTGAGTTATACCGCAAACAGTAGCCAAAACCATTTTACCGATATAAAACGTTTCCGGTGTCTCCTTGGTCAAAACATCAAACAATTTCTCAGGGCTGAGGGACTGATATGGCACTCTAAGATCTTTATATCTGCTGTTCAACTCGGCCCTGATGTCGTACAGCGTTATGCACTTATTTCCAAAACCCTGTCTCTCCAATTCTTCGGCAAATGCGTCGAGATCAAGATCCTTCAATCTCTCCGGGGACTCCAAGATTTCCTCCAAGGCTCCTGCCGGATTTGCGTCTTCATCATCGTATTCTAATGCATCTACTGCCATTTTTCTGGCCCATTCGTATGTCTCTGGATGAACACGAGATCCATCGAGTACCTCTACATATGCTTCAGTACTGAAAAAGATGGAAAAGTTTCATTATCATTAGTTCTAATAGCTAAATCCTATTAATAATTTATTGCTATCGGTTCTAGGCTGGGCATTGAGCAGGAATCTAAACTCGAACACTTAAAAAAACTTGGCTCACCTGTCTCCCAGGCTGTTTGTGTCAATCTTGATGAAACCAGCACAATTAATGAAAACCTTAGGACCCATGTGACAAGCGGTAACTAATTGAGTTCTATTCTCCAGCCGCTGGTTAGTTTGCTTCAGCATTTTAATTAACGCTTGCCCTTTCCTTGCTCCCAGGCCACAAACAAATTGTACCAGGTTGCCCGCGTAGGCCTGTTGAACTGCCTTGTTAACATCCACACCGACCTCGTTCACTCGATTTACAAACTCTAAATACAGATTTTCCAAAAGCTCTTCTTTAGGAAGTTGATCCTGCACATTCAGATAAAGAAACATGTGACATAAATGTGTTGTGTAAATCGCATTAGTATATCCTTTGACCGTTCGAATTGAATTACAGCCATTTGTATAAAAATTCGACTCACCTGAAGGGGATGGTACTTGAGACACAAGATTTCTTCATCGGCTGTGCAGAGTTGCGAAAATTCTACTAAGGGATCTTGCAAGCGACGTGCCATTGAAATAGATTCTCTAAGCAAAGTCGGGTAATCCCTGAATTCCGACTGTAATTTTGAACGTGATGATATAAATACAGTTATGAGGAGCATTTTAATTGTTAGTTACTTGGAACTCATCTGATTTATATATTAATTGGATATAATTCAACTGAATAAATACTCACAACTCCCTTGTTGCTGTTCGAGTAGATCTGGGCAAGCTCATTGTCGCATATTTCTACTTGAATTGTGGGGAACTGTTCTTCCTCAACAAGATTGGCAACACATTCCTTAATATCCGCAGCCACCATCATAGCTTCTCTAGATTCACCGCTAACAACAACGACGTGGGGCTTTTTTGTTGCAATAAAATTACGTAGTGCCAGCAAATCTGCTTCCTAAAAGAAACACGAGACTAATTAGCATTATTGCTGAATTTATTAAAAGAGAAGATTCGATGAGTATTGTAGTCTGACTTTATCCTTTATCTTTACCATTATTATTGGATATAATCCGATCTGTTATTTGCTCGTTTTTCTGTTTCAAATTGAGACTTTTTACACGATCTCTTGCTTTTAGATCTTAGTGGGGACAATCCCTAAGAACTGATCAAACGATCGTCTATCGATTTATGATTACCTTCATTGTTTTTTCATCCTCTCTGAAACTATTTTTCCTTTTCATCAGATGTGGTAGTCTCAAATAATCGGTACACTCCCCATCAGGCGCGACAAGACAGGTGAATGCTGCCTGAGAATAATCAGGGACATATGATACAGCCATAACGCGTAGCCCCTTACTTGTGTCCCACTCTTCATCTTCTTCTTCGGGAAAATCACAACTGTAGGGAGCTACTTTGAGCCAGTTGTACATTTTACGGCAGCAAGCTCGCATCACACACTCTTTTGACTCTGCGATTAGATTTGCCTTCAACTCCTTCTTTAAGTCAGGGATTACCATTTTTGTTAGGGCCATCTCGACGCTGCCTACCCTCAACGCATTCCAGTCTTGAACATTCTTGCTGAATTCATCCTGTGAATAACAAAACGGTCTTGATTAACGAAGCCAACGCACGATTCACAGCTACACCTTTGGAACTTCAACTGGAAGATGAGATACTCAACGAAAATCCAGAGGATACAACAAGATTTCATATATTCAATTCATTACAGAAATAATAGTCAAAGTTATGCATGTCATGGGTAGCTCAACGCCTGATTAAAAAGACAAAATAATGAGTGGGGGCAAATATCTCACCCTGTAATAGAGCTGCTTCATTTCATCTACATAATTGCTGCTTGTATTGCCTTCTATTGAGTCACTCAGGGAAATAGTAATGAGCTTGTCTTCCTCGGCGATACTCAATTTCAAGTATTGATCACCGATAAGATCTCGCACAGGTTTGTCTTTCAAATACTTCATTCTAAAATTACAACAATTACTGTCAGGGCGATTTTCAGAACGTGGTCAACGAAACGATTGAAATTTCACTCAAATATGCAAAATACAATGCCAGAACAAGAAACAGATTTTCTTGGAGATAATTAACGATGGTCAAACAGGTAACAATAATAATTGCTATTTTAATTAGGTGATGTTGAAATAATACAAATTTACCCGTAAATGGGATGGTTCTCATCAATCTCTTTCATTCCCTTTTTGGTAGGCTCAACGGATAGCTTCGCTCTTTCCATATACATTTCCCTAACGGATTTGCGGACGAGGGGTTCTCGTGCAAGCTGAATGGCAACCATCAGCTGAGCAGCCTTCAAGGCTTCTTCAGGTGTCTTGAACTTTAGACCGCAGAAGTCATTGGCCACCACAGATGGCTCCGTTGGTTCTTGATCGACCTCGTGGCGTTGGTAGTTGTCACGAAGATTCTCCGCATAATGTTCAGGAGACAGACCAAATTTCTTGGCAAGACCGTCTAGCCCAGCCTTTCTACATATCGTATAGGGTCCAGTTCTGACGGCTTGCTTGAGGGTCTCGTCTGCATCTTCTTCTTCGTCAATTTCAATCTCATCTTCCGGCGGAGGGTCCTCCCCATTTTCTTCAGCATCGGCTATCTGCTGTTTTCTTTTAGCTATCCTCGCAGCGATACGGGCTTGTCTCTCTCTCTTGCGCACAGCCTCTTGCATAGCCGGGATCTCGTGACTGTAGTACAACATGAAATGATGATGGACGTCATTCAACTCTTCGCTAGTTTGCACATTTTTCAATCTCTCGATGTCATCATCCTTTATCAAACGTAGGCTCTCGGGCAGAGGCGCCTCAGAGTTCTTCATAATTTCATCCAATTGATAATTTCTCATTTTCTCAAACAATTTCAATAAATTGTCTTTCCTTTGTCGGAGCTGGCACCACTTGACATCAAACTTGTACACCTTCCACAGATCGTTTATATTCAATTCCGGTAGAACGTATTCTTTTCTATAGAATGATATGAACGGAACTTCAAAGTGTTGGTTTCGCATAAAGTCCAAAGCTTTCTTGATTTTCCCTGCTGTCTGTGGACCCTTGCGCGCCCTCTCTTTAGCCTCAGCATTCAAATGGGAATCCTGAACGGATATTGATGGACGACAAAAGGCCTGTTTATAAATCCACTCTGCTTCCAGGTCTAATTCATCCGACCCTTCCGGAACTGCGGTGACAGGTACGGAACGCAATTGCATTCGTTCAGGTATATCTGTATTTCGAACCTATGGTACAAATTCAATATTAGAAACTAATTACGTGGGAAACATTTCATTTTATTGAGCGACAGCAAAAGCTCAGCTATTTCATGCAATCGCATTGTGCTCGCGAACTCACCTCGTTATCCATATCAGTGAAGTGTCCACGTTTGAGCTCGCTGGGTTCATATATTTCAAAGATACTTTTCCGTGTTGGTTTCTTTTTTGGCTGTTTTTTGGGACGTCTAGGCCGTTCTCCATCTCCATCATCGTCCACATAGTCGTCCTCTTCATCTTCCTCCTCTTCTTCCTCATAATCTTCCTCTCCATACTTTCCAAACTCGTCATAATCAAAATCAACACCGAAAATATCCTGGGCCTCTTGCAGTGCGCTGATATATAAATGAAATAAAACAAAGAATTAACGTGTGTGAATTAACTCCAATTGTCTAGTTCCTAAACTTACGCGTCTGAGAATATCGGCTTTTTTTTCTTCCGCTTCCCAGCAATTGGTCTTCCATCGTCGTCAACAATAAAGTCATCAGCATCAGAATACTCTCCGTCGCTACCCTCCTCGTCAAAAGTCTCTGGCTCAGGTCTGTGGCTGCGCTCGCTTCTTCGCTCGTCTTCCTAACAGATCATCATTCACCGATTACAGTCATATAATGAGCAAGAAATAATGTAAAGGGCAGATAATGATAAAAGAACTGGGGGAAACTGAGAGGAACTTAAAGCTCTGGTTGACATCATTATGGATCGTGTAGGCCTCAGAATATTTGCTTCCGTAAGATCAGGAGTACGTTTCGAGGGAATGATTTCTTTCAACCTACCGCGATTGCATCTCGTTCCTTAAATGCACGTGTAGACATACAAGAAAAGATGTAGACATACGTTATCAACGTAAATGAATGTGTTAACTAGAATAATTGACCCTGAATTTAAAAGATAGGGTAGGAAAAACTTACGTCACCGGAGCCTTCGAATAGTTCGTTAGCGATAGCATCTCTCTCCTCTACCGCTTCCTGTTCCTGCTCTTCCTCAGACTCCTCCTCTTGTACGCGGCGTAGACGTTTAAAGCGTTTCTGGTGAAAAAAATCAGTTATGATTGACAAACTTGCTCGGAAATTTAAAAGATCCAAGAAGGAAAGGAGCACATGGTCTCAGTACCAGTGGAAGCGATATTGAACCGATAACAAAAGTGTGTGAACAATATGATCCCATACCCTCTCCACCTTGACGCCCAGATTTTCTTCGATAAGATCATAGTCCTCATCTTCCAAACGATCGTCAAAATCTTCGTCGTCACTTTTCTTACGCTTCTTTGAACCGCCAGATGCATCGCTATCTTCACCTTCACTCTCTTCTATTGGATTATCGTCGATCAGGTCCTCCAGCTCTTCGCGTAGGCGGTCCTCGTCGTCTGAAGGTATAATATCGCAGAGTTGAAAACAACCAATTCTAGCTCCAGTTATACATAAATGCTGAAGGAGGGGGAGGGGGATATGCCTGGAAGCTCCTGGAGCATTGCAACTAAACTATCATGATCAATCCTCACCTTCGTCATCTTCGTCACTCTCCTCAACAGCTTTCAACTTTTTCAATTTCTTTTTCTCATTATAGTCTAACTCGTCTTCCTCCTGTGAAAAATACCGCATGCGATGAACAGATGAAAAATTATATGGGGGCTAAGGGCAGAGGCAGAATCTCTGATGACAATTATTTATATTGTCGCGGCAGTTAGTTAGAATTTTCTACTCACCTCACTCTCCTCCGCTTCCGAGTCGATGAAGTCTGCCATTTTTTTGGGGTTAACTGTTCTTTAGTAGACGGGCGATATGTGCGACGCGAATATCGTTGAGCTCTACAAAAGTTGGTGTATTGCTTCGGCCGACGAAGGATGTGATTGTGGATTTACCTCGAAGCGGAAAGTCTTTTGGAGTTTGAGTTTATTCGGATTTCGTCATACGTCATTGCCTTCCGATGACCACAGTGCGGGGATGACTTTTTGGCGTTTTAGTGGAGTCGCTTCAATAAAATCGGGCCACATTAGACATTGGGCTAGAGGTCTAGAACCATAAAGCCCTTTTCGCGAAAACCCGTATTTTCAGAAGTCATCAATCTGATCAGAATTCCTCTAACTCAGGTTTTATCTCGGAAAGAAATACGTAAATATGCCTATAATGACTGGATCCGACGACCTAGTCGAGTTTTGGTCACGTACCATATAATTTTATCGAGAACGGAAAACAACTCCGGTCTCTCTTCGCGTTAGCTACTATCTATCTAGCAGCTACAATATCTAACCCATCGAAGCAACCGGATGTGACTACTGCATAATTGTCCAGTTGAATTGGGATTCGATTTGGCCGGCGCGGGAGCCGCAACTATTTCAATTCAAAAACGGGATAATTTTGCTACATGCATTCTGTATCGTAATGTTTCGCATTGCGTCGATTATGTCATCGAATGCACGAAGATCATGATGTTGAGTTCGAATAATAATTATGTGTTAAAAATAAATGGTTTATACACTTGTGTCGTTTGTAGAAATTCAAATAATTCAATACAATACATATTCTTAGACATATACCCACACACATACTATTACTGATTTTTAATGAAATTAATACACACATTATAGAAAAATACCGTCAAAATGGTTTTCTACTTTCATTTCGCACAATTACGGGAACACCTCGGCCCGGTAGTCTTCTCCGCTATGTCCGTCGGCTTCGACTTAAGGGCTGGAATGAAATGCGCAAAATAATTATGAATTGCGTTCAGTAGTAATGTAACTACATAAATGTATGCGTTCAGTACTCACTGACTGTATCAGAACCAACAGTGCAGACCATATGGACACTTTGCACCTCCTGCAGAAGCATAGCGTTGAAGGACAAAGTGGCGATCCTCGAAAATAACTCAGAGACGCCGTCGCCAGTCCTTGCAGAAACGGCCCAGAATTCCGCCTTCATCGTCCTTGCCGCAGCGAATGCTCGTCTTTCAATGACTTCATAAACTGGATTTGACTGTCAAGATCGCGTCAACATTTTACGCATTCTTGCACGCGTTGTTTATAATACATTATTGCAAATCGATTTATTTACCAATAGATCTCTTTTAGTGCCAACCAAGAAGACCTGGCTAGAGCCGTTGTTGCACCGTTGTGCTTCCTCCAGCCACTGTCGGGAATGAGACAATGACATCAAACTTCCTAAGTCGAATACAACCACGATTACTGAAAATCCATACATATGATTATAAGGTATTGTACCATATGTAATGTTTTTTAATATGAAATATCATCGGATTATACGAACTGTTCGCGCCCCTGTAATACGATGCCGCGATGCACTTGAACCTTTCCTGACCCGCCGTGTCCCATCTGGACGCGTATATAAAATAATAATTGGCACAGTGATCAATCAGCTTCTAATTGGTGTTATGCTGTCTGATATTCGCATTATGTAGGTAGAAATGTATCGAATAACGTACTAATGATGCGGGAAATGTAAAGAATTCAATATTCTGTAATGCTTACATTTGCAAATTGTACGGAACACCCAGGACGTCGAATCGTTCTACCTCGAAATCTACCCCGATGGTCGCCTTGTAATTATTGTCAAATAATTTGTGACAAAATCTGCAAAATATTAGCGACTCACTTGAAATTATAAATATAAAAACTATTGTACAAAAATACAATGGTAGATATGCATGTGCATATACCGATTGACCAAAGAGGTTTTCCCCACTGCCACATCTCCGAGGACGATAGCCTTGGATATCTTTGGTATCAATAAGGGCTGCCGGGCTGCACATGATCTACGAACGCGAATATCGAAATCTTTTTCCGTGTACGGGGTTGCATCCGATGAGAACGGTGGCTGCCACTTCGTTATCTGTAGAAAAATGTGTTTTCCATTAATTTCAAGACCCATTACTACAGCATTGATAAATAAATACAGTTCAATAAATCAAGTTTCAGTACTGGTAGAATAAACTATACATCATGGGTATATATGATATATAGTGCAATATAAAATTCTTATACTTTATATTACCTGCCTCTCCTCGTGAGCCACATCCTTCATCATTTTATAAACAGCGGACCGTGTTTCCATCATTGTCCACGTTTTACCCCAGATTTACAGAATTGCAAATTAATGTGTTACAGGTATACATAAATTACAACTATAACTGCATTTTAATATTTGCTACTAATTTTATAATATTCTGTACTTTGAAACTATGTACGAAAGCAGTTTTAATCAAGAACGTACCGTATGTAATTATAATATGACATACAATACTGAACTTCTATAATGCACGTGAGCACATGCACACGGTGTATAATGTTCATGGACAAAGGATTAACTTACGCAATGATCAAATAATATACACGGCCAAACTCGCTACTGTTTGAACGGAGCAACGGGACGAAAGGGGATCAGATTATAGTATGTATCCATAATATGCCGGCAACAAACATTGGTTGCTGCGACAGGTGCGTGCCAGCCGAATGTCGGGAGGGGAAACTTTGTGCCTACAGTTTTTGGTATACCTATACCTTCACTCTACAGGGCGTTCCATCAGAGTCTATCCAAGGTACGATTAGTATTCGATATGTGATTAGTAAATAGTGTTTAATTGAACGACCAGTTAAAGAGAATATTTTACTCGCAAATTGTAATAGAATCACATTATAAATAAATGATGACGCGCGCACAACATATAATAACGATTTCCTTATTATTTAAATTTCTTATCACCTCCTATTCATAATATATCTACATTTTAACTAGTCGGTCCGATCTTTCATAAAATATAATTGAAGTTAAGAAATTTTTTGTACTAGAACAGTTACAACGGATCTCAAAGGCTTCATATTTATACAAATATTACGGCTTATAAGTATTTCTTAATATTTAAAAATCCTAGTGGAACAGTTTGTTTCTAGTATCAGTACGTTGTTGATATTCTTTCTTTGATCTTTTTGATGCAACAGGTGTAAGGCTGGCTGCTGGCTTTCTTTTCCGCAACTGGAAAATAAGAGATTAGAGTTCATGTAGCCTGTTACATTATTTTTAAATAACACAGCGTTAGTAAATCTCTACTTTTATGCGTCATTTATATCAGCTTTATACGTAATATCAAACGTAGAAATTGATGATATCCGTCTATGTATCTACATAATAATAGTACATTCTACAAATGACCTTTGCATCCATAGTGTCAGTATTTGCCTGACTATCCGATTCTTCGCTTTTGAAGCCTGGCGCGTCAATTGCAGGACTCAGATGAGCGAACACAAAGTTGCGCGATTTTTTAGTCCTGATGATTGCTTGGTCGCTATTTTGTCGGGTCATTACAGAGAGCCTTGCCAAAGATTCTTCTCCCCTGGCTAAAAATGAGCCTCGGTGAATGGCGTTCTGAAAATGATGAAAGAATACAATGCTATATTATCATTATGTGTAAAGCAAGATGTCCAGGGAGCGAGATAAACAAGCAAATGAAATTGATCGTAGATTTGTAGCAAAACAAGACTATTCATAATAATAATAATAATTATTCACTGTATGTATGCAGATTTATGAATAGCTACAAGTCCGTTGTACATACGTACCTGCAATGCAAATGTTTTTTTTCCAGATTCTGGACTAGTGAATAAATCGGCAACAGTATGCCGCATAACGACCATCTCAGATTGATCAAGTACTATCGATTTTGAACCATCTTTGTTCGGATTTTTTATATTTTTATTCTTCTTCAAGGCCCTCATGCCAAGTTTGAATAACTGACTGTCCTCCATTTCCTCATCATCCGCAGCTGCTTCTTTCACCTATCAAATCGTGAAGAATTCACTTTAGAAGCTCTAGTCTCACTTTGAAAGAATTTACCGAAATTAGTCCTAATTTGCTACCAAGAGCCAAATGGGATAGATCATTATTTGAACATGAATAATATGGATACACTATTGTCGACTGAACGTTAATTTTAAAAAAATCATATCTAGTTTGTAAATTATGATTACACACCCTCTGCTCCTTTAAGAATTGTTCCCGTTCCAGTCTTTGTTTACGCCACTCCAACTCGCTTTCCGCCTCATTTTGATCCACGGTGACACTTTCGTCATCTACACTCTGCAAATGGCTTCCATTGTCCTCTGCCAATTCATCTAAATCCAATAGGCAAAATGCAGAACTTATGGATACAGTTTACTGTTATTGCACGTTACCTGGCATGTCTAAGTAAATTTCTTAGAAATGAAATAGATTGCAAAACTGATTGGCTGTACAAATCTATGATGGACTTCATTTTTCAACCGTAAAACAAGACTTCAACTCACCAATATTTTTCCATTTAAACTTTCTCTGTCGACTGCCTTTATCCGAATGCAGCTCACCATCCTCTAACAAAATTTCCTGCAATAATCTAACTTCTCTCTGGTCTTCATCCAGAACTTGTCTCATGTGTATCTTTTCTAACTGTTTTTTAACTTGATCCTGATCAATATCTTCCAAATCTCCTTCTTCCCAGTCAAGTTTGTCCAAATCTCTCTCATCCTCATCTGCAGATCCCCACTCGCTCTCAGATAGCTCTGCCTCTTCATCAAGAAAATGTGATGCAGCATTTTGAATATCTTTCTTTGGCACTACTATCACATTTTCGTCAGAATCATAATCAATAGATTCTTCTTCTCTATTTTCTCTCTCGTCTAAATCCGATAAATTCGCGTTGTCACTTTCTTCTTCATCGTCCGAAAGTTTCAATTTTCGGACTTTCTTTTTCAATTTCTTTTCCCTGGCATCTTTTATCTGTGAGTTATGCCTTTTGTCTTCATCGTCAGACGAAAACACTATCTTGAATGTACTTGGAATTGTATCAGCCTCTTGTGACTGCTCTTTTGAAGACTTGCCAGGTGAAGGCAAAGAGCTGCTGCTCGAAGGCATCAAAACACCTGGGACTCGCTCGGCGCAAGCGTCTAGCTCTTTAATGTCGGAAGGTTGAGTGTCAAATGTTCCTGAGCATAGTTCCAGTAATTCTGCATCAGAAACCTCTGTATTCTTAGGTGGATGTATTAATCTATCCAATTCTCTAATTTTACTGGGATTGTCGAGAAATTGGCCAGAGTACAAGCCCATCAATTCTGCGTCATCGGGTGTTTCCTTGATATCATCGAATAGTTTTTTTTGTAACTTTTCACGTTTTTCCAAATCACACTCTCTGTAACATTTTAGCTCGACAGGAGTGGTTTCCACAGACAGAGGAGCTGTCAATTGCAAAGGATTTTGGGCCATTCTTAAATTTGTATTTACTGATTCTGACTCTGTATTTAACGCTGTGAGTTGTGTTATCGGTGAAACAATACTGAAAGTATTATTTGCAACTGACGGTGTCGCGCAGAATTGACTTCTCTCCTCTATCTGTTGCTGGTACACAGGCAAGTCACCTTCCGTACCGCTAGACCAATCGTCTTCGCTGTTGTTGTCCGTTGCAAACATATCAACATCTGTTTTAGTTCTTCTGAAGTGACGACCTTTATTTGCACCACTTGTATTCGCATGCACCTCCTGAACTTCAGCACTGTCTGAATCATCATCCTCAAAAGCTTTTGCGATCCGTTTCAATTTCAAGGTTTTATTTTTCTGAGTTGTTTCTGTTTCGCTTTCTTCATTTTCCTCATCTTTGTTATCATGATCAGAACTATGGTTACTACCCACATCCTCTTCATCTTCATCTTCCTCGTCGCTAACTTCTTCCCCCTCTTTTTCTTCTGACTCCTCTCCACTGACTTCAGCCTCTGCATTCACAAATGGACTCTTGTATTTATGCTTTGCCTCTTTTATCGGTATGTCATCTTCATCCGGTTCACTTTCACCACTATCGGGTAGTTCTTCTCCTTCTTCTTCTCCGTCAAAATCATTCTCTTCTATCATTCCGCAATCAGACCGCTCATCGTGGTAGACGCTATCATCCTCCAATGTTTTCATTTCTAACTCTTTTTGCTTCCATTCCTTTGTGCGTTGGATGGCCATCTGTTGCTGTAACTCTTCTTTAAGGCGTACTAATTTTGCACCAGGTTTGCTTAGCTCTGGGTCATCATTTTTTTCATTAATCGGTATACTGTATGGTAAAACTTCGTTTACAATTTTCAAGCCGCTTGCCGTCTCCTCTGTGTGTATTGCTATAATTTCTTGATTAGACTGTGGCGTTTTTTTTGTAACAGAATGATCGACAAATCTTTTGATCAACTGGGTAATGCCTACTTTAGGAGACGTCAATTCAATCATCATGTCTGGCGATCCTCGGAGTTTTGGTGTTAATCTCATAATGTCTGGCAGAATTCGAGTTATTTTTTTTTTTGGCTTGTCGTCGTCAAATTCTGACAACGGTAATCCGTAAACATGACCAATTGGTGCATTTTGATCTTTGGAATCTTCATCGTTGCAAGATGACTTCTTGTTACCGGATATCGATTGTTCACTTTCCTCTGAACTAAGATGAATTTCTTTAGCCTTCATTTCACAATCACTGGGTAAATTTTCGTCAGCTATAATAATTCCTGAATCTGTTTTCTCTGTTTCATTTAATTTGGATACTTCCCGACTATTAATGAATGGCGTGTCTGTTATAGGTTCAAATCCGATTGTACTAGTTTTCATGGTTGCGATGTCATGCAAAGCTGTCTGATCATTAGTTAATTCATACGGATCTTCAGACATTATCAGTTCAAAATCTTCTGCCGTTTCTTCCATGGATTCGTTTTCTTGTACCGCTGAATTTTTCACAAGCATACCGCTCACCTCATTTTTTAGGAATTGATCTGATTTGTTCAAAACATTGGCTTGGCTATCGTTCGTTTCAGAAAGGTCTTGAATATCGTCAACAATTTTCGTCGGCTCAACACACTCTGATCCAAATAATTTTCTTGGTATGCCAATGTCTTTTAATCCTTGCTTGAATTCTTTACGTCTCTGAATACAGTCTTGGTTCTCTTTTGTACTTTGGCGGGAATCATCTTCTTCGTTCGGCGAGGGAGCCTCGGTTGTCTCAGCCTCGTTCACAGAACTATCGAACAACTTTCGCGGTACGCCAAGGCTCTTATCTCCCTGTTGTATAACTTCTTTGAGGTCCTGACTATTTTTAAGGTCGTTTCTAACCGCTTTCTGGGTCTCTTCGATCATAGGGATGTTTTCAATATTATTTTCAACAATCGCTGGTTTCGATTTGATGTCGGCGATTGCAAATTCAGTTTGTGTACCTCCTTCATTATCGGAATCTGACGAAGACTTGTAGAAAAGCTCTGCCTCTTTTTCCTTTTCCTCCAAGGCTTTTCTGGTGAGAAGAATACCACGAATTCAATTGATGAATCATGAAGTAGGTGATATCTCCCCAAATGCGAAATAAATTGAATAAAAGTAAAATAAATTGGGATCCTTACCCAACAATCTCGCCAGACATTTTCATTTTGGCCGCAGTAGTCAGTGTTTTTGGTAGTGTCGGCAAATCCTTTCTTCTGTTTAAGAATTCTTGTAATGTACGCTGCTTGGGTCTATGGTATGGCAGACAGACTTGAGATTCCCGTAACATTCTTTGCGATTCACTATGTATTTCACGCATTGCTTCTTCTTTAGCTGCTCGTATGGATCCCTAAAATTACAATAGTTTCTGATTTCATTTCGATAAAAATTATAAACAGTTCGCTAAAATCGTCTAATGAAAATGTGATGTTATTCATTCCAAAGAAGTTCAAAATTTATTCAAATCTATTCTGCTGTGAGCAAGTATAGAAAACAAAATTCCTAATAATCTTGGAAAAGAATAATGAAGAAAATCCTCGATTGCATAAATACCCATCCGACCTTGTCAGAATTGTCCATTATATTCAAAAGAAGTTTAATGACCGCTTCTCCTATGGGCTACTTACGCTTCGTTTCTTTTTATCAGTCTTTCCTTTTTGCCTCACAGTGTTTGATATTGTCATAGGCTGACCCTCGTCTGAAGATCTATCAAATTTGTGTGTCGCCTGATGATCTCCTTCAGAATCAGTGTCTATGAGTGCACTAATTTTGTGCGGTTTCTATTTAAAAATATTATTAAAAATTTTGGAACAATTAAAACACATCTGATGACCTTTTTTTTAATCAAGCAATTAGAACCTGGACTCACCGAATGATTATCCTGGAACTTGTCACAGCTGGGACTCATTTTTTTAGGGAACAACGAATTGAACATTTTTTCATCTTCAGAATCACTATCTAATATATTCATAAATCTCTGTGTCGCATCTCTTGTCGCATCGTCTGCCGACAGCATGGTTCTTGAAGAATATGAAGCGATTAAATTACTTTTTGACTCAGCTTGATTTCCACCAATGCTTTTGCTGATATTATCTATACTTTCGGACTCCGAGTCATCTCCGACAGTTGGATTCTTGAGAATAGCCATTTTCACTATTGAGCTTGGATTCGTTGACTCTGTGACTGAGTTTAAATCATTTGATGAAAGTAGATCAATTTTTTTGTCCCTAAAATCCATAGCTTTGTTCTCTTCTCCGCATCCTTTAGAATCAATTATTTCTTCAGAATCATTGACCACTTTTGTCTTCAATTCAACCTCTGTATGGCCAATTTCTTCATCATCTTCTTCTTCGTCTTCAGAAAGTACATGCATTTTACTTTTGCGACGGAAAACAATGTCGTCTTCGCCATCAGAGTTGGCTTCGACATTCGAAGCGCTGTTCCCTATACTGACCGACGTTTCTGCTGTAGCCATTTCGGATAATGAAAATCTATAATGGTATTGAAACGATTTTGGTTTGAAGTAATTAAATCCGACGGGTCTCAGTATGCATATAAATGTAGACACCTAACTAGTTCACAGCAAGTGTCAAAAAGTGCGATTTCAATTAATAAAAATAGCAGTTACGTGAAAATTATGGGAATCACGATCAAGTCTAATACCGCAGACGTTGATCGAGCATGTGTGCTTTTTGACATTGTTTGATGAGAAATACTCGAGATACTATTTTACTAACCCATACGCTGAAAAGTTACGTTGTGAAATTTATCATTTAGCCTTACTTACGGGTTGATATTGAGAGCGATCCGACAGTTTTATGTTTGTATCATCAGTCAGTGTTAACTTATTTTAAGACTTCTTGCAATTTACACCATAATAAGACACAGAAACCCAGTAAGCCGAATCATCACAGTAAACATCACGAGCAGTCCGGAAAATATTTCGCGCGCAAATTTAAACCACGGACGATACGGATAGTGTAGATAGTCACAGCGGTGGAATAATCCGAAAAATCATGGTTTCAATAGGAAGGAAGCGAACGCAATCTTCCATGGCTCTCCTAATTTCGTTTAAGCCGCAGCTTCCGGTCGATTCGTAACAAGTCTGAAGTTGCCGAAGAATCGATAACGAATTCCGGAATGGAAGCCAGTCACAAACATCTTATTTATCTTCATAATAATCAATCGCCGCAAATTTTTGCGACGTCCAGAAAATATCTCTGGTGTTACAAGTGAGCGGAATGAAAATATAATATATTTAAAAGCCCGTTTCTCTTTTCGCTGCACAAAGTGATTGTTGATAATTCATTATAGTGTTTAGTTATGTCACAGCGTATTAAAGTTAACCTCACTGGTCCGAATATAATGTATGAAATTAATTGAACAAACGTAGTTGCTTTCCCGCTTATCGAAACGGCCCACTTCGTCAACTCTATTGTCTCAAAGGTGACCATAACTCGCAGTTATTACCATAGTTACAGATGATCAATGTTGGAAGGATGGTATTGCCGGTCCATCGCAAACAACAACGCAGATGCAGAGGATGACGACGAAGACAGTCCGGAAGAAGAGGCGCCAAACTATAAAGCGCAGTACAGGAGTCTGAAACGCAAGCTCAAGTTTCTCATCTACGTGAGTGACAAATTACCCGATAAGAACGTGAAAATGAGAAATGAGAAATTAATCGACTAACTCCTTTCTTTTCAGGAGAACGAATGCTTCCAAGAAGCCCTCAGATCGACGCAGAGGAAATTGCTGAAAGTAAACCGGGACAAGAGCTTTTTGCTCGATAGATTACTGCAATATGAAAAGGTCGATGCTTCATTCAGCGAAAGTGATGAGACAGAGTCATCGGACGACGAACCCTCTAGGCTTGACACTTCAAAAAGGTTTCTACTACTTTCCGTGACTGCTCTTACCTATGAGCAATTGTAAACAGCCATTGCGAGGCATGAAAATAATGGAAACAGTATCGCAAATGAAAATAATTACCTATGCAACAAATTATTTTCAGAAAAAAAATGGAATCCAATGTCAATAATCATTCATCTCATCATCAGTCAGCACCCGTCAAACCTCTTAGTACTAGCAAAAAGAAAAAGACAGTACCAAAAGTAACCAAGGCACAGAATACACCCACGGTGGGTACTCCTTCCTTTTGGCATTATTCATATCTTGCAATCTAGTCTTCTTATATGACGAATGTCGAATTGTTAGATGATTTCTTTGTCGTGTTAAACCTTTGAATAAACAGTAGATTTTTTTTATCACTCGAAGGTACATTCATCTAATAATATGCTACCCGTGTCTCTGATGTCCGATGGTCACATGACCCCAGAAGAAGTGGAACGACATTTAGAATCACGACAGACTTACCTAGAATTGGTCCCAGAGAAGGCTCCGCCCACAGTACCTACAGAAATGTTTAGCAACGACCCATCACTGGACAGGTGAAACTTGTTTTGAGTTTTTTTATTTCATATTTGTACACAATTAATACCTCTGCGGTATTGCTGGACACCAAATTGAAACATTATTAGCACAGGTATCTTCTTGGGTTGTGCTGGAAAAGTAACTGGTAGATTTTTTAATATTTATTTGTAAAAACCAACAAAACTTACTCCGATTTATGTGCAGTGAATCAAATGAAGTTGGAGAACTGGAGACCTCTCCGAGCAATATGGGTGAGGATTGCCTCAGTGTGGATATGTTGGCTGAGTGACCCGCGTCCACCTATAGTTTATTAATAAATTATAAATTGCACATTCAATTCACACAGTTATCTTTATTTTATTCGAATAATTTAATTGTATCCATTATAATATAAATAAAATGAATTTTTATACATAATGTAATACGTAAGGAACTTGTTATTGGCAATTACAAGATTTTCGCGAGACATAGAATCTGTCAAACGCTTCCTTCGGACAATTTTGATAACTGCTGCGGGCAAGTAGGTTTACGAACGATATAAAAACTCCGAAACTAGGAAACGCATTTGTAGCTAGTTCCGAACAAAAGGCACGGAAGGTAAATAAATTCGTTAAGACTGGTTACCAGAATGTATGCGAAACCACACAGCAAAGACCACTAAGTATTGATAAGTAAAAGGTATTCTAAACTTTCTTTGATATTACTTTTCATTATCTATTTCATAATTCCAATCAAATGTTTTCTTTCAGATCATGAATACTTGCTCGATAAGCTTGATAAGAACAGAGTTAATCCCAATCCAGCAATCCTCGTTGAATTTAATCGAATTCCCGTTTGCTAAGTTATTCTCCGAAGGGAACAATTTTGACATGAGCGATACAGGGGAGCTCCGATTGTTTAGAATTATAAGCGTGTTGTTAGAGAGTAAAATTCGAGTCGATAAATCACTTTATATCAAATTATTCTTTTAATACATGTAGGTATATGTTTATACAAGAGTTATTTGCAAACGATCAACTGTGTCGTTACAATTACGTTCACAAACGAATGCTTTCATATTTTTTTTTTTTTTGTTTTTTTCTTCTTTAAATACACATAACTAACGATAAAGTTTACAACTGTGACGAAAGAAAAGTGAACAGATAAATTCTAATCTGATAGGAAAATATCAAAATTATCATGATAATAATAAAAAATAATCACTTGATAAATAGTTCTCATTACTTATTATGTATCTTGTATTAAACGTAAAACTCGTACATAATATCGGTGCTAATAAGGTATGTAACTTGGCAAATGATAGGCATTTACACGTTTGCAAAACAGTGGGATAATTCGGATTCTCATATAGTTCTGTACACGATAGATAAGAAATTCTAATTTAATTATTTTCAATTATACACAAAATCGTAGAGACGATTGAAGATGCAACTATTATAGATACAGGTATACGTGAGCGTATATCCGGGTATGTATGTATACATATAA
Organism: Tenthredo amoena; assembly: GCA_963966615.1. Taxonomy (NCBI): domain Eukaryota; kingdom Metazoa; phylum Arthropoda; class Insecta; order Hymenoptera; family Tenthredinidae; genus Tenthredo; species Tenthredo amoena. Next base: position 1,150,554 of record OZ016492.1, on the reverse strand, counting down.
TGCTTATATTACAATTTGTTCCTCGCTATAAATTGTCAATGAAACTCAGAAACCAAGGGGAAACTAAATCTGATGTCGCGCGGTGATGATTATAATACCTAGTTTGGCATTTATTTCGTTTGTAAGCTTGGCGTGTTTGATTCTGACCGATATTAAGTTGGCACCACAGTCTTCTGTCTTCTTCTATCCTACATAGAGAAGGAAAGAGACAGAAGACTGTGGGAACAACTACATACCAGTCAGAATCAAATACGCTTGGTATACAAGAATACTCAAGTGAAACAAATATTCTAGAATTAACTAGCTATTATCTAATGGGTACATTGTTAAAACGATATAAAGGTCGTAACAAATGGAAGTAATAACAAAATGGAAAGAAAAGAGAAAAAAAAAAAAAAAAAATTGAAATTAAAAGTCTTCTATTTATTAATTGTGTATAAATATTTTTAAATATGTATATTAAAAATTTGCTACACATTTCACGATTATTTTACACATATGAATTCGTTATTCTATTCCTTACGACGACTTGAGTCGATTAAGTAACTTTGTTAATGGACAGGGACACATGTTGGCCAAGGAGTGATTTCAGCTCTTATTTCCAAGGTTGGCTTCACCATGATACCGCGATCCGGCCAAGACCCGGCTAGAATCATTCATGCCTCAAGTGGATCTACCTATGAGCCACGACAACACCGTACAAAAGTGTAAACCAGCCTCAACAAACACTCAAGATGAATGAATCCCAATCGATCAGAACAAGTACCTAGCGAGAGGAGACACGTCTCAGAATTACAAAGTGAGTAAAAAGTCCCACGTCACATTTCATATTTTCAAGACAATTGGAATGAAATTCTCACCTGTGTCCTCTTTACACTCAAATAGATACTTGGGCGAGTTTTCTGTAGTTATCGCAGCCCATGCGCTAGCCTCTCTTATTCTTAGCGCAAAAAGTAGTCAAGTAGTTGATAGAATAGTTCGTATGATATATCTAGCGTCGAGTCGATAACAGGGTAACGTCGCTACAACAATTATTGATCATGTGTTGTATTGTTCTCAGTGAGACTTGAAGCGGAACAGACAATATCGAGCGGTCATCCCTACTTTCAATGTGTAATGGTATTCCCGCAATGACATTTAGGTAAAAATGCGACCAGCTTCACCCAAGCCAATCTACATATAAAGCGATCTGTTTGGCCTTTGGCATCGAACCATCGCACATCATTAGCATAGTCATGTAAGCCAGCTGACGCAATGTTAGGCCATGTGTGTGGACCTTCTCGACGATAATGCTATTGTTAAATTTCTATAGAATAACGCGGTGCGCGTAGTCCTGGAATGCGAAAGATTGACAGGTTGTAGATTGGTCGGGTATATAATACGAATATCGTATCATCAGACTGCGTCACCTGCACCATTACATATCGGAAAGCGGAGATAGGTGAAAGAATATTAGATCCGTTCGGATATTTGTGATATTTCATAATCCGTGTAATTCCGCAGCGCGTTTCGAGTCGACAAAACGAAATATGGCTAGTGGTTTTTTAGTGGCCTCCACCCAACCGCACGATGGAATGGAGAATGAAGCTGTGGGCTATACTGATATTTCATAGTTCATATCGTAAACACTTGCGCGGTCAGGCGTAGGTGTCGTGGGCCTCTGGGATCTGGGGTCACTCGGAGCTGATACCATTTCCATAGAATCTGTCATTTCTAAAGCTCTAACAAACGACATTGGCCTACGGCGTCCGTCTCCTGTAGTCGGAGTGGTCGGGGCCGCCATGGTTTTTCTCTTAACTTGCGGAGATTGATGGGGTTGATGGGGTGGGAAGACTGGGACACCACCGCGCATAGCGGGATGATACGCCGCCCTAGGAGCATTCGCGTAAGGCTGTTGCGTTGGACTAGTGGGATTAGAACGATAGTAGTCGTAGGGTGGAGGGGACCGTTGCGACGGAGATTGATGTGCGGGCATACCGGCCGGGACTGGGTAACTGCCTGGCGATGTATCCTTCCACATGTAAACCCCTCGCTGTGGCGAACTAGCCAATTCACGTATATTGTCAACGGTGTTTGTTGCCCGGGCGTAAGGAAGATCGTTCCCTTGGCGGACTAGTTCACCCTCAGAAAGAAAACGCCTTTGCGGACTGTAATTGGCCGCTGCGCCGGTGCTGTTGTTACCCTGGGGTCCGTGGAGGCTTTGTTGTATGTCATAATACGTGGGGGCTTCGGCAACGCCGATAAAATCTGGTCGGCGTACCTGTGTCGGTGTACCTGGGTTTGATCTGTAACAGAGATGTTTCAGTCACGTATTTAGTCTTGTGCTTCGAGCGTGAGCTAACGTCACGATATAGTTAACATAGCATTAGGTACAGTGAACCAACGGGTATGCGAGTGCTGAGCATTGCAGCCACACAAATACGGCTCTGGCGAGACATACAGGAGCAGCGCGTCATTCCTGTTAAAAAATTTAGCAACTATAGAAGAAAATGAAAATACATAGCAATACCTAAGTGTGTACAATAAAGCGGAGTTATAAACTACAGTAGTTCCTCATAGGATCAAGTTCGTGTTTACCTGCGGTAGGTCGCAACATGACGCCGGAGCAGCTCCTTGCAGTTACCACCCCCTGCGGTGGGACACAAACTTATCTATATACCATATACCTGTTTTGCCTATGCGCAGACTAACCCGCTAGAATATTCTCATTTCTTATACTATTTACACCGTTACAATATCAAGTAAGTAAGTTTTATAGTCATTCAAATGTATGCAGATAATTAGATGTGGGCTATTTGCAGAGAATTTACATCTCACTCCATTTGAATAGAGATGATAGTCCTGAGATATTACTCTTGAAAGGAATATTGTATAATGTTATGTGTACACGGTGTCTCAACAGCGAGAGCCTTTCATCTTGCCATATCATACGGACATTGACTTTTATTCGATTTTTATCTGATTCATTTCAATATCAAAACTTCAAAACCACCTGTGAGATGTCGGTCGAAAGCAATCCATATGAAAATTCCTTATTGTATCCACTTTTATCTATTTTCAAACTGGTTCTATCGCCGTTCAAAGCATAGAGCGGAGATAGCTATCACGATTGCCATAGATAATAATTGTAGACATAAAAAGCTGTGAAGAAATGTGCGCGCTCGCACGCGTGTGTGTGTGTGTGTGTGTAGACACAAAAATAGTTTTAGTAAAAGAAATTCTCTTGCACATTCTTAGAATTAGTGAATTAGTGAAAGATAAATAAAACTTAAACAGCAGAACGTTATTTCCCCACAAGTTAGGCATTGGGTCAGTGAAGAAGAATAACATGTACACTTGTGTAAATATTAAATAAGGTATATATGCTTGTCGAAAGTTCAAATCAAAACCTACCTGCGAATGGGGCTAGAAATGGCAAGTGGCGTTGGTACCCCGATTGCTTTGATACGTTGTTGCATAGTTGGACTGGCTCCAACTTGACCTTGGTTGCGTTGAGGTCCCTGCGCCGGTGAACCACCACCTGCCTCTGGTGAGAGAGGATCAGGAGTATGACTTCGGGATCCGTCCATTCCCCTGGAATATCACGTGAGTTTTCGATAAATAGCATTCCAATGGTATTTATGTGTGTTCTCATCGATGTAGATGTATACAGAGATAATTTAACATAACTGATTGTGAGTAGTGGCAGAAAGTACATTGATTGATGTGAATGGTATAGCAGTAAAATAGCAGACCTTGGCCTCGGGTGAGGACTGCCTCTGGGATAATGCATTGGGTGACGGTGTTGAGATGACGGTGGGTGCCTCGGTGAATCGCTTCCTTCTACAGGAGGGAGGAAAAAGTTGCTTTTTGATCCATGTCTTTGCAACGGAGGCGTTGGCTCACAATCTGCTGACTGTGAGGCTGTGGGCTCCATGTCCGTGTCCGATCCATCTCTACCCGGGGATAACTACGGTTGGATAATAACTTTGCAATTAATTACTTGCCTTTGGCTTGGGTTGGATTTTAATCATGATCTAACATCCACCAGAAGGCAATAAAATTTGTATACTCTATTGAATTTGTTGAAAGAAATTCTATCAATCAAGCAAATTAGTTCAAACGTATTAGGTTGCAGAAAAATTGAAATTCGATCGTAATTCTACTTTATTTCAAATTGTCCTATATTTTGTTCCATAAACTCGGTTCGCGATCAAATTCTCCTTTCCTGTACAATACCAACATGCTTTGTCCTGACATTCATAACACATACATTCGATTTTATATTAGAATCTTGAACAATAAAACATGCCACATCGAAAGTAATTATAAGATAACTTTTCTTAGCTATACAAACTGCATTTTCGAATTCTGAAAAAATGTAGGTACTGCCAATCTCTAAATATGTATGTACATAAATACAAGCGCGAGAATGATCTTTATTTCAATGAAACTCAAGGTATGAATATCAGTAAGGATATCAACAATGATATATGCAGACAGTAAGGAACTTACTCCGGTATGTAAATTACGTATAAGTATAGATAATATACATGCGCTGCAGGGTAGGAAATTTGGAGAGGTCTTTTGCTACGGACCACTGGGAATCAGGATAAGAAACTAGTGCCTGTTCAGACCATAGCTTTCGGACGTTGGTGTCTCCTGTGAACTAGTGCTCTAAAGATGAATAATGAGAATAATAGATAATTGATCAACAGAGGAACATCGATTGAAAATCAGAATAATAAGCAGCTTTAACTGCACTAATTGCAATGAAGAATTCCTAATAAAATAAGAATTTACAGAGTTCGTGATAAGATTTTTGCTAAGCCGAGCAGTACACGTCTACGATGTGGGTTGTATGAAACAAGGTTTTCAGAATCTAATTGATAGCTTCTTCCATGAAAAGACATCATATTTAGATGTAAATATAATATGTAATCAGCTACTATCTATGTTGAGGCACCCAGAAAACATTAAATAAATATTAGGCCCAGGCTCGAGGTTCAAGTGAGATAAGTAAGAGATAGGTAGATAGATCATGCCGATAACACTCTGTTTTTCTCATCCATATGTACCTAACGAGGTTGCGTACTTGAGTAGAGCGAAAGACCGAATCCTGGGTGTCAGAGTCAACCTCGTTGGGCGTAATTTATTTCACGACTCAATTAGTACAATGCCAAGTGGACATGGAAGACATTGATAATCGAGCAAGAGATCAAAGGCAAAAGATAAGGGAATGAGAATGAATAGTTTTTGGAGCCCTACACTGATGATAGTTTATTTCAACGCATGCGTTCAACTTGAGAAAGGTAACTCTGATGGTTTACTTTTGGATGACTAGTAGCTGAGGTAGATTACAAGGGCACAGAGATTCATACTCGACCGTGTCTACAGATACTATACTTGAGCATTAAATATGATAAGCAATGATCAATCTGTGCACGAGATAACGGCATAATATTTCATTTGACCATGAAAGTCGGGGAAGTCTGGGAAAAGGCAGAAAACAATTCTTAACGTTATCAAATAATGTTACACACACATTACGAGATACATTGCCTTCATTTAATTGGAAGTAATTTTATGAATTGAATTTAATATCTGTGATGGAATGTCGAGACGTGATCAAGAAATTTAAAGAACTTGAAGTCAGATCGACTCAACGATGGCTGATTAAAATAGTGGTCATTAATGTTGTGATAGTATAGTAAGTGTGAAGATAAATTCAACAAAATTTGATATGTGATATGAAGCACTTAGCTATCTGCTTATAATCGGAATAGAAATGGTAGTATTAAGGGTAGATGAAATAAAGTTCTCGTGCAGAGATTGAAAATAAATGGCGTTGCACTAGCTCTTACCTTATTGTAAGCATTTGAACTGGCATTTCTAACACCGTTGCTGCTATCCATGTAGGTTTTTACCTGGTTTTCGCTATCTATAGTAGATATCTCGGATGCGCACGCTCCACGTCTTTTCCCTGAATATTTTTCAGGCTTGATTAAACTGAAATCATATAATATATTGTTCCAGGTATAAATTCACGATGAGTGTGAGTGTGTCAGTTATCCGCCTCTCCCTCTTACTTACCTCGGATATTGGGGACCAAATTGCGTATAGCAGCAATTGTGTAAGAATCCGCGGGAAAATGGATTGTAACCACCTTTAAACTTCCCAGTCACCTGCTCATTTGTTGTACGACCCCTTGACACGAGTACTATGTGAAATCCTGTCAATCCAAATATGGGAATAAAAAGTAACGTTACCACACCCATCAAGACCATACTGTTGCAAAGGAGTAAAGGATAGAATCATATAAATAGGATTTTCGGTTTTGCTGATTACTTTAGCACACGGCATATCATAGGTATATCACTTATAAAATAACATCCATGTCTGTAACTATCAAATTGAATGGAATTAAATCTCTTGTGGAAAAGGATACGCAACAATTGTGTCCACTTCACCGAGCGTGTCTTTACGTCCGAGAACGAAATACAGGCAAAGTCCAAATATACTGAGCATGTGGAAGCTGAGGGACACAAGGAAAAAGAAGAAGAATCGATAGTTTCTTCTACCGATACAATTGTTGACCCATGGACAGTGATGATCAAACGTCTGTAACAAATGTATTATTTTCATACAAGCAGCCCAGTTCAATATCGTTTTGCATTCTTCAGTGTCTGTGAAATCTTTTATAACAATTGTTTCATTTATCAAGATATGCGCGTAGGTGAATATTTACCTCTATACAATGATTGCAAACACTGCAATGTGAGCAGCGTGGAGGTCTGTAGAATTTGCAAGTGACGCACCATTTCATACGCACGGTTATTCCATTTATTTCAACATTCTTATAAAGCGGGGCTCGAAAATCGTCCTCTCTGTCCTCGTCCGGTGGTGCTAAAACGAAAATTCATACTTTGTTGTAAAAAATCATATATTGTCCTAGGAACATAAATGATCAATAGGAACAGGTAGAACAAATTGCCAATATTAACGGCAATGGATGTGGTGTCTATGTGATCGGATATTGAATATTTCTCAAATTTTATCAGCGCCGCATACGTATAAACTACAAATATAGTGATATCAGAGTATGTAAGAGTTGAATAAAAGAACAATTAGCAGTACTGAAAATTAGGATACTTCCAGAATAATGTGGAATATGCTGTTCTCATAAATCTGGCCAGCCTCTAATCTGAGAAAATTAAATGACTGAGAATTTATTGAGTTAGATGCAAAGAATCTAAGATTTCATCATGCATTTATGCAAATTAGTTTGGATTTCTTTATTCCATTCATAGCATCGGCAAAGGAGTGATCTTACGCTTTAAGAATGATCTTTGATATTCTTTTACCTCACTGAATGCCAATGTGCAATAGAGCCCATTATTTAGGAGGTACCTATGATTCTTAATAATACCTACCCTTGGGAATAACACCCGGATCCATAAAGGTAGCCAGCGTGAAATTTGCCAGGACGAAGAATGTAATGACTCCTTGGAGGGCAGGTACCCATGGATATTGAGACATGTAAGACTGGCATCTGAAAAGATCGTTCAATCATTGTTCAGTTATTGTCAGATCTGTAGGTAAGCTACGTCTCTAAATTTCTAGACGACGTAACAATCGATTGAACCTGATGATTCACAGTTGTAGGTAAAATAATATTCTGTATAACAGAGCGAGTCTAGATATGGATCTAATGATAAATTACGTATTAAGGGGAAAATTGATAGATGGGATGTCGGAGGGCTAGGGGGGGGCAGCAGCGAAAATACAAATACGGTGAAGTCAAAACCACAAAACAGATTTAAATGTCAGCAAACTTTGCGCAACATTCCATGTTGCCTTGTGGAGAAATTAGCTATCTCAGTTTCTGCGGTATCTCAGTTATATCTGAAACGACGTGAGAAATCAGGTCTGTGCCCTTTTGTTGAACCATTGATGAGACACACCACTACCTATTATACCTGGGAAGTACTTATTGTCGAAATGTATCGAAATAGGACTTACGGGAAATAGAAGAAAAGTGTCGTAGTGCTAAGTAGAAGCGTCCAGGCGAACGTAGCTGGCAAGTATCTTGTTTTCACATCGCATTTCGGCATTCTGTATGCTCCTTTTCAAAATCCACGATTATAAATTATTTTAACAGGGAAGATTTCTGCTACAAGAAAACATGGCCGCATATATCGATACAACTTAATTGTAATCCGGGTAAACTTGCGGCGCGAAGTTCCATCGTCTCTATTTCTTGCTAATATGGATAAACATTTGTGGTTCACATTTTCTACCGTCTGCGTTATTCCGATAAAAACATTCCGAATGTAATTTAATACTCAATCACTCCAGCGTACACGACCCATCACTCGATCCATGAAGGCATGAAGGCATGAACTGGCATGAACACACAACTTTCGTGACATATCTCTGTAGAAGCGAGACCCCCGGCGAGTTCCGAAAAACCGAAAGCTTGTTCGACATTTTCCCAACGCAGTTCCAGCTCGCGATCAGGGCGCGTCTACAGATTGAAGTATTCTTTGACGCAACCAGCACATAGACTATACACAACTAAAGAATAGGAACATGTATTGCGTCTGTGTTACAGTTATGGCTAGCTATACATTTATGACGTCATCGGATGGCCAGACCCAAAGGTTGGACGATTGATGTATTTACATATACCTTGACAAAAATCAAGGCCTATGGAGGGTTAAAACTCCGACATTATTGTGCCAAGATTACGTGCACATCCCTGTTATTTTATTATAATACGAATTCATCCACATTTACACGTCTGAAAATGAATGAAAAAGTTGTCATCTTGAAAAGCGACGACTTTGATTCGAATGGTATGAAAAATGCAATTGAAATTTAAGAAACTGAAAATTGTTTTTGAAGCGTTCCATGGATTTAGCAAGCGTTTTATGAGCGCTGCAAAAAGCGGTTCATTCAGATTCATTCAAACTTTCAGAAGTATCGCGGTTCGACGTGAAATTAAATGTTAACGCCACGCCAAAAATTGGATTCGTTCTTGCAATTTCTTACCATAACAATTCTTACATAATTTGCCATATAGGTATAGTCTGTATTTCTTGCTCTTAGATAAATTTATATGGGAGAGACCTATGACTCTGGCGTTAATTCAGGAATACAAACGATTCGAGCCTAGCTTCAAGGATCCGAGTGTGAAAAAAAAACTCGTTTGGAAAAACATCGCAGCTTGTCTCCATACCCGAGGTTATACCAATGTCACCGACGATGCCTGCGACAAAAAGTGGAGAAATCTGAAGAAGACTTTCAAAGATATTTACACTGGTCAGCGGCGTAAAAATAATGGAAAATGGGCCTATTATGACTTGTTGGAGGAAGTACTAGGGAGAGATCCAAAGATTATAAATGCTCTTGTCCCTGAGCAAAATGCCGTTGATAACTTACCTTCCATGGCGAAACGCCCCGTTATCCACAAATACAAAACTGCAGGTCTGTATTCTGTTACTCGATATCCTAATATCCAATCGGTATTGGATATAAATTTTATATTACAAAACGTCAATTACAGAGCAGTCAACGATTTCAGTTAATTCATGTTACCTAACACCGCAGTTATTCCATAGTGGATTTCAAACTTTTCAGATGGCCAAAATGTTCATGTCGAAGTCGTCGACATAGGAGAAATTTCCCGTATTCTGGATGGACAAGAAGCATGCGAATCGAAAGATGTGATAGAAGACACAGAAGATGAGAGTAGTCCAGTAGAGATATTTTGCGAAGAGTATAATGGAGATGACCGTACAGCGATAGAAATCGATCAGCATCAGCAGCCGCCGCTGTGGTTTGCCCACTTTTTGAATGAGTACAGAGAAAATGAGGAAAGACGACTGGAACTGTTGCAAAGCATGCACGAAGATGTTCTTGCTATGGAAACAAAAAAAGTGGCTTTACTAGAAAAACTACTCGATAAGCTCAACTCCTCGAATAATCATAATTTGGAAACTAGTGGCGTGCATATACCAAGTGGAAGTATTATAGAGACAGACTGCAGCGGATTATAACCGAATTTTCAAACAGCTTGAAAGAAAAGGACTCGCAGCGGACTGTTGGATGTTGTTTGTAACTGTGAGACATAATTGTACAGTAGAAGAATATTCGCATATGTATTGTATCAGCAGTAGATATTGATTAGGCCAAATGAAGGTAAAGATGCATCGTGCTGTGCCCTTCAATGTAAATTACATTGATTTCTAATTTCTAACGACAATTCCAAGTGCCGAATTTATTTCAAGTCAATTAAGTTTCAGTGAAAATAGGTCGCATTGAAGTTTATTTTCCCATTTTTGTTAAAATTTACATGTAAACGGTAAAAGTAGATAGCATAATGCAGCGTCATGTGTGATTACTGGATTCCTTTGCTTTGGATAATCGTTCCAAGTAAATGACGAGCTCGCAATGCTTGGTGTATGGAAACATATCCACTGGCACTGCTTTAATTGGTACCAACGGCTCTCCAAGATATTGTTTTGATGTCGGTCGTGCCAGATCTATTAGATTTTTGATTGCAGCTTTGGGATCACACGAAATGTACACCAGCTTGTTCAACTTCTTCGTCTTGCGCAAAGTTACCAATGCTCTTTGATCTGTAAATATAGAAATTCGAGGTTGAACAAAGGAACGAATTCTAGTCAAGGAAAACAGGGGCAAGTAACTGTAGTTTAATATTGTACTCACGCAAGCCAGCTCGTGGGGGATCAACTATGGCAATGAGATTGGGTTTGGTCGCACGCTGTATAACTGGTGACAAAATATCTTCGGCTTTGCCGACGAAAAATTCACAATTTCCAACGTTATTTGTCAAAATGTTTTGTTTAGCATCCTTTATCGCTTCGTCTATCATCTCCAGTCCCAGCACCTCGCCACAGTGCTGCAATAATCATTTAATCATTGTAGAAGGCCTTTACAATATGCCACCAATATCGCCGAATCAATCGAATATGCAGTGATGTTAATGAAGTTCAAAGAAGTCCTGATTCAGCTGTATTTTTTTTTGAGAGTCCTGAATTGATCACAAATATTATAAGATCAATTGTAAACCTTTGCAAATGAAATTCCAATAGTCCCTGTGCCGCAGCAAACATCTAGAACCGTAGTATCCATTGTTGGCTGAGCCAGATCGATAGCTGCTTTGTAGAGAACCTCTGCCCCTAATGTATTAATTTGGAAAAATGCTCGTGGAGAGACTCTGAACTTCATTCCTAGCAGTTCTTCTTCTATATATTCTGTCCCGCTTAGATGATTGAGGACCATACCACCTTCACCGCCAACATCTCTGCAAAGAACAGATTACACCGTGATGATCAATTCATTCAATTTGATCAATAAATATCTACTTATTTATTGCTGTGAGACACAGATTTGAAAAGACAAATGGAATTTCCTTATTGATATGTAACAAGACACAATTCTTAATGTGAATACGATTCATGATGCAAACCTTCGTGTGATTGTTTGAAAATACAGAGATGTAACACATGCCCTGGTACCAACTTCGCTATTAAAAAATTCTTTAATTTTTGCTTTCAGTTCGTTCACTTGATCCTCGCTCATATCTTGGGGGTGTATCGCGATGATTAGCATCAGTTGCCCCGAGCGGGTAGTCCGTGCAGTCACTTGTCTCCAGCAGCCGCTATGATTTACTGGATCGAATACATCCAGATTGGATTGTCTAACAAATCCCTCGAACACCTGTAACATTTGAAAAAAATGTCTGATATCGATTGCGCCAATGATGATTTCATTATTCAATATTTTCTTTACTTGTGAGTCTTTCACACTTACTTTGACAGCGTCGATCATTCTTTGAGGAATATGCTTAAGTTCTTCAATGGGACCGACCGCTGTACATCCAGCAGCATAACTAGATAATCTAAATCCAATTGTAACGACGCCGGTCGCTTCACTTTTTCCTAGATTAAATAAGATCTGTCTAAATACCCAGGATGCTTACAGTCATACATATGAATCTCTTGTCAGAGCAAATGGAAATGATCTTTCTTACCAATTGTGAACTCACACTTGTTCCTGTAACCATCGATCACATCAGCTCTGAGTATGGGTTGTAGGTCACACAACAATCCATCATGAGACCTTTTCTGGGATTCTATCCATTCGGCGAGGCCATTATTCTCTCTGGCCATTTGTTGTCCCAGCTTCTTCAATACTGACTTGATTTCATCCTCCTTCAATTTCAACTATAAATAATATGAATAAATCATGTGACTGTCTTCAATTTTACTAACGACTGAGGGGACCTGCTATTAAGAAATTACAGTTTAGTTTCGAAGTTTGCTTTTCAGCAGTCCTTTAGATATAACATTTTAAATTATGACCAAGTGCTCGCCTGATCTTTGTATGGCATATCCCACAGAGGTGTGGTACTAGTTTTAATTCTTTCCGCCGATGAGGTGAACGGCGATGCGCCCTCTGCTTCAACTTTTTTCTTTTTAGACTGATCATCTGCTCTCTCCAATTTTCGCTTGACGAACGGATCCGGAGCAGGTTTAGCAGCCTGAGGGTGAAAAAAATCGTAATTTGAGTATAACGAATGAAGAATCAATAGGATTCGTATGGATTACAACAAATGAATGAATTATTCTTGTGATCTCAAAGGAATGAACAATGTCCAAGTATATGTATAGTGTTGTCGATTATCAAGGTCCTTACCTGGGCACTGAGCTTTGCATTTTTCCAAGTAATGCCGTTAATAGCAGCTATTGCTTTCGTGCGATCTTCCTCAGAGCGAAAACAGACGTATACCCAGCCACTGCCGCGTTTTGGTGGCTTAACCTTGCTCAAACTTAATTCGAGCTTTTCGATAAACAGCCTTTTCAACTCGCTGATACCGTAATATTTCGGAAGCCCTCGTACTTCTATCTTAAATTTTTCCGAAGTGAAGTCACCTCGGTCTAAATAAGCATAAGGATTTTTATCATCATCCACGTGCTTTTTGGCTACCGTAAATTCGGCTGTGCTAGAATTGCTCATATTTTTTTCCATTCACTCTCGAAATAATATGTTGATAGTTGTCACTAATCACCGAATGGTTATTCGCCGCGTGTCTCCGGTGATTACTAATATTTAACTAATTGTAGCGCTCCTAGGTTATACTGCTCCATTTTTGCTTGTTATGAAAAGAGCTACCAACTTAACGTTGCGTCAAGATTGTCTTGCTACTTATAATTATCGGAACATTCCGTCTAACTAACGAGCGTGACCACTTTTTCAATCCGTACGCCGTTCTACAGTAACATTTAATTCGTGAGCTACCATGAAAAGTTTGAAATTTGAAACGGGCCCTCGGTTGTCAAGACGTCAACTGTCGTCGAAAGGTTAAGGTCGAATAGTAGCTGTATTTTTGTAAATTTTACTAACATATCTTGCTCATACTTATACGTCTGCATGCGCGATTAGTCTAATGAATTGTGTCACGATTTCAACACAACTTTCCGAAAATGGAGTTTAACTCGAATCCCCGCAAAGACAAGGGTGCAAATTTGATAGACGTTACGATTGCCGACAATCCACCGCCTCAGGCATCGTCTACGCATGAGAAAAAAGCCACGTATGTGTGTATTGCTTGTGAATTTTTCAAAAATCCTTTCCCGTTTTTTTTTACCATAAAAGAATTTTTCAATCTAACCAGAAAGGTGCTTTAATATCCCAATTCTATTGACTCTAGAATACTTCCCATGACGCCTGCAATGTTTTGTTTGCTTTGTTTTCATCGCTTTAGTGTGAAAATAATATCATTATAGCGACAATATGTATAATTGTGATACCCAGATATTTCTACATAAAGCACAATCATTAATTGGCGTTTAAGAAAAAGAGAAATATTTTTCACGCGTATAATGAATCACACTAGCTATTTCTTTTTTTTTTTTTTTTGTGTAGCTTGGGAAGCTGGGAAGTACGTCGATCATTTGGGGAGGAAAATAAAACTAGGCGTACTCTACTCAACGATAGTAATATAAAACAAGTGACTATCGATTCGTCGCTGGGTATTCTCGACAACATTTCTTCCTGTAAGTCTATGTACTTATTTTTCCATGGAATATAAATCAGAAGTGATTTAATCGTAGTTGATTTTATTATGAATTGATTCGATTAAACGAGAAATCCAGTTTTATTGATGAATAAGAATTATTACAGTGCTTGGCGATAGTGGTGTTATGGAAGAAAGACACAGTTCCAATATTTCAATTAAGATTGACACAGAACGAGAACTTGCGAGGAAACTGCTTCAGCGATGTAGCGAATCCAGACGATCCTCGACATTTTCGGGTAACTATAAGAATCTATCCTTATCTGTATTTCCCCTGAATCGATAAACCTGAGGGTGAGTAATACTGATTTGTCTACAGATCGAGATAAAGAAAATGATGGAAACCTACAAAATCTCAGCACAGATAATACCCCCTCCACTTTAACAGACTCGGGACAGCAGAGTCTTCTTAATCGCAGTGAAACACTTCAAGACGAGGAACCTCAGGTAAGCAGGAAAATTAATCAGCCTCTGTGAACATAAGTAATATTCGTGGCGAAGATGTTAGGAGATTACCCAAGAAACCAGGATGAAACTTGCTGGTTATTCGCAAATTTTCACAATTTATCTGCCTTTTGTTAACTTCTAACTATATTCCAGTAACATGATTTTGTATTTGTTTAGGTAATTTTCAAACCAAACGAAATATCTGCTCGATCTTCTACGCTAAATGCTAGTTTCAACAAAAGTTGTGGATCGTCTACTTCTCCATCCAGAAAAGGTGGAATTAGTTTCGATACGACTGCTGCTGCAGAACTTATGGCTCAGTTTGGCGATGAAGAGTTCCAGTCAGGCTCCAGAGTTGGTAGTCGCATGCTGGCCGATGAGTTATCGTGGAATCAAAACTATTCTTACGCCTTGCCAACAAATGTTTCAGGCAGTGGTGAAAAGGAACGTTTAGAGTTGTCCTGTTTTTCTGGAATTATCGGCGATTTTGATTTATCTTTGGAGTGAGTATACAGAGTTATTCGAGCGCAATTGCTTACCTTTCTTTTCCATTCCTATTTGTTCTCCGATTTCAAAGTAGAAAGTCTTTATCGAAAGGCTTAAGGCTAACGAAAATGAGATATCCACAGCCTTTCGTGGTAGAAATATTTAGTAATGTTGATTATTATTAGTTAAAATTGTCTGTATGTGCAATGGGTCAAAACTTTTATTTGCAGATCTTATGCTGGCCGTAAGGTGTCGGTTGGTGAATTCTTTCAGCGTAAATGCGGTAATATTGGACAACTTCAGGAATCCGATTCAGCACCAAGACCTAGCTTTGGGGGCGGGTCGATTAATAGTCCAACAAAGCGTGGTGGTGTTGAACCATTAGTAGATGAGACAATAATGACAGATGGTAAGAATTGAATATCATTGATTATCCAAGAATTGATCTCATCGCTATTCTATTACAGTTTTTTCTGGTTACAATTATCGCTCTCGGTATGTTTCACAAATTACAGAACCGAGTTTGAGAGAGGGGCACGCAATGGCTATGGGTTCGGCAAATTGCACGAAGCAGCATAGCTTGATGAGTCTGAGTACTATTGCACAGGTTCTCAATGACATTGAAAGTACTCCACGACGGTTGGTAGACGAGCTTATTCTCGCGAAAAGAAATAAGAAACTTCCACCATCCCAGCTAGTCAATGCCAATACGGAAAGTTTTCCTTACCTATCTGAAAACTCTTTTAATGCCATTCCGTCTGTAAATGAAAAACCCGAAAGAGACATAGCATCAAAAGGAGCGATGTCATTATTAAATTCTCCCAGGTTCTCTTTGGATAGTAAAAGCACATCAGATACTCTGCAGAGTAAATCGAAATCCTCCAGGATGTCTTTAAACATAGCATTGGCTACACCAGCAAGTAACAATCCGAGTAGCAGCTACATCGCAGATTTCTTAGGAGAGCGTAACGACGGAAGAAAAGAAATCGATGGTGGGGGACCAGAGAAACCTTTCATCGACCCGAAAAAGCCAAAAAAGTCTTCAATTTATTATTCAAATATCACTCGCAATTTGTTGTCTTCGTTAGACGATTCCATCATAGTTCACAGTTCGAATGCAAACGTTCAATGTGTTGAGCGGGCTGCAGATATTTCAGAGAAAAAGTTTCATGGAAACCACGAATCTCCACAGGCATCTAAAGTCGAGCAGAACGTACTTTCACATGCCAGGACATTCAATAAAACAAATTCCTTGTCCTTGCAAAGTTCCACACCGTATGTAAAGGATATAAAGTATGAAAACGATACAGTAGTATCTTCAGAACGGAGTCCAAATTTCAAAGAGTCTTTTGCAGAAACTTTGCATAATCTACGAGTAGATGCAAAGACGAATAACAAAGAAATAGCTATTAATAAGCGCGACCCTAAGTTAGAATTTAGTATGAATGCAGACCCACTTCACCAGCATAAGAAAATGAGATCACAGGGTGAGTACAAAGAGATTTTGATCATTTAACTGGTTAGACACGTTGACATAATGTTATTTAAATCTCGTTACTATCGCGATGTAATGCTTACAGGAAATATTGTATCTGCAAGGAATACAAGTGAACTATTCAGCTGTATTGTCGGAGTTTCAAGGGAGGCTGAAATTGAGTTGTCGAATGGGAGTGATCGATGGATGACTTGTACTATGATGTCACATCAAATACAAGGAAGCAAAGAAAATTTAGTATTGAATTTGCCTGAAGATACAATATTGGTGGAACCGGATAGAGGGAAACTTGTTAAGGTGAGAAAATAAATCACACACTGAACTTCATATGGTAATAATTCAGAATTCATTGTACACTTTTGAAAATTCTGTGTTCTATCTTACTCCTTACATACATATACCATTATACATTATTGTTTACAGATTGGTGTGACCGTACGTCAAATGGGGAATCCTATAGTTGCAGTGATCGACATAGCAGTTTCGGATATGGTGACCAGGTCTAGCAGATTAATTAATCATCTCATGTGTTTTGTACCTGAAGAACCACAAGTATGTTCTTCGTATAGCCATTGAGTTTTGCTATGTCAATAATGATAGTAATTATGTAACTCCGATTTGCGTGAATTCCACCAGTTTACTTTATAATGAAGAAACATTCGTTCATACAGATTGGCGTTGTCACACATTCTGGAAAGGATGAAATTGATTTTAAAGTTGTAGCTGAAAAATGCAGTAAAACCTTTCCCCTTACATTGGAAAATAAAAATAATGCGGAAATTCCTATAAGGATAATGATCCTAAAGGTGAGCTAAGATTTACAGTGACCAAATGAATGACGGTATACGAATACCCCGTTATATTGAGACTGAAATATATGTTTTGTTTTCTTTATTCCTTATTCAATAGCGTCCCGACGAACCCCAAATGTTCAGTATTGATAGTCTTGCCAAGGAAGCTACCAATACTACTACCAATTACAATGAAATCAAGTACAACTTCACACTCAAGCCTCATCAACAATTCACTGTCAATGTTCAATTTAATGGCATTCCCTTGGCAGCACTCAATGGTAAGGAATATAATATTGTCACAATGTTTTTTGTGGGCTTTACTATTTCCATTCATTTCATGTGGAAAAATTTGGAACCTTTGAAACATTTTATATGTTTATGTTTGCCTAATTACTACAAAACTATTTTGATGTTATGCAATTTTTGGCAAAGCTACATCTACGTTTACATTCAATCTTCATTTTTCACATTACAGCACGCAAGGGTCTCTATCACGCAACGGGAAAACTCATCATCCAGTTGAGCACTGACGACATGCACGGCCTGGTATTGAAAGAAATACTACTGAACGGCTCAATCGCTGTTTCCAAAATCGACTTGGTCGATACCCCGTTGCCCATAATCATTCCAAAGAAAGAAAGCAAACCAATAACTCTCATAAATTCCGGAGATTTGGCTGTTCTATTGTCTGCTTCATTTGTTGAAAGTGATAAGTCGACTAGTTCTGCCGGCGATTTTTCATTGAAACCAAACAGCTTGTTTCTACAAGCTGGCGAAAAAGGTGTTATTCTGGTTTCCTATAAGTCTCGGAGCATAGATTCTTCCGAAAGGTAATAACTGACAGTGTTGAACATTATACTCTACGGTTCTTTTTATCCTAAAAACCCAAGTAGAATTCATACTTATGGATTTTTGTTTGTACAGGCAGGTGTTCGTCAGAGTAGCTGCAGGTGGCAATGAATATTATTACCCTGCAGTAGGGGACTATTCCAATCTTTCAGACCAGCAATCTGCAAACAATGTTCAACGCTCTTCCACACCTCAATCACGACATATAAGCTCGCCCAGTTCACCCCACAGTTCGGCATCAAATCGGTACATAACATGCTTTTATTATAAAGAAATAGCAATGATTTTACCTAGCTCATACATGTATGTGGAAATTCAAAATGAAGTTTCTAGAACGTTCTTCTACGCCCTCAGGTCTGGTAATTCAGGAAGGCACTCACCTGCTAGTGCTGCTTCAACATCTACAGTCTCAGGGGATATTATTCCAATTCAGTCAACCCATGCTGCCCTTGTGTGGAGCAGTGTTAGAACTGGAAAAACTGATATCAAGGAGTTCACAATTCTCAATAAGAGTGAAAATAAAATCAAGCTACAAGTCAACATCGTAGATAAGAATAAAAGTTTCAAAGTTAGTTCAATTATACAAACTGCAGCACTTGCGCTAGATCAGCAAGCGTCATTAAGACTTTGGTATTACTCTAGGACGCGCATTTTTATCTTCAAATATGGAAACATAGATTCTACTCACTAGAGTTTTTCTTATTCCAGTTTCTCAAAGACCGCAATGCAGTTACTAGTATGCTATTAGTTCTCCCACGTATGGGAAGCAAAGAAATATCTGTTATATTCAGTCCAAGTAATCCAGGAGCTTGCGCTGGAAAAATACTATTCACCCATTACAACAATGCAAAAGACCAGGAGGAATCTTCACAACGAAAAACGGTCTGTATTCAAAATATAGTGTTTAAATGTTTAAAAACGTATTTTAGTGTTTAAATGCGTGTTTAAATTCCATAATCATATGCATATTTTCGCCGATCATTACCTATTCTATTACAGATATTTTTATACGGATACGGTGGCTTTAGTAAGATTGAAATTTCACAAGCATTTAAAGATACCGGAGGGCTGATGTGGCTTTCGCTTGGCCATATGACTGCTGGCAGAACGTTAAGTGCAAAAATCAAACTACAAAATACAGGAGATTTGTGCTCATATGCTATTGTCAAGCTGACACCGAAAGGTCAGTTCCGAATATGCTTATCTATTTCTCTTTTTATGCCATTCTTTTCAAAGTATAATATTAGTATTAACATTTCATACTCCTCAATTCCAGCTCTATATCCGGCAATGATATCCAGCTGGCATGTCAATCCTACGGAGCTTTTGCTGGGACCCGGTGAAATCCAGTGGGTCAAACTAGAGTTTCATCCGAGACGAGAAGACCTAGCATTATTACGGCGTGCTGATGTATCACATGTTGGAACTATAACTATTACGCACGGAGATGAACCTACGAGATGGCGAATTCGTAGGTAAATTATCCAGCCAATTATTCTGATCAAGATCATTCTATTTACTTCGCATTTCATTCTGAAGACTAACTGTGTAGTGGCTCGTTAGATTTGAGAATTGAATCTATTTGGCTTTGACAATTAATAGGTACCGTTTCTTACAAGGTTCATTTTGCTTAGATGTTTGTTGGCTGAGCTGAGAATATACTTGGGAACATATATGAATGATTTTTATTGCAAGCTAAGTTCTAATTCTCAAGTGTCTTGTCGTTTATTCCAGATTATATAATAAATTGAAGGACACCGGAAAACTTAAGGGAGCAGAAAATGATATATTTAGAAATATTGTTTTTCCATTATGTAAAGCATTCCCAGGGGAGACATTAATACAGGATTTGAGCCTCATCAAAGACTCTGTGGTAAGAAATATTTACATTATATAACTTAGATATCTGTTTAAAAGAAATACCATTACTCATTACTATTTATGTTGCATTATTGAATCGAATATTGACTTAAGTGAAGGGAACCTGTGCCTGTGCCTGTGCCTATCTATGAGTTGAAATTCATTGAAGTAGTGTTGATTTTTATATCATTCCAAACATTGCAGCAACATCTTGGCGATCTCTGTCGTGGTGTCAGCCAATATCATGTGATGTTAACAATGGAAGTCAATGCAGACGAGACAATGACTATGCTGAACGATAATGCGGACGATACCCAGATGTTTTATTCCGTCTGCAGCGATAGCAGCAGTGTATTCACCTCTGGATGTGACAGTTATATGCCCTCGGAGTAAGAAATTAACTGACATGTATATTGCAGATTACTGGAGATTGATTTCTAAACTTAATGCAGCACAAATTTAAAAAATCAAATCTATTAACTTCTTTGCACCATCTTATATTTCCAGAACAATCACAGATGCAAACGATAGAGAATTATCTGAAAACGATTTCACCGTGACTCCGCCAGTGGTGACTTTGGCACCACCATTCAGAACTGAGGCAACGATAACGGTTTCCAGTCTGTGCAATGTGGCTCAACCGTTTGAAACTGTTCTGTCGCATAGAGAAGGTCTGACGGTTGTGCCTACTGAAGGCATGATCCCAGCGGGAAGAAGTTTTCCGCTGAAGGTGCAATGCAGCAGGGATTTTAGTAAAAGCCTGTCTGCTGTGCTGCAAATATTTATGGAAAACCATAAGCGAGAGGTTTTGATTACAATATCATCAAAAAATTGAAAACACCTCCAAGTTTCGTATTCATTCCATAGTTTTTATTTTTTCAAATATTTTTTATACTTGTGTTACGTGATTTAGTTCTACCACTGCAGTATACCTATGTCTAGTATTGTAAATCTATTTTAGCTCGTGTCGATTTGGTATGAATAAAATATGCATGAGAAGATAGGAATTCAATCGACACGTTATAACAAAAGACGGGGGTGCATCTTTTCCTCGACCGAAGTTTCATCACTTTTAATCTCTCTCCTTTGACCACCTCAACGCTCGAGTGTAGATGTTATATCAAAATTAACTTCATGATGCAATCCCAAAAATTGAATAATTCTGGTCATATTGTAGACATCCTGAATTCCTGAATGTAGTTGACCGCGAATAGGTAAATCTAGATGCTTGAGCATGTCTTTGAGGCTCCTTGGATAATATCCCGTCGCATCTAGGAAAGATTTTTTCAGGTTGATCCACCTGTGGAAATAATTTGGGACCTCGATTTCGGTAATAGCGCATTGCTCGGGCAGCATCACCCTTAAGTCCCAATCCCCGCACGTTACAAACGCACTGTTACCGCTGTCTTTTACGTAATTGTTTTGGTCCAACCAATTTTGAAAGTTTTTAAATATCTCAGGAAAGTCTTGACGATCGTCTATCATTTCTTGTATGATACCGGTTAGATCTGTACAGTAGGAGCTCAGCCCGGGATTTATTCGAGGCTTGATATACTCGTGAAACACATCCCTCACCTCCCACGTTTCTGTAGATAAAGCCGCGCATGGCAGCTCGATTATCTCTTGTGGTTTCAATTTCTTATTTTTCACGCAGGTCGCCTCGAAATCTAAGATAAGCAAGTGTTTGAAATTTTGTCCTAGATCTTTCGCTTTCGCTTTCGCTTTCGTTCCCCTCAACTGGTTTAACCGCAACAAACGATGTGCCATGATTTAACATGTGTAGGTTAAACTGTGAAGCGGTTATATTATCAACGACCACATTTTCTCGGTCAGAGTAGAACACCTGATTCGCGACGGGTTGTATATTTTATTCGCATTGTCAGTAAGGATTTTATGTTCAGTTATTTTATTATGTCCGCGACTTTGAAGTGTCTGAATAACCTCAAATGTCTACAACTTTCGCAATATTATTTAAACCGATCGAAAAGGTTATCTCCCGTTCTCATCGTATTTTGATAAATCAATTCGCGATCGATGGAAACTTCGAGAAGTCTTTTTACGTCGTATAACAACCAACAAGGTAGATGATAATAATATTTGCAGAATGGGCCCGAATTTCTAATTGTATTTCCCGTCTATGTTCAATTCACGGTCGCAGGTTCAAATATTATCCGGCGGGAATAATGATTAATGGCAGCGTGCTATGCGTGCGGTAGTGGTGCAGTGACAGGTGACAGAGATGTTTGTAAAAGTGTTCTGAGGATATAACATCAGCAAGTCCTTCAACTATTCAATCAGTATGACTCAGAAACCAGTAGCAGTACCCAATCTTCCATGGTACTTGGCAAATTCAGAATAAATTCTCCCATCAATATGCCGCGCCGTTTAGTATCAATCTGTATGACGAAATTGTTTTTCTAGGGTTGAAAAGTATCGGCCAGCGCATCTAGACGATCTCATATCTCACGAGGAGATAATAAAGACAAGTAAGCAGCATATCTCTCTCCCCTGAACAAATACCAACAGACTTTGCTTCCCTTGCGCCAATTCCTAACCAATCTTTAAATCCGAACCAAGAATCCCGCACATATAAGTATTTATCGATAATTTCAATCAACTTCGTCGCTCTTGCGAAGTAAAATGATAAAATTTTATATATTTCGTTGATGGTATGCGAGCCATACCGATAACCAAAAGAACCTAAAGAAGACCTTGTTTTATTCCAGTAAATAAATTCATCAAAGAGGACCAGCTACCTCATCTGCTGTTTTATGGTCCGCCAGGAACAGGTAAAACAAGTACCATACTGGCATCTGCTAAGCAGCTCTATACTCCGGCACAATTTACTTCAATGGTATAGACATTGAGAATACTGGATCTAAGACTTCTTCTCAACAGTCGATCAAATAGTAATGCTCATCTAGATTTGCCTTCTTATTTTCTTATTTATGTTCTGGATAGGTTTTGGAATTGAATGCATCCGATGATAGAGGAATTGGTATAGTCAGAGGTCAGATTTTGAACTTTGCAAGCACACGAACTATTTTTAAACATGGATTCAAATTAATTATCCTTGATGAAGCTGACGCTATGACCAATGACGCTCAGAATGCTCTCCGAAGAAGTAACTATGACGAAAATAGACCCACTTTGCCCGGAAATTTTATTAAGAAATTATTAATAATTCTTCTTTATTATTGTTTCAGTCATTGAAAAATATACAGAAAACGTGCGATTTTGCGTGATATGTAATTATTTGAGCAAAATCATTCCAGCTGTGCAATCACGATGTACTAAATTCAGATTTGGCCCGCTTGCGCCAGAGCAAATAATGCCCAGGCTAGAGCATGTCATAGAGAAAGAAAAGTAAAAAGCATTCATTCGTTATAAAGAATTCCTAAAGGGATGTAACTGGCTGTATAATATTTCAAACGTGTTCCCTTTTACATCCAAACTGATTAGTATTTCCCAGCATCACATCTTGCATAACTCAACTATTTTATTGCCCATAGCCTAACAGTTGAAGAGGATGGAAAAAAGGCTCTGATGACATTGAGCGGAGGTGATATGAGGAAAGTTATAAATGTCCTACAAAGTACATGGCTAGCCTATGGGTCGGTAACTGAGGAAACAGTTTATTCCTGTGTTGGGCATCCTCTTCCCACAGATATAAAGAGTATTGCCAACTGGTTACTGAACGAGAACTACATACTTGCTTACTGCAGTATCCTTTTATTTGCCATCCAAATAGTCAAGGGATCAAAATCATACCTTTAGTAATGGTATTAGCAATACTGACAATGAGTTCATTATACAGTTTGTACCTTGACACTGATATACAGAAATACAAGACTTGAAAACGAAAAAGGGATTGGCCCTTCAAGACATATTAACGGAGCTTCACTTGTC
The DNA here is from genome assembly GCA_963966615.1 of Tenthredo amoena. Lineage (NCBI taxonomy): Eukaryota > Metazoa > Arthropoda > Insecta > Hymenoptera > Tenthredinidae > Tenthredo > Tenthredo amoena. Next base: position 1,126,628 of record OZ016492.1, on the reverse strand, counting down.
TGTGAACAAAAGTAAGTTTCTCCTCCAAAGTTGCATCGATTTCCTTTTTCCGATTGCTCGTTATTTCATTGATACAACGTATTTACTTGAAAATATTTATAAGGGGAAAATTATTTTTGTTTCAGTTGAATTTCCTGATAATATACTAATAGATCTTGTGGTGAAAATGGCTGATATAGAGCGAAGAGTTGCTGCCGGATGCACCGAAGCGGTTCAATTGAATGCTCTTGTCGCAGCGTTTCAATGTGCTCGTGAAATTCAATGTTGATTTGGGAAATGAAGATGGCAGCAGCGATTTACGTTCGTTAAAACGAACTAAAATTGGTATTTTTTATTGATAAGTGAAAATTTTGTACAAGGAAATGTGAATCTTTAATTATCCATCATCATTAGTTGAAAAAGGAAATATTCCAAATAAATGAACATGTATAGACAAGGCACGGTACAGATATTAATAAGATTCTTCAAAGCTTCAGCCTCGCTTAGAAGCTATAAGTCTCAATAGTCTTATTCATATCCTGTATTACTTGCCAGAGGCTGGGAGACTCTGACATAATGAGTTCTATTGATTTTACCCATAATCGAACAAGCTGAACAAAGGCGGGTAATATATCAGAACAATACCCATACATTTAGCTGAAATTGAGAAAAAAAGTACTAAGACGGTTGGAAAAATAAAATCTTGCCGATCGAAGTAAACGCATAATATCCAACCGCTTTAGGTTTCACCAGGTTCCAGGAACACATACGATAGATCTGTCGGTCAATGTTCATTGGTTTTATTCTCATCTTCGTGGAACGATGAAAAGTCGTGTCTCTGACTGTATACCGCGCGTTACCTGCGCTACCGTCTTAAGTTCCAACACTTTTACACGGTATAGTCGAGCGTTTGGAACGAGAGGTTCCAAGTAAGCCGGCCGTCGCCCTACTTTCGTCAAGCTTTTTCAGAGTCTCGAGTTCGGGTACATCCGCTAATGGTCGAGAATGCACTATACTATACTATGTACTTTAATGTAATATAATATCTATAAGTATATAATCTGTGTCACTATAGCTACGTGTACACATGTATAAGCAGAAATGATATATAGGTAGAGGTCGGAGCACGCGAGATTACGTCCCCGACGAATCGATCTGCTAATAAACTATTTCGACAATTTTCTGTTCTTCTTTTACCAACGACACGGAGGAGATGCACAGAAATCAAGGGTATTCGGTATCCGGAGAAGATCTGACGCACGTGATAATGATGAGGATAAGAGATCAAAAAAAGAAAAACAAAAAAAAAAAAAAACAGAACGAAAAGAAAAAGATATTTTCTTGGAATGCTTGATCGGAGGAGGATTCAGTTTTATAGGTGACTCTCAGAGTTGAAAGTCATTACGTCCGCGTGCCTATAACACATGATCCTTTACTCGTGATGTATATACATGAATGAAATTCATGTTTGTGTACAGCCGTTGCGTTCCGTTGCGATGTGGAGGCTGAAAAGAAGAAAAGTAAAAATGGAAAAAAGAAGTAACGCTACTCTCAAAGTGGGGCAAACATAAGCGAGACTCGAAACGAAACCCGCTAACGCTCCCATTAGCCGCGTTAATACCACGTATACCCACTACCTCGATGTTCCTCGACTGATTCAAACCAGCAACTGGTTCGCCCGTGCCTCTTAAGCTTTGCTAGAAAATATCGGATCGTATCCCACTAATTGTAGGATTTTTGAGTTTCAAGCGCAGGTGAATCATCAACCGCGGCACCAAAGTGCCTCGAGTTCAACATATATCTGTATACCTATGTAGACGAGCGCTATAGGTAGAAGCAATGATACACGCGGATGTACGACTCCCGCTAGATTAATTAATCAGCGATCAGGGTATCTCCGCGTTATTTCGCAATAAACTCACATCTAGATAGATATGTGTAAAAAGATTTTGACGAGGTGGCAGGCGGATTTTCCCTACATAAGCTGCTGTCGCGGTTGGCGGCTGGCGGCTAGCCGCAAGAGGAATCTCTCGCATACAAGCGAACACCAGCTCAGCTGACCGTGGATAAACAACGCTGAGAGATAATTAGAGAAATTCAGGTTAAATGTACACAAATTTTCACCGCTGTACGTCAGTGCGGTGGGGACATAGGGATAGAAGTAAAGAGACGATGGGACGACGGAGTGTATGTAAGGATGAGGTAAAACGTAAAGGAACAAGTGAAAACAGGGAAAGGAAAGGTAAGTAGCCCTGACCGTGCGCTGACGGTCGCTCGTCGCCGTGTGACGGATGACACACTTTTGGGGTTCCCTTTGCGCGACCCGTCTCCTACCCTTCCATCTCCCTTTTTACCTCCCCAGGCTCGTCCCTCTCTTCGCCATCCCCTCGTCCATCGGTACAGCGATTCTTCCCCTTCCTCGGACGTCGCTCCCACCCACATGCTACACCGCGTCACGACCGTACGGATACTCTGAACGAATTCGTCGGCACTCTTGACTCTGTCGCGAGTCCGCTCCGTAGCTGGTTTGGTAGCGTAACGGGGTAGCGACGCGATCTCACGATCGACGTAGCTGTAGATAGTTTTAAAGCATTACGAGGGCATTTCATCTACTCCGCATATCTCCGTTCTACAAAAATCGGATAGTTTATCATCATCTCGCGCTACATTTGTATAGTACTTTTGTCCTATCCCCGGAGCTGATTACCTATCCTCTGCACACCGTTTATACTATACTTTCTTCATCGAAAATACGAAGATCCAAAGTCAAGGCTCGCGGGTGCGTTGATGGTCGTGCTGATCGCGAGTGATCAACAACGATCGAGTATTCGCGTGTCGTCGCGCGGATAGGAGAGGCACCTCTGTACGCATGTACTACTACATACACAATACAGTACGTAGTACCTGACCATCATATACTCGTAGTACGTACGTATATACGTGAGGTGCACGAAAGAAAGGAGGGCGTCCCTTTGCAACGGCACCGTTATACAAGCGGTGGTTCTCAACGTTAAATCTGCAAAAGAATCTCGCCTAGTTTCAGGTAAAGATTATTCTTATTATAATTCATACGATATTCTTTGCGATTATCTAGAATTTTCGTATACGCGTACAGATAGATAAACAGCTCTAAGTAATTTGTGCCCGCATGTATACGGGTGTTCATAGTTCATATATATGTTAGGATCTAATATCGATACGCGAAGGTTGTTTTTCTCCAACCGCGAATGATTTGAATTGGGATTTCTCTCGATTCCGAAAGCCGAGACCGCGTATTAGTTATGTTGTCTTGTTTTTTTTTTTTTTTTTCAAACTCCGCGTCTTCTTACATTAGATCGCGAGCGCCGTACCAAGTCGCCGATCTGTCTCTCAATGTATGTATGTAGTACCTTGTCTCAATTCTTATCAACTAACTCGATGCCGATGATACTCAACGAGTAGACCGATCATAATGTATGCATGGAAATTGCGGGCAGCAGCATACTGTATAAGTATGCATGATGCATGCGATGCGATGTGTGTTACATACGTGATAGTACATTAGTTGTATAAACTGAAATATACCCGTCCGTCGAAAACCAATTCCAAGGGTATATGCGTATCGTTACACGGCGCGCATTGAATGATCAGGTTTGTGACAAGAAGGAAAAAATTCATATCCACATTCAGATGAGTTTAGCTCTCTTTTTTGGTTCCGCATTCCAAATACATTTAAGCACTATATGAGGAATATTCTGTAGCTGTAGTTTTTTTTCTTTTCTTTTTACTTAAACACATCAAGTTTCCCCAAAAACTGGAAAATTTAAATAAGGATCGATGAGATCCTTATTATTATACCTACAGTATGCGAATAATCGATCTTCACTTGAAATGGATTACTTTTAATAAACATGTCAACGTGTTTCACCGCGGTAGCTATTTTAGTACTACGAGGTTCAGCTGAATTTTTGACCCAAATCTACCGCGTTTCTGTTAAAGCTTAATGACACATAGGTAGTTTAATGACACACACGTATATAGGGATACATGCACCGATAATATATACGAATAGCTCCAATATATACGCCAATGTTACAGAAATAAAGTATCGGAAATAATCTACTGAATTGAATATGCATATATGCATTGTCTTATACCTGTAGTTTATATTTGAAAGATCGCCCCTTGGTATTTGAGCGTACGGAAATTTAGAAGATCTATTCGTCATTGAATACGTTGTATGCATACATTTTCTCCGGATACTTGGAATTAGCGTGTAGAAATTTGTTTGCTCTCCGATTTGACGTGGATCGTGAGGGAAAAGTGTTCGTAAAATTTGTATGATTCGCGGTAAAGCGCATTTATTATCTCACATGCTCGCATCTCGACGTAACATCTTTTAGTTCTCGCCAATGAAGATTACTTAATTATATACACATATATATATATGCCTACATCTGTATATTATATCGGCGACTGCGCAACAGTTAAAATCAAAGTATACATATATACATACCTACTGTGCATGCATCGGATCGACTTAAACATCGCGGAAGCAATTCGACGTGGTCATTAAATACAAATTAGGTTTCTGTCATTATATAGGCGCCGACACGTTCGAAGTGATCTCGTCATCGCCATTTAAAAGTCTACGGTTTATTTCCACCTTTTACAATATTGTTATAGACATACATAAATGTGTTTAATTTCCATACACGGTATATATGCATCGCGCTTGTATATATTATAACGATGCATAACTCGAACCGGTAATAATCATCTCCGAAGATGAGTCCTTGAGGTATATATATGTATATTGTATACATATACATATACGACTTTATGTTGTGTAGAAAATATACGAAGATGCAAGTAAACGCGTTTAACAATATTGCAAAAGAAAACGAATTTTTATTGCAGTATGCGGCGTTTTTGTGAGCTAGTGTTACTAGTATGGTGCGCATTCTCGTACGGAATTTTTGCCGAAGAGTCTGCAACTCCCGAAGAGGACTTTGGCCGGCACTACAGCTCGAGGTACTCCGTTCTCGACGAGCCCTACAACGTCGAGTTCAAGTATCACAACTACGAACAGATGAGCCGTTTTCTGAGGGCCACTTCTCTCCGGTACCAAAATCTCACGGCGCTCTATTCCATAGGGAAATCCGTGAAAGGTAGTTGCTTCCATCGCCTAGAGTTCTTCCGCTCTTTTCTCCTCACATTTCCCCTTCAACCTTGCAATTCTACCGCATAATCGCTTTGCTGCGGTAAACGAGATGAGAAAGTAATCCACAGAGATTATTAACGATCAAATCAATCCTTATTAACACCGGTTATACTTTTAGGCAGAGATCTTTGGGTGATAGTCGTATCGTCTTCACCCTACGAGCACGTTGTTGGAAATCCAGACGTTAAATACGTCGCGAATATTCATGGGAATGAGGCAGTTGGTCGCGAATTGATGCTGCATCTTATTCACGTAAGTGCGCTATCTTTGAATGTTACATACTAGTTCTATCGGCTGAAAAGTAGCCCCGAGGTAAATTAAGTCGAAATTCCTCTCTAAGATTAGGACGCACGCACTTCGTTATTTTCATACAAATAGATACATATTGGTGAATGGAATAGCTGAAAAAATAAAACCATCTTCCAATTGCACAATATAGCGCGATGTGTTGCGAATTCGTCTCGAAGCTTATAACGAATACTGCAGACGGGAATTACCTGGCGCTCAGATATCCGAATATAGGCATTAGACTTTGTTCAGTTTGAGAATATGACAGTAATCCCGGTAGTCGCGACATATCATTGCATATGGATTACACATTTGGAATATCGAGCGTGAAAGGCTATCTGCAGCTGGGGGCCACGGAGTTTATGATGAAAAATGTACAATGTCGGTCAAGGTCTCGCGACGAATTCGCTTCATTCCTGGTATATAAAATTCACCGCATCATTCGCGGGTCTAAATAACTAATTCTCGAATGAAAGAATATAATAATTGCTGAATATTAATGGGAATGGTAACGATCACAATCTTAACGATCGTGATTTCTCGCAATTTTCCTTATCCCTTGTTGATCGGTTAATCAGCTCTTGGTCACCAAATATGGAACCGATCCGTACATCACGTGGCTCTTGGACAAGACGCGGATTCACATTCTGCCGTCAATGAATCCCGACGGTTTCGAAGTGTCGAAGGAAGGATCGTGCGAGGGTGGTCAGGGAAGGTGAGCTCCGACTATTCTATCATTATTTCTTTAATTTTCCGGAATCAATGCGAGGTCGAAGACAAGCGGTGAGCCTTCCACTTTTCAGGGTCTTGTCGGTTCCGGTATAGGCGACACATCCGAATCACTTCTCTAGTGAATATACATATAAATATAATTACCGTGGCATAAATGTAGCGATGCAATCGTTCATAGTTTTCGCTTCGTAAAACGTGTCAAGGAAAAGAATGAATCTTCCACTATAGGTACAATGCTCGGGGCTTCGACTTGAACCGAAACTTTCCGGACTACTTCAAACAGAACAACAAGTGGAGCCAACCAGAAACGGAAGCTGTCAAGGAATGGGTTTCCAAGATTCAGTTCGTACTATCCGGGAGTTTACACGGGGGAGCTTTGGTCGCTAGTTATCCCTTTGACAACACACCGAACTCAAGTAAGACTGGACACATAATATAAAGATCATTAATCTTTCGAGAAACACCGCGGTGAAATTACCTCCCACATATTAAATTGCGCCCAGGAAAAGTATGATCAGAACCAGCGATTGTCGTATACAGCTACTTCCTGCAACTAGATTTTCATTTTTAGTTTTATTTAGAAGGACAATTACATATTGCGGAAATAATTGTCATAGGTAGAAAGTGTAGGTGTAAACATTGCATTTGACAATGGACGCAAATTAGCACGACGCGACGAATAATTATTTTTCATTCTACATACGCGTACCTACACGTGTATGGAAAAAATGAGAATGCTCACCGATGTGTGATTTTTTACACGAAAGTTAGACGTATTGAGCGTGACGGGATGTCAAAAGAACTTTTTACGACCGATGCAAGAACCGTAACGGGTCACACGGATCTTCATGCTGATTTCAATATTCGGTTTAATCCTTCTCGCAGGCAATAATTTTGCGACAAAATATATATTCCATTCATTTACAGTATATATGCTCCGATATTTATTGGTACTCTTAAAGTTTGATGGTGAGCCGATGAAGAAAAAAAGAAACCGCATATGGGTATACATATCAACATTGTATGACAATCATCACTGAATTTATCACTTTATCTACCTACATACATACACCAGGAATAATAGTATAATATATACCTATACCTATATGCATATAGTTCTCGTGCAAAGCGATTTATTGTTTCGTGTGGGTTTCACGCAACCAGGGATATGTCGTTCGGCTCCGTTGTGCGCAGGTATGCTAATATATAATAATCAAATGAAACACCTTTTCATTTATTCGGGGCTTCAGATTCATGCCAAGGCCCAGATTCGTATGTAACATAGACACGTCCATCATGGCTTCGTGATTCGTGTATAAAAGATAACACGAGAGCTGCATAGAATAGCTGCACATCCTAATTGTATCCGAAATTACAATCGTCTTCCTGTCCGCTCCGCAGTGTTCCAGAGCTACAGTTCAACGCCAAGCGTATCACCCGACGACGACGTCTTCCGCCACTTGTCATTAACGTATTCACAAAATCATGGCACGATGCACCGTGGCGCAGCTTGTTCGCCAACCCAACCAGGGTTCAAACACGGCATCACCAACGGGGCCGAGTGGTATCCGCTCACTGGTGGCATGCAAGACTTTAACTACGTGTGGAACGGGTGCATGGAGATCACCTTAGAATTGTCATGCTGCAAGTATCCGCCTGTCGAGGATCTACCCCGTTATTGGGAAGAGAATCGAGTGGTAAGTTTATATACGGATCCGTATGCGTGCAGATTTTCACGAGTGTATACATCTTCACAAAGCATAAATCTTCTTAAAGGCGTTGATAAAGTTCCTGGCCGAAGTACACCGCGGTGTTCACGGTTTTGTCGTCGACGATAACGGCAATCCGGTCGAACGAGCATCTCTAAAAGTAAAATCACGAGACGTTGGATTTGTCACCACGAAATACGGCGAATTCTGGAGAGTTCTACTACCCGGTGTCTACAAACTTGAGGTATGTTTGACCTGTGCATGTGCGTGTGTAAATATAGGTGTAGGTTTGGGTTTGAGTGCATCGTGGAACGGAAGAAGTCATTCTACATATATTTCTCGTCTTTCAGGTATACGCCGACGGTTATCTACCCCGAGAAGTTGAGTTCATGGTAATCGAGCAGCATCCGACACTACTGAACGTCACGCTTCGTGCTACCAAGGTAATTAGTTCAATCTTTTCCGATTTTCGTCTATATCGCGAGATTCTGCCGCACGTTGATTTGCGTGACGTGAAACGCGAGAATAACCGTTAAAACTCCCGTTGCCCACTGTAATCCGTATAGTCTCTGGTCTCGGGCGCGATACGAGTCGTAAATAGCCATTTGAAAACTGTGTTAGCGTGGGCTTCGATGTTCCCTTTGCCTGAATAAGGTACCGCAAATACATATGGTTTAATGGCTTATGCTTCCTGTGGCTGCAGGCTGACCTTTGAATTCGATATTTATATACCGCCTCACCTTACCGATTACATATTAACCGTTACGAATGTCGGCCAGCCTGCAACCCGTCGACGAAATAGTATCACGCACAATTACGACGCGCGGTACTCGATCGACGCAAGCCCCTTATATCTTCCGTCGGCATGATTTCAGCCAATTGGTAATAACGTATATTGATTAAATATATACCTACGATAAAGTTCTATACACACGCGGACTCATTTCATCTGATCTGAGGTATTATAGGTATAACAGGAATTATGGATCGCCCTTCGTTTTAAATTATACCTATATACTGTACCATACTTATGCATAAAGGTATACTATACCTATATATATATGTGTATAAACGTATATACATATATTTATAACAATTAATGTATATGTGGTGGGTATAAATGAGGATAATCGAGAGATGAGCTCTCTTCGTGTGAAAAATAATATCTCGGAGGTGTTGGGAGTTTGGAGTTTGGAGTTTGGAGTTTGTAGTCTGGATATTGGATATTGGAGTTTGGTTGTTTAAAATTCGTGAGGTTTGAGCAGAAGAGATCGACGTGTCTCGTTTCAGAGATGGGAGTATAATAATCAGCCCGATCAAGCGAATCAGGAAGTAGTTCGGGACCCACCCGTATCTCCTTCCGTCTTCGCGGATGATATAACCGCTACTACTTCTCACACCGTTATAACGCCCGATCAATCTGCACTTCCTATTTGGGATCACGTTCAGGGACACGTACCGATACGAGGCAACGAAACCGTACCTGATGCCATCGGCGTATCCACACCGACGGCAGACGACTCGATTGTTTTTCCCTCCTCCTAATATAACACTAATCGTCTAGATAACAATGATCCCCTAACTCCGGCTAATCTCACAAATTATGTAAGTATTTTATTTTCACGAGCTTTAACGCGAGACCGACGATCGCAACGTTCACGCTTCTTTTCCATTATGGCCATGTATATATGCGTATATTAATATATACTTTCCAATATTCGCATCATTATCACGTTCGCGTTCCTACCTACCGATCGTCTTTGCAGTACGCGAGGATCGCTATGTCGCTTTGCTAGTTCAACGCCTAATGTAGTACTACATACGCATAGACGTACACACTATACGCATTACACACATGCCTAGATATGTTTAGTACATATAAGTTTTCATATACGAACGTAATACACGTACCTATATTCATGACGTACCGCTTTCTGTCCGTCTTGCTTTACGTGTCGATTCTTTCGCTCAGCTTGTATGTATGTATGTACTACTTTGTGTTTTTCGTTCTGCGATTTGGCCGAGAAGAATATCTCTCGATGTGTACCGTAGACTTTCGATCATTAGCGCATCATTAGCCTGACTCGAATTTCCGGTTCAATAAATTGGCAATTTCATGTGAATCGGAAAATCATCTTCCTGCATTCGTGGTTCGAGTTCTTTATTGGATGAGAAAAATTATACCTTTGAAATCCCTAGGCGCGTTAGAGATTCGAGTATCCCGTTGGGAAATTACAGAGCGAAGAGGGTTACATAAAAATATAAACGCGATATACCTATATACTAAACCTTGACACTTGCGGTTTCGTATCATAATACTATTCCCTTGATATTTTATTCATCCACTCGTTACTAATTGAAAATAAACTACGCCAGCCAGGGATAGTTCCAAACCTTATTAAAAATTTGACGTGTCTCAATCTATATACCATCTACCTACCTATAATCGTGTCTTTAAGCATTGTCTTATTAAAAAACAATCTATCAGAGGACGAGGAATATCAGGATCGATGGACGATACTCCTCAGCAGAATTAATCTAATCAGTTTTTCCTTCATCCATAATTCATTTCGCTTTTTATCGCTCTTGCGCATTTGTGTATTTTACTAATCTACATATATACCATACAGCCTTTGCATGCTTGTGATATACGTATTGCTACGTGTCATCTCTATGTGTTCGTCGCTGTGTGGTGATATGATTTTATAAAAAACGACCATAAATCTAAAATACTTAAATATTTCATACAGTATTCGCAAATATTTACTATAGACCTATTGCAGTATGCAGTGAGTATCGAACGAGTTTGAACCTAATTTTGAACTGCATATCGTTTCTGGTCAGGCATATATATACATTTGCAAATCATTTTCATTCGTTTCTTCTTTGATCTCTTTATATGTTTCAATTATATTTTTTCGCAGAGGCAAGACATCGGTAGCGGTAACGAAGGTACGGTCGGCGTATACGCAGGTCGACCTCCAATTTCTCACAGGGACCAGCGGCCATCGTCTCCTTACTACACCCAGGGACCATACAGGCCGAATTCAGGCGCCGGAGACTCTGGTAACGGCATTTTTTCCTCCATCAGCAACGGCTTTAATTCCATCGTCACGAATCTATTCGGTTAGTTACAATATCTGAAGTAATTTTAATACCAGCAAACACCGATCACATATTACATATATTCTACACCGGTATGGTACGAAAATTTATCATCGTAATATGTATCTAGTACCGAGTACGTTGTACCTATACCCATAGGGTATCTCGCGTATATGTGTAGGGGGACCAATCGATCGAACCGTAGTTTTGATCATCGCGAATACCTGCCTCTTACTCTTCGACGTATTTCGAATGAAATCAATTAGACGCACGCAACACGATCGTTAAACATGTGTATGTACATCAATTTGATCATTATAAGCAATGCCTAAACGTTGTGGGACCGGCGCCTGGGAAAATCCTTATGACAATACGTGGCAAACTTAGTATATTATACATTACATGCGTAATTATACTATAAAGCGGATCTCTTTTTGCGGATTACCTATTCTGACTCGCGTATGTTTGCTTAATTTCACGTATACGTTAGTTCTTTGCCTCTGAACGCACAATAATTCCGCAAAATTATCATTTTTCAAAGTAATTGACGAAAATTGGTTGATCTCGAGAAAAATACTCATTTTACTTACTATACTTACCCGTAGCCGAATTGTTGTTCGTCGATACCAATTACCACTTTAGCGTTTCGCCGTCCATTGTTCATCCCGTATTGTTATTCATTCGTATTCATGTGTTGGCCTAACACTTTGGGGATTTATTCTATGTAATTTAGAAAAAAAAAAAAAAAAAAGACTCATGTTAACTGCTTTACTTGTGTAAATTTTAAACCACCAAGATCGGTCATGTCTTTTAATTGTCTGGGCGCGTAGTTGTGGTATTAGATAGCCGGGGTATAGATAATCAGGAACACTGAAATGAGTGCAATATTACGTAAATGTGCTTAAGCTTCGTGTAAAAGAAAATAAAAGTTAAATTAGAAAGAAATAGTGATAATAATTATGATGTTAATATTAATGGATATTTAGGTATAGGTGGTAAATCTTGGGACTCGTTTGAAAAATAATCTATAAGAATAAAGCAAGATCTAAATAATTACCCAAGCACCACGGACGGACGCACGAAAATAAGTAAATTCCTAACAATATATATAGGTTTTCACGTGAAATGTACGGGTAGGGCTCTCTATATAGGTAAATGCTTTTTTCCGTATTGATGATTAGCGTAATGGAGTTTTCACAGTGATTATCAATGTTGTTAATGCGAATACCACAGCCGGAAAAGCTAATCGATATTATCAATTTTTCGCAACGCGATTGTATGAGTAATAAATAAGTTGCGACGATAAAATGTTGATAAATCCGATAGAATGTTCAATAAATTCTATAGAACGTTCAATAGAAATTGTTTCTTTCTTGCGGTCCAGTATACCTACTACGGAATAATTAATTGCGCTGGAACAATTCGCCACCCCAACGTGTCCTTTTCAGGCCTTCTACTTGACAGATGAAGCTGGGGGATAAAAATGTTTAAAAATAATGTCACCCAGAGAAACGTACCGTTTCAATTGCATTCTACCCGTACATTTCCCGCGGCATGTTACCTTACCCCGTACATAAATCTATTCACCTGTATCACGTATTTTCCTTTTGAATTTCACTGACAAATACATACATACATGCATGCACGCATACATATTACATATAGGTATGTATTTAGCTGCCAAAACTATACGTGCTGGGTATATGAGGATGAAGAAGCCCCGCGATTGTGAGGATAGTTTAAACGCGTATTGAAACAATAATAATCGATGTATAAATGATCAAGAACTGTTGTGTAATATTCGAGACAAAATATGGAAGTATTTTTGTAACCCACGTTATATTGATAATTACATTCCGCGCAACGTAGACTGTAACAATAATTATTATATCATTTATAATATATTACTGAACATTTAATTCTTTACGTGATAAAAATAATTCGCTGCAGTCAATGCGTATATGGTATATATACGTATACATATTATATTTATTGTTAAATACAAGAATTATCACAATAAAATATTATTAAATATAACAAATTAATATCTCAAAACAATTCCTCAGTCTTCCTTATACTTCCTTTATTGTTAAAATTAAGGAGCTGGTATATCGCCTACGGTTACATACGTAGGCTACATTGTCTAGAAAAGATCTAACGATATATTCGGCTATATGTATAGTATGTATCTAATGCGACTATACGTATTAATTATTATGTAGTTGTACATTGTGTGTATAATAATACTCATGAAATTCTCACTTGAAAAATCGCGCGAGTCACGTGCGAAACACCATTCTCTTCAAATATTCAGCAGCATCAACCCTCGTTTGATTCACATAACGAAATGTCCAACATTATTGTGCTATACGTCCTTATGCTCTCCCTTCTAGCGGAAATATCTTTCTAATATTCATCATTTTATTCGACCCGAATATCATTGCGATTATTATAGAATATCGTGTAAGAGTCACTGCGCAGTGCACCAATTCGGTGTTACACATCAGTAACATATTTCTAATTATAGGCATTCCTGTGCGTTCCATATACGAGTATGTGTGTATAAATTACATGAACTGGTTATTTATGTGTCAAAAACCTACCTCTATACGTATATCGAGTCCTATACCTTTTCTGTACAGAATTGATCGCACCTTTCTTTTTCACAAAGTATCGTATATCATTCACCATTCACTATTCATCATTCGCCATTAAATACATTACGTATAATAGGTCTGTATCGTCTAAACGTCGATGATACTGTTTCGCTTCTTCTCGGCGTCAGCGACGTCCAAGTCGTTACCAAGACTCCCAACGCGGCCACGCATTCCGATTCCTCCTCCTTGCCCGGTTGCCTTAAGTTTCTCTTGCATCTGGGCAAGAATGTCCTGCATCCGACGTATCTACGGTAATATTATGAATCAATGATAAAATTCTAAGAACATATATTCCGACGTAACTCGGAATATTAATATCAAAAAATAGTTGAGTATCTGCTGGATCACTGTACATTACCTCTTCGTCCTTTTGTAAGAGAAGTCTGTCCGTGTCGGATATACTGTGTTCGAAGTGCGGCCCGGAGTCCCTCTTCAGTTTACTTGAACAATATGACGAAGAAGTTGAAACAATTTATTCAATCGGACGTGCAATTTCAATTTGATTCTATGTAGTACGACTAGAAGCCTTTATATTTCACTGCTGCATACATATAGCAGTATACATACGTTAATATTTATACACGAAGCTTCGTCCGCTGATAATTTCATAATGGAAATTATCGGTGTCCGATAAAGCATGCTGATCAGATATACGTATGTACAATAATTACATCTATAATAACGTGTTATCTGTATAATTACAATTTGCGTAAGTACCTCCGTTCCCGTATTGCCTGCTGTGAAATTTGAGAGATACACTGTGCGCGGAAATTCTCATAGTGTACGTCCTGCGTCACATCTTTTAGATCCTGCATGTGCGTGGATATCAGCATCGTGCGAAGCTTCACAAAATCGCTGTGCTTCGGATTCTCGACTGTAATATCACCATTGCCGATCAAAGTCAAAGTTAAATGTGATAATTTTATGATTACTTAAATTTATAACGAGATCAATAATGCATACATGATTCAGGGCAGAGTCTTTCAAAGCCTTGCCCGCCCTGAAAACTGCAGTGTACATTTCGAAGCATAGAGTGAGTGAAAAATTCTCATTTCCTGCAAAGACAATTCACCCCTTGCATACTCTTTTGATAGAAATGTGTATCGTACTACATACCTTCGACTACCCCCCAAGGATACTGTCGGCCGCGTACTTTGCGACCAGCAACTTCGAGAACCGTCGAGCTACCAATCACTGCAAACGGAGTACAAGCTTTAAGCTCCTTGTCCTGTTGCTTGAAATCTTCGTCCTCGTCGCTGTCACAGTCCGGAAATTGATAGATCTTTAAGGCAACACCGAATGTCTAATTATAATATATATCGGAGTTGATCTATAACATTATTTAGATATCTTTCTGAACGCTGAACAGATTCGAATCGACATGATCTCCAAGGTTTCCGAGGTGTTGTGTAACCGATAAAATTTTTAATATTGGATATACTTCACCTGAATATCATGCTCGTCAATGTCAGCCAAGATTTTTTCCTTAAGCTTTTTTACTTCGAGGGCTGTGAGGGTATCTGCCTTCGCAATAACCGGCACTACGTTCACCTTGCGATGCAGTCGTCTTAGGACTTCCAGATCCATCTGTCTCAAACTGTGGACCAGCAAACAATTCACATAATTAAAAAAATAATTAGCTACGTACGCGTACCGGAATCCGTTCGTCAATTATTCGTTGCAGTAATCGCATCCAAGTGTACAGACAAAGGGTCACAGGTATAATGGGTGTATATTGGACGGCTTTTGTAAGTTTTGAAAAGAGCTGGGTATATATATATATATATATATATATATATATATATATATATATATATATATATATATATATATATGCGCGGTGGACCGACGGCTGCAGCTACTCGGTACTCCCTAATTGTGGCCCCTGCTGTGATACCTTGCGTCAAACTAGAGTACAGCCCAGCCCATCGATTGTGAACTGCTTGTATGTAGTACGTAGGCAATACATATGAGTGTGGAAGTAATTGTTTGCCGTAAAGATGAATCTTAACTCACCCGTGGCCGTAGGGCGGTATAAAGTAAAGACAGCAATGCACTCTGTTGTCTTGGATGTTTTTCCTATTCAGCCCACTCTCGTCGGTGAAATACTGACGGAATTGTTCGTCGATGTACGCCGAGCAAGCCTTCCATGTATCGTCGCAGTTCACCGAGTCGCCAAATCCTTGAAATCCGAAGAAATAAACTTGAGTAGTTGAGTACGCGAACCAGAGATAACTCGTGACTCGTTTTTATTTGGCAATTCGCAAACTATTTCATAATCTCTACACTATCATTGAGTTTTAGCCAAAATTTAAACGCATGGTATAGCCATAGCTTCTCGTTATTATTATACATGTCGGTATGCATACCGCATACATATCTGCTGCATATAATTTACACTTTAATTTACCTGGAGTATCGACGATGGTTAGCCGCAATCTGACCCCGCGCTCTTCGATATCCATAGTTTTTTTCTCAACCGATGTAGTCTTCTCGACTCGTTCTGAAATGATCGTGTAATTAGAATGATACATGGTATATAAATTAGCTTTTGTAACAGATGATGCAGCATGCGAGGTCTGTTGAAGTATAAAAACTACCCAAAGCATCAGGGATTCGGCGATCCTTGTAGAGATCCCCGAGAAAGAGGCTGTTTATCAGCGTTGATTTTCCAAGCCCAGTTTCGCCCACGACCATCAGTGTAAATTCGAATCCTCTCTTCACGGACTTCCTGTGGACTTGTTCGGGTAGCGTTGCGAACCCAATATAGTCCCTGTCTTGCTGAACAAAGTTCGAAGATTATGTTTAATTTATTTTTAACACTCCAAGTTAGAAATAAGTCCGATTATTATAGTACGACAAAACCGCTGAAGCGTCGTTGTAGCAGGCTCGTATTTTTTGAATTACCAGCGTTTCAACAACGAGTTTGCATTGTTAGACATAATTCATATCCATATATATAGTATCTATAGTTTGAAGCGTACTTCAATTACCTATTGCAGTCTATAGGAAAATAAAGATTGTACATATCTGCTTTTAAGTTAAAGTTGATAAAAGTTGTGCACTCACCGCCAGACATACCGATAATTCCTATATTGCAGATGTTACAATAATACAAATAGTAACGCAATTATTGAACTGAAACCGCGACCACGCGAAACCACCGTCCCTGCCGTCACTCGCTGATACGATGCGAAATCAAGGAAACTGTTTGGTGAAGAATTGAGTAGTAATGACGCTGGCTTTCTGTTGACAATAATATTCCCAGAGTAGATGTTGCCTACCGGTGAGACGAGATTGCGAGGGGTGAAACTGTGAAACTGCGCCAGCGCACTACACCCTCGCACCAGTGTACCCTAGCGCCCTGGATCAATAATATATCCTTTTCTTTTCTTCTTTCACGCCGTCATTGGCAGAGTCGACGAGCAGTCACTCATTGTCGATGACACTCACACTTTATTATATTCATATATACTTTAATGTAGGTATATATTTTTAAGAAGTAATTACGAATTGAACACGACTTCGATAATGATTAATATTGTAGATGCTGGCAATAAATTCACAGATATATCAAAAATGAATTGCTTCCTTTTTTTTCACCTTCCTATCCTTGCGACTCGTTATTTAAAAAAATTTCAGTACATTTCCTCGAGTCAGATGTTCTCTTGATACCAGGAGCGATTATTTCAGACGTAAAATTTTTCTAATTCCGAAAAAGGCTAGTATAAATAGATATACATATAGAGACGTGCATGAAGCTACGTATACATGCCTATATCTATACACATATCCAAAATTTCGGAACACCTCCTCGGGTCAGATGTTCTCCTGATACCAGGAGCAGAAATTTTTCGACTTAAAATCTTTCTAACTCCGAAAAACGCTAGTATAAATAGATATACATATAGAGACGTGCATGGAGCCACGTATACATGCCTATATCTATACACATATCCAAAATTTCGGAACACCTCCTCGGGTCAGATGTTCTCCTGATACCAGGAGCAGAAATTTTTCGACTTAAAATTATTCTAACTCCGAAAAACGCTAGTATATATAAGTAGATATATAGAGACGTGCATGAAGCCACGTATACCAGCCTATATCTATAGACATATCCAAAATTTCGGAACACCTCCTCGGGTCAGATGTTCTCCTGATACCAGGAGCAGAAATTTTCCGACTTAAAATTATTCTAACTCCGAAAAACGCTAGTATATATAAGTAGATATATAGAGACGTGCATGAAGCCACGTATGCATGCCTATATCTATACACATATCCAAAATTTCGGAACACCTCCTCGGGTCAGATGTTCTCCTGATACCAGGAGCAGAAATTTTTCGACTTAAAATCTTTCTAACTCCGAAAAACGCTAGTATAAATAGATATACATATAGAGACGTGCATGGAGCCACGTATACATGCCTATATCTATACACATATCCAAAATTTCGGAACACCTCCTCGGGTCAGATGTTCTCCTGATACCAGGAGCAGAAATTTTTCGACTTAAAATTATTCTAACTCCGAAAAACGCTAGTATATATAAGTAGATATATAGAGACGTGCATGAAGCCACGTATGCATGCCTATATCTATACACATATCCAAAATTTCGGAACACCTCCTCGGGTCAGATGTTCTCCTGATACCAGGAGCAGAAATTTTTCGACTTAAAATCTTTCTAACTCCGAAAAACGCTAGTATAAATAGATATACATATAGAGACGTGCATGGAGCCACGTATACATGCCTATATCTATACACATATCCAAAATTTCGGAACACCTCCTCGGGTCAGATGTTCTCCTGATACCAGGAGCAGAAATTTTTCGACTTAAAATTATTCTAACTCCGAAAAACGCTAGTATATATAAGTAGATATATAGAGACGTGCATGAAGCCACGTATACCAGCCTATATCTATAGACATATCCAAAATTTCGGAACACCTCCTCGGGTCAGATGTTCTCCTGATACCAGGAGCAGAAATTTTCCGACTTAAAATTATTCTAACTCCGAAAAACGCTAGTATATATAAGTAGATATATAGAGACGTGCATGAAGCCACGTATGCATGCCTATATCTATACACATATCCAAAATTTCGGAACACCTCCTCGGGTCAGATGTTCTCCTGATACCAGGAGCAGAAATTTTTCGACTTAAAATCTTTCTAACTCCGAAAAACGCTAGTATAAATAGATATACATATAGAGACGTGCATGGAGCCACGTATACATGCCTATATCTATACACATATCCAAAATTTCGGAACACCTCCTCGGGTCAGATGTTCTCCTGATACCAGGAGCAGAAATTTTTCGACTTAAAATTATTCTAACTCCGAAAAACGCTAGTATATATAAGTAGATATATAGAGACGTGCATGAAGCCACGTATGCATGCCTATATCTATACACATATCCAAAATTTCGGAACACCTCCTCGGGTCAGATGTTCTCCTGATACCAGGAGCAGAAATTTTTCGACTTAAAATCTTTCTAACTCCGAAAAACGCTAGTATAAATAGATATACATATAGAGACGTGCATGGAGCCACGTATACATGCCTATATCTATACACATATCCAAAATTTCGGAACACCTCCTCGGGTCAGATGTTCTCCTGATACCAGGAGCAGAAATTTTTCGACTTAAAATTATTCTAACTCCGAAAAACGCTAGTATATATAAGTAGATATATAGAGACGTGCATGAAGCCACGTATGTATGCCTATATCTATACACATATCCAAAATTTCGGAACACCTCCTCGGGTCAGATGTTCTCCTGATACCAGGAGCAGAAATTTTTCGACTTAAAATTATTCTAACTCCGAAAAACGCTAGTATATATAAGTAGATATATAGAGACGTGCATGAAGCCACGTATACCAGCCTATATCTATAGACATATCCAAAATTTCGGAACACCTCCTCGGGTCAGATGTTCTCCTGATACCAGGAGCAGAAATTTTCCGACTTAAAATTATTCTAACTCCGAAAAACGCTAGTATATATAAGTAGATATATAGAGACGTGCATGAAGCCACGTATGCATGCCTATATCTATACACATATCCAAAATTTCGGAACACCTCCTCGGGTCAGATGTTCTCCTGATACCAGGAGCAGTCTTCGACCTTAAATCTCCCTAACTATAAATAATGCCTGTAATAAAAATTCGAGGGAAGGGAGAAGTGGATAAATATGAAGCACTTGGTTATTGGTATATCTGAGATTTATTGTTGTAGCATAGTTACAATATTACCTATACACTGTTAGTCATTTACAAGTTGTAATTGTTTCTTAACAATAAATATAGGTATATACCCATCGCTAAGTACGTAGTCTAGTTTGCGATAAGTTCTCTGCATTCAGAGTATTTCTTCCGCGATATCTGTCAGTGGTATTTCGTTAACGCAGTCCCCACCCGAACTCTTTGACGCCGTGAGGGCCACTGACTCCGTGGCAGGTGCGCCTACCCAAGGTCAAGGCCGCCACTCGACCTTGCCCGCCCATGGGGCGACAAATGGTATCGCCATCTCGCGGACAGACGTACGAACTGCTGCTGCTGCAAACACGAGGCGCTTTGTAGAACGCCATCTGCATGACATATTTGTAGGCAAAATGAAGGCGCTCCTATGCTACGGCAAAAGTAGTTCGCCAATTCAACCGCGAGATGGCGATACCATTTGGTACCCCGTGAGCCACTCTTGTGATTCCTACCTTTTACGTACTCATTAAATCTATAGGTAATTGCAGATTTCGACTAGCCCGACTCGACTCTGGCCTGCACCAGATTCTTGTCAGATGAATATTAATCTTTGCTTGAGTAAAATTAGAACAAGCACGCTGTGATACATTTGCAACATTTTTATGAACACAAAATACATCGAATATATTTTTTTTACACTTTGTATGGAATAAGCTAAAGTCTATATGTGATATTGTGCATACCATATTACGCATGGTATAATCAAAGAGTATCACTAAACAGTTCCATGATAATATAATCATTCCGAATTAAATAACAGATCCGACTTTCTCGGAAGAAATGCGATGGCAATATAGCATTAATTTCACGTATCAATGATCGTTTCATTTGCGTAATATTACTGAACCGTCTATTGCTCTGTATTAAAAAATTCAATTTTAAAAACTTAGGTCCACAATCGACTTATTTGCTCATAATATGTACTTAGAATACTGAAGAAATTAAACATACACTCGTCACAGGTATGAGCCCGCTCGAAACAATGTCTGATCAAAAACTCGTCTGACTAACATCAATAAAAGACCAAAGATCGCGTCAATCTCGATAAGGAATTTTTCTTTTAATCATAATAAGGTCTATACATCCCATTGAGACAAAGGTGGAATAAATAGAGGAATACCTCTCACTTCTATCGTTCAATTGCACTACATTTTGACTACGATAAACTCCATGTAACGTATTCATTTCTATCGATTACGTATTTGCAAATTGCTCCGTCATTCGGCCTGGCAAAAAGAGAATTTCATAGAACCGTTGAATAATAATTCATCAAGTGTTAAAAGAATACGTCCTGATTCATGTTAGAATCCTATTGGTAAATTAAATAATTTTCTGAATAATTGCTTAGTACGTGAGTAACTGAGACGCTGTGCTGATTGATGGCTGTGAATTAATAAACATTCGGTTAAAGCCTTTATTGAGGCTATGACCAAGAAAACCAAGAACGATTGGCTGCTTCCTTAGCAGTCTCTTGACTGGGTGACGACGGTACGGAGGTAGATGGCGGTGTAACAGTTTCTGTGGGGGATACAGATTCATCTGGTTTTACATTGACTTTCTTGTTTGTTTCCTTCTGCATGTTTGACTCATATTCCCGTACATCTTCGAGAGTCATTCCGTACCATTCGTCTAGCCATGCAAAGGCTTGCCGATGTCCAAGCAACAAAATATCCCGCACACACTGTAAAATAAAGAAAGTGCTAATGCTAAGACCGGCTATTACTCTAACTCGGTTAATCTCTGTCTTTTATAAGTTTCAGGTATGTTTAGGTAAACCTATATTAAGTCTATGTATCTCTTGTTATTCGATGGCTTCTCTAAGAGGACACTGTTTCCGAGTACAATAGATACATTCTATGCTATTCTATTCTAAAATATTTCCGAGTGTACAACTATTCACACAGTTAAATGGTAAAACGAGAAAAATATATACAAGTTTTTTCACCCTGTGAATAAATTCCTCAACTCGTGTCCGCATTCCCCATACATCGAACGAAGCCTGGACTAGTTTGTAGGAGCACATTATCGGCTGTGTAGTATCCTTCCATCCTTCTACGAGAGGCCCTCGCCCAGTTATTTTGGACTTGAAATATTTTGGGTCCTAATTACAAAACATTAGATTATAAATACTGTAATACGAACATCAGCCTCGTTGCTTATTCCACATAATCGCATTTATTTTATACACAGAGTCAAGTTTCGAACGAATTCTTATCTGAAAGCTAAATTTTACTCTGCTGAACCAAAGAACATGGACTCAGATAGAGGGAGATTTGCATTTATTTTCGATCCGGCATACTTCAACAGAATAAACAAATCCTATAACATACCTCTTCTTCTTTATAATGCTTAGCAGCTATTTCGTCATATGCAATGTCAATGAAGTCAACTTCACGATGAACAAGTTCCACAGGAGTCAGACCTAAACACTAAACATCATGAATATTATCATTTGTCAGTATTATTCATTGTTACCATTTGAATGTGTCTCATTCTGGATTGTAGGTAAATAGCTTACATTTTCATTGGAACCGTTGTTGTTCTCATATCTTGTATTGATGGATATATGGAACGTGGGTATGAATGAGCACTGAAATTTAAATACACCGATCGTGAAATAGTTACAGAGCATGTAAATGAAATTATAATACTTACAGTATATACTGCAAAGACCGCCGATGCCCATGCAATAAAATATTTAACGTTATTAAATGTTCATTGGCGGTAAATTATATTATGATGCCAATCAATAAAGAATTTTGGAAGACTCGTCCAAGAAACGGCAGCGTACATTATTATTATTAGGCTGATATCGGTTTGACTTTGTAAATAGAACCAAGATCTTTTTACCTGTGATTGTAAAGGGATAGTAGTTCCAAGCCTTTTCAGTTACGTAAAATATCTTAGGTACAATTGATTGAATCCAATAAGGTAGCTTACTGAAAAAAAGTAAGTAAACAATCATTCAATTACCAATAGAATTGGTTATTTGGTTATTCTAGTAAACAATATAATGTGAAATTTGTATAAATATCAACATATTTTATCAATTAGTAAGATATATAGGTGAATTAAAATTACTTTGAGAGGTGAATTCTCTTCTCAGTGAATTGGCCGGCTCCGTGAGTAGCATGTTCGCATGGTGATGACTCGACAACTTCAACACCCTCGGCGGAATCCGATTGCTCGTGACTATGCCTTGCGATCATGTATAACTGTCCGATTTGATACTAGAATATAAAGAGAAGAAGATAAATGTTTGAGTCTTTGAATGATCTACTCGGATATTCATACTTGTCGATACACGTGTAACTGCAGATAAAATTAACAAAAGGCTTAAGCTTGCCAGGAAAAGAATACTTCAAAGATTATATTAAATCAAATGATCGATTTGCTTATGTAAATGGAGAATGTAAATGGTCTGAATCAATTACAACAATCTGTTGAATGTCTTAATTATTTATTGATCCACGTATGTGTTTCTCAATTAGCGAGTCGCTAGTGTAAGTCGATTATTGTAATAAGTATTTAATCATTAATGAAATGGGTATCATGGTTGGGAGTTGAAACGATTACATAAACATAGTTACGCATATGAATATAAGTGTTAATTTCCCGTGCATAGATCTATCCTTGATCCTTCATCAATTCTCGGCGTATTCGAAGAAATGAAAACTGTTATCGTATACATACTACATACCTCTTCTGTGGTGAACGGCATGCATATCCGATATTCCTTGGTCAATACCATGGCGATAAACTATTCGTCAAAATTTGATTAGGAGCTGGAAAGATAGTGATCGTACTTCTGCTAACAAATCACTAACTTTTAGTTAGAAAATTGTAAATTTAATAAAGAAATTGACAGCCGATTCACGCAAGTAATGGCACGCAGAAGACTCGACGGGATAAACACCATAGACTATTATTCGCGGCTTGAGGATGAAAGCTGAGAGGAAACTCAGTACTCACTGGTCGCCTTGTGAAAGTCGAAGATCGAGAATTCTGGACAACTTGTCATATACTATCGATATATCGTGTCATGTATGATCGCAATGTGTCAAGGGTCTCGATCAGCTGCTTTCGTATACATATATTACGTGTCCATACATACCTAATTGAAGTAAGAAATTTTCTGTGATGTGGACAATGATTATATTGAGATAACGCGAAAGGATGGCCGACATGTAATTAAAGAATAGGAAATAAAGGAGCCTGTAAAAGGGTATAAATATAAACCATCGTTAAATCAATGGCTTACCAAACGTTCCGGCAGGAATACCTGCAGATGCCCGTGGTGACACGAGCTTACACGACTGCTTGTGTCATCACGACTCTAGCCGTGGTACATATTTCATTATCAACAAATAAGTTTCAACGTTAGCGGAGAATTGTTTTCAACAAAATTTACCCACTCCTTAACGTCTAGGCTTATGTTCATTATTATTTTACTCATGCCACACGTCATTACTCGATTGAGGTTACAATTTATTCAGATTTGTTTTTCTTCATTTTTCAGCAACTGGACCTTGTCTCTCCGTTTCAATTATACTTCAATCCTATTTTAATATTGAAACAATATCAGGTAAAGTACAGAAACAGTTTTTCAAACGAATACCAAATTTTAGAAGGTGGGCACAATGACAGTGACGTGCGAAAAATGTATACCTCCGCATAGATAATTTTGCCACTGCAACAGATATCTTGCATTATTGTCAACTACTAAGATATGGTTTTTTTAATTCCGCCTACATAGCTATGGCGACTCATCACAACTTTCCTATTCTTTGGGACGGTTGGGTTCAATTTCTTCTTCAATATGATATTTACATATCGTTATTGCCGGATGCTGGAGGAAGTCTCGTTCCGCGGTAGAACCGCCGACTTTGTTATGATGTTCATATTCGGTGGGATCTGCATGATTGTATCCTTGTCAAAAACACCTTGATTTATTTCAATTTCTCTACATTCTTATTGAGAGTCAACTTAGCCACATTATATTCCTTATATAATTATAGATTTTTGCATTTTTTGTCAACTTATTATTTCTCGGCCAAGCATTCACCATCATGTTGGTGTACATATGGTCAAGGCGGAATCCTTTCGTCAGGATGAACTTCTTTGGGCTTCTCAATTTTCAAGTCAGTTCTTTTTACAATCCGGAATTGGAACTTTTCAATTATTTTTCATTTTATGCGCCTCTTCATCTTAGATTTATAAAATGAAATATCAGGAAAGTTTAATTGATTAGATGATTAATATTTATAATCATTACCTCTTACATTTAGGCCCCGTATTTGCCTTGGGTGCTGTTAGGATTCTCCGTTCTATTAGGAAACGCAATCTGGGTCGATTTAATCGGCATGGCAGTAGGACATATGTACTATTTCGCAGAAGATGTGTTTCCTCGCCAAAACGGTGGCTTTCGTATACTGAAGACCCCACAGATATTGTGAGTTGGTTTTCTAGAATGATACATTCTCAAAGATCATTTATTAAAAATACACAAACTGATCCCCTCCAATCCAGGTATGATCAGTAATTATTTGTGAACTCGAAATTCCTTTTTGTAGAAAAACTCTATTCGATGCACATGCAGAGGATCCAAATTACACGCCTCTACCTGAGGATAGGCCAGGTGGCTTCAACTGGGGCCAAGGTGCAAACGTGCAGTGATTCGCGCAGACATTTACCGACGAATAAACACATTATTATCATCATCACAATCATCATTCAGGCGTTCCAAGTAAATCCATACACCATTCTTTTGCCAATGAATTTTCAGTTAATTTCAGTGCCAGTGTAAATGTGCACTCACTGGGCATCCATTGGTATGGTGTTGAATTGGCGGAATTAAAAAGAAAGAAAATACACTCAGGTAAACGTGTCAAGTCGATTTTGAAGCGAACAAGTTGTAAAATAAAAGGAATTAAAAATAGACGCATCCAGGCAGTTTTGCTATCATTTGATCAATTGGTATATAGGTAATGTTGTATATTGAGTGGATTTTAAGTGCAACTAATATAGGTAGTTATGATAATATAGTGTGATTGAACGATCAAACAATTTCCTGCTGTTATAGTGGAAAAAGGATGCAAGGGTTTAAAGTCAATTTTTACGTAATTCCAGATTAAATAAAACAGAAACTATAATCAGAGAAAGCAGACAAACAATTTCACTGCATGCGAACAATACATGCAATTTTGGTTTTGGCGCTATAACTGTACACGGTATTATGAGATTTTCAAAGTTATACTATTAAATTCTAATAGAATATAATTCTCTATTTTTATTCCATAACCCTCGTCTTTAGTATTGTAAAGGGTTTATTGTTTTTCGTCAAACGTTGTTGTTACAGTCTTCTGTTGTTCGATATGAAATTGTTCTATTCGGTATGTAAGCACAAAATATGGCGACCGTCACAATTGAATCATATTTCAAATATTCATCACTAAACTTTAACAAGGAGCAATTCTGATTCGTATGTTGAATGTTGCTGAAGTTGCCCGATACTATTGAAATTAAAAAGAGATACTGACAGAAAAACTTGATTCCTTGCTCACTAAAACTGATAAAAGACACAGCGAGCATTTATTCGCGTGTATTATTATCTGGCCAAGTTTTGTCATACTATATTTATACTTGTGTAAAATGTCTTATTATCTGTGATTTAGTCTTTAAAAAGTAAACTATCGATTAACTTTCAGCGAGTCAAATGAAATAAGAGTTTCTACATTGGGGAATGTTAGAATAGTTCTTGGGCCCACAATGTTGATAGTCATAAACTCATAAATTATGATCAATATTTAGAAGTACAAGAGGTGAACTGTTACAAATGTAAGTGGAATATTTATTAATATTAGGATGCATTAATGACTTTCTAGTTTCTTACAATTAGATTTAGGGTGCACAAATTGATGAGATTGATCACGATTGATCACAATCTTAAAAAGATTCCCCAAAGAATACCATCTCCATGTTCTTACTTCTTGTACCTCTTTGACGTACTAATGTACCAGATTTCGACTAGCTACACTTGTAACAATGTACTATCTCTATCTACACACATATATATACCTATATGTATATATATATATATATATATACATGTGTGT
Organism: Tenthredo amoena; assembly: GCA_963966615.1. Classification (NCBI taxonomy): domain Eukaryota; kingdom Metazoa; phylum Arthropoda; class Insecta; order Hymenoptera; family Tenthredinidae; genus Tenthredo; species Tenthredo amoena. The sequence continues at coordinate 1,099,555 of OZ016492.1, read as the reverse complement.
GTGTGTGTGTGTATATATATATATATATATATATATATCGCTTTATGTATATTATACATATATCTATTGCTATTAATGTTCCGTTTTAGCCATACTATGAAACCAAAAAGAAACACTCAGTGGTATAATAACATTCGGTTGAATTAATTACGCAGTAGTAAAATATAATACTATAATTAGCACCTACATGGATGGAAATTTCAAGTTTAATGAGAGCACATCTTGCGGTAACATGATATATGTAACGGAGATGTAACAGTGAACGGTGTACAGAGTTTTATGTAATGGCTTGTGCCACTTTCAAATACTTACAATAACTCAGCATGTTGTTTGTTGAAAGATGTCTATTATTCTTTTGTTTATTATAATTGAACAGGAACAGATTATATAATTGTAATTGGGTGGTTGAAAACATCCAAATAAATCGTTGATATTTTATTGGTGATGAAATAGATAGATAATAGGTCAATTTGATTGTAATTTTTCTTCTCCTTTTTGAACAATGTGAAAAAAAGAAAAGAAAACTTAGGCATTACTACTCCGATGATACCGATTTTCAAATTTTTGAAAGCATTAGATGGAATAAAAATTGATAAATCGTAGACGACCTTGTTCAACGTATTTATCACGACCTAAATATAGTTTTATACTATCATTTTCATAGTAGACGATTAACTGATCTCTATTCTTCTTCTTGAAGCGATATTTCTATGTACGTTCGTGAATTGTAGCATGACATTGATTTTTTCTAACAATAACGCTTATTAGGCATCTTCAATCATTAGACGTACTATAATATAATGTGTAAAAAGTTGAGTTTCAAATTACATTTTAGCACGAAAACTTCGACAACACTAACTTGCAGTTTTTTCAAATACATATTCATGCTGGCCTGATTAACAGCAGTCTAGATAAACATATATGGTATGTTGATGCGGAATAATACAGTAATTAAATTTCAATTCATACTTTTTCAAGGTCTAATATAAATTTCATTCTGAATCTGTACAAATAACAATGTCATTTCACTATCAACAAGTAATAACTGCTGTGGTTGTTTTTCATTGATTTTACATAAAAATAAATCTATTGGGATGAAAAAAAGTTAGTAATCATTATGGAACTGTACAGAAATAGGCTCACAAATTTACTTCAACTGTCCACTTCAGAGATAATTATTTTTCTTGGCAAATACGTTTGTGGTAATACCTCTAAAAAAAAAAATCTTTTATACATCTATATATATTAAAGTATGTCATACTTAATATTATTCATCTATTCAATCGATTTTAGTACCAGTTATGTGATGAGAGAATTGAGTTAACTTTAATAACCTTCAGTGAAAAAAAAATCTAAATTAATTTCCAAAGTTTGACAAACAGGACCCGGTACCTGACTTTCCAAACAATGTAAGGAAATAATGAATCATGATTTGGCAAAAAATTTATTTAGATTTAAATAATTATCGGTTATAATAGTGGGATAGAATGATGTGCAACTAAATACATATATGCAATGACATGGACTATAATACAATGATTAGGGCTCTATTATACACATTTTCATTTATATTGCCACTGTTGCTAGAAGCACTGTGATATCGTCTGGTTTGCCACCTGAAACAAGGATTTTGTTCGAATTAATTAGACTGACAAATATTATTGGTATATTATAGTCTCGTTTCTTTGTGTAATTAATTAAAGAAGGAAAACAAGAACAGATGTTCTAGCACTGAGGTGACTTGTTTCGAAGTTCAGAACTAGAACTGAAAGACATTTGTAGCATATTAAACTGTGAAAGAATATATTTCCCAATAACGTGAATTGCAAAGAAAGTTTTCGGACCCATGCATGTGTTGAAATTGTTTTCATCGAGGCCTCGTCGGATACTCGAATGCCTGGTACTAACCTATAGCATCTATTCCATTTTCTCTAGCACTTTGGGCAAACGGTGACATAAAAGCCCCGTCAAAAGCGAGACTGCGGGCCATCCAGGCTATTGAATTTGCCACTCCCTGCAGTTTGGTTGGATCACGCTCCCCTTGGACTTTGCGCATCTCTGTGACTAACAACTGGTCTGGTACATTGTCAAATACTCCGTCAGTTGCTAAAAGAATTACATCTCCATCTTCGACACCAAAGCTGGAAGTATCCGCAGCTTCCGGCCTGTAAAAACATTATCAATAGTGTAACTAAATGTTGGCTTTAAATTTAGTTGAGGTACATATATACTTTAGACCCCGACATTACAATTCCATTGTAACTAGCGTCAAATTTGTTAAGATCAAAAATACAAAGACATAATTCATAAATATCTTTCAAATAAAATACAATATTCAAACAAGATTTATGGTGATGAAATTTAGAATGAAAATACTATCTAATTAAATTAAAGTCTTTCTTACCTATCGCTAAGCACTAGCCCACTATGGCCGGGTGGTGGTAACGACAGTTGAAAAGGAGTGTTGAAGTAATGTTGCTGTTCAGAGGAACGATGTACTACTTCACCTCTCCTAACAACTACAAATCCGCTATCGCCTATGTTCGCTGCATAAATGCTGCTGGTCTCTTTATTTAGTATAATGACGCAGGCAGTGCTGCTACCTAAGTTTTACAATTAAAGAAGATAGTCAGCTTGGTCTGTTAGGGAATGATTAGGAATATTTATATTGCAATTGGAAAAGATTTCTCTTTACCGAGTATGGGCTGCTTGTTTTCCAATAATTCATAATAACTACGAGCCAGCAGACCTGCAGGCTCGGACGGGGTGAATCTCCCCATTGTGACTAGCCTTTCGCATGTTCTCATTAAAAAGTTTGAAAACTCGCCCGGATCTATTCCATAATGTCTCCATCCACCTACGCCGTCAGCAACACCTAATGTGAAGAAGTGAAGGTAAGTTATCACAACTGTATTGCTTGATCATAGTAGCCAAGTTGGCTTTCTATTGAAAATAAGTTGCGTAAGAATGATGCAAGTCTCCCTAAACTGTGGGACTTGTCACAATTTTCTTTTCGTACATAATGGGTGACAAATGGAAAAAGTAAGCTGGTAAGAAAGTTGGCACAATTGCAAAAAAAATATCTAGCTAAATTGTATTTGTCTAACGAAGATGCCAAACGATCTAACGTCATTTATATATGCATATGTATAGTAGGAACGGCACAGGATTCTCTCATCTCATGCCTTTGACTTTTTTTTCAACCAAAACTCTAAATATAAACTGACTTGTGAATCTGAGTCAATTTGGCAACTCCTTACACGAGGAGTAATATTTATAATTTTTGAACAGGTGCCACTGTGTCACATGCATCGTTGATTTTATTATCATTTTTATATTATTTTATTCTATTTTCCTTCCTTTTCTTTTTCAGAGAACCGCACTATATTGCCCAATGAAATAATGTCTACAATGTTACATTTCCAACTTGACTATAATTATATGCAACATCCAAATAATGAGTTTCTACACAATCTATGAATTGAGTCTGGATTCAAACAGATCTCTGATCCTTATTCCTTTTATCTCCCTCAAATAAATGAGATTCTACATTTATTAACTACAATCATCTAGTCTGTAAAAAAGAATTAAAAATATGGCATAAAATGATTGATTTTACGATCAATACAAGTCAAAGTTTATCAGCATAGTCTACTTCTTCGTCTGCTTCTCCGTGTCAAATGGATGTGGACTTTGGAATGGCAAATCTTTTACCAGTTCTAAATTATCAACGTTGGAATCAAAATGTTGCTGTTATTTTACGACCAGTTTTACAACCTTTATTCGAACCGGCAAAACACTTTTATAACCGATTGAATTCAAGCTTAGATACCCGAGTTACACGATACTGATATTTGGTCGTCAGATGAACAGATTTCCAATGTAGTCTTCGAAGATGTAACATTATATTCAATCTAATCATTGACAGCTGCCGTTGAAACAATTTTCTCCTGACTCTGGGTCAAAAAACGATGCATGTGACACGCTGATAAATTAACGAAGCCACGACACAACAGAGAGCAAATTATTTTCGTTTAATTCCTCCGTTACATTGGGAGCAGGAAATATGCCTGAAAGGTTAAGGATGGTAATCTACGAGGTTGAGATATCAATAAATGGCTCAGGAGTATCGGGAAGATTCGAAGACTGAAGAATTTAGACGAAAGGGTACAAAGTTTCGTCCAAGAGAGTGAAATGAATAGGAACAAAAGTCGTTTAATGAGGTTAGCTTCTGGACTACTTACCGAGTACTTCGACGGTCTTAAATTTAGCATTGAACCAAGCATCGTCTCCGAATTGTCCTTTACGTATTCTACCGCGAGCAAAGTCCTTCGGGAATCCGCATACAGCAGAGACGAAAGATGCTTCGCGTCGTTTATTTGCGCTAGGGTCGGCGCACGCCGTATAATTTGATATTCCGTTCCATATCGCTCGGGATAGCAGTCTCCCAGTCCAATAAATGGACTGCATTATATGATTGAATTAAAACTTTAACACACACATGTCTTAGGGCTGTTAACAGTTAGGTTGCATAAGAAATTAAACTGAATCGCATCCCATGTTTCTAAAGTTTCCTTATTATTATTTCCTCGATACGTTAACGTTACCGTGAGCACAAATCTAAGAGAAACAAGTTTCACAATTTTGTTCCAGGCCTAGTTTATTCGCTAACCCCGCAGGACAAAACCGCACCACCACCCCCGCGATTTCCTTCCTTAATTTTGATCACCGACAAGAATATACGAGATCGAATCGCTACAAGAAAATCCAGTGTTAACCTTGAATAGGAATTTTCAACAAAGGGCACACACGTGAGAACCATGAAAACTGCGTATCCAGACGCTCTACTCCTCGTTCGTTTCGGGCACGATTGAAAGATCGGTGTCTACTTTCCTAACTATTCGGAAAAATATGAGAGCCTTGGCGACAGAGGATCATCGGGCCCACGTGCTTTCGTTCTATAAGAATTTGAAAAAAAAAAACTCCAAATACGTAGGAGAAAAATAAAATAATAATACAGTCCAGAAAACTGAGAGAAAATATTAAAAATCGTTTCGTAAGCGTAATTTTTTTAACAGAAAAATATTTAGCCGCTTTACTTCGATACAGAATGGTAATCGTAGGTGGATTGTTACGAAGATCTGCGACCGACTCACCGAGACAATTATACATGTATCTTTTGCGCGAATGTCGCAAGCTGCCTCGCGGTCCGCAAGAATATTATAAACACTCAGTTAAACAAGTTGGTACAATATCACGGCTTTTTATCTTTCTGTTTTTGATCACCATAGAAAATCGCTGCTCCTTATTTGGCGACACATAACCCTACTTTTTTCGGAAATTATAACCTCGAAGTAATCTCATTAATTCCCGTTATGATCCTTCGTGTGAAACCGTGTCATATTTGACGATTAATTGTTATTATTGTTTCCATTGATTGGCAGAGTTTTAAGCAGCACGCAAACGAGCCGGACGCCGAGCGCGTAAGGGAGATAATAGAGAAGGCTTACGCAGACTCCAAATGGATTTTGAAAAAGGTAATACGGCTCCTTCTTGTTGAATTAAATTTCTACAATTGATTGATTAATTTCTGTTATTCCAGTACACCAAGGATTCTGGACAAGCCTAGAATGAAACGGGGAATTAGTGCTGTTCATTCATTTTATTTATTTCCTGCCTAGTAGACGTAGGAAAATGAGTTGCCGATTTGTAATTTCCCACGGCGGTATAGATGCCCAAGAATTTTGGAAGGCTGTAAAGATATGGCTGCGTAATCCACACGTTGTAAATCGTAGGATTTTAACAAACACTCAACTGCTTTTCATCCGGGCGAACATAGAGATCCAGTCTAACTGTACGGCTGAGTGGATCGAGAGACTAGAGAGAGTCGTCCAACTCCATGTAAAATATCCAAGTCCTGAGCGGACCGATTTTCTTCGAGCATTAAACTTTGAGCAAACTGAGGACATCCCGGCAAGCTTTGATCTCGACGATCCACTTGACAACGGATCTTACATTTATTTACAAAAATTACTACCTCGTCATCCAGAGAAATTTTCACAGACGCTGGAATTAGTGATCATTGATAAACCGAAAGGAAGACTTAGATTTTTTTCCAACTTTATCGACAAGTCTAAGCAGGCCCTAGGTCTCAAGTTGCCATACAGAATTGAACATGATTCAGAATCTTGCACAGTTTCACTACACATCGATGGAGAAGAAGACTTTGACAAAGATCCGAGCATCAAGTGGCTGAGGGAACAGTTCTTTCCACGTTTTGTCAAATGGACAGACGGGGAAAATCTCGGTAATGGCCTGACTTCTGGATCCTTGAACTTAATCTCTGTGGAAAAGTATGCTACTCTGTACAACGAACTGAAGAAAAAATATGGTACAGAAATGGTCAAAGTTTGGCCTGAAACTACCGATCCAGCCAAGTTTGTCTATGAAGATGTCGCTATCGCTACTTATCTCTTACTCTTATGGGCGCAGGAGAGAAGCGTGAAGAATCTGGAAAGGAAACAGTCCTTTCTTGACCTTGGCTGTGGAAATGGTTTGCTGGTGCACATACTGGCCAGTGAAGGACATCCCGGGCTTGGAATAGATTTGCGAAAGAGAACTATCTGGGACATGTATCCCAAGAGTACTCGCTTGGAGGTGAGTTGATATTTGTCGAGTATAATTTGGCCAGGCCTTGAAATTTATGCAATTAGATTTTAAAACGGAATAAAATTTACGTTTCAGGTAAGGACTATAGTACCTTCGGCGTCTAGTTTGTTTCCTGAAATTGATTGGCTAATAGGAAATCATTCGGACGAATTAACACCATGGATACCCGTGATAGCAGCGCGTAGTTCATACAGATGCCAGTTCTTTCTTTTACCTTGTTGTGCCTATGAGTTTGACGGTCGTAAATATCAGAGAAACAGTGCTGCCAAGAGTCAATACTTTGAGTACATGAATTATGTGAAGAAAGTATGCGAAGAGTGTGGTTTCAAGACGGACATAGATAAACTAAGAATTCCATCGACAAAAAGAATTTGTTTGATTGGACGCGAGAGGACATATACCGAAGAAAGCAAAGATCTCCAAGAGAATGCAATTCGAGTACTGATCAACGCTAGATCTGTGAAAAACCAAAATAAAATAGACGATAATTGCGATGTATCTAACAATACCTCATGGTCAGCAGACTTTAAGCCCAGGGAAACCGTTGAAAGAGTAAAGAATTGTACCAAAATCAATAAAAGTTTGATTACTGATATAGTTAATTTAGTTGCCGGTCAACTTTTGTGCAAAGTCAGAATGATAGATGTTCAGGGGTCTAATGAGAAATGGAATGCTGGGGGCCAGATTGAATTGAGTCAAGTCGCTGGGTTATTATCACAAGAAATGTTGAAAGAATTGAAAAGGGAGTGCGGAGGTTTACAAACGTTGCTCAAGAACAATGGGGACATTTTTCAAGTTGTGCAGGGAAAGGTTCAGTTCAGGGTACCCGGTAGTAATACAGACGTGATACGTAAAAAAAAAAAGCAAAGGAACTCTCAATCGGCAAGAAAGTCAAAGCTCTGCTGGTTTCACAAAAACCATCCTAATGGGTGTCCAATTAACGACGAAATTTGCAATTACAAACATTGATTACCAGCAAAAAGAAAACGAATAAACTGCTTATTGTTCATACAAAATGTTATGCCTATTTCATTACTCCACTTCCCAAAATTTCAGGATTAAATACTCAACATAGGAAGGTGGCAAGATTGTTTCCAGACGTGTGTAGGTAGTTGGATAAACGGACGATTGAACCTGTAGAGATATTTATTATCTGGACAGTATTTTTTTTTAATTTTATACAAGTACACAATTAAGGTATTTATATGATGCCGATTTTGTTAGCAACGTCCAGGGCGTCATAGTCCCGTGCCAATCTGACGTATGCCTTCTTCTTGCCATCAGGCCTGATCAAAGTGTTTACCTTAGCAACATCGATATCGTAAAGCTTCTTGACCGATGCCTTGATGTGGTACTTGTTGGCGCGTGTGTGAACAATGAAGACCAAGGTATTATTGTCCTCAATTTTTTTCATCGCAGCCTCAGTCGTCAAAGGATACTTGATGATATTGAAAGCATCCATGCTGGAAACGAAACATATTACGTTAAAATTGTGAGTTTATGGATCATCCAAGCCTGTCTTCCCAGCAAAAGAAATTAGTCAGAATTGTGTTCGTTTTTATTTTCACAATTATCAAAGAGATTCCCACACAATTAATCATCACTGTACTAGTGTCAAATGAACTAGAATCTAGGCCAAGAAAAGTTGAACAATTACCGATTCCTGTTAGGCACAGATTTCCTGGGATACTTGGGGTTCCTTGGTGGTCTGAATGTCTTGGGCCGATGGAAATGCACAGACGTCCTGATCTTCCTCACACGGGATCCATGAACACCCTTCAAGATCTGAAATACAAAGTAATTCCAATCATGTTTCTTCCTTATTTTTGTCTCTAAGAAAAAATCAAGTGTAATAATAATAATAACAGAGTTTAATCAGAACTGTGTATAAAGTTTTGTTTTCACGTTATCTCAAAGAGATTCCCACACATAAATCATCATGTTATATCGTCGTAAACAAGGATTCTGCTTTCTGGCTCAATTTTACAATGCATTTCACGCCAACTTCATTGGATACAACTATCCAACTATCACTTTTGAACCGATCGTTTGTATATCTCACCTTCTTTTGAGCCTTAAGAGCCTTCTGCACGGGTTTGGAAGGAGCCTTACCACCCTTGGCAGATTTCTTGGCGGCAACATTTTTCTTGGGCTTAGCTACGGCCGGCTTTGTTGCAGGCTTAGCCACAGGTTTGGCAGCAGCTTTGGCCGCTGGCTTGGCACTTGCTGGCTTCTTGGCAGCAGGCTTAGCTGCTGGCTTGGTCACCTTGGAGGTCGAAGCTGCGGTAGCTGGCTTCTTTTCTGTCTTCTTCTCTGCCTTCTTCTCGGCAGGCTTGCCTAAAAATTGGAAAAGACAATTTTTATACACCCTGTTTTCATCAATTATTTGGGAATTGTTTGGGATTGATAGTTCATGTTTGATTTTAACAGAAGCACGTTTTCGAGTTCGCTAACGTAGAAACAAACGGTAATGAATTTAGCGATACCAAATTGCTCGAAGAAAAGAATTCAGCTAAAACTTCCGATATGTCGTGACGTTGGGTTTTAGGGTTAGGAAAGTACTCGCGCTTGACACAAACCGAAGGAATAAGTTCGCTGCTTCAGGTAATATCGAAATCGACAGAAAATACCAATAAACTTACTGATATTTACAAACGAATAAAGATGTCAACAATATCTAGAAAAATACCATGTGGTCGAAGATGAATGACCGCGTGTTGGGGCATTTGTCAGTCTATGTTTCACTCGTAAATTGCCCGTATTCCATCGTTTAATAAGGCACAGTAACGGCCGAGGCGTTATTCTGTATTCAAATCACCGCACAGTCTACCCACAACGTGTTTATTTTTTCCTGTAAATAGGCGAAAGTCTTACCTGGTTTTTCCGTGGGCTTCGGTTTCGGAGCCATTTTGATGAAAAGGACAAGAACGCCGAGCGGAAGAGACGGCGCTAACTGTACGAGAACTACGCAAGTTGTTGACGAACTCAATTCAACATTAGGAATAATTAAATTAATATAACGATTCTGTTCTATACTATTTATGGCTCCAAATTATTTCGTAAATAATTATGAAGTTATTTGTATGTAAAATAGAATCTACATTAATCATTCAACTACATTGATTCACGTAGTTGCAGCGCAGCTGGTGAGTCGTCTGATTCAATTTGAAAAGTTGCCTATGCACGCGAAGTAAAACTATATTTTTTTGTTGTTTTTTATTAACTATTAATACAATGGCATCAGTAACAAAAATATTGAAATCAAACATTGTGCAAGCTACGGCCAATCATACAGCTACGTTAATTTTTTTTCATGGCTCAGGTATTCTTAACCATAAACTGTATAACCTCAAATGCATGAATTTAGACTGAATCATCCGAATTGAATTTGATTTAGGATGTACTTCTCGGGTTACGTAACTGTTCTAAACACATTACCACAAACGCCCCACGATTGTAACAGTGATTATTTAATTATATTCATGACTATTTATTTTCCAGGTGATTCAAGTGAAAACATCAAAGAGTATTTAAAAATTCTAAATAAAGATGAAATCAAGTTTCCACACATTAAAATCATTTATCCCAATGCACCGTTCCAAGCCTACACTCCCAATGGTGGCCAGGTAATAATTCGATTTATTGGATGGACAAAGTTCAAGCGAAAACCCTTCTAACTTAAAAATGTTAGGTCTCTCTTTGCTAATTATTCCTTACCTGGTCATTTCACTCCTTCTCTTCTTTTAGCCAAGCAATGTGTGGTTTGATCGTTTGGCCATATCGAAATCTGTGCCCGAAGCACAGGATTCGGTTGATTCCATGTGTCAAGAAGTATCGAAAATATTTGAGAAAGAAGTCGCTGCTGGAATACCTTACAGCAGGATAGCTGTTGCTGGATTTTCAATGGGAGGGGCACTGTCTTTTCATTTGGCTTATAGATTTAACACATCCATAGCCGGTTGCTGTGCCATGTCTTCTTTTTTGAATGACAATTCTATTGTTTATAAAGTACGGAGATATTCGAGCTAGTAAAAGTTACCAATTTATTTAGATTGAATTTATTCGTTTATTGATACATTCACAGTTAGCAGGCAGTATTATTATTTTTCCTAATCATTACTAGGCAGTATTTTGATTCTTGCACGATGCAAATTGACTCTTTTTCATTGTATTTCAATAATTTCATAATACTATATATTTCTTTCGCTTCGTTTAACCACAGGCTTTGAAGACAGCTGGTACTGAGAACACGCCACCGCTGTTACAATTTCATGGAGGCAAAGACGATTTAGTTCCATTATCCTGGGGTGAAGAAACGTTCAAAACTCTTACTGGACTAGGAGTAAAGGGGGAATTTGTACCTTTGAAAAATACTTATCACGAACTATCGAGGCTCGAGATTAGGAAATTTAAAGAATGGCTGCTTAATGTTTTGCCGGAAGATTTCTAAGAACTGTCTAATCGTACAAATCTGTGTCTCAATCCACTGGTGGGCTGGGGAGGAGTATAAGATGATAAAAGTAATAATTCCAAAGTCTGTACAGATAATTAGAATTACGGTCTGATAAGTAAATCTTAAGAGTATCTAGATCCGCATTTAAAGAAATTTGTAGTCATTATTATTAATTTATATCCTTTAATATTGATTTATAAATCTCCTAAGTCAGGCGCAATACTGGGTCAACATGTCTAACGTGAATACAGATAACTATATGATTCGGAACACTTGCTTTGAAAAGGTTTATCTAAATCTATCGCAGTCTAGTCTCGTGCTTAATTGACTGCAACGTCGTATTTCTTTATCATTTACAGGCTTGAGGGGTGTAACACACCAAGTCCAGGCAAAGGGAGGTTTATTGATGTCACGAAGGGTGATATTAGCGCAGTGCTGTAACTGGGACACGCGGGAAAAGTTGACACCTGCACTTTCGAGATTATCGCGATCTATGTACTTCTTTCTTTGTTTTTCCTTTTAATTAGAATTTGCAATAAAATATATAATAAGGGACAGTGTGTGTATGTATAATGTATGTAGGTACATGTATGCATGTATGCAACTACACGTAATCTTACATTGATGATCAATAACATATTTTCATTCAATGATTACAAATATGCGGAATATGAGGAAATAAAATGGGATCTATTGTCTTCTAACATTGCATTGAATATTTTATTATTTATTCGTGAATTAATATTACAATAGCGTACGTAATTCAATTTACAACTATTTGCCCCAATTAACTTTATCGACGAGTTATTATAGCGATTATTTTTCCACGCGGAAATCCGTATGCCTCGGATATAGATCTTACGTTGCGCGTTCAATCAATTTGCTTGATTGAAGCTGCACTCTCCGTAATTAGTATGATAAAATAATACATATATGAATAATGAATACGCGTCGTAAAAATTTATATCTATAAGACGTGAAATGTAGAGCACGGTATAATAGACGAATAGAAATTCTTAACGCTTATAGGTATTACATGGCTGTATGCATTTTGCGAATTTGATGATCACGATTGCGCCCGAAGTCACGGATGTTTTTTTTTTTAATTTTATTATGCCAAACGGAAATCGACCCGCGCGAACTCGTGAGCGGAGGGACGCCGGCGTCGGTACGCCTAGCGTTCTCGTGACAAAGAGAAAGAGTCGTTCGGTTATTAGGAAGAGAGGGACAAGGCGATCGACCGCCTTCGTCCGACGACGACGACGAGGTCGACGACGACCACAATCGCAATCGCAACTTCCCACGAACGACGCTATCGCAAATACGTATTCCGTAGCTACCGGTAGCCGTGTGGTAGCTGCGGCGCGGTGATCGCGGCCTGTATATCCTGGACTCGCTCGCGACCCCCTGCCTCCCACAATCGTCGATAGCTAGGTCCGCGACGTTCTAACAACCCCCGCCGAAAGTTTCGCTAGCGTTTCTCGTGGGGACCGTCCGGACGCGACCCAAGGATTTATTTGACGAAGAGAAACCGCGATCAGATGCCGGAGTCCGTGTAATAGTATAACCAGACGAGTGATTTCGCGTTCTCACAGCCAGGAATAATGGAGGAGAAATTTTATATCTATAGGAATAATTTTACCGACTAGCCAAGAGGTAAGTGATCGATAATTCATTCTGGTAATAATAATAAACTCTACTTATTGTATACACTTTGCTAAAAATATTCAAATTAATTCATCAATTTATCATCATTAAATCAATTTTCAGTTGATAGAAATTTAAAGCAGGGGTTGTTGATTGGGGTCTCCAATGACGTCGCGGACGGGGAGAAATACCGCTTATTGCTTTTTTTCTTCGTTCTATTTCTTTTCCGATCAATCTCCAAAGTGTGCCTCGTGATGCCTTCGTTCTGTTATTCTTTCATCCCTTGTGGAGTTTTCCGTGCGTTTTAGCGAGCGATATGTGTATGAAATGCAACTGTTTTATCCACGGTTCAAAATGTATCATAATAATTAGACATCGAAACTGGAGCAATCTTCGATCGCTGTCCAGCCAGCTGTATATGTATACTATAGGTGATTACACGTATAATTCTGCTGTGTGTTTCTTATAATCGCGTCGACATACATGACGTTAATATAAGGGGCGGTTTCGCTTAAAGTGTTTTATCGGTAAACTGGGAAACGCGAAGAAAACACCGGAGAAAAAAATAAAAATAACCAATCAATGAGCATAAGTGTTTAACGAAGGATATATATAAGAACGGTGAGGTCAGAGGTGAGAGGTCTGATAAGAAGGAAGAAAGTCCACTGCTTACCCAGTCATACTTCTAATTCTTAAATAAATTGTAACAGCGATTATAAAATACTGAAAACTTTTTAAAAATAGTCGTAGATGTTCTGAAGAAAATTTCCATTTTCGTGGTATCGGTTAATTATATCACTGTTATATATTCCTCGCATATACTATATACATATAGTATATCAATATTATTGTCAAAGTGCGCAGAGACGAAGGTGTGGTATTTCTGTGGCTGGTGTAAAGGCAGCTGGTATGATTGTGAATCGAATATTTAATCAGTGATTGCGTGCGTCGCTTTTTACTTCACGTTTTAACGCGTATACGTTCGAGGTCCGAATATATGTGTACCTAGCTATCTACGTCTAATTCGTTCTGACTCGACGATGATTGATGATAGTGATTGCGACGAACGGAAGTTATCAGCGGCTTGCACCGTGTCAATTTAAATCATTTGATAATAAGTAATATACAGTCAGAATTACGCGTCTCCCAGAATATAGATTGGTAATTATGAACCGATATAGCTGCAACATGGATGGACTGTAAAATTGTAAACACACCACATATCCGTATTGAAAAACGAATTTCGTATAGCTATTAATAGTAGTAATTAGTTATATCACAACTATAAATCTGACTGTAGCCCGAAGCCTGCGATTATCTATAAGTACGGTGGGTATGACGTAGTACATACATACGACCATGCACACGTCGTATTTGGTATTCACGTGTAACAGTCGCAATATCGTCAGAATGGAAATGTTTCCTTTTCTTTTATAGATATACTAACGAGCAAGAACAATGATCATCGATCGAAGCAAGAAGTAACATTTTAATTCGCCATCCACCGTCACCAGTAGGTAATTGTTATTTAAAACAATGATGTCAATACGTAATCAATAAATATTTTCTGCGGTTCAATTTCTAGTATAGGTATAATATGTATACTAGAATTCGTCACGAAGTGCGAGCGGCATGATAAAACCTGGTACCGTATTGTTGTTGATTATTGTAAATGTATTCTACCTGTATGATAATTATGTAATGCCACGAGCGCAATAGTAGGTACAATCGACGTTCAAAGAAAGTCGAGATCAGCTAATCAGCTCACGTATGAAAACTGTTGTTCGCGATTCATCGGTCACTTTCACTATTACTTATCCACCGGCACGTGACTTAAAAGTAAAATCTATTATATGTAATCGGATGGTAATTATTACAGACGGATATAAGGTCCCTGCCGAATTAATTAAACCAGCCGCAATCGTACGAGATTCTAGTTACGATACGATGAATTTTATTCAACTCGGTCAATAAATGCCGTGAGTGAATTTTCGTAATCACGATTGTTACATGATGAAAACATATTCGAGGGTATACACACATGATTGTTGATTTTCAATTTCAACTGGCTTGAGCTAAGAATTAAACATCTGCATGGCCAGGTACTAAAATCAAAATTTATGTTAATGTTACCCGACAAAAAGTGAGAGAGATTCGTTTCCTTCTAAATGTAGGCATGGAAATTCAATTCCACGCTAATCCCGAGCGTATAGGACTACGTATAGAGATTTCTGCAGATAATTATCGTTACCGTCTAACGAAAGAATTTTTTTTCCCTATACACAGTCCGAAGTTGGGATCATATACTGGCAAATAGCCATTTGGCTCCTCGAATTCTATACACTTACGGGTATAATATTTGAACCGCATTGCGGTTCGAGGGCAGAGGTCAAGGTAAAGTTTGAGGAACTCGTGACGGAAGTCTACCCTAGTCGAACAAAGCACGAAGAGAATTTTCCGAAAGGTCACGCTGTATATCATTATCGTTATTATTGTTTTTATTTTACACACGCGTGTCAAAGTTCTCCGTGCGACTCACACGTTACCTATACACGTTGTCGAAGTACAGAATACGTACAGCTATATTTTCCCGCAGAATATCTCACACATAAGTATTTCCCGTGGGAATACAGTGAGGAAGAAAGAAAAAAAAATGGAAAAAATGGTTTTTTTTTTTTCCACTTCATCTTTTACAGGCGAGATGAGCAGCAGCAGCGGGGGCGGGGGATTCGGCGTCGGCGTTGGTGTAGCCGGTGGTCCGGGCCTCGCCGTCGCTCAGCAGGGTCAAGGCGTCGCGGCGCTTCTGGTGATGCTGGCCGTTCTCTGTTTCATATTTGCCTACTGTTGCTGGGGCGCTCCATTCTGCAGATCTTTGTGCAGAAGACACTGCTGTTGTCGCATAGAGGATCCCGAGCCTGATCCACGATTCGGAAGTACGGATCAAGCCATGGTAGCTACCCCGACAATAATCCTTCTTCCACACGGGAGAATGCTCGTTGTCGACGGGACAGTATTTACACAATTTCAAGCGGACACTACGGGTAACTATGACCCTAATCGTCTCCCCCATCATTAACCATTTCTATATTACGCAGGTTTAAATTAACGTTTCCACCAGGTCTGGATCTCGTCGAGCTTGGCGAGAGCGTCATAAGAGCTCAGAGAAATCCCCGGAGTTTGAATCGGCATCAGTTAAGGAGCAGTCAAGGAAGCATTATGGATATGGATGCTGAAACGCCGAGCAAGGAGAGCCTTGGTTCTTTGGGAGGATGCTTCGCTCCACCTACCTATGAGAGTATATACGGCAAGGACGACGGTGACATGCCGCCTTCGTACTCTGACATACTTTTGCACAGGTATAGAACACGCGCTAGAGGTACTTTCGACGTGATCACCTTGGTGAAAACTTTTGAAGAAATCTGTTTCCCGGTTTTTGTTACGCAGGTTTGGGAACCTCCCGTACGAGCTGGACATGCAGGAGTTCGCGAACGATGGAAAAGAGGAAATCGAGATGCAAAATCTTGAAACCCGTCCACGGGTGACTGAGAATCCAGCGAACGCAACGAACTACCATTACGCTAGCCTCGGGAGTTTTTCAAGTCAAAATTTCCCGCAGCAAAACGTGTCAAGAAATCCAACTCTGATAGACAATCCATTGGACGAGTATTACGCCGATGTTAATTTGGAGGCTTATAGTATATCGAGAGGGATCGAGTCGCGTAGTAGTCAGATAAGCAGCGTGGAAATAATCGGACGATATCCTAATGACGACCAGGGAAGCTACGAAGGGGTTGAAAATGTCGTGAACAACGAAATTGAGAGCCGAGAGATTCGGGCAAACTTGAGCTATGTCAACGAAAACATGAATAATCCTGGAGCTAATATGGAAGCAGCACGCCGTCATTCTTTGGGTGATGAGCCACGGCACGATTCAAGAGTGAATTCGGAATCCTCGACTTCCGACGACGACGGTGAGACCGGTGACTTTGGTGCACTTCCAGATATACGGGAGAGCAGAGTGTGAAATAAACAATTCAACGATCGATACATAGATGTTCAGAATCCGGGCATCAGAGATTGTATAACTATTATGATTCTTTTTTGAATAGTCGTTAGACTGAGATTCGATCGAGGCTTTCAACTAACAGGGTGCGGGAAGAATTTCGATATTCGTTGCGAGACAATGAAATTTTCTAGATTTATAGGTATCATATTTTTGTCCGACGTTTGCAGTTCCTTCGTTGTCCCCATTGTTTCCTTTGGTTGTACAGAAAACTCGCTGATCGTAGCCACACTTTACTCGCGTAAAAAAGGCGATCGTGGATCACCGAGACCGAATAGCCATACCGCAATAGTTGCTGCCCAGTATGATGGGCTGTATAGCCAGCAGATTCGCAAATACATACATAGATAAATACGGGGGTTACTGGGTCAGATCGATAAAGTTATGTGCGCGAGACATGCGAAACGTATTGTAGTGTGTACACCGGTAGATATGTATATAAACAACGATTATCGTATAACGAGGGCTGGTCGAAATGGCTCGCGAAAGAATTTTATTTGCACGAATAAATTTATGGTAGCTGCAACAATATTGTAAAATATTATATAATATATATTTTGGTATTTCATTAACCGGCAGTTGTGTAGTGGTAACATATAATTATATGGATATTTGAATATACCTATGTATACACCGTTACTTGTTGATATTTTATAGTAGACCCAGTTCTGTGACTACTCGAAGCCTTGACCATTCAATTAACAGGAAACCTAGAGTAGAACTAAAACGTCCACTCTAAAATTCGATAGTTAAAAATATGTACAGTTATTGCTTTAGTGTGGCTGATAAAAATAATTCGGGTTACGTGCGTCAGTATGTATGCAGCTCCTGCGTAAAACGTACGTGTATTTATTTTACGTGTCAATAAAACGCGACAACCGATTGATTCAAGATCTGCTACAACCGTCTTGGATTGAAAAGAGTACATGTATTATATATACAGGTATATTATTACAAATGGCAGCATGAACGGGTGCGCGGACGTTGGTGTAAATGAATATTATATCTTCCCATATTTCATGAATAAAATAATTATATTACTTCTTTCTGTGGAATTATTGATTGGCCGGGGCTGACCGTAAGTTTTCCTCTCACTTTACGTTACAGAGTTCTCAGTTCTGAAATTAGAGCCAGTGAATATTGATAATGCCCTAAATTCGAAGTTCTGGTAACTGGACAGGTGAGATACCTGATCGACGCATCTGTATTACAGATATCACGATTTTAATATTTACTAAGAAGTTCACGATTGGAAAGGAAGATTAAATTATTCTGTAAATTAACAGTCCAACATTACGACATATTATATTATGTATTTACACATAATAAATTGAATCTGTAAACATTCGTACATATTCCGCCGAACTGATTGGCTTTTTATACCCGATGCACAACGCATGTATTTGCATCCTTAAAAGTTACCTCTGATATCAAGTGACCGAATAAACCATTCCTTGTTATCCAGTACTATTATCAGAATGTTTATATTTTAAAGAGTTTCATTATTCACCGTATGATTTTTTCCATATTTAACGCTCATTCGTCGCTATCCATATCTTCAGGGGCGGACGAATCTCCCGCATCTTCTTCTATATTTTTGTCCCAATCCTTCAGCTTTGCTCCCATCATGAAGTCATCCCTCAAAACGTCCCAAGTCTTCTCATTGTCTCCCTTTAAAAATGATTACATACTAGTTGAGATTCAGTCTCAATTTACAAAGAACGAGGCATATGCAGGGCAAACTTCCAATTATTACTCCATATCTTTTCAACATTCAAAATTAATATACCTTATCGATTGGCTTTTCTTTCTCTTGTTGCTCAGGTTTAACCGGATTATCGACGGAAATGCTTTTAGATCCTCCCATAAGAACGTCTAGAAATGCACGTTTGTCAATATTCTTTAGAACCATTTCTCTCTTTCTTTCCAGTGGCCCAGCTTCTTCTAAACGTTTATCGATATCCTTCTGCTGTTGACGTACAGCGTTGAATAATTGTACCACGCCCCTGTAATAAGTCATAAAATGTAACATTGTTTAGCTTTAACTTCAGTAAAGTATGAAATTATTTGACGACTACCACTACATACTTTGTCGCTATCTTCTGCAATGTCTTTTCTCTTTCTTTGTCCAGAACCGTGGGTTTCACTCTAATTCCAAGATCTACTTCTCTCCTTTTTCTCCTACTGTGTTCCTCTTCTTTTTCTTTCTTTTCTTCACTCGTCTTTGATGGAACAGTTGTTTCTGTTTTACCATCTTCCTCACCTCCTTCGACCTGAAAGCTTAGGCTTTCCTTCTTCTCTTTAGGTACGACATCGCACAATCTCTTCGCCTTTGATAAGACGATTGTTTTTTTTCGCTTTGGCTTTTTGGTTCTCAAGATTTTCTGCATTGCATCCGCCCATCCAGGATTCGCCTTAAATTTATCAGCTTCATTATCTGAATCCGAAACACTCGACCCAGCTTTCTCTTCTGCTGAGTCTGATTCTGCATCGTCATTGCCAGATTCAGATTCTATGTCACCTTCGTCGGCACTCTCCACATTATTTTCCTCAATTTCATCGCCTGAATCAGCAGAGGTATCGTCTAACGATTCGGCATTGTCATTAACTAGTCGTATTTCAACTGGAATTAATGTAAACATGATTGGCATTTTAGAATACATATCTATAACAAAATTTTCTTGAAAATGAAACAGACATAGCGAAGCTATAGCAAGATAATAATACGCGAAACAAAAAAAATATTATATTACAAAAATTGAGGTTAGATTCTTGGATTGACTATAAATTTGGGTATGTCGATTCTATTTGCTAATGAGTGGATTAATATCCTATGATTTGCGCATTAAAATTTGGGTTCTACTTCTTTAATTACATCTGTCTGTAATCCGAAACTGTTTATACGGAAGAGACTTTATAACCTAAAATTTGTTGTCAGGCTACTTCAAGCGAACTAAGAGGCGGATAAAACTCACCCTTAGGTTTTCTTGGCGATTTATTCATTTTATCTGAAGTATCTAACGCTATCATGTTTCGAATAGAATAACTGTACCATTAAATTTAATAAACACGCGTTCGCGGCCACCGCATGAATTTCTCACGTGGTTTGATCCAGTTTGAAGTTAAAATCGATTCTCGAATCGAAGATGGTCAGAATGGATCTTGGGGTTTTCGGCTTGTCCGCATGCGCAGTGAGTGATGACCGGTTGCGCGCAAAGTTTTACAAGCGTGAATGGGGCCTTATTTTCATTCATTAATAACGACTGCTTCATTCAATACTTTGTTGAAAATTTATCAATGAAAGTGATAGTGCGAATGAAATACCAAAGATTCTCTATCGAAACCCGATCAAAATACCATCTCTTGGTCGGAAACCGAATCGGATGACTGATCTTGGCGCGTCAAAACAAAACATTGTCGCGTGGCGGCAAACGGCTATAGGTGCAGGCGGCAAGGTGAGAATAGTAAACAATAAACGGTAAACAGTTGAGCGTGTGATGTCCGCAGAGTAGGACGCGTCGGTTTTTGCGTGTCGGTGGCTTTTATTGTTGTGAATTTGCGTTTATTCTTAGATGAAATAACTCGACGTGAAAAATGGCGCATAACTAATTGATATAAGAAAATAATTAACGTTAAAGTTATTGGTGGAGTGATACTGGGATGACTAACAATAAGTTATGAAATACCAACCGCCGGAATTAAATCTCGAGTGCTAGTCTAGATTTTGATTCGAACTCTTTGGTTACAATTTTACGAAAATGAGACTCGAACTACCTCGAACCTGTTGCTACAGAGGACAAAATGCAAAACCGGATTAATCTAGAAAAGATCAGCAGACTCCGTGAGTTGCATGTCTTTATCTTGATATTTATTTGTCCCTGAATCTGTTGCATTATGCCACGGTCGCATTAATACTAAACTTGAAGAATTTCCAATATGTCTTTAATGTGATTTGTAATAGCTTAAGCGATTGCATTTTACGTCACGATATTCGCGAAAACAGTAGACGAAAATGCGTAGAAAACTGATCCAATGTCAGTTAAATTTTCGAAAACATACCTAATAATTGTTGGAATAAACGAGTTGCTCTTTTCTGTCGCTGTGCTTACATAGGGACAGAGTTAATAAACTTACGTAGGTAATTAGATATCAGGAAGCAATGAGTGGCGCAAAGTAGAATATATTTTCTTATTTATTAACTAAACCTGTTATAAGTTCGTGTGGTTACTCGCTTGACTAGCAATCACCAGTATTATTACATTGAGATTGTTGTGCTTAAAAAAATATTCAAATATGTTATAAACTGAAAGGATCGTTAATATTGCTAATTTAGTACAAGACTATAAAAAACTGTTTGATCCCATTTAATGAGCAGTAATTTAATGAACAGTAATTTAACAACGGCAAATCTTCCTGCGAACCAGCGCTTACTATTAATTATAATTTTGTTGCTGTTCAAAAGCCACCTTGCAGTCTCGTTCTCTTGCTTTCTTTCAAGTACTTATCATTGCCATGTCCAATATCATTACAGGGGATTTCATGCTTCAATGAATTCTTCGTTTTTTTCTCTTGTGAACCTGTCCAAGAATACAGATCAAGATCAATGTTAGCTTTCTTAGTTGGTTGTTACTTATAATCCCATCGACATACCAACCGACAAATATATTTGGTATGAATTTTGTATAGCTAGGAAAAGTAAAACTTGCTTTACGCACCAATTGGATTTTTTCATCGTCACTCGAGGTATCTGACTTTCCATTTGCACTTCTGCTTTTCCGACTTGTTTTTTTCACATTTTCTTGAATATTCTTTACCGATGTTCTTGTGACCCTTCTATCGCACATCTGAAATGTAGATCACATTGACATCTTATTACTCACATGGTCATGCATATACCATTTAGATATAGAAATTATTAAACTCTAAAGCTTTGATATAATAACGATGCTGTGACGCACAGTTTTTACCATCTCGTGATCACTGGCCTCATCATGGTTGGCAGATATTTCCGAAAGAATTCCTCCAATTCTCCGAGGATTTTTGTTTCTGGACTCCACTGCAGATTTTGAACGATCTGTCGAGCCAGTTCGCGTTTTCTTCAAGTTTTTAGCAGATCCTGATACCAAGGTTGGCTCTGAGACAGCTGTAGTGTTCTACAATAAATATAAAAGTACTCATTGATTATTGGAAATGGTAGGAATAGTAATAATAATAATTTCATTCATCAATATAGGTTCATCATGCGCAACGCTCGTTGTAAATTACTTACAAGTGGTAACGTCTGCTTTAAAATACTAGAGTTTGCCGATAAGGAAGCTACACGACTCGTGCCTGGGCTGTATACCAGTTCTCGGCCTTTCAGGGTGACTCTTTCACCTGAAACAAACACGAAAATAGATTACAAAAAATTTCATATCAATATTTCCGATGGAACGAGGTGATATTAAAGGTTGAATAAAAAGTTGTGAAGTAAAAATTCACCGTTCCAATAATCCAGAGGAGGCAATATCCGGCGACCACGAGAGCTCATCCGCATACTGACATTTTCTGAATCACTTCCAGGTAGTTCGGTCATCTGATGTCCGATATCTGTAATTGAATAAGAAACAAGCAATCCGCGTAACTGAAAAAATGATAGATTTGCAGATTCCAAAGCTGTGATTGACTTCTCTCTGATATCAATACATTTTAATTGTCTCAAATTCTTCCTATATCATGAAGATATTTACCAATTCTATTCTTCTGGTGCCTATTCACTCTTTTCTCTCTTTTAGTAGGCGTACAGTTGCTTCTATTAAGATTATGCTCGTCTACGGTGACTTTATTCAACCGAACTGTACATTGGTCAACTACTTTCACAGATGACGAGTCCAAAGGCTTCTCTTTACTTAGATTTTCACTTCTCTTGGGCATTGGAGAATTTGCTTTTCTGTTATCATTCTTTTCGGTGTTTGCGAAACTGAAGTCTGAACGCAGTGTTTCTCTGTGATGATTGTGTTTGCTAAAATCGTCTGTTATATTCTGGATGCTCAATATTCTGGCCTTCAGACCCGGCACAGAGCTTGTGTCAACGATTGAAACATCAGAATCGCAGAAAGTACCAGATGCACTTCCAGCGAATCCATTTTTTATCTTTTCACCAGCTACAGATTGATGTTCCGAACCTGGAGTTCTCCGCGAACTTATGTTATCAATTGCCAAGTTATTGGTCGAAGCAGTTCTTGGTTTGTTTGAAACTGGCCCTTCCGTATCAGAATCTGTGCTATCAAAAATGGTTTTTCGCTTATATCGTTCTGGTTGAGTTGATTGTCCAACAATTTCTCTTCTAGGCAAGGCGGTTATGACCTGATTTTCTTTGTTCTTCATGTGGCTAGTATCGTACTTGGGTGAGGTCAACCCGGCTGGAGTAAAACTGTTTCGCTCCCTATTCACATCAGAGATATTTGAAAAATTATTTGGTTCATATCCAGAAGTTTTAGGCTTCTGTGATTTCATTGATGTGTGGCTGGCTGGATTATTATCTCCCGATCTTACAGTCTGCGGGCAAAGAAATGTTTCATGCTTAGACCGTGGCTCTTCTTCAGATTCTTCAGAGCTTTCCACAGAATAAGAACTGGACGGAGTTAATGCGGCTTGTCTGCTGTTTGGCAGCCTAGAACTATCACCATTTTGCAACGCTTGCGCATTCTCTTTATCGTTATAAATTTTTTTGCTTCTCGTATCGGTCTGGCAATTAGAGTTGTAGTTCAGGGACACATCTTCGTCAATTGCAGTTTCAAAGTTGTCCGTCGAAGGCGTTGTGAGCAGTTCATTAAAGCAATCAATGGCCCTGATAATTTTCTCAATGTATTTTTTGGAGCAATTTTTATTCATCAGATTGTCAATTATAACGTCGACTTTCCACTTCGGAACAATATTTCCAAAATTCGATGACTCTGTCTTCTTGGACTGTACATTTTTACTTGGTGATCCACTCGGATTGGCTGAACCGTTATCTAGTCCCGGACTCAATCTCTCCGCAGTGTCTCTGCAGCTTTTTTCTAGAGCTGATATTTTAGCTCTAGAATCAGATTCCTCATTCGCCGCTGAATAGATTGACGAAATATCCGAATCATTTGTCACCTTTTTACGCTGTGAGTGAGTTTGTCTTTGGCTGCTACTTCTGTCTATTTCCCTTACAGTTTGAGATGTGCGAGAAGTTGACAAAAAAGAGGTAGGCTTGACCCTAGTGTTTTTCAAATGTGCGACAGTCAAATCGGTAATATCGCTTCTTAAATCATCGTCGCTATCCGCCATCGGTCTAGGCCATCTAAATGACAAACTCAAACCTGAAGCAACGTAGCCTTGCCATATCTGTCGAACGTTTTCCCAGTCTACGGGAAAACCGTTATAAAACTTCCCGCGCACGTATTCCGGCAGTTCTGTTCAAAGATCAAAAATAAGTTACACATATCACAATCGGGTATAAACACAAGATTCAAAGATGCAGAATGCTTACCCTCTCGTACATCATGTATGTCTCCCACCAGATGATATTTGTGCTTGAGGATAGAAAGTACCATATTAGCGCTCAATCTCTTCTTAACAGGTTTGCTTCGCGCTTGTTCCCCGCTGCACGTGAAAATTATGCAACATTAACACATCTTTGAACATCATGGTCGGAGAATATCTCAACAAACCTTTCCAATCTTCCCCTGATAATCACTTGACCGTTATCGTTTAATCTGACAATCCAGTTTTTAAAGACTCTACAGTATTGCTTGGAGGTATCGGCGTTCCTCGATACTTCCTTGGTTGCTTCACTGTGAACAGCGGTATTACAGTTCGATAGAGATGCTTCATGTAGCAAATGACTGTTACAAGCTTGGTTTTCGTAGATTTGTGAAAGTGATGGTTTTGACGTAGAATTAACAGCCTGGACTCTTTGCTCTGAATTAACCGACAGCCGTGGTTTGTGAGTATTTATAGCTAATGGTGGAGGCATCATTACTCTATCTTCGTCTTGTTTTTGACTCTCCAAGCTCTGGTTGAATACCGACGAAGTGGTCGACCCAGGTTTGAGTTCGACTTTCGAATTCTTTGACAGTCTCTTTCGCAGATTATTGCTCGAAGCTATAACAACACTTCCTGCTCTTGACGAGGTAACTGACGGAGTAGAGAAACTAAA
The DNA here is from genome assembly GCA_963966615.1 of Tenthredo amoena. Classification (NCBI taxonomy): domain Eukaryota; kingdom Metazoa; phylum Arthropoda; class Insecta; order Hymenoptera; family Tenthredinidae; genus Tenthredo; species Tenthredo amoena. Next base: position 1,074,556 of record OZ016492.1, on the reverse strand, counting down.
ATCTGACAATGGATTGTCACCGTGGATACTGGATATACCAGAAATTGACATATGCGACAAAGACGGTTGTTGCGAACTAATCGGTCTTTTAATCTGTGTTAGTTTTAAATTGCGTTCCAGCCTCTTCAGACGCTCATCTTCCTGCAGGTCCCTGAATGATTTCTCCTGCAATATTGTGATATCAATGATAATAATTCAGTGATAAATATTACCGAGAAATTCTTGCGATAAATGAAGATTCAGATTTTTGCGCCATTCTTTTATTTTCAATTTTCATTTCATTTATATTCGATTATATTTACAATACAAATAATCACCGGTTAGATAACCTCAAAATTGATGATCGTAAACTCGATCCAATGGCCCGGGGTTTTTCGGAATAAAGTAAAGTGGTTTCAACGGAGAGCTTTTGACGTGGAACGAGTTTGAATGAATAAATAACGACTGTTACCTGCGCTTCCATTATTGACAGAAATATAATCGTCTGCGCCAAGTCTCGCCGGATGTAGGGTTATTGTTATAATACAAAATAAACTCTGTAGTTTGGCAGCTTTCAAGTGAGTGTCACATTCACGTACGCTTGTGTTTATGTATGTGGATACATCATCGGATCATGGTTCCAGACGAATTCCTCGGATTCTCACTTTCACAATTTCACATTTATCCGCGGTCTTTTTATTTGGCGTCTGTTGTTTCACGCGCACTGTCGCGCGTTGGTAGCGCGTCGTAGAGGCAACAGGTGCTGAAAATTGTCGGCAAAATGCTCCTAGATACACGCAACTGAACATCCACCATTGACACAAGTGTGTACGATGCATTGAAGTATAATAATAAGCGTTTTGTTGTAGCCTGTAGGCAGTATTAGCAGATGCGCGAATTGTGCCGCGTCAACGTATACCTAGTCTGTTATATTATAATTATGTTTGCAATATACTTGAGCATTGAGAGTAGATATATAAAATGTGAAGTGGAAATATAGGTAGATTTATACCTATGTTATATTCGGTATGACTTAAATTAAATGTCAGATAAGGAATTGATGAAATTTTATTACGTGAAGGTTTTTCATTTCTGAATTGACGATTCGAAATTTTACGGAGCTTTATTTATTCATTCATATGGTCGATTGTGTCTCGATAAATCTAATAATACATTTCCTCTTAAATATATGTACGTAAAGGCGAAATAAGATTATATCTCAAGTTCTGATCGTCCTGAATTATCGTCTGACTTATATCTTAATAACACAGTATTATCCTGTAATATATGTATATATATATATATTTTATATTCATGTTCACCGATTTCTACCTATAACGGAGTATGTATAGGTATTGTTACATTGGGTATACGCGAGCTGTATGCTTCTTCAACAATATATCATCCAAGTTGCTGATTTTCTTTCTTTCTTATACTTTTATATTAGAACTGTTCTCAAATTTTACAATAAATATATATAATATTGCGTAGGTATATTCATCAACGAATTGTGTGATTTGCGTTCTTCTTCTTTAACGAAATCGATCAACTGTTACACATCACTCGGTTAACTATCCTTCACGATATTGTCTATCATAATTTTAACGAAAAATACCTGAAAAAAAAAAAATATGTTCAGGAAGACATTTACAATGAGAAGAAGTTACAACATCATAAAAGTTTCCAAAGCCGCGGTGTCTATGCACAGATTTTTTTTATTTCTTATTTCTTTGTATTTATCATCTCCTTGAACGTAGCAGTAAGTTTTGGATTAAATAAACACTAATTGTAGGCTTGTGGCTGGGAAAGAGCTCGATGTAGGTATAGGGATTGGAATCATTCGCAGCGTACAGGTAATACAGTTTTGGCCAGTCGCGAAATATCAATCTCCTCCGCAATTGCAGTTGGATAATATGATAGCTAGGGCATTGCAGGCTTTTCTTGATAATAAATTGTACAAAGTGATATATGTGTGATCAATTATAGACTGCGCATTATCATATCTATACCTATGTATGTATAGGTATAATTTTTACGAAAATATTGTGAAAGGAAATTAGAAATTTGAAATCTGGAATATAATTAGACATACGCATGAATCTTGAACTATTTTAAACACACAACATTTGTATATTTTGCATAACCATTTTTGATCCGAATATGTTTGAATTATATTATATAGTATAGCTCATTTTAAATATTATGTATATTATTTTTTTATTTTTTCCTTTTTTTTTCCCACAATTACAAGAGATAACTACTTAGGTAACAAACGCGTGTCCGTTCGTATGTATTTGTATTTAAATATTATTTTGAAAAATAGAAGTTACAATTTGGAGATTTTCAATCAATTTTTTTTTTTTTTTTTTTTAAAGCTAAACAATTTAAATAGTATATGTAAAAACATTAAGTTTTATATTTATTAGGAATTTAAGAATGTCTAGGAGGCCTGTATACGGTCCTCAGGCTCTAGTCGAAAGTTTTTTTTTTTTTTCTCCATTTCTTGTTTTTTTTTTTTGATTTTTTTTTTTTTTTCTTTTTCTTCAATGTTTTCTTCTTTTCTATAATGTATGGCATCTATAATGTATAATATTATACTTATTCATAACAGACGTGAAGTAAGTCTTGAATATACATATATAATATACTATATGTATAAATAAGGTTAGCGTGAAAATTGAGCTCGCATTTTTCAGCAGAGTGATTATAATAGTCACAGTACGAGGTGAGCTCCGATATATCCTAAAAATTCAATAAATATATATATATGTATATATATATATATTACTATACGTGCTGCAGAATCGTATTAACATATGAATTCCAATCGTACGGCATCGTTGTTATCTCTGCCATATAATTTATTATACATTTATATAATAATAGTTATAAAAATGATGTATTATCTCAACGGCAATCTATACGTGTAGGTATGGGTATATAGAGGTAAACGTATAATACATGATAATAGATATATATCTCTAAGTATATTGAGATATACAGGCGGATATACGACGTATGGTATATCCTAGAACAAGAGTCACAATAAATAATCTCTAGCCGTGCTCGATTGGAGTTAAGAATCCAGGATAAATTTACCTCGTTATACAATTATTATTATTATTATTATTACACGTTACGATGAAATTGTATATTATTTAAATTGCGCAGAAATAACTATACATGTATATCATTTTATTAGAAGCTCACCCCGCGGATAGACGAGTGAATACAGTGAATGGCACTTATACGTACGCGCACTATTGGCACGTTTAGATATATTATATATACACTATCCATTTATGTAGGTACATACATCTATAGATATTTTCTTTATATACATACATATACATATATGTATATATATGTATTACAGTACGTGCATATATAGTGATTGTGTCAAGACTGATCGTCGCTAAACTCGTTCTTCTTATTCAGTTTTTCGTTTTTCATTTTCTCTCTTTATATCTTCATCTTTATCTATATCTCAGGCTACCTGGAGCACGTTTATTGAGATTATATCTTGGCGTATCTATGCCACATGAGAAGTTTTTGAAAATTTCTAAAATCAAACTGCAGTATACAGTAAAGGTAAAGGTGTAGTTTTCTATACGGTAATCTGCCCCGCGCCTATCAACGAATTTAATTATACAGGTATTCGTGCGTTACCATCGAATTTATCAAGACGAATATTTCCTTAGGGGAATCGTTCTTATTTGAACGAATAAAGAAAGAAAATTCGTCGGTTTAAATCGAAACGATTCCCCGAAGGAAATATTCGTTCTTAAAAATATTCTACCCTCCGCATGATTTTCCAATTCGATGGTTAAAGCACGATTTCGAGGTTTATATGCGATTCGCGTAGTATATATGCAGGTGAGATATAATAGCGCCGGGCAAGAATTAGCGAGTCGTCCAAATATGAGAATGTTTTATAGTCTGTGAACGTGTGATATAATACCTATATACGACGAACACGTATACCACTTGCCAAATAAGACTTGGAAGACTTGAGACTTTTGAGAATAGTGTATATAAGAATAGAATTTTAAGGAGAAATAGAGTTCGCAGTTAATACACGTTATTTTAAACAAGCTTTATAAACGAATACTATTTTTTCGCGGCCCTGCAATTATTATATCAATTTTAATTCATCCACTCCAGAGAGCTGCTTATTCGGGTATATTATAATATAATATACTGTATATGTATATAGATATTTTCTATACGTGATTATTCGCCTGTTCGCGGTTCTCTATTAATATAATATACCAATGTTTATTTTCTTATTATGAGATTATCGGTATAGATAATTTGAATTTCACCGGTTTCGTTTGATAATTGTGTCTATGTGTGTATATATGTATATATGTGTGTTTATATATCTTATACCGGTTGATGATCAGCCTCTGACTTATATAGGTATATTGTATTGCCACTTAACCGATTGACTCTTAATTTAAATTACATAATAATATATTAATATCTATATACTATATATTATATATGTATACATATACATTATACATATATTTATATATATAATATATATATTATATTATATTATATTGTATTATATTATATTATATATTCATATACCATGTACATACTATAATGATGGTATATTCTAACAACTGACTAAAAAGTGCCTATATATGATATGTTCAAGGTAGACATAAATTATATGGGAGAATATACATGTAAATGGTTCGGTTTATATTACATATATATTTCTTATTATTATGTAGGTATATATGTAGATGAATATATATTTTATATTGAGAGTCGCTCGTTCAGGGGAAGAAAAGATGGCGACCCGCTGAAGCGATATATTATAATATAATATAATATAATATAATACAAATATAATATATAATATAGGATCAAAAATTAATAAATACCCCCTGACACGATATACTTATGTATTTTCTGTGTAAAGACTATATAATATAAGGTATAGTAGATAATATGTTATGTATATATACTATTTATACATATATATTTATTTTTTCCTTTTTTTTTTTCCTTCTGTTTTTTTTTCTATATATTCTTCTTTATAGTTTTGTCTCTTGAGTTTTTATAATAGTATAGGATAGATTATACAATTGCGAGATGAATTAATGACGAAAAAACAGATCGATTACCTCTATCTGATTGCTCTATAAATATACTAATAGTGAAATTCATACGATCATCAAGTAAATTATACTTTCTTTTTTCTTTTTGTTTTTTTTTTTTTTTTCTTGGTTTCGTTTTCATTTTTCATATTCTATATTATACATATTATAATACTTCTCTGCATTGATCGAGTAGATTAATGAATATTAAATAAATTTTTGTGTTATCATTTTTTTTTTTTTTTGTTTTTATTTTTTGTTTCCTTCAGAGTGAGTAAAAGTCGCGCGCGATCTATAATATTGTATAGGGTATAATATATAGGTGTGTATGTAGTACCTATTTTGGAACGTACAAATTATACACGCGTGAGTTTACTTTGTTATCGAAAAAATGTGTGTACGAAAAAGAAAGAATGAAAAAAAAGAAAAAAAAAAAAAAAAACGAAAAGATCCGTCGGAATACCCACCGGTACGCTACTATAGGTATATAATATACTATAATAACGATGTGTTATGAAAACAATCGTCATTCGTCATCGATTATTATAATTTAATCGATAAAAATGAGCCCGGAACGAGGAGAATTATAAAAAAAGAATAAGAAAACGAAAATTGTGTATATATGTATATATATATGTATAAGTATATAAAGGACGTCGATCAAGAGGTACACGATATTGTAAGCCAGAGAATTTAAAAGACTCGAGTCTCTCCGTTTGTTACGGCTAATAAGTGATAACAATTAATGATATCAATGATAGTAATGATGGTAATAATAACTATAATAACAATAATAATGATAACAATGATAATAATAATAATAAAAATAATGATACTAATGATAATAATGATAATAATTAATTAAACACGTAACGGGTTAACGTGCCGATTATACTCGTAAATGCGTAAAACGTATAGGTATATAATAATGTATACTTATATAGCGTTGTACTACATATATATGTAGGTATTTTACAATTGGAATAAAATTGGCTAACGACTGCAACACATGAATCGCGGTCGGTGAAACCTTTTCTTGCAATTAATAATTAATAATTAATAATTATAATAACGATAATTATAATGAGATTAAACGTGCTGTACGAACTCGGGATTGAGAAATGAGAAACCCATGAATTCAGTCTGATCCAAATTCATCATGAATAATTTGTCCGTGGGCGTGAGGTCCGTCTTTTCCGATGTAAATTGCTTGTCAAAGTTACTTACATCCTTCCGGTGTTTCTGCGGGATAAGGATGGAAAAAATTAGAATACATAATCGCGGTGGTTAAACGTAACGCTTAGTTTTTCGTCGAAATATTTATCTTAGATATAATAACGTGATAATTTATCTCGTCCGCTTATATAGGTATACGAAAAATCTATACTGTGATAATATCCTTGGATATACTATATTAACTTACGATTTTGGGTTTGAACGGTGGTTGAACTTCTCGATTTTCAATTCTCTCCCAGTCTATGCGGCGGAAAAAGGCGTGATTTCGTACATCCTCTTCACCTCGTAAACCGCAACCCAATCTTTTGTTCGGATTCTTCGTGAGGAACTGAAATTTATCACTTGGCGTCATTTTTCTATTACTTATTTCGACGCGTCGTCTTCAGCGTAATAAAAATCGCAACGTATGATACCGAAAATACTATATATATTCACGGCAGCGGAGAATTTATATCTATTCCGCCTCATCGATCGATACCGTCCATCGAAAATTTTCCTAAGAATATCTAAAGTCATTCAAATCACCCCTTTGCAGGCTTCCTTGGCCTCCTTCGAAAGACTCTTCGGATAGCTGACATTGTGATCGGTAATCGCTGCGAACAATTCCTCCTCATCCTCACCGTCGAACGGTGGCTGCCCGACGAGCATCTCGTACAAGAGAACACCGTACGCCCACCAGTCGACGGATTTACCGTAAGGTTGATAGAGTATGATCTGCGAAACGGTAGAAAGTTATTATAGTATGATAAATACGATAATTATATGATTATTCGAGATATATAGGAAATGTCAGAACGAGACGTACCTCGGGCGCTATGTAGTCCGGTGTCCCGCAGAACGTCTTCGTCGTCTTGTCACCGGTGATACCTTCCTTGCACATGCCAAAGTCGGCTATCTTGATGTGACCGTCCTGGTCCAGCAAAACGTTGTCGAGTTTCAGATCGCGGTAGACTATTCCCCTCGCGTGGAGATAGAACAAACCAATCGCTATCTCTGAGGCGTAGAATCTGCGGGGATTGAAATAATGAAGGGATTTTCGAACCTGTGTGTAACATTGAATCGGGCGTAGATAGGATCGATCGATTGCTTACACAGCCACCGGTTCTTTGAACTTTCCGCATTGCTGTATTTGGAACATCAGATCACCCCCGTTCACGTACTCCATTACGAAGTATAATCGATCCTGTAATCAGAGAATTTTTTTATAACGAGGTAATACGAGTTTATACGCGTTTAATTGGTGACTGAAGTCAGTACGAACCATGGTCTGAAAGCAGGAGTGAAGCTGGACCAGAAACGGAGGTTTGCTAGACAACGCGAGAACTCGCTTCTCCACCATCGTGCATTCCACGTCGTCGTCCTGTATTATTATGTCCTTTTTCAAAATCTTTATTGCGTAGAGTTCGTCAGTTCCTTTTCTTTCCGCTAGCATTACCTGCGATCGTATACACGGAATAATAGCCTCGCGCATGAGAAAATCGTCTCTTTTTGTGGAAAGTGACCACTGGCAGTTGGCGCTCAGCTTTTCGGCCGTGGCCACTTTCCTGGACAGTTCACGATGTGCGTAAGTCCGATCAGAATGGCCGTTTAAGTATAAGCGTGCGAATAACGGACGTAGAATATGATCACGCCTTTAGCTACCTTTACCTACCTTTCCGAAACTTCCTTTACCAAGAACCATTAGGAAATTGAAATCTGTCGCTCGTATCACGTCACTCTTTCCCATGTTGTGCGGCACATCCTTATCCTGGGTTAACGTTGTCTTTTTGGTGACGGATGTCTTCTGAAAATAATTACAAACGACAAATACGACTGTAGATCGCCTGTACTCGGTACGAATCGCGATCGATATATAAAAACGTGTTCAGTTCATCATATATGCTAACCCGCATTTTAGTCTTGAGTTCGGCAAGGTCGACACCCTCCTCTGGAACTGGGACGTTGTAAAATTCGCCCTCTTCTTGTGTCAGAAGCTTGAACCACCCGCTCGCCGGTGCTTTAATAAGCTCCGAGATCCCGAAAGATAACGATCCCATAAAATCGTTGCGAGATGTCCGATCCCAATCCCATACTTCCAACAGAAGTCGTCGGTCTTTATCCTCTGGTTTTAGCTCGCTGGAATGATATCGTTTCTCAAAATTTCTTCACCTTACGAATGCAAATGAGTTTTTCTATACATATAGTCGTCTATTCGCATCAGAGACGTCGATGGATCACAATATATCGTTCAGAATAAGATTCCTACGGTCACCGGGTAGCACTTCAAGGCGCACGCGGTCTTTGCTAACGATAATATAATATATCCTCGAAATTCATTTTCGTATTAACCCCCATTGTCTTCAATATAACTACCGGATCACCGCCTCTGAACCAAGTCAATTTTGCACCCGCGAGGGAGCGCGAAGAGGTGAGAAAATTAGTTAATTATCGGAACTGGGTCAAGTGCCAATCGTACCTATATCTAGATACGTCAATTATGTCTATATATACGTATGATACGTAGATATGTAATGAATGTAAATGTGAACGTATATCCGGTGTCAAAAATGTGTACGCGATTATACGTTCAATGGGTAATTGGATCAGAGAAGACAGTCAACATATAATAACTCCGTAGGCTCCGTGGCCTCCAGTCTACGAGAGATAATCTGGTAATGCACTTATCCAGCCGGTGTACTCTATTTTTAATGTCTCGGCTCGAGCGTGATATTAACCATTTCTGACATTGGTTTATTATTTATGTAGGAAAGAAAAAGAGGACTTTCCTTGAAACTCGCGAGTGTCGACCTTATTTTATGGACAAATTCCGTATATACGTATTATATGATGAACGGGGCATCGAGGCCTCTAACTGATTGGGGATAATCTTGAGTTTTTTTTTTACGAATATTTTTTGAGTATGCATACATCGCATATGGTATTGAAATTCTATAAATTGATTTTGGAAACGAAGTGATTATATTCGATTATGAACGAAGGAATTATTTCAAACGATGCTGGACTCAGACTCATGTCCATAAAAGATACTTTAAGCATTTCATTTATTTATAGATCAGACGAGCTCGAAACTTCTTTCGATTTCTCGTGCCTGTTTTATGGCCTCGTGTCTCATGTCCTGAGATTTGAATGGGTAGCAAGAACGAGACGGAGGAACTGGGCGAGAGTGTGAAAAAGAGAGAAAAAGAGCAGGGGAAAGAGAATCCGGTACAGATAGCTAGTCCTGTGCTTAATAATGCAGACGTTGAGTAAACTAAGAATAATTTTTGCCACTTACAATGATAGGGTCTCATTCCATTCGGGATTGAGCGAAGATTTGATAGTTTTAGTTTTCTTCTTGACGTTGTCTGAGTCGGGAATAAGTTTCAATTTAACGTATGGATCCGACGAGCCGTTTGGGTCCATTGGGATGAGATTTCGACCTTGTTTTACTGCAACGACAGAAAAATATATGTAAATTCCAAGGGTGGTGTATCGTTCAAAAGATCTTAACGAATCAATGGTCTCTCGACTCCTCGTTGTACAAGAAAAGTTCAGAATTTGTCATATTTCAATTCGCCACGTTATAAATTGGGTTTTCAGCGTTACTTATATTTGAGCACATAAGCATTACGACCTTTTCAAATCTCGGGGGATATATCCTTAACAGGAAACCAACAAAATATTGAGCTCTATAATCGAATATAGACAGGCTAACAGGCTACAAGTTTACACTTTGCTATTTCCGTACAGCACCGTTCATCGTATCATTCGCTGTCATTTATTTACAAATCAAGAATCAATGTCTTCCTCGTGACATGCATGTTGAGGTAAGCGATCAAGGAAATACCTAAACCGCGGCATTCAAAGACGAGTGATGTTTCACCCTCATACACGAAATCGATCCTCGAATAACGTCAGCTGGCACCCGCTGTGGCAGTGCTTTTGTATACCGTTTTGTATTTTATTATTTCGTTGATAAAATATGAATTGAGGGTAACCGCGTCAAAGGACTTCCTCCTGACGCTACACCTAAATCAATATGGGTTCTCGACCGCGGCAAACAAACGAGATGAGGGGTCGTTATTATATTTATGAATTTTCAGCTCATACCCCAGGAGAATTCGTAATGAACGTACTCGCTGGTAATGCACTAAATCAACGGCAATAAAATCGAAACGCGTCATCTCCACGATACAAGCTCGATATACTATACGGATAGGTGTATACAGTTACAGGTAATTGGTGAATACACATGTAATGAGCCATCGAGCTTACCTTCGACGGTGAGTTTGTTGCCGATACAGGTGATGTGAAGCTGCATTCGACCTCGGCGTTCGGTATGATCGCAACCGCATAGATTTGGTACGCTCTCCTCGCATCGTTTGTGCACGTTCATGTCACATGCTGCATATATCGATAGAAAATTCTAATATATTATCCACTTTTTTTTTAGTATATTCGTTTCTATCTGTCTGTCTGTCTGTCTCTTCTTACTTTCATTCTTTCTTTCTTTCTTTCTTTTTTTTTACGATCGTTCGTATAGGCAAGAGGGTGCTTAAACATTTTCTCCCTCTCGCTATTAATTCTTAATGACGCAATTTATTACAAGGAACTTGCAATTGGGGCCTGGGCGACAAAAGAATTTTGTGCGATGGCTGGTTTTTTTTTTTTTTTTTAGTCAAATTTATAAATTGAAAATTCATAGTACGCGAGGGGTTTTTACATTCGAGGATGTTAGTCCGGGGGAGTATAATGAAATTAACGAGGATACGTGACGAGTGGTTAATCATAGGTATGTCGAGGAATTCGGAGCGTTCGATTTGCTCGGAGGAAAGGAAATTCTCTGTTATTTTGACAAAGGTTGATTCCCGAATTATTTCAACAAAAGTTCACTTTTTTAGAGCAAAAATGATTATCAAGTTCAAAACTGTAATCGATAAAACAAGCGACGTAAGATTCTGCGGGTTTAGTTACGATATCCACTTGATCACGATACTTGGAAATTCAGTGCTAAAGTGTAATTGCTAGTTACTCGTGATTATTAATAGTAGCTTGGCGCCAACTACGTTCTATTAAAGTTTAGAATCAAAATGGCCTTTGTCTGATCGCGCTTATTGACTCCGCAGTCAACGATGAAGCAGTCGTCTTAGGTCGAAAGACCATCAACTATGCGTAGAAATCAGACAGGTCGCATATTTTCAACTTGAGCTCATGGAATTGAGAGAAACTTACATTAGCGTGGATATACGAACAACTCAGGACCGCAACATCCCGTGGTATCAGAATCACAACGAAGAAAGAAAGAAATAAAGAAAGAAAGAAAGAAAGAAAGAGGAATGAGGTAAACGGTGGCTTATATATATATATAATAGATAGGTAGGGTAGTTGGGGAGGAAAACGAGAAAGGCGAATGGGATGAAGGGGGCCCGGGTATCATGGTGAGAGAAAACGGCTCGACTATCATGAAATTCTTATCCTTTGTGTAAACCTTCACATTTCACGAGGATAAGGCAAACCGAAGTGTCGCTAAAAAGGAGATAGTATGCAAGTAATTCAAATGATTCGAGTGCTTGAATAATACGATATCGAAATCGGAGATTCGATCTAATGTATATAGGTATAAGAAAGAAAGGTTTGATTATATGCGTTTTAAAATTCAATGGCGTCCCAGATATTTCAATTTTATTTCGACTAGAAAGTTCACTCTTCGTTAACAATTCATATACGATTTCAATTGGGTCAGAATTTAAGATAAAACAAAAAAAAAAGAAGAAAAAAAAAAAAGAAGATGAACTTTTCCACACGCATAATTCGCAGATATACGATATTATACTCATTCGTTCCTGGAAAGTAAAAATTCTCTGTGACGAATCGGCGTACAAATATTATGATCATTGCAATGTTTAAATAGTATAATGATAATGATGATAATAATAATAATAATAATAATAATAATAATACCTATATAGATACAAGTAGGCGAAACAGTAAACTGGTATAGGTATAAGAGGTATAAACGGTTAAATATATCTATTTGGCAGAATCGCATATCCACTAATTTTGAATAATATATATATATATATATACATAGGTATATGTAGATATATATATAGATATATATATATATATAATGATCTGATTGAGTCGTGAAAGAAGAATGTTTCTACCGCAAACGCATGCTTATTCAAAATAATAATAATAATAATAATAACAATATTTTTTTGTTCCTGGTTGGAAAAATGAGAGAGAGCGGCAAGTCAAACTATAGGTATATAAATACATACATATTATAGGTATTAGACAGGTGAACGTAGCAAGAGGGTTGGCGAGGGAGCAGTATAATAGGGGATGTATTATAGGTGGTTTTATTATTATTTTTTTTTTTTTTTTTTTTTTTTTTAATAACGAATTATTTATATATGCTTGTCATTTTCTCGATTAGAATTAAAGTTACTGGAAAGTCGTGCATACGCTTTTTCAAATTTTTGTTCTTCTTCCATTTTACATTAGATCAGGATACCGCTAATGTAAGTTGATATATATATATATACATAGTATACGTGCGAAGGGGTCTATACATACTATAACGTCTTTGATCGCCCAACTGCCAACGTTTCGGAAATTCACTTATAGACGGTTTGATTTCGTTATAGACGAAGATTTACCGGACAGCTCGGGTCAAAGTGCATGACATCTCGTTTCGTTAGACGAGATTCTATTCGGGTAGTGGAATTTAGAATCCAGTCTTTTTTATTCCCAAAGATCAATTGTTACCCGTATAGTAGAGCAACGATTTTGGCAATTCGTACAGGCATATATATATACATATTATATGCGATTGAGTGACATCCGCAGCAGAGTGTTGCATATATAGGCTGTAGATCATATTCACGTAACTTATAGATCGTTTTGATTTGAAAAATTATTCAAATGACACTCGAAATATTTTTCTTAATTTTTTTTTTGTTTGTTTTTTTGTTTTTTTTTTTCAAATTATTACACTACCAGTTACTCATTATATATCTGGGGATAATGTACTTGACGCATGCGATTAATTATAATTGACAAGATGGTCGGAGAGATTTAGGATAATAATTAGAATGTTAAATTATAAAGGTAACTACTACTGCAGTGTTACATTATTTAGTACAAGTATTTAGTGAAGAGGAAGATATAAGACGAGCTATGACTAATCATACGTATATACCTAATTAGTGGATAATTTTGGACTTCAAGAAACAACCAAGTTCGATATAAAGATTACACGTGTAAGCGATCTAACCAAATAACAAACACGTTACTAGTACCCATTACACATGATAAGTTAGGAAATTCAATCCATCTCGCAATGGCCTATCGTCTACGTGGATCAGATCTATTCGCCGGTTATCTGGATCGCAGTTTTACTTTTTATTTCAAAAATTGGAAATCGCCATTAGAAACTGAGTCGGTACGTTTGCATTTATACATCTGTACTGTGTGTGTATAGAAAGACAAATACCACAAGGACAACAATAACGAAAGCGTAACACACACACACACACACACAAAAAAAAAAAAAATAAATAAAAAAAATAATGGCAAATCCAAAATCTCTACGGTATATTATCTCCTTGTTCAGATTCAACTCTCTGTTTTTGGCTTTACAGGCTCGATTGCAAATGCGTATAATTCATCATTTTCCGTGTCTAGGTATAGGTAGATATATGCACAATGCACAATACATTTTCTAAACCCGTATAAGGTGTGACAGAATATACGTAGGCACACGGCATGTGATGCAATGGGACTTGGTTGAAGTTCCGAATCGAAAGTCACGAACTGTCGAAGCTCTGGATTTCAATACATATACCAGCGATTCACAGTTTTCAGAAAGGGTATATCCCCGATAGTCTAATTGAAAATTCAAAATCGTCCCAATTCCTCAAACGAATTGGAAATTTCTATCGTTCGTAACTTGAAAAATTTTGGAATTTCAACCCGGCCCAGATGCAATCTGTAAATATATAATGTGGATGCAATGAGGATGCGATGAACTCTGATATTGTTCAGATTTAAGTTTCACACGAGAGGGTTGAATTGACAGAGTCGTATACATCATACCTATACTAGGAAAATATCAAGTATCGTGTGACTGCGTTAGCGTGTGAGTAGGTATAAATATAATGTATGTAAAAATGTGTACTTGTCTATTTGGTACATGGATATATATGTATAAAAAAAAAATTGCAAAAAAATTGCAAAAAAAAATGAAATAAAATAAAAAATCAAAGGAAAAGAAGTCGTGTGTATGAAGAGCTACCGATTTGAGCTGACGATGAATTATTCTACCGGTATAGATAGGTATGTATGTATGTACATATCATTGTCATCTGTGTATAGATGAGATTGGTCAACTGGACTACCTGAGCATTTGAGTCCCTGATGCGTGATGCCGTGCAGCATCGAGCCACAATGGTCGCAGAAGGTTGGCGTCAGGTAGCTGAAAACCTCCCATTTGTGATGCGCGGTCACGGCCTGAGAACACAAACACGGGACCCAGGCCCGGTTTTTCATTCCGTTGAATATCATACATGGTATGTACACATGCCTATTACCCTCCCTCCCTCCCAGCATCCCTTATATATTTCGCGGTCTAAAATTCTCGCCTCCTTGCCGGCTAATATAATTCCCATTTACAGTTCGTCGGGGCGTGTATATGTATCCATGACCCATTCCCATTCCAATTCCCATTCCAATTCCCGTTTTCCAGCCTCCGTTATCAGCTCTTTTGCATAAACAGAGTATTTCGTTCAATTACCATCCCTGGTCCACTGTCACCCCCAGCTCACCTCTCGAACCTTTGACCTGTTCCTTGACACCCCAAACCTCTTACAATAAGACACGCATATATATATATATAATATATATACATATATATATATATATATATATATATATATATATATATATATATATATATATATATACTTATCAAATCTATATACGGGCGTAGTTATATATTTTTAAAACTATATACATATTTCTTCGGATGGTTGGACAAGGTTTCGTTTCATGTTAGTATATATATTATATACATATATAGGTATATGGAACAGCGTTCGAAATTGTATCGGGCTTGTCATTATCCCCATCCCTTTTTAACAAACTATAGCGGGGTAGGCCAAATTGCATGCGATTATGGATAAGCACTGTCGTTAAGGCGCGTTGTCGTTTTTCGCATAGCACTTATTGCGAATGAATATGTAGCTGACCTAACTGGAACCTAGGAAAGGAAAAAATGTTTTCCTGCCCTGTTACGATTGCAAATCTTGTAAATATTGCATGTATATAGGTTAGTTACAACAACGTAAAATCAATAGGATTTCTATTAGTAGTACCTATCGCTCAAAGTACTTCGAGAAGTTGAAAATTCGCGAATATTTGAGACCTCGCGTAATCACCAAAGCTGTCGGGTATATGTGGTAAGCTTTTCGAGCCTGCCGTTCGTTATATTATTGTGGTATACAATGAATTTTCGAACATAATGACGAGTCAATTTGTTCCTTTACTTTTTTTTTAACCATTGCAGTTATCACAGAATTTCGTCATGGCGTAGTTAGGTATGGAAGTGAGATAAACATATAATTATATTAGAACGAATAAAATTAATCTGGGCGGTAAAAGAGTCGCGAATCATTGATTGAACAAAACTTTGATCAGTATAATATGATAGCAGTAGTAGTTATAGATGATTGAATATACAGGTATAGGTACTTGTATATCGCAAAAAATTTTGGGAATTGAATCGTTTATTTGTGAAAGGGTTGTGATAAGAATTAAGGAGTGAAAAAGGAGATCAGCAAGAAGATATTCAGTAGTAACATAATGTCAGAAAATTTTCAAATAATCCAGGCAAAGAATTTTCTCTCATTGGAGTAGCAACAAACTACGAGCCATTGAAATATTCGACATCAAATAATGCGTATTATATAAATATATGAATATACCTATGTGTGTATTATTATAAAAATGCGTATATAATTTATATATTATTATATAATAGGTGAGAGAATTAGAGTATCACAATTATATCAATCCTTTAACAAACAAGCAATTCAACTTTTTATTTAAACGTTATTTTTATTTAGGTAGGTATATATTAGGTATGGCTGGTATTTATAGCTATTTTCTTATCTCGATTCCGTCATCAATGTTAATTACCATTCCAACACTCGATTGATCTTAATCGGAACAAAGGTTCGTACTATGACGTGGTCACGATAGAGAAAAGCGCAACATGAATATTGCGTGGGTGAAAAATGTACACCTATACTTGGGCCGTATTTAAGTCGAACGTAAAAGTGAGTCCAGATTAGTCCCTTATAATATGAATATTGAATATAGTATACATATATATTCTTCTTTATAGCCAAAATGTATTTTTGGGCAAACTTCACATTGACGACGAGAGCGTTCTAGTTTCTTTATCTTTATACATGTATTAGGATACGAATGCTAACATTTATGTATTGCATATAGTATATTTATGTCGTGATATTAGTTTAGAGGACCGTCCTCAAAGTAGCTCATCGCTATGCGTCAGGTCATCGAACTAATCAATCACGATCAGATGTATATGGTAGGTAGAATGTGTAATGCACGTTGTAACAAATTGCAAACAGCACGAGAAATACGTATAGTACAGCGTTACGTGTATCAAACAGTCAGAAAAGTAACAATCACAAATCGCCCGAGTTCATCTGTCGTATGTATAGTATACCATATGTATATATCGGCTGCAATTACATGCTGAATATACCTAATATAATTGAAAAATCGCAATCTGGTTGAAATTTTTTTCACCAATTTTTAACCATCATATCATCTATATATCTTACAAAGACAACAGACGACTCTTAGTAACAAATATAAATATATACCTACATAGGTGTGTGTATATATGGTATATATAACCGCACGAAGATTGTTCGCCAGTCAATAAGCGATTGCACGGGCGGCGTCAAAGCAAGAGCAACATCAATCATCGTGTAGTGTTTCGCATATAGGTATATATACATATGTATATGCGGATATACGTATAGATAGTATATGATAGAACGTATGTATGTATGTATGTATGTATGTATGTAGAGACAATCGACATTGCGCGTATGGTATATGTTATGTGTAGATATACCCCGTGTGTAGATGTATGATGTATATAAATACACGTATACGTATGTATAGATGCATGTATTAGACAGAAATGTGCACGCGTGAGTATCTCTGTATAGTGTATTGTAGTATTGTTGTATATATGTATAAGAGAGGTGTTACGTCTATATGAGCGATACCTTGGCACTTCATGCCCTGGTGGATGATGCCATAGAGGAGGCTACCGCAGTGGTCACAGAAGGTCGGCCCGCTGTAGGAGTGCTGCTTGAATTGATGTTTCGTCCGGGTGTCCTGCGTGACGTCCATTACACTATTACACCGTTACACCCTCACACCGTTATACATCATCACACCATTACACCGTTACACCACCCATGCCCAAACCACGGAAATCCATCTTTATCCCTCATCTTGCCGATACACTTGGTTCTCGCGTTTATGTATATCACCCCATCTTTTTATATATATATATATAGATATATAGCGCGGAGGTATTTCCGAAATGATGTGTTACATATATTTACCCGAATCTATACACGATACTTTTTTCCCAAAATTCTGATCCTGCATGCACACCTCGGATATTGAACGCGAGCAGGCGCGATTCGCGGAGATCTTCATCAAGTTTGCCAATCCGATTTACTTTCATTTAATCAATTTCATTTGAGGAAATTAGATTCCCCACTATATCTCTCCTCGAATTAATTACGCTATAGTTAATCTCCTTATAGCCTAGAATATGAATAATTAGATAGACGCTATCGCGAATGGTTCGGTTCGTTGCAGCAGAAAATAGAATTCATTTTGCCTTGACAATAGTAGGTTATACATATAGGTATGGAATACTGTATTCCTATATACAAAGATTTTCATTGAGAATTATCATTTTTACTCGTCCTTCTGTCCCGTACAGATCCGCATTTCTGGACGCCTGCCATGGCCGTACATACTCGCATACTTATAGGTGTATATATACGTACGAATAGATACTTTTCCACACTTCGTTGATAGCTGATGAATGTATACAACGACGTAAGTTTTACACATCATTTCGGAACACTCCGAATCATGTTACATACACATATACCTATATAGTACATACATGTGCACGTTTTCACGCGAAACGTGACACACTCTGAAGCATATCACGGCTCGATGCAGTTATTGTATTGTTTAAGCATTTATTCAGCGATAACTCAAAGCAGCAGCCATGCGATATCGATAGTAACATAATTAATTTCATCATTGAGTTAACCGAGGAAAACATTTACGTCCCTTTAGTCATATCTGGCATTGAAGTGGCAATGATCCTTTTTTTTTTTCTCTATTTCTCTCTCTCTCTCTTGATTATATATTCGTAATCAAACTGATTCAGTGGCATTTCCAGGCACCGATATGGATCGGATACGGTCTAATCATTCGAGAAACGTCACTGTTATACAGTAATCATTTTTCAAACTGAATAAAAATTCTGGGGAAAAATTCATGATTGGAATTGACAAATCTAACGCAGCTATACTTTCGATATGCCGTTAAAAAAGCTGAGTATACGTTCAGGTATTATTCCGTATTCTCGTTTATAATTACTTTTAACGAATTGCCAAAACGGTTTACATATAGTCCCGTGTCAGCCAGTGCGATATTAAGCTCTTTATTTCTTCTCGCGATAAGGTATTTCTTTAATTCTTCATCTCGAGACGTAAAAAATGAATGTTAAAAATTTACGATGCCATTACAGCACGTTTAACAATATTCCAGAATTTATACGCGTAGAGATTATTCGCGAATTAATTTTTTCGGATACGCAGTACGTTTCTTAATTCCTCTCGGTAACTTTCATTCGCTTATACGTATACGATAATTTTTTATCATTTTATGGCAAATCCTCCTTCACCTATTCATGTACGCTGATATTAAGTGTGGTCTCATATTTGTCTTGTTAGATAAATGTATGAACAATAACGTGGCGAAGGGTGAACCTGAAAGCCGACGATGAGCATCAAGCGTTGAAAGAGCTCGTTCGCTGCGGGTATAAACTAATTCCCCTTGTTCATTGTCAGTGAATTGTCTGTAATAGCGAATAATTCGTTTCTCCTTTCGACTTTCACCTTCGAAGTAATTTTTCGCTGCCAAAATCATTTTTTCTACAACGTCGAAGGAAAAATAATGATTCAAACGATGATTGATTCATTAATTGAAACACGTATTCAGCGTGATGATCAGAATGCAAAAGTGTCGATCGTCGCATGAATGACCAATGGGCAAATGTTGAGAAAAATGTATAGATGCATGCCGATTTGAGAAAGGCGATTTGTTTCGTATGCGTGTAGGTATAACGAGTTTACGCAAGTTTATTCATTCGAAAATAAGTAGCGAGTACCAATCTCTTTTAATATTTCGAGGTAGGGCAGGGTGAATATAATAGGATTAATAAGTTTCTTCTTTTATTATTCAACTCAACCGACTGCTAATTTTAAGCTACTTTTTATTGTTAACAAGCTTTTCGGACGAGCGCACCTATTCTCATTTCCTTTCCGCAATTATAAGGCTCGCCAAATCCGACTCGAAGCCCGGAATTCATATTATTTACACAATCGGAATAATTAATACATCTCGCAGATCGTTCTCTCGTTTCTTCACCTTCGATATGTCGAATTGTATGGATGAAATACACGAATACATGTCATAGACGTGCATGCTTGTAGAAAGGGTGACCACGGCGACCTACATATAGTATGAAACGAAAGCCAGAACTCCGCGATTTCGGCCGTTTCTCGGATTTATATATGTATACACATAGACATGTAGAGGTCCAGGTACACGATAACCCATATTCGCAATTGCATATCGAGAACGATTTGTCCAGTGTCGTAGATTATTGCGTTAGCGCAGAAAAGAAAAAGAACAACGCCTCAAGTTTAATGTATTTAATGTAATCCGCCAAAACGTGAAAATATATATCAACTCGGCGGAGGGATACTTACGTCAGAATCAGCGCCTTTATCTGCTCCTGGACAGGTGAAAGTCACGTACTCGTGGCATCGTTTGTGAACAACGAAACTGCACACTGAAATCAATAAGATTACAGAACGATCACTTCGACTTTGAATTTCTGGTGCCAGAAATTGAATTCATCTCATCGAATGGCGCGCAAGAAAGATATCGGATCTTATATTGCGACCCGTGGAATAATTGATATAAAATTGGTTCAAATTGTCAATGAGAAGGAATGAAATGCGGTTTTTTTGCTCACCTTGACACTGGTAACCCTGCTTCCCGAATCCCCTGAAGCAGAAAAGAAAAAGTTGAACATTGAAAATTTTACGACACTCTTGTAACAAGTTGTAATTTTTTTTATCAAATAATCGCTAGATTCCGCACGGAGATACTCACATTTTTCTTTAAAATCTAATCAACTTTCTTTACGGCAGAGAGTTTTCAAATTATTTCTCCTCCCGGGTTCGGTCGGAGCTGCTGGTCTTTCAAACTCCAAGGTATAGGCGAGATTAAGTTTACTTTATAGGTAACGCGTTATCTCGGTGGAATACGAAACAATTGTATCAATTCGATAGCCGGATATTACGAGAGCCCGTATTTTTATCGAAGGATACATTTCTCTACGACGTAGTATATATTTAAACGAATACAGATTATTGGCACAATATCCGCGGTAACTCATCGATAATTCCGATTATTACTTCAAACGTAATAATAAAAAAGGTGAAATAAAGACAAGAATTCCAAGTTAACGACTCATTTCTTTTACAATCATCCGAAGAGAATCGTTAGTGACATTTCTTTCGCCTCGAACTTCCGAGCAGCAATTCTTGATCTGCAGACATCTCGAAGACTCCGGCTATACCTATAGTCCGCTCATTCAGATGGATTAGATTAAGATTACTCGGGTGATATAAAGTAAACGTCGCAGGGATGAGGTATGGTGGATGAATTCAATCAACGCTTTTGTTATACTTTATAATACTATATAGGTAATTTCTTTCTCCGCATTACCAATTTCATATAGAATGCATTATCTTCGTATACTCGACGCTTCTGAACTATATCCTCATCTTAACTCGAGATCTGTGTCTGTGGTTCTCTTTATCCGCCTTTAACGAGAGACAAAGAGATACGATATACCCAGAGAAGGGCGCGAAGTGCAGTACGTTTGACGTGCGTGATCTGATACGAGAGGTAGTATAGGCCGTATACAAGTATCTGTGAATGTATGAAGAAAGGGAAGAGGACCGAGCGAGAGCTAAGCTTTGCGCGGCCGTGTGATTTAATCGGGTTTTCCCAAGCAACAACCGTCCACCGTCCACGTCTAGTCTTAACAGCATCGGTTTCGAGAAAGGAGAAAAACGGCGAGGAAAGAGCGAGCGGGATATAGAGGCGGGAGTATGAGGAGCAGGAAGAGTAGAAAGAGCGAGTGAATCCCCGAAGAGCCGAGTAGTGCGGCAGGGGTGAGTGAGTGGGTGGGTGGTTGGTTGGGTTCGGTTGCTCGCTCGCTTGCGCGGAATCTTCAACCGAGCATGAACCACCCGGCCTCTGACGTCACGCGCAAGACCGTTCGCCCACGAACGAAACGACCCCAGGACCTGCCCCATTTTCATACGGCAATCCCAGAATCAGATGCTAACGTCAAACCATATACCTCATCACAGTCACAGGACTCTAACCACCACACCCTGCGGCCTCGGGAAATTAATTATTAATAAGAACGTGGGTATACAGACGACGCGACGAATCGGTCTCTACCTACTACATACATACCTATATATATATATATATATATATATATATATACCTACTAGATCTACCATATATGTGTACTTCTATACGTAATATATATACTTGCTGAAATTCTTCTATACTTTATTACTTTCGATAAGATCTTATAGAGATTGTCATATTTCTGACGATCGGTAACAAATTGATCGAGACGTATATGAGATGATATGAGAATAGAATGAAATGAAGAGAGGGAGAGAGAGAGGGAGAAGGCAGAATGGTGATAAAGAAGAAAAGAATTTTTGACTTTAGTCGCGCGGGAATTCGATTTGCGGGAAAGTGGTGCCTCCGTATGTTATACGACGTATTGGTATAGGTATATATATACGTACCCACGTAGTACCTAGAGAGATATATTGTGTACACCTATGCGCGTACGTATGTGCTACATACGTATATATATAACTATGTATAACTGTGCTTGTTTCGGATTTTAGCCGCGGTATAGGGTAACCCCCGGAATCGATTGCGGCTTTATACGAGGGCAACTCACGCGAACCACCAGGCCACCCCGTTTCAACCGTGCCCATCCATGCCAGCCCCGTATACCTACATCGTAACGTTGAACGTGTAACTCGTGTACATACATACATACGTAGTACATACCTACATCCATGCACGCGTATAAAACCCGTGTATATATAGCCATTTCGCAAGACACGAACACACGCTGTACCCCTCGCGTCTATATTCCTATACCTACATTTATACCCACCTCTGCATATATGTGTGTATATCATATATGTATATGTATATGTATATCCATGTATACGTATAGTAGCGGCGCCCGAATCCCTCATACCCCGGTATATTGACCAGAGCTTTTCAATTTCGCAGGCGGTAAAATGGCACGCGCCGGTTTCCCCGTTGCCAGAAGCGATTTCAGAAAGGAAACTAGCTACTATCTCTACATATACTAACCGTATATAGCCTATACCTGTATGCATATATATATGTATAGGTATATCTATGTATACACGTATGTACGCATATAGATATCCAAATTATAAAATATGCATATGAAGAAATGCTCGCGCCTATTACTGCCGCAGACGGAATATATGCATATGTACGCAGAGACTGTCGCGTTCGTCTCGTAAACGTATCCAGTTATTCTAATTTCCCAGCTGCATCTGTCGTAATAATTTTCCCTATCGAATATATATATATATATATATATATATATATATATATATATATTTATTTATTTATATACATGCTCGTGTTCTCTTTTCACCTCGAATCAATTTTAGCATAATTGTTTCCTCACATTTTGGGGATCTTATGTCTCGTCATTGAACGAAGCTCCGCAGACCCACGTGTACGTGTATTTACTTATACGTAAGCTACTACAGGTTTTGTGCCTATTAGTTTAAATCAGGCACTGTAACGGTAACGGTATACCTGTTTACCTTGAGACAATGAAATATTTCGATGGCCCTACTCCCATTGTCAGCTGTTGCTTGGAAACACGAGGACGCGGACGTGGTGGAATATTAACCCTCGCGTTTTGTGCTCCGGAGGTATAACCGCGTAGTGAGGCGGCGACGCGCGGTTGGTACTTGAAAAATTCATTGTCAGAGAAGTGACAACAATTACTTTTAATTATCCACCTCACGCATCAAGGTTAACTAGAGTTTAATGTACAAATAACAATATCCAGGTTATACCTATATATATATATTCATACTTCTCCATCCCCAAAATTATACGCGAAAATTATAATCTTCGGTATAACTGCGTTATACATATATATATATATATAAAAGCATAAGTGACGAGATGAAGATCATTAGCTGATTCGAAACTCGTGCGAGAAATTTAATCGAAAATTATACGATATATATTATGTGATAAAAAAAAAAAAAAAAAAAAAAATAAGGAAATAATAGTCAGGGAACGGCGCGGTGCCGTGCAAAATGGAATTCGTACAAGCAAAAGGAAGCCATTCGCGTAGAGGCCGCCGACTCGGATGAGGCTAACGCCGAGCAAATCTTTTTCTATTCCCTGTGCGAGAGCCGAGAGGGTAGTGGCGAAGTGGTGAGACACGAGGCGAGGGAGAACGAGGGAAACAAATCTCCGATTAGCCTACATTGCTCGAAAGCTTATGTGCCTATACGTATTTATGTTTTATGTACGTATACATGTATACGTAGACACGATACACGCTCGCATACACAGATAGACATGCATAAGCCAAAACTTACTACACTGCATCTTTCTTGAACCTGTATTGCATCCTAAATACCGTGCAGCAGGTACGAAGATGCGCGGCTGGCTGATATTCTATGCTCTATATACGTATACGTAACGTGTGTAGGTACGTGGTTACGTCGCCTACGCAATTTTCACCTTACTTGATTTGCGAGTGGGTTGTGCAATCTCCGTGTAGACACATAGACAAGAACAACGAGCAGTAGGACACCGATGTGTCATTAGTATACTTATATCTATGCACGGGACACAGAGTGAAATTAATTAAAAATAAGGTTCTTATGCGCTTGCAGCGAGTATAGGTAACGATAAGTATCTACGTAACTCGTGTCATTAATTAATTTGTCGGGAGTCTAGCTGTAGCTAGTTTATATAAGACTAGTTAAGAGCTTTTTTATTTTATTCATTTATCTATTTTTTATTGTCGATTCGTCATGAATTTTGCGGGGAAAAAAACGGAGACGAGCAGCTGGAGCGTATTTCCTAACGAACTTATAACCGTAGATATAATTTATTATACCTATATATCGTCGTCGTTGGTATGCATAATGGACTGGGAGACGTATTGTATAACATGTAGTTATGACATACATACACTTGTAATTTCCCGCACGCGGTGGGTTTTAATTGACTATACATATAACCCAAGGAATATCATATCGTGCGTAGCTTTTTGGAACGGTGATAAATACCACGTAACTACCTGGATACACGTACGGCAAGGACTTTCCAATTATTACCTGTCTGAGAAAAACCACAAATACAATATCGCGTGAATTTGTTCTCCTCGTCGGTCCAGCAGCCTAGATGAAACTAATTTTCAAAGATTTTCATCTACGGTATAGATATGTCGTTTCACATTTCATCAAACTCGTATATATACGTGAATATGTGCATATACCTGCGCAGGTATTGTATCTACGAGCGCGTTATTATACCGAACCGCATAATCGATCGAGAACATAAAATGGTTAGGAAAATATAAGTCTCTCGTCGTTGTATTCAATTTTTGCCAATTTTTCATTAATTCTCTTCTATATATGGGACTTGGATATTCCGTTGAAAAATTGAAACGGTTGGGTAAACAGACTTTTGATGGAAAAGTAAAACAAGAAAATGAAAAATAACACAAATTTTTTATTATTTTTTTTCTTTCTTCTCCTCTCTCTCTCTCTCTCTCTCTCTCTCTTCTCTTCCCAAACGGGAGGGGAAAAAAGTGTTCCCTCCGTCACAGTTTCTGCTTTAATTCCTATTGATCCTTCCTCTCCAGTGCCGAGTCCGCGCTGCGTGGGTATATCGACGCGCGCTGGTTCGCCCTCAGCGACGTACAGGGACGAGGACGGGAACGGGAGTCTGGAACGGGAAGAGACCCTTCTCTCCCTCATAATTCATACCTATTAGCTGCGAACGTTGTTAACTAACCGTAATGTACGATCTTTGGACGACGGAGTTTGTTCAGAGGTAGGTAAGGATGCGACGATTCAGAAACGAATATGATATATACTGTACAGGAATTCGTCATGAATAATTAATTATATTAACCAAGAACGAGAGCTGTTCGTTAAATGGTAAGTTCACGACTCTCTGTGGGTGTTGAAGATTTATAACGACTGTAGACGGTTTTTGAAAAAAAAAAAAACCAAAAAGAAAAATTCACGGAACACTTCAATGACGCGATATGTTGAGGTAAATCCAGGACCTCTATTTCCCATCTCTGTGATTATGAATCATATTCGCGGTCGCTATTGTTCTTTCTACTTTTCTTATCTACCTGGAAATCGGCTGGCTTGCTCCTGTGAACCGGGAGTTCAGATTCTCCGTATTCCATGCTAATTAACAAGGACACTTATTTTTAATTCCGGAAATTTTTTCTGCCATTGTTTCGGTCGGACTATACAAGGGTCAGAGATGATATAAATTATTGCTGGACTTGAATTACCACCGGTCTACGAGACGATCTATACACGTGTTCGTAGGAATGGAATTGTCTAGATCTGGTACGCTGTAAAGTACGGTCGGAATGTTTGACTGGGAGGAAATCATCAACAAACGTGTACATACGTAGGTTTAAACCGATGTCCGTGAGTTACGCTCATTCCCATCGGGTACAAAGACTAGAATTTTGCCTCGCGATGCAGAGACGGGTGAGATTAGATCAACGGGATGTAAAGAGTGACGAAGAATTAAGAGTAGCCGAAATCGAGACACCGAGACGAAGAATTTTTCTACCCAGGAATACTAATACGCGACGTCGTTATGTTGCAGAGCTTTTTCGAGTAGGATTGACGCCGGGGCACCGGCTTCGTCGGAGAAATGAAATTGGGTATCATCTCCAACCGCTGTAAATTTATATCGAGGTGCAGGACAGACGGAAAATGATACCGTGCAGTGATTTTTTTTTCGAACCAAAATTCTTTCAACGCCGAACGTATTTACCACGTGACTAATCAATTGAACAATTAGCTGCTTCAATTCCTCGACATATATTCTGGTGCTGAAAAAAAACCACGCCTGAATAAGCCGCGGGTTTTATTCTCGTACGGTTATTAGATTTTTTACTCTTTCATCGTGAAACAGAAATTGGGTATTCGTCGCTAGGCTATATATGCAATTTGCGATGTGTGCACATCGAAGGAAGTCTGGTATACACAGACGACAACCGATTCCTGCGATTCGCAGATCTGAGTCGGTTCATAATCTGAAATTATCCTCAATTTCGGACGGCTCCGCATGCCTCGGGAAATTGAAGAATCATTTCCTCACATCCATTCGCCTCCCTATTCCGCTCTACACAGTTGTCCCATCTTCCTCTTTACCCGTTCCATATTTTATTATTACGTGTGCTGAATTCTCAATTCTTTGGAAGATCGGGGAGTATGGGGAAACACTTACGTGTTTCAATTTTGATATCGAAATCCCACCGTTATACAACTTTCAAGAGTTCTCAGAGCCTTTGAGACGCGAGACTATGTTCGGCGAAGATGGAGATCGCTGTAAAGCTATAGGTGAAGATACCAGATGTGCCGTAATTCCCGTCTTATCCAATCATGCTAAATAGTTCATAGAGAGTAGCATCTTATTTTATTTCTTTCTAACATTTCTCTACCACAAACCACTGCCAGTAAAATAGACTCCGGTGCTTCCTGATACATCTATAATTTTGTATTTCATCATTTTCAACACCCCTGACCATAACGTGACGCAAGTTACAAGATATCTGGCTATCCGCCAGGACGTCTACCCGTAACTCTCACGTTCTTGTCGACCTGACTCGAGTCGATTGACATTATTGCTTGGTACAATTTCCAGGGAGCACGAATCATCGCGGAAATAAAATATACCTACCTAAAATCCGACTATATTACACATCAAAAGTTTTCCTTCAACTTTTAGATCCTGAAGAATCAATCTTTTCCCGTTTTACGAATTCGGAAATCTATAATAAGTATATAAGAAAATGACGAGACCCATTATTGCGAATGACAATGGTTCTTTTTTGTTTTTGTTTTTGTTTTTTCTTTCTTTCTTTTCCTCCAAAACCGCGAGGCTATACCTATATATGTATACACAGAATCGTGTGAAAGCGGTGTTTAAGAAAACGACTATTCTACGTATTGTCGATTAAAGAATAGAATTGCGAAGCAGTGACTGGAGTCCTCTGGTATCTTTACACACCGCATCCATACGTTCCGTATCTGGTGCGTGACTCAGTCAGTTTCTGAAGGAAAACACTCGAAAATTTCTTCGTCATATTTACATGAGTGCACATACGCCAACTTATACCCCCTGATAATAAGAATTTTGTTGTATGTACAGTGATTATTTTTGACCGTTCGAATTTCCTTCGAGTAACAATTTATCGTATGGCGGGTCTCGATGGAACGGCGATCTACCCGGGACCCTCTTTGTATTATAAAAAGCAGATAGTCGTTCAATTCAACTAAGAAGACACGCTGATCCAACGACCCGATCACGTTGAGTAATACCTACGGCTTTACATATAACATAACAGTGCAGCCCCGTTCCCTGGTATACGTAATACACGGATAGTACCCGCGCGGATGTAGAATTCTTCTCTAGATACGCGTATAGGTATTTTCTTTACGTATTATATGTATGTTATATGTATGTATGCTCGTATAGTACTTGCCTCGAGATATTTTACGATTAGTTTGAAACTAGAATATAGCGAGACACGATACCCAATGTGGACATACCGTACCCGTGGGGCAGGGTCTCTCTTCTCCACGATGAAAAGTACGTAGGTATCTATCGTGGATATGCCTATTATTACGCTGTATTCGCATCCGACCAATAACAGCTCTTTGTCGATCTGATTGTGAGCCGATGAGGTCATTACGAGCATTAGTCCGGAAACATATTTCAGTTACAAATATATACACTAACGAGGAACTATGTTTACTAGCGGTTCGACGAAACCCATAAAGAATCCGTTCTTGATTTGTTCCAGGAAGAATCAGCTTCACAGCTTCACTACTTATTACACTTCGATCAATCGATCGAGCAGCTCTCTTTCGGGGATATAATTTTCATTGATCAGAAACGTCATTCCCACTCCTATATATATTATAATAGTAAGTCGCTTCGTACACCAGGAATATCATCTCTACCGATACTTATACGGATAACTTGTGTCCAGATGAAAAGCTAAACCTGTTTCGTTTATCGAGTAGGTATAGGTGTATGTAAATATCGCTTGCACAATGTCAAGCATCGTAAAACAAAGTTGAAAAAACATTTGCAGAAGTACAATAGCAGTAAACGACACCTATACAGCTAGCTGATCAATCGGAGCCGCGTATGATCTTACGCATCGATATTGGGATAGGTACTACGTACATACGTATACGTATTATTCATGTAGATAGGTATGCGATGTACATATCTAACGTAAGCTCAGTATTATCCAATTGCTAGTCATTACGAAAGAACTTATATGTCGTATATACAGTGTTAGGTACTTGTAGTACATACCGATGCAGTGAAATAGCTGATATATTGATCGTGATAAATGTCCGATTAACGAAGAGGTTTCCTTTTCTTTCGTGTATAAATCAATGAAATTTTCTTTCATTTGAGAACGTGTTTATCCGTGTATGTTCGAGTGAACAGAAATAAGTGAGACGCGTGTCATTCTACTATATGTATATATATGTATACATGCACATGTATGGGAAGAATGAAGGAGAGAAAAAACGTTCACTAGCTGGCAGCTGTCACAACCGTAAGGAAATATATCCGGACGAATATTGATCGTGATTCATGACCTAATAAACTCACAGATTGACATCCTGGTGTCATGTGTATGAAATTTTTTTAAGTGTTTTACAGTCTCTGATATAACTACGCAGTACACCTACTTATACAGCTGTAACTTATCATTAATGATCATTTATATTATCGTTAAGTGTTTGATCAATTGCCCGGAGAGTATAGTATAAGCGCGGTGGAACAAAAAGGTGATATGTTTATGATCTGTAACGTGTTTAATGCCTGTTTAATCCAGAACTATAACACGAGCTGGTTAAACAGGACTGACTTATTGTTAACCAATTCTTGTTTCATTTTATAGCCATGATTACGCGTATAATAGATGTGTATACCTATTACAGACTTCAGGTAATGCAGATATGAATATCTAACGGTGATTAATCGTTCGTATCTTAATAAAACGAGGCGATGTCGTTGTATGGGAATTAATGATGAATAGGTAAATAGATGTACAGATTTTCGTTTTATTCTTCTCTCCGGTATTAATAATTCATGTTGTTCTCAAGATGAGAAGTCGAGTTAACCGTGGTATGAGGTATACGATGTTTCCCACGTTACAGAAATTTATATTTGTTATACCTATAATAATTGAATACCTACTTCTGTTCTTTTTTTTTTCTTCTCTTACACGTTTTCGACAACGAGAAGTCGAGGTGAATTCAAATGACAAAAGATTTGTTCTTTCGCAAGTGCGAGGATTCGGTGGGATAGAAAATGTTATAGGTGCCAGGGTACCAGGGTGAAGTCAAAATCTCACACGATACACGTTCGGCATTGTGTATAGGAACTCGTGCATTCTTCTTCTTCTTCTTTTTTTTTTTTTTTTTTCCTGTTTTTCTTTTACGAATATTTTTCACAATTTTCACGCAGGTAGGTACATTTATGATGTTCAAAGTTTTGCTCCATTTTCAAAAGTACGACGAGCAAGGTGTCGAGAATCTTCGAGACAGAAATGAATGAATTAATTAATAGGAAGAGATCAGAGGAGCGAGAAGAGAATGGCATCGGAGTGGAAAAGATTATCACCTTAATATTCACCCTACATTCTCCAATCATTTTATAACTCCGAATTCCCTTTGATTCGTTTTCAAATTTATATCTACCTCGTCGCGCAATTTCACGCTTCCAAATACCATAAGTCCATAACTAATGTAAGACTGAAGCCTAATGAGTTGACGACGTCAATCGTCTGTCCTGTGACGTCTTGGAATTAGATTGAAAAAAGGACAATGCGAGATCAGCTTTATACATTCACAGTATATGTATACCGCAATTCCCCTTTCGAGCCGAGCAGGACTCCAGGGAACGCATATAATTTTCTCGATGTTACAGTCACGCCATTTTATGGATTTTGCCACTTTCGGTATATTTGCATGCACTACACCTGCCTCGGTGTATATAGCTGTTCGTATATACGGGACGGTAAACCACGGGCTTCGAATAACAGATAAGGTATGGATTTTGAATAGAATCAAAAAACAGGTCATTCCGGGGCTGATCCCATACACGACAAGTTTCCCGCACGTGATATCTTCCCAAATCTTGTGCAAGAGATTCCGGTCTGTGTAGGAGAATACAAAAGAGAAACTGAATTCCGGCAATATTCTCTCCACTTCGCCGATTTATTCTTAAATTCTCTCATTTTATCTCAAGCCTGTGACTAATTGTCGTATTATACTATGGAGCAGACTACGGGGTCACGACGAACAGATATATTTCTGAACGTACTGACGTGACGTGGTACGATATGTTGCAGACCGTTGCAGACGCCTGAACGTAAAATTGATCAAATTAAAAGACTAAAAATAAATTTTCAAGTACTTGTAATACTTTTAAGTGGTATAATATGCTTGGAAGGCGAGCTGTAGAGGTGGACGCGTCTTTCTGTTTATCCGCATACTTACCGATATTAGGTATCATTGCCGTCGAATTCGTACCAAAGTGTGTTTATTTGTAGTAAATGATTTGAAACTCTCGGCCAACAACTTTCGCCACAGTGGGTATTGGTAAATTTGATACATATACACACCCGCGGACATTGGTTATACATGTGTGTAATATACCCACCTACTCCGATACCCGAATTGTATAATGATACACGAACGACAACCGTGATGGGCAATAAATGACGTCACGAACGGACTATACAGAACGGGTGTCTCTCGTATTATCTATTCTCTTGGCATATAGGTGTACGTATATTTGTTGTTCGGGGATTTCATCGCGAGGTATTTTTCTTTGTTTATCGAAAAGATAGAAAGTATGTGAAATATCATTGAGTAAAGGGCGTGAGCACTGCTTGAGTAGTATAATCTAAGATTTATGGCTATCTCTCGTGCGTGATAATAAGATTCGAAATGACACAGGTTCGTTAGTTGATTATCGACGGAATCCAGAATTCCGTTTCATAAGGACTTGCGAGAACGCGATTCCGCGACAATGTCTGGGAAAACCGCATTTCCGGACTCCATTTATGAGTTGAGTTGCCAGATCGGTATGACGTGATTACCGCAGGATATACTACATATACTCACTAAATACCAAACATCATTCCAACAATTCGATTTGATTCAATTCAATTCAATTCAATTCAATTCAATCGTTTCCTGCAGGATTACCTTCATTTTTCTAAACGTCGTACTACACGAATACCTATCATTCCTACAGCTGTACCTATTATAATAGTATTTCTAGCGCATATGTAGAGGACAAAGGAGGAATGTTTCCCTATCGCTCCGGTACGTACGGAGCGTAATAGAATAGAACCGAATAGAATATAGCAAATCTTATACCCGTACGTACGTTCGTGATCACGGCATAAGGACTTGTTGCACTGCCGAAAAAGGTAGTACGTCGATTTCGCTCGAACCTATACGCGCGTATGCGAAGGAGAATTATCGCGCAGAGAAACCTATAATATATACGAGTCTCGTATCTAGGTATATACCTACACCTATATCTATAACGTAATAACGTAGGATTCGGCGGGCACTTGAAAGTTGCGGTCAAGGCCGAAACGTTTAGCACTTATACCAGAGGCAGCGAGTCGGAGTGGCTGGACCAGTGATGCTGCAGGATAGTGTTTCCCTACCGAGAAACTATACGAGAACTAGAATGGCGGTATACAGAGAGAGAGAGAGAGAGAGAGAGAGTAATGAGAGTTCGAAGTAACAAAGAATTTCTATTAGTTTGGAAAACGTAATCGCGCTGTGGGGAAGGTTCGGAGGAAATGAAAAACCGCGGGACGCGGTTAATGTACGGCGAGAATGAAGCGAGGAAACTCGTTAAATGAAGGCAAATGGAATTTGATGTGTAGAATATTTATTCGATGTCCATAAGTCTCTCCGCAAACCTGCAGCCGTACGGGTGTATAGGTACCTGTGAAACACGTAGGTACATAGTTACTTACCAGATAAAATCCTTGCAGTGGCTGCAAAAGGTGGGCTGTTTGAAAAAGCGCGGCATGAAGCTGTGATCCTTGACCATATACACATTCTTCTTTTTCAATGCACCCTTACGGCCTCGGAGCTTTTTCGCAAAGGCCGTACTCGAGTCACCCGGTCCTAGGGAATTCTCGCACATGTTACCGTCTTCCTCAGCCATCGCTATACCGCCGCGCTCTTTATCTCTATTTATTTATCTTTTTTTCTCTTCCTTTCTTCTCTCTATCTCCTCTCCACTACTCTCCTCTGATCTCTCTCCTACTCCCTCTTTCTAATATCGTATGTCTTATATTGATACACGGGTGCTCGCATCCATGTGCGTGTGCGCGGGCGCGCGTTCCTCTGCCGCCGTATATTCGCGGATATATATTAGCGGTATATCCGTGTATCTATAGACTATATACAATTTAGCTATTATCCAGGGTATAAATTTGACGGCTATAGTTTATAGTTCGCGATTAAATTGCTTAAACACACTCGACTTCACTCGGTGGACACCGGGAGCGAATACTCCATGAACCACACTTCGCTCCGTCCGCGCTGTTTAGCCTCTGTCTCTGGATTAGCTGTCACCGCTCGCCGCCACCCGATAATTTTAGAATCTCGCGCAGTCGTTCGGCAACGCTATATAGCTGCGCACCAACGCTCGACCCGTGTTGCGCACGGGAATATCGACATTCATATCCGCGCTACCGTAGACTACGACGACGACGACTACGAGGACGACGACGACGATGTACGTATACATACATACATACATACATACATACATACATACATATACCATATACGAACACGTTACACCTACACGTGCATGCTATAAACTTCTAAAAGCACCACGCATCGGTAAACGGTGACCCCGCGCGATCCCGACTCTGAATGCTTAAAATGCGGAATGATTATTGCACTTTAGAATGCAGTTTTATTTCGGAGAAGGAAGGAAAGTGAAAGAAAAAAAAGAAAGGAAGAAAATAATAGTTATCAGAGTATATAAAGATATCGTCAACAATCGAGTGAAATCGACGAAATCGAGATCACGACCAGGGAAACGCGATTGTTTCCTATTTCTTATTTCGCCTCTCGGTTCCCCAGTCAGATCTATTCGACGAATTGTTTCGGTCCATTTGCAGCGTTTGATTATACGTCTGAATATCGATATCGGCCAAGTCAACCTGTACAATTATTCATTTCATTTTGTAGAGGAAAATTTTCTTGTTACACGTTCCAGTTTACTTGAAAAACGTTTCCGTACCTACGGATTTTTTCCAATTTTTGATAACGTTTCAGGTTCCACGGATATACACGTTATACGAGTGCGTATACGCAGACAATTTTTGGCAACTATATTTCCGTGAATTACTATTTCGTTAATTTTCATTACTATACCTTGTCTGAAATGTTATGTAACGCGGGATAAAGTGCAGTCGACACTTTGTTGCCCTTTGGATCAATATTCCTTGAGATTTAGTGGAGAATTGGGCTGACAATGAGCGAGATATGGAAATGAACAGCTTCGCGTATTGTACGCGGTCTCTGAACCAACTCCAACTCGAGTCTACCTATACAAAGAGCGCGTATTTTCTCGTAAATTTCAACGTATATATATCTACGTATGCGTATACCCACATGTGATGCTTGATTGCATTTTAATCTTTGCTTCTAGCTACCGCGACCTAATCGCTCTGCCATATCATTTCGAGTGTAACCACGTCTCGGAGGGAACGCTTTTTCCTTCGAAGTTAACTGGTTACACATCTACCGATATCTACGCTTACACCATATAGGTATACGTCTGCACTCGCAGGGGAAGAGATCGATAAATTCAAACGAGATTGCAGCTACATCTAATAAGGTACCTATAATATTTTCAACTCCTCAAGATCTCAATTGTACTTCACCATGCACTGCAGAGGACCATGAATATGAATAGAACAATCCGTCACGGTTAATCGATCGATATTTATTAACTGTTTAAAAAATCTCATTAACATTCTCCTTGTCGACGTGTCTTATTTGGATGAATTTATAAGATTTCACTCTTATTATTATTATTATTTATTTATTTTTTTTTCTGGCCTCGAATGCGCTCCAATTAGTCAAATCGCTAAAGTTTACTTGGCTCTGTGGGTCCACTGTGCATATATTTATCTCGAATCCTCGTATATGCGTGTGCCTCGTATTTGTTGTACAACATTTTCCCATATATTATTATATACTTGAGCATATACATATAAGTTTGACGTGCCGAGGTCCGCTGAAGGTAAACGACAACATTATTGGTATGGCTATCTACATTTTGATATTTATTTTACGTTACTTCTCTCCGGTGGCCATCGGCTATAGGCTACAATGCTTTCGAAGTTGGGAGGAAAATCAAAGACCAAAAGCGAAAGGAAACTCAATTTTTATTCGCAGAGATGTGTGTTTAACGATCGTATAATAATTTCATAGGCCATCCGCGCATATAGGAATATATAGCTTTCAAAATTCTATACCGTTCGAAACCTCAATTTTTCGTGTTTACAATTCTTCTATCATTATACTTATATCTGTATGGTAACTTGATGACTTTGGTTAAACTTGAGCTCGATCTACGCGATTTCGATATAATAAGTTGTAAAGCGGGGTAAATTTGTTGATTACCTTGAAAAAAAAAAAAAAAGATTTGCTTATAGTTTCAGACCCGCGGGGCGCCATTTCATATTCAAATAAATTACAACAGTAGACATTAAATGTTTACGTTTATCGCGCCAAGTAGGTATACTATATGTATACAGGTATAGTTTAACGAGCGCGATGTATGCGTGTAAGTTTTATACACCCAGGTATACGAATACAATTATGCAAATGCGCTCTATAACTCTGCCCATTTCATCTCTACAAATGTTTACGATTCTTTCTATGAGAAAGATTTGTGCAGAATTAACAACTTCATCTATAGGATTGGAGCCAGTATAATGTTGTACAGATTACATGCTGCTGACTACGACCATAATGTGTTATGGAGATAGATTCGTTCAGGTATACCTATATGGATTGTGGTACTTTTTCTAAAAACACCATCGCTTGAATTCGGGTCCCTGCAATCGTCCCCACCTCTCTTTATTTTTTTTTTTCATATATTTTTTGTTTATTCAGCGACAAAGACCGATGGCCCTCGTTGTGGGAATTACCGAAATTTTTCTCAAAGCTTTATCAAACGCACTGACTTCTGGTCATGAATATTTTTCACACTAATTGCTGTCGAATCTTTATTCACAAATCCCCCCGGAATCAATTAGGAATGGGACGGGGAGGGAGCTCCACTCCTGTTGGAATACAACAAGAATCACATCTTTATGATTTATCTCGATAAATTGATAATCTTCTCACCATGATAATAATTCAATTAATATAAGCTTTTGATAAATGAAATCGATTCGATATACGTTTGTGTTTGATATTCTTAAAAGAGATATAATATGAATTCAATTTACTAATTTCATATGCACAAATTTGTAGAGTTTCCAAAAGTGTCGTAAATTTGCAACATTTACTAACAGCGTTTATCTGTGGTTTTTTTTTTTTTTTCTTGTTTTTTTTTTCATTCCCCTTTTAAAATTCGGAATGCGTATTCCACGCTGATTTTCTCACGGTGACGTTAATTCAATGCCACGTTCCAATGGTGGCTATACGTGAGAGG
Source organism: Tenthredo amoena (assembly GCA_963966615.1). NCBI lineage: Eukaryota > Metazoa > Arthropoda > Insecta > Hymenoptera > Tenthredinidae > Tenthredo > Tenthredo amoena. The sequence continues at coordinate 1,037,666 of OZ016492.1, read as the reverse complement.
CTATGCTCGGCTAGGTGGAAATTCCCTAATGCATACACGTCGTAGACAATTAGAGTTAACGGAAGCGTGAACCTTTGTCTTTTAATTATTTGCCGCGACGTTTTTGGGTCATATACTAGACACAGGTATATACCTAGTTGATATATATTTTTGCACCCATACTTATGAGTACGTGAATATGTATCTGTAACCATCGAATCAAGTTTATGATACTCAATCTATAGGTATGCGTAATACCGCGGGACCTAAATTCTATTATAATTTAATTCGCCCGCATTCTCAGCTCGCTGCATAAATAAGTGTGCTTGAGAAATATTATATTCAACGTTCATAAATTTGCATGCATTAGTAGGGCTTAGTTTTTTTTTTCTTTTTTCTTTCTTTTTTCACCGTTTTTCACGCTCGGTAGTTTTCTCGACTTTTCATGATTCTAAATATTTGTTGAAAATTACAAATACTAATTTGAGGGCGTACAAATCCGCCTGAAATATTAATTCTTTTCATATATTTCATCAATCTGTTGTCTTGTAACGAATCACGTAAAAGAAATGTTTAATGTTCTGCAATAACTGTAGTTTCACTTCGGAATTTCGATTCTAATATGAAACAGCTTACGGACTAAAAGGATTCAAATTCATTTTAATGGATTCATTCCCTGGAGGTGGTTCATGTAAAATTACAATAATTAATGGAGGGTCAGATTTTAATAATTTCTTTTCAATCCCTTTCCTTCACCCCAGGGATAATACATTCAATATTATACAAACGCGCCGATTCGGCGGGAAATAACGCGTCAGTTTGAATTGCGATCGCTATACCAAAAAAGGTCGATAATCGAAGTTAGAGAACTTTGTCCAAGCTCCTACACCTAGCTAGTTAGTCGCTTTAGTTTTTTCCATTCCGATTCCGACTCAACACACTCGCACAGTCCATGCTTGGGCACTAGACCGTCACAGATTCACGTGGACGGTGGATACAAACCTTTACAGGTGTAGTAACGACAGGGTGTTATTTGTCGATGCAATAATCAAAAGCGTAAGGTACAGGTATACTAATCGCCATGGGTATCCTGGAAAAAATATCTGAAATCGAGAAGGAGATTGCTCGGACGCAAAAAAACAAGGGTTCGTTTCGATTTTAGGTTAATTTTCCCATAATCTTAATACCTTGACCGGCTAAACGCCTCCGTTTATGGATACTCTTTTTATATCTCCGAAAACGTATGAAATAATTATTACTATCTCGTAGCAATCGGTCCAATTCATTGAACAACTTTGAAGTTTGTAATTTATTTCTTGAACCATTCTATTTTACAGCTACCGAGTACCATCTCGGTCTTCTCAAAGCAAAGCTAGCAAAATATCGCTCTCAGCTGTTAGAACCGTCAAAAAAATCAGAGAAAGGCGAAGGCTTTGATGTCTTGAAGTCCGGAGACGCGCGAGTAGCGTTGATCGGATTTCCTTCCGTCGGTAAATCGACTCTGCTGAGTACTTTGACCCATACAGAGTCAGAAGCTGCGTCTTACGAGTTTACCACGCTAACATGTATTCCTGGCGTGATCGAATACAAAGGGGCAAACATACAGCTTCTAGATTTGCCTGGGATAATCGAAGGTGCAGCTCAAGTAAGAATTTTCCATCAAATTGAGAATTTTATTATCAAACAATCGTTTTCACTGACAATCAGATGTTAAATCGATAATTTCAATTATTTTTCTAGGGAAAGGGAAGAGGGAGGCAAGTCATAGCAGTCGCTAGAACTGCAGATTTAGTTTTGATGATGCTGGATGCCACGAAGCAGGATGTACAGAGGCAATTATTAGAGAGGGAATTGGAGTCTGTCGGCATACGACTCAACAAACAAAAGCCGAACATTTATTTCAAGATAAAGAAAGGCGGCGGACTTTCCTTCAATTCTACTTGTCCTCTCACTAAAGTCGATGAGAAATTAGTTCAAATGATTTTACACGAGTATAAGATATTCAACGCCGAGGTACTTTTCAGGGAAGACTGCGGCGCCGATGAACTTATCGACGTTATTAATGCCAATAGAGTATATCTGCCTTGCCTCTATGTGTACAATAAAATAGATCAAATATCCATTGAAGAGGTTGATAGAATTGCTAGGCAAGCCAACAGTGTGGTAGTTAGGTGAGCTGTGCTGGACCGGGCAGCGTTTTTAATGCGAACTCGGACAATTTATCTTTTGTTGTATTTTTTATTTTTTTTAACTTTTATGCTTTTGACTAAAGTAAATAGAAATATCCCTTCCACAGCTGCAATATGAAGTTGAATTTGGACTACCTGCTCGAAATTCTATGGGAATATCTATCCCTCATCAGAGTTTATACCAAAAAACCTGGCCAACCACCTGACTTTGATGATGGACTGATTTTACGAAAAGGAGTCACGGTCGAACACGTCTGCCATAGCATTCATCGGACTCTTGCTGAACAATTCAAATATGCTCTAGTTTGGGTGAGTTCAAGAGATACTAGATGTCTAGTTTGACTATTTCCGTTGTTCTTTTTGTTCCTCGAAACGTTTTAGAATGGAAGACGTGAAAGAAAGCCAAAATCGCAAAGGACAAAAATCTGAAAGTCTGAAAAGAATTTTGAGACTCAGAAATTAGGTAAATATACCTGTGGATGTAATTGATATTCTTTTTTGCAGGGAACAAGCACGAAATATTCGCCCCAAAGGGTAGGATTACAGCATATAATGCACGACGAGGATGTGATACAAGTACTCAAGAAATAAGGGACAACATCGATTTACATTAATTTGCTAATGCATAATTATAATGGTAAATAATACGAACGGCTTCGCATAGATTTCTGTATATTTTATGGGTAATCCCAAACTGGATCGAAGGAGCATGATACCTGTATCAACTACATATTATATAAAATTGTTCGTTTCTTTCTTTTTTTTAATATCCGGTGCATTTGATTAATTTAATACAATTTCTAATAAGGTTGTACTGTTTAATGTGATAAAGAAAAAGGGTTTGAATTTTTGAAAACTACGGATATAGGTAATTCCCATTCATTATAATATTAGCTCTGGGGGTAGAATCTATCCAGATAATAAAGGAACGCCCTGATCTGCGCTATAATTTATCTTATGATGAAATACATCCAAGGACTATTAACATTCATTTCATGATATATTCGACGCAGTTTTTAATTTGCTGGCGAAATATATGTAATTCAAATAAAAATATTTCATAAGAAATTATCCGCGTTCTCATGGATCCAATAAGATCCTTTACTCAGTTTACCCGTGATTGTCGAAAGCAGCACTATCGCAGAGCAGCGCTATGACTTTTCTCTGGAGAGTTTAACCATCTGATATTTTCACATTCATTGATTGTGTCAGTTGTGTTGTTGTCGTCGAACCTAACCTAACCTAACCTTACTTTCGCGACGCGAAGACTCGAACGTTTCGCTGATATCAGCGTGTTTAGTATTTAGTTGTTGAACAGCAAAGTTACCTAAAAGTTTAGCTAACTGCTTGTTGATTCTATAAAACGGCGATTCAGTAACTTAAAAATCACTGATTTTCCTGTCGTTACAGTGTAACATGTCGTTTCAAGGGTCTCCGTATTCGACGCCTTATGGTCAAGATGATTATGACATCGACGAGGAAAACGACGAGTATTTGGAAGAGGATCGGGATTTGGAGGATCAGGATGAGAGTGACGAAGGTCTGTGTTTTCAGCACAAAATTATTTTCTGTTGAACCTGCTCCTCAATTTCTAGATACCACAGTTTATCCTTGGAAAATTTTATCTGTAGCCTAATTTTGTCTCTTAAACAAAAATAAACTCCCTCCTTGGCACATCTACTTTCTTCAATTTGAATAATGGATTTCAGATACGGAAGAGGCCAGTGAACCCGACATGGGCAAGTCGGAAGAATACACTGAAATAAAAGAACAGTAAAGAGAGAAAAATATTTTCTACCGTTAATCGGCTTTTTTCTTTAGATAGAAATAACAAAAATTTGTGTTTTTTACAGAATGTATCAAGATAAATTAGCCAGTCTGAAAAAACAGCTTCAACAATTAAAGGATGGAACACATCCCGAGTATAATAGGAAACTCAAACGCTTGGAAATACAGTATAAAGAAAGGTCCGTGCTTTGTTGAAGATTATTTATTATTCTCATAGAACTTTCTTATAAATCATAAGTTTGGTAATTGTATTATAGATTTAATGATTTCACTTCAGGTTGCGGTTGAATGGAATTTACCGAGACTATCTAACTGAATGGGTGGAAAGAGATTATATACTCGAGAAAAAAGCGGCGGCCAAGGAGTTTGAAGAGAAAAAGATTGACCTCAAGGAAAACCTGCTAACAGATATGGAAGAGAAACGTAAAATGATCGAATCTGATCGTCACACAATGGAACTCACCGGTGATTCTATGGAGGTATTATGCTCCCTACATGATAACGATTTCTGATTACCCAGGAATTATCTTACATTCATTTCTGCAAGGCACAATATCATTCGATGCAATAAATTGCTTGTATTTGTGTTTAGGTAAAACCCCCAATGACCAGAAAGCTACGCCGCCGACCAAACGATCCTGTACCTGAGAAGGTAGAAAAACGGAGAAAACCACCACCAGCCCAGCTAAATTACTTACTAGATGAAAAAGAAATTGAGAATGATTTAAAAGCAATCAGCCGCGGTAAAATACTAACTACTGTACGAAAACCAGGTACTGATCCCATACTCTGAGTCAATTATTTGTAGTAATCTGTGCTTGATTTTCAGCCGTTATGACTGCTTGTAATGTGGTCAACCTTCCAAATCAGCATATCACCCCGTCTCCTGATGCTCCCTTGGTAGAAACCAGGATAGAAGATGGGAAATTGCTTTATGAAAGACGATGGTGAGTCCTTTTTGTTCTTGATTAAATTTTGGTTCGTTTGAGACTCTGCAATAAATTGGAACTCTTATTTGATTTCTAGGTTTCATCGCGGCCAATCTGTTTACGTCGAGGGCAAGGACTTGCCTAGATTTGCTGGCAACATATCAGCTATAGGGACTGAAGCTGTGAGTAAATTCAGCTTCTATTTGTCCAACATAAGAAAGAACTTTGAAAAAACTTTGTGTGCCAATCGTAATTTAGGAATTATATGCAAATCTCATTCACAGAACTTATGCTATGATACATTCTAATATATTTCACATTAGCCCAATTCCAGTTTGATAGTTAATACCTCTAACTTTTAATTTACAGATCTGGGTAAAGAAAGTTTCTGATAATTCAAAGGTCAGAATATACATATACCAACTCAGTCGTGGAAAGATATCTATCAAACGCCGAGCATCGTAATGATTCTATCTGACTGAGGCATTTGTTGTGACCCAGAGACATACAATTTCATCGTGCCCAACAGTCAGACAGAACTTCTTTGCTCCTCGGGCTATGTGATTTGATGCATGCTTGTTTATCGCCCCTGGAAAAGCCTAACTCTTTGATGATGTCACATAAAAGTGGGAGTATATTAAGGTTCCAACCAGCGTTCTAAACACATCGAATAAATTGCTCCCATTGTTTGCTGGAAATAAATTATTACGAGCTTTTCTGTAGTTATTTCTATAGGATTTGGAAATAACGGAATGACATCATTTAGAAATGTCAATAACGTTAATACGAAATAATTACAGTGTTACGAATTTAAATAAATTTATGCCAGTTGTGCAAAGATAGAAAACAAACGAAGAAAAAATCGTATTTCTATGGAGGTGAACATCCTGGACCCTGTTATCACAGTTCTGTGATTAAAATATACTTTAAGAAATGTAACTTGTCATGAAGATCATTATTAAAACATCTCATCGATCCAAGTCGCGTATACTGCTCAATTTTCGAGCCTTTCATTCAACTATAGGTAGTATAATTGAAGGTCCGCGCTTTACATCAATGGTACAGTGAAATCGCCAATGAATGAACGAACAATGGCAGACGACGAATTATAAAGAACGAACACAGCCCGCTACTCAATAATTTATTGAAATATTTATTCAATCGCTGATCATCAATTGACTGGTTAAAATTTGCCGACATAAGTCCGCCTACGGTCGGAAATTTTAAATTCATTAAAATCGCAGCTGTAAACATCAGTCGGTCCGCGCGAGGTGAGGTGAAGTGAGGTGGTTAGGTTATGTTACAGTTCGGATTATTTGCAAACATAAATACCTCTGAAAATTCACCATGGATTTGTTATTTCAATACAATGTCAAACATATGGAGCATATTGACGCGGAATAACAAATAATATCAAAGGAAGGAGGGTCAGTTGTGTCGCAGACGTGATTTGGACTCTTCAACTTTTTCCTCAAATATTTCGCGATTTTGAAAGAATCACCGTAAATCTGAAGAAAACATACAATCTGTGAGTAGAAAATCTTTTTACAAATCTTTTACTCAATTCGACTATCGTGGTTGTCGACATTTCGATTGCCAACAGCATGCTAATAATCTATAGCGTAATAATGAGGTTGGTAAATAAACGAAGGTTATATCCAGATTAATAATTTTATTTCCCACATAAAAAGACAAAACAGTCACATAGACACGATATAAGTATTACTCGGATAGTTGACATGCGGTATCAAATGAATATGTATTTAGAATGGAAATTCTGGATGATTTTTTATTCCTTTAAAGAATCCAAAATCACAAACACGCGCCGACGCCCCTTGATCCAGTGCCTTCAATTCGTCGGTATCTTCAGGCGTCAGATTCCAGTCGAAGAGATCAATATTTTTTTTTAGTCTATCAGGGTTTGTGCTTTTCGGAATAGCTGCTATTCCTCTCTCAAGAGTATATCGGAGCAGGATCTGCGCCGGTGTTTTTCCCCGCCTTTCTCCTATTTTTAAAACCGTGGGATTGACCAATAAATCAGGGAGAGAGTCTACCTTCCCCATCAATTTTACCAAGCCTCTTGATCCTAGTGGCGAATAAGCGGTCACTGTAATTTTCTTACTGCGGCAGAATTGAACCTGTGTAAATTAAGATGATTTAAAACTCTGGTACTGCAGCGTGGTCGATGAATAATCTTACCAATTCTTTTTGTTGGAAATAAACGTGCAGTTCAATCTGCAAGTTGGCGACTGGTAGTTTTGCCACTGACAATACGTTGTTGATTTGTCTCATATTAAAATTAGAAAGGCCGATAGCTTTCGTACGTCCAGCGGCAACCTGCTTCTCCAATTCTGCCCATACTTCTGCATGGTTAGTGGTCTTGTCGATTTTCATCTCGCCATTCTTGTCAACAGGGTGCAATTCTTCACCAACTTCCTCAAACCCGAACGGTGTATGTATTAGATATAAATCTAAATAGTCCAATTGCAGATCTTTCAGAGACCTTTTAATCCATTTTTCTACTCCTGATGGCCGGTTTCCAGAAGGCGGTACCTTTCAATGTTCAGCAGTTCATTTAAACTCAATTTTTGTCCATAGAATCTAATATTGGGATATTAGACACGTCATTCGTTAGACTTTTGTTACAAGTCTAGTTACCTTGGAGACAATGAACAATTCCTCTCTTTTCACTTTTCCAGAGCTAAGCCATTTGCGAAGTACCTTACCAATCACGTGTTCATTTTCATATACCGGTGCTGTATCAATGTGCCTGTAGCCAGCTTCTAAGGCTGCTTCTAGTGCCGCCTCTAGTTCAGTATCAGTTGCCTTTAAAAACATTTAAATCTTCCGGTAATTTTTCAGGGTAGTTAGAATAAATTTTCAAATTTCATTTTCATTCAACTGAAACAGCTCCCTTTGTTTCTCTGATAAAAAAATATTTCACCTCTTTTCATTGATGCTGCAATATCCAGAGGGACTATATAAAATTATATACCTGCATTATTGTTTTAGAATTCACATTGCTGCTACTGGTCTTGGTCAATTATGTAACACGGAATTGGTAACAAAGGTATCATACGTACTTGCCATGTTCCGAATCCCAAAGCTGGCATAATCTGCCCTGTTGGCAATGTTAAGGTCAATTTGGAGGCCATGGTTACGTGTTTCCTTCGAGGAAGTATGTTTGAAACTGTCTGATGTACAGTTAGCTATTTACCTCCAGGCTATTTGGAAATATTTTGTTACTGCCCCCACCATATTCTTCTGCAACAGACCTTCTCTTTCCCCCATTCCTAAATACGTCCTTCTTCAGTGATAACTCATGCGACAAGGATATTTCTTACAATAATTTTTACGTACCTCATAACTGTTAGCGTCATAGAAAGTATCAAGGACATATATATATATATATATATATACACTATATTTATATATTCTTATCATCACCTTGGATAATAATAGCTCGTCTGTACCAAAGCCAGATAATAATTTCTAAATTTATTCTCTTGATAGTACTCATAGGTGTATATAGTGAGATTTCTGTAGATCTTTGTCGAACTACGACATAAAAAGCGAATACATAGCTTCTCATAATTGACCAACTGACCTCCTTATTCAGTAGGTAGACCCGCTAAACCAGATTGAACTGGACTAGACTCACTATCCAGGTACATTCAACACCTTACGATTGGCTCTCTTCAAGAATATCTCCTCTGTGTTGAAGGTCATTAGAGGAAAAACAGTACATCATTAATCATGCTTAATGATTATTTGCACCGGATAATTGAGCAATTTAACATTGAATGCAATATGTCTGTAGTATATTATTTGTAACTCTCCTTTTTACATGTAGCAGCCTTCCTACTTCGCTCGAACAGACAGATTTATCCACCAATATTAGTATATTGATATAGTCCGATATCCATACTACTTCCATAGAAACTCATTATTTGTTGCAGATTATAGCGTAGGTGTACATACGCGTATGCATGTATGTGAATAGGTAATTGGAATATCCAGAGACTTGTTATGTATACTTGCATAAAATGTGGGGCGGAAATAGACGAACTGTACCGAAGATACAGTCCGAGTGTCCTCAAGGTTTTGAAATGCGTAAGATTTTTATAATAAACAATATTCTTTCACCAACTCTTCTCTGATCAAATGATATCTTATTATTCTATCATAAATATCTTGTTGCAGGAAAAATGCGGCAGTATAGCAGATAAATACATAGAGTATGATCCAGTCATAGTTTTAGTCGACCTGGTTTTATTGAACAAGTCAGCATACAGGCATTTACTGTATAACAGTAGCTTCAAATCCTATTGGAAATTAATAGTCGTCCTTGTGCTGGGGGAGTCGTTCAGAATCTGGTCTTCTTTTGGATCTAAAGATTCGTTGCCAAATGTCCTGTGGCTGCACAGAGATGATAAAGACGTACTTGAAGGAGAAAGGAGTTTCTATGTATTACTATTACACACAGCATTTTCCTTGGGTGCGTTTGTCTCCGCAGTAATAGGAGTTACTGAATTACGATGGCTAATTTTGGGGGGTAAACCTGCCAAATATAGAGCTCTTGATTTAGGAAGAGCTTTGACTGTCGGCGGTTGTGCCAAACTGATCGGATTGCTTGGTATGGTCTGGGGCCACATCTCTCCGGATCATCACTATACTCTGATACACGGATATACCGTACTGTGTCTTCTAACAGCGTACTCAGGTGATATTCTCAAGTTTAATATTGAATTTTAGAGATTACTTTTTCATTATATTTAGATATTTATTGACTACAGATATGGTTGATACTATAACATAATAATATTGTACAGTGAACTAAATAAAATATTTGTTAACAGTTGTTTGCGAAAGTGGGAGAAGCGGATCGTTGGTTGGACTTTCTGTAGGGATAGTAGCATATGTCTATGTCTCCAGCAATATTGCGGGGATACAACCAGCATTTACCAGCCCTGGCAATGCTACAGTGATAAATGCCTTGGATCAATGAACTGGGGAAAGTATTCTCACTAAACATCCTTAACTGGAAGTATGCTCCAGCCCAAGACAAGTCGGTCAAATCCACAGGAAAACAAATTACAGATGCCTCCGTCTTCTGCCCAAGCAACCGAACAAACCATTCTCCTATGTCCCTGGTAAAACAAAAATAAATTGCCAATCAAGAAGTGCAATTTACTTGATTACATATGCTCCAAAAATTCTCTAATCAATAGATCATAAGAATTTTGAGATGAAAAACGTTAACAGCTAATATATTAGACGATAATTTATCTTCATACCTGTCTGCTGGTCCTTGGAAGTCTAGCCAACCTTTGCCCAGTGAGGTCAAAGAGCCTGATCTGTCTGTTGTCATAAGGTATGGCTACAACGCCACTGCTGGAAACAGCCAACCTGTTGGCTGCACTATCTGCTCGAATGGTGGCCAACGGGCTACGAATATTACGCAGCTCCCAGACTCTCACACTTCTGTCATCCGAGCTTGATACTATTTTATCTTCTCTAGTAAATACTGCAGATGTTACAGTTCTGTTAAAGAAAAAAAACAACATAATATTAAGACTCTTTTACATCTAGAAGAAGATACTATGAAAAGATTGGTCTATATTATATTTTATATCATATAAACGTACTCCGTATGTCCCTGGAAGACTGAGACCGAATGAATAGGTTCCCTGAAGTCCCACAGTCGAAAAGTACTGTCCTTACTGGACGTGACGCAAAGCCTGTGCATGTGATGGGTCGAAACATGAGTCAGCTCTTGATCATGTCCGCAGAGAGTATGAATTATATCCCCTGTTTCGGTGTCGTACAGATTAGCAGTTCTGTCCCAAGAAGCAGTGACCAGCTGCTCTGCCCCTGGTAGCCAATCTGCCGCTATAACAACTCCGGAATGCCCTAACAGTTCCCTCACCGGTGTCCTCAGAGTCGGCAGCTCTTCTTGGTCGTCGACAGAGTTTACAACAGTTGTAGACCGGTCCGCAACAATGCCAGCAATTTCCTCGGACGAGGGTTGTCTCTTTGCTTGGTCCCAATTAACTGCTGCTTGCCAGACATGTGCCGAACAATCCCCGCTTGCAGTTAAAGCCAAATCTCTGCTCGGATGGAATCTAACGGAATTAACCGATCCGTTATGCCCTGTATATTGCAGCAAACAGCGTCCGCTGTCAATTGCCCAAACGCGTGCCGTGTGATCAGTTGAAGCAGTCGCTATTATTGGCTGACCTAATCTGCCTACTGTTACTTCCCAGATCCCGTCTCTGTGACCAACGTATTCTCTTTGCATTGTGCAAGACATTGTCGGGTTCTTGAAACTCGACACTATCTTGCTTGTCTGGGCTTTCAGCTTGTGAGATGTCTTTACTTTCTGGGCGGAGCCACCACTCATTGCTGTAATAACAAGATACAGGTTTGTTTAGAAATATCAGAAGCCCGTTTTTACAAGTAAAAGAGTCATTAGTCCAAGGTAGGTTGTCCAGTAGTTATACAAAGGGCAGATTCGAAGTGAAAAATATAGAAAATACTTCAACAATAGGCTTACACTTTTGCTTGGATAGATTTTTCGTGTCTGGATAATCGGTCAGATCTCCTGGAGGTAAACTACGCTCCCCAGAGCCATAGCATTCTCTCTCAAGTCTCTCATTCAGCGCATCCACCTTCTCCTGCACTGCAATATCAATTTATTCAAACAATCAAATCATAATATCCAGAAAAAAAAAAAAGAAAAAGAAAAAGGTAGATGGAACAACTATTGTCTATTGTCCTGTAGGAAAACTGACTTACAGCCAAGATTTTCTGCATACAACATCTCAAACTCTTTTTCTATTTGCTGAAATGACTCGTGCAATCTTGCGCGTAAAATTTGCGGCACCATTCCATCGTCTAGGTCTGATCTAAAGCTGACATAATGTAGGGCTGTAGGTTGCAGCGGGGTTGAACCGGTCTGGCTTTGCTGAGACTGGAGCTCTGTGTCTGTACTACTTTGTACTCTGGGGATGGAGATTCTTTTGGTCTTCCCGCTGGATTTACCTCCTGTCACGGTCGACGGCTCACTCGGCATTATCGCGGTTACGGAGAATTATTCGACTGAAACAATTCAGGTCCGTTCATATTGTATTGTTAATATTTATATCGAATAACGTCCGAAATCTGTATTGCTTATGATGAATCTTACCGTTCGAGTGTTGACTGTATTTAGGGTTTGATCAGCTGTCATGTATAGCTACAAAGCGTAAAATACACGTAAAGGAGATCACTTTAGATAGATATGTAGAGGGATTAAACTATCACAGATTCTGACAGCCGTTGTCATTGTTGATTTTACACGTTTCATCGCGATATAACATTCTCTAGAGAGTACTCTATCATCTTGGCAACAATCGGTAACGATTTGGTGAATTTTTATTACACATAAACTACCAGACAGGCCTGCTATGGAATGACAAGAATGTTAATTCACACGAGCAAATGTCAGACAAGTGGGAAATGACGTTCGATCGAAACTCTTCCACGGAGTATTTAGATTTTGTCCAACTACGGGAAGCGAAGTTACTTTCAAATGCCGCTGATATTATAGGCGTAGCTTGTAGTTAGATAATCGCCGTGGGCATAATGTTTCGATTTCCGAAACCTCGTCCTTCTCGATTTTTTGAAGACCTTTGCCTGCATAGCAGACGACTAGCAGTCACTAGCAAGTGTCAAGTAGCTGCTTGCATACGTGTGCACGGGGAAGACAAATAGTGATGAGAATCTCACGTACGAGGACACATTACAGCTGGTAGCTGTTTCTGTATTAAAACGAGTAGGGACATTTGTGCGGAGATCGCCAACGTATTTTGAAACCTGTAGCGCTCTGTATGACTGAAATATTTCCAGTCATTTAGACCCCCATCCTTTTTGATTTAGACGTTAAGGATCCGTGTCGGAGATAGCCTGACAGTTCAGAGGTTAGGACGTCGTATAAGAGAGCAGAATAATAGGCGCCGTGTATTTGCCGTTTTGTTATACAATCGTAGCGTAATGGTAACGCTCGGAGTAGAAGGAGGGGTGCGCGAATGAAACAGTATGTTATAAAATAACAAAGAATTGATATTCCCTGGGAAAGCTAATGAAATGCGGGTTAGAAAGACACTGGCTGTTTTTGGGACGGGCTTGGTGCTGGCCGGATGCGTTATGCTTTACCTTATGATCGACTTGACGCTCTACCCAAACGATCATGGGACAAAGTTACCACTTAAGGATGTGAGTATTTGAACAATCAGATGAACAAACATCTACTCATCATTTTCTCATACAGCTTATTACCTCTTTTTCACAGAGCCAGTGGCTGCATTTTGAAAATAGATTGTCAAAGTTGGAGAAGGATTTCATTCAACATCACGAGGCTATGAACGCCCTTCAAAGTGCAGCGCAGTCTAAAGATGTATCCATCCCAATAAAAACTGTTAATATTCATGACAGAACGACTGCAAAGTCTTCTTATTCCATTGCGCATTTAGTCCAAGGTGAAAAGAAACAGCCAAAGTGTAGTTTCTCTACGCGCCAGATACCAGAAGTCGATACTCAAATGCTAGAATTATACAAACATTTGGAGTTCAACAATCAAGATGGCGGAGTCTGGAAACAAGGCTGGCCAATTACATACGACGAGAAACAGTGGCATCCCAGGAGGAAGTTGAAAGTATTCATTGTTCCACATTCGCACAATGATCCTGGCTGGCTAAAGACTTATGAAAAGTACTACGAGACTGAAACTCGCGAGATTCTTAATAATTTGGTGATAAAACTGGCAGAGGATAAGAGGCGAAAGTTCATCTGGGCCGAGGTATCGTTTCTACAACTTTGGTGGGATGAACAAACCAAGGGAACACAGGATGCATTTAGACAGTTGGTTCACGACGGACAGCTGGAAATTGTCACTGGAGGTTGGGTAATGCCAGACGAATCGAGCGCACATTGGTTGGCTCAGCTGACTCAGTTAACCGAAGGTCATCAGTGGCTGAAAAATAATTTAGACGTAGTTCCCAGATCGGGATGGGCCATCGATCCCTTTGGGCTGTCTCCCACTATGCCTTATTTGCTGAAAGGTGCGGGATTGGACAATCTTTTGATACAGAGAGTTCATTATGTAATAAAGAAGCGATTCGCTTCGGAAAAAAAGTTAGAGTTTCGCTGGAGACAATTATGGGACAATGACGGATCCTCTGAGTTTTTTACACACATGATGCCATTCTATAGCTACGATGTGCCTCACACCTGTGGTCCCGATCCCAAAATCTGCTGCCAATTTGATTTCAAACGACTTCCCAATTACGGTCTTACTTGCCCTTGGAGAAGCCCACCACAAAATATTACAAATAGAAACGTTGCTGATAGATCTTTGCTCTTGTTGGATCAGTATCGTAAAAAAGCACAGCTTTATAAAACCAATGCTTTATTGATACCGTTGGGTGATGATTTCCGATATAATCATCGCACAGAATGGGACGCACAGTATAACAACTACCAAAGACTATTCGATTACATGAATTCCCACGAAGAACTCAATGTACAAATACAGTTTGGGACTCTCAGTGAATATTTTGATGCTGTGAGAGGTGAAAAAGCGGTAGAAAACTTTCCGAGCTTGTCTGGAGACTTCTTTACTTACGCGGATCGGGATGAGCACTACTGGAGCGGTTACTATACGTCACGGTAAGGTTTTTAATAGAAATAGCAAAACCTTGTGTATAATTTCAGAAATATTATTCGTTTCTAATTGAATGCTGGAAAAATGACTGAATTTTATCCACTGTGCAAAGATTGAGGGAAAAACTGTTGACAAAATTTACAATATTACAGGCCATTCCACAAGAGATTAGACCGTGTGTTACTGGGAGCATTGAGGAGTTCAGAGATCCTCTCTGCCGTAGGCTGGGTTCAAGGCAGCGATCAATTAGCCGAGGGAGTCCTATTTGATAGATTACAACGTGCCAGAAGGTGGCACTCCTTGTTTCAGCATCACGACGGAGTGGCAGGAACATCGAGAGATAACGTGGTTATCGATTATGCCCAGAAGATGATAGTAGCTTTAAAAGACAGCGAGCATATTCTGCAGCAGTCGGTTATGCATTTACTGAAGAGCCACCAAGATCCTGCTATTGAACCTGGAACTATATATTTCACACTAGATGAAGCAAGGTTTGTATTTCATTGTAATTCCGATTATTTTTAAATTATACTTTATCGATTGCACTGTGGTTCTAACTGACTGAAAAACTTTCATTTCTTTAAATTATAATAATATTTCCATTCTAAATTGCTATAATCTACCTGTAGATCTCACCACACAAGTCCTGGGGAAAAGCGCCTACTCACTTTTCGGGAAGGATCGAAAAGGAGAGTGATATTTCACAACCCGCTGCCCAGACAGAGGACAAAAATTCAAACACTGATTGTATCAACTCCGTATGTTAAGGTGACCGATCGAATGGGTCATCCTATTCGATGTCAAATATCTCCAATGTGGGTAGAGGTGGCGAGTTTATCTGCAGCTAAATTTGAACTCTCCTTTGAAGTTACTGTACCTGGCCTGGGACTCAGTACATACTTAGTTCATGCTCTTTCTGATACGTCTTTACCACCGTAAGTAATAAAGCATCTGAAACCTTCGTTTGGAAACTGCCTAACTGGCTTTTGACTATGTTATGAAACACGTGCTTGATTTTCCCCCCCAGGCTAGTTCATATTGCAAACGTCACCCTGTACAATGCTCCAGCCCCACCCTCGCCCGTGCCAGGCTTTGCTCATCTCCAAGCTATACCACAGAAACGAGAATTCTCCATTCAGCAGAGGTCAGAGGTTGCCGCCTCATTCACTGAGTCAGGGCTTCTTAAAGCGATGCGAGTCGGTAATATCACAGTCCCGATTCACCTCGAGTTCGTGAAGTATGGAACAAAAGCTAATGGAGACCGAAGTGGTGCTTATCTTTTTTTGCCCGACAAATCCGAGCCTGATCCGATCCCTGTGCCACTTAAGACAGTCGTCCATGTGGTAGAAGGACCACTGCTATCACGGGTTTACCTGCAGTTACCTCACCTTTTTCACACCTGTACTCTATTCAATTCACCTGGTAGCGACGGACTGGGGCTCCACATACACAATGAAGTGGATATATCGGAAACAAACAACTTTGAACTGGCTATGAAACTGAATACTGACATTAAATCTGGAGATCAATTTTTCACCGACTTGAATGGTCTTAACGTAATTATTACTCATATTTAATGTCTAAGCTCCAATACGAGTTCAAGATACTAGTAGAAGCTCGAACTTCTTCACAGATGGTGAGACGCCAGAGATTTCCCAAATTACCCACGCAGGGAAACTATTATCCATTACCAACAGCTGTGTACATTGAAGACTCACGAATGAGGTTGACTGTAGCTACGGCACAGCCACTGGGTGTTGCTTCGATGGGAACGGGTCAGATCGAGGTATTGAAATAGATTGAAAGTAGTTTACACCAATATTTGTGTAGAAGATAATTTATTTAATTACTGTTGCAAGGTATTTACGGTCGGTAAACAATTGAACACAATTTTATTCGGCTTGACAAGTAGCGAAATTTACTGTTTATTTGGTCAGTTTAAAAAATTCAGATCAAATAATCACATTATACGTCGTAGAACAACGCGTGATTTGTTACTCAGTTATAGGTATGTAGTATATGACAATGATTATTGTATCTGTGTTGTAGATCATGCAAGATCGGAGACTTATGCAAGATGATAATCGAGGCCTGAGTCAGCCAGTGTTGGACAACCTTTTGACCAGCCATATCTTCACCTTAGTTTTGGAAAGACGAACCTCGTTTTGCTCCGAAGGAACAACAGCTTCAAATCATCCTGCAGGCTTTCTGTCCCTGGCAGGACACTTAGCTACTCAAGAACTATTGCATCCGGTCTTAGCCTTTCATCCTTCTGATTCTACGCAGGCTGAACTCCACCCAGAGTTTTCACCTCTGCACTTAGATTTACCAGCTGATATAAACGTAGCCAGTCTCAGAGTTTTCCCAGTTCCTGAAGGTGCTGACAAAGGTATGGCAATGGTCTTGCATAGACAGGGCTTGGATCTTTGTTGGGGTGAGAAGTCTACTGCACAGAGATTCGAAGTATCTGATAACGGAGAAGTTGATTTGGGCAAGTTTCTTGGAAATATGGAGGACTGGACGATCAGCGAAGCCCCGCTGACCTTTACTCGCATCGGACCAACTATAAGATCCCCAATCATCAGCTTGTGTCAACACCAAATATTGCCGATTCTATTCCATAGAGCGCAGTCTTAGTTTATAACATAGACATTTGATTCTGTCAGAGTTTAGTCAGCTTTAGGGTTGACAAGGCATAGGTTCTGTTTACTGAGGATTATGTAATGTAATTTTTCTGTAGTATACGGGTTTGTGCTGTCGAGACGATACCTGAAACAATAATAGTTCCTGTATTTAATACCAATGTTTTCTTCTGTCATTGGTCAGAAGCTATACTAACCAAGACATTTGAATTTCCATATTATACGTATATTTTTATTTCCATTGTTGGTGAAGCCTGATTTTGGGTCTAATTAGTTTATTGTTGTATAAATGTGACTGTGCTAGATCCGTGAGAGCAGTATAATAAGCAGATCCCTGGCATATTCGGTTTTGCACTTCACTGACTAGATTTCAATTTCATAAGTTTTTAAATAATACCACAATATCAATACCCAAGAGAGTGAGAGAAGGATATCGCTGCAGGATTATGTTTGAAGACGGTCATGACAACCTTTTGCATATTGGTTTGATAGGCCATTGATTCCAGTGCCTGCATCATGAAACGACCTAATCCTCTGCGTCTAGTCGACGGCTCCAATTGTATTTCATAACTGTGAAAAAAGATTGAATAAATAAAAGACTACATTCCAAAATTTGATTCTCCTACACAGTGATGGAAATAAGGTGATAATACCCCTAGTTCAAATGATCAAATGAGGATAAATAAACCCGATTAAAAGATTTCATTTCCATCGCTGTAACCCATATTAATTCAAACTTTTCTTTTACCAGTATAACACTTCTACACCATAGTCTGTGTCGAATCTGAAGTGAGAAAATCCGATTGGTTTATCATCGCAAGATGCAACCAAATACCAAGCTGCTGGTTCTAGTAATTCGTTCTTCTTGGCCACCAGATCCCAACCCCACGTCGACTGCTCGTACATTTGTTTCATGTTGCGTTCTATAAGATCTAGGACCCATGACACAGTTTCGTTGGATAGATTTTTTACTCTGCAGCATGTAACCTTGACTAAAGCTCCGTCTTTTGCTTTATAGTTGTGAAAACATTCCAAAGTTGCGAGGGGATCTATCAGAGCATTTGCTCTATCAACCAGTTGCTTGGCAAGTTTTTCCTTCTCTGCCTGTACCTGGCGCCTAGTTTTATGTGCTCTTTTCTGAAAAATCGCAACATAGTCATATTTCCGTATGGAAATTATTGTTTAGATTTAATTCTCACCTTCATGTTGATAATGTGTTGTGGAACAACATCCTGTAGACAGATATTTCACAACACTTCTGATAAGACTTGGTTGAGGGTACGAAATTTGTTGGTCTTACGCGAGGTTGAGGTAATTCAAATAGTTCAGCAACCCTTCAGGGTCCAATAAACATTGTGCGAGAATTCCTGTTTCACGCACCGTACGCGAATGCGTGGCGTTGAATTTACGACGATATAATTATTAGTTTGATCTAGTTAATATTTCACAGATATTATGGTTCAATGACCCACAAGAATTCGCCCTGAAAAAAGAGATTAGTCCCTCGTCTTGTTCTTCTTCTCCTTACTGGTTATATCCTATTTGTACCTGTAGATTAGTAGTTAGTTTATTGAAACTTCGACTTTTCAGCTCTTACTTTTCAAGTCCATGTTGACCGGCTTGATTTGATATTTCAGTTGCCATCTTGCGGTTGAACTGATGAACGACTTTTGCCGTGGACATACGAGCGCCTTAGTACATTTTGCCTACACATATGACATGCGGGTGGCATTCTACAAAGCGCCTCGTGTTCGCAGCAGCGGTAGTTCGTACGTTTGTCCGCGAGATGGCGATACCATTTGTCACCCCGTGGGCGGGCAAGGTCGAGTGGCGGCCTTGACCTCGGGTAGGTGCACCTGTCACGGAGTCAGTGGCCCTCACGGCGTCAAAGAGTACGGGTGGGGACTGCGTTAACGAAATACCACTGACAGATATCGCGGAAGAAATACTCTGAATGCAGAGAACTTATCGCAAACTAGACTACGTACTTAGCGATGGGTATATACCTATATTTATTGTTAAGAAACAATTACAACTTGTAAATGACTAACAGTGTATAGGTAATATTGTAACTATGCTACAACAATAAATCTCAGATATACCAATAACCAAGTGCTTCATATTTATCCACTTTTCCCTTCCCTCGAATTTTTATTACAGGCATTATTTATAGTTAGGGAGATTTAAGGTCGAAGACTGCTCCTGGTATCAGGAGAACATCTGACCCGAGGAGGTGTTCCGAAATTTTGGATATGTCTATAGATATAGGCATGCATACGTGGCTTCATGCACGTCTCTATATATCTACTTAAATATACTAGCGTTTTTCGGAGTTAGAATAATTTTAAGTCGAAAAATTTCTGCTCCTGGTATCAGGAGAACATCTGACCCGAGGAGGTGTTCCGAAATTTTGGATATGTGTTTAGATATAGGCTTGTATACGTGGCTTCATGCACGTCTCTATATATCTACTTAAATATACTAGCGATTTTCGGAGTTAGAATGATTTTAAGTCGAAAAATTTCTGCTCCTGGTATCAGGAGAACATCTGACCCGAGGAGGTGTTCCGAAATTTTGGATATGTGTTTAGATATAGGCTTGTATACGTGGCTTCATGCACGTCTCTATATATCTACTTAAATATACTAGCGATTTTCGGAGTTAGAATGATTTTAAGTCGAAAAATTTCTGCTCCTGGTATCAGGAGAACATCTGACCCGAGGAGGTGTTCCGAAATTTTGGATATGTCTATAGATATAGGCATGCATACGTTGCTTTATGCACGTCTCTATATATCTACTTAAATATACTAGCGATTTTCGGAGTTAGAATGATTTTAAGTCGAAAAATTTCTGCTCCTGGTATCAGGAGAACATCTGACCCGAGGAGGTGTTCCGAAATTTTGGATATGTCTATAGATATAGGCATGCATACGTTGCTTTATGCACGTCTCTATATATCTACTTAAATATACTAGCGATTTTCGGAGTTAGAATGATTTTAAGTCGAAAAATTTCTGCTCCTGGTATCAGGAGAACATCTGACCCGAGGAGGTGTTCCGAAATTTTGGATATGTGTTTAGATATAGGCTTGTATACGTGGCTTCATGCACGTCTCTATATATCTACTTAAATATACTAGCGATTTTCGGAGTTAGAATGATTTTAAGTCGAAAAATTTCTGCTCCTGGTATCAGGAGAACATCTGACCCGAGGAGGTGTTCCGAAATTTTGGATATGTGTTTAGATATAGGCTTGTATACGTGGCTTCATGCACGTCTCTATATATCTACTCAAATATACTAGCGATTTTCGGAGTTAGAATGATTTTAAGTCGAAAAATTTCTGCTCCTGGTATCAGGAGAACATCTGACCCGAGGAGGTGTTCCGAAATTTTGGATATGTGTTTAGATATAGGCTTGTATACGTGGCTTCATGCACGTCTCTATATATCTACTTAAATATACTAGCGATTTTCGGAGTTAGAATGATTTTAAGTCGAAAAATTTCTGCTCCTGGTATCAGGAGAACATCTGACCCGAGGAGGTGTTCCGAAATTTTGGATATGTGTTTAGATATAGGCTTGTATACGTGGCTTCATGCACGTCTCTATATATCTACTTAAATATACTAGCGATTTTCGGAGTTAGAATGATTTTAAGTCGAAAAATTTCTGCTCCTGGTATCAGGAGAACATCTGACCCGAGGAGGTGTTCCGAAATTTTGGATATGTGTTTAGATATAGGCTTGTATACGTGGCTTCATGCACGTCTCTATATATCTACTTAAATATACTAGCGATTTTCGGAGTTAGAATGATTTTAAGTCGAAAAATTTCTGCTCCTGGTATCAGGAGAACATCTGACCCGAGGAGGTGTTCCGAAATTTTGGATATGTCTATAGATATAGGCATGCATACGTGGCTTCATGCACGTCTCTATATATCTACTTAAATATACTAGCGATTTTCGGAGTTAGAATGATTTTAAGTCGAAAAATTTCTGCTCCTGGTATCAGGAGAACATCTGACCCGAGGAGGTGTTCCGAAATTTTGGATATGTGTTTAGATATAGGCTTGTATACGTGGCTTCATGCACGTCTCTATATATCTACTTAAATATACTAGCGATTTTCGGAGTTAGAATGATTTTAAGTCGAAAAATTTCTGCTCCTGGTATCAGGAGAACATCTGACCCGAGGAGGTGTTCAGAAATTTTGGATATGTCTATAGATATAGGCATGCATACGTGGCTTCATGCACGTCTCTATATATCTACTTAAATATACTAGCGATTTTCGGAGTTAGAATGATTTTAAGTCGAAAAATTTCTGCTCCTGGTATCAGGAGAACATCTGACCCGAGGAGGTGTTCCGAAATTTTGGATATGTGTTTAGATATAGGCTTGTATACGTGGCTTCATGCACGTCTCTATATATCTACTTAAATATACTAGCGATTTTCGGAGTTAGAATGATTTTAAGTCGAAAAATTTCTGCTCCTGGTATCAGGAGAACATCTGACCCGAGGAGGTGTTCCGAAATTTTGGATATGTCTATAGATATAGGCATGCATACGTGGCTTCATGCACGTCTCTATATATCTACTTAAATATACTAGCGTTTTTCGGAGTTAAAATAATTTTAAGTCGAAAAATTTCTGCTCCTTGTATCAGGAGAACATCTGACTCGAGGAGGTGGTCGCAAAATTTTGTATAGCTGAAAAAGCATTAATTCTAGATTTCTACCACTCCTGTGTGTTGTACGCTGTTTGACCTATCGCTTGTTCGAAATAAAAAGTCATAGGGAGGGGAAAGTGAAAAATAACGATGCAGTTGATTATTGGTATATGTGGGGATTTATTGTTGTAGCAACGATACAATACTATTCACAGTAAATTTATACATATAGTATAATTTGTAATCGTTTCTTAAAAAAGAAAATGTACCTATCACAACTGATCGAGTCTTTGTATTTGCTCCTGTCATACGAAGCTAACAAGTTCAGAGTATTTCTATTGAGACGCCTGTCTCAAACGAATCGCGTTAACGTTATCCCCTAGTGAACCCTTCGACGCCACGAGGGGCACTGACCCCACGACAGGTGCATTACCTAGGTCAGTGTTCGGTACCAACTGCTATCGTCGTCTCGAGGGCAAATTGATGAACTAATTTTGCTGCACGAATCGGTCGATAGTTAACCTGCCGTTAGTTTTTCAGTTCCCAGCATGTGTAGTAGATGGCGGTAGCATTTGTCAGCCCATACGTCAACGGGACGCGTTCGCGCTTGATGGTGAATCGACGAACTACTTTTGCCGCAAATAGTAGGCGGCAATCGGTATGAAGTCTCCGTATTGTTGAACTCATTATACATCGCTGAAAAATGTTCAATACTTCTTTAAATAGGGATAGAAAGACAGGGAGATCGTTACCTTCACATTTCTTTGTGAAAAGTTCTTTATTGGTAGAAAATAATGTAAAGAGATACATGTATCCTTGATATTATATACATGCTTGTGTATATACTATATATACACATATCAAGCAGTATTATACAATTATAGAAACTATATCGTACACTGTTTGCTTTGAGCAACGTGACAACAACATAATGCAAAGTTAATTTGCTCGTGCTAAAAAAATAGTACATTCACATTTTATTCGCTATGGTGGCCAAGGCGGCTAAGCTTTTAACGTCTAAACTCAACTAGTTACAAAAAATGTTGCTTGTCAATTACCATTCTATATATAATATACTTTACTACTCATAATTATTATATCACACAAAAAACACTGTACACAATTCGAGAATGTGCTTAGCGGGATCTTGAAACCCGAATAAAAATGTTAAATACCGTCATCTCTTTGTCAAATCTAACAACAACAATAATAATATCATTCTAAGAGATTGTATATTGCACGATTGCATCACATCGAAATAACGAAAGATATAGAAAGAAGAAAAACAGAGGATAATTAGACGCTGGATTTAATAGAATCAAATTACAATGGAGAGCTATTGTTGGTACTCTCAGAGCAGGACTAGTTACGTAATAATAACACGACGAGGTACCTGAGAAAACTATATTACAAAAGATTTAAAGCTTGGAAAATTGAAACCCGATAGAGTAACATCCGCGCATTTACACTCGTACATATATACCTATACATGTTTAATATATTATGAATAATACGTAGCGACTAATCACTTGGGAATACTTATATAGTTATTTACAGCGAGATTACGGACTTACAAGACTATCTGCGTACGTCGCTAATCGTACACTTGATTATACAGGAAATCGCATAGATTTCAGACAAATGTATCTCGTATCTCATTTTTACAAAAACCACTTCATTACCACGACTCGTATTTCTGTACGTCGATGGATATCTTATTATCGTAGCTGTCTTAATTGTTCATATTCTATCACAATTCGCGTATAGTTCTAAAAAAGTTTCCGTCTACCGCGTGTTCAGGATGAATTCCCGAAAAGATCGACCTCTGCAGATCCCATCTTCTTACAATCGGCTGCCTCGAGTCCTCCGATTCATCATCTGCGAGGACAATAGGAGACGTGTGGAAAAAGGTGGCAATGAATCGATTTGAATCTGGAAAATAATCAAATAATTAAAGACACGCATTTATTATTTCGTAAATATAGCACAAAGTATTTTCCTTTCGCTCAAAAGGTATATTTTTCTCAGATTCTGAACGAGGAAACAATTCGATAACTCGACGTAAGTATGTACGTAGGGGGGTAAACTGGTGGCTTACCTCTTTGGATCGTATTTGAGATCGAAGCCATCTATCTTCACGATGTTCCATTCATCTTTCGCGTTCTTCGAGAAGCTGAAGGATATCTGTAATGATAAGAAGAAGAAATTCTCATTCGTGCATGGGTACAGGTCTTTTAGCGAGTAACGAAATGATCGGACCGATCAATCGAGATGATAATAATTTCTACCTGATCGTGAAAGGTTTCCTTATGAAGGAACTTCATAGGCTCGAGATGGGAGTGAAACTGCTCGACAACAGTCAGAGGCTTTTTGAGTAAATGTTCTATGATGTATCCCATGGTGACGTCATCAGGTAATCTGATCTTGTCGCCTATACTGATGAATTTTCCTCCGCTGAAATGAGTCGAGACGATGATCAGATAAAATCTATGAGGCTGGAGTTTTTTCAATTTTTATAGAATAAATCGAACGGTAAATCTATCTATAGAATTAAAGTAATTGCCTTGAAGTATATGAATAATTCTAAGGTCGGAGAATAACGCGAAAGGGTTAGTTCCCACCGTGTAGTCAGCGACGAGGATTTTCACCGGGCTAATTAAGGATATATACCTAAGAAACAGTCGTGTGTATAATTAGCATTTTCTGTCTCGACTTTGGTCGGTCCGTTTGTCCGTTAGTCCGGAGTCACTCATTAGGGAATAACTTTGGCGGATTCTCAATACTGTCTCCGCTCCTTCCCTTCCTCCTCAGGGATCGAGGGGATCGAGGATCCTCGGATCCTCGTCTGGAGTCTCGAGAGCGGCGTCACACAGCGGTGTACGTGGGCTGATTTTAATTGGGAAGATTAGACTGAAATCGCGATGCCGGCAGGCGGCTCTTGCCGACGCTACCAATGCTGCTGTTTCTGTTGTTGTTGCGCTGCGAGGATAGTCGGCGGCACGTCCATTGGTATAAACCTCGTTAAAATACCTCTTGCCGAAATCGAAATTTCGGTCAGAAGCGGGTTAAAGAGGCGGCTTTTTAGACCGATGAATTCCGCGGTATACTATATATACATACATATACCACGGACAGCGTCACATTCCTCATCAAACAAGGGCTGCAAAATCCCAAGCGCGTCAATCGCGCGCGTTCCGCTCCGGCTCGATCTCCTCTCTCTATTATCGTCATATTCATTCCTCCGAACAACGACCGTTCCTTATACTATACCGTGCCAATTAGTCACTATAGTTGCGTATGGTATATGAGGGTTTCCTGTACTCTGCGGGATCCGCGCAATCATATCAGCCACAGTTCTTTCCATGGTATATATATATATATATATGTACTTTACGTGAGAACACGCCGCACCGTGCGGGCGCGAGGGTTAATGCTTCGTTGGTCAGAATAATTACGACTATAGAGATAATAGAGCGGGGCATCCTGCCGGTTAATCACTCTACGATCGCTTAGTACATACATACATACATACGCGTCTACATCCTCGTAGATTCGTATGAGGTATGACAATTGCCCTTCTTAGGCAAAAATATGCACAATTCTACGTATTATTGAGTATCGCGTTGATTGGCAGAGAACAGAGACGGTAAGAGAGCGAAGAAGGAGAAGAAGGAAAAAAAAGGAAAAAGAAAAAAAGAATTAGGAAAAATATCATCATGCATGCTCACCTAGCCACCGGCATCATCTTGAGCGCCAAGGCACGGCTGAGACAGAACCCGGCACCCCCCGTGGCAAACCAGAACCTTATCTTAAGCTGTAACAAACAAAGCGCGTCGTTATATCGTCCGTCCTTAGGTAATATACCGTTCGACAAATTACACAGGTCTTAAAATAATCACATAGGGCATTAATAACAATATATACAATAAGGAGTGATTAATCATCCGTAAAGAATATATCGTCACTGATCGGTATTACTATATACAGCGACATGATTTCGCGGAGCGTAGGTATAATGTTGTCGTCATTTCTACACGCTGCCTCGCATACCCATGTGTAATAGGAGAAACATGGGAAGTAATGAATGGGAAGAGACATTTAATAGAGAGAGAGGGAGAGAGAAAGAGGGAAGAGAAAAAAGTAAACAGAGATAATTTCTACACGTAGATAATTGAGGGAGGCTTGAGGACTCGTGTTAATCCTGTTAGACCTTAGTGCTTCGTTATATAGCTATACATATGTGTAGAAGAGTGAAACCACCTTGAAGCGAGTATAATAACGACAAATGCCGATGAGCTGGGACAGGTTAGCATATACAGGGTGACCCAAAAGTGCCGCACCTCCTTGAATAGGCGGGTTCCTTATCGAATTCTAAGACGAAAGTTCCTTTACGAAAACTCTCCAAGGCCAACGGTTTTCGAGTTATTAAAAATCGCGATTGACGAATCAGAGCGTTTCTTATCATCGTGATAGTGCCGGCTCAAAAGCAAGCCATGGGCAGAGCCCATGGTATGTTTCTCATTAGCTTGGACGACCGCTATTTCTATTATTATTGAATTCAATTTGTATTTTCGGTCGTCTAGGTCGATTGCACCGTAGTTCCTGACGCCCAGATCTATCGGGTCATGGTCTTCGCGGTATAGGTTTCATCCGGCGTAGTTTACGTCAACCGCTCCATAGTTTCAGCGGTCCAGGTAATTCGCTCCATACTTTTAGCCGTCCAGGTCATCCGCTTCATAGTTTTCGGCCGTCTAGGTCAACCGCTCCATAGTTTCAGCCGTCCAGGTAATTCGCTCTATGGTTTTAGCCATCCAGGTCATCCGCTTCATAGTTTTCTTTTGTTCTATGGAGCGGTTGACCTAGACGGCCGAAAACTAAGAAGCGGATGACCTGGATGGCTAAAACCATGAAGCGAATTACCTGGACCGCTGAAACTATGGAGCGGTTGACCTAGACGGCCGAAAACTATGAAGCGGATGACCTGGACGGCTAAAACTATGGAGCGAATTACCTGGACGGCTGAAACTATGGAGCGGTTGATCTAGACGGTCGAAAACTATGAAGCGAATTACCTGGACGGCTGAAACTATGGAGCGGTTGACCTAGACGGCCGAAAACTATGAAGCGGATGACCTGGACGGCTAAAAGTATGGAGCGAATTACCTGGACCGCTGAAACTATGGAGCGGTTGACGTAAACTACGCCGGATGAAACCTAGACCGCGAAGACCATGACCCGATAGATCTGGGCGTCAGGAACTACGGTGCAATCGACCTAGACGACCGAAAATACAAATTGAATTCAATAATAATAGAAATAGCGGTCGTCCAAGCTAATGAGAAACATACCATGGGCTCTGCCCATGGCTTGCTTTTGAGCCGGCACTATCACGATGATAAGAAACGCTCTGATTCGTCAATCGCGATTTTTAATAACTCGAAAACCGTTGGCTTCGGAGAGTTTTCGTAAAGGAACTTTCGTCTTAGAATTCGATAAGGAACCCGCCTATTCAAGGAGGTGCGGCACTTTTGGGTCACCCTGTATATAGGAATGCAGAACAGTCGGTGAGGAACGCGGTCTGTAAGATGTATAATATCGGGCGCGGTATTCTATCTTATTATTATACCCCGTCCGTATATATCGAGTATATATCAGTCCTATCTCATCTGTTCATTAGTCCTAATACCTACTTCTGATACACCAGTCGCCGCCAGGCGCAACAACCTCCCGGGGATAGAGATCGTTCGAAAAAGCACGGCATGGTTATATATATATATATATATATATATATATATATATATATATAGGATGAGATAGGATAGGGACAGGATAGGATAAGTCGGACGCTATATAGCTATACGCCGTCGAACTCGCGCGTTTAACATAATACATATTGTAACCCCGCGTTATAGTTAGTGGAGTAGGTATATAGGCAATGAAAAATAAGAAACTATTCACCGACAGATGTTGTGTTCAAATATACGTGTCTTCCTTATCGTATCCACCGGATCTATATAGTTACCCTCGCATTATATGCCCCCGGGTGTATATTTCGAACTCGAATCTAGCTCTCCTACTCTTCTTCTTGTATATCCCGTATATATATATATATATATATATATATATACGTACACATATATCTACACATATACAGATATACACACATACCTATAAACAACGAGTAGATAAATGACGGTGGAAAGTTGAAAGTGATACTGTGTGATCCGCAGCGACCAATCACGGCAGATGCTTAATTAGATATATTCGACGTAGGTATATACTATAGGTATATGTACTATACGTATATACCTGCGTTTCTTCTATATAGAAGGTATACACGCGCCCTTGGACTCCGGGTCCTCTACCGGGCTTAGGAATGCAATTAGTCGTAGAGGCGGGCACAATCTCGCGTCCCCATCGATGATGTGCCTTATAGTTCTCTTCGTTACCGCGTGCTACGGGGCCGTATAGATCGGCCAATTGCGGTCTGGTTAGATCCAAGAGTCCCGATTATACCTACGCGTCGTAAATACGCACACGATAATTAAAATTACTGACTGATTGCTCTCCTCGGCTACATATACATATACACCCAACACCCAACACCCTAACCCTGCCGCATCCCCAGTCGGCAACCTGATGTGCGCATAGGGCATAGACAGGGGCAGACAGGTGCTACCTGACCAGAACCGGACCCACGTGGACGCCGGAAGCACCTCAACCTGTTTCTCACCTCACCTCACTCGAGAAACCTCACGAGATTGCAGACTCAAAAAAAAAAAAAAGAAAGAAAAAAAAAAAAAACGAAAACAAGAAAAATGGCCAAGTATAGTAATGTACGAGATTTTTTTATCCCCCTTTCTGCCCGCTCTTTACATATGTATATATACCTATGACTATATTTCAAAATAGAGTATCTCTGCAGTCCGAAGGCGCGGAGAGCGAAACGACTCCGTGATTAATATTGTGACGTTGAGGTCCATGGATCAGAATTTTGCGCACGTATAAACACGGGTGCGTGAGTTAGCTATCAATCAATGCGACCTTAGGAATTTCCCGACTTTATGTTTCTAGGCAGTGGTAGGGCGTCAAGGTACAACGTATTTGCCGGACACAGGGGAGTTGAATTGAATCTGAATATCTCTCGAACAAGAATATAATATCCATAAGAATTTTGTTATTCCGTTATACCTATATAGGTATAGTATAGTCAGTGTATAAATGGATAATTTCACGTCAACGAATTCCGTTTCGCAGTTTGAAGATCGGGCCATTTACGAATCAATTATACAATACTATATAGATCGCATTTCCCCGGCGCCAATATACCAAGAATATAATTCGATCGTACACAGATAGATTGTAAGTTAGGTGTATACATATGTGTACCAGATTGTGTGTACCCGCGGACACGATCGAAATCGTAATGGTATATGTATATATATGAGCGGTGAAAGATAGCCGGTCTCTGTGCTCGAGTTGTTTTACATTTCAGCCCCGCAGGGTAAATCCTATCTTTATAGTTATATGGGAGGAAGCGGGTCTCGATTCGAGTTGCTAAAGCCGGTTTCCAAACAGCCGGACATATACGTCTGTGTATTGCTATACTTCGGTACAAAATACGAGATAAAGATATAATATATATGTATATAGAAACGTATATATACAACAGCGATATTAAAATATCTGACACCGCGACTGTGCGTGCACGTGCTGAATTCTATTTTATTTAAATATCAAATTAGCGATAGCTCAGCTTAATTTCTCCCCCCCGATATCTATAATAGGCACAGAATTTATCTTCAAGATCTTAATGAACATATATACCTATAGGTAGTTTACGAGTATAGTTTAATTAAAGTAATAATAACAATAAAAAAAATAAGTTACCAACAACGAAGCAGCTAAGACGACTGCAGGTTATTTATCTTTTTATTTATTTCTTTCCCTATTTTATTATCCCCCTTTTTTCCCTGATATCTACCACTTACTTTAAAAAAGATTCATACATACATACACACACACACCTATATATATGCTCGCCATGCCAAGTGAGTCGCGGACACGGCTTTGATTTGTGGATTGCTCGGCGAGATCCGATCTACAGATTCTAGTCAACGCGTGTGCGCACACAGAACGACGGCTATCTCTTAGACGGCGCGTTCGTTGTCCTGCTTATTCCCCTTCCTTCTTATACTCTACCTGGTCACGCATACATATACAGTATACGTATAGACTTATCTATAATATATATATATATATATATATGTATGCCATACATATCTACATCTTTTTATCTATCCGTCCGCGTCTGTCCGTTCTGTCCGTTCTGTCTGGTTCTGTCTATCTATACATCTACCCGCGCATATGAGACGTACTATACAGAGTCTGCTTCCACCCCGCTGTATAGAAGCATGTAAAAAAAAAAAAACACGAAGAGGCCTTTCACCCAGGGCGTGGCGGGTAATTGCCGTATGAAAAAAAATAAATAAAAAAATAAATAAAATAAAAAATGAAAGAAAAATTGACGCGAGCGAATCTCTATGATAGCTGCGCGGGTATACCGTCTTATTATACTATGTATACCTATATATATATGTACCATATAATTTCTCGCAATTATACATCTATATATATATATTATCTGTGCACGATTTGTGTTGCTATAGATGCACGCCATATATTATCAGCAACTATATTCCCTACGTCTCGAATTCGAAAGGTGAAAATCAATCGATCGACGGAAACTGCACCAAGTGTGTATATATGTATATGTATTAAATTACTGTATGTATTAGAATCCGGCTCCGGATTCTCGAAACGCCAATATAAATATATATATATATATATATAAAGATATATGACGCAGACAATAAATGTAATACATATTTATTATACAGACTGCAGACTCCGTATACACCTATATATACATACTTGATTCGGTTATAACACGACAGTGAATAGAAATAGAAATAGAACTAGAAAAAGCTGAAAGAAAAAAAAGAAAAAAACGACATATAGCTGAATACATAGACTTGATCGCACCGGGTCAAACGGGAGGAGGCGACCTCGGAAGTATCTTTTTCTCTCTTTATAACTATATATATCTCGTTATTTTGCACACGCGTCATGTATATATATATATATACATACGTTTATAATACGGTCCGAACACCGTGCTCGGTACATAATCGCCCTGAAGCGAGAAGTGAACGTGCGCCGTCAATAATCTATACCAATGTATATAGGTAGGTATACACCTATTCCAATATCCTCTGGATCTATGGCCTAGAACAGGGCTTTCGCGTCGCGATTGCCTGCGGTATGTCGAACAGCGAGCCACACCCACGAGAGGTCAATCCGTGGTCATCGCAGCTGCTGCTGGCACTGGTATACTTATACTGCAACCCAGCGAATGCGCACGATCGCCGCTGTTTTAAGTTTCGCGATCCGCAATCCTGCACCTCCTTTCACCTATACCCGCGATTTATCTATATACAGGCTATACCCGCATACAACGATCATTATACCTTGCACCCGGAGCTATCTACCTACCGCGATTATACACACACACACACACCCATACATACCTACAAAATGACCTTATGACTGAAAAACGTTATTATAGAAGTATATTATAATTGCGGCCCGATACCTACATGAATTGTAATACCAATTGTTATAGCACGCCTGTATAGCTATTGATTCAGGAGTGATTCGCAACCGCGTTTGAGACATTGATCGAAATTATTCTTAAATTAATAATATAGATAGGTGTAGGTATAATATATATGCTCGGGCGAGTCTATATAGGTTTACTCACCGACTTTTTCGACGTAGGAGATCCCTCTCGATTAAGTATTTCTAGGGGTGCTCGTATCGAGGGTTTACCAAGGTACCAATCCTCCCGGGGATCGTAATCGTCTAGTAGTTTAACGAGGCGGGGTACGTTCACGTAGTTGTCATCGTCAAAATGACAGAACCACCTGTAACCAAGAAGATTGAATGGTTAAAAAAAAAAAAAAAAAAAAAATTCCGAAGGCATCCCTACACTCAAATATTTCGTACATTCAGCGTCAAGATGCGTTCACTTATATAATTTTCGGTAAAAATCCTATCAGTAATCATTTCTCGTCCTGTATAGATACATCTATTATACGTGGTGAGGTGTAACGTGAATGTTCAAGAGCGTGCCGAGTCTATAAAAGCTAGACGCATATACGATAGAAATAAGAATAGAAATAAAAATAGAGATAGACTAGTATAAAGCGTCTATAAGCATTTATAGTATATCGTCGCTAATTGGAAAAGAGGTATATAGGTACTTGTTCGTAGCTCAAATACATGTGGCATACGTAATAGTTTTCGTATATGTATGTATGTACCTATGTATATGTAATATCGAAGGTTTGGTTCAGTTTTAAAGAAACATAGTTTTCCTTTTAGCGCTATACCTATACCTATACCTATATACCAGATCGCGTAATTCGTTTCTACCGGATCGGTTAGAGCATAGGTTTGAGCCTAGGTATAGACATAGGCGGGGATTATTACCTACGCGTTAATCGCGTTATGGGTGCGGGTCCGCTACTGTTGTTATATACATTATACGGGACCGTCGCGGCGCCTCCCTGAAGGAATAGGCGTGGTGAACAGACATACGTGACAGCTATAGAACTCCTCGTGGGAATGCCGTGGTTAATTGTTGTGTAAACGTTATATACCTATACCTATACCTACATCTACATCTACATCTACATATATTATATACATACATTACATCGACGTGCTCCTGAGTAGTCCTGCGGCATATGCATATCTAGTATATATGTTTATGTATATATACCGGATGTTGACCTTTCACCGCGATAGTTATCCTACTATTCTTTCCTCTGCATCTCCCGCGCTCGCTGCACCGTCCTCGCACGGCAAACACCGATCGCCACACATATGTATATGTATATATTCGTTTAATATTCTTTCAATCGTTGCGTATATACTACACCTATATACCTATATAGGCCCACAGGGGAGAGGAGGGCGTATTAGGGCTTATAGTGTTAATTAAAAAACAAACAAATGCAGTATATACGTATATACCCATGCATATGGTATATTGGCCGCTGACCATTCTCTCTATGAGATATATTATACCTATCTAATTGTAAGTTTGAATTACGGTTTAGCCCAATCATTATAATACATCATCTACCCAATCATTCCTGATTCTTGCTGAGCAGTAATTATACACGTATGAAATAATAATGATGTGTGTGTGTGTGAATGTATATACTATACGTCTAAACCCGATACAGCGCGCACGACGTCTCTTCCAGTTTACGTAATCCGTTGGCTGGTCTCTCGGACCCGTGCCGAGCAGTTCTTTGTCGCGTCTGCGTCTCTATAATATATCGAGTGTGTCAAGTTATTGTATACCGCTAAGCAATCGCACCGGATGTCCCAATGAGCGCGGCGGCGAGTCAACGAGTTACTTCCGGGGCTCGCCGTCCGACCTCGGTGCTGTATAGTCAACCTCTATACGTGTACCTCTAGTTGATCCGTAGTAGCGCGCGGCACCCACGCGCGTCGATCCCCCTCGCGCCTTAAGTATATCTCTAGTTATATATATATATATATATATACATATATATGTATACCCGATGCAAAAATCTTCCGCGAATATATTATCTGCGAACCGATATATATATATATATATATGTATATTTTTTTCGAAAGATCGCTAACACGGTGAAAATAAAAGGCGCACTTTATTCAGCGCACGAGCGAGCGAGGCATATATATACCGATAATAATACGGGGAAAGGAGTAAGGGGTAAAGGGTGGCGTACGTAGGTAGGTAGGTAGGTAGGTAGGTATGTACAACGTATACGTATAGCGCCTCGAGGTAGCTCGGGTTTGCGGATCGGACCCGGTCCGATCCCCCGTTGCATAGGAATTTGCATAGCACGCAGAGCATTAAAACGCGTCATCCGGTCGCCGGGGCGGTCGCCCGTTTGCAATATCAGGTGCAAACCAGTTTAAGACGTTCGTTGAATACAGCTTCGATGTTGCCGGTGCTGCAGGTGTTCGCCCGCGAGTCCTCCGACCTGATATTCGCGATATTAATCGATCAATTTATCCCGATATAATCCCGAGAAACGTTAACTGTTATACTATATAGTTATGCACGCGATAATGTTATTATAGACCCACGGGGTTCTGCGGACGGACAAAGACCGGAGTCTAACTCCCGCCGCTTGATCAGGGTATTAAAAAAAAAAAAAAAAAGAAAAAAAAAAATGAAAAGAAAAATGAAAAGAAAAAGAAAATTAATTTAACGCTTCAAGGTGTTTCTTATACGGAACAACTATACAGATGACTATAAGGGATATAGGGACAAGGCTGTAGCATATCTATTCGCGTTACACGACAAGTGGCAATGACTCGACGCCCACGCGGCTCTCGGAATTGTACCGATATAAAAATCGGCTACGGGTTAATTGGAGTCGCCCGCACCGGATAGTATAATCGAGCACGCGGATCGTTCGTTTCATCGCATGTATATAACGTACCACCGTTACTCCGCAGTTACCGTGACCCGTAGATACATACTATACGTGTATATATATATGTATATATGTATATGTATACTATACCTACCATTTCATCCACCACCGTAAAAGCTTAGCCTGTATATTCGTCTAATATACGAACCAGCGAAGGAAGGAAGGAAGGAAGGAAGGAAGGAAGGAAGGAAGGAAGGAAGGTCGGTAGGTATATATACCTACGCGGCAGTACAAAGCATTATACGCTCCTTTCCTTTCCTTTCCTTTCCTTTCCTTTCCTTTCCATTGTGGTCAACGCGGTTTATTATAAGGTATAAGGTGTAAGGCATAAGGTATAATGTACAAGGTATAGATACGCGAGAATGGATGGGTGCAGCTCGTGTTAAAATGACCGCACTTCGAGATGACGACATCGCCCCATTAATGTAGGTGTAGAGAGGTATATACGGGCTATCAGTAAATAGCCAGGCTTGTCAATACGAGAGGTGAGGATATTTGAACAACTCGAGTTCTTATCTAGTTTTACGCGGTTCAGTATATATATATATATATATAAAAAAACTTACCCCGCGCTGATCCGACGATATAGAAGATACGCGTTGAGCGACTGTATAATGCAGAGGTAGACGTAATGTATACCTTGTACCTTATACCTACCCACGCAGGTATAATAAAGATGCGGGTTGATTCATTAAGGGAGTATTTAACACCTTAAGAATTAGGGGTAATATTTCCGAAGGATATATCCGACCGGTTTTATACTTTGAAAAGTACTTTTTGTGGAAAAATATCAGATCTATGTAAGAATTGTAAAGATATTCGTTGAATTATCATCTCGATAAGAACGCGGTTGGTAAATTTTGTACTTTTCAAAGCCGCATCTTTCATTGTTATAGTATAGACAAGAGTATTTCAATTTAGATCTAATATATTCGGTTGTCAACAGTTTAAATTCAAAGTACGTGCCAGTCCGGGTCGATGGGACAACAATGTAATGGTAAATCGCGGGCACTTGTCGTTTAAATTATCGAGCGATTGACAGCTTAATAGATCCGGCGCGACGGGCGCAGGTCTCGTAGTTGTTGTTTTCATTCCTGATGCCGGGTCAACGACGCGACGCGACGCGACGAGACGCGACGAGACGAGACGGGTGGATCGCAAGCGACGCATCGCTTTATCCCCTCGCGCGCGTCTTCGTACATATATACACCGTATACGAGGGCTGCTATACAGAATGAGAAAGACGCGGGTTATACGGGAGAGAAAAAAGTCCGGACGACCGCGACGCGACAAACCCGCATGCTCTGCACGCCAGCGCATATCCAGCCCGGGCGTAAATACATATATATATATATAAATATACATACGTGCATATATGTATATTATATAAATACTACTTACGTAGGTATACCGAGTGCATTCGCTGCGGTATATAGACATACATATATACGTATATATGTATACGCGCGACATCCGAGAAGCTTTTCTCCGTCCCCCGAGCGACGTAGCGTCGCGTAGCGTCGCATCGCGTCGCGTCTCTTCGTTCGTCCCTGTAAAAGATTGAATCGTTTGCCCGGCAGCAGCTGGTTTGTCCCGGGGTTGCACCAGCAGCTCCACCACCGTACGGTGCGTTTCTCCACTGCGGAACACGTGTCCCAACTAGCGACGTCGGTGCTTTATCCTTTTTTTTCCCTTTTTTTTTTATCTTTTTTCATTATTTTTTTACCTCATCGTTTTTCGTTATTACACAAGCGACGGGACCCCCGAAGTGCGCGCGGGAAAAATTCTATCATGTCTCTACCCGAATATCTGGCGCGGGAGAACCTCGCTTATAGGTATACTATATAGCCATAGAGAATTTGAAGAAAAAAATTCTATACGGGGTTAGAGTTAAGATGCGTTTCGATTAAATATATATATATATATATATATATATATATATATATATGCATCTATCAAGGTATATGAATATACGTGAACAGTTCTCATAGGTATATACATACATGTATACCTTAAGTTTTCAAGAAAAATATTGCCTCGTTGCAGTACCTCCTTGGCTATTATATACGTTTCAGCACTGCAGGCTTAAGTCTCAAGATATTATTATTCCCGAGAGGATAGAATAGGAGTAGGTATAGGTACAGGTACAGGAATAGATACGTGGGTAGTCAAAAAGTCGTATAAAATTACGTCCCGAAGTCCATAGAAGCAATATTTATGCATTTTTTTTTTATTTTTATTTTCGTACGGGGACGTGCGACGTCGTCGACGAAATAATATTTTCACACTACGAATTTAAACGATCGCGAGATTTGGATAGGTGACTACTTCACCAGCAGCAGCAGCGACAGAACGCGAGGCTACACTTCACCGCTAGACAAACAGCGGCAGGGATCAACCCGCAAGACAAATATTTTTCATGGCAAAGTCGACGACGATCATTGAAAACGACGATGACGAAGATGAGGAGGGAAAATAAGAGGAAAAGGAGAAAAGAAGAAGAAAAGAAGAAAAGAAAAAAAAAAACAACGAAGATGGTTACCGGTGTCCAGATACCTATACATACATTTACCCATATTTTAATGCCTCAGGTACTACAACCTGCACGGGTCTGTCCGTCAGGCGTCGATCGAGGTAGCATATTATACTATAGGAACCCGGGGTAATGGGCCGTCTGGGGAAGAGTGCCGCGGTACGATCCGACCGCACGTAACAAGAAGACTAAAGGAGGAAAGATGGAAGAGAAATACAAGATTTACGGTTGGGCAGGCAGGTAGCTGGACGTTGGATAAGTAGAAGACCGTACGCGGGAGTATAGGGAGGGTGTAGGTATAGGTATAGGTATAAATGGGTACGTATATAGACGTGTATATAGATATATCTATATGTATATAGGTATATACGTGTAGGTGCGACGTATCGAAAGAAAGGGAAGGGCACGAAATTAAGAGGTGCGTGTCGTTGGCGGGATGCAAGGCGAGCGATGAGGATAAGACGAGAAGAGAAGAGAAGAGACGAGACGAGACGGGACTTACGGGCTTCTTTATACGTTTGGAAAGTCACCGGGAAACATAAATTAAAGTTGAGGCAAGATCGGCGGCCGGCACGTTGCTTGACCGCGTATACGCGATAGTAGAACGAGTAGAACGAGTAGAACGAAACGATACGGAACGAACGAAACGAACGAAGCGAATGCGGCGAGGATGCCGACGAGAACGTTAACGTTAATTAAGCGGCTAATTCGTAATTAACGACCCGGGTTCCTACTCCTACCTCACTCCTCCTCCCCCCCCCCCCCCCCCCCCCCCCCACGTTCCCTCTTTTTTTCCCCCTCAGCAGAACGACGAAATACATACATACGCGTCGGAGTAGCGAGAAAAACCAAACAAAAAGCCTCCCTACCGCACGGTGCTCGGGCAAGGAGAAACTTTTTGTCACACGAGTTTTCTTTATTACTTCAATATGTAGACTAAATATTTCGACGAAAAACGGCGGTTGTGCACTGACGTGAGTAGAGTAAAGAGCAGAGAGTAAAGTCGAGTCGAGGAGGGTTGGTCCTTTGTAAATATACTCTAATCAACGACGCGACGCGCTTACGAGCTTAAAACTTTTCTAAACTGAATTTAGCTCACGAAACACTGTATAACTCGGTCAGGAATTGAGTTTGCTAATTTTTACGGAACTTTGGGATTAGGTGCCATCTGGTTATCGTCGATCTTTCACGCGAGAAGGGATCAGCGAGTTCTCGCGACATATCAACGTTATATGCTATTCGCGGAAGATCTTTTTTTCACATTATCTCTTTGGCTGAATACGAAGATTATCGCTATACATATATTTTATACACATGATATATTATCTGTATACTCACTTTTTGCCACTCTCCAAAAACTTGTCGAACTCTACGGACATTTTGCAGCATAGGGCCTTCCTGTTGTGGGATGACGAACATTTCGTGTTTATCATGTGTCCGTCTGTAAGGAAAAAAGCATTTGATGTACCTAGTTTAAAATATCGTCCCTGATGGTGCAGCTCCGGACCACGAGTTCAATTATACACCGTTTAAAAATTAAACAGTGTTAATCGTCCACGCATATACATATATACGTGGTAGAATTATTCGCTCAACACTCTACGGTTATTTTTCTTTCATTTTTCATCCAGAAGCATTTCATCAGGGTTTATCATATAAACTCTTGAACTAATTCAAGACACGGAGTTTAGACTTCGTTCTTTGCCACAACGACGTATGTATACATAGTATAAGTTTTTTCATTCGGAAGTCAGACCCATTCCTAGTCTTGATAATCTAGCTCTTTCAGTTCAGTATAGAAATTGAGAGAGTGCATGGAGAGCGGAAGATGAGGGAAGATGTGACGAAAAAATTTTGACTAATTGTAACCAATCTTTCGCGTGAAATTTCTATATTGGAGGAATCGCGACGTGTGAAAATATTCAGGTATATATAGCTCATTCCTGAGTAGCAGTAGGTGTAATCGTCGTCGTCGTCGTTGGAGTCGTGATTTTCTTCAGACATAGAGGTAAACTAGCGGAACGACAGGATTTCAGGTCTGTTACTATGAGAATGCGTCTACGCCAGTGGTCGTGCCTACCGAAGCGTACGACGACAAGTGGAAAAGAATGTTTCTCCTTCTGCTATATATGCGGTGCAGGGACATTGAACGCTCCCTGAGTTGCGTGATGATATGTATATGTATATGTATATGTATATGCATATGCATATGCATGTGTATGTAACACGCGAAGGGTCGTAGCTAGACGCGTAAAACCCATGGGGAACTTTTTATGATTCGTTTGCAATAAGAGCGCAACGTGCAACGAGCGGTGCAGTGGAACGAGAACGGTTTTAAATTCGAAAGAAAAAAAAAAACGGAAGAAAAGACAAACAGGCACCCGCGCTGCAAATATACATATATAGGTGTATATACACTCACTTGTTCTCGTTTGGAAGACAGGATCGTCCTTGTCGGTGAAGAACCAAGTCTGCAACATGAGCGAAATGACGCGTTAATTTATTCATTAATTTGCCATACATAAATATTTCTATATCTATATAGGTAGGTATATACAGACGAATACATGTGAAGAAAGCTGTGAACGTTGATATTTCAACTCTGAGAAGTCTTTTTGTATCTTATGGCTATACCGTATAGTAACATGGTGAGCAAAGGATTATGTATTCTTTACGGTCGACTCGGGTGAGCGAGCGAAGTAACTATATATATATATATATATATCGCGAATTGTCAGCGTTCGTAGAATGAAAACTAATCCAGTAACAAAGTGACGGGTGGCGGTTAACGAGACATGACAAAAAAGCACGTCAAGTGACGTCAGCGGTGGTCGAGCAAACGAGCAAAAGGGGCAAACGGTCGAACGGCCGTTTGGCATCGCGTGTCACGTTACATTGGCACAATTAGATTAATCGCGCGCACGGGGAACGCCCCGGGAGCTTTCGAAGGACCAAAAAAGTCTATATATGTATATCCGGTATATGCGACGTATGTTTGAATATAACTTTTAGACCTTCGAAAACTCCGAACTATCCGAATTTCGTAATACTTATACCGCGCGTAGTACCTATATAGGAGAGTCGAGAGTTTTGTCGAAGCGTTGAATTAAAATTAACGAAATATATTATCATCGGTTCAGTTGCGGCAACAGATTTCTTTTCTTCTGTTTGAAATTTCTCGACACATCAGGTATATGTAACAAATATCTTTCGTTTCGTGTAAAATTTTAAAGGGAAAATGTCTGCGCTACAGTTTATGATATTCGAGAATAGCCCACGTGTTTAATTGCGGCATTGTTAAACCACCAAAATCAAATACGTAATTGACCAATTATATATCCCCTCGTTATAGCCGCGGGTCTGGCATAAAAAATTGAAGGGCATAGAAGATCTCGCATCATTCGCCGTAATGATCGACCGTTCGAACTGCACCAGGGGTGGCCCGGAGGCGCGGGATCTTTAAATACGTAACCTTCCTTACGATTGTGAAAAGTGTCTATATACACATCGCAAGGCTTATAAAACGAAACGAGAAATCGACGACTGATTGAAGTCAATCTGTATACAATTATATCGAGTGCAGAAAAATGATCCGAAAAACAAAACAAAAAAAAAAAAACAACAAAGAAGAAGTCTTGGAAAGATGGCGTATCTACGTATAAGGGAGCTGCTGCGGGAAGGAATTAAATGTAGCATTGATTGATAAATCGAGCAGTGCCGGATATAGGCATGTGTACCATACCTACACACCATACCTATATGTATATACTATACGCCGATACGCGTGTAGTGTGATCGTTGAAGTTTCTCGACCGCGCGACGAGATGAGGATCAGTTAATGTTCTCCGTCAATGAAGCGGATTATTAAAAGAAACATTAGCGTCGACGCAGGACGAACGACGCACTAAACGTTGAATAACAACACGCAACAACCCCGCCTTACTTCACCTGTATCCAATTTGGAATCGAAACCTAACGGCGCCTACCGGTGCCACGACGAGATCCCTAGCGAAGATATACCTATACGTAGGTATGTTACGTACGACTGTAACTATCTTTTATTTTTATAGTCAGTCCTTTCGAGAACAACTTGACCTTAGGTATATAATATAATATACTATACATCAGAACACATATGCGCGGTGTTAATTGATCCGAATAAATGTAGGTACAGATCTCGCGAGGAGGAGAGTAAAGGATCTTTTCATTGGCGTAATGAAAGAAAATAATTATAACATAGAGATATCCCTTATGTTTTTAGCCGCGATATTCTCGGGGCTAGGTATCTCATCAGCTCGTGAGATATAATTCCCACGACAGAACCAAGAAGACTGCGATATAAAGAACCTTTGTTCTATCCTACATTGTTATACTGTCGTCGGGGTACGAGAGATGATTACACTAATTGTTACAACTACGCGAGATATATGATATTTCGTTGGGAATAAAGGGGATATATATGTATCACGTATAGTACTGACCTGGTTCTTAGCCAACTGAAACCACGTGCTGAGGATTGCTGGAAGTCGTGAATAATGGTAATGCCGAGTTGTTTTTACGCTTATAAAGACGTCGCTAAGGTCGGTACCGGAAGGCGCAACAGTGGCCGTAGCGAAAGGTGGTGTTACAGCGGCGGCCTCCCCGACCTCGGTGTCTTCGCTGGCCGGCACCCCGACGGCGACTTCTGGCTGATCATCGAGCCACTGAAAAGTTAAAGAATTAACTATTACAGGCTGTTATAACTGTTCAAGAATAAGAGCGGCATACCGCATACGAGGGGGATTAGGAAGGAACCGCGAACACACAGCTATTTCGAAACTTTG
The DNA here is from genome assembly GCA_963966615.1 of Tenthredo amoena. NCBI lineage: Eukaryota > Metazoa > Arthropoda > Insecta > Hymenoptera > Tenthredinidae > Tenthredo > Tenthredo amoena. Next base: position 995,839 of record OZ016492.1, on the reverse strand, counting down.
GATAATTATCCTAACGAATATTTCCGAGGCTAACGAACGGAATTTGAATAAAAAAAATGATAAAAAAAAAAAAAATATAGAACCGGTGACGGATATATCAGCGCTAGATCTTTCGATTTATTCGACTTGGAATGCCCCATATGTATAAGATCTAATGTATATTCCGTACACGGTCAGGCGACGGGACGGCGCGCGGGCGCCTAAGGCGGGTGGCCCGCTCCGGTGCACGTGCAACGTCTGGCCTCTTTCTTCACAAGTCTTTTGCTCCTTCTTGCGCCTACAGGGTTCGGAGGGGGGACAACGAACATGTGTTGCCGCCCGCGCCCAAGATATTAACCCCAGGGCCGTGTACCAGGGTCGAAAGATTCTAATCGCGAGCAATATATATATATATATATATATATATATATATATATATATATATATATATATATGAAATAATAATGATAATAATAATAAGAGAAAATATTATTTCGTTTCGCTACGAATAATCAATTTCAATTCAAAGGTGCGCTCGCAGTTGATAGATATATAGGTATATGAGTAGGGATCAGAGCGTGTTGTCACCTGTCGGGGCACCACAGCCTGGTATAGAAGAACGGTGGCGTAGGCGGTAATGAGAATTAATCCGAGTACCGGGAGGCCTCGTCTCATTCGCAAGCCTCGGGTCATCCTGGAGACTGGGACCGCGTCGCGGTCGGTTGCCTCCGGCAACTTTCCTTCCTCCCTGAAGCGAGCACTCGAGTCATAACACGCGGAGCACATGCACAATTGTCCACTTTACATGATCCTCACTCGTCAGATGTGGCACTAATTATTATAAGATTGTTTATACGAGCCAGATAATAGTCTGGGGTTATGTATACGAACATCGAAAACTTGAATAAAGTCATAATTATATTATCACACTGTTGTTGTTGTTGTTAAGCTAAGCTCAACCTCATACCTTTCACCACTACATCAAATCTCTCTCATATTTTATCGCGTCTAACGTTTTAGCAAGGAACAAACTGGCTTATTTTAACGATGGTTTTTACCCGCCACACTCACACCGTGAGGCACGCGACCGATCGTCAACGTGCCGCACCTGCTCTGCATGTGTTATGTGTTATTAACGACAGAACAAGTTTCAAAATGGGTTTGTGAAAACGCTACAATCGGACAGTCAATCGAATAGATACCAGATCATTGGTCAACAATCACAAATATGAAAAACCGTTACGTTTCACTTGCATAACGCATTGATATCACGTTTGTATCGTGGGGTCGGAGAACGTAAACACGACAACCAACCTACGCGGCGCACGGCGAACCACCGACTAAACGCACAGCGGACCCGCACTCCGTAGTCACCGTGCGGTGGTCGTGACTAGGCTGTAAACATCGTCACGGAGGGGATGCGACAGAGGGCAGGAGGAGGCGGGCCTCGAGGGACCTATGCCTATATGTATAGTTATAGACACATAATTCTTTGCTCACTTTACTCGCCTTCTTGCAGAAGTACGGCTCGTAATCTTCAGCTAGGTATATATTATAGCAACTGGTAGTGGGCTAAGGATATTCTATATAACAGTCTCTTTTCAATGTCGATAAAACGCGCCGGGTCCCGTTCTCCCTATCACGACTAGGCAAGCATTTAATTAGGGAACTTACGGCCTCATTAACATTAGTTCAAATTACGCAGCGAAATATTTCCGGCGATCGTTTCTATAAGTTTCAAAGCTAAAGATTCGATAAAGAATTACATAAGTTTTCCAGATTTTTTTTTTTTTTTTTCCATCAGGACGAACATTCTGCTTTTCATCTCATTTTACAAAATTAAGGTTTTTTTTTTATTTTTATTTTTTTTTTTTACACAGAATGGGAAATGGGATGAAAATCATATACTGATTTATCTCATTTGTTAAATGAGAAAATCAAGGTTGCGTAACTGAATCGTTAGATAATGAGGTTGAATTTATTTACATTTTTACACGATTCTTTTTAATTATTAAGATATATGTTAAACCTAAATTAATTATCACGAGTGAAATAGAACGCGTACGAATTTGTCAATATTATACCTACACTCTACTTGGTGTATTATAAATACGTGTGGCGGTATGTAAATACTTAGATAGTATAGGTACGCGACCTCTATCCTATAAGTGCTTATACATACGTGTAGGCATAAGGTATAGGCTTATTACTAGCGAGTAGCACAATTGTGTAGCATGAATGCGCATCTCGGATTTATACAATGATTACGAATGTTTATAAATAAATATTTGCTACTTATTTTATATGTAGCAACTGATCATTCTTCGTTCATTTGATTAACTTTCGCGAATGCGATAATAAAAGTAATAATAATAATCGACGAGTGTTCACGCCGCTCTTCGTCGTAACAAAACTATGCTATTGTATAATTTTATTGCAGGACCAAGTCGTAGACCCAATAACGTGACCAAGTCCTCTTGAGTCAGCATCAAAAAGGCCTCTCCGTCAATGCTCTGCAAAGTACAATAGGAATCATTGTTGGTAAAAGTGTTGTGCGATTTAAACTTACAGAAGTAAACCTGACCCGTTCGAAAACTTACGTTTTTTCTAAAAATGCTACCGATTTCTCTGCAATTGGGAACGCTGTGTATGAACTTGATCACTTCCTCGTTAGACCATCGGCGGGGATCGGTATTTTGTTTCGCGACAACTCGATTCAAAGCATTGCTGTGTTTTGCCCAGATGTGCGGAGCATCGGGAAGCGGATGATATCCCGGGTTATAAACGGAGTGATAAATCTCTGTACGAAGTTGTTTGTCGGGCATGTTTGCTGCGTATGGTACCGACAGGATTGAAGTATTATCACCGAAGTATGCAGCCGGCGAGAGCGACGCTTCTTCAGATATCTGGCGTCTGAAATCAGATACAGGAAAAAAATGATTTATATTCATTTCCATCTTATTTTAATAACAAATTACACTAAACGGTTCTTTACTACTCACCGCTTTTTTCGTTTTTTAGACACCTCGTCGTCGTCAGTTTGCCCATCGCTTTGGTGATGTCGAAATCTTCCCGATCTAGACAAAAATCATCCACCAAATCTCAATTTCGAGCTAGTCCAGTTTGATAAGGAAAAAAGTAAGATAAAGAGGATCTCTGGGCCAGCTTACCTTTCGGTGTATTCAACTTTTTCGTATTTGACATCAAACGGTTCACAGTTTTCGATTTTAATGATCCTCTCCACCTTATCCTCATGGAATAAGTACTTCTCGCCCTTTTCTCCTCGTTCCATTTTTATCCTGTCTAGTTTATCTCCTTTGGATCGCTCTGGAACATCTTCTTCAAAATCGCAAGACTCGTGTTTCACGTTCAATCTGTCCGGTATTGGTCTGACTCTGTTCAAATTCTGTGGAGAGTAAGGGCAGCCGGATGCGGAATTGTGTGTCGCAAATTTCGGACCCTTCACGTGTCCGATCCCTCGGCATCCGTGCGTCCCACACTCCGGACGATCGTTGAGATTTTCAGGAGCTGCAATCAGGAAAAAGTATAGGTTTTAATTATGGACAATTAAATATCTGTAATTTTTGTTTTTTGATTTTTCCCAAACGAAACTGTAACTACATCATTAAACGGAGATAATCTTACTCAAGGGCGGTTCCAGGGGATGGCCTGTTTTCAGGCACCAGCCCATCGGGTGTATTTCGGGCGAGTCATCGTCGACCCAGTATGCATGGTGCTCCGGCCAACCGTCGAAACGAATTTTCAGTCTGCGGGCAAGAAGAAATCAATATTTGATTTAAATTGTACAACTTGCTTAGTACACTTAACTAGAAGCAGTTGTAAATACCTACACATGGTCTTTGACATCTTCTACAGTAGCAACTCTGATCAATTGCGGCACACGTTTATCCACAGCTTCCAATTTCATTCCTCGTTTAAAACCGCATGGGGGACGCTGTTTGAAAGCTCTTGACGGTGCCGCTACCGATCTTGTCTCTCTCAGGTAGGTGTCCCAGGTAAAGGACTTTGGGTCTTTGTAGTCTGATGAATAACGAATACGTGAGTGAATAATGTCCATTTTTAAATTAGGTCTTTGGCCTTGTAAGTGATAGCTTACTATTAGGTGGTGTGAGACTGTGGCCATTGTGATGACACCATCCCACAGGATGTATGTAAGGAGAACTAGCATCAGCCCAATAGTCGTAAACTTCGTCCCAAGAATCGAAGTGAACTAATATCCTGGAGTCCATAAGTTCTGCAATGCTGGCAACGCAGACTAGAGAGGAATGTTTTCTGTCTACTGCTTCGAGTTTCATTCCTTGCCGGAATCCGGTTGGGAAGAGTGTCTGAAATTATAAGAATGTATTATTAATGATTCTGAGAGGATAGAGAGTGACGAGTAACTGAAGTGGGCAAGGAATTTCAAGATCTACTTACATTCTTGTTTGAAAATATATTTTTTGGAGCTGCGGGGGCTTTGCAGGTTTTCAAATAAGCTGTCCAGCTGAAGTTACTCGCCACATAGCCCTTCGGCGGGTCTAGTTTGTGGCCGTTCTTTTCAGCCCATCCAACGGAAAATATATCCATGCTATCACCGTTCACCCAGAAATCGTAGTTCTCTGGGTATCCATCGAAGTGTAGACGAATTCGGTAACCTTTTGTAATGAATACAAGTTGAGAAATTATGTAACTTATTGTAGTTGATAAATCAGGCTGGAGATCTCTGAGTATTCTATTCAAACTCACCGACTACTTCAACAACAGTCAAAACGCAGTAATGAGAGGGATGCTCTGGGTCTATTCCTTCCAGCTTCATCCCAATTTTAAAATGATTTTTACTGTAGGGAAAGGCATCTTTGAACAGCTTGACTGGTGCGGCCTTCGCCTTGGTATGTTCTAAATATTTCGCCCACGAAAAACCGAGTTTTCCCGTTTGCCAGGGGTACTGAAAACAATATGAGATAGGTTACAGCGTAAGATCCGACATAGTATTCAAATAATATTGTAAATTACAAGGATTTAACTTTACCTTAGCTTCGTGATCTTCTTGGCTCTCATCAAGCAGAGTAGGAATCGTATATTTCACATCCTCATCTGTTTCAGACTTGTCTTTGGACCGGTCATCTAATTCTATATGTTGTCTGTGGTGCCGCTGCTGCTGTTGCTCGCATTGTTCAACCTGCTGTTGCTGCTGTTCTTGTTGTTTTTGCTGCTGTTGGTGATTATTGTGCCGATGATGGTGCAGCTGCTCTTGAAATAATCTCTTGATTTTCCTTTTAGCGCGTAATTCCCTAAGACAATTGTAATCTTGTTGTTAAAATATGAGCCAAATAATAAAAGACTGCTGATTAATGACTCAAATTGCTCAAACTCACTTCAAATCCTTTTCCTTTCGAACCAATGCGACCTTCTTTGCCTCTATTATTTCGGTACAAGATGGACCGCACGAATTTGGACTCTCAAATTCAGCAGCCAGACCATAACAGCCGCAACTTTCGCAGCAATAAATAGTGTCCGCAGCAACAGGTCGCGACTTCTTTTCCTCTACTTTGTTAAACAAATGATGATATTAGTCAAGATATCAATATTTTGCTAATGGCTAGTAGCTAAGTAGATTTAGAACCCACTTTTTTTGTCTCCGCTCATTGTCGGAGGGCTGCCATTAGATGAGTTTTGTGACAAGCACACATTCTCTTTGTCACCGCTGTTCTTGCTTTTCACCTGTTTTCCATCGTCCTCCTCAACCATCTCCATCATCCCGAATTCGTTCAGACGAAACTGAAATTAAACATAAAAATATATTAGAAAACGACAAGGAAACACAACCAGATTCAAAGCAACATTCTTTCCTAAAACAGCAAGAAAATTTTGTTAGATATTACCACGCACAATGAAATTTGGTGATGGTTACCTTGAGTGTGCTTCCAGGTAAAGTCCCAACGCCATCTTGCCAGTCAAGTACCTTAGCTGGATCAAAATTTGGATCATGTTGATGAGAATTGCTGATTGCCTCTTTGGAATCGGTACCATAGTTCCCACTTTTGCGTTCACTGTGTAAATCGGTTGCACTGTCAGTCTCATTATTCGGCATTGCCTTGATTATTTCGATCTTGATTTCATCGTCCAATGCTGCATCTTGTTTCAGTCTCTTATCCTCGCTGGGTATTACTTTGATTAACGTAATGTCGTCGTCATTCTGCCGTTTTTTACCTCTTTCATGATCCAAGTCAGGGCTGCTAGCCGAGCGGATAAGGTCGCAGGTTGAAGTATCCTGGGATGATTTAGGAAAGCTTTGTTTTTTGCTTCTCTTCTCGCTGCTTCCACGCAGAATATTGCTTATAGTTTTCTTCCGCTTCTCTGGGGGAGCCTGATCCTCGTCTTTGTTTGGAATCGGCGTTATCACAGCAGAGTCTGCATTTTCTGTTATCTTTATTCCATCGGAGGAGTTACCGTTTCCTTTAACAGAATTTAACAGACCCATTTTTGATAAGGGATGAAGCGGCGGCGGGTGGATACCGGAACTGCTGCTTTTTGACTCTCGCAACACTTTTGTAAAGATAAAAAACATGTTATTGAAGTAATACATCGGACGTTTATGGAATACTATGATATAAGGTGTGAGTGTTACTACAAAACAAATTTATCAAACAACTTAAAGTTAATACAGTGAATTAATTCCACACCTGTAATGGTTCCTTTGCTGTCTGTACTAATTTGTCCATTGTTTATCTTCAGATTAAACATTCCCTGTTTAGCGGGGCCGCTATGCTGAGGAATAGTAACAGGCAATAATAAATTAGCAGTATGTTTTGCAGCCTGACTTTGAGCGGTCGTTGTGCTCCCAGTTGTCGCTGGAGATATTTGCGATATTACAGGAGCAATCACGATCTTAGGTTTGGCCACTTGCGATGAGGACAAGGCCCCTGTTGAAAATTACATCATTAGTTAGACTGAAGTTAGTATTGCGATTATTTACAAACCAAATTCGTAAATCATTTGTCAATTTCTCTTCTCGTTCTACACGGGAATCAAACTGAGGATATTACCTGCTGGAATAACGACAGATTCCCTGGACTTGTTGGGTTTGATGAGAGTTCCGAGATAAGCAAAGGTGTGTTTCCCAGCCTGAGCCTGGGTCCCTGGGGATGTTTGTAAAGGTAGAATTTGGGCCGCTGTGGAGTTAGATTTTCTGAGAACTATGTGCTTTTGTGCTTGGCTAGTGGCTGATGAGCCCAAAGTAGTAATTGGTCGATGAATAACTATGTGTTGTTTGCTCGGAACTGAAGCGGCGCTAGCTTGTGAAGATCCTTGAACGAACACTTTGTTTTGACTGGTAACAATCTAGAATAAATAAAAGTCGTTGAGTGGTATGATAAATGTTTTATACTAACTAAACCCGTACTGAATTACTACATAAGTTTGTCATCAGTTGGAACTGATTACTCTACCGGATTGATAAGTGTGGCCAGCTGAGAGGGGGAAGAAGTAGTCACTGCTTGATTCCCAGATACCGGCTGTGTCGCACGTAATTTACCTTGCTGAATGTATAGCAATGGCATAACTGTTGTAGTTTGTTCTCCTGACAGCTGGGTATCGCTACTGCCATTCTCAGGCATGTCATCTACTAGTATTTCCTCCTCCATTCTGAGTGGGATAGAAGACGTTATTCAGAAAAAAATTCCGAACTCTTTATACCTCTGTTTAAAAAAGACGAAGAAAAAAAAAAAACAAAGGAAAAAATGTAATACAAATTCGAGAATGGAATTTAATTGTAGCAAAGACCTGTCTCGTTATTTGAACATTTGACTGTTGATCAAGAACGGTTGTTATTGATATTGAGGTAATCGTATTTTATCCGGATATTTGAATTGCCCGCCGGAATCTCTATTATTCTTGAATTCAGTTTATTCTAAGTATTGGATTGAATTTAGGGAGTGTGAATAAAAGTTGAGTGAAATATCGGACCTGCTTTTATATCAGTTCGACAGTTCATTTAATGATATAAAACCGGCGATTAATATGATGCATATTCACGAAGATTCGAGTTCGGTGAATTTGAGAATCGTTATGTTTTCTGTATGCACCTTGTGGGTACAGAATGCAGGCAATTTTTATTCGAAATAAGGAAGCTGTCGAAGAGACAATACCTGCGTTTCGCACTTGCAATATTCCACACGATTACAGATGATCGACTATCAGTTAATTAGACGGCAAAACATATCTGCGAAACTATAATCACGAGGATATAAAAGTTAAATGCACTAGAGTCGCGTCGAATACACCAGCTACACTCAACTCTACTTCGTTCCGCGGTTAGATTCCTTGCGTTCCGTCGTCCAACACACTTGTATACACCATAGACCACGACATGTCGTAGAGTGCCGACTCACAAATGAACAGGATAAACAGATAGACGCGCGAAGATCCCGACCAATCACGACGGGTTTTCAGCTGCCTGAAAATCGTTGAGACGCGATTGGTAATCCCCTCGCACGAGGGAGAGGCAAGTGTAGGGAGAGCCTTCTTCAAAACAAAAATTTCGGCAAATTTTTGTTTTCGATAAAAATATGTTCATGAGAACACTGCTGATATTATTCGAATGAATTTGTATTTAGGAAAGATTGGAACTAACGAAATCTCACAAATGCTGATCGACGGATTCTGATATTTGAACAACAATGAGATCGAGTGTAATAACCTCTAAACCTTGGGATAATGAAGCGTCTTATATCCTCTCGACACTCCACTATAGACACGCAGCTATTAAACATACGGCATTCGATCGTTCGAATGACAGTTGAATTGAAATTTGATTGTTACGTAGATACTTGTACTTTTTTCAGCAACGATTGTTCGGATGTAATTATTTTTAGAAAAATTATATATCTGCGTTTACTCCTTGAATAACAGATATATGTTATTAACAGTATACTTTTCCATAAGCACAACGCCGATCGATTAATTGTATATAGGTGTATGTTAAGTTACGAAATTACAATAACACGGTGATATTTTATGGCGGTATATCGGCTGACTCGGCAGGGCATACTTACTTCTATAAGAATTACTCGCAAACTAAACAAAGTCTCAAACGTTAAGCTGTCCCTCCCCCCCTCCACTCAGTCACCCCCATAGTCTGACACCATCGATGAATGAAAATTTTGATCAAAGAGAAATACAATAATAATGAGAGAACGTAAGCGGTCAATCGGAATAGCGATGATTCAATTGATACGCTCAAGCTAAAACGTTGGTATTGATGTATGCTGTGATAACTTTCAGGCTGAGTTGAGGCCAAGCTGAATATATTAGTCTTTTCCTCACTGCAGTCTAAATACGATTTAAAATAGACAAGCCGAGATAAGAAATGCTTGTATTGTATTCACTATCAATGTATAGTCTACGGTGCAAATTTTGAGATTCTATATTCATTACGGTTGTCGTTTTATCTCTATACTGGTTATTTTCTATAACGATAAAGTTATGTTATGCGGTTTATAGATATACATGTATACCCAATGAAATAAACGAACATTGTCTCGCAACGATTTCAGGCAAACTATTTTTAAGTTTTTAAAAACTACGACGAAGTGAGATGCAATTATAGCGGGACCGAATACATATTTATTATTCCGAGAAGGATCTGCCTTCTTTTTCACAGTCACGATACACAATATATATTTTAAAAAATATCTTTCTAAACTCACGTTTTAAAGTTGTCAGTCGCCATCATACGAGTAGAGAAGAAAATATTCTAAAGGCGCATGCGTGTTATAGTACATAACTTCTACCGTAGAGTCCCGTTCCGTCCCATTCACATCCACATCAAGAATAGAAAAGAGCGAAAAGTCAAGCGAGTCAAGTGTAGAGATATAATAACAGTAAGAAAATATCGGAGAAAATTATCGGCCGATAGTGACAGCCCATTATTCGAATTTCTACCATACCTCGCTGGTTTTCTCGCGTATACTATAGTATACAAGTAATCGCGTTCACCTGTCGTCGGCGCATCTTCGTAGCTAAGGCGCTTGTTATTATTAATAAATATTGATGCCGGGGCCTGGGTGTTTATCAGCTGATGCCCTCCGATGCACTTGATGAACTCTATGTCTATTAATCAAAACAATCGCCTGACGAGTGGTTAACGGCTGAATGTCGCCTCAAGTAGTGCAACTAACCGTGCGCCATTACTATCTGCAAGAATTTCGTTAGATAAATCAAATATTTACCGTCATTTACCCTTCTCCTGATACTCGGATAGATTTTGCGTTTAAAACTGGGCGACCATTGTTCTTTATATACATCGGCTACCTATGAACTGCGTAAGTTATTTCAACTTGTCATTTATGTGTCAATAATACGTGACAATGTTGTTATTGTCAGTGTCTCGATCTGTGTTTACATCTTATTAAAAACACTAGCAAAAATTTCGGCTGCTATTGCGTCGTATGAGTAGACCACAATTTTAGTGATTAATTTGAAAATATATTTTAACGAGATTATCGATGAATTCGATTTTATCAGCCGATAGCATTTCACATAAGAATTCATTCCAGATTGTACAATCGATATTCAAAGATGGGAGGAGCGCCCAGCACCGTACAGAATAACGACGAGCTGGTAGAGTATCTCTTGCATAATCGTTACGTGCATAGAAAGGAGGTCGAACTTATATTCAGAGCGGTGGATCGAGGGGACTATGTCTTACCTTCGCACCAAGAAAGCGCGTACAATGATCTCGCTTGGAAACATGGAAATCTTCACTTGTCGGCTCCCTGCGTTTACGCCGTTGCAATGGAGTTTCTTTCTTTGAAGCCTGGTCAGAGCTTCTTGAATATTGGCTCTGGAACTGGTTACTTCAGCACAATGGCCGGCCTTCTACTTGGTAAGACGTAGAAACGTTTATTTCATGTTGGCATAGTTGTGGCTGGATCTAATCGTTGGCTATCGAAGCTCTTGAGAATTTACCAAAGAGTTTAAAGAGAAAATATTTATCTTTCAGGACCATATGGCATAAATCATGGCATAGAATTACACGAGGACTGCATTACGTACGCACGAGATCGATTAGAGAACTTCAAACAGAAGTCACAAGCTCTTGAAGAGTTTGAATTTTGCGAACCTTCCTTTGTCCAAGGTAATACACATACAACTTTCTGGTTTCTATTTTTCGACTACGCTACCAGACTTGTATTTTCATATATTAAAGGGATCATCCATTGGAAACGACGGTTCCTATAATAATAACAACATTTCACTCTTAGCATTAAATCGTAGGAAAATAACTAGATTCTCAAGCAATGATTTTCTGCTTATTATAGGTAATTGTCTACGGGTTATACCAACCAGAGAATACGACACTGTTTATTGCGGAGCAGCTGTATCAGAGAATAATATAGCTGCTGTTAAGCGATTTGTACGAGTTGGAGGGAGTATAGTGATGCCGTACAAGGGCCGGCTATGTTGTTTCAAGAGATTGACCGAGACTGTTTGGTCGACTAAAAAATCCCTTGGCGTATCATTCGCTACACTAATTACTCCCGACACAGCAGACCAGCATTCAGTCTCCCTACGTAAATAAAATTCCTGTTATACTGCTAAAAGAATAATAAAAAATACATACGAAATGTGTATAATAGAAGTAAATATCAAATTCTCTTTGAATTTACACACATGTATATATATTTGTTACAGCCGAAAGCGAGCCTCTGTCTCTCCAAGAATTTTGTAGAAGTAAAGTCCGGCAGATATTGCGTGAAAATATTTGGGTTGAACATCCAGAGCTAGAAAAACGGAATCTTAGTTTGCCGTACTGCCAGCCACGGACCGATTCTTTCTTTGATCACTCGGACGATGGGCTATCAAATGACGACGAGGATGACGACGAAGAAGATGACGACGATGAAGAAGATGAAGAAGACGACGACGATGATGACGATGAAACTGACGGCCACATCATACGTCGAACTCGGTTCCTCTTCAATATGGAAGTCGACTCTAATGAGACGACGACTAACCCGCTGCAGCTCAGAAGAGTCGCAATGCTAGTCCGGCAGACAATTGGTGCTGAACAACAGCGCGCAGAGTCTTTGCTGGACAGGGAAAACGAAGAGAGGAGAAACATTGATCCTCCAATGGCGACAGGAAGCGCTAGCTCTCCAGAACAAGACGTTACTCCCGGTACGGCGGAGAACCAGAGTATGGATGCCAGTCCAAACCTCGTTCTAGATCTTTCGCTGAATGAACCGCAGGAGTGGGGCAGCAGCCGAGCTGATTATAGTCAAGGGAATCTTATGAACGAAAGAAATACACGTAATAGCGAGAGTGATAGGGAGAGCGAATACGATAGCGAAGATGAGCGCCTTTCTCACTGGATGAAAATAGCTAAGAGAGAGAACACCGACAGTGGCATTGTCGACGACCTCAATGTTACCTTCGACGATACAAGCTCGAGCTTGAATGTTGACCACTCCGATTCGGAAGCGGATGATGGTATGGACGTCGATTTGTCCAGCGTTGCTCTTAGGGAAACCTTTCGCCGAGTTTGCGGAAGTCTTTCCAAAGACTTGACCCCCAGTCAACCATCGAACGAGGATACACCTGTCCCCGGTTTCGTAGAGAGTCGTTTATTCGTTAGTTACATGAAGGAAAAGATACAGCTACTACCGTTACCAACTAAATTGAAACTATATATAAATCACAATCGAAACTTGTAAATAATACCTGTAAACTATTGCCATTTTGAATATACATACACATATATCTTTGAATATTAATTCCTCTCTGTATTATTTCATTTCTTTTCCTCTCCTCGAGTCATTCCGTTGGTCGTAAGTATCGACCTTAAAAATGTCAAGGGAATAAAAGTAAATGAACGGAATTTCACGAGCTAATAATATCCATAAGAACGAACGTCATTACCCAATTCAATTTGAATATATGAAAGTTGCCAGGGGCGTATACAGAGTGCCAAGTCGTGCGAGGCGATTGAAAAATTGGCCTTCTTTACGGCGGAGATTATTTTCTGGTAATCTTCACGCGTCCATTCGCAAATACCTCCTCCTCTCGTATCCTCATTATGGACCCTACAGTCTCGGAAGATGAATCGATCGATCCGCGAGACAAGAATAGAAGAATTTTGTTTTTCTCACACGACAGTTATAGTTGCATCCCGTGATACGAGGCCGGGAAACTCTCCTCCCTCCTCCCTCCGTCCTCTGCCTTTTTTTTCCCTTCATTCTCATCATAGGAAAGCTGGGGTGCGCGTGGTCGGCACGGAGGGTGCGCGCACCCTGAGATCATCGCGAAATAACGGTACAGGGCAGGCTAACGCCCACCAGGCATCCAGTTTGATCGCGAGCTCACCCGGAGCACGCTCGGGTCAAATAGTACCATACGCGGGTTACTGGGTTTGAATTATACTCGGCGTTCTATCCTTCAGGAGTCACAGTTTATCACCCTAATTTTACAACCCCCGTTCAAACACTTACGTGTAATACATAAATCACCGCCCCTTCCTACCCTCGTATTTATCACACGTCTTACTCCTGGGGTGTCGGACTATCAGCTAACGACTCCACTCTGGGTTTCAGCCCCAGCTTCCAACCCCAAGGATCGCAACCCTATCATTAGTTTGATCGTCGGTGTACGTTTAGCTCGATTTACTTGTACCCTGTGGGATACGTCGGGAAGTTAAGTATAGTATATGGACCGAATGGCGAGTCAAGTTCAGATTTACAGCTGATGAATTGCATTCTACGATTTCTGGGATCGTTGAGGAACTCGACGTCCGTCGGTTGTACCCTAATTGCTTCTGACTACCGGTGATTAAGCAGACATAGTATATACATATTAACTGGATGTACGTAAGAATTAGAAACTGTTGCACCTGTACGAGTGTTATTATTCTGCACGATGTGGATTATCTTTGCACTAGGTCTCAGCCCTTTATCTCACTATTCCTAATCTGTTCAACGAAGTAACAATCGTCAAGAAGAATTTATTGGCCGGGCTGCAAGTGCGCAAGGGATTCATTTTCATTTCTGAATTCAGAGCATTACTTTAACGAGGTATTTCCCCGACTTAAATCCACCCATTCGATCAGCTGAACTGAGTGTAAGCTCCGAGGAAAAATGAGAGTGAAACATAGTGGGCAAATGAATTTTTCTTTACCTCGAAGCAGCTAGCACGGCTCTTTGAACTGGACGTCTGATATTCTGTTTGTCAGCACGCTGTAGCTCTTAATATGTATATCATTAATTCAGGCCTAGGTCGAGAGACTGTCGACTTCTTCCCAGTCACTGAATAATTCCAACGTTCTCGACTTGTGTCCCGTTCAGGTCGGGGCTGAAGGAGCCCCATCAGGAGGTAAAGTCAAAATGTACAAAGCGCATCTCTGGCCTGTGGTCATCCACGTGTTCTGGATATGCCTCGTCCATGTCGGTCAGTCCAGGTCGGAGTCAGACTGTGGGGGCCGGATCACATCACCCAGGGGTGTAATACTGACCCCGAATTTTCCGAGACCCTTTGAGGTACCGATAAAGTGCCGGTGGGTTATCGACGCCTCGGATTTGCCTGTAGAGAACGGGTCAATTGCCGTATACTTGACGCAGCTCTACGTCTACAAGGGATTGACCTTTACCGAGTACGCCTACTACGAGTCTGAATCATCGAGTATGGGCGCTATGAGGATCCAGGAAGTCACCGAGGGCAATGTCTTCCAGTTCCGTTGGCTAAAGACCTTCCGTCCGATCCTAGTCATCGACTTTAGCCTCGACAGACTCGAGGGGAATCATGTCCGGGTCCTGAACGATCTCCTAAACGTATACGGATTCAATCTTACCTACGAGATGTCCGGAGGTGTTACGAACCCGAAGTCCTGCTCGGTACGGGACTGCTCGTACTCTGGGAACTGCTACTTGGCCGCAAATTACTCGTAAGCTTTATCGATGATTGATTCGGTTATATAGATGTGTATATAGTATCAAAAATAAAAAAAAAATAAAGTTAGGAAGCGGGAGTTCGGAGCAGTAGGAGTAGCAGCAGTAATTGTCGTTATTCGAATGAAATAAATTATTGCCTTTTCCATATGCTACGCGTTTTGGCAGAGAGTACGGTAGTTGGCAGATGATAGGAGGGTTGTTTTTCTCGGGCTAGGTCTTGAACCCAGTGTTATTTCATTTTATAATCATTTCTCAACGCTTGCGGAATAGCGAGTGTTACCCAAGGGATACGGCTGGGTATCTTCCTCCGTATTTTATATTCCGTTGAGTCCCGTTCCCTAAAAGTATATTCATTCTCTGAAAAGTTTAACTCTTTAAAGTAAACGGGAAGAGAAGGGCTCTCCGGGCTTCGCCGGGATCGTTTCATTTCAAATCGCCTTATATCCAAGCCCTTGGAGATAATCGAAAATTGAAGCGCTCAAGTATTGAAGGGAGCCGATGCTGACTTTAGATTGATTAGCTGGGGGATCCCTCTCTCAATTCCAAATCCCTCACAACCCTTGGGCCATGACCCTACAGCCACACCACTTCCCAAGTAATATACGTATAACCGGAGAGCCACGCAGTATCCGTTGCTCATCTCTCTTTCTCGAAGGGTTCCGGGATCTGAAACCACGCACAGCATCGTATATCGATTAAAAATCCTCGAGGGTTGTTGTATACTGCCCGAAGATATTCCGCGAGTCGAGTCCGATAGCTTTGAACTTATACAGATTTTCGTGGTTCATTTCACAGGACGTTCTGGTGTGAGTGTTTCGAGGGTTTCACTGGTCGGGATTGTTCCAACGGTCCCCTGTGCCTGGACGATCAACAGCATCCCATTTGCCAGAATGGGGCGACCTGCAGGTAGCGTAAAGCGGAAAGGAACTCTGATTTTTAAGTAGCTGATAATGGGGGTTGGCGGGTCGAATGTCCCGTGATTCACGAGACATAACGAGATCTCGATTTGCCCCTAGGCTCGTGGGTCGGAGTCCTTTGAAAACCGACCCCAAAAAAAATGTCATTATCTTGTTTCACAGGCACGTTGGTGCTGAGGCGGTTCGCTGCCACTGTGTGGAAGGTTTTACAGGAAACTATTGCGAGATCCCACCGCCGCAAATATCCGAGGCTGGTGAGTATTGTCCTCGAATCGTTCTCCCAGCATCTGCTTTTCAGAATACCAATTGCCTGGACCATTAAGCTGTTCAGATAATTTCCGAAGTTCGATTAATAGTTCGCATCTATATTACTAGCTGAAGTCAGGGCTACAGCTTTGCAAAATTATACTCGAACTACTTCCCTGCGGTATTTCGTTGCAGAGTGCGCCGAGGAGGGATGCATCCTTCAGTGTCCTTATGACGGGGTCCATTACAGTGGCTGCGATTGTCATAACGGTACAAAAATAACGACCGGTAAGTTTGCAAATTAAGACACTAACCATCCTCCGGATTTTAATCTAACGATCATATGTCACCTTTGCGTAGATCGTTCGAGATTCGAATGTAGGATCAAACTGACTAACGTGACTTCTGTGAGGATGGTGCTTCTCCCGAATCAGGGCAGCTTGGAAACTGTACTAGGAAGACAGGTAGGTCCCTGAAATTATTTCTCAGTACGTGTGTAAATGTAAATTAGAACTCATGTCCCCCAGCGATTATTCGAGCGTATGTATTACATCTTATTGCTAGGAACGGGGACTCGCGATAATTAGAGACGCACGTATACGTATACCGTATGTATGCGACGGATACGTGTCTGGACAAATTCTGGCACCGAAGTTTACTATTTGCATAAGGGTGAGCTGGCAAATCAAACAGAGCTGTCTCTGCAGGTCCTAATTTCTAACGGAGACGATCTCACCGAGGAAAGTAGATGATTTTGACCAAAGAAATCAGCCAATCTAAATATCCAGGGTCATCTTGTTCGATTTTTTAGAGAAATTTAATCCACCGACGAATATACATATTTAGCATTAAAATTGATACGAAATAGCAGACTAATTCAAGGCGTGAGAAAACTGCCAGACGGTGGCCGAGTCGAATCCGTAGTTTTCTTGCCTGACGTTCTCGGGCAGGGGATAAGTTTCTAGCTTTCTAAGTTTCTTCCGTAACTTTTCGGTTACACCGTGTCTTCCCGGATCCCCAAGGTAGATCCTGGTGCCTCGGCCGAGAGCCTGGTCCAGCCAAGGCTCTAGAATCGTCGCGATTTCCCCGTCGTAAAGTAGATCGCCAACGAAAATGACGTCGAAGTATTTAGCACCCTGAACTGCCCCGTACGGCCTTGCCAGTAGATTATCCCTCGAGGTTGTCAACCGGATGTTGTTCAGAGCGGCGTTCATCTCGGCTGCGATACAGGCGACTGAAATCAATTTGAACAATCCTCACGCCATGGTCACTTGCGCACTCGTTTAATCAAGCAGTTCGAGAAACTCGTAGCCGGGGAGTCCCATTGCTACGAGGTCGAGGGTGAGGAGAAAGCTAAGGAAAAACCTTCGCGCCTTCCTCGAGTTAGTCGCGCTGCAAGTCTCCAGGGGCTTTTGAGCTGGCTACAATTTATTCGCCAAATTTCATCCCGCACGTATGGCATTTAGAAGAACTTTGTCTTCTATTTGGAAAGCAGACTCTTCCAGATTGAAAAATTATGAACATATCAATTATTATGGCACTATAGAGATATTGTACCGGATTATCTATGTGAACACATGTTACAAGGTGGGAAAAAGATCTTTCTTCAATCTTAAGTGTGTATTTCCGTAACTTGTAACTTCTAGGAAAGAAACATGTAGCCATTGCGATATCTGGATGTGGTAGTAGTTTCAGTATTATGCTACGAGATAATTAGAACAGAATTATCACCACGTGGTTAGTGCAAATACCGGCAAAAGGAAATCCTCAACGCTTCTATAGCTCTTGATAAACAATACCTAATTACCGACACAAAGCTGACAATCTCTAACGGCGCCTCGTCGGCGGACTATTAACTGCATGTTGATACCGCAATGATGACAATGGTCAATTAGAGAGGAAGCTGACGAGTAAACGCGATGAATTTTATTTATAGTATACATAATAGATATCAGTGGCGATAAAATATACTGTCTTTGGCAAATGCAGCAAATCTTGGAATTTCTATAACGAATGACATACATCTGAAGATGTTTATTTTTAATTTTAATATGAAAAGCTGCAGGCCTGGAATTTACCAATAATATGAAATTACAAGTATTCGAATCTCTTCGGGAAATAGATCGCGAGCTTTCTTCGATCGCACTTTCAAGTTCGCGGAATATCGGAAGATTAAGATAGAATGAAACCTGTTCCAATGGCTCGCTGCCCGCTTGTACTACATATATTACATATACCTATACGCGCGAACGCGTCTTTGGCATTCCCTGATGGTAGAAGATGCTGTGTATATATGTATACATACCACGTATAGGTATAGCTACAGATGTAAATCTGAAAGGTATTAACCTTCGGTAATACCTAGCCAAGCCTGCGATTCGCGGTAAATCGAATACTAGATAACAGAGGGGGAGTACCCACTCGAATTCAGGTGCGAAAATTTCGCGGAATTGATTTTATGCCTTATCGGGTTATCAGTCAAGTGCCGGCGGCCGCCGACGACAAATACCCATTGATAAATTAACTGGATACGCGTATTCGAGTGGGAAGTAAGGTACACAACCGCATAGGCCACATAAAGCAAACACCTCGCGATCGGATGAAAGGAATCGTTGACATCAATCGCTAGTTCTATATTTATGAATTGGGAATACCCGCAGCGACTTCGGATAATGACTTTTCCCACTCTCCAAGGCCCCGTATACCGAAGTCCGTAGCTTCAGCACTGCCCTGATAACAATGATTCCACTTTCCTGTTGTTGCGTATCATCCTTACTCAACAACATTAAACATTCTCTTGTGTACCCTGTCTTTCCCTCACTCTACTGTTGCTCTTGGCAAATATTTTTCCGCCTCGTATAATACCGTAACATATCGCGCGCTGCAACTTTGCTTTACACATTACACGGATCTATAGTTATACCTTAGGAATACCCGACGGCGTATTTCTTTCACTCGTTTAATTCCCCTGGCATTAGTCAGCCGGTACGATAGACACGCGGTGCAATAAACATTTCGCTAGGCTACATTCGGTCCACCCTGTATATTAGAGACAAACCTGGATCGATATCGTTCGCCACAACGTCACCGGCCCCTCGAAGTTTGGCGGCTATCGCAGCCGCGCCACAGCCTGCCCCAAGGTCCAGGACGGCGCCAGTTCCATTCGGAAAGAGATCCTCACCGTGGTCGAGAACAAATCTGGCCAGGGCCTGACCACCGGGCCAGTATATGCTCCAGAACGGTTCTCGGAACGTGTCAGCTATCCGTGCCGAGTCATTTTCCTGCGAGTCTTTACTTATCGATGATGATGTAGCCGGGGCATGATAAAGGGGGCAGTTTGGGGTCAGCAAATGCAAACGTAGCTCCGGAGTGAGATGAGCCCGCGTTATTTCCGTGTATCTTTGGATGACTTCCCGCGCTTCTGAGACTTCTTCTTTCAACGTATAACGGCTATTTCCGACCGTCGAACAACCGCGGCAGTTGCTGCTGCTGCAGCATAATTTTCTTCTTATTGCTTTACCCATTATCGAGAGCAGCGCGGGTCTTTTCAGAAGACTTTTTCCTCGCATCTTGGCCAACCTCCCCGTATTCGTGTTTATTCAAAACTGTAAAAATAATTTACGGAGTATTCAGGTTCTAGCTAGTTCCGCGGTTATATGATATAGTATAGACGAGTCACTGGCTGATGATCAGCGAACAATTAACAAAAAATGTAATCGAGGATACAGATATAGAGAAATAGCAAACTGGTATAATTTCTGCATCAGTATAACAGGATCTTGCGGAATCTACGGAGTTTTCGGTCCTCTAGAAGTTTAACATTACACACCACGTATCTTTTGGGTATTTTAATAACTGTCTGCGGTCTTAGCCAGAGTAGTAATTATGTAAGACCAGCTGTGCCGGTGGCCTTTGCGTGCGCAACTATAGAAAGACCTGATTTGCATGTGCGGTATATAATCTGCCGTCATACATATGACGTATTTTTGATGACGTATTTCGGTTACCTTTGCCAAAACTGTAAATATAGAAAAATACTTTGCAGAATTGTGTATTTAATTCTTCATTTAGAAGTCTACCTACTGATATTTGAAAGGCAGATATGACCAGTTCGGTCAAGATATTAAACTCGATGAATATATTTTTACTAACGCTGACTCACGCATTATGTATGTACGATTAGAGACATATGCGATTACGTGGCTGATAACCGACGATATCTCGATTCTACTTCTGTCGATAAAGAATGAAAAACATTCGCAATGCCAAGCGGTGTTGCACCAGACACGAACAAATGAACCATGTGAATCCCAGAGCGATGTCATATCGACCAACGCTGCAACGGCATCTAGCACCGAATATCCTTCCGATATATTCACGAAAAACAGGGTTCCTAATGCGTCTACCTATAGGTAGTACGTCTACGATGATTCACGGAATCGCGAGAAGCCCTTAGAAAATCCGGAATGACGCAACAAAAATTCAATGAGTCAGCAGAACGACCGTTCAGATACACCGCGAGCAGGGGTCTGCCTCTTTTGGAAATTTTGTATATCGTATATCGACCTGCTCGTGCAGCATAGGAATTTTTATTCTCAATTCGCACACCCGAGGAGTGCTGGTATAAGTGGCAAAGTGCCTGTGCCGTGATGTCGTTCGTTTGAGAGCAAGGATAACTTAACCGAGGTGCCGATTCATGAATTGTGACTATCACCGGGCTCGCGAGCTCGAGAGACAAGATATCTTGCTTATGTTAGCCCTGCGGGTTCTTTACCTCAATGAGTCACTTTCGAGGACCGATTGGTCGGGGTTTAGAGGGACGATGACGAGCCGAAAATCCCCTGCTTTTCCCGCTCATGAACTTGTTTGTATCTTTAAGGTATAATATACGAACGATGTCTTGCGAGACAGGTGATTAGTGCTCCCTGCTGTTCCCCAGAGCTGCAATCTGCGTCAGTGGATTTTTAACTCCCATTTATCGGGGTTTGCATCTGCCGATTGCATCAGACTTCACGATAGTCTAAAACTCGAGTTCTTTATCCCGATATACGTATATTGCGAAGAAGATAATACCCGATCATGCAGAAGTCGAAACCGTGAGGAGGGAACGATGAGGAATTGACACTGATGGCCGTTCGAGGAAAATCATCGCTCTAAACAAGCCGTACACCGGATTCTGATTCTCGTCGAGAATCGGGTCTGAGCAGTCAGAACGAATAGCTCTTCGCTCCTCGGAATCACAAACACGTTACATACATTAACACAATTCCCGGACTCAAGGCAGTCGCGGGTACAGCAGTCTCATACATGCGAGCAAAACGTGTGAGTGCGGGTATCAATGATTTCTCGATACACGTCTGGCACAGAGCCCGACAACGAAAGTGCCTCGCAAACGGCGGCAACACGGATAACGGGAGCCTTTTCACTGGAATAACCCCCGGTCATGTGACCTGGTTCACCGGTGGGGATAACCGCCTCCATATATAGGGGGTGGAGGCCGCGGAGTAGGCATTCATCAATACTCTCTGCGAGAGGTGATACGGTACCACGTATGCTAACGAGTGTTGTATTCCATACGATATTTGAGAATAGCCTACAGCTATTGCCAAGTGTTGCGCAAAGGTCGACTATAATAGTGGTGAATCGAGGATTACGTAAGATTGCCACGTGTGACTTTGAGTGATCATTAATTTCGTGTTTGAACGCAACCCGGGCGAGTGCTCTGTTTAGTTAAATTGATAACAAGGCACGGAGTTCGATAAGATATCGTAGAGTGACTTCGAGTATTTGCTCGAGTGTTGAACGAGACGGATTGAAAATTCATTCCACATCGGGAGAAGCGAATCATCGATTTAATTCAAGCAGAAGAATAGGCGATCAAAAAATCACAAAAATGACTTACGAGGATGTTTTAGCCGTTGCACCGCAAACCATCACTTTCGAAAGGTAAGAATCGGCCCGTTCATTATTCCTCGATTCCTTGAATGACGCGAAGTAAATGTTGCGCAAGTTTCGAAAGCAGATTTCAATTTCCGGGAGTAAAACGTTACGAGTAATGCTAATTACAGAGACTGCATATTTCTATACAGCAAGCCAAAACTATTGTAGAATTATCACGCACTACTCCCGCATCTACTCGTGTAACTATTTCACAAACGG
This sequence comes from Tenthredo amoena, assembly GCA_963966615.1. NCBI lineage: Eukaryota > Metazoa > Arthropoda > Insecta > Hymenoptera > Tenthredinidae > Tenthredo > Tenthredo amoena. Next base: position 973,596 of record OZ016492.1, on the reverse strand, counting down.
TATGCTATAATAAATTTCTCTCCTGGATTCCAGTGGTAAACTTCCGTCGAATCTGCAACAGGAACTCAGAAGTCAGCGAGCTGGTACGCAAGTGACTTATGGAATGTTGCCGACTCTGCGAGCTCTCGCATCCAGAGAATGCATAAGTCAGGGAAGCGTCTGTCTCGTTTCTGTATACGAAAAGACCGATCCTGCCTGGCACCTCCACATGACCCTTCTCGAGGCTTATTGTCGCGAGCATGGAATCCAAGTGGTCAAAGTCAGAGCTGATTACCTGAGATCGGTGCTCGGCCCACAGCACATGGATCTTTCTTGCGTGCTGATAGCCGGGGCTGATCCCTTCATCCTAGAATCACCTGAATGATTTGATGGACCGATCAAGATCTACGTTCGGGATGTGGATGTGGATTTTAATGAAGAAATAAATCAAATGGAATATTTTGTGAAAAATTATCATCGCCGAAGCGATTATGTGCGCAGATCGCGATAGTACCCTGTTTGAGATTTCAGCTAAGGATATATTGCGCGAACCATTTTCGAAATATGTTATCTCTATAACGCGTAGATTCAAATTTGAGAGGTGCGTGCGAAAGAAGAAAATCTCAAACTAACTGGTATCTCGGTATATGCGCGAATATAGAACGGGGATACCGCGTTTCCCGTATGCAGTATGCATATATATTATCTGATAATATATTTATATATTATGTAAGAGTACGGGAATACAGGGTCGAGGAAAATTGACTCTTTTGGTCAGTCAACGAAAAGCAAAGAAAAAACAAAAAATAAATAAATAAAGATAAAAGTATAAAGGGAAAGTGAAGTGTTCTTATTTTTATTTCTCTTCAAGTTTATACGCTCGATGGTGTTCAACCGTGATTTGTATAGAAGGTTGAAAGAGATGTTGACGTATATCTATAAAAAATGTATAAAAATGTTATAATGAAAACGAAATATATTTATTTTTTAAACTATCAATTGTCTTTTGTGTTATTTTTATTCATAAAGAGCCCCGAACCTTATCCAATTCATATTAACGAATTATATGAGATATCCCATATGGATGAATAAATAGCTGATCATTTCTTTACAGATTGGAAAATATTTAAGGAATGCTAACATATCTTCGGTCGAGGAGCTAAAAATCTTAAGCGTAACGTGAGTAGGTATATACACTATAAAATGCAGGTTCCAGTCAACCGTGCCACGCGATTTTTTCATCAACTCATCCAGCATGCGCGAGATGAATATTCATTATTTCTTTAGCACCTGTATGCCTATCACAAGAATTAAATTACGTCAGTCAAAAATCCGTATTAGCTGCTGATTGCGGAATTTTTATTCCCCATAATTCTCCTCGAGTGATCTGCAACATTAGAACTAATTACATAATCTGACCAAGAACTTTTCCTCTTATTATAAATCTATTAGTTTTAATCACACGGTAGTCGTTCGGCTATACAATTGCCCGATAAAACTTTTCCTCATTTTTACTCTTTTCTTTTCCTCTTATTCGTCGCCCAGCCCTACTTCCGAGGTCGTGTTCCACTTTTTCGGAAACACAGATGATGGAGATAAAATCCGAGAATCTCTGAATCGCCTGGTACAGCGTCGGCGTCTAGCAGAAATATCACTCGAATCGACGCATTTTACTTTTCAGCAAAAGCCTGCTCTCAAACTGCAGGTACGATGGCTCTCTTCGTTATAGCTATTATCAATTAATCGATTTCAGAAAAATGAACCGCTGTACCTCTACCTCTACCTATTTCAGAGCCTGCGGATCAATCAGATCAACGAGCGGGAAGTAAGATTGGGTGACCAATTCATTGTATCATGCGTTGCACAGGGTAGCTACAATCTAACTTTCACCTGGTATAAAGATGGGATGTTGGTAAATACGAGCAAATCTACGAGGTAAGGAATGATAAAGATTTTCGCGTCATTGTGGTGAAAAAATGTGCCGTTCGCTTACCCTTGGACATTAATAAATTTATGAAACGTTCACAGCGGTACATAAAACTCTTGATTCATGAAAATTTCATGTTTTCGTGGAGATATTCAACGAATACATTCGCGGAATGAAAGAGTTGAATTACGGTGTAGGAATATGTAAATATTCATGGGACTGAGCAAACCCGAAATTCTCCTCGTTCTCCCACCCCGGACGATATCTCGTACGAAAAAGTCCGTGTACGTTAATCCCTCGGTCGTATATCACAATAAAAAAATCAGATTTAGCATTCTCGAAACAAGCTCAAGCAATGATATACTGTCATTAGTATTGTAATCAAAGTCTTCTGAAGCTATCCATTCGTAGAACTCGCGCGTTACATGAATTCTTCGATTGCTAATTAGTCGATGATAGAAATTTTCCAAAAAACGTTAAATGGTTTGATCCTCGAAATCGGGTTAATGCGATATAAATATATATATATATATATGTATATCATGTCTCACCTCGTACGTGGTAAGTTATTCGAGTCTGACGTCTTCGTAGAGTTTGGCATTTCACCGATATTCCAGGGAAATTTGGCTCAAACATCTTCCCAATGATGGATCGGATCAGCACACCTCGTTACTTGGCATTGACAGGTCAATGCTCCTCGACGCAGGTCGATATACCTGTCAAATAATTGACTGGGGAATGCAGCAGTGCAAGAGCTTGGTTATCGACATACGAGAAGAACCGAACGTCAGAGTTGTTCCAATGAGCACGACGATTGAAAAGGTATATGATTATACTATTATACCAATTACTGGGACTTGAAGCGAGGGTGGAAAGGCCCGTGGTTGAATGGGAAAATTTCAAAACTTTATATACCGAACTGTTGGGAATTTTCAACGAGTTGGCTAAAGGTAGGCTCTAGCAATAGCGTTTCACCCTTGGACAACTCGCTATACATACATACGGTGACTTCGTTCGTGAATAAACAATTCCCATTACGCAGGGGAGTAACATTCAACTAAAGTGCTTGACCCCAAACATGCGGAGCATTGGCATCGGATTCGGATGGAGCAAGAATCGTGCATTATTAAAGTTAGAGCCCGGAAGCGAGGTGTGGGAGGATCTGTTCCCAGCTGGGAGCATACTGAAAATCACAAATGCCCAAGTATGCCCATATATCCGCAAACTGCGAATGTATATTTGCATGCATGGTCTTGAAACATAACGTCTTATTCGCGCGACGCGCGTATGCTACGGTCCATCTTTTATGTATGCAAATACCTCGTTCTGAATTTTAGAAATCTGCTATATACACCTGCAACGTGGCTCAGAAATCGATGGCAGTTCGCGTCGAGGTAGTTAATCGTACTCTGATCCCCATATGTACAGGGGAAAAAGCGTGGGGAGTCCGATGGCCGGATACAGGTCCGGGTTTGGAAGCGCTTTTGGACTGTCCAAGAAATTTTGTCGGACGTCGTATCGCGAGACTTTGTTCAATGAAAGATGCAACGACACCGGAATGGCAGTTGCCCGATTTTTCGGCGTGCTTATACGAGCCGATGTTCATTCCCTACAACAACGTGAGTAGAAAACAGTTTCGTTTCTCTCTATCCTGTATCCCCTACGTGAAGCATCTATTCTTCCTTTCCATAGTTTCAGAGTTTGACACTAGGATACGAGAATACGACAGGCGCAGATACTGTGAAAGCATACTGGAGTCTTTTGAGGTCAAGAAAAGTGCCTCTCTATCCCGGAGAGGGTGATCGAATAGTGGCTCTTCTTTCGGAAATAGAACAATATCTCAACTCGACGAAAGAACTATACGATTTGTTTAATTCCGCCGAAGCTTTTATGCGCATCGTTAACTTTGTCATTGAAAATGAACATTCGATTCTGAACGAACAGGTAAACGAATGATCCACTTTATTCCCGGATAAGCCAACACTAAATTCCCATCTACGAACGACTTACTTTTCTCACAGCAATTGACATTGATGCAACAACTAGCTCGGCGAAACTTGATCTATTGGGCTGGAAAAGCAAGACCGGGTAAAGTGCACCTAGGATTATCAGCGATGATCGCCGATGTACTCCCTTTGCAAATCGATAACACCGATGGGGTTACGAGGACGAGTAAATTCCCCAGCATCGACGATACGTACGTGATCATACACCACTCGATATTCGAACTATGTTTGATTCAATAAAATATTTATTGAACTGTTCACCAGATATCCCAGCTGGTACAGAGACAAGGTTGTCATCCGGGTTCGAAGAGATGACTTGAACGGTATCAGAGACAACGATACACTGAGCGGAATTAGTATCGTTTACAAAAATCTTTCAGGGTTTTTGCCGAACATGTACGTCACGGAACTCCAGTGAGTATACAGGTTGCATTATAGATTTGTTCGATAAAAAATGACTGAAATTAATAATAATTATATTGTGCTGTGTACTTTGGAAGCGATGGCACAGATCTTGAGTATCGAATTTATTCGCGGATCGTAACGGTAGACGTAGTATTACCGGAAAAACAAACAAACAACATTTTACAAAGGAAAATATCGGTCGACCTACAGTTACGACATTCGCAAAATCAATCTGGGATATGGAATATATCGTGTGGGACAGCAGATTTCACAGGTTCCTGGAACCTTAACACCTGTGTGAGTAACACAATTCCAGGCGGAAGTGCAACTCGTTGTATTTGCCCGCACACGGGAACATTCGCCGTATTTCTAACGGCTCGTGCAGTTCGCGTAAGTCCAAAATTTATTGCAAATATCAGACTGTTTTCTCGGAGATCTTCGATCGTATCCAATCTGTTGTATTCTGCCTTCAGGTAGCTTTAGCCAAAAAGCAGCAAGCCACTCTGGTGGTTATCGTAGGCTGTGGAAGTTGCCTCCTACAATGTTTGGTCACATCCCTAATCCTAGGGTCATATTGGTGGAAGAATCGATCATGGCTAAATTTTCTGAAGCTACAATGCTGCGCGGCCCTTGTCGGAGCTATGACGATTTTTATATACGCGGTATATCATTCCCTTCCTGAGGTACACAAATTTATCTCCTCGACGTGTGAACTGATCAAATATCTCACGGCAAGCTTCTTTCGTTCTTTACTTTTTTCCAGAGCTCCTTTTCTCTCGTTGCCATATCTCTCGAGGCATTTCTACTCGTCGGTATGTCGGCGCCGATATCTCAGGCTCTGATCATCTACGCAGAACTTACCCAGGTTCGACCCAGCCAGCATCTTCAGCCTACAGTGATTGCCGTAATTACAGGTAAACTATTCAGGCTTCTGTTTAATTTTTTCGACTGTTAATCAACCCTGTGTCAATTTTTGTTACAGGTGTTCCAGTCCTTGCAGTTCTAGCGACTGAACTGGCCCATCAAAGCACCGGTTGGCACCATGAATCGTGGTGGCTCATGGCCGGAAGTGGAGTGTTCAATATATTCATAACTTGCGCTACAATGATGCTTCTCATTTTCATTCTACTGCACATTGGCATATTTCACAAAGCGCAGGCTCTTATTACGGAGAACGTATTGAAGAGGGAAACGATAGAGATTAGGTGAGCGGAGGATTCGGAGCGCATGATATCGATTTGAAAAAGAACGTACGAGGATAAAGGGTGAAAAATTTATTGCAGAATTCGGCTCCTACGTCGAGCAGCGGTCATTTTATGCGGAATTATTTGTATGGAAGCATCGTCCATTTATTACGTGAATTCGTCTTCCACTATCGTTCACTATATATTTGCCACGGTCTGCGCTTTGCTGGTAAGTAATCGAGAAATCCTCCTCGTAGGATCGGAAAGGTGACCGAAACACATCATAAAATGAAATTCTGAGAGTATTGAATCGTTTCTCTTTCTCTCCCAGGGCTTTATAGTGATCGTTGCCTACGTAATAAACGGTGAGGTTCACCTCGTGGCTCCGATATTTCAAAAATTTAAATGGAAAACGAAATTAACAGACGAAAACACCTCGGAACCAGTAAAAGGTATCTCCTATAGCTGAACCTTCAGCGATCGCTAGTTCCAGGGCAATGATATAAATAATGCGCATAACACAGTATTTAAATTCAACAGTGTGTTCGATGAGTAACGAGAACTCGGAAAACGACGCTGGTCAGCCCCTGCAATTGAACGAGCCGTATTTAGAGGTGCGTGGGGTAGCTGCGGGGAGTATAGATACGCGGGAATATTCAGCGGAGCCTGTTCCCTCGTATAAAAATTTCTCTGTACCAGTTGGGGCGAGATTTTTGCCGGAGATTCGAATTGACGGAGCGGATAACGTGAATCTAGAAAACTACAGTACGAGTCCAAGGAAATATCAGGAAGTTAGACTGGACCCTATAACGGACACAGGCGGTAACGCAAGTGTCAGTGTAAGTGGCAGTGCAGCGAGCGCGAGCGCGAGTGCGAATGCAAATGCGAGCGGTAACGCGTGCTATTCGTTCGAGTCTTACGGGGCTGTAGATCATAGGACATACCGAGATTTCAATCAGTACTGCACCAATACCCACAAAATTACTAATCCGGTTCTTCCACCTCAGGGTGTCTTGTCCGGATGTTCGGCTAAGGTTTTGTGCAGCGCTGACGTAGAGTCGCGAATGAATATCGGAGCTATGCCCGATGTTACGTTGGCTGTTAGTAGCGAGATGGAATTATTACCTGTCGAAGTCAAAACTAGAGATCATGTCAACCCTATTCCTGACATAGCGAATACGGCAGAGAGGAAGCAGCCCGATGGGGAGGAGAAAGCACCGGAGATCGTAGTTACTGACTGTGAGAATAACGCCTCCGGAATGCTGGATCGCATCTCTCACGATCTCGATTATTTATTAAATCGCAAACACGGTAAAGATGAGGCGTAGTAATCGGTGGATTTTTTTTTTTTTTCTTTTTAAATCCTTTTTCATACAGTGTAATCTATCGTCAGATATTTTGAACCTTTTCAATTTGTTTCTGCAACGAAATTTTATCGAAGAAGAAGAAGAAGAAGAAGAATAAGACGCTGACTGCTACAGTATTATTATTATTATTATTATTATTATTATTATTATAATTATACTATTCTGTTTATAATCCTCGTTTATAGATGTTGATCCGTCCTCCGCTTCCTCACCGTTTTTTTTTTTTTTTTTTTTTTTTTTTTTTTTTTTTTTTTACGATTGTGAAATGCGATATTATTATAGTATTTATATTAGCTATCTGTGAAAGCGTGTTTATAATTAAATGTACGGAGATGGGTAAATTTTTAAAGATATACGAATAGATAATAACGTATATATACTAACATGTCATACAGTATAAATGAATGTAAATAATTTTAGACAAGGTATTTCCGCTATACCTAAACTTTATATGGCAAATAAATCGTTGTATATTAATGACTAATGAATCACATGTGTACGAAGATTTTTCATGAGAAAAAAAAAAAAAAAAAAAAGAAATCAATAATAATAATAATGATTGAATAAACGCTAAACGCTGTAACTTTTATAACATCGTGTCGAAAAAAGATATAAAATTATGGAACCTGAATATTTGTAATTATTTTTACCTCGCAAATAAGAACAGAAAGAAGAAGAAGAAAAAAAAAAGGAATGAAATTCACTTCGATTGATATATGAAAGAGAAAAAAAGCAGCGAGATGTTGTATTCGTTGAAATAAAAAATTATTAGTTTCTCGGATGCATAAAATTTGTAAATATTTGTTTATTGGTGATTCAGAGACCTACTACATTTTATACATACTTGATTATTACACTTAATAGGTACAACGAACAAATTTGGCATTACACCGCTGCTCTAAACAATCGCGTGCAGGGCGCGCAGCTTTTCCGCTAAACAAGAATCGAGATGTTTTAGAACTTTGCAAGCAATCTGCTGCAGTAAAATCTGTAATAAAGTCTCCGAGAATTCGAGCAATACATATCTTACAATTTAGTCGTCCGACTTCTTATCACCTGTTTTCATTCTCTGCGTCAATTAATTCCGCCCGATAACAAATTGTCGTCTTGTTTGTATATCGCGTTTTTTTCTTTACTTTTATTTTTTTTTCTCTCTTTTTCCTTCTGCATATCGACGAAACGCCCAGCATAACAAAGTTTCTCTCTTTCCGAAATATGCTAGAATATTATTTGACACATTTCAAATGATAGGCTAGCAAATAGAAATTAATCATAAAGAAAAACACACGATGCTATATTATCAAAAATGCATTTATTTTTATTTTATTTATTTATTTATTCCTTTCTTTTTTTTTGGTTCAATTTGTCGCGGTACGTGTTTTATATATAAAAATAATGCCTATCGATTGAATATCAAGTTAACGCCGTTTTAATTTCTTTTTCTTTTATTCAATTCTAAAAAAAAAGCAAAAAAAAAAAAAACAAAACAAAAAATATATCTATATATATATATTATTAATTACACACAGGAACGAGTATTACTCAGGGCGGGGAAAAAATGCAACTTTTTGCGAGGCCACTGCCTCTCATCAAATTGTCTAAATTAGTCAGAAATTTACAAAAACGAATTAATAATATAGTACCTGACAATGAAAGCGAAATAAAACCGCGTTAAAATTTGTTTTTTCCCTATTTTGAAATGTTCCTTCTTCAATTTTGTGTTATTTTATTTTATTTTTTGTGTTTTTCTTCTATAGCCAACTAAAACTATTAAAACGTCTGTATATCAATAGCAGAATGCATAGCGGGATTAACGGAAAGTAATAGTCTTTTAAGTTTGCAGAGTTCCATCGTACATAAATGATAAATACATACGAATAAACTCGACCATTTCCTAATTAGTATAAGATTGGGAGAATTCACAAAGCTTTTTTTTTCTTTCAATACCCTAGAAACGTTATAAAAGTTAATACACTGATTTATCAGCGATAGTACAATATGTATGACCGTTTCCGTTTCTGTTTCTATTTCTTTATTTATTTAGTTATTTTCCTTTCTCTTTCAATTATATTTCGCCCCTAAAATTTAGTGCACGACCCTGTCATATCATATCGTGGTAATATGTCTCGTTAAAATGTGCATGTTTATGATCACGGTTGGATTATATTCTTACGTTAAAGCCACGACCCCCCTCCCTCCCTCCCTCCCACCCACCCGCTCGCCCTTGCCCCTCCCTCCCCCCCAAATCCCTTGTACATACATACTTCCAACTTTCCGTCGTATTTACTTAAATATAAAAATACATAGCCAGTCTATATATAAAATGTGCAAGGTGGCACATTGAACCGAATTATCACTAAACCTCGATGGTTAACTACCACTATCGGCGATTATTGACGACTCTGCTTCTCTACTCTCCTTTAATTCTTTGTTATTTATCAACGTTATTCCAGAACTTTTATACGAATTATTACCAGTCAAACAATCACCGCTTGATGTTGTTGTCGTACCGACCATAGAAGTATCGAAATGTTGTAAGCAAGGGAATTCAGAGCCCGATAATAACAGAGTTGTTTGGGTTGGAAGATTTGTCAAGGATACCATTCCCGGATTCATCATCTGCTTATTGAAACAGCTTCTCAATGCCTCTTCTATTAAACTCCCGATTTTATCCCGATCGTTCTGAAATTAATAAACAGTTGAAACATTTCATTTCGGAGTTTATCCCTCTGGTCTTTCAGCACTTCTTCATAAAAATTTGTTCGCCTTTTAAACCCACCTCGTTTATAAAGCCAAAGTGTACCAGTTCCTGTGCAAGTAGCATAGACGTATCTATTTGCGTTACTGGACACGTCAATTGTCTATTCATTTTATCATCCATCCGCAAGAGTATCGTCATCTGGAAATAACGGATTAGTTAACCGAATCAAATGAGTCTTACAGAAAAACTTGGACGAACTATTTATGTAACACATCCAACTGCTTTCAGACTTACAAGCAATTCGCGACTTTCTTCTCTGGGTTTGACGTTGCACATCATATTTACAACTCTACGGGATTCGAAATCAAGCGGTTCGGGAGTCACGGATTTTACTGATTCCGTTACCTCTGGAGAAATTGCTCTAGGACGAACGGGAGGCGGTCGTTTAGCCATAAATGCAGTTAGGGGATATATTCCGTATCTGAAAATAAAACGAAAACAAAGACAAAAAGATATTATTTACAATTCATGTCATTCACACGGATGTTCAAAACGAAATATTTTCATACAGTAATAAAATCAATTATAAGCAAGTATTAGATGTATCTAAAAAATTAAAAGGCCATATATTATTGAAGGAATTTACCAGCCCCGGTAGACTCAGTATAGATATACATATTGGTTCTCCCTCGAACACATAGAACGTTAGGAATTATTTTTATCGTAACGATACTGTAGAACTCGGGTAAAAAATCCTAGATTGGATGCTATTCGTAATCCTAAACTCACTTTACGTCTTCAACGAATTTCTCCAACTCTTCGGCAACAGGAATATCACTTAAACGAATTTGGTGCGGAGGACGTCCGGAATAATGTATTTCAGCAACAACCGTGTCAGGACCGTACAACCTTTGCAGTACCTCGTCCGTTATTGTCTCGGAAATATTCGCTGAAAATGAGAAAGATATCTTTAATTGTATAATTTGCAAAAATAGACAAGACATAGAGCTATCTTTGAGCTACTTACTGGCTGAATTAACCAGAGCGTGAGCAGAGAGTAACTTTAGGGAGTGGACCTCGAAGAGGAGAGGATGAAAGAGTAGCTCCCTGGCGCTAGGTCGCGAGAGTGGATCTACTTGGAGACATTTATGAATGAAATCCTTCTGCTGGACATCATCTAACGACTCTATTGTCTTGTTGATATTTTCGTCAGTCACGGCGGTGCCAGTATCACCGTTACCCTGGATCTCTAGCGCTGCCATTTCCAGCGCACACATTCCAAAGGAATAAATGTCAATGGCGGGAGTTACTGAATCTGAAGATAGAAGAACAAACCCATAAATATATCTCTGAGACACATAAGACTCTGGGCTCATATTTATCGGCAATGAAAGAACTCACTTCCATATTCGGGTGCAACAAAATGCTTGTTTTTCATGTTTGCTGCGCAAGTTTTGACGTGATGATGAATCGCATCGGGCGCCACTGTAACATGTGAAAAACGCATTTTTATTTTAGTGAGAGAGACTTGCAAAGTGAAAGGGTTGAGAATAGGTCAAGGTAGTGTAGAAAACTTTTCTCATTAACCAACTGTAGCTCAGAGTATTCAAGGTCAGGCAAACTTCTACAGTGTCAATCATTCGTTTGATAATTGAGAAAAGTTTTCTCGACACCACGTCTCAAACAGGATAGCATTTCGAGGTTTTTGCGCATTCATCGATGTTTCTGAGTCCATTTATTTTGTCCTCTACCTAGTATTTGTATAGTGATGTAACAAGTCTTGAGAATGATTATGCACCGGTCAAAAAAAAAAAACATGTATTCTAAGTGTAAATTGAGCCCTCATTTCATTCTGTTTTATAAGATCCTGTTGAATGTATATTCTCTAAAATTGCTACGGTATGAAAAAAAAAAGATGACTTATGAAGAAGCGGTATTTCTTTTAAGTTTCTCAAACGTAACACATTGCATCTAACGATGTAACTGAGGAACCCACAAGTTATCATACTTTCTATAATTAATATATGTGTAATAATAATGTTGTTTACCTCTCCGTGCCTAATTTACTTAGCTGGCGATAGCTGATAATCTGCCAAGTTTAGAGGTTTCGCCACTTCACCATCTGTGGAAAGTTACACCAACTGATAGGTTGCAGATGACGAAAAGTTAATTCTCCGGATGGCGAAAGTACGTTTGTACTTCCTCTCTCGTCGAAGGCATTGCTGTGTTTTTTTCATTATCTAGATTAGGCTATTTGCTACAATTAAAAATGAGGACTCAAGTTACTCCTAATACGAAGAAACAAGTTAGAAACACAATCTTTCTGTCCAAATTGTGCGTATAACGAGATATAGGATATGTTCGGTCAACTACTACCAGAAACTTGCAAAGTTCATTGGCAATGTTAATTAAAATTCACCATGTTTCTGCGTATATCATTTCCATTTTCCACGTTATAATTGATATTCTCCTACTATGCAGTTCTCTAGTTTCGCCTTGCCTTCTATCTCACGTTGCAATATAATATAATAAATGCATTTATCAAGAGGTATTTGCCCCGCGATAGTGAATGGTCAATCATATGAATTAAAACAAGTTGTGTAATCGGCAGTAGCGCTGATAATTGTGTGCGAACGTGCAAAGCCATGAATTAAAACTATACGTTGATTAAATCTATGTTACTCTGCATTTTATCATCGTCAATGTTAAATAATTGGTAAATAATATACGTATAGGTCGTCCACCTCCTACAGTCTCAATATTACTGCTTACCTGAACCAATTTTAACTAGGCCATTGTGCTGAATAAATATAGTATCACAGGTGAGATTTCCATGAATAATTGGGGGTGAGCAAGAATGCAGGTAACTGAAAGAACAACAATTTCACCATGAATTAGTGTGCAAAGGAGACAAGAGAATATGCGACAGAAATATACTGCGATATGAATGTATTACCTTAACGCGGAAAGGATTTGTGTACACCATCTTTTCCAGGCCTGCAAGGGTAACTTTTTTGCATTACGCTTAGTCCTTTTGAGGAACTGCTTCAACGACCCGGATGACATATATTCAGTTATGAATATTACCTAAAAATTATGCAAATCGAATTGTTATTTGTCCATCAAGACTCGACGCTTGCAGTCTGGGATCAAAATACTTTGAGATATATACAAAAATATAATGAATAAACGAGGTCAACTCACCCGTGGCTTGTCGTTGTGAGTGTCCGTCCAATATCTATGAAATTTAACTATATTGGGATGCTCTAATTGCGTGAGATTCTCAAAGACTAACTGAATCTTTTCTTCTTGGGCTTTGAAATTCTTTCGCTCAGAGAACTGAACCTCGTTCCAAACAACTTCGACACCTTCCTCAGTGTCCATCGCAAGATAGGCACAATCAATGCCTGGCAAATCTCTCTTTTCAGCCTATAAATACACGTTATTATTATCATCTGAATAAATGACAATCCCAATAATTCAAAAGCTGTATTATTTTGGTATTCTCAGACCTCGGCTAATGAATGAATTCATTCAAATATCTCGCTTAAATCTCTCTTCAAGGCTGAATATGACAATAACAATAACAACTCCCATCCCATCTCACCTCCATGTCTGTGCTTTGAGGAGTCTTTTCGCTTTCACCGGCGCTGCTCCGAGGTCCCCCTACGAAGTTGGACCCTTCAGCAATAGCTGATTTAGTAGGGACGTAGACCTATAGCGTAAGAAATGAATGGTTAAAGAGTAAAAGATTTATAGATATTCTACGGACATGGGTGTTGAAACCTGTACGATATGGAACTCACCTCCTCACGTCTCTTGAGCCATCGTCCGCACGGACTTTCTTCCAATATTTCACTCTCATCCTCAGAATCCTCGCCACTTTCGCGCGGTGACTTGTGCTCTGGATCTGTACTCGAGCGACTCCCAGGCATTACATATAACAATTATAACGGCACGTACAATAGTTGAAAGTTTAAAGTCACTGAGTTCAATACCATAATATTATCAATATGTATTTCATCTAATCACTGTTATGTATGTACAACGAACGTGGGTATAATTTATAGATGAAATAATATCTTCTAATGTATTTATATATACGCCTCCTACTCGAGTGACACATGCACGACCGATCCCAACTCAACTTTCATACATATATTATTTACGGTACTACGCGGACTCGATATTACATATCTTATTAACTGACGGCTGCTGAACGTCCCGCGGCATAACAAATAACACGAAAATCATTCATCAAGATCAATCTTTCGAATTAATAACCGAGCCAAGAAAGAAATAAACCAGTGTGTGACACACACTATACATTCATTGCGCTGTAATCTCTACCTTTGGTCAAAGCTTATACAAGTGTGTATGGTACACCGTAGACGCCGCGCCCACCGATAGGAGGGAGATGCTGCCTCTAGCGAGAGTTTTACGTATTCAAATATTTTCAATCATTACCGTCTAGCTTCAGACTTACGTCTAACTGTGTAACAGGGCCGTAGGGTGTATTGGGGCGACGAGGGTAGCTGAAAATATATCTGTACGAATTTTTTTTTTCTCCTTCTCTGCCAAAAGTATTGATATATATTACACAGATTGTACTTATTTGATCGATTCGAGGAAGGAGAGGATCCTAATGTTTTGATGAAGATATACTATTTCTGAAACAAACATTGTATATTTTGATAAAAATAAAAATTAACGTTTAATATATACATCTTATATATCAATAAACATCAATAACTACAATAGTAACCAACGAGAAATGTTACAATGATTGTTATTGGTAGCTGTAATTGCGGCATATGTATACATTTTAGTCTAAAGGCACACTTTGGTCCTTCGCAGCTTAATTTAATAAATGAATACAAAAATTATCACACCTCGAGTTGGTTGACTCTACGTCTATAGCCTTGACAATGTATAAAGTTTAGTTATGAGTATCAGATAAATGGGGATAGTTACCCCTCAGTCGCAACCTGAACGCTTTGATCCGAAAGTTGCAAAGACCGCAGGTCCCAGGTTCTCCGATATCATATTCTACCTACCCAAATTTTAAACTACATCTAGTTTAACGAACTATACGAATAATCAACCGTTAAATATTAGACCACCTCAGAAACTACATCCCAATATAGGTATATAGTTGAGAAAGAAAAGACTCCGATATTCTCGAAATGAAAAACATATTTTCTTTTGCCAGCAATTATTGTCCCTATATCTAATAAACTTTTGATTATAAATAATCTGCGCGCATGGTGAGCTTTATATAGCTAAGTATTTGTTCATGATTTTCGAAAAATATGTTATTTTCATATCGTATTTGTATTTAGGCACGTATACGTATCGATATACTATGTGCAAGGTACGGATTTTGGAAATTTGGTACATATAAAACTTCGGCAAACGGATAGGTGGATGATTAAGTACGCATACCGTGTAGCTGTAAAAGAAAAAAGTAACAAATTTTCGGGGTATACAAGATTTTTCGTAAATGCGATCCACTGTGATGTACGAATTTTCGTCCAGCCTCGATCAGGGTTTTTATTGCATTTGGCGTCTTGATTCTGCGAGGACGAAGCTAACTCCGTATAAAACGGGGAATAGGTGTAATATAGTGGGCCGGATGATATGAAATATGGGCATAAATGCACGAATTAAGCGATTTCGCCGTCTGTCTTTACGGGGCCGGTAATAGTCGGTACCGGATCTCCAGATCCGTTAAGTTTCTCCGACGAAGCAGCAATGGACCGTTTTCGTCGGTCAAGGATCAGTTTTATCACGTACAAAATCGTCAATGGAATCGGCGTCATTATCGCCACTGATACCGGCGCAACTGTAATAAAATTCAAAAAGATAAGATGTATCATTTTCCTATCTTTCTATTTTAAATGGTAGAAAAATTCTTACTAGTCGTCAGATCGGCAGCCGGTTGCGGAAGGGAAAATCTGAGAAGGAATATCGAGATCCCGGTGTTTTGTACTCCGGTTTCAATCGAGATTGCCGTAACATCGGCAGGTGGTTGCCTCAGGAAATACGCGAACAGCCAACCAAATGTGTAGCCAAGCCAGGGAAGCCCCATCCCAGAAACTACGACCTGAAATGAACGCAGTTGACACGATGTATTTATCACACGTGGGATTTATGAGGATAGAGTGTGGATCTTGGTTTCGAAAAATGTTAATAATCACCTGCCAAGAGAACAACTCGAAGAGATAGAGATTGGTTACAATGGCAAAGATGATGATAGAGATGATGAGGAAGCTCGAAAAAGGCTTTAGTATTCTGACTAGGAGCCTGCAGAGCCGTGGCATCTTTTTCTGAATAAAGTATCCAATCGCTAACGGAACTATCAGAGAAACTGCGAACATTGCTATCCTAGTGTATGGGACGCCGAGATCTGCACTGTTGAAAATCGTTCTACCGAGGGTGAAGATCCACAGCGGCATCATTCCTGTTTGCAAATACGAAATAACGTATCGTGATCGTATAGGTATACATCATATATGAGCAGGGAATAGTCGCGTCAAAGACTCACCAAAGGCAGCCAAGGTACTTATGGTTGTCATTGTTACAGACAAATTGAGATTTCCACCCAAAAGTACGGTCCAAATGTTCGATGCACCTCCGCTCGGACTAACTCCTGCGAAAAACATTCCTAGCTGCATCTCGGGGTTGTCTGGGAAAAGTAATCTTCCAAGCCCGTAGCTGAGCTGTGGAAAAAAATTCACGAGTCTACAATTGAGAACTTTGATCATATCGCGTATATTTACCAACGGCATGTAGACAAACTGGTTAAAAAAACCAATCGAAGGACCGATGGGTCTTTTCAGTGTGCTCTTACATACGTCCCAGTCCATGGCACAGCCGAAGTTTATGTAAAGGATGGATACGAAAGTCGCTACAAATACTGTGAATAGTGTATCGATCACACGCTCCTCTCGAATGACGATCACTGCTAGGGAATCGGAGCTTTTGTTGCCCTTGAAACGAGATAGAAATATTTTTATTTTTAAATATATATACATTTATGTAAAAGGTAATGAACATCCCCGATGTATGCATAATGTATACACACCTCGGAGGAAACGATCGACATCACGATCTCAGCATTTCCGAGGAAGGTTGCGGTGACGTTTAGGCAACTGGTCCATATTGAATCTACTACACTGCCAGTTTCGAAGGTCGGAGCTGTCTCCACGTACGCAACGTGCTCCCGCGTTGTACTGACCGTCAAAATTCCGCTTGCAATATCGACAGCGGTTACTGGTGCTGTAAACGGAACGCACATCGTCTCGTGCATGTGGATCGTCACGGTTTGCGGATTGAAGGTGACGTTCCAGGCTGACGCTGTGCCCACCATCAAAAACAGCCCCAGTATTGCAGTAGTCATCATCTACGTTGGGGGTAGATTCGCGAATTAATTAACGAGGGTTAAAGGGAATTATATTCTTCCGCAAAATCACGTTCACGTGAATGTCATTCTCATGCCTGCAAGACACTCTGCAGTAGGTAATACGTCTAATCAAGGATTCAATTAAAACTGGTGCATCAACAGTCATGAATATGTATGCGCGAATACACTTGAATAAAAACTTGTTATTCGCACGCTGCCGTTGATAATAAGCGATAAAAGCTGAAGCAGTGCCACGTAGCAGATAGCCTTTTTTTTTCTGCATAAATATCATCCACATATCCTACACCTATAATCTACTTTGCACCGGTTTTTCAAACTCGTTTGATTACCGATCTACCTATGGATATAAGTACATACATACGTAAAGATATGGCGGTGAATCTTTCCAGAGATCGGTACGTATAGGTACAGCTACTTTTCTATTGTCATTAGTCCGCGGCTGGGAAATTTTAATCGTATACCTATAATAATATTCGTCGATTTATGCTATTGTCTTTTGATGCGGTTAATACGGTTAAGTGCCATGAGACATTAAGAACACGAACGGAACCAGTGCCTCTGTACAACGTATACCTATACCATCGACAGTGGCTATTAAATATGGAACAACGAAGGCTCGGTGAAAGTTGCTAGTCACTATTACAATTAGTAATAACAGTTCTGCTCATCCAATGATTAAACACGAGAATCTCTACGGGATTGGAATCGTCTGAATTCGAATGACTCTCGGCGAGCAACAAGTTGTATTTGTGTAAAATATGCGTGGATTTATGTGGTATTGTAGTCTGTAGCACATGCGTACGTAGAAGTCGTTGATTAGACCAAGGCTTACATTATAGTTACGAGACTGATTGAATAAAATGTTTCCATTCCAAAAACTTGGAATCGGCAGTTGATTAGAGAACGAGATACGAGTTGGCCTACCTTCGTGTCTTATTTTCTGTTGCGAAACAATTTAATCCAGTAACATTACCAAGGTTTCTGGGATTTTTAATTAGCGACTCGTATTCGATATGTATGTACTACAAGGAAACTCGCACTCGCGGACGCGGTCTGATCTTGCGGCGTTGATACCGCAACGAGATTTGATAGACAACCGTAATTCGCGCACCGAGAACTACATAAAGCCTCGGTAAACTCTGACGATCGGTCTGGCCCCCACCTTTCTGCACCTACTTTCGTTTTGCGAATCGCGATATACTTCGCTGCTGCAGCATGTCTTCGATTTTATTTTCGCTAAATTAAGCCCATTGATGAATCTGCGGCTTTCCAGGGCTTTTAGATAGACTGACATTTCGACATGAGATATAAATACGCGATGCGGATACAAGTGGGAAAGCTGTCGCTATGCTACGGGAACTCTGAAGAGGAAAACAGAATGTGTATGGTGACCCTTGGGAAAGGCGACCTATTTTCTTCTTCAGGTCTTCAAACTTTATGCCACGTAGGACTGCGGTACCACGATAATGTCTATCGCAGTTATTTTGAGCATGCTAGAGATTTAGCAACAATTGATATTCGTGAATAAGTTTAGACGGGCGGTTGCGTTGCCGATACTGTTAAATATGTCTGAAGACTTTTTTTTTTCACCGAAAGATGAAATTGCCAACTCATTTGCTATACATACATACATACATTGTGACGGATAGCAGAAATAATTATAATCGTCGATGAGCTAAGTTGAAAGCTAAAGATTAATTATTGATATCGAGCAAGTTGACTGATGATTAATATATCTTATAGGATCATCGATCATACGTGAAAAACGGAACGTTTTTGATAAGAGAAATGTGTAGTCAGGAGCATTATACCTCTAAACTCATAAACGACATTCAGTAACAGTTGATCCACCTTATCTTCCACTGATTATATTCGGGCTTTGGGATTAGGAACGCGGATGGATGCAAAGATCAGCATCGAAATCGGATGAATTTTTTTCGTATTTTAATTCTTTCAAAATCTTGAAATAATTACGAGTTTATAATGACACGAACTATACGACTTTCTCAGGATTCTGCAGATTCTAACGTTCCCAGGTACTTGAAAATAGTTCGATTGTATTCCGGGGATAACGATGTTTGAATTACACTCCGACTCAATCACTGGCTATACAATTACAATCGATATTTTGGTACAGGTATATCACGGCGCATGTATTTCTTTTGAAAGATTGCATCCCAGCAGTTAAATTGCATCAGCTATACGCATACGGATCTCTGTGAAATGCTAATTTCTGTAGAAATAGATATTACATATTCCGTTGTAACTCGCGCGACTTCCCCAAATAGAATGTACATAATCAGTTTGCAATTCAAGAATGTATACGTGAATGTTTGCAATAATAAATTATTCTCCACACGATCGCAGTAATCACGTGATAGTACGAAAAACCGCTCGCTATACAAATTGGAGGAAGTCGTAGAAAGAACGTATAAAGGCGTAGTAGTCGTGAATCAAATCCAGGCAGTGATTGTTGTGTAACAATTATGCAAGCTATACGCATTACACCGGGTACCGAAAATTCATATACTCTTTCAAGTATATAGTATTCGATTATAGAAATGTTCGAATTAATATATACTGCCGTATAATTCTTCAGGCAATATTCGTTTAGAAATCATACGTCTATTTATCTTTGAATTCTATACTTGTAAATGGAATTCGCTAATTTCGTCGGTGCTCACGTGTACGGGCAAAGTACGCGCGCCATTTCGAATATTTGCAAGATAAATATACCCAAATGCCGATAGAAGGTGATTGTTAATTTATTATGAGACGTAATATCGTACCTTGTATCCGACTCAGATACCGGTTTTCAATCCCCTCTAGTTATATGCGTGAGATAAATTTTCGTACAGGTGCAGGTATCCACAGATAAGATTTTTCAATAACTATTTCTTCGTTACTCCTAAGCGATCCACGGATCGCGACCAGCTGACATCAGACGCAAACGTTAACTGATTACGTCACCCACATGTCTCGAGGATCCGGCTCAAACTCGGCACACGGCGCGTGTGCCGTAGTGATCCGGAGCGCGGTAGATTTTTGAAAGCTGCGCGAACGATGACGATGAAAGTAGATTTTATTTGATAAATATTTCGTCGTATAAGTCGTCTGCGGAATTTCGGGAAACTGAAAAGATGTTTATATCAAAACAACCAGGTTATATTTAAGGCACGCAAATATACATTATAATCAGATAATCTCACTATGTTCATTTTCAATAATAATAATAATAATAATAATAGTAATTGAGAGATTATTGGTTGTTAGGATAGTATAGCTAGAAGTGTAATTATTAAATGTATGATTTGAGTACATGGTAAGTTTGATTGTAGGAGTTTGAGACCTAGGAAAAAGTTAAGTATCCTGCTTGTAAAATTTATCTAATTAATTTAAAGATTAGGTGTTTAAATAATGATCCTATATCCTAGCTAGGGCACTCGCGGTTTTACTCACATTGCAGCATACAATATATGACGCGCGTGCGAGAGTCAGAGAATCATTTTAAAATGCTATAATAATCAATAAATTGATAGAAAAAAAAAAAAAAAAATTCGACTACACACCACGCTTTTATAACACGCCTTTATTAACTGGGTAAAAAAATAGTTCGAGATATTATCTATCACCAATAACGTGATATACGGGGCCACTGAATCATCTGACAACGAAAATATACGTAGTATACTTACATGTATATTATATCTTTTATCCATAAGGAAATGAGACTGAACTGAAGTTTCGTAGCGGAAATTAATTCCGGATCATTTCCTAGATTTTTAAGATTCGTCAAGAGATCAGGAAGGATTGAACTTAATATCGTTTACTATTAACTATTTCACTCGGGCTTCTGAGCATATGTTTAACTCTACATATTTTTATATTATCGATAAATGGATTTGACCATGCACTATTATAAATAATTATGTAGTACTTCTCCTGTAAGAAAATAAATGCAAAAGTATTTGACACCAGCAATCCCACACTACTGTATCATGTTATAAATACAGTATTTGCATCTCACAGTCACAGAATACAAGAATAATAATTATGGTAGATAATGATGATGTTAAGTATATTAGGTTTTGTAAATTGTTTAAAATAAATAGAAGCGTTAGCGTATAATAAAAATACGTACTTATAATACATAGAAACTACGCATGTCTAAATATTGCAGCTAATAAAACGACCGTGATTCGCCGTTAGATAATAAATATTTTGGAATGAGTTGAATTGAGATTATTCTTATATAAATCCAGATAGTCAGTATTGCTTTAAGTATATAGACCGCCTTTCTAACGATTTTGAACAAGGACAAAAGTATAATGTTGTCTATTTTGCGACTATTCTCGAGTTCGGAGACTCGCAGGTAACTAAAATTTCGGAACTTGCAACATTCCAAGGGATGCATAAGTGGATTCTGAAATCTGAAATTTAGTCTCAAATATTGCGGTTGCTTATACGCAAGTATAATCGTGCAGTTGTACTCAACAATACGTACCTATAATATATGTATTTACACATTGCTAAAATAAATGTGTATATCGAATATAACAGCTCAAACACTTGTCTGTACGTTAATAATAGTAAATGATATCCTGCAAGGGATCAAATTACAAGGCGCTCCATCAACGGGTAGAGAAACATTATCTTAGCAAGTATAATATTTGCGATTTAAATCTGAACACTAAGACTAATCTTTCCTTCAGTATTCTAAATAAGCTTAAAAAACGGAAGACCAATCTCCGTGACTAACAATAAGGCTGCTAAAATACTGATCGTCATACAGAGGTTTCTGGCTCGTTTGAATCTTCGGCGTTTTGACGCGATATAGATCTTCTAGTCTTGACAGAACTCTCTTTAATCACTAGACCAATCTTGTCCAAATAATCAACAGTTATAGAACGCTCGCCCCCGTGTGGCAAGCTTTTGTTCGACAAAGGTGAAGCATCGCTGCTTTCGTTAGGGCTAAACTCTTGCTTCGTTCCTTCCGAACACGAATGCGAAGGTGTCGATAGCTCTGATACCAATGGGGTAGACTCGTCGTCGCAATCCCGATCTCCGATGTCAGCAGGAGACAACGGCAGGGTTCCCATCAGCTTCTCTTTCAACTTTGCAAGCTTTTCCAGACTCGTTGCGGCAGCAGGGGAAGGGAAAGGGAAAGGGACAGGGGCAGCTGCAGAGACCATCGACTCATCGTCAAGCCTAGGATTTGATTTATGTGTCTGGAGAGAAAGGGAGAATATAGGCTTCAAGGGGATGCTGTTATTGGCGGAAGTCTCATCCGCCGATTTAGAGCGAAATGCCGGTCGAGGAGAAGGAGGCGGTGAGATGAAGAGGGACGTGGGTCTCGAGCGAGTCCTGTTCGCCTTGTGATTGTAGCTTAAGTTGCCCTGGGAACAGGCCGACCTAGTGCTTCGCTGAGAGGCAATACTTCGCTGCGAGCTTGACCGATGGAGATGCGAAGTGGAGTCCTGCGAGCTCTCATCTGATGTGTCGACATCACCGAGGACTGGCTGCCAGTGAAGTAGCGGGGAGGCTTGAAGCAGGACGTATTCGGTGTCTGGTACCGAGGTGTTGAGGGAACCTGGACGTCCACCTAGAACATGTCTTGCCAGCTATACAGGAGTCCTAGATATTTCGTTTCTATAATTATGGATTAAGAATAAATAACCAAACCAGAATTCCCAGCAGGAATTACCCCTAAGAATTACCCGCACTCTGATTACCTCAAATCTGGAAGTATGGTAAAAGAAATTACAGGCTTCACTGCCTTATTATTGAGTGTGCTAAATTTTGTTGAAAAACTAATCAACTTATATCACGTTACTCCGCGGCAATTATCGACTATTGAGTTTAGGTGTCAATGATTGCTTTATTTCGTCATCTTCTTGTGCAATAGTGCTAATTTTCAAACAGCTGATAGTCAATTTGGT
This sequence comes from Tenthredo amoena, assembly GCA_963966615.1. Classification (NCBI taxonomy): domain Eukaryota; kingdom Metazoa; phylum Arthropoda; class Insecta; order Hymenoptera; family Tenthredinidae; genus Tenthredo; species Tenthredo amoena. The sequence goes on along the minus strand of OZ016492.1, from coordinate 950,662 downwards.
AAATTAAAGATAAAGTGGAGGATATTCCATTTGGGAGATAGATTCCGTCTTATCAAAGTTAAAACTAAACTTAAATGTTGTTGTTTGCTGTAGAACGACGCAAGTAAAAGTTATTGGCTTTCGAAGAACTCAGATATATCTAAGCCATTATGTAGGTATTTTTGATGCATACCTATGGCGCACAATTTCAAATATATATTTTCATATTGGTGAAAATAATAATCCTATGATTATGTACAGTACAGATGATGATGAGGTGATTGTTTGTCAAAGAGGTGTTATTATTTTAGAAAATAACACACTGTACTTCAAGCAAGCTCAAATATTGATTGATCAATAATTTCAAAACAGAGAATATGCCTTTCCGGTAAAGAAAAAAAAAACAAGGTTGTTATTATTGAAACTTAGTATTTTAATTACACCAACGTTGGAAAGATTAGTAGTAAGAAATAATTTGAACTCATTTATTAACAACATATAATAAAATGATTCGCTGTATAGTATAGAACCAGAAAAAAACTTATAGCTTAGTCGGATTTGTTGAAAAATCGGAGTCTTCAAATGCATTGAATTCCTTGTTCGTGTATTACAAAAGGTAGAGAATGTAAGCAATGATTCAAACTAACTATTCGACAAGTTGAAAAAGCAGGATTCAATAGATAAACTCCGATGAATCTCCCTGATCAAATGAAGCTTGTAAAACTGTACAATTGAAAAATTTTTTGCCCAAATCTAATACCGCAGAGAGATGTTTTTTCTGTATGAAGGACTGCTGTGAAAGGATGGGAAGCCATGCGTAATTAAAGCAATTGTAGTATACGACCAAATAAATCCATGCAGCACTCAGTTTCAAACATATTTTATTGCAATTTTCATATAATATTTATCCGTAAACAATGTGTATGAATCCTATGATAATTTTCATGCATCGCGTAGGTAAAAATATATCATTGACCTTTGTTCATATATCCCTTACTGTATCACGTTCAAGCCGCAATATCATCGTACATAATACATATTCACAATCAAGTATATCGTGTCGAACCGTATGGACAACAAGCCAATAACTTTTTATTATGAGATTTGTGAATCTTAAAAGTAGTGGGAATCTGTGTAGCATAGATACCTGAATAGACGATGTAAAAACAATCTATCAATATTTATTTAATAATATATTACAGCAGCTGCAAGCTCGTTTTAAAACTATGCATCAGTCTCACAATCACACTGCTGCTTAAACCTGATTATCATGACATCGGTTTGGATACATGACCCAGGGTCGATTTATTCGCATAACTAATATTACATCTTGCAAGATTGACGGCTTTTATCACCTATTAAAGTTAATAAAGTACTGTTTTAGTTTTTCATTCGATAACAGAATGAACTTATTTCTAATGTGATGAGACAAAGATCACTGACAAATACTATCTAATCTTCTAAGGAACATAATTAATTAAGTACGTAGTGACATGAGTAAGATACTAAACAATACTTGGTTATATACCCTGGTATTTATGATATTAGTATGAAAATGTTCTTTGATTAATTGCATATTGATAATATCACATCTGTGAGGAATAAACTAAGACTAGAGCCTAGAGCTTCTATTTGGCCCCTCCTATGGTAAGTGAGAAGAAAATTGCTGGTGTTGCAAGGCAATTTTTTAGAGGCAGAGCCGTATCATTTCACTAATTCCAACTGTTATGAATACTCAGTATGGCAACTGCAGCGATAAATTTTTCATTATCAAACTGTACTTGGCACTTACCAAATAACCAGCTGAGTAGAATCAAATCAGATTGGATAACGTTCATAGCGGCTCGCAGCTGTTGTAAGCTTAAATATTGCTGATTGAAATAGATAGAGATTAATGGTATGATACATTAAAGTATTGTAAATTGAGACTGTAGAAAGAGTTATGATGTACATATTTAAAAGGTATTCAAGTAACTTACTAAGCGAGAAGAATACCCTCCGCACGATATCTATGCCACAAAAATCCACTACCTACATCGTATCCACTAAATAGGTGTACCGTTGACAATTGACAGAATATTACCAGACATTTTGACTAGAGGATCGAATGGTAATCATTATCTAATTCAGAGCTGTGATCAGAGTTCGGTGGTTCTTGAACTATAACCAGAGGCAGTTTAAGCGGAAGAGAAGAGGAAGGCTCACCTGGAAGTGAGTCGGTTGGAGGTACAGCTGGCGATGGTACGTCGAACACATCTTCGCACGCCTCTTCGTTAAGTGTCTGCAAGGCTCCGCAGATCATTTGTTCCTCTAGCGTTACCTGACACACACACACCCACTCGTAACGCACATGCTTTACAATATACTATGCTCATTAAAATTAAGTATATATGAACCATAATGGGCGATTAAAAGTCGAGAGAGAAAGAGAGAGACGCTTTACAACTTTCAAAAACTGTATGCAAAGTTAATCGACTAGAATTATTCAATAAATTATATTTATTTGACCAATAAAAAGATATTTTGTTATCATGTAAAGACCTTACCTGAAACTAAATCCGTTGTGCAAGCGTGGTAATGATTTTTACATATTAGTCCACAAGAATTCAAATTAAGAAATCAATGTTTCACCCGTTAATTTATATGGAATGAGGAGAATTAATTTTCTTGACAAATTTTCTCACCTGTTTCTCCATGATAGACTGCTTGCTTGGATCTCGCCGGGAAGAGCCATCTGTTCGTGATGTTGATTTATCTTTTTCCACAACAGGGGGTCTGGACGAAACAGTTTGCTGCGCAGGGTCTGTAGCAGAAATTGTGTCCGAGTTAATAATCGGCTTCTCGGAAAAGAAGAGTACACTCTGAGATTTTCAACACTGACCTTTACGTATGATTTGATCAGATCCTACAGTGAATCTAACACTGCGAGGACCCTCTTCGTGGGTCATGAATAATGAGAGTTCGGCTTCTCTGAGGGACACAATGACCATTCGGAACAGTTCCCAATCTCCAAAGCCCATTCTAAGTACCTGATGACATTATGAAGTTTAAAAAGTTGACCCAGAGGCTTTTCTTGTTTGAAGTAAAAACTGGCAGAGAGAATATTATGTATTTAATCAAAGAAATCAGCATAATGATCTCACTTTTTTTAATTCTTGTAGATCGCAGTGCAGAAGTACTCTGCCACTGATATTGTTTTCTTTGATGACATTTTTGTAACGAACTGCCTGAGCTGCGCTCAAATCTTCGATTTTTCCTAATAAATCACAGATTCCGGTAACTGACAAACTCGATAATTTCATTTCCAATATATCCGGCTATAAGAAGAAAAAGTCTCAGAGTTATAGTCACATTATATCAATCCCTCTCATACGATTCAATAAAAATTGTGAACTAATCTGCTCACCGGTATTGTGGTAATGGCAGATATTGGCCTCGGGAGAGGCTCCATAGGTGGCAAAGGCATCCACGGCGGATGCTGCCACTCCATCACAGGCTGCATAGCCCAACCTGGGGGTGCAGGACCTTGTCCATGACTTCCTCGGCTCGATCTGTGCTGTCGATTGGTTAACACGCTCTTACTGGGGGGCCAATGGTCTTGATTATGTGCCTGCGTGTTCCACGGCGCACATGGTTTATAAATTCCAGATGCCATAGCCTCCTCGTCAATGACCTGCTGTTCTTCTTTGATTTTCTTCTTGATATAGGGATCAAGATTTATTGTAAATGGAAGGAATATCTTCATGTCTGTTATGAGAAGACTGGATCGATGGAAGGTAAGGAATACGTCGAGCTTCCGCTCGTCTCTATCCATTTCCAACAGGGGTTGAACATCTTTTATTACCGGTATTTGAGGACGCACTCTGCAAAGAAATACAGGCATGAATAATATTTCCTTAATATTACAAGCTACCAGGCTAGATTTTAAGCGACTCACTTGTCGTACAGAGCCTTGAGCGACGTGGAATCGTCGAGAGTCTCTTCATACAAATCGTAATGAAGTATCATCCACGAAGTTCTGAACGGCCATTGTTCCGTAATGTTTATCCAACTGGCCAGATGATACCAATTGAAATCTATTTGGAATGCTTTCAATAATCTTCCTGCAATCATAGAAAAGAATTTGTACTCAAAGACAAACTGATATAAACAGTAGTCAGACAGAGAAGGATCAAACTGTTACCTGTAACGTAAACTACGTTCATAAGTCTTCTCATGCTGCGGGGATTAACATCGCTGAAGTAATCATCTGTGAGCAACATTTTATTGAGATCATTGGCGCCGCCAAGTCTGTTCAAATTGCTGCCTATACTGCTTGCTATAGATTCGCTCAGTCTGAGTTTCCTGCTTCCTTTTCTGCTGGGAGGTTTCAATTTTTCTGTGCTATTCATAACGCCAGATTCAGTGCTGAGCCTTCTGTTTGAGACGGAATGATGAATTGCACTTGTAGTAGCGTAGTTTATACTGTCTTCTGCTTCGGTCCAGGCACCTTTCTTGTGATACTGTGCAGTTTGCTGCGCAACTTTGAGCTTTCGTAAACCGCTATTTTGCAGATAAAATGGTAAGTGAACCATGTTGCGGAGGTAATCGTGTCCCCCTATATTAGACTCTGTAAATAGTCTCCTGCTGTTTACTTCCACGGCCTGCGAAGGTGAGATTAACGCAATTTTCAGTTAGGATTGAAGAAAAACACTATTATTTTGCCATACGGTGAGCGAGGTCATCCATACAGGTGGAAAGAGCGTGCGTTTTATACATATGCATATTGAGGGAGCCATGTGTAGACAATTACATTGACGACATTGATCGAAGGAGACGTAGACATGAATTGAACGCTCGTGAATACCACATCGATACACAGAACTTCAAAGACGACAATAACTGACTAACCTTGTCACGAGCCACCTGGCCCATGTGTAAAAGACAATTATCGATTAGTGAGTGGACAAATTAATATTATAGACATTCTCATGTAATATCTTTTCTTATTTGAGGCTTGCGATGCAATAAGAAAAGCCGATTTAGGTAGGATATAAGATCAAGATGCATGTTACATGAGAAATGAAATCTGCCAAAAAACTTCACCTCAATTTCCTTATTTAGAGGAGGATTGACTACCAGTCAACACGTTTATCACGATGCATTATAATTTTTTGATCATCATTTAACTGGCAATTATATGCATTAGAGTAATCAATCGTTCATCAAATAATATCCTTGCAATAGAAATCTTATTACCTTAGCAATGACGTGAGGATCTATGGCTAGTATGACGATGAAAGGGCAGTGATTATCGCTAAAAAGTGCTTGAATAGCATCAAGAACCAGGAGCACTTTGTCTTGTTCGCAACTGTCCAATCCATCGACGACCACAACCAGTCGACTCTGTTGTGAAGTGAAACTGTCCAGACATTTGACCTGTAATCGATTAGAACCAATGAGCCTTTCCACAATTTGAGATTTTAATCGAAAATCTTATTAAAGTGATGCAAACTCACCATTTCAGTCATTAAATTCACTTCCCCTCGCAACGTCTGTATAAATCCCTCCGTTTTTAATGTTTCTAGCTTGGATATACTCCGCTGTAAATGTCGTCTTTGAGAAAATATCAAAGCCTGCAACATCCTGCTCCATGTGTACAAGTTGGCTACGATACCGACGGACAGTAGCAGCGCTACAGTCATTAGAATTATGTGAGCAGTTTCCTTCTCAATAACTGGGCTGAAACAATGATAGCGATCGTTGAAGCTGACTGAATCAAAATCAGACGGATTTACAATGTTAAATAGATACTTACTGTTTATTGTTAAAATCGATGAGGTAGATGGTCAGTATTGAGACACCGACGAGAAATGTGCAGAAGCAAAACTCAAATATCACAATGTAAGGCAAGCAACAGACTTGTCTCCACCTCCAAGACGACGTAGATTTTGCCATTTTTGGTCTAAATGCCCTGTAGAGTCTGGTCACAAAGGATCCGTAATCGTTTTCTATAGAGTCATACAAGGAACCGACCATTTGTACGACTGCATTCTCCCCGGCTGAAGTTGTACCGACACGCGTTTGATCGGTAAAATAAAATTTAGTGGGTTGGGCGGTAGGAGAATCTGCGACTTGGGCACCAGGAGGATGGCAGAACATAACTTGGAGCAGTAACTTCAGGTTGTTTAATTTTCTGGTTATAGCTTGGTGGAAATTGTAAGGCCAGTACCAGTCGTACCTGAGATTGAGAAGAGGTTTCCGTTAATTGATGTCCGTAACGCTTCTTAGCTTAGGATAGAGCATAGTAATATGAGGCCCACAAGCTTACCTCTGATTGGCATGCCAAACAAGGACCAGGAAAGTGTAGATAATAAAAATGAGAGCCACACCAACTGCGACCCCGATGATCCAGGACTGAACCGCCAGACCTAGGATCATCCCGACTAGCAAAGATACATGCACAACCACGATGAATAGCAATGATGAGAACTGGAATGCTGGATCCATCCATGGTCTGGCAAAATTTTTCATCTCCTCTGTGAAGTGTATATTTTTTTAGCGATAAGAATAATTCCCGTTTCTTCTGATTGCCCAATTAATTTGACTCGATACTCTCATTTGAAATTGAGGAATAATGTTTTTTTTTTTTTTTTTTTTTTACACACCTCTGAGCTTGTTTAATAAGAATGATTTTCCAGAACCCCATTTTGCATAGAGACCAACTGTAATTGGTGTCGATAGAGAAGGCTCGCTTAGAATATCGGCTAATGCGCTACTGTAGAGATCATATCCCAGCATGTTTTCGTTATCCTCATTTGTGTTCAACCGTCCTGCGAGCACGACATACAGAATCGAATGTAAGAGGAATTGGTATTAGATGCAATTTCATATTTCCTCAAACCCGGAAAATTGATATTAAACAATTTTAAGTAACACTGAATATAATTAATACTGATACGCACTAGCACCAAATATTTGTCCTAAAATTGTCTTTGGATGATTCATATCTATATTATAGGGTGTTTCTCCCTGTCGATTTGGTCGGTAGAGAAGCTGGCTGTTCTTTGGATTCCTCAGCAATATTTCAACTATGGCCTTCGACCTGGCTCTCATAGCTACGTGCAGTACAGAATCGCCTTTTTTGTCGGTGGCAGAGACCTTGGCCTTTTTGTCAAGGAGCAATTGCACTATTTCGGCATTACGCGACCTGACGGCACGAAGCAAAGGCGTGTCACCGTCTTTCGTTGGAATCTCCAAATCCGGGTTGGCATTTAATAGTAATCTGACCATCGCGACGTTCCCCTTTTCTACCGCTATATAGATCGCCGTTTTCTTGTCCTGAATTAGATATAAACCATTTGTTAATTGATATTCTCTAGTCTCGTGTGAGTTCAGACGAGATATTTACCTTCCCAGCAATATCTACATCAGCATACTTTTTCACAAGAGATTCTACAACTCCCCTATGTCCTCCCTTAACAGCATGAATTAAATTAGTATCACCAGCTCTGTCTTGTATATTAATATACGCCCCAGCATTGACGAGAGCATTAGCTATTTCGTGATGGCCTTCCCTGCAGGCTATTGCAAGTGCAGTACAACCGTCCTTGTCCAAGGCATTAACGTTTGGCTTATACTCTAACAGCAGGGTAACCACGTCAATGTGATTACCCAAAGTTGCAACGAGAAGTGCTGTCCATGAATACTGAAAGAAATTTCAAGTTTCGAACAAACGTCACGTGTCGAGTTGCACTCCTCGATCGAATCGTAGCAATACTCACCATGCCAGCTGTATCAACGTTTGCACCAGCCTTCAACAACGCGTCAACAATCTCAATATTTCCCTTACGACAGGACCAGACTAACGCCGAAGTCCCGTACTGAAAATCAAGCGAACAATAGTTCCTCCGGTGTAATCAATCCCCCGACCCCGATTGCAAAGGATATTAATGAATCAACGAAGTGATGAAAAAAATGTCGAGTATCTACCTTGTCTCCCACGTTCACCTTGGCACCGTGAGATATAAGATCTTTGACAATGTCAGCGTATCCTCGGCCCGCAGCCCACAAAAGAGAAGATATGTGATAGTTGCCATGAGCATTGACATCTGCCCCGCGAGATATGAGCAGTGATACCGTTTCTGATCTGCCTTTGTAAGTCGCCCACATGATCGGTGTCCATCCTCCCTGTTTCGTGGGGAAAGAAAATTGTAAAGAGCGACTTTTTAATGACTCGTTTCGTTTTGGAGAAGAGAAATTTTTTTTTTTGTGGGATAGTCCGGACTTTCTCACCATATCGCGATGCTCGATGCTAGCACCGTGCTCGAGCAGCTCGAGACATACGTCCGAGTATCCCTCCTTAGCTGCGCATAACAATGCCGTCCAGTTGTCCTGCGGAAATGTTTATATTGAGAATAAAATCAACCTACTATGGATATTGAGGAATTTTCAATGAATTGTGCTCGTGAAGAATAGCCCTACCCCATCTTCGGCATTGACATCTGACCCGTGGTTAACAAGTTCGCGGACAAAGTGGATCTTTCCTTTGGATGCGGCGTAAATGAGCGCCGTACTTCCATTCTGAAAAATCAATTTCGAAATGCAACTGCGGTCTATGCGTGGATTTCGTGAATAGATCAATGCGTATATGTAACAAGGCGTATTCTTTAAACGTAAGACTCACTTCGTCCCGGTCGTCAACCTGGACCCTTTTGTTTTCAAGAAAATTCTGCAAGCCTACGAGGTTGTCGTCAGTAACATAGTTGACGAGGGATCGATAACAGAGCGAAACCATCGAGTCCGTACGATGAAGTGTCTGAAATGATTAACAACGATGATTTCTCCCTTCTCTTAGACATAATGTGGAAACTGAAAACACCGCGTTACCATTTGCGATATTATATATAGGAATCGTTGAGTCATGTAATATTGGCGCATGCATCATATGTGGTAACACGTGAATACAATTTGTAATACTGTCGTCCACTAGCCACTTTATATGTTAATTAGTTTGAGATCCAGGCAAAAAGAAGAAGAAAAAAAAAAAACACTTGACATTTTACAATCGTATATACCAACGATAAAAAAATAAATAAAATTAAAAAATAGATAATTTGGAGAAACCTGTTAATAAATTATACGGGGTATTGGCGTCATCAGAATTGTACAACGATACATCATCGACAATCTAGCAAAATATTTCTACTACTATACTATATACTAGGTGTTAATACTATGTCAGAAGCAAATTCACAAATTTTAATTCAACCACATCGACTCTCTACAGTTAAACTTATAACTTGCGTGTAACGTTGGGCCTGTAGTCGGAGCACGTGGGTAATACCGCGGTGATAATACTTATTCGGCGGTTTTACAGCTATCTTTGACATAATTCCAATGAACAATATTGTGAAATTTTTATGTTCTTCCTCGACGTAGTACAGTAACTTGATTTTATTTCGGAATATCCCATATTTGCACCGACACAAAATAGCCGGTCTTGAATTCTTCGTTGCTGTACCAGACTCGCGAGACAGTCTATACATGTCCCACTAAAACAGCAACGTAATTAGATATTTGGCAAACAAAATTAGGCGGTAAAATTCGTAACAGAGATAGCAGTAATAATCTGGTAAAAACTAGAACGGAGATAAGCTGCTCCCGTTTTTTTTTTTTGTTTTTTTTGTTTTTTTTTTTTCCAAAAGCCAAGTATTCGAAATTTGAAAGAAATTCTTGTCCCACGCAATGAAAACGCATCGTGTGTTCGAATGCGTTTTAGTTCAAAGAGCACTACGTACACCAATCGATACGTTCAGGCTGTAGTTCGAAGCCATGGTGTTGAGCCAGTTGATGATGGGAAGCTGCATCTTGGCGATACGAAGCGCGTTCTCGGTTCGCACAAACGCGGCAAGTGAGAATAGCGAACTGGCGAAGGATAGAATCGGATTGTAGATACTTGCCGCGCGGTAGAGACGCAACGAAACGAAACCCAAGATCAGGGAGGGTTCCTACGCAAGTGGGTATATAGAAGGAACGATGCAGTCAAACCGGCTCCGCGTGCGATCGCTTATACTTGTCCGAATATAAAACCTCTCTTTTATATTAACGAACCTAACTAACCATGCCGTGCGAACTGTATTCGAGAACTAGCCGCGAGGTGAGAAGAATAATGAAACTATCACTAGACCCACCACTACCATTTATGCTGGTATTACACAAATATCAAACCCATCGCGGGGGTATTCGCTCGCCTATGGCTACGACTAATCGTATATCGGGAAAAACGGTTCGAAATTCATTTCTATCGTGACGCGTGACCGGATCACGCGTATAATACAATTAACAAAACAATTAATTAACAAGTGCGAGCGGTTTCTTAGTTTATTCAAACGTAAAAGTGTGTCTATGTATACCGGCGGTTGTAGCGCTTCGTAACAACCTGTGCACATCACTTGATGGCAGAGATATGCATAGACGTCACCTGCGATTGGTCCATAATATAGGAGTGCTGCAAACTGTTAGTCAGTATTAAAGAAAAAGAAAAAAATTCACAAACATTAGCCAAAAACGTAATTGCTTTCTGCGTTATTGGCTGCAGGAGAATAACGTTTGTTAATATACTGGAGGTTTCCTCGGTGCAAACGACCTACCTTCGGCGCCTGTGACAGGTACCAGGCTCAAGGTATTGGGTACCAAAAATAGGGTTCAAGGGACGCCCCATACCGCGTTCATCGAACCACGATTCGGGTATGGGTTAAATTTTAAAAGCAGGAGTTAGTCATCGCAGAGAAGAGACGACCTTCTTGCGCGGGGAGGCATAAAGCACATCGCATTGTAAGGGGGATTAGCATCAGGGTGTGCGAGCGAGTCTGTTGAATGATAACACGGTGACTGACCGTGTGGGAGTGCCTCCTGATCCCGAAGCTGAATTTCCGACCGGTTCCATCGGACGCGGGTGCAGTGAACGTCAGTGTAGGCACGTGGATATGTGAAAGATGAGATCCGAGCGTGTTGTGATGATGATGGTGATGATGATGATGATGATTGGGATTGGAACTCCCCCATCCCGAAGGTTCGGGTAGATGAAGATGGAGGAAGGGCAGTCGCCTTCTTCTTTCACTCAAATTCGATACGCTAGAAAGATTCGAGGATTCGCCTCTCGCGCTATTATATCCATCACTCCCCGCACCGAATGAACGGATCGTAGTATCGGAATGGGAAGTCGGAAGATGGGGCTGTGATATCGCCGCAATGCCAGCTGTCACGCTGGATCTAATCGCCAATTCCGTGATGCTGCCCTTTCGCGTTTCCGACCGATTCCGCGACGTCGCGACGGTGATATTCTGATCATTGCTTGCAGGAGGAATTGCCGTCTGGATTCTAAGGCCATCGATCGATTGATCAGCCTCCTCCTTTCCGTCGTCCTTGGCGATTCCTGGATCGTCAAGAGTACGCGACATCGCTACGGCGTTCCTTAAGCTTCGGCAATCGCTGCACTTCCTTTTTCCGGTTAGCGGTCATTCGTCACAGCTGAAAAGTTCCTTCTTTCGTAGACACGGCGAACTACATGTTCTCTCGCTTAACCTAAGGGTATCGCCTAAATATCGCTTCTAGCTAAAGAACTCCCCGATCGATTTGTATGATCGATAACTGCTTGAAATTCAATCACTGCAACGGCATTTATATACTATTACTTCATATCCTAATTGGAGAATTTTCCTAATCTAGGAAGGAGGGCTAATTGTAAGTGGCTAACGATGCGCAACAGGTTGGCGGGACGCACGCCGCAGGAGTTCAGTTCCTGTTAATTGTATAGGGACGATTGGGGAGACATTATGACATGCCCATGCATGGTACAAGAGTCAAGACTCTTTATGACTACAGGATTGTTTCAAAAATCAAACTCGCTATATCTATGATCATAATTACCGAAATCAACTTGCTGTATATTAATAGAATTCTGTTCAGTATATCGATCGTCATAGCCTGCGGTAATCCAATACTCGTCTACTCGATATATTATACTCATTCAAACGTAATTAGGATTTTCAAATACTTCCTGAACTCGGCTTAAACCCCACGGCAAGAAAATATGTCCAGTGAATCATAGGGAAATCACATCAAATCACGAGATATAGGTTCTTCAAATTTCACAATTTGCACACGTTTTTAGAGCCTGGGAATAATGACGTATCACGCTAGAGAAAATAACAAAAATCGCTGAAAGTACAAATAACTGAAGCTGATGGTCATATATCTATATTTTCCAGCGGATTTTACAGGATAGAAAAATAATCGGAAATCAGCAAATAGACTTTGTATCTTACTCGACAAAGCGCGGCGGCATAGACTACCGGGCCTGAACGGACGCAGCAACAGAGAGGAGGCGACGTCCTCCACGAATTCATGATTCAACTTCTGCAGTGCCGTAAGGCGAAGCAACGACTATTGTTTCGGTTACAATTATAATTGACCATAATGGTCAGAATGATCGAACGATCGAAGGAGAGAATAGCGCGAAATACAATATATGCTAACCATTGTAACACATGAGCAAAGTGGTTAAATTGACGCGAACGCATGCCACGTGAGAAATAGATTTGCTGCCGGTTAGAGCTGGAATCATTACACTACACGGACATATGTAATTATTTTTTAATTCGACGATATGCATGTGTACTTGAACAATGACTCAGCTCGGATACTCGGATTCAATTGGGACTAACTCTAAATTATTTTCATTGAACTGCTTAGAACAGAATCATTTCGTTATAGCCTCGCGTTGCAGTATATGCAATTCGTAGTAATCAAAGAATGTGCGAATGCTGCAAGCAGAAAGACAGGATCGTCTGTATCGTCTATGTCATAGTAGCGTCGCAGCGTTTTCTCGTAATATATACAGTATACACGATAATATATAAAGCTGCGGATCAGTATAACGATACGAGTCACATATATATATATATATATATATATGAGTATATATGTGTATAAGATTAATTAGCTTGCACATTATATTATAGCCACAGGCTGCGATCAGTTGATCTCAAGTTGGCCTCGAGCTTTCGGTGTCGCAAGATCGTGCAAGTGTCAAGACCAAGCGAGATATTTTTTGGTCGTATGTACGTATACGCAGTCTAACAATAAGTCGTCGTCTTACGAAGAGCTGTTCGACCCCAGTAGCCAGTTGTTATAAAACAGAGTTGTGAATAATATAGGGAAAAATATAAGAGGAAACTAGAATGCCAGTAAGATAGTGTGGTATCGAGCCGGAAGTGAAAATCCAGAAGAGTATCTCGGTCCGTAGATTCATACCTTTGGCAGGGAAGTGAGCCTCAGCATTCTGTCCATTTCGAAATTGATGATGCAGTCACATATACGTGTGATTAGCGTTGAAGTGATATCACGGACTTTTCTTTTCTCTCTCGTTATTGTAAAAATCTAATTGTACCAGCGCGCCAAATCCAGCGTCGAAAGATATGTCGCCGATGTATTCCGGATTTGATTCGAAAAATAAAGGAAGCGAGAATAAAAAAAAAAGAGGAAAAAAAAAATGAGGAAAACACGCGTAATTAAACAGGCCAAGGCTCGCGCCGCGAGACGCAACATGTGCAAAAGTATAATGAGAAAAACAAAAACGCGGAACGCGGATGAGCCGAGTGCGAGTACAACGGGGAACACAAGCTGACTATGAACGATGCAAGAGTGCCGCCGCGATATATGCCTGAGTATATAACGGGTGACGTTTATCAGATTCGCACACATGGTACTCGCGGTCTAATTAGAATCCTTGATTATGGCTGATATCTTATGCGAGAAAGGCTGGTGCGCTATTAGAACAGATTTTTAGTACCGAAAAGTGTTTCAGTTTCAAGAAATTACCTACGTGATATTTATTAATACGTAAAGTTAATGATTATTTATTCGTTGTGGGTATAATATCTTTTCATATCGGATCAAATACGATCTCTCATCATCTTTCCCTGGAACTATAGATGATTCTGTGAGAAGAGAGGAGTGAGGTGAATTCGGAAATCATGCCGCGAGAAGAATATTTCGAAGAGGAAATTTCCCTTCGCGGTGTAGTCGTCTTCGTTTGGATATATGTTCCGTGGAACGATTTTCGAATTCCGTTCCGAAATGATCACCCAGTTTACAAGTATAAGGGCATGTTATCTGTAGATCTAGGTGAAGGCGCGTTCTCGGCCAGAAAAATTTAAAAAACGTTTATAAAACCGTGTGTGATATTGCAGAGAACTACTAACAGCGCGGAAAAAATGATTTCGCATAGTTTAGTCCTTCAATTTCGATCCCCATACACCGTGACACATATGGCGGATGGAGAATTGGAAGCGATGTATCAGATTATTAGAGTTGCGATGCTCCTGTTGCGGCAAACAGTCGTGAAATTGTGTTGTGTATTAATTTTATGATCTATCTTGTCGGTCTATATGCATAGGCTTATATCAAACACGCGGGGCTCTAATTTACTGATAATTAGGTCGGTCGAGACAAACCTATGTAATATATTCTCCGTTTTGTTTGATCGTAGGCATATATGCATGTGGATAAATTTTGCGGCACGTTAACAAACGATTTTTATATACGATAGAAGTATACCGCTAGGGATAATGATCGCGTTTGATATCGCGTACATCTTGAATGAAATTAATATCCGAGGGAAAAAAAAGCGAGAATTATCACAGAAAATAAAAGAGAAAATTATCACATTCTCATTTCCCGTCTATAATTGCGGTACGATATCAAACCAGCTGTGATTTACTACTCCAGGCTTTCGCGGTTTCGCTAAATCGTTACGGAATTTTATCTGTCGTCTATAAACGCGCTAATATTAATAAAATATTGACAATGTATACCTTTCGCCTCTGTCTCTCCTGCTGGGGTATACCTTGGCTCGTAAAATTCTTCATCGTTGCGCAAATAACCGAACGATTTTTCGGATCTTTTCAAAATTGGGATATAGAGAAAGAATATAGCACCACAGGTGATCGGAGAATCGCGGAAACGTAATTGATCGTAGCGTTTCACTCTCATCGCTACTACAATAAGAATTATCGACTCTTCGGAATTGATATACATCGCGATTACACGAATCCCTTATCAGTTTAATTAGTCGTAACGCTTTCAACTGTCAGTCATTTTCATTAGAATCGCTAATATTACGCGTACTATCGATATAATAAATTTATGGCAGCACCAGCGTTTTATATTGGCACATAAATATATCATAATGTAACCAGAGTATTTATATATACATATATATATATTATATTATACGCACATATGTCCAAAGATAATAAAATTGAGAATGAACTTTGCCTTAATCATCATTTTCAAAAAAGTAATTAAATATGGATCTAAAGAACGCCTCGTGACTCCGAGTCTCAAGATTCTGAAATCGCGGAAGTGTCGCCTGACGCCTTAGTCGACGTCTGCCACGTGGCTACGTTATTGTTTATCTTTTGCACGTCAGCGAGCTCATTAACCATTTAAGTCTCGACATACGCGTGCAGAGAGCAATATGCGTTCACATATCGTAGACCGTGGCGGCATCTGTCAAGATATAAACGATCCTTGAACTCGTTTAATCGTGTAACAGTGCGTTACTCTACTGGCTCAAAAGCTTTCTAGATATTTCGAGTATTTAATTTCCTGTAGTCTATGATCTTCGAATAAATCATACTCCCCCCGTTCTCAATAATCATCGAAATATTTTCTGACTCATTTCGCAAATCATTCAAGAAAATAATTTCAGTCATCGCCTAGTACCTGGCTGTGCATTGATGTAACGGTGCGAAATGCACGGCGGTAGGAGAAAATCGCGCCGTACGAACGTCCAGGGTGAATTAGAAAGGGTGGCAGGAAAGCTGCCTCCGATGCTCTGCGTTTCTCGGTTCTACTTCTTGCCCCGTTTCTAGAACGGGGTAAGAGTAACGCGGTCTCTTCACTCATGGTATCCGTCACTGCATTTCGCCGTTTTTCGTTGTCCAACTATTCTTGTTCGTTAAAACTGGTAAAATTTGTTGCATGATTCGTTCGGCGTTTGATCCGCTTCTCGTATTCTACGGATATTGCATATACTCGAGGTGTCAGCTGGTCTTACGGCAAACTCTTCGAATCATTTCATCACTTTCTTCCAGGCTCGTGTTTCCGAAGTAGTTTTCCCATCGTCGTTCGAAC
Source organism: Tenthredo amoena (assembly GCA_963966615.1). Taxonomy (NCBI): domain Eukaryota; kingdom Metazoa; phylum Arthropoda; class Insecta; order Hymenoptera; family Tenthredinidae; genus Tenthredo; species Tenthredo amoena. Next base: position 934,501 of record OZ016492.1, on the reverse strand, counting down.
ATGTATATCGTATGAAAATGTGTTTAGGCACAGAGCACTGAATGATATTTGCCGTTGAACTGAAATACTCGAAGATGACAACGAGGACAACGGATGTGTGTAATAATTGGACGGTACCCAGGTCGAAGACGAATTAGAGGAGACGGGAAAAAATGAAAAATAGAAAACAGAAAAACAATAACGACGACGTCACAAGTCAAGGAATGTAACCTGCACACAAAAGTACACAATACTGTTTTCTTTCACGGATCAGATCGTATCGCGTTATGCGCCTGCACAGTTTATAGCCGATATAATTTAGACCTGATTTTATTATGCACTCGCGAGTACGAAGGTGGATCCCACCGCACTCGACGTTTATTAATTCGATAATAATTAATCGTACCAATTATTTTCGACACGGGAGGGAAGAGCGGTTCGAAAGACTATGTTCTTCCCGCATAGGATACATCGATCGATGAAAAAACTAAAAGTTACAAGACGAACGTAACGATGTTTTCCTCGTTATATCTTTAAACGGGACAAAAATCGCTGCTGATGATAATAAAATTTCTGTTCATTTTTAAACTTCTGTAACGGGTTCCGCACCTCGAGTGCAGTTATTGTTTTCCACAATGCAGATAATTACAATGAGAAAAAAAAATAAATAAATAAAAGAAAAAAATAAAAACAGAATCGAAAAGGAAACACCCACACACACGGTTTAACAGACGCAGTTTCATATCCCACTTGGCACAATCTTCGCGCACACTAATGGCAAGTTTACGATCACGTTATATGGTCTCATCGCTTCGTTCATGGCTCGACTTTACAGAGAAGTAAACGTCTCACTTCTATCACTATCGAATACGTTACGATTACCGATAACACGTTGATAATCTAACGCTGTACCCCTTTCATACCTTGCACACCCACTGTACGCATAAGGTGTGTGATATATTGCTGCGCGACTGTTACTCTTGCAATCACTGTTGCAACGCAGCTGATCGATCGATTGATTAATTAATTAATAAATCAATTAATTAATTATTCATTTAATTCATTGAAAAATAACTGAAAGACGTTTAAACACTATTGGTTACTCTGTACGAAGTCCATCACTACATTACGGACCCTAATTTTGATTTTATGGAGAGCGAACGTTCATGTCGTGCGTTGACATAAGAAATCTGTTTTTAATCAAGCCGGAGGAGAGTCGGTGCCCTCTTCGAAAATTTGATCAATTATTTGCCACACTGAATATTGGTCAATACATCAACTCAAAGACGCAGAGTCCACTATACTACTGTCTCTCCTCATAACAGCATTATGTGCTATTTAATTTATCTCCTTGCACTCTGTGCAATACGAGTGGATGTTTGTTGCAATAATCTTAAGGCTGCTTTTGTTGCTTTCCAACTCTTTGGTAAATGAAGAGAAGAATATAACATACGTCATATATGTGTGCACTCACGATTTCTTCGTGTATATAGAAGACAATTGCGAAAAACTGATTAAGCAGAACCTCGATCTGTTTTATAACGTCCGGCTCCAAATCTGTCAGTTAAATCTATCCTCCGACGCGTCTGTATTATAATCTTCGCTAAACGACTCATAGCTAATTCGTCAATGTCGGACGTACGTCTAACGTATTGGCAGGTAAGACCCATTAAAATTCTTCGAGAATCGTCGAGACGAAGATTATAAAATAACCAGCATATATCCTTCTTCTCTTTTGCTCGCCTCTGCCCGCTTTGTCGCAAGTTATTTTCCCGTACGTCTGTCCAAATGTAACTAATAATAAACGCAAACTCTTGTCACGCAACTAAATACGAATATAGGAATAGGAAATAGAGTGCCAGCTCGCAGATCGCGCCTACTTCTCACTCCAGTCTCTAGATTATAACGATATTGCAAAACGCAATTAAGGTACAGAAATAATATTCTTGTTCCAATTTTAATCGTTGATATATATATATATATATTACGCGATCAAACCACGTCAGGATATTCTGTACACCTGTAGAATGCGTGCAAGCTTAACCGTGCCAAATTTGGCATAAAATGGCACAATTATACGGAGTAGCATAGTCGGCATAAAAAATCTAAAATGATCGCCAAATCGCAAGATATCTAGCAGCGAATTATATACTTTGATACTTCGGTAACGATAATTACTGTTAGTAACAGAGTTCCAATAATAGCTCCCGTGTCTCCCGAAATTCGTTAGCCACAATGACATCTCGGTGCCTCTATTTATATGATCCGCAGACGGGAATAACGTGGGCATAAAACGTGAGACGTAGTATAAAACGCAGATATGTAGGTGCCTACAACGACCCCCACGCAATACACGCCTAGGTATAAAGTATTCGTATGCACACTATCTTTAGACTATTGTAAAACTGCTGCAATCGTAGAAGCGATATGCTACATATATATCATGATAGTGCGATTTACTGCGGTAATATATTATATACTTGCTAATAGAATAGCGAATCAGTTATATAGTTTGTCTTCGAAGAATTACCACGTTTTCTTATCTCTATGATTGCTTGTCGTGTTTTTTCTAGTGCGAAGACCTACACTTTGTCTTTTCTTCTTCTTTATTAGTAGGAGTCATCGCACTTCAGAAAACAATGAATGAATCGAACGAATTGAATACTGCACACTTAGTTTGGAACAAAATTCTGTCGCTATTCGCGGGAATCATTTTATTCAAATGTATATCAATCCAAGCATATATATATATACTTATATACATATATATATATATCTGTCTCTGCGAGACTCGTTGAGCTGCTAAATCTATCGCTCGTAATACGTCGGATTCGCAGATTTACTCCAAAGAGTTGTAACACCTTGATTTTCAAAAATGTTGTTAGAACTTTAAAAATAATTTTTGCGTATACCTAGGCTAGATATATACATACGTCGGGCTCAGTTTCGCAGTTTCTACCTACATCGTGGAGAATTATGACTCGAAATAATTGGCCAATCCGATGATAAGTATACAGTATAATTCCGGAACGTATTATAAATTGACACAGCAATTATGTTACAGCTTGAGGTGTTTGTTCATGACACAATTAGCGGATATCTCATAGCTTCGCGTCTAAGTAGTGCAGTGTATGGAGATTATGATAGGCGTCAATACCTATATTAACGGGAACACGGGACCCTCGACGTTTGTAAACTTAATTATATAATCGGACGAACGAAGTGAATTATTCGTTAAAAAAACGTCTGGAAAAGGAAAGAAAAGAAAAAAAAAAAAAGGAGGAAGAAAAAAAAAACGAAAGGAAAAAGGAAAAAGAGGACAAATAATAAAAATATACCTCGCTCATCCTATGTGGAATCGCCTGCGATCGCCCCCTTATTGTCAGCGAGGGAAAATTCAGACGGCGAGGTTCACCCTGTGGGGCAGGAACCACTGGCTTGTATCCCTTGGAGGGTGGGTAGCTTTTCACTTGAAGATGAGACATCACAAGACTGTAGACAGGCGTGGAGAGGCAGGCAAGTAGGCAAGAGATAATCTCGCGCAATCACAGCTCTGGTTAGCGTGACCAGAAGAAGTCACCGCACATATATGGTTGTCGTCGGTTTTTATGCTTTTCTATATTATATAATGATATAATATGGTACTAATCTGCGCTAATCACACCCGGTAACGAAGGAGACGTTCGATTCGCCGTGGATCATAAGATTCGAAGATTTCTGCAAGGGATGACGCGACGACCGCGATTTAATTGTCTTATCTTAATCTAGTTTATTTCTTACATCGTAGGTGTAGGTGTACGTAGCGTGTATATGAAGTAAAATTGGCGACCCGTATTTAGGAACACTTGAAAGTTCGCTAATTTTATTTTAAAAAAATAAATGCGAATTGCGAATTGCGAAAGAGAATTATCGTCGGCCGAGGGTGATACTTGAGAAACAAGGTTTATCTTTACGAGAGGTCTTACTGAAGTGGTGATTTGAAAGATTCCTTGGTCGCGAGATTAATTTATCATCGTGGGTCGTGTGTTCGTTGCTTGTTAGTAGTCGTGTGGTGAGAAAACGTGTTTTTACACTCAATCAAATCAGAGAATTTCTAAATGATTTAAATTTCGCGAGCGAATTACGTGTATATATACGTGTACAGAGATATGACTACTCTCAATGATGATAACATCGCGAACAATCTGCAATCCACGACTCGAAAAATTAACACCTTCCGTCTACGGATATACACGTAGGTATTTAAAGCAATGTATATGTATATTCGGGTACCTAAACGTCTGTTTGGTATGAAATTACTTTACTTACTATATTTATGTTAATAATGTCATTTCAGGAAGATAATATCGGATGACCTTATCTAGAAAACATTAAATCACGACCTCATACATTCGCAACTTTGCATAGCGATCAGCTGTGATGGTAAGCGAGTTACGAGTTGCAATAAAAAGTTTCGAATCTCGAGATCGCGGATGTATATATATTATATACGCGTATAGAATATCGCGAGACGAAGTCGTGGCAAAGAACTGCGATAACACTTGAGGAAAAAACCTTCCTCAACAAATTCTGAAATTCCATTGAATGACTGAAAATCACGGGATAACAAAACCTTGACTAATAAGAAAGTGTGTCACTGTGTATAGCACTACGAGCAAAACAGTGCAGGAATGAAATTGTGTAACGTAATCGTATATATATGCGTATATACTAAGAAAAGTGGTGACGACGGACGGACAACGCATGTGTATAAAATACATACAATTCACAACCGATATACTATATGCGTATCAGTTTTCACGGACGGATGACGACGCTCCGTTTCACCGAACACTGCGATAACCTCATCGCGTTTATTCAATATCTGACAATTCTCAATAGAACATATAGGAGTTGTGCCGCGAAATCCAGGTGTTAGGATTTGGCTCTATACTACACACGGTGTAGGTATATTAGATCACGTATCAGTACTCGCACTCGCGCCCACGCATTCCGCGCACGACTGATGCTAACTGTGAGAAGTAGCGACCGCGATATAGGTATAAGTACGTCGTGTCGGCTTACGGTACACGGAGTACGCAAAGCCGGACGCATTCACCTGGATTTTATTCTACATTTAATATCGAATTGCCATCAGTATAGCGCCGATTGATTCATTAATTTCCGTATTAAAAAAACGAGGAATCAGCGGTATAGTCGCATAAATGTATATTAACGGCCTCGAATTTATCGCGTATTTTTTAGCCGCGAAGTCTGACACGATATATTATGTGATCTGGAAACGAGACACTAGTTTCTTTAAGACAGGTATCTCACGCGATGAGCCTAACCACTCGGTATCGTGACGTAACGAGCTAATAAAGACCGGGCTTGCTTATCGTCGACGTGTATAATATCCATGCGGCCGGGATGCCGAATACCGACTAACTTATATATACAGATCGTGCGAACTTTCTCCGTACATTACATTACTTTTAACAGCCTATCTTGAAGAAAGAACAATTACAAATCGTTTCTGAATCCTTTAATGCTTATCTCGGCATTGTGAATTGAGCTTTTCATAGATAACGAGAGCAGCTGTATAATACGCAAGAGGTTACTCGTCTATGTATGCGCGCAAAGAGAGCGAAGAAATGTATGTGTGTGTACGGTACATACATGCACGAATTATATCAATTTTCTGAACACATATATATGAATGAAAAATATATACCTACGGGTATTGAATCACCATTAAAATGACGACGAGACCAGTTCAGATGCCTCATGGTCAAGGTGTGCGAATGAATTTTAACGCGTGCGACCCTGTAAGTGAATATGATGTACGGCGTGAACGTTAACGGACGTCGAACCGTGGGTCACAAGTTTCACGAGGTAAAGCTATATCATACCAACGATGACTACATCATTCTGAGTACGAGTCAATTCTGAGTGTAAATAACGAAAAAATAATGCCACCTGCTGTTACGTGGCTTCCTAATGTTTTCTCGACGAATGATTTCCCGCGATCTATATCTCGACTTTGAAATTATAGTATATTATATAACCTACATGCGTGGTCAGATATTTTCGTATACGTTTTCGCACAGTCAATTCCGGGACTAATCGAACGATGAGAAATTGTAATCGCTGAGTAGCTATTGTCGGTGAAAAATTCAGACACGTATAGGTATGAGAGATTTAGGTCCTAGGTATTTTTCTGAGTCCAAGAGAACACTTAATTAGCTAACTAAATCTACAGACAAAACAGCTACTGATTGTAAGACTAAAAATTGGAAATCAGTTTACCGAACTGCCGTCGGAGTCGAACAACCAGGTCTTCGTATCGGTAATCCATGACTGCATCTTATGCCGAGAATAATGGCAAATTGTCTCGTCGTGAGGGATGGAGGGATGCGCGTAATGACGATAAATCACTGACGATCACTCGACGACGAACTTCGATACATAATAGTTACGTGTATGGTATTATCGAGAGCTGGAGAACGAGAGGAAAATTTCTGACGATGAGATCTACTGCGGTAGAACAGGGCGACTAACGATAAACGACGGGACGACCGACGACCGCGTGCATGGCAATCCTGAGCAAACAACATCCAGGTACACGCATAGCGTAAGTAGGTTTGTGTATCCAATGAGTAAGCGGACCTTGGTCACCGAACAACGTTCTTGTTCCCCTCCCTCTTTATTTCTATCATACTTGTATCGGCGCCCTTTCACAAGGTACGTAAGCATGCGTGTACTTGCGAAAATGTGAACGTCTTGGTATGTTTACATTTTTGGAGCGGGAAACGCGGGACTGAATCCCCTGATACAAGGGGGCCGGGTTAAAGTTCCGAATTCTCAAAATTTAGAAATTCGTTTCAGACGGTTTAGAATTTTTCGGAAACGTTGAGGTTCAGAACGTTTAGATTCCGAGGTTCGGACCTTCGGGAAAATACTTTCTAAAAATTGCGAATCGGTAATATTTAAGTTCGGAATTTTTACCGCTTGGGATTTTTTTGATTCGGAACTTCAGCCTGGCCACGTGATACAGATGCGAATTCCGAATGCAATAACTTGGCGGGTATATTTGCGATATTATTTAATCATAGGTGCAGTATAGAGGCGTACGTGTCTAGGCATGAGAAAATTTGCAGCTTGTTTGATCCGAAGATTATTTGGCCCACGTCAAAGCCTCCAAATTTAACTCGAGACTAACGCGGCGATAGATAGATCTCTGGTCTGTACTAGACCCAGTTCTCAACGGACCAAAAACCGGAGGGATGAATGTGCCAAGACATATGTCGAACATATTTCGTTAATCAAATCTTGTGTATTCACAAACTCTTAAGTACTACACACGTTCTTACATGTTTACTACTTCAACGCATCTCCTTCGAAAAACGGCAAAATAATTCGCAGGCGATAATCTACGCAATTTTCTACCTTCTAAAGTTCTAACTACACATAATCGGTACTAGGGTATCTAAAAACGTGGGAAAAATGATAATTTCATAGATTGAATGAAACGTGGCGATGAATAACCTGCGACTTACCTACTGGCGAACGAAAATAGGGAGGTAGATTCAGCGGGGTTCTCGAGATCCTGTTAATGTCATGGATTCTTTTTTTTTTTTTTTTTTTTTTATCGCTCCAAGTTTTACCGTTTCAGGTACAGATCTGAAATTCCAATACGAAAGAAAACAGTGCGTGATTAATAGCCCGACGTATAGAAGAAGGAAAAAAAACTTGTAATATTATTTCGCGCGATGCATTCGAGTCGCAAAGTTACGTGACGCGGCGCTTGGTGGCAGGACAGCAACGTTAGGCAATAGAAATGAGGAGAAAAGAAAACCCCAGGGAACGAGGGGGGGAGACGAACATCGAACATCGAACATCGTCTCCGGCGTCCTTGCCCTGTCTCGTTTCCTCGGAACTAGATCAAGGCTGCAAGGGTTCTTCCGTCGTTTTTTTTTTCTTATTTCCTCGTTATTTTGAGGTTAAATATAGCGTCTAGTCTAAGCCTAGACCATAGATCGACTCCCCTTTAGCCCTGCCACGAAGCTTATGCCTTTAAAAATTTATTATTTAAGAATGCAAAGGGGTGTAGAGAACACGTAAGTGCGAGAATCGTAACCTCACCTAAAAACAACAAAGAGATTATTCGTCGATTCCTAAAACACTATCTACGCACTCGTAACGAGATAAAAATTCATTAATAACGACATTTAAGCGGCTAACTCTCGCGGACATTACCTCGCGAGTCACGGTATATTTTCATTTAAACTCTGTACGATATATTTCACTACGGATCACCCGGACACCGATTGTACACAGATAAATTTTTACTCACTATTCTTTGTCAACTATCTTATTCGACCGCCAGACGGCGAGTGGAAGCAGCCTTTTGTCAGCTGTTACTCGCGCACGTGTCCGACTAACGGACAACTTCATGATATTCGTATGATAATTTCAATTTCTAAACGTCAAAATCAGAAACAATCGAATCCAATCGAATCCACGATGCTTTGTTAGCTAATTTATCCGTTAAATTTATTTCTTATTAATATTCGACATTATGACCGCCGTCGTTGCTTTGCCGCAAAAAAAATACTACAGGCAACGAGCTCACTCGAATCCCATTGCCGATCACTGCATTAACTAGTAAGTGAGGTTATGTCGCTTTACTCGAATCCCGTTTCTAAATTCGCGGATATTTTCCAGCCCGAGAACACCGAGTTGTATGGATTGGAGTCAGCTGTACCCCGAGCATTTCGAACGATTAAAAAATGAGGAAAATGACATGGACACGCCGCGTGGACAGGTCGAATTCGCCGACGTCGGATGTGGCTACGGCGGACTACTCGGTATGCTCAAATTCCTAGCCTATTCCTATTCCTAGTAGTTATAATTCTCGTGGATGAGGATATTTCATTATTGAAGATAAGAGAAATTATTCCATCTTTGTGATTTTATTAATCTCTGATCTTTGCCGCAGTTACATTATCGACCATGTTTCCGGACAACTTGATCCTCGGGATGGAGATCAGAGTCAAGGTCTCGGATTATGTAACGGACCGCATAGCTGCCTTGAGGCTTCACCACCCTGGGCAATACCAAAATATTGCATGCTTGAGAACAAACGCTATGAAGTATCTCCCAAATTATTTCAGGAAAGGACAGGTACAGGATCGATCTTGTCCCGAAATCGTCCTTCCGTTTTTCTTCTCTTTAAACAGACTATTTCTTTTTACATTACAGTTGAAGAAAATGTTCTTTCTTTATCCAGACCCTCATTTCAAAAAGGCAAAACACAAATGGCGAATTATCAACAAGTCACTTCTAGCCGAATATGCGTACGTGCTAGCTGAAGGGGTTTGTAATTTGTCGTTTCCCACATTTCGGTAATTTTTTTCATTGATATCGAACCTCCTTTATAAATTTTATCGTGTCACATAGGCTGTTGTGTACACGATGACTGACGTCAAAGATCTGCACGAGTGGATGGTACAGCATTTTGTGGAGCATCCTTTGTTCGAAAGAATTCCTGAAGATGAATTGGTGAGAGCTGAGAGTATTCTCCGAGCAGCTGTTCCATGCGATCGGAAACTTTATTATTGTCGGTTTAAAATTTATGAACGTATCGCTTCGATTCAATTTTCATTTGTATCATTTTTTTCAATTGTAGGCTTCGGACCCGATTGTGGCAAAGCTGTATGAAAGCACGGAAGAAGGTCAAAAGGTTACAAGAAACAAGGGGGACAAATTTCCAGCGGTATTCCGACGAGTTACAGATCCGCTAGGGAACGAGCGGAGTTAGCGAATGCATATTTGTACTATTTTTTTAATAGGAATAAAATACAAATCATAATTACACTGTTGCAAATTGAAGTTCGTCGTAGCTAATCAATTGTTAGAATCAGAAGATGAACCATCATCTTCTATGTTGAACTTGACTTGAGATTCGATGTGAAATTCTTTGGATTTAATTTTGACCATATTTTCACTCTCCAATCGTTTGATCGAATCTGTTGGGAGAGACACAAGTTGTTTGAAAAAAACGTGCAATAGTCTTGAACCACAATAGACAGCGATTACTGGTGTTCGAAGAACCTTTAACCGGCTTAGAATTACCTTCCGAGTTCGAATTGTACATCTTATTCTGTTGACGTGTTCGTGGATCTGTTTTCTGATAGCAAAATTGCCTGATATCTTCAGGACTGTCAAAATGATACACACTCAGTCCAAATTCTTCGTGAACTATTCCTAATATCATCTGCGGACGTTTTTAAGATCATTTATTCTAAGATTTATGATAATAGAGAGAAATTTCTGTCTTACTAGTTCGAAAATCGACTCAAGGAACTGTTTAGGAGGGATATTGTACGATCTGTTTTCTAAGTTTCGTCTCTGCATCAAGGGGATCACATATTGGCCGTATTTCACGTCTGGTACTTTCGCGAGACTCTCTTTTAGAGTATTCATGAATATATTACTGTTAAGAATGTCCCTGAAAAAATCGAGAGCCCAGGTTTTCAAATAACTTGAACGAGAACATTGTTATCTATATTTATATTGCCAATTACCAAATCATGCCTTCTAGAATAAATGCAGCAATATCGATTAGTTTCTTGTCAGTTATTGTACAGCTTTCATTTCTCTGAATGCGGATTTCCTTGGGCAAAGAACTCTTCAACTGCTCGTCTACTGTGGCCTTTAAATCGGTATCCATCAAACTATAAACGTAACAGCTGATCGACAGCGACTTGTAAAAAGGCTTTGGCTTTTCCACGGGTTCCAGACATTGTTTCTGATCACAAAAGTAGAAGATATTCCCTATAATTCTCGAACAAAAAATTTCACGCAATGATATTGATTTTTCTGCTTACTGGCTCTTTCATCCCCGTTTCAGTTATAATAAATTGACCGGCCAATCCTTCGCAGGGAGAATCATACACAACGATACTCTTCTTGTATTTTCTTTCGGCGCTGAGGTCCAAAAATTGACAACATAAAGTGCCAGTTATCTTGCAGGGATGCGAGAGAGATTTGATTGTTATGCAAAACGATTGTGCCTTTGTTGGCTGGATTCTTCCACTTGTTGGAATAGCTTTGATCTCAAGAATCCCGGGCATGTTATAACTGGAATTATTTATTTCATTCCAAAACGTGAAAGCAAAATATAAAAAAAGAAAGGAAAAAAAAAAAAAACGATAGGGAAAGAGTAGGAGATTGGATTTTGACCTTTTCCACTGATATCCTATAACTTCGTTCTTAGACTCGTTGAAAATCATGATCATCCTATTAACTTTAGAGTGCATTGGCATGGGAGATACAGCAATGTGATCGACGGAAAAATATACCGGCAGTTCAGGAATAGAAAATTGATCTAATCGTGGAACTTTGCCTGTGAAGAATCTTGTCTTGGGTAAGATATCAGTCTCTGCTTCAATCGATAGGTTTGTCCATGTATTCCCAAGCTTTAGCGGCAAATTTACCTAAAGTATGTTTACCATTGGATTGAATTTACGTAGAAATTATGTATCGACAAATATCACACCTGATATAAATCGAATCTTCTTGGTTGAAACTTGAACATGATCGGATAATAAGATTTTCCAGGCACAACCCCTTGTGGATTTTTACACGAAAATGTTTCACTGAGATTTTCAGTATTTATTTTAAGTAGGGGACCGATGTCTAACGAGTACGTCACTTCATGAGCCATCGAATTGTACATCCAACACATCTGGGCACGAAATTCTACTTTAGAATCTATGGTCTATAAAAATGACTGAACTATATTGATTCACATAAATCACCTGATTCATAGCGTCCATATCGCCAATGTAAATTTTTTCCAACAATAAAACCTGACCGTTTAGCAGGCTTGGGCAATTTTCAAGATCAGACAGAGCTACGACATCCGCGTTGATTATCACCGTGCGATTAGCAGACAATTTAAGTCCCCATTGCAAGCTCGTTTTCCCTGGCAATACGTAGCATACTTTTATCGTGACGATAGCTTGTCCACGTGGCTAAATTGGGAAGAGGTGTAAGCTATGAAATAGTTTTAGGTTGAAAATCGAGAGTCTTCTACCGGCAGAACTCCTTTGCTCGGAGAAATGGTGCATGCCAGTCTATGATTGCAGCAATACTCCTTGTACTTGAAAGTCAATCCTCGAGACTTGACTACTTGCTGACAGTCACATTGCTTCACCCTTGTTAAATTCCATGTGGACTGTGTCGGTGCAGAATTAAAAATCAAAAGTTTAACGAGCAGCGGGTCTTGGGACAGAACCAGCTCCGGGAAGCGTAAATTGATTACTCTTTTATTGCCAGGTAAAATGGAGTTTGTGATGATATTGAATCTGGGAGAGAGAAACGGATTAATTATCCGTGAGACGCGATTCTTCCTTGAATTGAGAATATTTTTAGAACAACTTCTGAATCTTATTATAACGTACTCGTCAATTCCTAGTAAATTCCAAAGCAATGCCTTGCTTATATCTTCTGTGACGCTAATGTACAGCAAATCCTTGACCTGGGATACCATGAAACGCGAAATAAGGTTTGTAAAGATCCTATAAAGCTGGTAATTATTTTAAGAGATTATTCTCTTATTCAATTTCACACGCGAATACCAATTTCCATCGAAATAAATAAAAATAAGCCAGTTCCTCAAGCACAGAATTCACAGAAATGTCTGCTCTGGCATAGTTACCTCGAAACCAGGCAGGATACACATGCAATTCAACGTGCAAATATCTCGCGGATCTACCACACATAACGCATCCTTTGACATAGAGTTAGATCGCAACGAGTACTGCACTATTATGTGATAAAATCCGGGTACACGTGGTGTTACGGCGATTTCTATTCGTTCCTTAGATCCAGGTCGAATTGTTTCTGCAACAGGTTGAACCTCGACATCGCGTGTTACACTTCCAATAGGCCAGTCACGTTGCTTACACGATAATATGTAATGGATTTTTACAGAGCTGAAGTTAAACGCATGAAAACTTAGCTTCTTCGTTTGACCATATAAGACGGTACCGAAATTTAGTTCTTCCGGCAACGCCTGTAGGGTAGGGAATTATCATTAGTCTACATTGATCCGTAATAGATCGGTATCCGAAATTAATGAATTAATATAAATTAATTAATCCGTATACCACGAGATATCCGTGCTGCGCTCTTCCAGTAACTTCAAGGCATATATTGATATCAGTATCCACTAGGCATCCAGCGTTTAAAGTTTGCAAACAACAAGGTATCGCGTAACTATGATCTCCGATCTCTTTAGGAGAGAAAATCCAGTCATGTATCAAAATCTCATTTCCTTGAATGATTCCGACGGACTTTTCCACGTTTATATCAGAAGGTAGGTCAGGGAACGAGTACCTGAAATTTATCGTCAGCCATTCACGGTTTTTATTTCATAGAATAGTTCGTCTGTTACATGTGTGAGTGCTTCGATTTTTACCTGATGCAGTGTCGTGTGGTATTCCGCATTGTAACTGCAGCGGTTTGTTCACATCGAGGATAAACAGGAGCGAATTCAATTATATTGTTCTTATTGAAATCGATCTCAGGGTATTCCGCATACGCTTTGAATTCTATGGGTATTTCATTCTTAGAGTTACCATTGAATTGTATCGTCCAACGTTCGATATAAATACGTTTGCCTTCAGCTTTGGGGAACATTTGCAACGCCACAATCTGATAATCACTGAAATTTTGCATCGCAATGAGAATATACCTGTAAAAGGTTTTTTTGCGAAAGGTTTATTATTCTTTTTCACTGTCCGTTTACCTGTCGATTATTCCTACCATCGGCTTCACGGTGAAATTAGTCGTCGGCGGGGATATAAATCGAAAAGTCATTGGAAGGTGTCCGTGCAATTTGATGAGAAAAGTTGTATAGACCGGTAACAACGGAAGACACGGTGGCAGAATCACAGTTTGCGGAACTTCGTATTGTGGAATCCAGCCGATGGACCCGAGAGGAAATGACTGACCTCCAATAAAAGACCGTCACGATACTGAATTCGTCTAAGATATTTGGTCCTTACCAATCATGCGAACGGAAGCAGTCAACGGCATCGGAACTGGCAGACTTGAATTGCTCTCAGATTTTCGGTCTGTGACTTTGGCTTTCCAGAATACGCGAGCTAATAGTTCTCTCGAAAACAAAGCGTCTGGCTTATTCGGGGTGAAATTAATTTCAAAGAGGCCAGATTGCTGCCCATGAATAGTTGCATTGAGAGGTTTTATGTTGAAAATACATTCAGGATCTACAAATCAATTTTTTCTTTTTTTTTTTTTTTTTTTGAGGGTTTGGAAATAGTAATTTAATCTCAAGCTCAAGCTCACCCTCGTCCCATTCCACAACCAACTTTGTAGAACTGTGGTTAGTGAGGCACACGTTTTGAGGCAAGCATTGAAAAGTCTTTTTAGCATCAAACTCTGCTTTGCCAAAGTCTAGACAATTATCAGATACTGAAATAGGTGGATAACTGCTCTGTACGATTTTAACAGCGTCACTCATGTAGCCATCAAAACCTCCGATCGGTGGTCTGGGGTCGGAAAAGAGTAGAGGAACGAAATCTTCTACTTTAGAGAATGAAGAACCTCGGTATCCGTAAAGTTCCGTGACTATTGGAGCCTAAATGATATGTTATCGTGAAATGGGCCACCTGAGCTCATTAAATAAAAACTGCTACCTGATGGTGTATCAAGCACGGCAGATAAAACGTATAAAATCCTTGCTGCGGAGGTGAGAACGTTATCGTAATATGAACATGATCATTTGGGCTAATAGTTCCTCTCGTTACGTCCAACTTGAACGGGCAAAGCTCTTGGTCAATGTCGAACATGAAGATTGCTGCTGTCTCAGAATTATTTGTGAGCTGTAGTCGCTTCTTAACTTCTCGTTTCTCTTTCGGGTATATCATGAATAATCGCGAGACCGATGGGATTACTTCAGGACCTGATAAGTATTGCAAATACTTCGGATCGTAAGATCAGGTACGAAATCATGAATAACAATTTACCAATGCAGGTTCCTTTTACAAAAATCTCGTAACACAAGCGATCGCAGTCTGTGATACTGAAGTAGTCTATGTTATAGCGAGAAGGAATCGTTGGGTGGTATTCTATCTTGCATTCAATCGAGCTACCAGCGTGAAGAATCCAGTTATAAAATTGAAACGTAAATACATGGTCCAGCGGGTTGGTTTTGGGATCTCGGTGAACTTGATAATGCTGTTTCTTCTAAAATATTGAATAATGCCCGGAAACTTTAACGATTAAATTAAATGACTATTAAAATGTACTATATAAGAAAATCGAGAGGTTTCATGGGCAGATAATTGAATCAACATACGCATCCTTCGTTCAGAATCTTGACAGTTTTTTTAGCGATTTTCCCAGCGCTCACAGTCCCGAAATCAACCTTTATTATTCTAGTTTTACTATGATCTGTGCAGCAGTCGAACATGCTGTGACTTTGCTTTAATTACCGATTATTACTCGTTCAAATTAGCTAGCAGTACCCAGATTTATAAATTTCAGACTCGGTCCTACAACCTATAGACGTTTTGTCACCGTTTTCGTTGTCTTTGAACGAGAATTCCGTCTCGCGCCGAATATATGATATTCGAGTTGCCTGGCGCTAGGCGTGCAACAAACTGCATGTCGGTAGCTTTATTCTCTTGATTATCTGCCTGCGACGAAGTATGTATGCAGCATGTATAGTATGACTGTCTCGTTTTCTCCTCCTATACTCTTTGGTTTTCCCTAGGCAAACGCGTCTCCGACAAGTGTATCAAGGTCTGAGGACATTGCACTCGTATTTAACTCGATACGCACTCACAACAAAACTCCACCGTCGTGTTTATTTTGTAAATGAATTGTCGCCTCAAGACTGTTACATTCCTCGCACCTCTTATCATTAGAAGTAATTATTTCCAAGCACGTCTATCTCTAAACTGTGATCGCTATCGTTATGAGCTGAGAGTTCCTTCAGGCTTCAGACGGACTTATAATAGCTTGATCAATCGCAGTGGACAAACTAGCTGCTCAAAAATGACATCAACGCAAGTAAGCCACCTGCTATCTCACATCAGTCATATAAATTACACCAATCGCTCGCTCGATCTATATACGTGTTAATTTTACGCTATTTCAGATCGCGACAGTCCTGAATCTGTACAAATCAGTGGTGAAAAATCCTTCCTTAGCAGACGCGAGGATTTTAACTGTTAACACCGATGGTATAATTGTTCAAAGTTCTTGGAGCCAGAGAAATCTGGACAGACGGACGACGCAAAGATTCACTCAACAGCACGTTCTTAGTTCAAATCTTAACAAGATATCTGAGACCTTTCCCATCGACATAACAACGGAGTAAGAAACTGGGGTGACAATTTTACTCAATTGTATAAGTTCTTTCATATTCGTGAGAACTTTGGATAAACTACATTGAGGAAGTTATAATATACATTATAATCTTTCAAGGCTCACAGCGTCGGCTACCGAAGATGAACAACGCAGAGCTGTGCTGAGGCAAGCTACGGTAGACAATACGTCGAAACAATTTATAGAAATTTGGGACAGGCAACATTTAGTGAAAAATTATGATCTATCGGCGATAGATGTTCACGGGGATGTTTATACCGATTGTAAGTGAATCAGAACCGTCCAGTATTTATTGGCTTTGATTTATGGTTGAAAACTAATTAAATACTTGATGTTACAGCTGAATTTGGAGCATTCAATTGGTCACCGGACAAAACAAAGCTAGTTTACATAGCTGAGAAGAAGCTGCCTAAGTCTGAGCCATTTCATAAACAAATATCTCTTGATGCTGCTAAAAAAGCGAAATCTGATGACGAAGAAACAACGAAGGTAAATTGCTTGGGAATTTGGTATTATATGGTATTAAATTTCTTTTCGTTATCGTTAAGACTCTAGCAATTGATCGAGGAGTTTGAAACGCAGCTGTGAGATTGAAATCTTCTTATACATATCAAACTGGAATTTGTTCGCGTCTCTCTGATATCACAAGAAATTCATATCTCTTATTTAGTTACAGAGATAATGATCTTGTTACACACTGCTAAGACTGTTAATTAAAAAGCAATCAATTTCACATACCGATACCGACGTCTCATTTGGCCTATAATTCAGGGAATTCATTTAGTCAGAAAAACAACTGATTCTATTTTCAATCAGTTGATTTTCGTTCTTATTTTAGGGGGACGAATATTTGTACAAACCGCATTGGGGAGAGAGATTGGTTGGAAAACATCGACCCGTTGTTGTTGTGTTGGATACAGAGGCAGATACGGTCACCCCTCTGTCAGGAATTGCAGATGATCTTTCCCCGGGCCAACCTCAATGGACACCGGATGGCCAGGGTATAGTCGGCGTGGCTTGGAGACACGAGCCAAGATACCTGGGACTTATTTCATGTACAAACAGGAATTCGTGGATATTTCTTCTCAAGAATGGAGAATATAGTAATTATATTCATTGATTCATCCACGATGATTTACCAATCCGAATCCTCTCTCATTATCCAATTTTATTTTACAACACAGCTAAGATATCAAGCGACAATTGCGCCGTACGTGCGCCGCGCTTCAGTCCTGATGGGAAATACCTTGTATGGCTTGAAAGACAAGCGGATGAACCTCATCACCAGGCTCACAGACTGATGCGCAAGGAATGGACTGGCACTGGAACAACCGTTGTAAATATAGTCTTTGTATTCCCAGTAATTAGCTCTAATGATTAGAAATTCAATAAATCTGACACAGATCTGTTACTTTGCAAAGCCAGAGTAATACATCTGCCAATTATTAACGTGGGAATACTTTCCAGGCTGATATATTAGTCGACGTGATTAACATAAGCATTACCATAAGTAATGAGAAGCAATTTTATGGACTCTACAATATGAGTTTGCCTGAAAGATGCTGGAGCAGCGACTCGCAGTATTTATTCCTGAGCACAGCTCAGCGTGCGAATACTAAATCATATATAGTGAATGTTGGTCGGTAAATTGCATTGCTTTTATTATATAATTGTATTAATTCGGCCTTGTTAATTCAATATATTAATATACGTTGTTTGATTCTATAGGCACAAAAGTTATGACTGAAATCAACAACAACACTAGCAGCTTGTCGATACTGGATGTCAAAGATAACGTAATTGCTTTTGCGCGAAGTTCTCTTATCGAACCAAGCAGACTTGCAGTCGGACGTTTTATCCAGTCTGCTTCAAACCTAGGAAACATTGAGTGGGTAGAAATTACAACGCCGTTAGAAATAGCGGGTCTGGAGAACCTGAAATATGAGTTTATCGAACACTTGTATGATAACAACGACGACGTCAGTAAGCAGACAATTTTTTAAGGCATTTTCCAATCCCTTAAATTTAGTTAAAATATAAATATGACTTGTCGACGTTTGATAACATGATTTCCAATTTCTTTTTCAAAAATAGAACAGTTCAATTCTATATACTTTGGTCCTCAAAGTGGAAGCAATGCATCAACACCTTTAATAGTCACTCCGCACGGTGGGCCGCACTCTTCATTCGCCAATACTTTCTCACTGGATCAAACTGTCTTTGCTCTTCTTGGTGAGCAGATTAATTCATACCCAGTCGTGTATTGTTTGCGTTGCTTTGCTGCTAAAATCGACAGTGATGAATGTTGTTAAAATATTCAACATCCCCAGGTTTCGGGATATTACAAGTCAACTTCCGGGGATCAACTGGAATGGGGGCTAAAAATGTGGAATATCTGCAAGGCAAAGTGGGGCAAGTAGATACTACGGACTGTGTCACTGCTACTCAGGAGGCACTCCAGAAGTTCCCTTGGCTAAATCCGGCACGCATGGGAGTCTATGGCGGGTCTCATGGAGGCTTTTTAGCTGCCCATTTGAGTGGCCAATATCCTGTAAGTTAGAATTTATTGCCAAGTTGAGGTTTGCCACTGTTTGAGTAGACGACAAGTAATTCTATATTATTTGATGACTAATTTAAGACTTGTCTGTGTTTCCGCTTCTAGAACCTGTACAAAGCGGTAGTGGCGAGAAATCCAGTGGTTGACATCGCAGCTATGTTTACTATATCCGACATCCCGGATTGGTAAGAATCACCAGTATTCCTACAAAGTGATGTTAATGTTCCTTGAATACTTGCTTTTAGCCGAAATTCGATCTCGAAAGAAGAGAGAATTTCATTCATGCACAACGTGTAAGACACAGCTTTGCTTTAATATGTTTCAAAGAATGTTACTTTCTATACATAATTACATAAACCACAAGGAGGGATTTTTTCCAGCGAATTGAAATGACAAGAAGTTTACAAGCACAAAGAAATGTCAACAAAATTTTCATAAAAATCTACATACAGTTATTTTTGTAAATGAATAATGAATTTCTTCGTCAAACACGTATTATCTAACAAGGGTTCTAATGTATACACAGGTGTCCAGCCGTAACAGGTTTCCCTTACCACGAATCTGTTCCACAACCTCTGGGTACAGAGATGTTTATCAAGATGTTCGAAAGCTCACCCATTATACACGCGGATAAAGTTAGAGCACCCACGCTACTATGCATTGGCACTAGTGACTTGCGTGTCCCATCTTCGCAGGGAAAACTTTGGTACCAAAGACTGAAGGCGATTGGTGTGAAAACTAGGTAAGTGTACATAAATATGCGCAAGGGATGAAATTTCAATTCTAACATGACTCGAACATGTGTTAAGTTTTCTAAATACTGTTAAAGGATGCTGGTATACGAGGACAATCATCAGCTGGGCTCCGGGGCTGTCGAGATAGACAATATTATCAACGGAGCACTGTGGCTGTTAGAACATACTTCTGGTAACACCGGATAAAAGGTGAGTCCAGGATTGTTTAATTGGTTTTGAATCTGTTGAATAATTGCTTTAGGAAATTTTCAGGTTCAATTTGATTGGCGTCTGCTCAACAAACTTCTACTGTATCTTCCTAAGATGAAGGACTATGAATATTTTGATACTTTTAAACTGTTTAGAGTATATTATTATAATAAGCTGCAAAAATTTTGTGGATTAATGATAACAACCCGAGTTTACGTGTATACGCATTATAACAAAGTTTATATTTACATACTATCAATACGTAGATACTGTTTTGATCATAATAAATCCAAATATACATAATTCATTATTCATAAATAGGCCAATAATAATTCTATTTAGGTATATCGTTTCTTCAAAGTCTATTCCTTCAGTGGTTTGATAATAGGCATATTGCCAAGTATACAAATGCAAAATAATTAATCTAATTAAAATAATTCACTATATTATTGAATATTGTGTTATTAATATGACGAGCAATTCTGCTCGGTCACTAACGCATTACTTATTGTTTGTATACTAATATTTGAGATTCGCATTGCGCTGAAATTTTCAAAATCGCATATCCCTATGTATATCACAATTATTGTTAAGCAGCCGATTTTTTTCCTTAATAAAATCTATTTTTCAAATATTATCTTGTTTTGCTTCCACAACTACCGTCTCACTCTATATAAGTGAAAGAAAACAAGCAGATCCTGCAACTCTGTAATCAAAGCTGTTGATATATGAGTATAATCACGTAATACTATAGTTAATGACTGCGTCTACAGTCTTGGCACGTTTATATGTATAGATAGATATAAAAGAACACATGTCGTCTTTCATTGTTACAATTTTGTCTTCTACAACTAAACGCTTTGCTTGAAAGTACAAAATTCTCATTCCATTGAGACTAATCCCTATGCGAGAAACCTGCCAGCAGATGATCAATTATAACGTGCAAAAATAAATAATATATTCTTATTTTTCTCAACCATGTTGACTGCTATGTTTGCAAACCCGACTCCCGTTTCTCTTCTATTTTTAATTCCAAATTTTGTTTCTCAAACTAAATAAAAATGGCTGTACTTGTCTCAGCTATTTCAAGGTGGCAGTAAATGCAAAAATAAAAGATGGTTGCTAAATAAATTGCAACATATTTAGCTGGTAGCAAACATGTGATTATTTATATCCTAATCGCAGTAGAAAGTAAAAATAATTATAAGTACCGTTAGTTTAGGTATTTGCACTGAATAAGTAATTAGAAGAAAGATGAAAAATGAAAAAAAAAATTAATCAACTGCTGAATATAAGTCAGTGTTACATTAATTCGCTTTTAAATAAGCAATACGTTTTCTTATTCTATATTATTTCGCGTATCGAAACAACGATCGATATTCGGGATAAATTTTATCAAATATTATTATATTCACAGTATAAAAATAACTATAAAACTATCACAATGGAGATTCCGCCATCCAAAAACGGTATATTATATACGTCGTTGTGAGCTTTTTTCAAATCTCAGTTATCTATCTTATATTTCGTAAAGATTAGTCGATATTTGCTGTATATTTACAATTCTCCCATTTGATAGCATTCTTCGCTTTGGATTATTCGGATATTGCAAAACACTGATCAAACATAGCGTTATACTGTCTTATCAAAACTAGCTCGTTCTTAAACCGACCTAATGAATAGCGAAATAAGTTGTCGAGGTACGAAGATTTCTATTTTAGTCTCACTCTCATTTCCTGTGCCTTATTGTACTTGAGAATTCTATCGCTAATACAATTTAAGAATAATGCCAATAGAATTTTTTATAGAAAATAAACCCCAACAGGGATGTGGGAACATCTTTAAAGGATTAGAAAAATTCCATAGTAGGTTGTCGGCGAACAAATGATGCAAACATTTGTTGAAGATCGATGGTATTCGTAAAAATATAGCTGTACTCTTTCGAGGACGCGATTAAACCTCAGATCACTAATTTGTGAACATTACCTTTGTTGAGAACTATACTGTAAGAAGCTTCATCGTTTTGTCGAATGGTCGGCTTATGTGGCTGATTTAATTCGTTTCTGTGAATGAAACTAAGCGTGCGATGTAATAAAAACATGCCTTATCTATGAGTTAGGTAGCCGCAGGAACAGGCTGTTCGGGAAATAGCGAATCGTAACTTGGCGGAAGATCTTTATCGTGCACAGGTCTCGACGATGCTTCGTCTAGCATTGGTGCAGTAGGGACGACCGATCGACCGCTAGAATTTCTCGCTCTCAAATCCATAGACTGTGAACTAGTACCAGCATTATTTGGTCCGGCACAGTCAGGAGACCAACATAATTTTTTGTGCTTACGACAAGTCCACAAGCACATAACAAACAAGAGAAAAGATAGAAATAACGTGGTTACTGCCCCCACAGTCACCTTTGTACCAGTGCCGTTGCTAACAACAATTTCACAGTTAGCTTCGTCGAGGCAACTATCGAAAGCACAATTTCTATAACCATCGCAATAATAGCTCTCCGATATACATGTATTGTTGGAATTTGGTCGATATTTGGTTTTATCTTTGAGCTTGTCGCAATCTGTGGAAATAAGAATTCAGAATTAGCCTTCTTTTCTCACCTGAAAGTAACAACAGAGAAGAAATTGACTAGCTACATTTTACTTGAATAACAGCAACAGCCCTGAATGGGAATTAATCTATGTTGTTTCAATGTAATCTTATCTTTCATAATGAACCGTTTATTGCGCCATATATAAAATGGCAAACAAAGAGTGGAGATATTTTTGCTGTGTAGAATTTTGGGACTGTCACAAAATGTAGAGATAAAAATTTAGAAAATTTTTCCAAACTAGGGCTCTTTCATTAACCAGAAAGTCAAGATCCCTATGAAATTTCAGATTATTAAATGAGTAAACCTTTGTACGGTGTATAGGCAATCACGATATCAAGTGTTTCTCCTGGTTGCAGTCTTTCCTTTGAAATAAATATCCGAGTCTCTATTTCTCCCTTTGCACTCTTGAATTCAGGTGGAGAAGAATTTCTCCGCACAAAAGGAAACAGCTCTGTGCTTTCATCCGCGTACGATACAGATTGAAATCCCATATCTTTGTAGTCCAATTTTCCACAGAATTTGCTTTTACGGCTACCTTCTATGAACTAAAGGACAATTTTTTATTAGTGCTGTTACAGTCAACAAATATTTGGTTAAAAGAACAAAACTGATGCAATTCTATAGTTACCTGAACATAATCTATACATCCAGATGCATTTCGCCTTAAGGACATACTTTGTATAACAGCGAATAAACCTGTATGACGATGTGTTTTAAAGACATATTTGCAAAGTCTATCACGAGAGGGATTCCACGAATCGAAAACGTAATTGGGTCTAACAATAGCACCCCCATCATCCGCGTCTACCAATTTATGGTTCGGTTTAGAGTCTAAGAGGTGACAAATTTTGTCACTTGTCATCGAATCTGAGAAACGAGTCAGGGGTTAGGTTAGGTTAGGTTAGGTTTCGCATATTCCAGAAATATTATTGAGAAATTATATGAACGTAAAGACGTATTTATGGGGGATAGATTCGGGGCTAGTAATACTCACAATCCGTGTAATGGGAATGGGACGAAACTGTAGCAACAATACTCAGCATGTATAATAAGCGAATAATTTTTGCAACACAAAGCAACTCAGGCATCTTGACAGTAACTGACAACTGTCACGTAGTACACAATAGAGAGGATGACAGACCAAAGATTCTGAGGTCATCGTCAACAGACGGTAAACGAATTCAAGACGCTATTCTCTTTATCGACAATTTATCGGTCATGGTTCGATTAAAAATTACACTGTGGGCTGTGGCGCTGTTATAGGGCACGAATTCAACTTAACCTCTTTTGAGACGGTCGCGTCGAGTGTCATATGTGTAGATGTGTATTACACAAAACACATGAAAATTCATTAACGAACGTAGTGTGATTACGTATTATTTTATAATGGATGAGGAAGATAACATTGTCCTGAACTCTATTCAGAAACAATTTCTCTGCTGTACACCAATGAATAGATTCAATTGGAACGTGAGTAACTATTGGGGAATAATTAAATAAAAAATTTTCCGAAGTTTTGACTACCCCTGCGTCGTATCTGACCCAAGTTTTGCATATAAGGATAAATTCGTAGACAATAAATTCAGTATTACTGCTGCAGTGGCCAAAGGTGGCAAAGTTAAGGCTGAAAAAGTAATGGAGCAATGATTGTTTTCGAGCGCCTTGCAATGTGGCAAGTAACGCTGTCCGTAAAATAAAATAGAAGAAAATAAAGAGAGAAAGCAGTGATTTTTTAGCGTGGCGGTCGGTGTCCTCTTCAGGCGCAACGTCTCTTGTCCCCATATTGCTGCATAAGCAAGGAGACACAGAGAAGCGTCTCTCGCAGTCAAACGATTGCAAATTGGCGAAAAGAGATTCGTTCGCTAGATTTATTTAAATAATATAATGAAATAAAGTGCATAAATCTATTTAAAATGATTTGGAAACTTTAGCCCTCTGCAATCACTTGACGCTGGAATAAAAAGTTTCTAATCGTTATTGTTGCCTATCCTTTTATCTTATATTAAATTACAATTACGTCAGACACACATTCGCTGATATTAGTTTGTGACCCTGACCTGCCTGTTTACCTATATTTAACCTACTACCATTTTCACCAACACAAATGCTCTTTTTCGATCACACTTTACACACTTTACTTACATCTTTGCAGTTACTGTAGGGAAAGAATGGGTTAGTAACATCCTGCACGTTGTTATGTACTGATAATTGAAAATTTAGGTTTTCAAGAATTTTAATGAGAATATATTTCGTGTAATAAAAAAAAAAAAAAAGAAAAGAAAAGAAAAAAAATGGAATCATTTGAAGCAATAAGTTTGTAAATAAGTTGAATAATCATATTTTGGAAAAAGCAAGATGAAATTTCAGAATATTAGACTCTCATAATTAAATCGAACCATCTATTAATTAAAAAGTATTTAAGTTGCAAATTCACGAGCTAAGAAACACAGAAAATTTTCGAATTCATGTTACCGCCACGCTACGCGACAGATTGAGGTACAGATAGATAGCAAGATGCAGTAGTGCCACTCACCAATCTGCCGATGTTTCTCTTGCTGTAATCCCAAAGGCTTTCACTATTGCTCACTTACCTCACTATTTCAACTTCTATATAAAAATATCGATTTCATCGTTCTCACTTCTGTATTTTTAGTTATTTTATTTTTTCCTCGATTTATTGAAGTCATTTCGTACTTGTAGCCCCGTCCGTAGGTGGTTCAATGTATGAAACTAAAACTTGATAACTTACTATAAAAATAGCCTTGCCGAATAAACCGCTTGCTCGCAGATGGAACGATGAATGAACTCCGGGTAACCGACGTAAACAAACCGGCGCGACGACCTACGACAACTATATATATATGCACGTAGCGACCTGGAACGTAACCTCGACCCCGAAATTTTACGCTTTAGATTATTATGATTATGTTACTCCAGCGAGAATCAGATCGAGTCTAATTATACAAAATATTGTTCTTCTACTTGGCACGATATCTGGTAATGATTGTTCACGTCTTCTATTATTGGTAGAACTGATTGAAAATTAATGAAACACTTGCGAAAGTATAAAATAATGTCAATAAACTTTTTATTCGCGGCACACTGTTGACCCTCACATATTTCACTCAAGAAACTCACGAACAACGCAATTTATCCCGAGAAAATTCGTCCCGCCGATTATTGTAAAAATGGCGTAACGGTTGGCAATTGTTATTACTTCGGCATTGGATTAAATTAATTCATTTTTGTACCAATTTATCGCTTATATACTTACGACAACTGCTTCTTTAGCCGCAGAAGAATGCCGTAGACTTTTATTCGGCTAAATTTTACTCAATATTTAACGTTGATGCACTAATTATTATATATTTATGGCAATTTTAACAGAGCGATAGCCGGCACACGTCTAAGCTTGGCGGGACACCGCGAACGTTTGCTCGAAGGGCGCCCGTGTTTTGTTTATCGTCCTACTTCATGACTATGCCGGCAAAAATTCAAACATTTGAATTTTCATTCGTGCATACAATAAAATATAAATGCACGCTTTGACTTTATTTTCTTCAATCTTGCCATTATAATGATTCTTTTCTTTTACAGCTGATTAGTATAAATTAAATAAAACCCAATAATTCTTTCGCGTATTATAATTTTCGCTTTTTATTTTCAGAGTTCCAATAATGGTGCGATTAGATTTGATACAATGAGTCCGGAAATTCAGAAACGAATATTAGACAAAACCGTGAATCATATTCTCGTTAAAAATTATCCAATCAAACAATCCTACCAAAGAGCATTCCTCAAGGTTCTTATTAATGAGGTCTGAATCCATATCGAAATTATTTTATTAAAAATTACTATACAATTATTAGAACGCTCAATGCAAACGAAATATTTTTTACAGCTTGAAAAAAATTGCCAAGAAGTAGACGATGATATTTACAGTACATACTGTTCTCTGGTTTCATCTGATCAGAACCAAAGCTCAACACAATATCGGCATTTTTTATACGAGAACAATGCATCTGCTACAGATGCTATTACGTTACAAGAGAGTGTTAACATTGTTTCTTTAGGTACAACGGGCCTTTGTACTTGGCAGGTAATAGTTAAGAGCTAATATTCACGGATCTTGAAGCTTGACCACTGTTCTTAGGTTCAAACTTACGAAAATAATATACTATGAATACAGTGGATGAGCTATTCGCAGTCATTCTCATAACGGCATATTGCAAACTATATGAAACAGGCTGGTTTAGGTCTGGCAGAGTGGTGCATGATGAACAAGCAGCTTCTTACTGGGAAAAAAGTACTTGAACTAGGATGTGGAGTCGGTTTAACTGGCTTTGCCATCATACGAGCTTGTGAACCAAAGGAATACGTGTTCTCAGATTTTCACCCATCAGTTCTGACTATGTTATGCAATAATATACTAATAAATTTGCAATCTGGTGATGAGGAAGTTCCAAAAATTGGATCAAACGACACTGACATCAAATTAAAGATTCATTACAATGGAGTTAACGTTCAAGCCATACGTTTGCCGTGGGAAGAGATTAACGATTCCTCAAACAGAAGTAATTCTCTTCTCGATCCTGACGTCGTTCTGGCTGCTGATGTTCTGTACGACGATAGCTGTTTCGATAGCCTTGCTGCGGCGCTACACCACCTTCTCAGAAGGAATGGTACTTATGCAGTTGTTGCTGCTACAATTCGAAATGCTAACACCATAGAACAATTTATAAAGATTTTAGGTGCGAATCCCGAAATTTGCTAACAATAAGTAGGTAATTTGGGTAAGCTAATATCTCTTGTGTTTCTAGGATCGTACGACTTGGATTTTGAGGAAGCAAACCTCCCTGAACAGAAGCTTTTTGTCCACACAGATGATACGCCGATCCGAATCATGAAGATCGTCAATTCGAAAGCCTGAAAACTTTGTGGGGACAAATCACTTGCTCCCTCGTGAATGGAAGAACGAAATTTTAGCTGCAAACAGATAGTTTATTAATAAACTTAATTATTATACCTATGATACACACTCATAAATAACAGATCTTGTGCTAAAAAATATTTATAAAAGTATTAAATAAAAACTAAAGTTATTATTAAAACCACTTTTTTTTGTGACGTTTTAGCTTCATTTCAGTCTCATCTACATCCTTGTCGGCATCTTTCTTATGGCTCTTCTTTATCTTTTTTTCTTTCAGTTTATCCTTCACCTTTTCCTTCTTGGAAATAGACGAACTATGGAATCCGTCGCTACTAGAGATTAGGTCACCCTTACTTTTGGCTGAAACATTCGAACACAACTAGATTAGAAATCAGAATGAAACTGGCAAAGATTCAAGGAATTTGTTTATTCAGACTTTGTCGTTATAGTAACTATGAGCAATTTCATACCAGCAAATAGACCCATCTGCTCATTGATGCTTCGATCTTCCTCCACTTCTCTACGACGATCCATTTCCAGGCACTCCACAATCTCGTTACGCCTTTCCACGATTTCCACCAACCTGTAGAAATGAAATAACGTTATTATGAACAGGTTTTCTAAAGCATGGACGTTAGATTATAGAATGAATAGGGAAAAGGTTGAATTTTAATATGAATATGCTAAGGTCAAACCTTTGTATCAGCGTTTCTTCTCGTTGCTTATCTGAGTCCGTTTTGGTTGCTTCCGGTTGACTCATTAGACATCGAATTTGATATTCCACATCTGCATGTTCTTCCTCAAGTCTCTGTTGTCTGCGAAGCAGCATAAGTTCAGCCTGTCTTCTGAAGAGCTCATTCTTTTCATTCACCAGTGCAAAGAGCTCTAAGACCAGTTCCTCCACATCCACGCGCAGACTTGTGAACTCTATAATTATATTTACTCATTACCGTTTTTCACCAAGATCTCAATGGACTTAGAAATACGTCTTGAATGTAAATTGTGATACTAATCAAGCCTAGACATTTGAATTTCTGATAATGTGCTAGATATATAACTACATGATCAGATGTGAATTTATATTCAATAAAATAATAGAGATAATGATGATAATAGTGTGTATCATGGATGAAAGGAGACTATAGAAATCAGGGAAGTTACGAAAATTTCCCAACCATTAGAAAACACCTGGAAGGGCAAAGGAAATTGGAAATAGTATTTGAAAATTGATTACAATTAGTAGGTTTTATTTAAAGAAGGTAATGTATGGATTCTCTTTGTCTTATTTTGATAACGGGGGATAAACGTTTATAAATATTTGGTATAAACTAGCATAGTCTGATTTTCCGAACTAAGAAACTCGGAAAAATCAGTGAAATTCATTTCCATGTTTCAGTTGCCACTGTTCTAGAAGAACGCACCTTCATTTTCTTGCCCGGTTTCACACTTGTCCCTGATCAATTGCTCGAGTCTTACACCCTGCTTTTCCAGCCCTTGTTGCTGCAATTCAATCTCATCCAATTCCAGCTTTACGTCCTTAACGGACATAACTTTGATCTATTAATACAAAGAATTTCATATATTTCTCCGCAGAATATACAACAGATTTTTTCATTGCCTTATCAATGTAAAATTTTTATTCCAAGTTACCTTTCTCTTGTGCGGTAGAGGTCGCGGCGGAGCTGGTCCCTTTTTTCTTTTCCATTTACCCTGAGCACTTTTGTCAATGAATGTTCCAGCGTAGTGTTGACTGCTTTCATCATTGCTTGAAATGGTAGTTAAACTTTGTCTGTTTCGGTTCGTTTCATCTTTACTGTTCTTTTGATCATCCCAGACCACCGAATGACTCGGTTCTTCCGTTTCTTTCATATCTCGAGAAAACGAATCGGTAAGACTCTGAGGCGTGCTTGTAGACATTGGAGGAGGCGGAGCTGGTTTCATCTTCCGAGTGCGGGGTGTGCGTGGTGAAACAGCCTGAAATGATCAATTCATACAAAATTGAATCACACTATATTTAATATGAATTAGCCCACTGCGGCCACTGCATTATGAAGTATCAATCTACCTTTGCGGATTGCGATTCGTCAGGTGACTTCACAATCAGTGTATCAAAGGTAGAGGAAGCAGAAAACATTTCCTCTGCAGGAGGAGGCGGAGGGGCCGGCTTTTTCTTTCGATAAGTTCCGCCGGGTGTGATCAAAGATCCGGTGCTATTTATGGAACTGTTTGATGCGTAATGTCCTCCTCGATCAAGCGACGTCTTTCTAGGTACGGGGCTTGGCTCTGGGGTTGGTCTGTGAACAATATACATGTCTTACAGTGCAAATAAAGTATCATTTGAATCCCTAAGGCATGGAAAAGTGTTTCATTAAAAATCACAGCCACTTCAAGGCTTATCTAAGCAACGCCAACTTACTTGATCTTCCTTGGCTTGGGAACCGGAGTGCTTTTGGTATTTTCACCCTTGGCTAAACCCTCATCATCGCTTTCATGATCTTCCTCGTCGCTCCAAAAAGGATTAAGGCTTATATGTGGTGCCTGGAGTCTCCGTCTAGCCGGTGGTTCGATTTCCTGACTATCCTTGGGCTTATTTCCAAGCGAAGAGTTCTTCCTAGCAGCGGGACGCGGCGGAGTAGCTTCCTTTGGCTCTTCGTCTTCGTCGCTACTGCCGAAAGGATTAGTAGACACAGACTTCTCGGGCTTATCATCAACCGCCGATTGTCTAACAGGCTTTTCTTCCTGGTTAACATCGCTGTCGTCACTCTGAAACGGGTTTAGATCCTCCGGATATTCCCCGGTACTGCTTAGGTCCACGCCAGACACATTAGACAGACTTGTATCAACGTTGGGCAAGTCTCTTCGAGGTTCTTGATTGTCTATCATTTTCTGTAGAATAATAGCAGCGGTGATCGGCTTTTCATCCGGAAGATCTAAAGGCTTTGCGGATTGATATTCGACCTCTATATTCGCGGAAGAATCTTGCATAGAACTTTCTTTCTCTGGTTGGTAAAAGGAATTCGAATTTTCTACGAGATTTTTGAAAGCTGGGGAGTCCTCGGAGTCATCTGGCAATGTTTTCACAGTTTCTCCAACAGTTTCATCCATTTGCTTGATACCATTATTCTTAGACGAAATATTTACAACTGAATTTGGTTCGTTTGCTATTCTTTTTCCGTCTTCCGCTTCATTTCTTTCCTCACTTTCTTCTCTATCGGTTTTTATACTATTTTCAAATATTTTCAGTCGCTGCTGAACGAGGGAGAGACGCTGTCCGGGTTTATCGAACGTCTTTTTATCTCCACTCGCGGCAATCGCCTCTTTGGTATAATCCTCGTCTTTCCTCATTTTAACAAAACTTTTACTATCTACGTCATGAGTACCGACGACGGCAGTTAGGTGCTGATTATCATCTCTAAAACTAGAACTTAGCTTATCTTCAAATTTTACTTTATTTACACTTCCCTCTTTCGTCTCGTTAATATTCGCCGTTTCAACTGCAGCCTCCATCTCATTGCCGCTACTATCTTCAAATATATTCTTACATTCAATCGACGTCGATTTAACGGGCGACGACGGAGACTCAATAGCGGGCAAATAATTAGTCTCCGTTTTTATTTTGTGGTCCGACTCGTCCGGGGCTTTACTTACGTTATCTACAACAGCAGGATGCGGTGACTCGGTCTGAACGTTAGCGGGAGAAAGGACATAGTTTTCCTGATTACCAGACAACAAATGACTGGTCATAAAATTCAATCGACTCGAGGCAAACGACGAGCTACTTTCAAGAGATTTTAAATCCGCGGGTTCGAACCCAATGTTACGATTTGAAGTCTTTTCCTCGTCGCTCAGAGCTCGTTTGTAACTCGAACTAACTGGTTCGTTATATTCGACGTTCTTTCCCGTCACAGATTCCCTTCCCCCAAATAACGCAGTTTTGTTATAGTCTTGGTGCATCGTCGGAGTCGCCGCAGCTATTTCCTCGTCAGGGCACGTCTCGCAACAGTATTGTCCATCCTCGGTCTCGTAATAGTTGCCGAGTGTTAGCTGATTGTTACATCGTGCACATCGGAAACACGTGCGGTGATAGAGCGAACGTAATATGACCAATTTTTCGGCAAGGAAAACCGGCAGCCCGCATACCACGCAAGGCTCCTTCCGCACCCCCAGACGAACCGCGACCTAATTAAACATATACGGTAAAATAAATATTGATTAGAAAATATTTCGATCATCGATACGATTACGCCTCCGTAATTTCGTATTGCGTAACGGGAGAGAGAGAGAGAGATATATATATATAGTTTGTATGCAGAAACGCATATATTATATAGATTTACGACTAAAAATTTGAATAAAAATCTTATCAGACGTTCAAGCACATAATATATATATATATATATATATATGTATAGTGTCCGTACGTAAAGAGTTTGCTAATCGTAAGCACGGCTGGTAAAATAAGACCGGGAGAGAAGCCAAGCTACTAATTGCATAAGTGAAACTGTGGGAATTCTGATGTTAATTATTCTAGTTTCGTTGGTCGGAATGAATATGCCTCAGCAGCCTGGTACGAGACATAGTAGAATTCCGATATTATTGGTGTATAAAACGTAGTTAAAATATTATCTCTGAACGCGAGACGATCCCGAGACGATATACCCGATACATGAGACATATATATATACGAATATGAAGTATAATGATCTGTGCGGAGGCCGTGGGCCGTATACCCGTAGCGGTGAATGATTTATTGTAATTTATAGAAGCTAATGAATAATGCTAAACGGGAGATTATTAATTCACACATAGATGTATATAGTGTTTACGAAGGAGTCCAACGAACCTCGGATTCCGAATCAGTCGAGGAGTAGGACTGATCGTCGCGGAGACGAGTTACTTCCACGCAATTTTCATTCTGCATTATGAATCTATTATAGGTATAATATAGTATTCGCTGCACTTCGTCTGGATCGGAATTTTTTTTATACAAATAATTACCGGAACGGATAAAAATTTCGTTAACATATTAGCGCGTACGCGAGCTCGCAGCTGGGACGACACACGCGATACTGAAATATAAATAGCGCTAGCGTGTGCCTTATGACTGTTTCCTCGTATAAGACCACGGCGAGGAAACCTTACGGAATAGAAACCCAACGGGTCACCCCTCTACCGACCAGCTGCACTACTTAACTTGCCGAACATTTTTATATTTTTGCTATAGCTTTTAGGGATTAACAAATTTTATCTGTCTTTCGGGTTCTCTTGTATCCCAAGCTACATGATTTTTCAATATGATCTTCGAACCTTGCGGAGACGTCGCTCGGAGGTGTTAATAAATAAACGGAAAAGTAATTGAAAAAAATAAATTGTTAGTGTATTACACTCGCCATATCGCCACCCATTAGCTAAGCGTTGTTAATTTATTTGATATACGAATTGCTCCAAGCCTAGGTGCGGCCTCCAAAACGAATTCGCACTTGTTCATTTTCAAGCTCGATGCAAGATTTATTTGAATAATATCATTCGTTATTCATATATAGTTGTACAAAATTTCTATAGCCTGAGTTCATCGGTTTTTTCGATAAAAATTTATTTCCAGTCGAGTCCTGTGTACTACATGTTTATTTTATTTTATTTTTTGAATCAATGAAGGGAGGGATTGATGGTCGGGAATGTATGTAAAACCAAAAGCAGCGTTATGAAGGATACTACCCCTCGTAGAACCCAACGTAGAAACTGGACGACAGATTAATTCGAAACATGTATGTAGGTATAAAGGGTGTTAAAAAACTTGAATTGAAATGAGAATATGATGATAATATCAGTATCCGAAGCATGTTAAAGATATTTTGATATACAGGTACTGCAGTCGGGCTCGGCGAGGATATTATGCATGCAATAATCGGATCTATATACGGCGACAAGATATAAGCAAAACAATAACAACAAAGCAATTACCTTCTAGCAGAATATTTCAGGTTTATATTGCCCCATTAAGTCCAAGCTTTCCTCCTGGAGAACAAAAATAAACAGTGAAGGGTTAAGATTCGAATGATAGGACGTTCTTACAAATGATTTAGGGTAGAGGTATAACAAGTGCAGCTCATCCGCAATATATTATTAGCCGGGATGATTCTAATTAGGCAAATGA
Source organism: Tenthredo amoena (assembly GCA_963966615.1). NCBI lineage: Eukaryota > Metazoa > Arthropoda > Insecta > Hymenoptera > Tenthredinidae > Tenthredo > Tenthredo amoena. The sequence goes on along the minus strand of OZ016492.1, from coordinate 900,930 downwards.
TATACGCATATAGGTAAAGCTTGTACACCAAAAAAAAAAAAAAAAGAAAAGAAAAGAAAAAAAAAACATAGTCCAACATTGTCTGCGTGGAAAACGATCAACATTCATTCATACGATATAAAGACGCTGGACGTAAGAACGAAAACCTATATGTACGAGTGTGTGAAAAAAATATTATCGTTCTTCGCTTCATACGATATATACGACGATTTATAATAATTTAAATAAGGCTTGCGGGTTTTGATGTATCCAATTCGTGACGTGGGGGTTCATACATATTATATGTATAAAGCGTGTGATTCATTCAGGGCCGATGATGTGTATAGCATGAAAATTCTCGTTGGTTGGAAAGTTTCTCTTATATACTAGGTGATCGAGATCGGAATGAAATTAAAACCGAACGTTGTAGTTCGTAATGAGAACTATAAGTGCGAGCAAGAAGCCAGAAGCCAGAAGTCGACGGTATTCGTTTCGAGACTGCTAATAAGCAACCGGAGTAACGAAACAGGTACAGTTACCTCCTTTGCGGGGTAGTCACACTACTGAAGTACACAAAGCCTAACTCAAGTATATATGTATTCAGATTCGGTGGAAATTAGGGTAAGGTTTATAGAGTCCGACGTTCGCAGGAAAAAATAATAACTCACGGTATTTTTTCCATATTCTATAACTAGCGGATAAATATGAAAGAAAGAGAATTATTCCGTGTACAGCTCCTCGCATATGTAATTATTATTATTATTATTATTATTATTATATCACCCTGAACCATTGCAGATCAGAAAAGAATAGCACATACCTATATAATATATATAATGTAAGTAAGTCTGCGATAATTTTGTATGATTCGTAGTAATTTTATTGAGTTAGGATATGAGAGGATTATTATTCGAATTGCGATATCGTTCTGTAAAAAAATTATCTTTCTTCAAGCTTGCTAAATATTTAATGCGAAATAATAAAAGTAAAGAAGATGCAGAGCTGCAGAAGATGTATATATAGATGTATGTACATTAATTAACATATTCGACTTACCTTGGGCTGGGGACTTCCAGAAACCGACGCAAGCCTGTCGTCAGTTCCTTCTTCCTTGGCTCTCTTCATTGCCGGACGACTCGGAGATAATCCTGAATGAATATAGAGAAAAGAACAAAAATAAATAAATAAATAAATAAATAAAAATAAAATTAGAATAAAAAATAATAGGCACTAATGCAAATATCATAATTTCACCAATTAGTTTTTCTATATCTATTCAATCATTTCCTTCTCTTTCTTTGATTCGAGTACTATTCGATGTACGGCTGGCAGCCCCTCTCTCTTCTTCGTATATGATTATAATGTATGATATTTATTTATTTATTTATTCATTCATTCATTTATTTATTTATCTATCTATCAAACGCGTTCTTTGAGCGCGAGTAGCGAGCAATAGAGTAATAATTATATAAATGCGTCGATAAGAGAAAGCCAAGGAGATAGCCTCCGGCACTACCACCTCGGTACAGACAGTAGGCACCTATACCTACACCAGACACGACAAAGCAAAGGCTTTGGCCTATTTAGCAACTCGCGCTGAATGTACTACGTACGAAATGTGTATAGTATACGTACGCATAAGCATATATCTCATGCGTGTGTGTATGGATATAACAGACATATGTATATAAATAGATAAATAGATAAATAGATAGAAGAGCTTGTATATTCATGGCAAGTTTCGAGGCGTCGAAAGTCTAATGAATTAAAAGAAAAAAAAAGAAAAAACGAAATGCAAAAAACACACCGAATATATCACGTATATAAGAACGTGTAATAACGAGCTGACGTAATTAGAGAATCCTATAAAGAAATAGAGAAAACATTTCCTGGGCTATTAATTTTGCCTGACATATATGTATACTACATATAGTATATAGTATAAGAAAAACTTATGTGATTTCCCTTTTATTTCGTACAAATAATGAATGTATTCTATATATTTTCTATATATTTTCTATATATTTATAAGATTCAACCCTTACCTCCGAACGTCTGGTAGAATTGCGAGAGATATGTGAGAATTGAAAGACGATCTGGTACCGCGCACGATGCCATATCCTCAGCGTCGAGTAGTGCGGGTATACCGAGATGTTGTTCTGCCGTTCTAAAAGCCATCTCGTTGTTACCGTACACATCGTCTTTATTCAATGCGTTGAAATCCCTGTCAATGATAACATATTTCTTTGCGTTATCATACAGCTATAATAATACGATTATATCGGTATGATAAAACAAACATATAGGATGCATGTAACACGGTGCATGATATATACATATATGTAATTGTATATATATGGCTGAAAACTCAACATGTTCGCATACATAGTTTAATTTTATGGATAAAAATCGCTTGTATATGCTACATAAATGCTGGAGTTTTCTGTATTTAAGTATGAGTAGTTTCGATGACGCAGGTCATGGAGGCAGGGTGTAGAACCCGACTTGATGCGTAAAAGGAAGATATAGACGGTCGTATAGCGTAGCGTCGTGGATCGTGGATCGTGGGGCGATCGCAACCCGAACGACAAGGTATTATAACCGGCTTCTCGGCTTCGTAATCGACCAACCAGCCAACCAACCGACCGACAGACCAACCGACCCAACGTGGCACTACGGGGATCGACCGATGACTCAGAGCCAGAAGAGTCAGGGGCCCAACTCGACCAGCGAGTCGACGAGGCCACACCCTGCGGACCCAGGGCACGGGGAAATATTGTGGAGAGAAAAAAGAAAAAAAAAAAAGAAAAATATATTGAAAGCGAAAAATTTGATCGACGGGTGTTACGGCCTGTAGTATAAATAGGAAAAATTGAATCCGTATACATTACATATATATATATATGAGCTATAGATATAGTTCGTCTTTTCGGTGTCTCGAGTAGGTAATTGCGAAAAAGTGTGAAAGAAAAAAAGCAGAGAAATCGAGAAACTTGCGTACCTACCTACCTACCTACCTAGTAGTTATTTGACAGAGAAAGTCGGAAATCCTATTCATTCGTTGAACAAACGGGTCCTATACCTACGCGAAGTTGAACAATACGTCTATACTGATGTAAGTGCATGATATGAGAAGGTACTATGCTCTTTGTCGTTACAGTGATGCCAGTCGTGTGAGTCAATGAGCTCGTCTATACGTCGTGTATAGTCACATATATGAGAAGAATGAAATTCATTGAAAAGAAAAAAAAAAACTATGTTCTTATAAGGCGTCGCATTTTTTTTTTTTTTTTTTGCCTGAAAATCAATCCATGTGATAATTTTATTGAAACAAATCGAAAGATGCGTATAAAAAGAAGAACGGCGAGGCAGGCCAAACCTGTAGCCCCGATTTTTACGTTCGCTGGATTTATACCGTGACCTGATGCACGAGCACGGGTTACCGCGGTTTAACAACCAACCAATCAGTGGCACGCGTTCGTGACATTATATAGGTATTGGTTTGTTGGCTATATATATATATATATATATATATATATATATATATATATACGTATACAGTAAAAGACACGATGATCATAATTATCGTTTAGAAAATAAGAATAAGAAACTATACTATAGTGAAATGCGCGAAGCCGCAAAGCTAGTCGCCGCGTACTAGTATAGGCTCGCGTCTCGCGTAGGTACGTTTAGTCGTCGTCCTGGCGTCACACTCCGGTGATCAATTAGCCGCACTATTCTAGGCGAAACGAAACTGATTAGAATCATCCTCCCAGCTCCGACGCGCCTCTTACCCCTCTCTACGCTGTTTTTTATTCGCTCGTTATTAACCAAGTTATATACATGTTGGTACATATATATATATATATATACGATTACTCCGAGAATCGAAAATTGGGATGTAAAATATCACCGTTTTTAATAACCGCAGTTTAATCGCGTTTCACGTCACTAATCTACACTCGATCAGGTCATTTCAGATACAGAAATGAACCCAACATCAGCGCTCGGCATTTCCCTATTGTTTATATAATAAAATTGTCGTATTACACGTTCTGTAGCAATCGCGGCTATGCACCGTGCACCAGTTGGGTTAACATTCAATTATACCAATACGATGGATATAAGACAGAACTCTGATAGGTATATATACACCGATCGTCGAAGAACCGCGAAGCGCGCGTTAACGCGTCCGCGAAAGGTCAACGCGATAGCCCCGACATTGCCGGGTGCGCCGCCGCTATATCGTGTATATTACGTTAGTTTGAACAACATTAATAATGGGAGAAACAGAACAGAGAGCTAGGAGCCCCTTTTCTATATACACAACTTTAGCAAAATGTCGAAACGCGCTATCGGAGACCTGATCTACTCGGTTTAAAACTGCATCCTGAATTATATGAATCGAATATAAGAGGTTTGGAATTTGATATATATATATATATCGGTTGGAAAGAAAGATTATCGTGACGGGAAAAAATATAGTCACGTATACCGGGCGCTTAAGCTGCAATTATAAACCATTTACGTCGGATATAGTACGTAGGACGTATCCATCGATGTATTTATTTACGTATACGTAGGTATACACACTTTCTCCGTCCATACCATGAGTTATGGGATACAACAATTTCTCCGCGTGAATGGCGAACGAGAGCGAGTACGATAATTATTCTCGTAGCTAGCGCTTAAAATCTTGCGAATATAGATCCGGAGTATATCGTTGTATCGCATAACATATACAGCACGTTGTAAATTGTATCGATAATCGCATGTATATATATATATATATATACATATAACTATAATAATCGATATCTAAAAAGGATAAAATCTACTCACACGAGATCGGGCCGAAAGTGATGAATCATAGCGCAGAAGGCGAGACCATCTCGCCAGGACGTTGTCATATTCTGCACGTTGACTCCTGGATATCCATCGGTTATTCTCCGGCACCATAACTCGAGGGCTTTCGTACCCCGTCGTTCGCCCATATCTCCTTCGTTCACTTCACTTGGAAAATTATATCTTCTATGTATATTCCTTGTATTAGGAAACGTTTAAATTTCCTCTTATTCAAGCCGGTTCTTTTCCCTCTAGTCTTGTTACACCCGCTATTAACGCACCTTGAAAGGTCCGGTGTAAGATATCTGTAAAAAAAAAAAAACAAAAAAAAAGAATAGAAAAAACTTGTGTGAATCAAACTATAAGTAATTACGGAATGAAAGAAAGAATTTATGAAAAATATATACCGTATATATACATACGTCTGATATTCGGGTATTTAAATACATCCATAGCGAACGAATCTGGATTCACGATATAAAGATATAGTTTATTTAATTGGAATCGTCTCGACCTTGTCTACCCGGGTCTCGGTTAACACGCGTTAAGAAGCGTCAGCGCGAGAGGCACGCGTCTCGTAGCTCTTGTCGTATTATATACCTACAGGTGCAAGATTGTTGTTCCCCCGTCGCTATACATAGAATTGATAGTGGATTTAAATTATTATTCCAGTTGAGAAAAAGCAGCAATCACAGTAGGTTAAACGGTATTAATTAAGTGCCGTTATTCGCTAGAGCATCGTATAATACATGTGTGTATAATATACCACATGTGTGTATATGTATACGCATGTATTATATAGTCAGCGTTTATAAATACATATATAGACGAGTTAGTTTTGCCTATAGAAATATTACATCGCGTTCTCGTCTATCCGCATCGCGCAGATTGTTATCTCAGTCAGATCCCCTGATATAAAATCAATGCACTTGAAATCAGTACCGAAACATTTTGTGCCATTAGCGTTAAGAAATCGGGTCTCAGATATACGCACGTAAAAGTACGTATAAAGCGATTGAAACAAGTTATTTAAATTTGTTATGCGATATTCCGTGTGTTGTGCGTCTTATAGGCAAAACTCGCGAGGCGATATAGTATATAGATAGATAATCAACCAAGCGCACTGACAGACAAGTAGGTCTTATGCTGATGCCAAGAAAACCTCGTTTTCTTTTGAACGAAGTGCCTTCTCTTTTCTCTTCTTTTCTTTTCTTGCTTATCCTTTCCCCCTCACACCTCAAAAACCAAACAAACGTGAGCTAGGTGCAGAAATGCGCAGCCACTCGCGCGGGGCCGACATTTATAGAGAAATCGACCACTCGAATACACACCTATATTTGTATATACATATATACTTATATATGATAAAAAGTATAGGACAACAACAACAACATCGACGATGATGGACACTGTGTGCGGTGCAACGTAGGTATGTATAGTAATTACGCTCTGTACCTAATATCTTGCTTGAAAAGAAAGAAAGAAAGAAAAAAAAAGGGGAAAGTTTTATTTACAAAACTGCGTTGGTATAAGGCAATCGAGTCCACCTAGGTCAATATTTACTATCTTATACCGGAAACCAGGTACCTAATGGCTTTGGCACCAAACCGAACGAAGGTAAATATATACGGTAATAGCTGCAGCTAGCGCATACATACGTATATACTACTACTAAATACAAGCTTCTTACTTCTATATAGGTATATGTGTATATACAACGAATGAAAAGACCGCGACAGGTGCATCCGGCATCGGTGCATATAGCTTGGTCGATTATAATGATTATTATGTTATATTGTCATTATTGTTTATTATCATTATTATTGCTAGCGACGCCCTCGATATTATATACAGTTATTTTACAGTTAGTCTCGGTGCAGAGACGTGGCATGGCCGGGCCAGTGCAAGGAAGCAAGCAATTGGTCTCACCGCGAGAGATTCATGTGCGCGAGAGAAACATCTTTGATACTAGGTTACCCGGGTAAAGGAATTATTATACCTCTGTGTTCCGTTCTAGAGATTATTTATAGCGTGTAATATGGTGAAAATGAAAGAAAAGAGAGAAATAGAAAAAAAATGAACAAATTGGGACAGCGTTTTTCTGTCCTTTCCGCAACTAGGAGAAGAATAACAACAAAAAAAAGAAAAAAAAAAGTACGTAGTATAAGAAACCCGGTTCGCTCTACTAGAGACAGACGAAGAGGCATATATAGGCATACCCTGCACCATTTATACCGCACAGTCCCTTATTCCGAGAATCTAATTTCGAGGCTGAATGCCAGGTAGGAGGGTCGAGTTGGGTCACGCGATTCAAAGGCAAAGGCTAAGGCTAACCCCAACCCCGAATTGAAACGAAAAATGAAACCAATCGAAGAGGCTCAGGGCTTAGGTATACCTACTATATATGCTTGATGTTCTCGAACGATTTTTGGGAAACGATTATTGCAGGGCGAGAGAATTTATGGCGCCTTATATAGACCGTACGCGGTTAAGGGACGTTTTCAGATTTTGGGATTTCAGGAAATAAGATTTCCTTCTATTCTTACACACTCGATCTCTGCTACCTGGGACGAGTAATGCGCACGTGTAAAGGCGCGTCTCCGCGAATACCTCGGGATGATAAAATCTTCTTGAACGGTAAGTAAACGAAGGAGCGGAGAATTTCTTGCGAGACGTATAAGATGAATTTATGCATTTCACTTTCTAGCTACGACCTTACGCAGCATTTATTCTATAGTGTACATAACCCAGGTATATATATATATATATAGGTATAGGTGCAGTACGATGTTTACGCAGACATTCAGCGGACGAAATACCGATGATTTTATTGAACCCCTGCCTACGCCGAGTCTCGAGGGTTATTAGTCACACTTAAAATACCTGATTTTATAATTAGCATTATCTGAATCGCTATCGCGATAACGTTGATCCCAATTGACTTATTCGCGACAGATTTTTATAGATACCTATATATCTCGTCTATTTTATCCGAGACACCGAACTACGATTAACCGCTGTCAAGATTATTAATTATTTATCATGTTAATATTACCGATATTTATTCGCTCCTGCAGTTGAAGAAAATTAATATAAGCGGTCAACACTTTCGGTAGTAAATATAAGAAGACTACGAAATCTCTGATACATTGTAACAAGCATCGGTCGATTTGACAGATAATAAACGGTACCTACCGCCACTCGTCGCAGCGTCTACTGTGTCCCGGGTATTACAGTATTGGTCGGGATGTGAAAACTGTATAAAAAGTGAACACGGTTCTGTTGCGTCGTGTACCGTACGAGCGGTCTATTCGGTTTACCTTCTACGTGATTATACCGGGGATATATACCGTGGGAAAGGAGCGGCTAACAGGCAGGCAAGCTGAAGCAGGCAGTCGGCGAGCGAGAACTGGGTGGTAGACAGGGAGGGAAAGAGGGAAAGAGAAGAAGAAAAAGAAAGAGAAAGAGTGAGAGGGAGAGAGGGACACTCGCTTCTCGTCTCTCGGGTATTGTGTGATTGTTCATTCGTATGTGTCTCTCTTACTTATAATGCCTATGCAGTAGCAGGCGGCAGTAGAACCCCATAGCTATCTAGTTATACGTATATATATATATATATATATAAGTATGGATTTTGCCTGTGTGTGTGTGTATAAACAGCACCGCGTGTGTTGAGCAATAATATATAATATTACATCCGTAAATCCGTTACCTTACGTCACTTTCATGACCCCAAGCCGCCCTGCATCAACTGCCTAGCGGTTGAATACTCAGCAGACAAGCTTTCCGCCACACATAACCCACTCGATCACGTGTGTCTATGCAATATAACTACACTCTTTTTATCCGGTACATCAACTTTGTCCCTCGATCAATATTATCACTACCACCGAAAGCCTGTGCGCACTTTTATTTATCCAATTGAACATAAACCGTAGTTTCTTATCGGCGAGACACACGATCCGCGTCACTCCGCGTCTACTTGGCGTATATGACTGCTTTAACAGGTATGTTTTGGGACCAAAAGACCGCGCAACGCAACAATGGCGTAACTTTAACTTGTCAGCCTATTTCCCTCTCGATTTAATTCACTCTGCCGCCACTGCACGGGTGAACCGGTGGACAGTACTCCTACGTTTTTCTTACCTTCAGAGCTACTTCCCACCTCATACGGTATCGTGAATATTCTAAGGGTACGCAGGGTCACCGTCGATAACAGATATGATACCGCCATCTGCACTCTGACTCAGAAAACGGTAATTCGTTCCTCGAATCGTTCGAACTTGGCGCCTGACCCGCTTGAAATTTGAATCGAACAAGACTGCCGACTCGGCGAAATTTTTACGACAATTAAACTGTATGTCGCGATGATCGCGATCATGCTTTCGTTGCAGCTGTCCGGGTGAATGAATTCTATACTCCCTGGATTCGTTATAGGTATAATTGAAACGTTTTAGTTGATAAATTAATTCTCTTAACTCGAAGACGAGATACGATATTGTTGGGTGGCTGGAGCTGGTTAGGTCATCGCTGAAGTGGGCGCAGGCCTATCAATACTTATATTGTAGGTGGGTATAACGCTGGACTCGAACACCTTGAGCATCCGTAGGATATTTATTATTCCTGTCGAGTTGGAAGTCGAAAAACAAAGGTAGGTAGGTATTATAGCTGTTTGTTCGTTATACCGCAGCTACTGTGCCGTTGTGTGACATGAAATGCGCTTAAATGGTCATCGAAATATTCAATTAACATAATGTAACGTCTGCAGCATTATACCGTGTTTGTATAGAAATCTATGTATATGTATACACGGGACTACAGTCAATATTTATGTAGTACATAAATTTATGTCCATAGATGGACGTTCCAATAAAATATGTTACGCCGATTTCTCCGTACAGTATATTATACACTTGCATACGTTGTTGAATTGATTGTAATGCCGCGCATGCTAACGATCCGCTGCAGTCTCGGTACACAAACATCTATTATACGATCCAGCACACTAGCGCATCGTTTTGTACTACATATACAAATACCAATTTATTGTTCACGCCTCCGTTCCCCCGCGTTATGATATATACTCTCTATATACTCTAATTGTAAGCTTCGGATCGTGCATGTGTCTTATTGTTAATTTTGAGAAACTGCATTCCGTTAGCATTAGCCAGCTGACACATGAGCGTAAACGTGAACACGCCTGATGCACGCATATATATATATATATATATATAGATATGTATAATATGGGTATAGGTATATGTATTTACAACCTATGTATGTATGTGCCGCCATAAAACAATACTTCGTTTACCGTTACTAAACGCTTTCGATCGTTCCCTGCACGAGAGCACACGCGGAGCGAGCTAACGTAAAAGAAAGTTTATACCGTACTTGATAACGCCGAGCTGTCAACGTGACTCGTTCTAGTTACTCAAAAGCGGTTCACCATACAGCAACGGGTGTTTTATCCAGGTGACTTTCTTCGGATTTGATTAAACAGGAGGAATATTGGTTTTATGAAAAATTTAGGACCTTATATATGTAACGGCTGATCGATTCTTGCAGGGAATTGTTAGACAGGGGATTGTGAAAAGAGCGTGGATGATTTACGAGACGTTGATCGCAGAACCGTACCGTAGGTATGAAATAAAATCGATTTCTTAACAAGTCAATTTCGCACCGATTTCACAGAAACCCCCGGGGCAAAGACACTTTCGAATATCTAGTGGTTCCAGTTGTATATGTATGTTCAGGGTGTTACACGCACGTATCAGTGGACTTGAAAAAAAATCACACAACGATTTATGAAATAAAATCACGTCAACCTGCGGACAACTTCCTCTCCCTGTTTACCATTTTATTCTGTCGAAATCCTATTGTTTACAGGTCACGCATCGCCACTGTTCACACACGCGCGTCCGTTAGTCATATAATGCTGGCGCAGCATTGTATATATTACACACGTATTCGAGTTATAGGTACGGACTGTTCTTTTGTTACTGTATATATATATATATATATACCTATATTGACGTCCACTAAAAATATGCAAATAAACAATTGCTTCTGGTAACAATTGGACGGACGTTGTATACATACGTTTTTGAATACCTATATGGCTATCTGCAGATGCCGAAGGTAAATAGTCACGCAACGACGTGCACGATAAATTATATCTCGAATGAAATTTACGTCCCGCTGCATAATTGTCGGACAAAAATTTGAACAGATTTTCAAGCAAATGCATTTCACTATCAATTATCACGGTAGGTGTCTCAATCCTATCGCGGAGGGTAGGATATAGGTATAGTTTCAGTCATATCATCATCGCGAGAGTTACAGAAATTGCAATTAGTTCGTATAAATAAAAGTATACGTATTCGCGAAGACGGATCGGATGTAAAAACTTAGAAAAATAGAATAATATATACCATAGTCGACGGTTCAACTATACTTACGATTGCAGATTCGCGAATAAAGCAGCTGCCCACAGATAAGTAATAAATTAAAGGAAATCAAACGAGCTGCGAACTTCACAGTCGGGCTTTCCCGAGTCTAATGACATGCCGAACTCGCTTGTGCTGCGGACGTAACTCCGCTCTCTCTCTGTCTCTCTCCCTATTATTTTTTTTTCTCTCTTTCTCCCTTCCCTCTCTACTTACATTAACCACCTCGCTTCTGCGGCTTGCTGTCATGCGCGGAAGCGGTGCGAAATGGCCCCAAACTGCAGCAATTCAATTGCCAATTGTGCAATTGAACGTATCGGCTGAAGGTATATTGTATAGACTATAAGATCGGGGATAAAATATATTATAGTTGCACGTGCGATAGAGATCAATCTGTCGCGTGGTGTTCAGCCTCGCGGCATCGCAGAATCCGCTGCGCTTGACATACTATTCTAATTTTTGTTGGCTTGTTGTGTTTATAAAAAGAAATAAAGACGATGCAGCAGCAGAAGCAGCATCGGTTCATTCGTATTGCAAAGAAGTATACTATAGAGAAGACGCGGTGGAATTATAATGCTTATCGCGATCTCGGTTGACGGTATTCATCTCGTCCCAGATAGATGCTCAAAGATGTATAAAGTTCGTTTTATGGAATGTAAACGTGTCGAGATATAATTCTGTATCCCAGTAGCGAGATGATAGATACATAGACGTACTGTAATTCATTTTGACATTTCTCGATGCAGAGATCTTGACCCTCGTCGGATCTCAGGAAGTCCGACGTGCCTACGTACGGATATTTCTTTCATACCTTTGTGTAATTTTCTGAGCATCATTGAAGGAAGGTCCGGCAAGGCCGGGTCGCGTCCTCCGTGCTCCTAGTTCGGGTAAATCTTTCGAACCTTCTCTCAACTGATCGCGAAATGACCTCAAACACTTGGCTATATACTTATATGGTCAGCGTATTCAAGGATTTCCTGCGGAGGTTCAGGTATAGCGGATGTGAAAGAACTACAAACCAGTATATAATTGCGCGGTTGATGATTCTTTCGATATTGGTGTACAGGAAGTAGAATTGACGGAAGATAATAATTATACCCGATTGAACGTCAAAATAAAACCAAGGATCTATATAAATATGGAATATAGTATAATTACTCCTCGAATTTAATAAATGAATTGGAATAGTTATGTCCAGACTTTCCCCCACTCGCTGTTCTAACAATAAGATCATTCAATGGTTGCTTAATTTTAATGTCAGGTCAGTTGGCAGTGGCAATAAGTTTTTAGGCTCGCGTACGGCTGCTTGACCTCTTTAATTGGCAAGAATTAGTATTATTTAGGCTACCATCTCGCCACCTCGTCACATATACACATACACGAGAACTTTTCTCGAAAAGTATAAGTATAGTTTCAATGCAACACGTTGATTATAATCCGACATTATTCATACGGAAAGCTTACAGCCGTAAAAATGCTGCACCACTTTCAACTCCTATTTCGATCGGCATCGTTTGGTTACTCTATAACATAAACCGGCTTCAAATAGAAAGGATAAAAGTCGTCCCGTGATTGAGATGAATTGATTCTCTGCACCTTCAAGCGCCTGTTGATAGGCAGCTTATGTGACATCGCGCCTTGGTTCCATTTGCGGAGGTCGAAGGAGACGTTCGAATAAAGGAGACTGCAGCAGTTGTGGGGATCGAGATCTCGATGAGTAACGAGAATGCACGGTTTGGAAATTAATTTTCGCTCTATACCTATAATGTAATTTGGTGGTGCGAGGTATACGATAGGAAAGAAAAAGGTATATGAGGTATATCAGGTATATCACGTCGATGCTGATAACTCTTTCATTATTCGACTATCTAGATCAGATTGTGCAGCCTATATCCTGACATACATTAGTTTTAAATGTGTGATGCAGCAGTGGCTACAATATAGTAGAGTCTAGGTTTCAGCGAGGAAGGGATCAATAATAACGGATTTCTTCCATCGTTGAGACCTATTATACTCGTACTACATCTATACCAATTGGTAGATACCTGCCTACCTACACATTCAAAGATGAAGATATAGAGTTGCAGCGTCAGCCGTAAAGAGCATCTAGACGTGACGCAAGCTCATAGTAAAAATCATGATAACGTATATCGTGAGGCAGTATAACCCAGACACATCCGACATACTGCAGCATGGCTTACGTTAAAACGATAGTATAGGACGGGGTCTGGGCTTAAAGATATTTCGTTAGCGAGTGGTTGTATATAAATTTGGGCAAAGTAGGCACGTCACCACCTTAGGTTTGATTACGTTACCCTAGGTTGCCCCGGGTCCCCCTTAATGATTTCCCCCGCAGCTTTAGCCTCAGCCTTATAGCCCTCGGCTGGACCATTGCAGCGCGCGGTAGCATAGCGCGCGTACCTAAGGCTTGTGAGATTCTGCGAAACGAGCTTCGGCTTTTAGCGGAGCCGCGGTGCCGCCTGATCAATAAGTCTCACGGTGGCCGGAAATCCGGAGGCGCGGGCTGCCCTCGGCTGCGCGGTACACGCCGAAGCTCTGCAGATAGGAGGTGGTGGAGGTGGTGGAGGTGGTGGAGGTGGAAGAGTACGAGGTACGAAGGGAGCACATCGCTACCATAGCGGTAACGCGCAAGCTCTCGAGGTCGGGGAACCTCCCGAAGCTTAGAGTAGAGCTTTTACAACGAAGAGCCCCGATTAGCCCCGAACTACAGCGACCAGTGACGTGTGGAGACGATCAACGTCGTCGGTTACTCGCCGACGACATGTCTCTCGATCTGGCTATACGCCTCGCTAAATTTTACCCATCGGTTTAATAAGCAACGGAAAGAAAAAGCCCAAGCGATATATCCGCCCGGGGAGTATCTCGCATTTGATTCAACGAACGTCGTTCATGCAAGGGTGAAAATGTTTTTGTGATTTTTCGTATACGGTGAGGAGTGCGAGTTGCTGGTATTACGCGGGTGGCGAGGTACGAGGTACCGCAGGGCGGAGTTTCGCGGTGTTTCGCGGAGTTTCGCATTGTGTGGTGCGGGTTTATAGCGCGCGCACGGTGTTCGAAAGGTGCGCGCGTATGCGTGCGTCTGCACCAGTCCTTTCCTCATCCTCGATAGGTGAAAATATGGTTTTTACGGCGTAGTCCTCATTCCGTCTAGGCACTGGCTCAGACTCGACCGCAAGGGCCGACAGGCCCGATTATGTCCTGATCGCCCTAATTTTGCCGATGAAGCTTCACTGCCTTCACTTTTCAAGTTAGTATACCCATTATCATCATCCTAAACTGCGCGCGTCTATATCTACCATCGTGAGACTCGCGTTCCTCCAGCCTTTTCTTCCACGATCAGAGTTTATCTCGTGAAAAACGATGATAAAATTTACATTTCACATCCGAAGGGGTGCGGAGAGCTCACAGACGACAGAAACTTATCGTGCTGCAACGAATTTTACTCATTATCAAATACCCACAATGAAAATGGCTCTCTGCGAGGGGAAATGGCTAGAGGGAAAAATCAATTTTTGGCAACTCCATAAGTGGTTCAAAAACGGTTGGAACCGTTTAGCCACCTCATCGGCCCGTTTCTCTCTGAGCCTATCTACCCTTTGGTTCGCAGTCGTCCCTCTGCCGCGCGTATTCTTGCTCTATGTTTTGGTCGAACGGCTGCCTTCCACCCCCACCAGATACACCTGAACTTATCCAGTTCTGGTCTGTCTGATAATCGAACCGATTCAGTGTCCATACCTCTAGGCTCTACCCAATCCCCAAAACATGCATCCTCCTAAATCCTACGTTCGATTCTAACAAATATCGAATGAATCGACGTTCTAACGGTGGGAATTTGGAAGTGAAGGCGGAAAAGTATAAAGAGCAGAAAGAGTATAAAGAACTTTTGGCAAAGCCAAAAAACAACAATAGAAAGAACAAATTTCTCTGATTTCTTGTTCCCAGTGGGCGTGCGGGGGTGACTGGAGTGATGGGATGGGGCCAGAGCCCCATGGAGTTCGGGTAGACCCGTCTCCGGCCCAGCTCCCCAGCCTCCTCCGCAGTCGTTGTCTTCGCTGGCCCTGCTTGCGACGCAGAGGGCCGCCTCGAACGCGATGGAGGCCGCCGCTGCTCACCAACACAAGGAGAAGGACCCGCACGTTCATAGGCCGTGTGCCTTTGACAAGGTGGTTGGATAAAATTTTATCGAGGGTTCAATTGCTATATACCCTGGTCATTTGACACGTTTTCTAATTAAATTACAGATGGAGGGGCTGGTGCGGGAGATGCAAGACCCTGAGAATGGGGTACCCGTGCGCAGCCAGAAGCAATTCCTCACGTCAATCCCTTCGGCGTTCATGGGTGAGTGTCGTCGTTACCTTCGCCGAGGTGTAAGCGTAACGGGCCATCAGAGCCAGGACACTACAGGATGCCTGCGTGTTGCAGGTTACGACCTCGTCGAGTGGCTGATGGAGCGGCTTGCCATCGAGGAATCAGGTACGAATCCATATCGAAACCAGTATAAGGAAGTAGAAGGCTGAACGTCCGCTTCTTGCCGCTGAAAAGTTAAGCGACGACCTATCTGCGCCGTTAGCGACTCGTCAAAAAACTATCTGCACGTTTTCTGGCTGAAAACCTTACGCCGTATACAATTCTATACGTCGGCTACTAATATGCAGCTCTGTAATGACCGCGAGGCTGCGAAGAGATCTCTCTTTCATTCCTATTTTCATTATACGCTTATAATTTTACTCTGCCGATCGATTATGCTTTTTCAACATTCATAACAGTTTCTGCTATTTAGTTTCAGCGTCAACTCCGTATACCTGCAGACTACCGAATATACCTCTATACACCTATATATATATGTCCGTTACAGCTGTACTTACATTAGTATTAAGTCTAGCATACACCCACCCATCCACTGCACGCGATGAAGCCGTCAATCGGGTCATGTATTCTCTAAGATATGAAAGTATGTTGTTATGTTGACAGTAGAGGCGGTCCATATTGCTAATCAACTTTGCCAGTACGGTTACTTCTTCCCGGTGAACGACTCCAAGACTCTCACTGTAAAGGACGACAGCTCTCTCTATAGGTTTCAGGTATATTTCATTCCCGTATTCACTCCCAGTTTCGGTTTTGTCTTTTTTTCTTTTTTTCTTTTTTTTTTTTTCAAATTTACTTTACTATTTTCTAAAACTCGTTCTTATACATCAACTGGGTGAAAATTGATTGCAATTCCACACGCTGCATGGGCTACAAAAGTTCGCTAGCAATTGGGCAAATACCTGTATCCTGTATAACAATTCTTCGATAAACATAGATATACCTACGCACAACGTTCATGTCATTGTCATGTTCCCTGTCATTCAAGTATCTGAGATAGATTAATGTCTGATACATAGACTCCGTACTACTGGCCATGGCAGCACAGAACACCCGATAACGTCGAGTATGCGATTTATCTTGCTAAACGCACGCGAAGAAACAAGCAACGACACGCGCTCGAGGACTACGAAATTGTATGTATTTCTCATTAACATTGACGTTACCCAAAGCACAATAAATTCCCCATCCGAATTTCATCCATACCTATGATAACTCTTGCTTGTCGATATCTTGATTCCAAAAAATCCCACTGTTCACATTTGTAAACACTGTCTTAAAAACTGTTCGGAAAACGCAGGAGGCCTTGACCAGCCTGCGAAGAAATTTGCAAAACAAATGGGATATAATACAGCAGCAGGCTGAGGAACAGGTGAGACTCTCGTGCTTTACGTATATTGTGACTTTCGACAATGCCAATAACGAATTCGCCGACTATTTTCACACACGGATACTTTTGGGCCAGGTACGACTGTCCAAGGAACGCAAAAAAGGTGACAAGATTGTCAGCGACTCTCAGGAAAGAGCCTTCTGGCGGGTTTACCGGCCTCCACCCGGTTGTATAAGCAGCCTCGAAGTGGTACCCGTACCGACGCGCGGACGTCCCGGCGCGCCGCGTCCACCTCCGCGAAAACGCACGCTAGCAGATTTGCAGCGCGAGGTTGGATTCCGCGTATTACTTCTCTGTGTATAAATTTCTGTTTCCTTTTTCTTTGCCAGTACTGTAATTTGGCAATTTTTATTTTCCCATCGCCAGGTCGAGCTACTGCGAAACAGCTTGACGCGGACTAGAATCAAGATGTCCATTGCTATCGAGAACCTTCAGACCCACTTTGAAACGTACACGGAATACGACCCGATGATCGTTCAGCCACAACCTTCCAATCCCTGGATCACCGATGATCAAATATTCTGGCAACTCAACAGTCCCCTGTTAGTAGCCGGCAAGGCACGACTCATACGCCTTCGTCATTTCATTATTCATCATATTGTGTATGTATATATCCGTGATATTTAATTCCAGGGTGGAAGTCCCGACGGAAAAAAGAGTCAAGAGGTGGGCCCTGTCCATGGAGGAAGTCATGTCAGATCCGACCGGTAAGCAAATCGATATCAGTGTTTGTGTTAGAGCTTTTCAACGAGATTGTCACAGATCGTTTTCTCGCTTTACTGTCTACGCAGGATTGCTAGAATTCACAAATTATCTGAGGAAGGAGTACAGCCATGAAAATATACGATTCTGGATGGCTGTCAAGGACCTGAGACGCAGCTATCAGGGACAAATCCAGAGCAAAGTGAATGAAATTTTCGAGTAAGTAAACGACTCCTCTTTTATCAATATTCATCTCAAATCGGGGGAAACCCGAAGGAAGTCCGGATCTCGAGCTTTCGTATATTAGGTATACCTACGTAAAATCTACATAAGTCGATTAAACCTTGTAGAGAATTTCTTGCCGCCGGAGCACCATGCGAGATTAATATCGACGGTAAAACGATGGAAAAAGTACAACAGGAGATGAAAAACCCAACGAGATTTACTTTCGATTCAGCTGCCGAGCACGTCTACACTTTGTTACTTAAAAAAGACTGCTACCCCAGATTTATTCGTTCCGAACACTACAGGCACCTTTTGGCAGCGGGAGTACAACCGTTACAGAAAAAAAGGTGACGAGCCATACAGTTTTTCTGTTATTTGAAATTTCATCACCCCCTAACGTGGTTCTAACTATTTACCAACGCTGTGTTAATTTCACAGATTTTTCGGGTTCGGTGGGCAAGCGAAAAAGAAAACTTCATCAACTTCGGCCCCTGCGCCAGGCAGCCTTCAACAACAGCAGCAACAACAACAGCAAACAAGTATCGGAGGAGTCGGTGGTGGCAGGCGACGAGGAAGCGATCGAAGTCTTTCCGGATCTGCCCACGAACTGGCCGTCTGTGGAGTCAGGGACATCACAGCTACCCCTCGCGTACCTCATTCGCACAGTCAGTCAAATCTGACCGATATACCGTACAGGTATCTAAGATTTTGTTCACCTATTCTACACTGCAGTTATACGCTTTGGAGTTTATAATTTAGCCTCGGCATTCGTGTTATCATTAAATTCCTTGCCCCCGGTATGATACGCTGATATACATATGTATGTGTGACCCATACGTGTTTTTGGGACATTCGCCGATTCTTGCTGGCTTTCAATTGAGTCAACATTTGCCTGCGAGCTGCACGCGCAATAAGACGAATCAATGTAAAGGTGGCTTGATTGACAGTTCGGTATTTTCAGGGGAGATCTGGCTTGTCTCGTTAAGATCCCAGCCAGGCCTAGCCCACATGATTTTCAGTAAGTCCCTGGAAATGCATCATGCTTTGTCGTTATATACCTTCGTTCTACGCCAGGCGCGGACTGTATGTTGAAAAAAAAATAAAAAATTCAAAAATAAACCAACTTCCTCGATTCAGTATAACATACTATAACCACCAATCACCTCGCGTACCGCATTTCCCTAATTAGTATAATCGCAGTCCGCGCCTGTACTACAGTTCTCCACGATTACTAAATCATATATTATATACTTATATTAAACTATATCTTTGTTGTTTTGTGTGCTGTTCGAGTATTACATATTCTATCTAATTTTTATATATTATAGGATAACCTGTGTGTGTGTGTGTATAGTACACCAGTCTTCTCTCTATATACGGTGTAGCCATTATTTATTTTATATACGATACACCTATGATACCTGCCTCTATATTTTCTCTCTCTCTCTTTCTCTCTATCTATCTCTTTCTCTCTCTCTCTCTCTCTTTCTCTCTGTCTCCACCTTTGTCCTTGTTATTAATCGCACTGTGCTTAGCTTTTCGATTTACAAATTTGTATACCTAGACTACCTACCACTATTCTCCTCTGACATGCACTTCTTCTATCGCCGCTGCAGTTTCCCCTCTCGTGAATAATCGTTGATAAAGATCATCGTCGTCGCGGTTTTGCCAGAAACCTTGGGAAAAAAAAAGAAAAAAAAAACTAACTCGTATTACACACTCTACATAGAACATCTATACCTATATAAAAGAGCTGATGGTAAACGCTGCGGACGTTTTTTCACATGAATCATTCGAGTATATAAATTTACCACAATTGCAGGATCAGGGTGACGTCTTTTTTCGACTTGTCGTGAAATTTGGCTGAATGAAAAAACGTACCTTAACTTTATTCTAAATACCTAGTGCATGATTGGGAGCCACTTAACATATACTAGTTCACTATACGTCTATACTACGTAACTAATGACATCTAATTCTAATCGCGATATTAAATCCCCGCGACTGAACGCGACGAGAAAACTAAATCATATAATAAAGTTCGTGTTGTCAGGGATGCTGGCATTCCGGTGGCACCGGTTCGCCCTACAGACGACGTTTGCCCGTGGGATTCAGCCCCAGGTCCGTCGAGTTCGGAGCCGGTGGTCGTAGACCCTGCACTCGTTGCAGCATCGTCAACGTTGCCATCTGGGAGCACCGGTACAGCTGAGGTACATACGTGGGAGGCCAATACAGGGCAGATTTCACATACCCACGAGCTCCGTGCTTCGCGTAAAAATTCGTCCCAATTAGACTCGGGGAGTTCTTCGTCGGACGTAAGCGTCGCTATTGTCGAGGCTACCGAAAGACTTAGGAAGTCTTGCGGTCTTCAACAAGCCGGGGCCGGGGGATCCGTCGATCGAGGTGGTAATCCAACGATAACGCGAAACTTTTCTGTCAGTTCCGCGACCGGAGGTCGGGTCAAATTTTCGGACACTAGTCGCCCCTCCGTATCTTCGAGCGAATATTTTTCACCCCAGAGGTCGTTCGACTTATCGCATCATACCGCTGCCGTTGATAAAATTGACAAACCGGTAGCCACCGATGAGACGGTGACGGGAAAAGATTGCGAACCGAACGATAAGACTTCGGGGGAATCTCTTTCATGCGCCGATCCTCAGGCCATGCAAAGAAGACTTTCGGTCATGGCGCCGCTGATCAGCATCAGTTCTATAGTCGGAGATTTGACCGAGGATAATGACGAGGTAATCAAAATAACCGATCGCGATGAGCTGGACCAGGCCGTTGCTGGTTCTAACGAAGGGGAGGATAGGACGAGGGATGAAGCTGATGAACTTCGGGGAGAGATAATTGGCGAGAAAACGGTGGAAATACCACCGGTACGAATTGAATTAGACAACGAGGGACTTGCGGAAGATGCTCAGGTCGTTCCTGTCTGGGAACCGGACACCCAGACCCAGGAAACGGCTGGAGCAGCTGCCACGCCTCTGGAGCAGCAAGACAATAATGATAACGAAGTGTGCCCATGGGAAGATGAGTAAGTTTGAAGTTGTGCTATTTTCATTAACCTGATACGTATATCGAAAGTTTATTATACCTATATCATTAATTATCGTCATTACGATATACTATTGTGATTCAATATGTTTATGTAATTGACGTTGTCCTATATTGCATGCGGTGATTCTGTCCTCTTCAACGATGATATAATGCATCTATATGTAAAATATGGTTCATTATATATATATCGGCGCCGATTTCAATGAGAGCGTGATTTTTTGATATTTACCTGAAATGTAAGTATGACGGTTTTACTCATTTGTATGTTGCAGAGAAAATTGTAAAGTGGATGCGACCTATGTGAAAACCTATTCGACACTAGGTTATCTGTAATCTGGTATTCGTACTAATCTTATATTTATTGAACATTGAACGTTCGCTATATTATTATCCGTATATCTTTCCCCATAAGCTCAAGTGCCCACGGTATGACGTATAGGACTATATACGTATCTCTTGTTTTTATAATTATTATTTTCTTTTTTTTTTTATACACAATTTCTATCGGAACATGTCTATTAACCGTTTTCTAATAAGAAGCAATAGGATATGTGATGATGGGGCCCGCCTGAATACGGAGTATTTTTTTATTTATTTATCGATGTGCCATTATTACCTTATATAGCACAATTTTCGTTCAAATATTACAATATATAACGATCGTTATAGTATATTTTGAGATAAGTATATACATATACCTATAAACAACGTTTATTGAAAGGGGGAATTCGAATTCTCCGACTTGATGACACTCTGACAATTTCTTGTTACGATTAATAATGATAATATACTTATATTACGGGACTTGTATATTTAAGCTAAGGAGTCAACGCCTATGTATTTACCTACTCTAGCGGGGGTATGATAGTTATAAAGATTAATTCTAAATACGTGGTTATAGCAGCTGGAACGTCTGATAATGCGAAGATTAAAAGTGAGAGTAAAATAATAGACGCCGGGTAGTTTTTGGTGGAGAAAATTTGGGGGATAAAAAAAAAAAAAGAAAAAAAATTGACAAAAGATAAGTAAATGAATTGAATGGAAACATTAAAATCGCGTGAACAAGTTATCTATTCTATATATGCTTGATCTACTTTTCTCTCCTGTATATCAAGCCAAATATTGAAATTTAAGATTGATGTATATCACCGCGGCGGTGTAAAATAACAATTATTATACGTAGAAGAGGGTGTACCAATGCTGATAATACAAAGAAAAAGGAAAATAAAGGCGTAACGTACTATATATTGCACACATTAACATACACTGATATAATTCGTTGATAGAAATATTGGCTATTCGCAGATATTCAGGCAGCATTTGATAATTTTCAATGATATAGTCATTTATGTATACGTGGATACATTATACCTATACCAATAACATATAGCATTTATTATTGTATATTTGCAAGTTATACAACGGGTAGGGTAAACTTTACGTAAGGGTAAACTATATAATGACTATATAATAAATGACGATATATATCATTTATAGAAATTTCTTCCAACTCGTTTCCAGGGCTAAATGTATTATTATCATTATTATTATTGTTATATATTCTCACGCTTGGAGATAAAATTTATATTGCGAAGGTGCGCTCCGTGGGTGCCTGTCAATTTTGAGCCCTATGACCTCCCCTTCGGATCGCGCGATTCCCTCCCTCGTATATAGTAGACGTGTCACATAATTCACGATATCGCATCGATAAGTTGGTTACGGTCCACGAATTGGAAGCCGATCAATCGCAATTGCATAATAAATTAACTAAAAATAAGTCAGACCTATTCCTCAAAGCCTCGATTCGATTTTTTATCTTATTCTTTCATTATTCAATTACGTATTATACATATATATATATATATATATATATATATATATATACATATACACTTCGATCATTCCTTGATATAACCGAACGTCTTACTCTCTCCAATTATTCGCGCAATAATTATAATACTAGAAAATTTTCTTAGGTACAGTCTGACGCTCTGTAATCTGTTCCGTGACCAATTGATCATCAACGCTATATGCTAGCCTGTACCAGAGTAATACGCAAATGTTAATCACTAATCAGCTGTGTTACATATGTATTGCTATGATATATTATCTTGATAAACTACATATATACGGCCTAGACGCCTGTAGACGTATACCTATAACTTCTACCTGTATGCTATATACGGCATATATCCATTCTTCAATATATATTGATATATATTGATATATATATATATATATTGATATATTGATACATATATATATATATATATATATATATATATATATATATATATATATATATATATATTAACGTTATACACACGCCTACGTGAATATATTATTAAATCCGTTCGGATTATAGATATACATACTATATACACGTTAGATACGCAATTATACAGAATTGTATTGATATAACATATTATAATGTTGTATTACGATCGAGTGAAGCTTACGATCTATTCAAGCTAAAAATACCTTGTACTATGTCTGTATTACTGCATATAATTGGACATTTATATAGCATATAGCATATAGCCTAAGTCCTTATATAATAGCGAATCGCGGCTTTTCGTGTTGTAAAATGTGAATATGGATTCTTACGTTTTAACGAAAACCAGAGTTTATACAAGTCGACGTCGCATGTATACGTCATGTGATTATAGCAGGGACTACTACGTTCGTTGTCTATATTATTATAGTGGATATAATTATTTAAATAATAATCGGGTATCCTGGACCTGCGACTGCCCCAGAGCCTGGTGCCCTTGTGTGCTTTTAAACATTAAAGTTCGAGTTGAAAGCGGAGATAATATTATTTATTGCACAGAATTTTCATATTTTTTATTGATATACGTATACCTAATTTGCCACCTCAAAACTTCGAGTTATAATACCCACGTATGTTTCAACGTCGCGAATAATGAATAGAAGTACGTATTATAGCTAAATATACACTTAAGATCTCTATCTAATTATTATTAATTATTTATAATAATAAAACATCTATCAAGTTAAAGTTTACGACTATAAGTACGACGGCTTGCCTCGGCTAACGAAATAAACGTTTTAATTTCGGTATAAACTGCAGCAGCAAGTAGTGTGGCCAAGTAACGGGCAGACGCAGTAGCGACTGCCGTACCCGTTCGGGCAATAGTATGATATACGATTTAGAGACCTTGCGGCTTTTTATTATTATTTCCATTTTCATTGGCATTCGTTTTTATTAGGATATGGAAATGAACGAATAACACGTATTTTCGTGTCGGTGATGTATCGGTAAACAAAGAGAGAGTTAATCGTTAGGGCTGTATACTTAAAGTAATATATGTTATTTTATTTTTATTTTTTTCTATCTTTTCATTTCATGCTATAACGGTAGCTGGAAGGGGATTATATTATACAACCAAATACCATGCAACATCATATCCTGGACACTTGAGATTACCTGTAAAGAAATTTGAAGAAAAGTAACGGCCGTATATTCTTAATTCAGAGCTCAATATAAGATTGTTAAGACCCGTGTTATATAGATGATCCGTCATTATATAAGAAGAAAAAAAATATATATATATATATATTAGCGATTGACTATACACGTAATATATTCTACATACATACACGTATGTATAGATATGCATAATAATATGTATACCTATATAAAGTCAGGTGAAATTCGTTCGAGGCGCATGATCTGTATAATATAATAATGATAATTTATTTATTTATCATTATTATTATTATTATTATTATTATTATTATTATTATTATACGCATACATGGACGAATACATATACCAATACACACGTTATATATGAGTAGAGGTGAATTTTATATAGATTCAAATTAATTATACGATACATGTACGAACGTGTATAGTACTTAATTATATGGTACGTGGTGTAATATCTTACAATGAATTTAGTTTTAAAATTTATTATAAATGGTGTTATAGTTATAATATAATATCTCCTCGGCATCAGTGTCGTCCAAGGTATAATATAATCATTCTATTATACGCTCTGCGGCCCACTACGCGTATACCTATATACACACATACACAAATATATACTATTATTATACAATGAAGTTAAGAAAATGAAACATTATAGGTATATACATGCATATACAGTTAAAGCTGATCGAAAAGCCCGTTGTTTGCGATAGTAAGTAATTTATTATTATATAATTTTATGGCAAATATATATTACCGCGATTGTATTGTTACATGTATATCTTTGCAAGGAAATTCGGTGGCGGTGACATATATATATATTTATATATATATATATATATATATATGTATAAATTTATTGCACTTGTATTTTGCACTATAATCGACGCAAACAATAATTATAATAGTTGACGTTTTCAAATCTCATACCATACATTATACTACCGATATTGCTTATGATCTAAGTACATTGTAAATAAACAACCACGTCCAATAATTGTACAACCGCAGCGCAGGACAAATACGATACATCAGAATGAACAATTTACAGATTGGATCGAAACGTGCGAACGATGGAAAATTTTATTTAACAATATTCGAGCAAGATATAGTTATCCACGTATTATCGGCAGATTATTATATATTTACAACCGTGATTGCGTTGTAGTTTAATTGTGGTAGAAAAGTTGTTGCATTCCATTAATAAGCAGTCGTTGCGATATAATTATCTGGCGATATACATATATGCATTGTCGAATAACCCCCAGATACAGGAGAATACGGGGTGAGCATTTAACTCAAAAAGAATCTTTTCGTATCATATGAATCAGTATACACGCGTATATATGTGAAATGATAAAAAGCAAGGCCTAATGAATTTTTTCAAGCTGAATCTTTGAATTATAGTTATATATAGTTATTATATAAATATATAATGTATAGGCAGCTGAAGATACACGATCCGACAAGTTATGAATGTTATGTTTATATATATTGCAAATATTCCGATACGAATTACCTTCTATAAACAGTTCGTATAATCATTTCTTTTCTTTTTCTTTCTTCAATCAATTAATTAAGTTGTTTATTTATTTATTTTGTTGAACAACTGTTTTCTTTAGTACTCAATATATGCATATATACATCAACGAGAAGTAGCGATATAAGAATTATGTATGTGTTATAGTATGTTATAAAAAAACAGGAGAAAGAAATACCACCGACAACAATATAATATAATTTCGGTAATCAAACCATCTGAGCATTGATCGCATCAAAATTCTTTCCGAAAAACATACCAAAAACTATGTTATATAATATAATAATCATAATAGCCGCATAGACGAAAAAATTGGCAGGAAGATAAGACGCGAAACCGTTACAACTACGTACGAGTTAGGTTCTCGTATACACTCCTAATGAAAAAATCTAAAAAAAGTTCATAATTAATATAGTGGTTATCCGGACACATAATTACAATATAATTGTAACGAGATAAGCATATGATTCAAAAGAAAAAAAATGTTACGTATATAAGTAAGCAAAGCACTTATAATATATACATACATACGTTACACGCCGTGTTATAACTATCGATGCTGTATCACGTATCGACCTATGGACGTTGAGTAGTTGTGTAGACGTAGCCATAATCTTTATTACACTTCATGATATATAACATATATTTATGTACATATATATATATACATATAATATATAGAGTTTATATAATATATATATATATATATTTATATATACATAAATATACGCTAGTGCAGGGCAAGTGCAATCAGGCACTGCTTACGTTGGCTATATGATTATATAATATGCTGCGTTAATGTTAAAATTCGACAATGATTATAATATACGTACAATGAATAATAAATAATGTTATTAGATAGAAGGTATGTATACATGGTAGGATATAGAGGAGCTTTAGTGTATATAGTTTTGTAAAGTGTTACTAGTCATTGACGATAGATAAGCAAGTAATTGCCGCTGATTGATACGAATTTTAAGACGTATTTACGTATATACTGCTCTCGTTAAAGGTGAGGAGAACAGACAAATACCCGCATATATAATTACAATATATAATATATTATGTTACGGTTAACAAAAATAATAATAATCATTATGAGCATTTCGTTAACAATGTATGTATTATATTATATACAATATATTATACTATAAACTGTCACTAGAATGTCCAAATATTAAATAATATAGTGCCATTAAATCAATATTACACTATCGAGTTTCTTCACTCCCGCATGCATACGTGTAACGTTTCCATGCCGTGTATATCCCGCTCATTTATGAACAACACTACAGAGATTAATTTCTACCGTTGCTACACACAGCACGTGAAATTATAAAATTCAGTGTGGAAATCGAAATCGACACTAATTATACTTTTAGATTTTATTTTGTTACTTGTATATTGTTGTTCAACGCACGCCCACTCACTTGTTATATCAGACGTAGATCAAATGACGGAAAGTTTAATTTTTTACATAGGAAAAGGTTTGTGGTTTTATCACAAATACGTTATCTACCCTGCGTCACGTATACGTATGTGCCAGGCTTATATCGCGGACCCAGTGACTGCTCAGGCAACAGTTGCGATTGTATAAAAATGACACGTTTACGTACGTGTACATCTCTCTGGTAATACAGGTGTTAACTGCTTACACATAGAATTCCCAGCTCTCTGTTACCAGTTGAAAATTGAAGCTAATGCTAGAGCAACGTATGTAAGATATACTCCCGATATAGGTATAGATCAGATTCGAGCGTAGTACATGCTATGAAAGCATGGTCCGTTTATCAAGATATCTACAGGGGTTAGCTGTTTTCATAGCACTCAGCTTGTTGGTCTTTTTTTCTCTCCCCGAATTCTCACTACTTGGAGAAAACGATATCACCAAGTTTTATTATAATAATAAAACTGGCTCTGCAATAAGGACCGAAAAATATGGAGCTGAATCCGAATTAAGTAACTGGAGGGGATTAAACGAGGCCCAGGTATGTTAACCACATATATTATCATTTCTGTTATACGACACACCCGATATACTAGGTATATTTCTATTCATTCGATGTTCGTTCCTGCACAGACGAGCAGAATGTCGGCCCTTGGAAAATGGTTAATGTCTCCCGAAGGAACAAGTATATTAAAACCTCACGATGACCCCTCGAAGGAATATCTAATTTTGATATGGGAATACGGGCCAATGTTGGAGCGAAGGCATCTGAAGCATTTTACTGATCAAACGTTAGTTATCTCTGTTATCTATCAATTCTATTCTGATTCAGGCGAGCTTATAAATAGTCTCTGTTCTGTTGTAGATAGGAAAAATCGTTATTACACATGAACCTAACTATAAGTATGAAAAATTATCTCAGATTTTCGCCGTGGGAAAATTGTTCGGTTCAAAATTGTCGTCTGAGTTACGAACCGAGTGATGCGGATAAAGCCGACGCGATTTTATTTCACCTTCACAGAACCAAGGGTGTAAATGATTTGCCAAAGAATTTGAAATTCGAGAATCGCAACAGGCAACGATGGGTATTCTTAACGGACGAATCACCTTACCATACCTTTCTCGGCGGTAAACAACAGCTTTCAAATTACAACGGGCTCTTCAACTGGTCGATGAGTTACCGAATGGATAGCGACGTCCCCGTGCCCTACGGAAGAACCGTGGCTATAAAAAATGGTGAAGAAGCAGCCGGAAATATAATCGGAAATTTGATGAAGATAAAAACTAAACTAGCCGCTATAATGGGCAGTAATTGCGGTGGCCAAAATCATAGATGGGATTACGTCCGTAAGCTGAAAGAAATTTTGGGCGAAAAATTAGATATTTACGGTCACTGCTTGGGAGGTGACACGCAATCTTGTCCGGGACATTTTACTAAGGATTGTGAACGGCTTATAGATTACAAGTTCTATTTAGCCTTCGAGAATTCAAACTGCAGGGAATATTTAACGGAGAAGCCATTCTGGCACGGATACGAAAAGCATTCGGTACCGATAATAATGGGAGCGTCGAGAGCTGATTGCAACCGACTCCTACCGCCGGCATCTTTCATACATATCGATGATTTTGCTAATCCAAGATCTCTCGCTGACTATATTTTGTATTTGAATGAAAGGGACGAGGATTATTTGAAATTCCACGAATGGCGCAAGGCTTTCAAAGTCCTCAATGAACACGGCTATTTTCAAAGTTCTTCGCGCCATTATTGCCGTCTCTGCGAGGCCCTAAACTACAACGAGCCTTCCGCTAAGGTTTACGATAACCTCGAAGAATTCTGGAGCGTAAAAGACTGCTGGTGATCGATGTATCGTGTAAATTTTAAGCCTAAAATTATGATGAGAAAGATTGTAAGAGAGACGGAAATAAATTTTGTATATTTATCACCCGTATTATCATTATCGTATCTACTTCATGACTGCATTGTATTGTAGGTTATGGCGTTCGTAGTTGTCAAAGTCCGACAGACTATAAACATCAAGATTCATTGAAAGTGATAAAAATCCAAGCTAAGATAATGAGAACAGCATACAAAGATTACACAAACCGGCTAACGCAACATAAAATTATCATTCCATCCTCAAATAGTTAACGTAGCGCACACAAGCGCGATTACATATTCGTGGTATAGGTTAAGGTCAGCCGCTAGGAGTTTAATGCCGAATGCATTATCAAGTAGTGAAAATAATAGATCGGTCTTGGCCTATCGCTAAATGTATAGCGTTTTATTCGAGATAGTAAGAACTCTAAGAGTGCCGCGGCGATTGGTATCGGTTGTAGACATAGGTTATGTAACAAAAGTCAACATGGCATCAGTCCTAGCTACCAGTTCTATATTTAAAGGTAAACAAGATCGCTTCAATGGCATTACCGTCGATTCCGCAATAGAACCTCGCGAGGATGCCGCATTTTCGAAATGTTTAAAAGGTGCGTGATATGCATTGATATTTATTTATCATGACGATAAAAACGATTATGCGAATCATAATAATAATAATAATAATAATGATAATGACAATGACAATCACGATATCGAATGTCGGCCCATAGATTCTCTCGACAAATGGATAGCGGAAGAAAGACGGGCTATTTGGTTCCGTGTAAACTTGAAACAATCTTACTGGATACCCGTTCTTACTAACAACGGGTTCAAGTTCCATCACGCTAGAGATGACTGGGTGACTCTTTACCGATGGCTGCCCGTAGACCAGTCGTGTAACATACCTCCTTATGCTCATACGATGATCGGCGTAGGGGCAATTGTCTATAACGAGGAAAAAGACGAGGTTCTCGTCGTCAAGGAGAGATACAGCATTATAACACCGATGTGGAAATTTCCTGGCGGCTATGTGGAGCCCGGTTAGTTTCTATGGTTCTCGATATTGGTGATATTAACTAATGAATTATAATAACGTATAATAACAAAAATGATATTGTTTCAGGTGAAGACATTGCCGTCGCTGCAGAACGAGAAGTTATGGAAGAGACGGGAATAGAGGCGGAGTTTAAATACCTTCTTACGCTACGGCATATTCATCAATTTGCTTTCGGATGCTCTGATCTCTACATGGTAGCCTGTCTCAAGCCTCGTACTTTTGACATCAATAAATGCAATCGTGAAATAACAGAGTGCAAATGGATGAAGGTAGAGTTTCCAAAAGTGGAATCTTTCTTTGTTGGGAATCAATTTACGTTTTTATTGCATATACATTTATTTATTGTGCGTTTTTTGTCATACTTGGCGCTTGTTCATGCGTTTATAGTATAATAATATCTCTGTTTCTTAACGATTTAAGCTGGACGAGTATGTGCGGCATCCAGAAGTCCACGACAACAATCGTCTTGTGGCGCAAAAGTTCGTTGAATACAAGAGCCACAAGACAGCTGTGGTTGTCCAGAATTTACTCCATCCTGCTTTGAAAAAGCCTGTCGCGATGTTCACTATATCAAAAATAGAAGATTAACGAACGTTCGACCCTAGGTTCGAAAATCAATGTCGATAATGTAAAGAAAAAAATTTGGGAAATGTAAGGGAAATAATTTAACGATTATCTTCACCTCTAGTGTTTTATTTATCCTAACTACCGTGCGAGTTGTTTTTATATTTACGAACCTTAGCCAAGGTTCGAATTTGTGCAAACTGTTCGATTCTTACGGAAAAGAAAATATCGTTCAGGGATTGTATAATTTTTTTTAAGTATTCGGTATACGGAATTTAAACTATTGGGTGTATCTCAAGAGTTTACAGACTGCATTGTACGAGTACTTTGCCAAATCACGCGTCAAGAATTAATCTCAGTAGCAAGTACAACGATGAGCCGGGCATTCCGAAGGGTAGACCAAACATTTGTCCAGGCAGTAAACGTCGGAGCCTTCTTTCTCTGCAATTTCACCAATTGCGTCGCAAGTATTTCTGGATAGAAATGAACTTTTATTAGGGACTCGTGTTTCACGGAGGGATGTGAATAAAGACTCTTCAAGACTTACGGGCATGTACATATTTCTTCCGGGCAATTCGGCGGGTATCGAAGGCAGTTCGTTTGACACCATTCGTTCATTCCTGGTATACGAAGGTAGAGAGACGTCGGAACACACACCTGGGATCTGAAACGTTTCAAAAATCCAGATACTTTAAAGGGGTTGAAAATCAGTAATCGCTTTTGAATTCTTATCGCCCTTCTCCCAAAGTCTTTCAAAATAGTCAAAAGTCCCCTCAAGTAGGGTAAGGTTGTTTAAAAATTCTCAAAACCCTTCTAAATCCCCTAAAATCTTGCAGAATCATTTGATATGAAATCATAACGAAGGTATATTGTACAAGTTACCTGATAACAAGCGGGAATATATTATTAGGCGTACGAAAGTCTCTGTAGTAAAGTAAGAAGGGGTTGTCCTGCTGCACGAATAAGGGCGGAATACCACCGGTACTGGTCACTATGCTGACATCCGCACAATTTCTAAACGTCTCTGGTCGTCCGCAGCCAACGGCTTCGGTACCATTAGCACACGTACCCCACATGTTCCCTTTAGACAAACATTGCAGTATTTCATATATTTCGTGCACGTAAAAGAGACGCATATCGCATAGCAAGTAAATAGTAAATATGCGTGTAATATACCTGTGTAATAATTCCACTGAATGACACACTGGGAGCAAGTGATGTACGGTGGCAAAGTTACCTGGTATCGGAAAATTGCCTTCTTCTCAGTTTCCGTAGGGATGTTAAACTGGACGTTATTCGTTCCCGAAATATACAAGGGGTACCTTGAAAGAGATTTATTTTATTTTATTTTTTTTTTGAAATTCATTCCATTTGCCAAAAATTGTCTCATCGGTAAATATCTACCTGTCGAAACAGTCCTGGGTAGCTTCACTCGTCGGGTTGTTGTTTGGGCATAAATACATCTCGAAACGTCCCCAATGATTCGCCGTAAGCTCGACCTCGATGTCTATTTCCTGTATGAAATAGCGCAAAGGGGTGAATATTGTTACGGCGATAATAAACGGGGTGCAAATCGATGCAAAAATTCATTTTTGCGCAGGTACTTACCTGGCCCACGGTGTAATGCCTGACTATCGTACCCTTGGCAAATTCACCTCCAGCCTCGTGAGGGCGAGGATCGCGGGTGTGATAAGCGTCTCCGCATATCCCGCACTGTCCTTGGTTCTGGACCCATTGAACTGTTCGAAATTTGAACGATTAGAATGAATTATCGAAGATCATTGCAGGTATTCGCGCGAATATATTTCATTCAGTTTTGAATCGTGAGGATCTAGTCGGACGCGGACAAACCTGCGTAACCGCCGCAGAAGAGTTCGTTGTCGTTGTAGTTAACGGGGTTTGGAAATCCAAAACGCCACATACTGTTGCGTGAGGGAGGGTCCATCAGTCGGCCATGACCCTTCACCCCCGAATCATTGAGTGCCTTTAATAACAGACAAATAATCGAGATAAGAAATGATTTCAACGACGCCGGGATGAATTCGGCGAGGGTTTTACTCACCTGCATTATCAGAAACAGCACGAGCAGATAGAACCTCTGCAG
This sequence comes from Tenthredo amoena, assembly GCA_963966615.1. Lineage (NCBI taxonomy): Eukaryota > Metazoa > Arthropoda > Insecta > Hymenoptera > Tenthredinidae > Tenthredo > Tenthredo amoena. The sequence goes on along the minus strand of OZ016492.1, from coordinate 867,849 downwards.
ACTTCGTCTGGTGACCATTGCTCTCTGAAATAAAATTTCAATATTCTGATATCGTATCGTCGGGCTTCTTCAGGGTGTCGTTCATTTTTACTTATTTCTATACATGTCGGCGTCGTTTGTTAGGCAAATCGGGAGATCGATAGGATAATTATGAACGACTGCGTATCGCGGCTGATCATGTATTCTCCATCGATCATTTGGCACGCGAATAAATCAGCGTGGAATTTTATGCTAAGATTTAAATCTAAATTTCAATTTGTTTTCTCATTTATTATATTTATTTAAAGTTCGACGGATCTATCCTATGTATTCATAGTACCTATAGAGACTGGGTAAATTTCTGTGGGAGTCTTACCCGCATTCCTGTATATCTATAAGTAAACTCGTTTGGTTTTGACACTTCCGACTTTACTGTCTTGTCGGATTGAAAATATTCCATAGGTAGAGGTATACATGTTATATTAGTCCCGTTAGAATTTTAATCCTTTACCATCTGTTTTTTTTATTTTTTTTTTATTTTCTCCTTTCTTTTTTTCTTTCCTATACCGTATCACGGTTCGAGCATAAATATTATTCGTTATCTTGCGTAACACGCAATCATAACGTCTGATAGATTTCGGAAATAATTTATTACCTCAATCCGTAATAAAGTTTGCCTTTAAGACGGTCCTTCCTCGCGCGGGAAATATACTTAGGTACAGAAAGTTTTTTTCTTTCATTTTCAAAGACATGATGTTTCCGTCAAGTTTTCGATAAGACATTTTTCTAACAGAATTCTAACGGTATATGACAAATAACCATATTCCATCTGATCAATTATGAATTAGTTGCTCCTGGTATTAAAATGCGAGAGTAAATAGGCGCGGGTCTGACGGTGAGGCCAAGTCCCTATCGACGCATGGACATACCGCGGTAGATTAACATTTGTACGGATGTCAAATGCTGATATATGTGACTCATCTGAATAATGATCTATGAAAGACCCGTGGACTCGAGTTTGTTTTTCTTTTTTTTTTTTTCTTTTTTTTCTGTTGGACATGAAAAATAAATAAGTACCTATGTCAGCGCGGTGAATTCCGTGGAAATGAAAAGTGGTTTAGGTGAAGATTTTATCTTGCGTTAAACTTTCGTTCGAAACATTTTTCTTCGTACAATTTTATGTAGAATTAGCGTGAAATTGATATTAGTGGCGATTGAGACTCTCGCAATCAGTATAATAACGACATTAATACGCGCCACTCTCAAACCGGTTATCGAACAGTTATTTCGGTTGAAAAAAGGATACTGCGTTTAGCTATAACACCAAAATCGAGCAGCCGGACCTTTTTTTAGATATACCTATGCGAGATTCTATTCCTCGATTATGGCAAGTCATACAGTGTCCGTTGCCGCGAGTCGAACATGACCAAGATCGGCTGATAACTGCAGCATCGATTTTGAGAGAAGAAATTTTTTTTATTTCGCAAAAATCTATCGAACGACGCGTATAGCGCTATATGTGCCGAGAGCCAGGATCCAAGTAGATGTAGATAGCTTGAATAATTTAATATTTTTTCTTTTTCTTCCGTTACCTCGCGATTTAATGGGCTAGCCAGTACGCGGGATAATATTTGAGGTATGATGCCTTGAATGCTTGAAAGACTAATGTACTACATACATACCTACCCAATATTCTGAAATCTTGACGCACGCCAGTAAAATGTCATATGCTAGAATCATCCTCCTCGTATACGTTTCAAATTTAAAGAAGACATTCCCCTCCAACGAAATGACCGAGCGAAGGCTTCGTTCCACTATATACCATACTTCGCACGCACGTGCGTCTTACGATCAACGATGATTCTACTGCATATCGGTGATCAGTTTATTAGCAAATTCTAGTTACCCGCCCACGATTTCGCACCGTTTGATTTCTAAGTCAAATGATTGCACAACTGTAGGCCACGAGGCTCATCGTTACACGAGGACAACTGAACCGTAATCAATTGGCTGCCAAGAAGACGAACTATCAGTGCCAGGAAAAATCTTAGTAGATTTTCCCGTCACACTTGCATCTTTCATCGATATGTAGTTATATTTTCTTCCGAATTCCGAATAACTAAATCTTAGGAATTGGTGGAAAGTTTATCATTCTCACTCGGCCCCAGCAGCTACCGTTGCTGGTGCAGTATTTAAATTAACGACGAACGATAAACTATAATTTGCAGCCTAGAACCAGTTTGCGGAGTTCTTTTGATAATTCGAACAGTGCGGGAGACCGAAAATAATTGATTTGGAAAAAAAAAAACAAAAAAAAAAATCGAAAAACAAGTCTACCGAATGAAAAATTACGGTGGGTTGGGCATGTCAAGAACTAATTAGTTCAGACGTCACGTCGTTACATTTGGTGAATGTCACTCGGCGGACTATATATTATTTGTTATAAATCGATGCCACCTTGAGCGACTTTGTTTTTCACTCCAGCTCCTTATCGTCGCCTTTGCCAAGCCTTTAGGGATTAGCATAACAGTTTATAAATTATCACTGACCAGTGATCTGTAATAATTGCACGAGTAGAATAAATCCGTGTTGACGAAACGCCGACGAAATTTGGGCTAAAATTTCTGCGGTCGAGACTGATGCGTGAGTACTTGTAATTTTACTTTCACTTGTACTCAGATCAGTTCCTCCACCCATAATTAACTTTTAACGACGAGGGAGAGAAAATGGTTCGATTCTTCGAGACGTGAACTCAATTGCGGCAAAAACTTGGTCACCTTCGTAAGTCGAATTTGAAGTCTCCCTAAGTGCTCTCTGCAGCTACAATCTGGATTTCGAACACAATACGTGATTGATTTTCCGTGTATGTCTTTCAATCCGTACTTTCGATCCCAATTGGGATCAGCTCGCTGGCTAACCCAGACACTCCAAAGTCATGAAATTGACCAGCTACCGAGAGCGAAAGACAATGAATGTCACGTGCATCCGTACCTCTAACCGTAACTGTTGTTCCCTAAACGTAAACTGCATACCTACATACACGCATCAGCTGTACATACGTACTACATCACAACCCGTAAAGCGATCACGATCGGTTTTCATTTATGGCATGGATTTACGAGTGTAGCTCCTTTTCCCGCAGTAAGTGGGTACCTACATAGTCCGTGAATGGGACGTTAATTTTCTCTGTCCCAGCAGTCCCAGTTAATAATAATTTCGGTGAAGCTAATCGATTGTTGGTATGTTGAATTTTCGCGAAATTGACTACATCAAAATTATTTTATTCACGCTCGAATCCGTCAGCTCCTTAATTTTTATTCAGAATTCAAACGAACTAAGATGCAGGTTTGGCCTTTACATTTGCAGTCGTATCGCGATACAGCGGACACCGCGGAGGGGAATAGGTATACCAAAAATCCAAAATAACTGGTTAACCTTCGTGAGTTGATCGAACCTCGACTCACAGTCGACCGAATCGGCGAATGCATCCCCTCATGATTATTTTTCAATTGTCATACTCGCTGATTATATCTGATTTTTCTTACACCAGAATCGGTGACACCCTTCTGAATAGGTAGGTACTACAATTGTGGCCCTAATTGATATGATTTTGGCAGTATTTCGAAACTCACATCCATTGTCAGTTATTATTGCTAGCTTTGGTGTAGCGGAATTGGAACCGTAAACATAAGCTGTTTGCACTTTGATTTTTAATATTCTCACTAAACTGGTATGACAATTTTGTGCACGCTATATAGTGGTCCTCTAAAACGCGAATGAATAATTTGCTATTGAGGTATATTTGCTGAATGGGGTCGATCGCCTATTTGCGGAATAACGAGACGAGACAATTATCACAAATTCGCAACACTATGAGCTAGAGACAAACAAGACTGTTCAGAGTCGAACGATATGTTAATTACAGCAAACATTGAGCTATGGTAGGAATCCCGAAATTGATTCAGCGTCAGCTGCTGTAAATTCAAATCTTCGAAGGAGAAAAGGACGAAGGAAAAAGAAAGAACGAAAAAAGAACTTTCCTTGAAAACAGGAGAATGGAAAAATGTCGTGGGCTCGCGAAGAGCGTGCCTTTAATCGTTTATTTTCTACTTTTAGAGTTGACATCAGAAAGAAATGCAAATGTCAAGAGGATTCAGCGCATCGAACAAACACATTGCATACGACGACTCCAACGTTATTTATTGTTAGCTTTCTAGTCGATTCTCTCATTTTTTACACGGGCCAAATTTTTCCGTCAAGATTCCAGAATCTCTTAAAAATATTTGTGATCGATAATTTGTCTCAATACTGAGATCATAATTCATCCATACCAAAGTAACGAGTCATAAGTAGTTTGAATGTTGAAATGTCGCTGAAGGAAAGTGGATACATTATACTTTCAATACGTTTGTTTTATCGAGCAGGAGTCGCGGTAAGAGTTAATCATATTTCTTCATACTGCAGCACTTTTAAATAACATTCAAACAACCGGCCACCTGATCTTTGCTTGTTTGATCGAGAAATTGAACAAATAACGAATCGAATGAGGGCAGTATGATCCGGTCGTATGTCTTCAGCGCGCAAGCGAGCTTTCTGGAGAATGTAAATACGGGAATCAGATGAGTAAATCCGTATAAGAAGCAGCTGTACGGGTACCTATACTCAATATCGATCATAATTAGTCATACTACTCAAGTCAATGCCAATTGAAATAATATTGTACAATCATTCGCAGTTATGAAACTTGAGAATCGGCAGTCCTCTGTATTGATAGGACGACAGTGCCTCGCTATTGGTAATCGTCAGTCGTGCAAGCACGCGCTCGTGTTTGTATTCCTCGTGATGGAGATTTCGATTGAATTTAAATGGAGGTCATTAGCTTTCAGGGAAATTTATCAATTAGAACTTGGCATCTATTATACTCACGTAATTGAAATAAAATGTTTCAACGCATCAGCTCACAAGCACATGTTACATTGTTTTTCAACTATTACAGAGTATATAGACGCGGAGGTCGAAGAATCGTTCGAAATCGATAGATTCACTTTCAATCTAACAGTGGAGGTAACCCTGGATTGAAAAATCTTCTATTCACCCATACAGTCAATTAGCACAAATTTCACCGCGAGGTAAAAAATGTATCTTAGGATTACTATAAATAGAAGAGATACCGATCAGACTATTAGAACGATTCCACGGCTCGATTGAAATTCTCACTCGAAAGTAACATAGACCGATAAGTCACGCGTGCATAAACTTTACGAGATTGTAAACCACAGTTTTTTTAGAGAATTTGAATTCATCAATAATCATCCGTGGTCGGTGTATTATCGAGCCATTTATTCAGGTACATTTATAACGTTGTAATCGGACGGAACGAGTCGGGATCACAAACTATAAATCAACGAAGTAAACGTTTGCCGAAGACTGAGCGTTGCAATAAAAGATAATCGGTTTAGAGCGACAAACATATGCGGTCCTTGTACGTGGTTTTGAATACGGTACGAAAAATGAAAATGCGCAAGGCTGCGGGCTTGGAATAATACCCGGGTGACGAGACGGTGCACTTACCTGATCGGACGTGATCAGTTTTTCAAATCTCTGTATTCAGCAGGAACTGGTATATCGCAGTATCAATTGACAATTGCGGTGCGGGACTTAGCTCGTCCCGGTACCGTGACAGCCGAAATTATTCAAACTAAAAAGGCAGACCTCGCGCGGACGACAACGAGTGTACTGATTCGCTGCGAGACTTCGGGCCTAAGTAGATCCAGCGCGGCACCGGAGATCCTCTACAGGTCTACAGTAAACGTGATCGCCGTGTACCTGTATACGAGTATGAGTAATACGCGGCCGTGGGCGCGACTCCACCCCACCCAAAGACTCCGCACCTCTAGCTCCGAAATGCATCTGGATTATGGATTACATATGCAGGAGCTAGGGAGTTTTTTTGCATTAATTTTTTCTTTTTTTTTCTTCTTTCTTTCTTTCTTTCTTTCTTTCTTTGTTCAAAAAGAACGGAATATCTCAGCGCTTATCGCCAACGAAAATATGCGAGAGTAAATATTTTCAGGCGCTAGTAGTTATAGTACTCGCTCGCTGGTTTCTTTAACGCTATACGGAAGTATGTGAAGAAGAATAAATCAAGACAAGGTTGCAGCGCGTAATTCACCGTTGGAATTCAGCCATCATCCGGACAGGGATTTGGCGATACAATTAAGATTATATATACCTATTAATATTCATAGAATCTCGACCTTCGGAAAACTAGACTATCTAACATGGGGAATCAATTCGATTCGGACGATGAGATTTGAAGGGAGATCGCGTCTTGATTTGTAACTTTCCATCTGACGGCTATCTGTAAATGATCATGTATGTATGCTGCAAGAAATTTTCTGTTAGATTGATAAGATTTTTATGAAGTATCTAAAAAGTTATACAGATTTGTGCCGTTCTCTGGTTAAGACAATTCAGGGACTCATATGAGGTGCAGATTTTGCACTCTCTTGGATCAAGGTTGTTTGAATAATTATTTTTGAGTTCCTTTATTACGTCGAATCGTGTCGGGCAAAAGCTTCGTAATGGTCGTAAAACTATGTTATACTAATCTAGAGAGCCGCGGGCTCATCATCCTTACGAATGAGCAGGAATCGTTTTACAGCAATAATATTATTTATTCCATCCGCCAGAACGGGAAAAAGTAATAAGAGTTACTGCTGAACTATCCTAAAGTCTATTCATTTCCATCTTCCCACTCTCTATGCATGAAAGAATGTTTTTTATTTATAGTTTTTTCAGTACCTGGGATCAGGATACGTCAAATCATCTGCAGAATTACCCTGAAAATCATTCTTGGGTACTGTGGTACTACAAAAATTATTCAGCAACTCCGCGAATCAGTGGTAATAATTTTTTAGCAATAAATAATAAACAGAACATCTTATAGAATTCATGCTGATTGCCGCCCCGCTGTTTGCGGTGAAATTAGTTCGGGAACTTGCCTGCGAGATGGCAATACTCTTGGGCACCCTGTTCGCGCCAGTGGCTGGGCAAAGAGGAGCACTGACCTATGGTACGGGTCTGCCGTGGGGTCTGTGGCCTTCGTGGCGTCATGGGGTTTGCATGGGGGTTGCGTTAACAAGATACGACTCTGAGTTGTGACAGGCATCTCAATGAAAATACTCGAAACGCAGAAAAGTTCAAATAAAAAGACTCGATCAATTGCAATATGTGACATATTTATTTCTGAGGAACAGTTATAAATTGTACACAATTTTGACAACGACTAATATTGTAGTAATTCTGAATCAATAAATTGCCAGATATACCAATGATCAATTGCTTCGTTATTTTACATTTCCCTCTCCCTGCACACTGTGATTTTTTCCCACCAAAAATTTCAGACCACCTCTCAGGTCAGATGTTCGCCTAATATCAGGCGCAATTTTCGTTGAAAGATTCTCGTAACGAGCAAATCAGAAAAAATTCAAGTGGAAATTGCTCCTGGTATCAGGAGAACGTATCTGACCCGAGGAGGTGTTCCGAAATTTTGGATATGTGTATAGATATAGGCATGCGTACATTGCTTCATGCACGTCTCTATATATCTACTTATATATACTAGCGTTTTTCGGAGTTAGAATGATTTTAACTCGAAAAATTTCTGCTCCTGGTATCAGGAGAACATCTGACCCGAGGAGGTGTTCCGAAATTTTGGATATGTGTATAGATATAGGCATGCGTACGTTGCTTCATGCACGTCTCTATATATCTACTTATATATACTAGCGTTTTTCGGAGTTAGAATGATTTTAACTCGAAAAATTTCTGCTCCTGGTATCAGGAGAACATCTGACCCGAGGAGGTGTTCCGAAATTTTGGATATGTGTATAGATATAGGCATGCGTACGTTGCTTCATGCACGTCTCTATATATCTACTTATATATACTAGCGTTTTTCGGAGTTAGAATGATTTTAACTCGAAAAATTTCTGCTCCTGGTATCAGGAGAACATCTGACCCGAGGAGGTGTTCCGAAATTTTGGATATGTGTATAGATATAGGCATGCGTACGTTGCTTCATGCACGTCTCTATGTATATCTATTTATACTAGCCTTTTTCGGAGTTAGAAAGATTTTAACTCGAAAAATTCCTGCTCCTGGTATCAGGAGAACATCTGACCCGAGGAGGTGTTCCGAAATTTTGGATATGTGTATAGATATAGGCATGCGTACGTTGCTTCATGCACGTCTCTATGTATATCTATTTATACTAGCCTTTTTCGGAGTTAGAAAGATTTTAACTCGAAAAATTCCTGCTCCTGGTATCAGGAGAACATCTGACCCGAGGAGGTGTTCCGAAATTTTGGATATGTGTATAGATATAGGCATGCGTACGTTGCTTCATGCACGTCTCTATATATCTACTTATATATACTAGCGTTTTTCGGAGTTAGAATGATTTTAACTCGAAAAATTTCTGCTCCTGGTATCAGGAGAACATCTGACCCGAGGAGGTGTTCCGAAATTTTGGATATGTGTATAGATATAGGCATGCGTACGTTGCTTCATGCACGTCTCTATATATCTACTTATATATACTAGCGTTTTTCGGAGTTAGAATGATTTTAACTCGAAAAATTTCTGCTCCTGGTATCAGGAGAACATCTGACCCGAGGAGGTGTTCCGAAATTTTGGATATGTGTATAGATATAGGCATGCGTACGTTGCTTCATGCACGTCTCTATATATCTACTTATATATACTAGCGTTTTTCGGAGTTAGAATGATTTTAACTCGAAAAATTTCTGCTCCTGGTATCAGGAGAACATCTGACCCGAGGAGGTGTTCCGAAATTTTGGATATGTGTATAGATATAGGCATGCGTACGTTGCTTCATGCACGTCTCTATATATCTACTTATATATACTAGCGTTTTTCGGAGTTAGAATGATTTTAACTCGAAAAATTTCTGCTCCTGGTATCAGGAGAACATCTGACCCGAGGAGGTGTTCCGAAATTTTGGATATGTGTATAGATATAGGCATGCGTACGTTGCTTCATGCACGTCTCTATATATCTACTTATATATACTAGCGTTTTTCGGAGTTAGAATGATTTTAACTCGAAAAATTTCTGCTCCTGGTATCAGGAGAACATCTGACCCGAGGAGGTGTTCCGAAATTTTGGATATGTGTATAGATATAGGCATGCGTACGTTGCTTCATGCACGTCTCTATGTATATCTATTTATACTAGCCTTTTTCGGAGTTAGAAAGATTTTAACTCGAAAAATTCCTGCTCCTGGTATCAGGAGAACATCTGACCCGAGGAGGTGTTCCGAAATTTTGGATATGTGTATAGATATAGGCATGCGTACGTTGCTTCATGCACGTCTCTATGTATATCTATTTATACTAGCCTTTTTCGGAGTTAGAAAGATTTTAACTCGAAAAATTCCTGCTCCTGGTATCAGGAGAACATCTGACCCGAGGAGGTGTTCCGAAATTTTGGATATGTGTATAGATATAGGCATGCGTACGTTGCTTCATGCACGTCTCTATATATCTACTTATATATACTAGCGTTTTTCGGAGTTAGAATGATTTTAACTCGAAAAATTTCTGCTCCTGGTATCAGGAGAACATCTGACCCGAGGAGGTGTTCCGAAATTTTGGATATGTGTATAGATATAGGCATGCGTACGTTGCTTCATGCACGTCTCTATATATCTACTTATATATACTAGCGTTTTTCGGAGTTAGAATGATTTTAACTCGAAAAATTTCTGCTCCTGGTATCAGGAGAACATCTGACCCGAGGAGGTGTTCCGAAATTTTGGATATGTGTATAGATATAGGCATGCGTACGTTGCTTCATGCACGTCTCTATATATCTACTTATATATACTAGCGTTTTTCGGAGTTAGAATGATTTTAACTCGAAAAATTTCTGCTCCTGGTATCAGGAGAACATCTGACCCGAGGAGGTGTTCCGAAATTTTGGATATGTCTATAGATATAGGCATGCATACGTTGCTTCATGCACGTCTCTACATTTCTATATATCTCTCTATAATATATATACTAGCGTTTTTCGGAGTTAGAAAGATTTTAACTCGAAAAATTCCTGCTCCTGGTATCAGGAGAACATCTGACCCGAGGAGGTGTTCCGAAATTTTGGATATGTGTATAGATATAGGCATGCGTACGTTGCTTCATGCACGTCTCTATATATCTACTTATATATACTAGCGTTTATCGGAGTTAGAAAGATTTTAACTCGAAAAATTCCTGCTCCTGGTATCAGGAGAACATCTGACCCGAGGAGTGTGCTGAAATTTTCAAATCGCTGAAAATACATTGAGTCTAGTTTTCTACCACTTCTGTGTGTCGTACGCTATTTGCTTGCTTGAAATAAAGAGTCGTAGGAAAAGGAAAATGGGAAATAATAAATAAATAAAGCATTTGATTATTCGTATGTCTAAAAATTTATTGCTGCAGCATCGATACAATACTACTTATTGTCAAAGTTATATATGTAGTAGAATTTGTAGTTGTTGCGAAATAAAAAATGGACCCATTGCAACTTCGAAGTATTTCTATTAGGATGTCTGTCACAGACGAATATCGTTAACGCAACCCTCGTACGAACCCTTTGACGCCACGTGGGCCATTGACCCCACACAGCTGCTCTTATCCTAGGTCATCAATCAATTTTAATCCTCATGAGTCATGATCAGTCATTTCACAGCGGCAATTAGTAATGTCGGCGATATAGAAGATTCAAACTTATTCCCGCACGATTCTACTGCCAGAAGTAGTTTGTCATCAAGATATAGAGACCGCCACCTCCTAATTAGGTTGAAAATCATGAAGTCGGCACACGGGGTGCCAAATGGTATTGCCATCTCGCGGTCGGAGTCATGAACTATTATCGCCTTAAAATTGGTGCCCACCCCACCGACGTGTAGGGCAGAAATAGTTCGTGCATTCGACCGCGAGATGGCGATACCATTTGGCACCCCGTGTGCCGACTTCATGATTTTCAACCTAATTAGGAGGTGGCGGTCTCTATATCTTGATGACAAACTACTTCTGGCAGAAGAATCGTGCGGGAACGTTTGAATCTTCCATACCGCCGAAATTACTAATTGCTAATTCAAAAGGATTAAAATTCACAAGAATGTTCGGAAAATTCATTTTCAATTATCAACGGTTCTCGAAATGAAATAAATTGAATGCCTCATGCTAAGATAGACGAGAAAAATTACTGCAGTAATTACAGTTCGTAGAGCAAGTATTTATTTGTTTTTGTTTGGTGTTTGATTAATTTACTGCTTACACTTTATTGTACAATATATAAAAAGAATCATCTATATCTATTGTACACATATATCAAATTAAATTATTAAATACTCATAGGGAGGATCCGATTGATTTTTATATTATACATAATAATTTTTTTTCTCTCCTCGTTATCACAATAAAATCATTTCGCACAAAAAAAAATAATAGTAATATTAATGTCGTTTATAAATATTAAACGAGCAAGAGCCTGCATTTCGTTGCTCGTTGACTCAACTGGTTCAATACTACACGGATTGTACTGACCAGTTGATGATTCAATTGAAATTATGATTACGAATGATTTCATTTAGTATGTTTTCGGAATTCCGTATATATCTCAAGCGCGGAGGAGGCCGCGAATATTCTCTGTTGCACGAGTTACGTATATCTGTTCCCCGAAAACACGGTGTTATAAATAAATACAGTTTATATCAAATTCAATATGCAATAAGAATAAATTAACAGAATTTTTTATTAAGAATCTGTTGATCCTAGCAGGAAGCCTTGCATTTTAATCACCTACTCTGTTCTCGTATATTCAATGTTGGAAATTCAATTTTATAAATTTTTAAAACTTACTAGTATATGACAATGTAACAACCCCGTTGTCAATCGATTATTATTAGTTTAATTGCGCGCCTTTAGCAACGGCTTCCTTCTATCGCAACATTATTCTTAAATATAATAACTATCGCTAAAAACATCATCTGCAGGATACTTAATGTAAAATTTAAGACCGTATTAATAATAATATTCACATTGGATTAGTGCAGATCAGATATATCTGTACATCATTCAAAAACATTTTTGTTTTTTTTTTCCAACAATATTTGATACAAAACAATTTCAATTGATCGCCTTATCATTTATTATCTCATTATTTTGTCTTCTTCTTGATAAAATTACGTATTTCATTATGCAAATATTTTTATAACAATTCGGAAAGATGTCTGTCTGTTTTAGACTCGACTAATTTTTTAATTTTTTTTGGTAAAATTTATATAATAATTACAACTGTGGAGCCATAATACATTTAAATACCGTATGTAGAAGTAATCTTTAAATAAATATAATTAATGTTTCCCTGAATAGAAATGCTTTCCGCCTCTGATTTATTTCATAAATTGTACTATATTACTATCTGTCCGTTAAATCGTACCCTCGTAATTTTTGCAAGATTCTGAGAAATTGGTTTTTTATTTCATTGTAATTTTATTTTTTCTTCATTTTTATTCAAATTTAATTTATTTACAACTTTTTTTCAGTTCTGTCGGATTAAAATTAAGTAATCGTAATGCAAAATGAAAAATATACTTCGCAGAATCATGTAAAAACTACTATATCAAATGAAAGTACCTGATAAATAACGATCGTAACATACTGCCTCAGAGCAGAACTTGATTTGTGTTTTGCAGAGAATAAGTTTACGTAGTTAGTCTTTGCGATATGTATTTAAGGCAAGAATCGCTGGTTTTTGGGGCCTGGTAAAATGTAAGATTTCAACGCCGCTTGCTCCTTATAATACGCTACACGAGTACTGATTCAGTCGAGTTTATCCAATTTACATACACTCGTAAGTTATCACCCAACTGCTGTTGAAGAAAGACTAGATCCTTCTAAGAATATCAAGATCTCAATTACCTGTGTTGAGTTATATCTGATTTACTTGATAATAATTGAAAATCAAATATGACTCTAGCTTGATAATATTATTCAACAACTATCATTTGCATTTATTATTTAAATCTTCTCATAATACGCATAAAATACAACTTATTTGTACTTTGCTGACTTAATTCAACATTAAGATTGAATATAAAGGACGTTATAACGATTCATCCATATGCAGAACAATTATGCACTTGAGGCTGAAAATTGTCATTGCAAAATGCTGAAGTACTACTTTGAAGTAATCGAGAGTAATGTACATAATTATATACATTTCAAGCTTGCGTAGATAGATTTCACATCGTTTACATTTTTTTTAAATTGTCTCACAATCAAATACTATATATCACGTATAAACATATAATTCTTTGCAAAAATTATTCCTAACGAAAGAAATTAAGTAGATTCAATAGCAAGTCGAATCAATGAAAAACAACGACCTGTTTTCACGAATCAAATATGTTATCAGCGACTTAATTCTTGACATCAGATCACTTAACAGTAATAGACTTCTAAGTGTATGAAAAAATTGGCTGCGGCATGAAAATATTATCTCAAATTTACAGGCCCACCCCTTTTATCAGTGGCAAAAAATTTTCACGTAGAATTCTATCCTACTGGCATTAATTCTGATCAGACCTTAGACAGTTCTTAACTATAGATCGTTAACGATTGTTACTTTCATTTGGGCACCCGATTGCTATAATATTCATCCTTCTGGCTTCGCTTTACTTACATAATAAAAATCGACAGTTTGGAATTGTGAAATCGAATTATTCGCTCAAGGGGAAAATTCTTTCCGACAACCGAACGAGCAGCTCATAAGTACTTGACCAATCTCTCGGCAGCCTGCCGAGGCAATAAAAATATTTCTTAATTTCCCCCATAATTAATGTTTAAAATCTTAGCCGACAGACGATATCTCTTCTCTCTATTCTCGTCCTCCTATTCCTGCTCAAGAGTTGATAGGCTGATTGAACTGAGCAGCTAGGCGACGTTTTCCAGATAATACTGAAAGTAGATGATATCTGTTACTAAAAATCGATATTTTCGTAGTGGGATAATGAAAGGATCCTTACGATGTTGTTTTCCAGGCGTCTTTCTCCCATTGCTGAAAGTGTCGGAGTTATCACCCTCGCAGGCCTGAGACTTAACATTCTCTCCTTGAATGCCATCGATGTTGGTTAGAGAATCGTTATTCTTGTGCAGTTCGATCACTTCCACAAGTGCACTCTTCTTCGGTGTCAGTGATAAAGATGGGAATGGCAGTTCCGAAGGATGTGGTGCAACAACTGGATTGCGAGCTGAAAAGTATGGAGAAGTACGAGGATTCAAAGGATTAGCTGCCGCAGACAAAAGATTCTTTGTTGGAGATAGAAGACTAGAAGCACCATTGTCCGATGCTATTTGATTCCACTGCGGCAAGGTGAGGGGAGGAATCTAGACGAAAAAGTAGACAAAACGTGTCACAGAAGATATTAAAGATATAAATAAATCAATTTTCACAAGCAAGCCAACTTACGACAACATGCGTTGTCTGTTCGCCTTGTGAGTATCTGTAATTTGGAGGACTTGCCCATACAGCAGAGTTCCAAAATCTCTGCCTGTTGCAATCCTCCCCCTGCAATATCAAAATCATTAGGGTTCAGCATTAAGAATTAGGCATGTAAACCTGCAGCAAAAAATTTGCAGATCCAACTTACATCTGTAGGAGAATCCGGTTTAGGTGGAGGAGGTAGTTCTTGATTTCTAGGCGAAGTGCGGATAAGGCTTTCAAGAAATCCGTCTCCATTTCTGTCCATTACTGGCCATTTGTGGGATTGCTCTACTTGTAATTCTGGTATAGCTGGCCATTGGTTATCGTTCTTTTGAGGCCACTGATTAACTTCTTTGTGAGACCAATCGTGATGGCGATTGAGCGGCGCTAGTGGCCACTTAGTGCGTTCTTCTGAAGTCAGCGAAGCGTTCGATACATCCAAGCGTGTAGATGTATCACTGTCAAATGAGTCATTGCTAGACTCTGTATTTCCATGCGGTGACATCGCTCTGTAAGTCGAAGGCAGTGGCAAGCCTACAGCTGTTATAAAATTAAAACGAGAAATTATTAGTAGAAAGAAATTAACTTTGGTAAAAAAAACAATTAGAATTTTTACATTTTTGTACTCACTGGCTAGTTTTTTGTTCAAGTAAATCGTCTTCTTTCTGTGTCGGGTCTCTTTGAGAGTAACGGTGCAAGGAAGAGCTTGAAGAAGTGCGGTAACTGTGGAGAAGCCAAGTTGTGCGGCTTGGCATGCCGATCCGACTACTCCAAGGTACGCATTCTCGAATTGAGACAAGCTAAGTACGCCGCTGTAGCTGACCAGCACTCTGTACAGGTTACACGCGAATATCTGGAGAGGAGTCAACTCTACAGTCTGCTTGCCATTTACAGTTGATACCTGAAACAAGATATGATCGAAGGATTAGTAAGCACTAAATATCACTTTTTTTCAAATCGGTAAACCAGCAATAATAATTACCTTGACGACGTCGGAAAGATCCTTTTGGAGCTCTCCTAGATCGCAAGCTGACGAGTAAAATTGAGCAAAACGACACTGAAATTCGGATACTGAGAGACGCTGTTGTGGCTGATCCATGAGCACTCTACGACATTGTAAAGCCAAGGTTTGCAGACCCGATTTGTCCACTGATGTTACAACTGGACCTGTTGCTGTGTGTGATATCTAGTGAGAGAAAAACAATTGGATTAGTTCTAGAAACAATAATTAAGATGATTGAGACATGTATGATGTATTATTCTCAATTTAATTTGCATTTGAAATCTCTTTAGATGCTCTTTTACTTGAGATTTCATGTGACAAACCTTAATAGTTCCATCAAGTTTTTCCACAAGTTGCAGAACTGAGGAACAATCAAATACTTCCGGACGTAGGGCGTATCCAAACTGTCGTAGAAATGCTTGAGCAATATCTGCGACGGCTAGACTGCCTCTTGCTCTACTAACTAATTTTGATATTTGTTCGCCGAGTACTCGTAGACCTTCTCGTTCAGTAAGAGAAATACGTCTCTCACCTCCACTGGTTTCCTCGATATTTACTATGTCTGGTATTGCCTCGAAGAGCTCTATCAGTTTGGTGAAACCGTAGTCTGATACACGACACTGATGTCCAAAGTGGTGATGGTACGATGGGACAAATTTGTTGAACAGCATTCTGCACTGCGGAGCGTGGCTCAAAAGCTCCACCACCTATAGGACAGAATTATCAAATAATAAATCAATAAGTTCCTGCCACAAACAATCTTTGGTAATTTCTAATACTGGGATAAATTAAATAAATAATTACAACTTCGGAGTTGACTTACTTCAATAGCGAATTGTTTGGTGCGTTCAATCTCCTCAGCAGTTTGTTCTCTTTTTGGAATAGCTATCATCTTATCATCGATCTCGTGGTTTGTTACGACGACAGTATTCTCTGAGACCTTGCTGAGTATGTCTTCGATTGTGCAAACCCCATAATCCACAACATCCCACGGCTTGGCTGAAACATAAGTAACATGATCAAGAAAATCCTCAGGGAAAAATATCAAAGTTGATCTGAGATCGTCAGATTGAAAACATCTCTTTAATCCTATAATTTACCTATTACTCTGGAGTAAACGCACGGAAATTCAGAAAGTGCGACCTGCTTGCTTGCTTGGGCTTTCAGGACTCGGAGTAAATCAGAAGTAAATCTACGGACCTGGGCTCTGTGCGAGAGAGTGACGACTCTTTTGTTTCCATCACCCATCACCTGGAAGTGATCATTCTTATCAGAAAAGAGTTATATGGATATGCTTTGTATACAGAGTGAAATTCAATTCACCTGTACGGTATGTGTGAGAGCTTCGAGGAGATCTATCAGCTTGGTAAAGCCATAATCTGCGACTCTGCACTGCCTCCCAAAGTGGTGGTGATAAGCTGGTATGAAACGGTTGAATGGCAGCTGACAGTGCGGCGCAGTTTTCAATAAATCGACCAATTCACGGCTGAATAATGCTAGCTGATTGGCCAACGGAGGGCTGACGCATTTAACTTCTGTGAAATAGAGAGAAATTGATGTTTAATGATGTTTCATATCATCTAAGCATTTTTCAAAGAGCTGTGAACTTTATCTTACCTTCGTGACTGTCGTCGTTGTTCTTGGTTACGACCCATGTTAGAAACTTGCAGCTACCAGGATCTTGTTTCAACTCGACAGAACCTAAGCAAGACACTAAATGCTCCAGGGGAACTCCGTTCTCATCTACTTCAAGCTTCTCTGTGAATTCAGCCTCGTAGCAGGTTGGGAGACTAAAAGAAACACGATTGATTTGAACTCTTTATCGATTGTTGTTATTATGAAACGATAATTAGACTTCGACGAAAAGTTGAGAGAGAAAAGTTTCGTATCTATATTTCAAGGAAAAGTCCTTTTTACCTGAGCAATGGCAGACTTCCGTTGTGCGTTTTCAACAGTTGATGTATGCGCGCGGTGAGTACTTCGAGTGAAATTTTCACATTTGGTAGCGAAAGCATCTCTTGTTCTGCCCAGCCTCTGTCTGACCATGGCTTCTGGGTATGCATAGTGCAATAAGGCACTTCTATTTGTCCGCTCTCCTACGACAAAGTTGAAGAATCTTTTTGAGCTCAATTAGCGGATAAAATATGAAATTTCATGCATTTGTGAGAATCAGGCAAATTAGTACGCTTCCCGAAATGATCAACGCTACTAAATGAAGGCAAGAACTAATGCTCAATCGCCATCACAGCAACTCAGATTCGGCCTCAATCGGTCATCATATGAAAATATGAAACATAAAAATGAAACAGAGATGTGATAAATTTGCGTTAAGCTTACAGGTGCAGAAGTGCTGAAACATGGAGATGGTGTATTTCTGTGATCAGGATGGAGGGAGACCATCCTTCCGGCAGAGTCCTCGGTAATAACACAGACATCTTTCATTTTGTAGAGTTCAGAAACACTGATGGATATTACAAAGCGACTTTCATACATCTCGCGAAATTTAAATAGAGGTAACTTGTGCCCAGGAACTTCTTGCAACAACATTACTATCTGCGATCGTACCAGCTGAGGATTTGGCCCGCCGCTATGAGCGTACGATATCAAAATTCGTTTAAACCCAACTTTGCGTCGATGAAGTTGGGAAACAGCATACTGAGCATCTTGCAGTGACGGAACCTTTATACTCGCAGCTAAGTTGCCATCAGATTGCACAAAAACCGACACGTGCAGTACCTTGAAGAAGAAATAAAAGAGACATCTGCAATTAGACACTTTAATAAAAACCATTCAATATTCTTTCTCCAACTTAAAGTGGCAAGTTTTCAATCAATTTTTTTTGGTCCTAAATTCGAATGACTTGTAGAAACTCTACTCACCGTTACATGTTCCATAAACACGGAGGATAAAATGCGTTTCATCTCCTTAGGTTCGATGTTTTGATCCAAATTCGTTACTTGAAGTTCAATGGGGGTGTAGACTCCGTTCAATGCATTAA
The DNA here is from genome assembly GCA_963966615.1 of Tenthredo amoena. NCBI lineage: Eukaryota > Metazoa > Arthropoda > Insecta > Hymenoptera > Tenthredinidae > Tenthredo > Tenthredo amoena. The sequence continues at coordinate 849,313 of OZ016492.1, read as the reverse complement.
CATTTCGGTTGTTTATCGGGTTAAAAAAATTCTGTAATAGAAAAAGAGTAAACTTATGTTGGATGGTGTCAAGTTTGGAGCTTCTTTATTGCATAAAAAGTGATTAAACTTTAAGACCAATACAGACCTCAACTTCTTCACTTTCTGGATCATTTTGGTGATAAGGGGACATCCGCGGCTGTTCGTGTTGGCTTGTAGATAACATCACAGATCCATCGTAAGGAGACGGAGTTCGGCCATTTCGTGACTGTACTACCTGCTGGTTGCGGTAAAGAATTATAAGACTTAGGATTTCGGAAAATAATGAAGAGATGCTAAAAACAGAAGTAATAGATACCTGTCCATTCCAGTGAACAAGCTCTCGATTATACGTTGAAATCATCGGAGAAGGACTGCGACGCTTCATAGAATTCGACTGCAAGTATCCTGTAACAAAATAATAGACAGTCAGATGAGGTTTAACCGTTATTCAAGCCCCCAGTCTTTGAGTTATAAAATAAAAAATTCTATCCTGGTAGGAGCGAAGAATCTAATTTTAAAAATAAAGCAAGACCAGAGCTCATTTTTGGCTCTTTGAATCTATGCGTCTGATTACCATTCCCATTATAGCTGGAATTAGGTGGATGAAACGTTTGACGTGCAGATTTCCATTCCTGTGGATGTGCATAGCTGTGAGTGCCTCTAATACGTCTATACCCATCTGGTGTACGTGCGACTGACTCACTATTGGCTAAAGCGCTAGTGTCTCGAGCCTGCGAGACGGCAGCACGTTTGCCTAGAATCTTCACTTCATCTGTCTGAAATTAGTTAGAAGCCATGAGCACTCTGGAATTAAATGAAGCTTGGGGACTTAGGCAAAGCAAGAAGCTAAAATTGTCAGACAACCTTAAGAAAGATCCAATCTACCGCATACAAAATTACAGAAGGCGTTACACTTACTTTATATTGTTCTTCCCAGTAATGCCCAAGCCGTTGTGAATTGCTGACTTGTTGCCAAACGAAAGGAGATTGGGAACGCGATATTTCGTTTAGAGATCGATTAAAACTACTATCTCCATTGCTCTGGAAATTTCTACGAAACATAGGCGCCTGTTGAACTAATCTGAAATAATAACGGAACAAGAAATCTTAGTATCTTAAAATTGACATGGAAATTTACGTAGACTGAGGATCTTTCAAATCAGATAAGATCAAAGCTTCTAACGTTCATAACCCAAACCAGCAGAGACTATTATAATCGATCTGCGATTCAAAGGCTCAATCTCGGAGTGTCATCATTTTGAACTTCACATGAAGTGTTTGAAAAAAAACGAGTATCTTTCAAGGATAAAAATATTTTACCCAGGAGGAACGTTAACTGACGGACAATGCGTTCCACCCCATGGAGAATAAGCCCTGATTACAGGTGACGATGAATGGTAGTGCGGGGTAACAGGAAGACTCCGAGCACCTCCTAGCGTGCCTCCAGCAGCATACATCTTTCCTGGTGTTCCAATAGTTGATTCTGATTCACTAGTTGGACAGTCCTGACTCTGAGCTGATATGAAATGAAGAGTAGAATGTGAAATATATCACCAAGAATACCGAAAGAAATTGTTTGGAGTTTATTTGATAAGAAAAAAGATAATATTATTGCTTATAAAGTCTTCAATAGTGATATTATCGAAGAGAAAAAAAAATTCAAAGTATTTACAGCGCGGGTCGGAATGATTAGTAAATGGCAATTCGTGATTAAATAAAATGAAGTACAAAGTATGAATACACAGAATTAATTAATTTATATGTAATGGAAAAGGAAAGAAAATTCTGCTAGAATATATAATAATGTTAAGATATGCACCTTGCGTTTTACTTGTATGATCTTCACGTTCTTCAGAGAATCTGACAAGAATCTTAGAGCCAAATACGTCCTCACCATCCATACGCTTCTGTGCTCTGTAGTGAAAAAAAAAGCAAAGTATAATCAGAAACGAACGTTATTTCTTAAAGTCAAGCAGCAGTTGAAAGGACCTAAGTGTCCTCTACAGCGGGCAATGGCCTCCTTTAATAACAATGAACAACTTTGAAAATCTGATACTGGAATAATAATAGTTGCCTTGTTGGATGTTGGATTAGCAAATTGGGGAACTGTTATTTCAAAATAGAAAAGTATAGCCTGACCTTTATTATGTTTTCAAATATACATATACCAGGCTAAATGACTTACCTAATTTGTGTACAACCAGCTAACCAGTCATGGGGTCACAAAAAGACAAACTTACAAACAAATATTAATAAATAAAAAACTATCAACGATAATAAATGAAAAAAACTTTAATTTCTAATTAAACTACGCGATTAAATAATGGATACATTATAAATACATTATAACATGTACAGTTAAATCTTTGAAATTCTTTACTTGAGAACTTTATTCTTGCAAAGTGGTTGCTACATTGCTGTCTGCTACTAGATTTTACTCATATTTATACCCTCGGATTTCCCCTTCTACTTTTATCACCAAATACTGAAAGATAGACGAAAGTTCTCTGATATTGGTAACAGGACAGTCGTAGGCTGCTAGTTTCAAATGACTTCAACCAATCGCTAACTGTGTAGCGCCAAATGTTGAGAAGTTTGAAAAGTACTCATTGCAAATTATTTCACATACAGAAAGGATATCAATCGCTAATATCCACAAGCTTTGTCTATGGTATTGAATTGGAATAAAGAGATGATTGTTACTATACTGAAATGAATGACTAATTGAATTTAGGAAATAAACAGCAATTGAATGAATGAGATCTCGTACAATTTAGATTGTATAAAACAATAAATAAAACTAAGCAGGTGATTGCAGTTGAAACTGAAAGGAAATCAAAGGTTTCTTGGTTCTCACCTGATGGATGAATCTGCTGAATTAAACCTCACAGTAGCAATATTGGATTGAATTCCCAGTACTTTGCCACCACAATTATCAGAGAGTTGTTTCAATCGGCGCTTAATAGCTACCACATCTTTTTCTTTAGGTAGATTGTTGACTAGCAGATCATAGCTCTCAGGAAGCTGAAAGGTTCACAGGGTTACAAGACAAGCACAAGGGATCAGGACGCATGTTTGATAAATCTCGGAGTACGATACATGAAAATGAGAATTTTCAGGACAAAAATCAGTTTGTAAAAATGTTGAGAAAAACATGAACGAATAGACACAACGAAAAGACAAAGACAAGAACAAAAACACAATGAACAAAGATCATTTTGCCAAGTAAACAGACTAAAATTTCGTTCAAAAGTTTATTTCATTAGCTGAAAAAAGAAAAATACACAGAGATATTCAAGCAGGAAATAGAATGCAGCCCTTGGTTTTAGGCACCTTATTAAAGAAGCACAGTGGAAAAGAATAGCGAAAAAATGCAGTGTTAAAACATGAAAAGCAGGGTTTTGCACGATGAAAGCTTTGAAACCGGATTTTCAATCCATTGAACCTGATTTACCTTGGACACAGTTCTCGAGGGCAAAGGTTCCATGAGTTCAATAAAATTGTAATGTTCATTGGCGCATAATATTAGAGCTTCTGATGTATTCTCCTTGTGCAATAGTATAACATGAATTTTTTTCCTGTGCCTTAAATCGCTCAAATCAACAGCGAAATTGATATCACCAGATATGAGTATAATAGCTGCAGGGCTGCCGTGAATATCTGCAAACCTCCTAATAGATTGCCGGAGTTTTTCATCCGCAGCATTTTTACATGTCGATGCTACGTGTATCAAATTTACCTATAAAACAAAACACAATGGTCAAAAAAATCCATCAATAATGAAAACAGATTCCAAATTATTCACCTGAGCATCGTTCAGCTCCTGGACCACCTGATTATTCTCCTTTTTAACATCACAGACTACTATAAACTCTGCCTCTCTATATCCGCTGAAGAATGAATCTCTTATTACTTGCGTAACGGCAACGGCGGATCTTCCTTTTGGGACCTATTGTTTTCAAGAATAAAAAACGCATCTATTGAAAGAGTATTCAAGTTACATAATCAAGAAAATTCATTGTTTTATACAGAAAAGGCCTAAATTGTAGAAACTCTTAAACCTAAGAGAAAATGTAGTCCAAATGGTCGAATTTATGATCAGCAGACGAACCTGGCAATTCTCAATGTCCCAGAATACTCCAATCGGAGGTAAGTATCGTGGTAATGTTTGAGGATTAACGGGACTGCCGTGCTGAAGATAGGAGTACTCAAATCCATAGTGTCTGGATAAAGGTGGAGTAGTGGATCCTCCTTGCTCCGATAGAGTGTCTGTATCATTGTCGGAGTTTGTGCCAGACAATGAGTGAGTCTTATGTACAGTATTGACATTTGGAGGTGGCGGAAACTTGAATTTTGAAAGTGATTCTAGCAGTTTTTCATTCAGTCCTTCTATCTCGTCGTCGCTACTCACTGATATAGCACGATGCCTCGTAAAACTACTGACCGCCATTTGACTTAGGAATTTGCTTCACATATCAATTCGGGTAGTGGGCTGAAAAAGAGAGTAAAAATCAATGAATAACTTTGACAAAGATTTGGGTATATACATAGATATAACATGATATACTATAAAGTGGCGACCATTGTTTATTCAGTCGAGTTTGAAGATATGCATTATGCATAAAGTACAATCGAGATATCAAATTTCAGTTCTTAATAATCGTTTGGGATTGACGACAATTAGGAGGGGATTGAGTTGTCGAAATCCGTATTACAAATTGCTTGTACAACGTGATGTTTCCGTATTTTTTCAAAGGAGTTGAAAAATAAACATCAATTTCTTTGTGATGAAAAAAATAAATAAGTAGAAATAAAAAAACATCGACAGATGTTAAATTTACGTAACGATTGAATTTATTAACCCGAAAGTTTAGCCGTAGATCAATTTTAGATAGTGGCGCAAAGTTCTTTCGCTTCAAAACGCAATAGAGAATTATCACTCGTAGGACTCTGAAGTATAATGTTGAGGTTATATAGCAAGAAATGGTTGAAACTCGTAGTTTATTGTATCCGGCATTCGGTGTAGTTGGTAGAAAAGTAGAGCAAAATCTTGGGGTTAAATAATTGTGGAATTGTTAGAATTGCTTACCTGAATGTCAGCCCATCGCTGAACTATCACGAAGTTATAAACATCCGATCACAAAGCCAAATAAGGTTTATACCCTTACATTGTAAAATTATTGCAACAAGCTACGATGCCCGGGTATTTTTTGTGGTAACCGGAGGGGGGCGCCGTGGGGGTGCATGGGAAAAACGCAAATCCGTTATTTTCGCGGACTACATAGCTACTGCCAGTCTCGACAGCCGGAAGTCAGTAATTCCCTAGGATCAATGTCTGACGATTGAAAAACGTTTTAAAATGGAAACCTAGTACTGGCAGTACTGTCAGTCAATTTCCGAATACACTCCTAGTATTCAAGACTTGAAAATTGGTATTGTCATATGAAATAAGGAAGAAAAATGCGATTTTATTGTGGACATAATTCGGAAAAACATTCGTACGGTCCTGACATCTCAAAGTACGGTCCATTTCCACATCGAGTACAGTCTGTTCACGCTCGAGGGTTGGCAACGCTGTAGGTTAGGTTAGGTTAGATTATATTATGAAATTTCATTTAGAGAGAATCAAATAAACCAAATAAACAATGACGAGAACAATACTGGTGTTTATACCGAAAGAATTCTACCGCGAAAAGCCGGGTTATACGTTTGGCAAAGTGGTTTACGATCCGTCTAACGAATCTAAGAAATTTTTCATCGTCGGAGTTCGTAAGGTTGATTCTAGCACTGCAGTTAAATCGAACAACGATTTAATAGGTCACTTTTCTAACTCTATCAACGTCTACGGATATCTAGACAAAACATTGCCGGATTGGATTAACGTTTATTTGCGCGAAACTCCGAAGCCAAATTCTACGAGTTACGAATATTGCATTCGCGATGTTGTGATAGACAGTCGTAAAATTTCACCCTCCTCTTATCACACTGTAATAATAATATATGACCAAATGGCACTGCTCAGGGCAGAGTTATTAATCAATAAATCACCCTCAGGAGATCATTTCCAAGAATTAAAACAGATATTACACACCAGGCCGATAGAAGACGAAATAAATAAAAAATCTAAGCTCAGTTTGGTCAGCGAAATCCTCCTCACTTATCACGCTCTTTTGTTGTTATACCCAATTCAATTCCTCGATAAAATTACCAACGAATTACTGCCTGTTCTGAAGTACACTACCCTAGGCCTGCATCTACATAGCTGGCTAGAAAACGCGAAATGGACTTTAGCCACAATAATTCAAAGAAAGAGAATCACTCTCAAAACTGGAAACTATATAATCGCCATGATGCTAGACGTCTTACTCGGCGTCTTACTCTTGCAATTTTTACTAGAGAACATTGGATACATGCCGCCTTCAAGGATTCTGCTTAAAAATGCAGAGGTGATGAAATGAATGAATGAGGGATTGCGTTTTTTATATTATTTGAAGTCAGTTTGATAATTTCTCACTTTATTTCAGAGAGTTGTGGACTCGCTCAAAGGTCTAGTAAACTGGTTGATGGGAGCACCGGCGGGGTTGAAACTAAATCATTCATTCAACGGAATGTTGGGTCGTTTTTTCTTATACCATATTAATTTGTGGTGGACATTCTTGGTCGTTACTAAACCGGTCCTAGAATTTGCATTCAAAGTTATGCTCCTCTGTGGAAGACTAGGAATTACCTTTCAAATAGCTATTATTGCGGATCTCTTGGCTCTTGTTAGCTTTCACAGTTATTGTATCTACGTTTATGCAGCCAGGTGAACGAAGACCTCTTCCTCAAGATACCGATATTTATTCGTTATTCGTACACAAGCCCTTCATCATTTACTGAATTTTTTTCCAGATTATTGAACATGCAGTTGCGGGGTCTGAAGGCACTGTTCCACTTGTTTCTTGGAAAGAAGCAAAACCCATTAAGGGAAAGAGTCGACTCTTGTCAGTATCAAGCGGATCAATTATTTGTCGGAACATTGCTCTTCACAATCCTTTTGTTTTTGATGCCGACCACATGGGTTTATTACATTGTTTTTACGACCGTAAGTGAGGAATTGGAGCTCGGGAAAAGCACTGATTGAATCCAGTCCATTGAAGACTAAATAAAAAAAAGTTTTTTCACACATAGCTTCGACTGGTGCTCATCGGTCTGGCTGGATTCCTCACCAGATTGAGATTCTACTTGCAAGTTATGCCAGTTTACGCATTTTTTAAGTGGCTAGTACGCTCCCCGGTCACTAGCAGTGAGTAAATTGAACTGAAGATTGATTCTGGCTCATTCCAGGTGCATATTATCAAACTGAGACTCGTTTTCCAGGCACAATAAACATGGAAATGTATGTCAGGGCTAGTGAAGGCCCAACTACTCTGATTGTATCAACGGTTGTGTCTCCGTGGGGTGAAACATGGAAACGTTGTATCCCAGAGACTGCGAGTGTTGCCCCACCCGTTGAATGGGCAAAAATTTTGAACAATGTATTTTGGGGTCAGCTCTTGTACCCTTTGTAAATATTTTCCTAATTGTATTCAACTGTCGTTCAATAGATAGATTTTTCGTCACCTATTTATTTTTGTTATATTGTTATATATTCATACATAGTTCTGAGGCGGTCTTTCTTTTGTTATTTACAGTTCCTCAAAATACTACTTTGCAAATTAATAACAATATTAATAATAATAATAATATTATATTTTCTGAGACATATACGTTTATGTAAAGAGAGAGGATATTAAGACAAGATTATTAAACAAAACTATGAGAAGGAAACTTAGCTTGTTCATTTTTCCCTAATTTCCTTCAATCTAGCTTCCAAGTCTTTTGTGTCTATTCCCCTATTCCGATTGTATTCGATAGCTTCTTCTATCTGTCTTTCTTCGAGACCCTCTATGTGGTCGTATAACGTTAGATCGAATATTTGATCGATGTCATTTTCTTCTCGGAGAATAAAAAAATATATCATAAAAGTGGAGAGACTAACAAATATCACATATGGTTGATACCAAGGCTGGTCGTGATTCCAATTTCCTGATCTTGTTTGCTGCGCTCTCCAAGTGTGCGCCTTACTACCAGTGTACTTCAAAGGCACGTCTAACTTGGGATCACTCTCATCGTTTCCCAACGAGCTGGACTTATCGGCGAATGTTCTTCTCCCAATTAACGACAACGGCGATGATTGTCTGTAATAAATGATGAATTATTGCTGAACAAATTTTCTAGGCTCCCTAGTCTTGTACATTGATTTCGTTTTCCCATTATTTTACTTCTTAAATAACTCAATGATGTAATTTCATTTATTGTTGCGCGATTGAAGTCATAATTCTAACCTAACCTAACCTAACCTAACCTCGAATATGGAAAACGACTTTTTTATCGGTCAGAAAGTTTGTTAATGTAAGCAGAAGTGAAAATAAAACGTAGAAAGAACTTTTTCTTTCGATAGTGTGGATTTGTTTTACCTTTGTGTTGAATTATATCGAGAGAATACTGTCACAGCAGTTTTGCGTAACCTAGCAGACGCCATGTTTGCGGTAGAAACGGAGCAGAAATGGATTCGAAAAGATGCTGTGAATAACATATATTTAAAATTTATTTCGACGATAAGTTTTCTCGGTGTTTTATAAAACTGAAACCTTATGTATTTATCAATACGTGCTAAAATAAACCAACGAATATCGGGTACGGAAAATAATAAATACTTCCGAAACTATCATAGGCTCGTGTTTTACTTTTCGAATCACTATTCTCACGTTCAACTATTATATCAATGATTATTCTTCAAAGCTATTGTCGTATTAACTCTTCAGTCCTAATAAAACTACATATCTCTCACCCTAGTCTTTTATTCCCATCATCTCCTCGCTGTACGTCGTCAAAAACAAGCCGTTTATTTCGGACGGCAATTTGAGGTTAGAATATTGTTTATATCAACAGAATTACGGAGCGTATGGCGTGCACCGAGCAGATTGAACAGCAATAACATTGCGAAAACGGCAAACAATAACATCGGACAAATTATGAAGGTGTTAAATGTTGCCGAAAAAAATGACGCAGCTAAAAGCATTGCTAATTACCTTTCTCGCGCCTCTTCACACAGGGTAACAATTCCTTTTGCTAAAAATCAGCCATCCGTATTCACAGACGGAAATTCCCTAAATATTACTGATTTCAGCGAGAAGGTTTGTCAGTCTACAACAAAATCTATGAATTTGATGCCCAGCTATGGGGCCAGCAATGCAAGATGATTATGACGTCTGTATCTGGTCATTTATTAAACTATGAATTCGTGGGAGGATATAGAAGCTGGCAGGGCTGTAATCCCCTGTCTTTGTTTGAGGCTCCTGTGGTCAAACAATGCGAGGAGAATTTCATGAAGATAAAAAGAACCTTGGAGAGAGAGGCAAAGGGTTGCCAAGCGCTTATTATATGGACAGATTGCGATCGCGAGGGAGAAAACATTGGCTTTGAAGTTATCCAAGTCTGCCAAGCTGTGAAGCCAAACATAAAGATATACAGGTGATTATTAGTTGGAAAATGAAAAGAAACATTAGAGTTTGGATCATTTTTTTCTCTGGTTTTCAGAGCAAAGTTCTCCGAAATTACATCACAGTCCATTCATCGGGCATTCAATAATTTAGTCGAGCCAAATAAAGCAATTAGCGACGCTGTGGATGTTAGAAGTGAACTGGACCTGCGAATAGGTGATTTTTAGAGTAAAATATAAACCAAATGAAGAAGGGATGAATAAGTCGGTTGTTACTTTGGATCTTTTTCAACAGGGGCTGCATTTACAAGATTTCAGACTCTCAGACTTCAGAAAGTATTTCCAAGGACTTTGGCTGAGATGATAATCAGCTATGGGAGCTGTCAGTTCCCTACATTGGGATTTGTCGTCGAGAGATTTCTAGCTATTGAAAGTTTTAAACCGGAGCCATTCTGGAAGATCAAAGTTACAGACACGCGTAATGGACTTTCGGTAGAATTTATATGGGAGCGGGATCGTTTGTTTGAAGAACTGCCGTGCCAAATATTCCTGGATATATGCCTTGAGGCGCCTGACGCTACTGTGGAGAAAGTTATTTCTAAACCAAAGACTAAGTGGAGACCGTTGCCGCTAGACACTGTTGTAAGTATAAGCATTTTAATCCACTGAATTTAGTATGTAAATATCTTTTTGTTTTATAGGAATTAGCCAAGCTGGGATCCCGCAAGTTGAAACTGAATGCAAAGGAGACTATGAAGATAGCTGAAAAATTATATACTCAAGGTATCATCAGCTATCCTCGTACTGAGACCAACATATTTCCTAAGGAATTGAATCTTGTGCCATTAGTCGAACAGCAAACTGCCAGTCCGCAGTGGGGAGACTTTGCACAACTAGTTTTACAAAATGGACCCTCGCCTCGTCAAGGAAAAAAAAATGACGGAGCTCACCCTCCGATACATCCCACAAAGTACATCGCTACTTTAGGAGGCATGTAACAAGATTTGATTAATTATTAATTGTTGACTAGAGACTTTCTAGTATTTAGTTTCAAGACTATTGACCAATTTTTTTTCCTGAATGATAAAATATAGTTTGTAACAGGAAACGAGGCACGCCTTTATGAATTCATAGTCCGCTACTTTCTGGCTTGTATATCAAAAGATGCGGAAGGCCAAGAGACTATCGTCCATATCGACATAGCCGAAGAAAAATTCGTAGCAAGTGGTCTTTGTATAATTGCTAAAAACTACCTAGAAGTGTATCCCTATGAAACTTGGGCAGCTAAAGAAATTCACACTTATGAAGAGGGGCAGACTTTTAGACCCACTAGCATCGAAATGGTAAATGGGGAAACTTCACCTCCTAATCTGCTAACTGAAGCTGATCTAATCGCTCTGATGGATAAGCACGGAATTGGGACCGACGCTACACACGCAGAACATATTGAGAAAATAAAATCAAGGCAGTACGTGGGACTAAAAGATCAGAAGTACTTTATACCTGGAAAACTCGGGATTGGATTGGTCATGGGGTATGACAGCATGGGCTTTCATATGTCTAAACCTCACCTCAGAGCAGGGCTGGAAAACGACCTTAAATTGTAGGTGAAATTGAAAAGCAAATAGTGAATTAAAACCTTGGATTATTGAATTGATTCGTAGCTTTTTATAAAATTAATCAATGAACATTTTTTTTCCAGAATATGCGACGGTGTAAAACTTCCAGAGGATGTCCTGAGGAATCAAATATCTAAATACAGAGCAGTATTTACTGCCGCATTGGAACAGGCTAACTTAATAGACAGTGCTCTTGCGCATTACCTTGACGAAGTACCAGCGCATGTACAACATGTTGAAATTGCAAATCCTGAGCAAGATATAACGGTCTTCAAATGCCCAAAATGTGGAAATAATATGACTCTGAAGGACAGAAGAAATGGTCCTGGAAAATATATCGGATGTATGGCATTTCCAACTTGTAATAACTCGATATGGTTTCCGCCTACAGTGGAGAGTGTTGAGATTCTGAATAATACATGCGGCACGGTGAGCGGAATGATTGCTACTCTACATGAAGAAAGGAATCAGCAATTCGATAATCGTTTTTTGGTTTGACATTCTAGTGCCCAGGTAACTTGCCGTTACTTAAGTTCACTATTCGCCCAGGAAGCCTTCCACATCTCGGAACTTCCTATATCTCGTGTATTGGGGGATGTGACACGATGCTCAATGAGACATTCAACATTCAAACCCATACCGTGCAAAGGGTTCCACAAGCTAATGGCAATAGTGTTACCACTGTGGCAAATTCGAATCCTAGAAGTAATTCCGGACCACAAAACAGACAAAGGCCAACTAACGGTCAGACATTCAATGGGAGAGGAAATAATACAGGACACATTGATTCTGGAATTTCTAGCTGGAATTCATCTTTAAATACGATTAGAACTCGTAATGAGAATTCTGTCATTTTTAATAATCAGAATCACCAGAATACGGACACTGCTGATACAATCCTTTGCAATTGTCATGAAAGAGCTAAGCAGCTTACCGTGCGTAAAGAGGGGGTGAATCAAGGTGTGTTGAAATAGAGAAATCGTATCTGGTGTATAGAAACTTGTACAAAGATTTTATACCTTTATTATTTTATTGATTTCTAACAGGACGAAAATTCTACAAATGTGCCAAACCACAAGCAGATAGTTGTGATTTTTTCTTGTGGGATGGAGACAGCACCACACCAACAACCACTACTAGGAGCCAGACCAACAGAAGTGAGGGACAACCACCTCGGGACGGTTACTCTAATATTAGCGGACAGAGTAGACTGAGACAAACTGAGCGGAGCAGATACGATAGGGATACTGGAAGTTTGTCGGGGACTCAAGATCCCGTCTGTACTTGTGGACAACCAGCCAGAAGGTAAGGAAAAAGTACTTTTCATTTAAGCAGGAAAGAAAAATCCTACCGGGAATAGATTTTTGAAAGATTTCTGGTATTACAGACTAACTGTAAATAAAGACGGGGCTAACAAGGGAAGAGAATTTTATGGATGCCCTCAAGGAATGGGTAGTACATGTAACTTTTTCAAATGGGCCGATGAAATTGATGTTAGTAACGGAAATGACAGCAGTAATAGAGGAACATTGCAAAGAGGAAATAATCGAGGAGGAGCTAGCGATAATTCAAGTGTCTCAAGAGCGAGGCCTGGAAGTAAGAGAAAATGTGGAATATGCGGAGAAGAAGGTATGTTTATAGTTTATTATAATCTAACAATAACGTTAAAACTGTTTGGAAATATTTCAGGTCACACCAGAAGGACCTGCACCCGGAATTGATAACATGGATTAGGGACACTCAATTGATTTGTATATTATATAATTAGCTGTAAGAATTTTAGTTTTAAGATTATGGGATTCTAATTACAAAGATGTGATATTACAGCTAATTGAACAATTATTCAAGTACGTTTAGAATGTAACAATTTATTTCTTAGAGCTTCTAGTTCTTTACCATGAATATTAGATTCTGCTGTCGTTTGTGTCAGCTGAAAATCAAACAACGAATTAAACTGTAATCGTTTTTATTCTAATTAATTTAATTGTAATCATTATCATCATCACTTTTATGTAAATGATAGAAGGTAAAAAAATAGTGTAAAGTTTTCTACTATTTCATAAAACAAATTGTACATACATTTCACTCAATGTTTTCAATTCTCTGTGAGACACAGTAAACAATAATAAGAAATAAAATGAGTATAGGAAAACTTTTGAATTACCATGTCAAGCATCACTTCAAATTTCAGTTTCAGCAAATTGTTCTCCTCCTCCAGCTTCTTCACCTCTCTCCTAAGTCTTTCGTTCTCTTTGTAAGTTCCACCTGCTTTTCCAGTCTCTGTGAAACAGAAAAAAAAAAAAAACGAAAAACAAACAAACAATAAATCCCCACCTACAATACATTCTTGTTTGAATATTTTACCAGGAATCCATTGTCCGCTGTCAAAAACTGCTTCCTGGTCGCCAAGTCGAAGACGTATTGGTCCTACGTCGAGACCTAATTCTTTCTCGATTCGCTTAGGGCTAAGATCCTTGTTTACCAACGAAACGAAGGCTTTTCTAGTCGGCGTTTTTTTCGGTGAAAATTTATTCGAAAACAGCGGCATTTGTAGTTATTATCTTAATTTTATGATTCGAAAAGCGTTGAAGAAATTGCTGGTTATGTTTATTACACACAAAAATTGTTTGTGTTTGTATACAGTGCTAAGTCACCGACTATGAGACCCGTCGATGAAGATTGTCAACTCGAATTAAAACCCGCAATAGTAATTCCCTCGTTTTTTTTATAAACTCCACGACGCTTCTACTCGCGTTTCATTGTCGATGATCTAATTTAGCGCTGCGTCGCATGCGATAACCAATCAATGGAAGAGAGAGAGAGAGCGAATTGACTGCCAGTACTGCAAGTTTGTATCAGAGAGAGATAGCTCTATTTACAGCGTCAAATGTTCAAAATAACCGAGCGAAATTGAATGAATAACTGCAGATATGTCGGCGAGGAAATCTATTCATCGAAGATTATCGCGATACAGTATTCAGAGTCAAGTTTCCGGAGTGCTTAACCCCGACTCAATCATCGCTAGTGACGAGGAAAGTGAGTTGATTTGAGATTCTGGGTTATTATGACCTAACCTGAAACATCAACAAGGCTTATATCTAGCCTGTCGCTTTTATAAATCAATATTTTGTGTTTTTAGGTCTGCCTCTGTGGTTCAATGACTTTGAAAATAATTCTGTAAACATACCCCCGTCTGCACGCTTTAGTTTGGCCCAAAATGAGACCCCTGTTCTTGACTCAAACTCTGAACTCGTGTCAACACCCCTGCAAAAATCTTGGTGGAAAAATCTTGAAAATACTCCCGATGTTCGATTTAGTAAGTCCAATGTGTCTGGAGAGAGGAGCAATGTTCAAGGTGAGAACTACCATTGATTATTAAGTTCATTCATTCTTTATTCAACTTCTAATTCCAATAATTAATTTCAGAGAGAACCAATTTGGAAACTTCGGACAGTTCTTCGCTAGAAGATGGTGTAGCAAAGCAGAGATTTGTTCTGCCTCGTAAAAAGCGTAAAAGTCTTCAGAGGAATGTTTTTTCCGAGATATTAGATGCGACCACGGACTCGATCGCTTCTGGGAAGAGCATCCAGAACCCACAGAGCGAAGAGAAACAAGCAACAATTGATTCGTCATCGGAAACTGATAAAAGTATAGAAAAAGTCAAGAAATTGCCCCTCAAAAATAGGAAGAGAACCAAACTTGTCAAAAGATCTACTAATGTTGAATCTAAGTCTGATGAAAGTCTGCCTAAAGTTTTTCAACGTGCGCTAGACGCTTCGCAATCGGTTAATGAAACTCTTCGTGAAGCTACGCTCCCAAATGAGCCTGGAAATTCAGTGGGAAATGAGAACGCATCAACTCTGGGCTCCCTGACCAGTGGAGAATCAATCAGACTGGAATTAGAAAATTCACCACCAAGAAAACAGAGGATTGGGTCTGATGAGTCGGAAAACATTTCACCCGAAGGTGTATAGATTAGTCTTCTCAGCAATGTTAGGGTTTCCATTCTGCAATTTAGAGGCTGGACTGAACTTCCATTTGTTCACAGACAGAGATTTGGAGAGGTCAAAATCACCAGTGATGACGATCTTCCCGAAGAAGCGAACTATATTCCCAAAAACCACGAACAGAAGAACTCCAAATTTTGATGACTTATTGAATGATGTAAGCAAAGGAAGCCTTGCTGATCAATCATCGATCAGAGGAGAGCTGGAGTCAAATCGAGATGAAAGACGGGAGGAAACTATCGCTCAAACTCTTCAAAAATCAGGTGAACCTTCAATTTGGTTATCAAATCCGAATTCAATTCCAAAGGTTGATTGAATACAAAAGAGATTCAAATAATGTCCCTTCCATTTGCGATTTGTTATAAGTGATCTTCCTCACAGATTCGGCGCTCAATATTTCGGCTCCAACAGATGAAACAGACTCAGAGGAGAGTGTCAAGAAGCCGCGAGTTCCGCTTAGACGTAGGAAACGACAAAGTCATCAAGAAAAAATGTTCGCGCAGCTCTTGGAATCTCCCAATATTTCAGTTTGTTCTGAACCAGCTGGTACTCTCCAGCAAACTAGGAAATCCGAACTTCTAAGGCAGAAGACTCTATTGACTGATGTGGAGAGACGATCTTCAAAACGAAAGAGCAATCTTGCAGAAACTTCTGCCGCTTCAAACTTTGAGGTAGAGGAAAATGAATCGGCAAGAAAACTGAGGCGTCTATCCAGCAGTCCTAACAAGGCTGGCTTTGGGAGACGATCCATGAATAAAACAAAGGATCACACAGATATTCCTGGCTCTTTAAATGCTGAATTAGAAGAAAATCGGTCAGTAAGGAAATCGTCTCGTCTCTCCAGTGTTGGCAACAAGTCTGGCATTGAGAGACGTTCTACAAACAAGAAGACAAATGAGCGCGCGAAAAGTTCTGGCTCTTCCAATGCTGAGTTAGAAGAAAATCAGTCAATTAGTACACTGATTTATCCCTCACATATTCCGGACAAGTCTGGCAGTGAGGGACAATCCAGGAATAAGGAAAAAGATCGTGTAGAAGCTTCTAGATCTGTAATTGTGGAAGAAGAAGCGAATCGCCTATCCAGTGATTTCAAAAAGCCACAGGATCTAAGTCAGAATAAAAATTCGTTCAATCAATCCCAAGTAAACAAAAGTCGATCAAAGACTCAGGCAAAATATGCCTCGTTCGAAGTACATAACAGATCTAGGAGCACAAAGTTACCAGCATCTACTGACAACGAAAAAGATGAAGAAGAGATATCTGAGAATGACGAAGATCTTCCAAGTAGCTCCGATATAATTGGTGAAACACAACAGAAGCAAGATCATTCAAACAATTCAAGACTATCGCTCAGAGATGCGAGCAGCGCTGAAAATATGGAAATAACAATTCCCTTAGAAACACCTAATAATAATGTTAATCAGGGTAAGGCAGCATCGAGTAGAACATCTAGGTCAACGGTGGCACCGAATTTAGAGAAAACAGTTGGATCATTGCAGGAAAGTAATCTAATTGTGGCTAGCAAGACTAATAGATCCTACGAGGAAACTGGAATCAGTGAATTGCGGCCTCCAACCGGTGAAGGAATAGCTCGAAGTGTTATAAATGGAACACAACGTTCTCTTTCATCTGTCGATTATAACGGAACAGGGTCAGATCAGCCAGCAAATGAATCATTGGGAATAGGATCGCAAGTATCTCATGCTGGGAAATTGTCACAGTTGATAAGCGCATTAGAGAAAATACAGGGTAAAGAAATTGTACGCAAGAAGACTACCACAATCGATTCCTATTTCAAAACAATTTTGCCTAGCAAACTAAAAAAGGATGTTGCTGCTGAAGATTCTCAAAAACCACCAATGAAGAAAAAGCCTGTGGTGCATGGGAGTAAAACTGCGTCTGTGTCGCCCAATAAAGCTTACATGGTAAATGGAAAAGTTTACAAAAGACCAAAGCTTCCGAGACCTAAGTCATGGGCAACAGATCGCTTGTACAATTATTTATGGAAAAAAATGGAAGCAAAATATCACCTGAGAACCAGAGTACGTTCTGAACAGTTCATTGTAGATCTGAGCCAAGTTGTGGCAATTGTTGTCAGGCGCCAAAAATATGACAATTATAAGAACGAGTTGAATGATTTAATTCATGAGATGGCTCGTTTAGAAATAATCAAGACTAGAAATGATTTTAATATCTTTTGCCAGAACTTTCTTCCCTATGAGTTTCGCATAAAAGTAATCCCCATGCTTCTTCCAGGTAATGTTAGGAACATACCGTTCAATCCAGATAAACTACACACTCCAATTTTGAAAATATGATATGTAATATATTTTTCATAGCTGAATATAGAAGAAGCAAGACTTTAAGATGCATTTATTGAAAAACCATTACTTTTTATTATTATTACATATTTGCGTGAACGGCAACAGAAATTACTAAACAAAATGAAATATATCAAATTAAAGTCTTACGTTTCATCAAAATTCTGCTTATTCGATAAATTATTATTTAAGATAAGTTATATGGAAAGATAAGAGTAATATACCAATGTATTCAACATGTGTTGACGAAATAACTATGTAAAAAAGATTAATCAATAAATTCCTTTTGTATCTGATACTGACGTCTTGTGATTAATAACTATAATGATAATTGTTTATAAGCTCTGAAAAATTACGATGAACAAATATCATAGGTCGGAAAGTTTACCATAGTATACATTTAGGAGTATAATCCGCTGCTACTAGCAGCATCAGTTGGCCGAATGTTTTCTTGAATGTGTTTCACTGATAACAAATTGTACACTGGAGAAGGCCAGGAGGGTGTTGGCCCTACGACTTGTAACGCGATACTACATCTTTCAAGCAGGCATCGCCACTTCAATTCCTCTCGATCTTTTGGAGACATGGCCTGAAACGAATGTATAATGATCGATTTCGGGTTCATATTAAGAAATATTCATCATTCAGGTCATTTTTCTCATAGAAATACTTCACCACCTTGAAATCTTTGACACTGCACTTTAGAAAGTCCTCAGCAGCAGCTCCGACTAGTCTGCAGCCCACTAGGTGTCCGGTATGATCGCTCACGTTTAATTTCAGGTTGAAATTCATCAAGTTTATCGGAGTTCGCGTTCCATTTCCACAAGCGCAGTTTGGATTCGTACAAGACTCCTGGTCAGGATCTACCCACTTCTTACACAGAGCACTGAAAATATCAATAATGCAAATTAGCTGATCTCTAGGTACTTCATTAATCAGTCTATTGCATCGAATCAAAAATAGTAACCATTTTGTTGATATAACAGATTTGTGCTCGAAATTTATCTGATTAATGACCACGTGGATCAGTGCTGTAAAAGGTACTCTCTCAGCGCTGGATTCGACCTGGTCCAACTTATCACAAATCTGGCGAATGGTCATTGGATTTGTGATATTGATTGCTGCAATTTTAAAAATGTTTTAATATACAATAAGATGAAATTTGCTAAATATTGAACATTCTAAGTCCTCAAAAAAGGGTTACGGTCAAGGGCCAAAGTCTCAGTGCTCAAAGGCTGATCAGGTAAGTGCCGAGTTGCAGCCCTGACGATCTTAGTTTCCGGAATGTTTGGGTTTTCAGTAATAAGTGTTTTTCTCCCTGAAAAAATCGTGCAATAGATTTAATGAGCATTTTGTCTCAAAAGAATCAGGAATAGATATTTTCTACTCCGAATATACAACGTACCAACAGTAACAAGAGTCTGTTTTTTAAACGAGTTAAAAGCAACTAGTGCATCGGCTAAGTATAAAACCGTGTGGCGAGGCTGCCAGAATTCAGCTCTTTCTGTTAAATCACTTCCCCAAAGCCGCAGGGAGACTGTAGTCTCGACGGAACCATCGTTTACTTCGATATCACGACACACCGAAGCTCGTCCATCCTTAGTTGTGAATTGGTGCACAGAACTCATCTGAAAATGAGAGTATCCATTAGAATAGGAAATAAAAGATTTTCAGAGCTCAGAGCGAAGAAGGAAGGAGCGTAACCTCGTTGCCGGTACTAACCGACATAAGAACAACCATGATATCAATATGCTGATCTTTCAGTTGCTCGATATTGTTGAAAGCAACATCCAAAGTTATGATGTTGCTGGGATTCTTAGTCGGCAAAGCGAGCAGAGTTACATATCTAGTTCGATCAGGAGCGTTGTGAATATGCATGTCTGAATTCCCCTCGTTTAAAGTAATATTAATCTGACACGACACAGATGGGACATACATTTCCCCTTTGTCATCTCCTCGACGTAGAGTCACTTTTGGATTAATCAATTCAACTGTAAAATAATGTAACAAGAGGGGATAAGATGGGAAAAATAAGCAGTTACTGTGATGATGTTTTAATTGATCCAAAAAACAGTAATTATCATTCTCTCAAGCATAAAACAATGCTGAAAATATACGTGATACATACCAACTTGACCTATACGAAAATTTGCGCACAATCCCTCGATGTATTCTTTGCTGCCCCAAACAGTAACATTTGCAAAATCTACTTCAGAATCTCTGATTGTAAAATTCCAGACTCCTCTTTCCCCTGTGCTGACTGTAACAAAAGTTGGAAAGGTTGATTAGATTGATGTCATTTCGTAGTTCGTTTCTTCAGATTTAATGAGTTATTGAAACGAAATAAGAAGGGATCTTATTTTGATAAAATTAAATAATATGTTCCAAATGTTTATAATTGGCAGTAGAAGCTTACGAATTTACTTACAACTTTTGTTTTTGGGTTGAAAAGTACGCATTTCTTGCTTGCTTATGATCAGTCCAACAATTAATGCGTTTTTCATTTCGGGCTGTAGGCAGCTCAACGTTAATCGTTGTACACCAGCCATTGTTATCAGAGAATCTTTGGATTGAGATTTTAAGCGATTATTCTGATCAGTTAGTAACGTTAAACGAAATTTTGAATACTGAAGGGTGTTAGAACGAAGGAATAACAAATGAAGCTCTGAGAATTTTTGAATTTGTTGCGATCACGGAAATGAGGAAACCCGAAGCGCGGAAAGGTAAATTTCAAATGTTTGAATCGTCGAGGTCGGCCATCTTGCTTTTTTGAAATGAGCCGCCTTTTGTGAAATTCGATTATTCCGCACGAAATTATGAAAACAGAATAGTTTATTTACAAAAAAGACAGAAAACAGGATACAAAGGTCATAAATTTTTGGCAATTTCTTACATATATTTTATGAAATATATATATATCTTGCACGTTTTACTCTTTTAAACTATCATCGATATGTAAGGGATTGCTCGTTTGTTAGAACTCTTCAAATTCCAAATCAAACATCTTCTTTATAACGTTGTCCATTTGAAGTTCCTTAGATATTTCCGCTACCAGTTCATCCACGAGTTTGTCTGCGATCCTAGGTCAAACGAGAAGAAAGAAAGAAATTAGCCATTATATATTTCTGATAATATGTATTAAACTGTAATAAAATCGACGATTATTAGAATCTATGAAATGCTTTTTCTCTCTTTTTCTTCAGATATACTTTTTAAATATCTACATATTTAAACGTATACCATGCAACCACATCCCAAGGCTTGTTGTTCGTATTGCTCAAGTACATCGGACTCTCTTGAATAAAAGATTGATATCTATTATGATATTCCGGAATTACGAAGTCTGTTGCTATTGGCACTATGAGCTGCACTCCACTTTTCAGTTCATTATTAGGAGTTGGCTAGAATTCGAGAATAGTATCCTTAAAAGAGAAATTAAGCTTAAGCTTAAACCCCTATGTAATATTTCACATAGAATTATTAGTTAGCGAAATTTTTCTGCAATCATTTTTCCCTGCTTCCATGATTTATTTATTCAACATACTACTAAATTGCTATTGTTTTTTTTCAAAATTATTGAAGTCAAATTATAAAGAAGAATCATGTATAATGTATCTCGTGTATTAGTATGAAATCATCTGTATGAAAACATGACTCAAAAAACATTTCATTTGAACCTTTTGTAGGATTTCCACTTCTGTATGATCTTCTGAAATATCTTTACCAGGATCCAGGTTTACTTCACAGGTTGAATCACCACATTTAGATTCTTTATCCTTCTCCTCGTCATAAGGTAAACAAATCAACTGCATATTCTTGGATCCGCTTCTTATTTCCTTAGAGCTTGGAAAAAAAAATTCAGTTTTTAAATTGATGGATCTGGTATTAGTATTGAATTATTAAACTGTTGAAACAAAATAGACAACAACTTTATCCTTTCAACATTAAGAACTAAACTTTAGGCTTTTGAAGCATCAAATTTTTATACTATATATTTCATAAGAATTAGAATTTCATTACTACAAGTACCGTTCAGACTTCGGAGATGGTGGTTTCCTAGATGCACTCTGCGGGGATTGGTATTTCTGCAAGAACTCCAAAAGCGTTTCCATGGAAGCTGCAGAAACGGGCCTGATCTCAAGATCATTTTGCTAGAGAAACAAACAATCGATAAATAGAAATTTCAGACTATTAATTGCCTTCATCTTCGTGGAAAATTTCTAAATACTATAAATGAGTACATAAATTGCAGAATTCACCTTGTTTGTGACCACTGACATAAGATCAGCGATAACAGGCACCAATGCTGATAAATGTTCTTCCGTAATCATGGTAACTTGTTTCTTAAGCTCTTGATCATCCATTACTTTCTTATTGCTTTTCACTTTTTTCGGATCTTTGGTCCTATGTGACGGAACTTTTTGCCTGCTTGAAGATTTATGAGCTACTTCAGATTTGGTAGCTACCGAATTTGTGGTAAAGTATCTGTTCATTGGAACCGTTTCAATGCTGCTGCCCTAAAATAGAAAACAAGCTTCAAACTGTATCCTAATTTAACGCTTGCTTCAAATGGATCTTCCCTTATGACCCTTTCCACTCACAACATCAGAATCAGCTGGTGGCAACATATCCATCGTTGTTCTAATATCATCCTCTCTAGGAGGACGTCTAACTCTCTGAAGAAAATTCTTTACGGTTTCTTTAGATGATGATTTTATAGTTGCAAGACTTGGGTTTGGCTGCTTTGGTATCGAGGAGTTATTGTAGTTTAAAAACCTTGAATTAGTATTGGTGTATTTCTTATCCTTTGGAAAGCAGGTACCTGTAAGAATGAAAGTGGGAGCTGTAAAATTGAATGACTTTATTGTACTTTATCCAAAATATAATAAATCAACTCACTTGGTCTTCGGCTAGGGTGTAACTTAGGAATATTTGCCTCCATACTGTACATGCTAAGCCGGCTGGACAACCGTTTTTGTTTACCCCTTCGTCTAGACCGTGAAGATGGTGGCACAGCCCCTGTTGTTGACTGTGTTGTGTGGCTCATTAGTTGTGATTCATTATCAGATCCCACGCCTTTCAGTTTAAGCTTGGACAGAATCACACTACATTGTCTATGAGTATCTTTACTCTGAAATATAACAAATAGAAAACATTAGGAATTACTGTTAATCAACAAAATCCGTGAATTTCGTATTCCAGTAGAATAAAAAATAATCTGCACATTATGTTCAACCATTATTGCAAGATACTTTTGAACAATAATCTCAATTCCATTTTTCTAATCAAATTTCATGACTTTTCTGATCTTGAAGCTTTTTGAGAATCCTGAGACTTACAAATAGCTGCATATCTGCATCCCCGGACCCATAGTGCTCAGAGGTGATATTGACTTTATCGCAGATATCTTTCAGATCTGTCACAACCTGCAAGATTTCCTTCAACTTTCCTGGATGCCCTTTTACAATAGAACTTGGTATATGTTTGCAGTAGGCACTCAAAGCTTGCAGTAAAATTTGATGAGCAGTGACCATCTTCTGCCCAATTGCCTGAAGATGAAAAGCAAAGCTTCTCCTGGCAGGTTTTGGCCTAGCATCAGAAGCCAAGGCACGAATATGCTGCTGCATATCAGTAACTTGTCTCCCCAAGTCGTATAAATAATTTCTAGAAAATCTAACGGAAAATTCAGCGACTCTTTGCAGTCTGCGAGACAAATCCTTGTCCCCGTCAGGAAGCGGGATTCTATCCAGTTGGAAAGAAATTTCGTCCAATACCAAGGAAATCTTTTTTTGATTTGCTAAAACTTTTTGTACGACCATTGGGTCTGGTCTAGTGAAATATTCATCTTCCTTTTCACTGGATCTTTCTGGACTCGAATTATACTCTGAATCATCCATTGCACGGAGCAGCTTTCTCGAATGATCTTTCCTCAGCATTACATGATCAGAAGATGATTTTTTGGTGTTATTCATATGCTCTGGCTTCGGCTTTGGCAATTTTCTGTAAGTATGATGCAAATTTTGTTCTTCTGGGATGGTCAGCAATATATTTGAACTTCCTGCACCAGTTTCTTTCATCACAGGTGTTCGCTTTTGCGTTTGAACCTGGAACATTGGTTTTAAACGTTAAAAAGACATGACATAATCAATAAATTTGTATTAAAATCTTTTCGGAGTTTAAATTATAAACAATACAGAAGTAAACATGTTCTAATTTACCATTGGCTGACTCTCCTGTCTTTTGACTCCGTCAATACTTTTATACATCATGTTTATCTCCGGCATAGCATCTTCTTCTAGTCTTTTGAGCTCTCTATCAAAATTGCCGATGTTTTCTCTAAGGAATTCTTTTATGTTGCTCATAGCTCCGGGATCAAAGGTGTTTAGCATAGTGTCAGATCCTTCTAAGGATTCTTGCTGCTTTACGAAAGATTCCCAAGTTCGTTCCTCGTCCATTTTAAGCTTTTGTCTCCGAACGTTTTTAACAACATTTTTAAATTGACTTGCAGGTACGTACTAAAAGTTGGGAAGAAGATTCACTTCAATTCTAGTTCTTTATTTCATTGAATGTTAATTTTTTTGAAAGTTAATGAGAAAGGATAATAAATATTTATTAAATGATGTAAACTATGATATACCTTAAAATCAAACTCATCGTCGTCGTCATCTTCTTCGGATAAGAAAAAATTCTCTCTCTCCTTGTTGTTCAGGTAGCTAAACTGCTGCATAGACTTTAAAAGAAAGGACATTTTCTGACATTAATATATGGCGATTCAAAGTCATTAGATTATACCGTAAACGAAGGATATCAAATTGTGTAAACTTTAAGAAAAATAGCCCAACATACGAGAGAGAATCATTAATATATAACTTCGAATGACAGATGTTAAAAACTCAAAAATTGTTTTGTTTATATCTGTGAATATGGAAATAAAACATACGAGGGAAACTCGATTGGTATTTATTATCGCCTAACTACACGGTAGATTTGGGCCAATAAACTCTCAGTTTCCAATCAACTGGCCGGGAATCCCCGCCTGAAATCGTATGCCGATCTTTAAAGCGAATTCATTTAAGTGCCTCAAGATATTTTATGATTTCCTGTTATTCATACTTTCGTTACATGATCATTTGGAACCGGTATATAGCTCGTGATATTCATAAAAATATGTGACTTATTGGGCGGGACTCTATTGATATTGTACTCTTGAATACTACGAAGAGTGAACAGAGCTGTATCCTGTGCAGCTTGCTTTCAGAGTTTGAGTTGCGTTGGATCAATACTTTCGACCCTTTCAATTCTCGTTCAGGCTCGAGGTTTCAACATTGTGTCAGCCTGTCACAACCGGCCCGGTGTTATTCATTCTCGGATTATACCATCTCGTACTTAAAAAAAAACAAACATAAAAACAAGTAAATACATAGATATAGTGCAACAGATTGTTTATAACGAATTTCTTATCCTTAAAATTAGATAATAGTTTAGAAAAATAATATACAGTTTTTCGGAAGCATTTATTCCGCGTTGTTTCAACAAGTTTTATGTGTCTTCGTTCTTTCTCTATCGTCATTATTATTCATCCTAAATAATTACAAAATTTATGGAACCATCCAATGTCAGAATTAGATTACGAAATTATTCTATTTTCACTGTATTCTGATCTTAATTCCATTGCGTGAGTTTTGTCACATGTTTTGGCAACACGAATGCTTGGCGAATATCTAAATTAATCATATTTATTGAGCTTCAATTTCCAGATGTGATTCAGAGCGATTTTTACGTCTTGAAGTTTTTTTGCTATCCAAGAGGCTTGTACATCTGTGATATAAGCAACAATTCGACGCAGTTATGACTTCTAAGATTCTCGTCAAGTTGCCTACAGTACCTTTCTCACAGGTGAATACATCAGTTTGCTATTCATCTTTGAATTTATGCTACGAACACTCTGATCGAGTATATTCTCGATATTTGGCCTTTGAAAAACAGGGAAAGAAGCCACACACCGAGCTTGTTGCTGTATCCAGAAATGAGCCCACTGTACATCACAAGCAAATCAATGGGACTGGAGATAGGGCAGCACAGCTGGAACAAAATATGAAATTTCTGCAGGAGCAACACCAAGCTATACTAGCCGCTTTGCAGAAGGAGGTTGAAACATTGCGTCAACGAAACAGAGGTTTGTTAAATTAGTTAATCAACCAAATTCCATTCAGTCTGCAAAGTATATTTATATTTTTCTTATATTATGCTTACAGACTTGCAATTTCAACTGGTTTTTTCAAATGGTGCAACCAATGCCCCAAGCAGCCCTTCAACTCCGGAAGACAACAGCAATGGCTTTTCAAAGTCCAAAGTATGCGTGGATTTGAGTAATTTTAAGAGAGATTCGATTTGGTATTAGATCAGAGTCGTGGAATCAATTTGCCAGTTCATGGGACAAGGAAGAGTCTCTTTGAAGACACGAATGATAATACAAAAAGAAATACTGTCTAGTTGCAGGTTCAAACTTGAATATAAATCCCTCTTCTTTTCTAGGGAAGCCCAGTTTCCGTCAACGTTGCCTCTCTTCAAGTGGAACTCTTGGAACGAGATCTTCAAGACCTGAAGGTCTCTCTCCACGAAGCCAAGTCACAAAACCATTACTTGATTGGAATAATTGACCAGCAAAAGAAGTTAGTGTCTTTTACTCGACCCAATTTCCTTCACGTTCTTTGTCTAGCAAACAAAGTTGACTTTCTGCTATTATTCTGTTCTAGAAAATTAGACGCACTAGAACAGTGCGCGGAAAAGTCACCGAACACAGAAGTAGGAGTTCAAGTAGGGAACGACATTCAAGCTGTTCAAGCAGATCTAGCAACAAGGCTGGAAGATGCAGAGGCAATGGTACTCTGCTTACGTCGAGAAAACGAAGATCAGCGGAGAGAAATATCCGCTATAAAAGCAACTGCAAACAAGGGAAACGGGAATGGGAATTCGAGTGGAAGGAATCATGGGAGTAACGGGCATCGAAGCCGTGGACAAGGCGGTGGGAATGGAGGACAAGAACAAAATTCTCACAGATTTCCACCTTTGCATAATCAAAGCTACTGGCATCATGGTTCTAGAGGAAATAACAGGTCGTTACTTTTCCATTTTCGATGATACTAGATTGCATTGTAATTGTATTTCTTTCACAGAATGTTTTAAACACTTTTCACTAATATATCTCTCATATTTTAGCTTTGAACACAATTCGGAGTATCGAGGACGTGGCCGACAGGACAAACAAGGGCAAGATTCTGCTAATGGAGGAGGTACAGTTCTGCCGCAGCTTCGCAGTGGCACTAATAAGGCAGAGAGCTTCAGCTACCCATCTTTCCATCATAGGCCAAGAGGCTACCATAATGGTAGCAGCTACTACTGCGAGGGATATCGTAAATACAGAGGGCAAAGATCGCAGAGGGATTGTAAGGACAGGGAATCAAGGGAACCAAGAGAATCTAGAGAACCGAGGGAATTCAGAGAGCAGAATCGAGACCCCAAGGATCAGCACAAAGAATATAAGGATAGTTCTCGGGGAGCGAAGACCTCAAAGGAACCGTAAGAAAAGGAAATTTGGGATAAATTGATTTGAGTTATTATACCATCGAGTTGACAAGAACCCTTTGGATATTTATATACATCTCGATATATCCCATTGTAAAGGTGAATGCGCCTGGAATTCTATAACAGAGAGTCTTGATTACAGATGTTGAGCAGTCGTACTTTCCACGTGCATAGTTAACAAAAAATAGCTACCTATTCGCATTATATGAGCTTAGTACGTGGCACGCATATTGCGAAGCTGTTGTTCTAGTCTGTGCAATTACTGCGACTCTAAGAGATTGTATTTTTATCGGTGGTGAGATCCGTACCCTCTATGTGGTCTAGGATTTTCAATCCATTAACTTGATAAGATGCATTTCTGGCTGCTGCAATTCGGCTGGTTATTGACCAATGTAGTTTATTATTGGTATATCTATATATGTTACTATATTTGGAAGTTAATCGTTCAAACTCAAGGCAAAAGAACAGTCGTTACTTAATTTATTCCATCAGAAAAAAAAAAAATCCGTTTTGTTTTTGGATGGACAAATATGTCGCAGAAATTGAAATTTAACGATAGTTCACGGTAATCTGTATTGCATCTAGCCTGTTAGAAGAGACCCAGTTTATTTATTCATCTATTAACATTTGGAGACTTTGAGAAATCGAGAAACAAGTAAAATGAAGCTAGAAATACGGATCTTAGAGGAAATGATGAGTACTCTTAATTTCAAAGCGGCATACATACATAAGCTTGAACGTAAAGCTTGTGTACAAATCCTAGTCCATGCGTAACAGATTCCTGAACATTTTGTCAAAATTGTGTATTATTAAAAAAAATGGGACACTTGATAATATATGTGTCAAAAATTGAATTTAAAAGCCGAAACAGGTGCCAAAAAATCATAGCATCAGATTTTCGATTTAGTTGTACGTCATAGAGATAACATTCTTCAATATCATCAACATTTGTCCATCGGTATGCTTAGCGCAGCACTATAACAGTTTTAAAGTCATTTAACAAGAGTTTGAATATGGAGAAAGGTGCATAAAATATATTTAGCTGTTCTTTTAATAATCCCGAACTTTATTTATATCAATCGCATACCTTATGAATAATTTTAAAGAAGATAACTAACTGAGTCTATACTTTGTTTAAGCACTTTAACTAGGGAATATCTCGAAACACAAAAGTCAAGCATTGTAAGTGTGGATTATTACGGATATATTCATCTCCTAATTATATCGTCGCTCATTATTAATCGAGTAGGTAACACGCATAATTATATATGTAATACATATATACAAATATATATAAATATATATAAAAATATTATTTTTAAATGATTTCGATTTTACGCTAGCGATTCGTATTACATTTTAAAACTTGATATTTTATATTGTAAATCTGTGCACTACGTGCCAGATTCCAGACCTCCTAAGTAAATAATAATTGAATCACCAATTCAGATGAAAAATACACATAAATAGTTTGCGATTATCAGTTACGAAAGTTGTACCTGTATGCTTGAATGTGTAAGAAAATTATTAATTATTGCATTATTCTGATATTAAAAGGCGCTTGTTGTGTAGACATAGAACAGTCATTGAAATATAAGAATCTATAGGTATCGTACTACATTATAATAGTTTGTAAACGAAGGTAAAGCATTTAAAAAAATATATATGTGGAACGGAAACGCATAGCCAATAAGCAACTGCATAATTAAATTCGCGCACAATTTTTGAGTAACAGTATTAAACGTCAACAGGAGGGATAATTGTCTTTCCGCTTTATTCCCTGCGATAATTTGCTATCTTTGTAATTTTAGGTATATCCAATTACGAAATCTTGGCTAAAACATTTCTTTCATCCAGCAAACATATCGTTTCTATTATTTGTTTTTTTATCAACTTACGTTTCACAATCATTGCTCTCTATCTCCGTACGTGTCTTACAATTAGTATTTTGGTGCAAGACAAGTTATGCTATAATCAAAACAGAACAGCATATTATAAGTACATACATACATACGTATATGCCAGACCAGAAAGATGTTTGTTACACTTACCTTGAGAAAATAAATATATTATATTCAAATTGTTTGCATTAAAAATATCATTTATTAAAACCAACTAAACCTTCTACACATCTATATAACGAAACTTTATAGCTGTTGATATTTTTTCAACGACAGAAAATAAGATAACGATTTATTTGAAATTGGTTAAAATTCAAAAAGAATATCCAAGTATTATGGTAAGTATGCCTTTTTGATTACCTCTATAGATATAATTCTTGATCTCGATTGCTTTGGAAGAGGAGATCCAATCCCTAACAAACTACGATCTGTATTAAAAGTTGACTCGTTATTTTTTTTGGAACTTTCACCTAAACGCCTCACAGAGTCAATTGCATTATAATTTGGGGAGGATCTAACTTTCTTTGCAGCTCCTAATTTCGAGTGTTGAATATTAGGAGATGCATTTCTAAAAATGAGAGTCTCAGCTTTCGAGACATTATTCCTGGCTTTGTTTAAAGTAGCATCAACATTGTGGGACTCATATTTCCCCAGTTGTTCCTTTGGCATGTTCATTCCTGCAACTACGATCCCCTCAAATACGTTTTCTGTGTCATATGGAACTGAAAAAGTAATACAAACAGAGAATACGATAAAATATGAAATGGGAATAATACAGATGGTGAAAATTTACCTGATTTTCGAGTCGGAGATTTGAATATTTTGAGTTGATGATTCTGAACACGCAAATGTGAGAATTTAGAGCCAGCAGGCTGACTAATGGTTCTTTTCTTTTTAATGAATGTTGACGATTTGGACAAGGAATTCGTTTCTTTTACAAAATCTTCCCACAGTTGTTTTGTTGTGGGCAAAGACGCCTCGCTAGACCAGTCTGGGCTCTCAGGATTTTTATCTAGAGACATCAGAGTCGATTCTCTGGATGGGATATCACTTGGCGAGTTGAACTTTGATGCTACACGGTTCTTCCATTTTGGAGAAAAGGATATTAGGGATGGGCTTAATCTAGGCTTCCCCATCCCTGGACCGGAATAAGTTTCGAAATCTGTTGCATCCCTGAATCCTAAACACACGAACTTATAATTATAATCCCTTGCTGTTCTTGAAAGGCAACTTATTATACTGCAGTAGTTATACTTACTCTTCTGGAATACCGGAGAACTGATAACTGGATCTGAGAATGTTGATGGCGTATCATCTTCCAGAGATTTTAGATACCGTTCCTCATAATTATCGTAATTTTTGTCGCTCGGGGATTGAAACAGCTGTATACTAGACAAGCTCAGATTATCCGACGAAGAGTTGATACTTCGACGATCTTCATTGTCAGATTTCTGGTAAGAATTTTTTTGAATTCTTATATTGGGTTGATGTTTTGACCTTTTCTTTGGCACGGGCACAGATTCAACCTCGTCTGCACTTTGTCCGTTTATTTTACACCTACGAATTTCCGACAATGCAGGATCTATACAGATAGTTTCGTGGCCCTTTACCGGCGTGCTATGCCTTTTAATTCTACAATCCATCGTCGATTTTTAAAAATAATGGTTCGTTCGTTCTCTGCAGTTGTCTAGACGTTGTTGTTTTGATCTTTGTAGCGCAAGTCAATCGAATCCTTTGAAGGAAGCAACAAGTATTGCTAGTACGGTTGCCTAGAGTAAGGCGCGCCTTTCAAAATTACGCCGCATTGATTACGAGGATTTTTGATTAATTTGAAATAGAGTTTAAAGCGAAATCTTTCCCAAGGGTAGAAAATTTGAGACAAAACTATTTAAGACATAAATTTTAATTATAAAAGCTTTATTACAATTTTTAAAACCCGATTTTTCATTATTTTATCATCAAACAGAACGTACGAAGGCGACAGTGTGTAACAAAGAATTGATTCCACTTTTTAAATTGTGAATAAAATTCAATGATTTCTTTTCCGGTTTTTGTCTGTTTCCAAATTTCTTTCCTCCCTGTAATATTTATCTCGAGATCTGTCGTGTCTTCGCGAAATCTGGAGATATTTATTTCCCTTATCGCGTGACCGATGTCGTTTCCTCCCATCGCTTTTATCTTCCGATTGATGAACCTCGTCTCTACTCTGTATTTTTTCTTCTTTTACACGCTGCCTCTCCCCTTCTTTTTCCTTCCGTCTACTCTTCTCTTTCGAACGATCTCTCCTGTGCTTCGAATGATGATTCTTTCTTCCACTTTCTCTGGACTCTGATCTATTTCTTTTCCTATCTCGATCGAACTTGAAATCGCTTGTAGGAGATCTTTTCGCAGATAAAAACGTCTGTGTATTTGGTGTTCGGTGAAAATAGTTGCTGTTACTTTTACTGGAACTTCTCCTCGGCCATTCGGTTTCGTTTTTTATTCGTTGGTAACTTTTTCTTTCATCAGAAGCTCGAAAATCCAATGAACTAGTTTCCGACCCTCTGGGAGACTTGGGCTCGTACTTCGTTGAACAATCCGCGATATATTCTTCGTACATTTCCATCTGTTGGCTTATCACCTCTCGCAGTATTTCAACCTGTGATTTTTTATTCGTATGTACGCCTCGGTGCTTTGCTCTTCTACGTTTCAGATTACGTTCCTGAGCCAGCAATTCAAGGAGTGAAGTTTTCGGCTGATCCCCGTCCTTCTGTGTCCTTAAAAAAAATGACACAAGATCGTCAGATGATTGTAACACGAATAATGGCCAGTTTTTAGAATTATTAATCATCCCTCACAGTCTGTTCATGTCAGCAATGTCATCTCCGATGTCAGGCTTAATTGTGTTAGCTACGGCGTAATCATAGATAGCTTTCCTCTCGTCGGTAGTAAAACTGGCCATGAGTCTGTCCGATGTGCGGGGAATTAATCTTTCAGCGAGACCTGCTGCTGGTGCATGAATAATGAGCAATAACAAACGAATTCTGCGCTTTTGCTTTTCATGGAACATTTACATGTCCATAAATGAGGAAAGGATATCCATAGTCGATAAATTTCTTTGAATATAAGATAAATTGATGATAGGTTTCATTCTGTTATCAAAAAGGATATGAAAAAGGATATATTGAGCGAATTCCAAGGACAACAGTGACTAATTTCTGGAAAAAATGTCAATATTTAAAGTCAGATGTTTATCATTAAATAAGAAATGATTAGGAACTGGTAATATCGAACATACACATAAAGACATTCACGACAATAATTAAATAGACAACCATAGTTTTTTTTACAGACCTGTGCACATTGCGGGATCTTTTTCTCGAGCTTTCAGCAGCACCATGTCCTGCAGCTGTTCGTCTGTAGAAGATAATGATCATTGAATGATTCGCCTGTACTAAACGGGCTGGAAAAATTAGTTTTATTACCGAATTTAATTGTAGATGAAGAGTTTACGGATGAACATGGCTCCGAAAGAGGCAATTCATTCTCTCTGTATCCTTCCGCTTTCCATTGGCATTTTTCTAGATGATCCTCGAGACTTTTTTCAGATATTTTATGGCCATTATTGAATGGACAGGTGACAGTGTTCTGGCTCTGAAGAAAGCGGAGTAAGATAATTGTTAGATATTGTTCAGAAAGGAGACGAAAATTATGCTTTTTCGTCAGTATTAAGAGTCTTAAGCTATTCATGTGGTTAAAAAAATGCGTTTTTCACGTACCTCCTTAGATATGCTTTCCAAGGTCCATCCCAGGCCCGATACAATGTTGTTTAAACGTATCTGTGTCATTTTGATAAAATTGTTCAAGTCTTCGATCTGTTTTTCGCGTTCGTCGTTAATCCCTGACATCTTGGATCATCACAAGTCTCACTGATCGCATAAATGAGATATTATTAATGAAAATTGATCAACCATATTATCAGACAAACATATTTTATTACAACTTATTAACAATAACACGGGAATATTTATGGGGGAATATTTTTCAAAAGTCTACATAACCTATCACTGGTGCGAGAACTTACAAAATTCTTGAGTATTATTGGGACAAAAATTAAGACTGGGTATTATCGCTATTATAAATCGGACTGACGAGGAATTCAATAATTAGAAATGAAAGTTGAAAAGACAATTAGTAAACACAACGCGAGTTTATTCTTCTGAGCGACTTGATTACCAGACAAAAAGCGCTCCTAGCGATGATAAGAGACAGTAGATTTTGTATAGGCGCTATTTTTCAAACGTTCAATAATACCCGACACGAACAGCATTGCGCGTTACATTGTTATTATTTGCACAAATAACTTTTGTACATTTCAGAACAAATGTGAAATCAATAAACTAGCTAAGAAAACTATTATTTGTTCAAATTAAATCTACATTGTGATGGATCTTAGACTTAAATGTAACACTTTATTCTATATTGGCACTGATCCCAGAATAAAACAATGAATTTTTGTATTTAGTATTAATAACAACTGCCAATTGTATTACAATATGAATAATGAAGTATATTTATAACGAAATAGTCAATTATTCCTGTTTAATATTGCTTAGTAAGCTAGCGTTCCTCGATATGATCGAACCATAGAATTCTGATTCTTGGAACTTGTCTCCTTCGATTTGTCTAAATATCTTCGCCTCTTTGTCTCGGGCCGTAATTTTGGCTTGAATAGTATCGGTTGAAAGCTGTGACAATAGGTCAATGATTGACGGGCTTTTGCTGCAGTTCGAACCTGGAGACAATCTTCCAGTAAATTTGTAGGATTTTTTCTCCTCAGGCTCGTTCACACCCTTCACTGAGATAGAAAATGGTTCGTTACGCTGCGAACTGGAGACTGAATTGTCCTGTTGGATGAAACTTGGTCCTTGTTGGGGAAACAATTTCAAGAAGGGACTCGAATCTTGTGGGCCACTTGATGGCAAAATTGGTGAATCGATGAGACGAGTTTCAGAGTTCAAAACTTGAATCATGAATTTCTTTCTGGGCGATGAACATAAATTTGTTACATTATTACTCGGTCCTGCTCTAGGCTCTAAGAATTCCTTATGATCAATGAAATCGCTTTCAGAAGTAAGTGGGTTCAGAAGCCTCTTGTTTCTAAGTTTGTTGTACTTTTCTGTTATCGAAAGCTTAGAGCTGTGGCTTGAGTATTCTACTGGTTCGCTATCCAAACCAGTTTCTTCATCAGACGAGAAAACGTCAGAGTTACGAAGTCGTTTGACAATTTTAATCACTTTCTCCTCACAAAACTCGCCGTCTTCAATTAGTTCATGTATTAATGAAACCTCGTTGTAGTACTTCCTGCCTTCTGCATCTGTGCCTTGATCTCCTGAGTCCGTGGGCTGTAAAAAGACACAAAGTGTTTTAAACAATGACACTGTGTTATATTTACAATGAATTTGACTGTTTCCTAAAATTTGAAGAAGTTCATTTACCTTCATTTTATCGATAAGCTTCATAGCTAGGGCTCGTGCCATTTTTACTATCGAAGCAGGGACTCCGGAAGTCTCTGCCAATGCCAACCCATAATTTTTAGTAGACATAATTCCTGGGATCAATTTGTGCGTGTAGATCAATCTTGGTTCGGTAAAGCCTTCCACAGGCCTGCATAGGGTTTCAAAATGATGGCTGGAAGATATAGTTAGTCTCATTAAGTCATAGAGTCGTGAAGAAATGTAGAAGGATTGAAAGCAGAGCAAGTATATTTACTTTTTAACATTGGGATACCATTCCGCCAGTTTAGTGATAAACAGAAAGTGCGTTGTGAAAAATACAAACGCTGATGTATTCAGTAGTTGTTCGCAGATAGCGAACGCGATTGATTCTCCTTCCTCCATGGTAGTGCCTCGGCACAGCTCATCCATAATCACAAGCGACTTGGATGTTACCATTTGTAAAATATATTGCGTTTCTTTGATCTAGGTGAACGAAATACGATTTTAGAAACAGGTAAGTTGGTTTTGCAGCATATTATAGTTTTATACTAAGTAGCATCATTCACCTCTAAAACAAAACTGGAGGCATTGCACTCGATACTGTCTCCAAAGCATATTCTGCAAAATATGCGATCAGCAATTCGGAACTGGGCTTTCTCTGCTGGCACGTAACAGCCGATCTGTAAAAGGTGCAAAAGAATCTGGTGCAAAGAATGTGGAATTGGCTGAGCTATTGAACAATATCTGAAGATAGTATCTCAATTTCACCTGTGCCATTATTTGCAGCATAACAATCTGCCTGAGGTAGACTGACTTCCCTCCCATGTTAGGACCAGTTATTACGTTGAAATTATGGGTGGGCGACGCATACTGAGATTAAGAAATAAGAAAACAAATTGTACTGAGATATTTGAGCTCCAATAATAGCATAACGTTATTTTTCTCTGCTGAATGATATACCACGTCATTGCTGACTGGAACGCAAGTACCAGTGATATCCATCAGTGGATGCATAGAATTATTGAGCTCGGTTCGCGAACCGAAGATTGGCCTGGTATAGTTGGATAAAGAGCTGATAGAAGCCAGTGATACTGTCACATCAAGCTCTGATATATCGTTGCTTAGCTGATAGAGACAACCGATATGCTCTCTGATTACATTCAGCATTCCTTTCAACATGCTGTATTCGAATAAGCACAATGAAACAAGTTACGTATAAATAGTTCGGGATTTTATTAGTTAGTATTTATTGTGAGATTATACTCAAGAGTAGAATAAATTCTAGCATTCTTTGTATAGAATCTTACACATTGCTCATCAGATGAAGTTCTTCGCAGGCATCTTTGCACCTCTGACTCAAAACCAGCAAGACTTCCGTAGTCATGATATAACTACTCTTCTGCTTCTGAACCTACAAGATAAAGAGGATTTCAGATTTGTTAATTTGATAAACTAATTTACTGAAGATCCTAACTCAAAGCAGATCCAAGTTGACCTCTATAAATATCGGCGGTAGATCGGTAGTTTTAATCTGTCTCTGTCGCGGAGAATCCATTTGAATATGGTAACCGAGGGATGCGCTACATCCCAGGCTGAATGGTAGATCGTATTTTAGAGCCAGAGTTTCTACTAATCCTAGTAAAAAGAAAACATTTTTATGTATTCCACAATTATGCACTTGATAATCACAGAGCAAAAATAATGTTTGGTACTTCTGCACGAATATGGGCTAATTACAAAAGATATAAGAACCTTTCATGTCATCTATGAGTTCGCAATATGCTTGCCGAGCGATATCAAGCATGTCGTTCAAGCCGCTTCTCAAAGCGAAGCATCGTTGCATAGTTAAAGAATTGAAGCCCGCTGTATGGCGTGCATCCGGCTGTAGAACTTCCAAAATTGTATTCATCATCAAGCCGTATCGCGGATCCTCAAGATGCTAATTTACAGCGGTAAGAAAAGAGGGTGGAAATGAGTACATCAAATAATTCTCACTATAATGTATATCTAGCGCACAGAGAAAACGTGACAAACCTCCAGGACTTTCCTGAGAAAGTCAGCCCTGGCAGTTCTGAGTGCTGTTTGTAGGAAGGGAATAGCTTCCAAAGTAGTTTTGAGGGAAATTACATAGTTCAAGTTCTTCTCAGCACTTGATATGTTGTCTCTCTGTGGGGTATTAAGTCCCAACACTAGGAGCCGGTCGACGTCACATAGTCTTCTTATAAGAGACTATCAACAATCGATACGAAGATGAATAATGGTGAAATATTTCAATTGTGATCAAACGGAAGATAAGTTTTTTATACCTGTATGGATGTCAGCAATGTACTATCTTCAACCATTTCAGAGACACAGGCTTGTCGCTCCTTGATTAAGCGTTCGTTGCATGGGGGCTGAAGAATCGAGGCTCGCAGATATCTTTTACCTCCGGGAGTTAGACATCTATCCAAAACTCCAAAGAGGGTAAATTTGTTTGAATTTTCTTGATGGGTGACCAGTTCCAAGCTCTGTGCGCTTTCTATATCTTGAGGATGGAGGACATGCAGTAGTTAGTTTTATACGTTTTCTGGGCACACATACAGTTCTCGAATGAATTAATGACGCAAGCATGCACCTATAATGGTCGTGTCCTCCGAACTCTGAAACTCAATTTTCATTGTATTTGGAATGTATAAAACGTTCTGAGTATACTCGACGTACTTCAGTAAAGCGCCTGCTGCTGCCAGGGCGTAGAATCTGTAAAAGGAGGCGAAAAGAATGAAGGAAATGTTTGTTTCATCAACATATTGTACCGATACATACTTTTGCTTGACGTATATTTCCACCGATGAATATTCTTGCGCACACAGACTCCTTATGCGATCCAAACCGTTAGCGTTGCTAAAATGCTGTCTGGAAACCGCAGCTATATTTAATTCCGGAAATTTGTCTCTGATACACTCGTAAAGCTTTCTACCGGTTCCACTTTTCCCAATCATTGTTTCTGGCATAATAATCTACAAAAAAAAATAACAGATTGTATAACTGTATAACATAAAGTGAATATTAATTTACCATTTCTATTCGAGAGAACCAGTTAAACATATTTCAAGGAAGTAATCGAGCTGAAATAATTATACGAAAAATCCAAGAGCGTGAGACCCACGACTTACTTCGACCGGCTTAAAGATTAGAATCTTCGTTAACGTGTTTAAATAAGTGTGGCGATCGCTGATCTGTGAGAGGATGAGATGTGGATGCTGTACGTTGACTGCTGCAATACCTACTTCTCCTCTCGCATCGCCCCTGCCTTCGGTTATAGCTGTTTGGGAATATCAATATACCCGATATAAATGATTTCATGTTTTATAAAGCGGTGGTAAAAACAGGCAAATTGAAGGACTCAAAATTAAAAATTTTACCTATAATAATGGGTGGATTGGCAGCAGCTCTAGAAGAGGAACTTTCTGTAGCTCCGCTGTTATAAGGGGGCAAAAAATGACAAGGATAAAATCACAGTTTCAGTTCAGTTAGATTGATATTTGTTATCCAAAAACTGTATAGGTATATTAATTACATAGAACTTTTACGACGGCCGCTTCGCCTGGCAGTTGAAGAAGATGAACTTGGTCCCTGAAAGTTTCTAGTGGGTGTTTTCAACGTAGTCATTTCAACTCTTGGTTCGGTGTATCGGTTTGGCACACGTTGAGATAACGCAGTAGATTCTATTCAATCGGATTTCATATTCTCATCGAGTATATTATAAAATATATAGGTAGTATGAAACTCAGTATGAAACTTAAGAACAAACGAAAGCCAGTACGAAGATCTACTGGTTAAGAATAAAAATATACTATTGATTCTTATTCGAAATCATGATTATCCCGTTTATTATTGCAATGGCACTCGCGATATTACAATATCTAGTTTGAAGTTGGGAAGAAAATGTTGAAAGTATCCAGTTTCGCGAAGTGTGATATTTCGTGATACCGTACAGTATACATCTTACCATATTTTGGAAAAATATGAGGCCAGTGTTCAGTTTCTGCATTTAATCTTCTGCTTCTTCCTCTGGGAGGAATCAACGATTTTTTCTTGTCTACAACGTTCATTTTACGTTCATTTGATGTTGCTGTAAGTTTTCAAACTGAAACTCTAGAATGTTACATCCATGACCAACAGTAAGAAACAAAAGTTTATTTTCACAAGTTGAATTGTTGTGCAAAAAACGCATCACAATACAGAAGATACGTTCATTACTAAACTGAAATATATCAGTTTATTTCAGATTTCAGAATAATAGCAGAACTGAAATTAGTCAAGTATTTACTAGTTAATTAGAGCTAAATGATATAGGTATGTACACAGTCTTCTGTCTCTACCCTTCTCTATGTAGCCATGAAGGATAGAAGAAGACAGAAGACTATGGTGCCAACTTCATATTGGTCAGAATCAAACACGTCAAGCTTACAATAATGAATTCAAATTTCTATTTTCAAAAGATGTTTATTTTTTTTTTATTCTCGGATTTTCCAGTACAACAGTAACGGTAAATTATTACTGCGGTGCGGGAGCTGCTGGTGCGGCAGTAGCAGTTTGAGCAGCTTCTTCGCGGATACGATCCTTCTTAAGCTGGCCCATGAAAGAAGCCTTGTCTGCAGCAGTCTGGAATCGTCCATGACCAAACTTGGAGCTTGTGTCGATGAATTTCAGGTTGATCTTCTCGAGCGCAGCACGTTTCGTGTGGACAAGGAGAGACTGAAAATCAAAACGAACAATATCTTGAATATTTTGGCCTTTTATTTTAGAAAATATCGACTAACTTTTAGTCATTTATCTCAGGCCTATCATTAAATATCACGTAAGTATCATAGTGAATATTTGGCTCTATAGGAAATTCATCACAGTTATCTTTACCCTGAATTAACAATTAATTATTAGTTTATAAATTCATCAATGATAAATGGACAAGTTTTTATTACACACCTTGCGCAGCGTGATTATTCGCTTCTTTGGACCCATGCAGCAACCCTTCAGCATAACGTAGTCATTGTTGACTTCACCATAATGCGGGAAACCTCCCATTGGAGTGATGGTCTTTTCAGTCAGATCGTACTC
Organism: Tenthredo amoena; assembly: GCA_963966615.1. Classification (NCBI taxonomy): domain Eukaryota; kingdom Metazoa; phylum Arthropoda; class Insecta; order Hymenoptera; family Tenthredinidae; genus Tenthredo; species Tenthredo amoena. The sequence continues at coordinate 809,762 of OZ016492.1, read as the reverse complement.
GGTGGAAGCGTTGTTCTTCACGACCTGGTTAAAATAAAAAAATAATCCAATAAAATGGTAGCTGAGACATACACGGTTCAGATTCTTCTTTGATATTAAAAATTTGTAGCTTGATTGGGAGATCCAAAGTATAAAATGTTTTTACATCTGGTACTATGATCAAGCTCTGCTTTATCTTGGCTCTAGAGATTTCTCGCAAATCACAACCCTGTTTAGTATAGGTATACAATTTGTCTGAAGAGCCAATGATGTTTGTATGAAATGAAGGGAAATCTTTGTACAGACTGAAAACCGAAGATATCATTAAAAGAAAATGAAGTCAAGTTACCTTTCCATCTTTCGTGTGAATTCCCTGTCCAATGCGGTAGATTTTCTTGTTCATTTCGGTACGATGATGGTATCCCTTCTGACCAGCACGAGCGACAGTGAAAGATACACGACTCGGATGCCAGGCACCGATGCAAGCAACTTTCCTCAGACCTTTGTGCGTCTTACGAGGAAGTTTCTTCGTGTGCCAACGAGACGTAACACCTGTGAAGCAAACATTTCCAAAGATTAATGTTAGATTCAATGATTTTGGAGTATTAAAATGACTAGACAAGAGATTAAACAAATTTGTATGTAAGGGTGTTTCAGTAGGAAGGCAGCATGAGTTTATCATCACTAGGATCAGACAAGCACATCATGTTTTTTCATCATTATAACCCAGACAAGAATATTTTAACAGTAAATTGAATTTCCAAAGACAAATCTAAAATAATCAAAGAAATAAATGAATGTATATAAAACTTTGACACGTACCCTTGTATCCTTTACCCTTCGTGACTCCAATTACATCGATCATCTCGTCAGCAGCAAATACGTTGTTCACAGGTACTGGCTTCTCAAGACGTTCCCGAGCCCACTGCACTTTCTGTTCAATAGTGCCTCCGTTCAATTGAATTTCCATAATATGGGCCTTCTTTTGGCGCTGCTTCAGCAGTTTCATCTATGAACAACAAAATAATGTAAAGATTCGGCAACTTGTTGAGCAGAGACAGTCGTCATTCCGATTTATCAATCAATCCAGGGGTATAATTTTATCAGAGAATAGTTTCAATATTATAAGTCTGTGCCAGACATGGTTTGTCTCAATGGTCATGGCCCAATGGGCTCCAAAGAGCTTATGGAATATGCCGTGCCTCCATGCACTCTGCTAGGCAGAGGACAGAGTTATTTTCCGACGCCGCGGTATGGAATAACTGCACAAAAATCAAGCAGCTTCAAACCGCGATTACTAAAAATCCAGCGCATTGCTGCGCGAATAGATAGCAATGGCGTCGATTAATAGTTTTAGGTCAAATATTCGAATTACCTGAGTGTGGGCAACGATTCTCACGACCTTGCAGTACTTCACGATCTTTTTCAGGTCCTTCTCGATAGATTTACGCCCTAGGTCGTCCTGCCATTTCTTTGAAGCCTTAGTGAACGCCTTCTTCTTGCTCTTATACCTGCGCAACAGCCAACGCGATTCCTAAACACATTGTATAGAGCCAGCCTCATCGTAACGAGAGGAGACTGGACTCCTTCTCGGAACTACCCCAAGTTTTTTCAGGGTTGCGCCTCAAGGCTCATTCCGAATAAATACTCTCATCGTACGAGTGGAGAGCTGGGGTTGAGCGAGTTTAGTACAATGTATAATATTATCTTAACATACGAGAAAAATAAGTAAACTACTCAAGGAGAAGTTACACAAAGAGTGAGAGAGAATTTGTTGCAAAAACGTGGTTTTCGTAAAACTGAAAGGGTTGCTTTTACAAATTCGACTAACTCCAGTCTTTTAACAAAATGAGTCTCATACCAGTTCTTGTAGAATCGACGACGGCATTCCTCCGAAAGATGTTCAGCCCAGACTGTAGTCAAAGCCCTGAGACCATGTGGGGTTTCGATGTAGCCAACAACGCCGACTACGATCATGGGGGGAGTTTCTAGGATGGTCACTGCTTCGACGATTTCCTTCTTGTTTACCTCTGGTAACGAGAAAAAAAAAAAAAAAGTTTGTTTGGATATTTTCGACCAAAAACGTGACGAAACGCGATCGACTAAATAAAAGTAAACTCACTTGATCCAGGACGATCAGCTTCTCTCACAACGTGGGTCATGCCAGCCTTGTAGCCAATGAAGGCTGTTAGATGAACAGGCTTGCTTGGGTCATCCTTGGGGAAGGCCTTTACTTTACCACGATGACGTTGGGATCTTTTCTTGGGGTAGAACCCCATAGACCCGTGACGAGGCGCGCTGAACTTTCGATGAGACTATGTGCGAGAAATAAGAATCGCATTGTTAGAGGGTTGGAAATCGCCACGTGTACGGGCGTCTGTTAGTGTGTTAAGAATTCTCAGACCGCCCTAGAATAATATCTTCAGGGTTAATCAGTTTAAACCATAAACATTGTAATCTAAATCATCACTGCAGTGGATAACTTGCATCGACGCGAAGACTCGCAGAACGAATTGAGACATGGCCGAAGGCTTGGGTATGAAAGTGAGGTACGTATAAGTCGGATTATTGTGGTTTAATAACTATGATGCGAGAAACTATTATGTTACACTTAGAATGAAACTTAGTTTGAATCGTTTGATAATTTGATGAAATTCACGCGATGCAAGATGCCGAAGATTTTAATGGATTTCTAAGAACCGACAAACGCGGAGCGTACTCACCATCGCGCTGACACCGTTGAAAATGGAGGATTTTTGGTTGGGAATTTCTCTTTTATACCCGAAAAATGGCGACGATGGCGGATGATCGATACCGTGCGACGCGCGATATCTCGAAGGCCTTTACCTTCGACCCATCGATACTTTAGACGTATAAATTTTTCTGTCGTCTGCGAGGATATTATTATTTTATTATAAATATTGTACTCAGTAACTAATCAACTAACTGCTCCAAGATGGGTGAGGCACGAAATTCTATGCAAGGCTTCGTCAACGCTGTGTACAACGTTCTTGACGGGCCGGTAACCTTCTTTCGAGGTATTATCTAATCACTTCTTTTAGGTTATGATATAAAAATAACCACTAAGTTACTGTCTTGCGCCTATTTTTATAACCGAATTATTATTTCAGAGAAAATTGTCCTCCCCAATCAACAACACTATCCATGGTATCACCAAAAGTTCCGTAGAGTTCCAACCATCGACGAATGTTACACCGACGATGTCGTATGCGGACACGAAGCTCATAGTCAATTTAAGCGAGACAAGTAACTATAACTTTTCTCCTCATTTAATTATTTCATTGTCTTTGTTCGAAAGCATAATCAAGCGTCAAGCCCGCATTGAATTTATTTCGTTTTCCAGATTGGTCGACAGTGAAATTCTCAATATACTAAGACAGCGTTTTGAGGACTGCGTTCTGTACGAAGGTCCAGATGCATTGACACAATGCCGCGGCCTCTTTGAAAATTATGAGCAAGCCAGTGCAGACTGGTTTACAAAATGTATGGTCCATTATTCTAACAAATATCTTAAATATTATACGAACAAAAAGTATATTGATATTGAATTATTGTTTCTTTTCAGACGGAGACCTTGGGGCCTATGGGCACGTGAAGGATGCGTATATGAAGCAAAAGCATCGTATGATTTGGGAGAGAAGATACGGTCCAGTTGGAACCGGAATGAATCGTAAAACAGAAGCAGAATCTGACTCCTAAATACAATTTTATATAGAGTCGCGATGATATCGATATTGTAGATAATTATACACAATAAATTAATAAAAAGTTATCATAGTAGGAGATTGGTAATTTCTCTGTAGTGAAAAATTCTGAGAACCTTGAACATAAAAATTGATAAAAATATCGACCTCTATCATTTTCAAATAAATTCGCCCATACATCTTTCGCGGGCTTCTCAATATTTTCCCCCTTATCGACAGAGCCGAGTATTAGATGTTTGGATATCATTAACACGCTCACCAGTTAGCGCCACGTCTCAAACGTAAATACACCGAGCGCAACAAGTGTATTGTTTGGATAACTTCAAAAACAGAAAATAATCGTGCCGTCCAAAGCGGTTAAATGATAATAAAAATTATATATAAATCGTCGTGCGAGTTATGGACAAGTACGAAGTACTGGGTCAAGTCGGGGAAGGTTCTTTCGGCCAAGTCTACAAAGCCAAGAAACGATCCAACGGGGATATAGTGGCGTTTAAGGTTATCCGAAAGGTAAGGTAACGTCCATCCACACGTATACATAGTTGTTTATTTTTCAAACATCTAAATAACTCGCCATGTGTGAAGTGCTATAATTATATTTAAACCTACAGCGGGGACGTTCGTTGAAAGAATTAAAGAGCCTGAGACAAGAATGTGAAATTCAACGTCACCTCCATCATCCAAATATCATACAAATGCTCGATTCTTTTGAAACTGAAAACGAGGTAATTTACCACAATTAAATAATCAATTATCATCGTTATTCACACAAAAGTTTCACCATATTCGTACAATTCTTTCAGATAGTCGTCGTCACAGAATACGCGGACAAAGAACTGTACGAAATATTGGGAAAGGCTGGTCGATTATCGGAGGAAAGAGCCCAAGTTATTGCCTGTGATCTAGTCTCCGCTCTCTATTATCTACATTCCAACAGAGTCCTTCACAGGTTTGAATTTAACAAGAATAATAAATCCCAATGTAATGAATCATCATCTTTGCTTACAGAATTCAAAGTAAACGAGGAAAAAAGTCCTTTATATTCTTCTTTTCAACACGTTTTTTACCTTTCAGAGATTTGAAGCCTCAAAATGTCCTGCTCGAGGCTAACGGAGTTGCCAAATTGTGCGATTTTGGATTTGCAAGAAGCATGAGCACCGGAACGCACGTACTTACGTCAATAAAAGGCACGCCCTTGTACATGGCACCGGAACTGATAGAAGAATGTCCTTATGATCACAACGCTGATTTATGGTGCGCATAAGCCTGGACAGGGTGGCCATAGGAGGTGGAAAAATTTGTTTAAAGTGAATAATTATTGAGGGAATTTAAATCTGGATTTTTGTGGCCATCTTGTCCTGCTCTGACGTCCATTTAATCATATAAAGTATCCAAGGGAGCAGTTTCTTGTTTCGCAAGCAGGGATATAAATTATTAAAACGTTAAGCAAGAGATGCTTTTGTCATTCCTAAGGATGTAGAGGTTTCTGTTGAAATTACAGGTCCCTGGGCTGCATAGTTTATGAACTAGTAGTAGGCACTCCCCCCTTCCAAACAACTTCTATACTTCATTTGGTGAGACTGATAAGATTCGAAGCAGTCAAGTGGCCTGATCACATTTCCGAAAACTGCCAGAGCTTTCTACAGGTGAATTTTGACTGAGAGAAAGGAAAAAAAAATTCTGATATTACTTTGAGTCTTCATTCAATTAATTACTCTAAATATCCTTTTCGGTTTTATCATCTACAGGGCTTGCTACAGAAGGATCCCTCTCTAAGACTCACTTGGCCAGATCTGCTCGACCATCCGTTTGTTAAAGACAGAATATTAACTGTTGGAGAAGCAGCTCTAACTCCCTTCACAACTCCTTTGTCTGCAAGTCAGGCACGAGCTAAACAACAGCAGCTACAAAATCTAGCCATGCATTCTACTAGTCAGTCAAAGTAGGTTTTGTCAACAGATCTTCCAACGCGATTTCTATTTACTTACGTTAAGAGATGAAGACAACAGTTTATTCAACTAATACGAGTACTAGGCACTGCAAAACACCTCAATACACTGGAAAATCATACTTTTTTTGTATCACAAAACAGAGTCCTGGAAAAAGCTGTGCAAAAAATTCAAGAACAGGAACGAAAGCTGAGGGAACAGCGTCAAGTCACCTGTATTTCTCAGCCTCAATATCCAATAGCTCGTGGCTATTGTCAAAACAGGCAATGCCAGCTGTTGCGTCGGAGTGAACCGAGCGGAACGGAATCCAGCGCCAGCGTCGATGTGCTGCTAGGAAATTTGAGTCTCAGAGCTTCTCTGAGAAGCGATTTACTCGCTGCCGATCATGCCATTTGTCATAATGATTGTAAAAACAGCAGTCCTGGGAGACAGAGGGTTTCTAGAGTAGTTGAAGCCGCCCCACCAACTGATGCAGATGATGTAGCACCTCAAATTATGAAAAGAGCGAGTAATTCGCGAAGAACGTCTAAGGACGACAATTTAAACGATAATAATGCTCAAGGGCAGGGAGACGGAGCGAGTATTGGTCACAGACTTAAATTTGAAGAGGATTTGCCCGGCGCTGACGGCGATTACAAGCAGAGTCGATTGAGCTTTGACTATGATCAGGAATTCAGTGAAAATCTGGTCAACAAACAAGTCAGACTTTCGGACTGGGATCCTAGAGCAGTTGAACAACCCATAGAGAACGAGGAATGGGTCGCTTTTCTCCAACGTTCAATGGAGGAGGTGATGGACGGAGAAGTCGCGTCGTTATTACAACAGAATTGCGTCTCTGTGTTTGTTTCTCCACTGAGGAATCCAGCTGCTGGTTGTAGGGTGGTTGAATACGTCGCCTGTCTCTTATCTCTGCCTTTTGTTGTCCCACTGAGTGCAGAGTCTTTGAATAAAATCAAACAAGTATACCTCGACGTTAGAGTCGTGCCTAATTTGGTCTATGCTGTGAAGCTTCTGATGTCAGAACGTCCCGAAGAATCCAGTCAAACACCAACAGCGGACACCAGGTTGGCGTCAACTTTATCAGCCGATGAATTACAATCCCTCGAATGCGTGATGCTGATATTATGCAGATTGGTTTACGTCCAGGAACAGTTTTTAACGCAGTTTTGCGACGCTGTTTATATCGTCAATGGAATGCCGCTACTCCAGCAACTTCTTACTCTCGAAAAACGGAAGGCTAGAGTCGTTGCTGACCTTGTAGCGATTCTTAACAACGTAATAAGATGCCAGCCGGAGAATGCCGAGCTGGTTGAGAGAGTTGTTCTGCGCACCAAGGCGCCTGGTATTATCTTTTTTGTTCTCTTTAACAAACTGACTATGAAATTAAACGTCTATGAATTAAATTGCACGTTGCAACATGGTTTCTGATAATTTTCATTCGCTTCTTTACAGTCGAACAACTCGGCAAGCTGTTAACTCACAGACAAAGCATACTTCGGGCGAGGAGTTGCACGCTGGTTAGATTACTGGGACGGTTCAGCTGCAGAGCATTGCAGCAGGCCTGGGGTAGACCGCTTAGAAATCTGCTAGAGAGTTTGACATTGGACAACGAGGACGTAGTGCGAAATGTAAACAGTTAGAGAAACTAATTCTTATAAATCGATGAGGAAGAAAATAGTTTAACTCACTGCTGATTGTTTTCAGGCTGCAGAAGACGCGGTCAGTGAGTTGAAGCAGTTGCTGTATTACAACCAGCAAAGTCCTACTGGTTGAGGATCATTCGCAGTCAATAACTTTAACAACTTATACAATAATTTTCAATTCGTACGTATACAGATAGGTATAATCTAACATTGAGTCAAGTTGTGTGAACATTCCTTCTCAAAATCTTAAGTTTCTGTACTACTAAACTTATCTGTTGTACTTTTTTGTAAATACATTTAATGCAATACACGATTGAATAGTTTTAAATACACAATAGTTTTCTACATATTCCGTTCTTCGATATTATTTCTTTTATACTACTCGTATATTCTTAAATTTGAAAAGAAAGCCTTCCGTATCCAAACTCTTGGGGCCTTCCGAGTCATTCGAAAAGCCACCCGATTATGCCCTTTTCCTCACTAGACTCGCTCGAGCTCCCGGATTCACGCGCGGCGCATTCCTCCTTATACATCTCGTTTATTTTCGCAATATCTTTCTCTGTCAATCCCTTGCGTTGTCCAAGCGTTACTTCTTCATGCTGAAATTAATTTCAATCAATTATTCATATCAACAATTTCAATTGCGCGCCTAGGAGGAGATCTCTGCGATACACATATCCAAATCTTGTTGCCTATCCTCAGGCGTCCGATCACTATAATTACTACCTATTAGATTCAATCAAGCGCGGGCTTACTTTAGACGTTATTGTTGGCTCTTTATTTTTCGAAAAAGCATGAGCGCTGTAATGCATGATGCTTTTATAGTCATAGGGAATACCGTAATCCGTAACGGTCTTGTTGTCGTATTTTTTGAAGTTATGTTCTTTTCCTGAAATCGTAAAAACATGTAATATAATAAATTATTTATACCACTAAAGTATAATTATTTATTATTAATACCTTCTTTAATGTTTTTCCAATGAATTTCCACCCAATCGTCTCTATCAGCGGCACTTTGCTGGTGGTAGAAACCGACCGCGTGCATCAACTCGTGCAAGACTACCCCGTGACGAACGCATTTAGGATTATTCACGTTCAATTCCTGCCCCTTACCGTGGCGACCTACCATAGACCAGCACCCTGATTCCGATCCTTTTATCATCACGTAATCTTCGTCCGATTTTTCATACGGTCGAAAACGTAGGCATGTTTTTTCGTGGTACTCTTTCAAAGCGCCTTTTATCACCTTGATTCCTTCCTCATCTGTGAATAAGATATTCGATGCAGGGTAACTCGTCTTTATTGTTTCTGGATAAATTAACGGAGATTATATGGCATCGAATCTACCGAAATCCTTCTCTTCGATGTAGAAAGGAACGATACCACGAGGCCATCGAGCTTCAGGATCTATAAGCCCGTTTTTTGTCAATCCACGTCCTTCCGGATGCACCATTATATCTCCTTCCCAAAGCCCGCTGAGCTCCCATAAGTTTTCTTTCTCTTCTGGAGTCCAAGCACCGATTCTACGTGCTGCGAAAGATTCGGCGATTCATAACAATTAACCGACGATAGAAACCTCGCCGAGGTAATACTCACCGATTTCATCGTGGTTGTAATCATCCGAAAATACTCCTACGAAACGGGGAGCCGGGGGTCCAACTTTCTTAGCATCACTGGACCCAGTGCTCAGAATTATCAGCAAAAAAATACTCAGGATACGTATCCCCGGAGTCGATTCTGGTACCGACATGCCTAACGCTATGTCTACTACAAAACACCGTATGCTACAAGACGCGAATGAACAACCGCGTTGATATTCGGCACTTTGGACTTCTACTGTCCCGTTCTAACACCTCGGTCGTGTATTTATGGTGACCAAACCGCTCGCTTCATGCTTGCGGGGTTCCTCAGATGAAGATATGATATGTGTAGTGGGCAGGGGCGAAGAGCCTCTCAGGGCCGCGTAATACAGAGGAAATTTGGTCTTTGGACTGCCCTTACGGTACGTCGTTTAGAAAGATCCACGCCCAGGTCTTTTTCTCAGTTTATATCGTGTGATGAAATTTTTCTATCCATTTGTGGAAGACTGTGGCTCTTGAATCGCGCCTATCGCAATCGGAATTCCGAAAATTGAATGCGCGTTCTTCCCTGGATACACAAAACGCCAAACTAGTCAGGTCGCGGTAAGTCCCACGCGATAGCGTTCACCTACGCCTAGGAACGTTAGCGGAATACGAATTGAGAATCTTCGTCGTTGGTGGTAAAAATTTGATATATTCAATACCTGGCGAGTTCGCAACGTACGAACATTCGCATTATTTATTTTTAAAAAATCGGCAAACTTTTCGGGGAACGTAATGAAATGATCGAGAAGAACATCGGGCATCGTACCTGGACTTTTCGAAGGATCGACAAAGAGCGACGAGCAGGCGTTATGGTCCGACGGATTTTCGGAGCCTCGTATAATACATGTGCCCGTATCTATTTGGGTCAGAACGATTTGGTACCACCGTTTTACCTTTGCCTCCTCCTGGAGTACGTGTGTCTTTTAAAACGCTGTGTACGTGTCCTGGGCGATGCGTCGATGATCGTGCCGATCCGAAATCCCGTCTCCGTTCCGGATCTAGATCCGCTCACGGTTAGTAATCAAAGTTTTTATTAACCACGAATGTAAAAGGCTTAGGAACGAGCGTGGCTTCGTAGCTAAAGCTAGGGACGAACGAGAAGAATCAGAAAGTCCGGTATAGAAACGTCACGTTAAGTACAGCGACAGTTATTGGCGCAGTGCGTTGATTAAATCGGCGAATATCGCGATTCGCTAAGCTTATAGTAGAATCTAGAATATCTATACCACCGTTTTACCGCGCGATGGGTAAAAACTCGACTATAGTTATACCTGGATAACCGATTGTCTGTAAAGAAGATTGAATGAAGAGACGAAGTAGGGGGAGGAGGGGGAGGAGGCCGCGGTTATAAAAACCGTCAAAAATAGTGGCCCACATATCTGAGAGCGAGGAATGAACACGGAGATAATCCTTGTATATTTAATGATCAGCCAAAGTTGCTCGATGTAATGGAATGCTTTGAAAAACGGCGTGAAATCGGACAATGCGAAGACTTGATGATAAAAAATCGGAGCACCGACACGCCGGTCGTTGACGCTCATGCCACGATGACCAGACTCCTTAAAGCCCACCTCTTTGCAGTCGTTATATTAAATACCTCGTGCTCTCGATATTGTATATCTGCACACGTCACCGTGGCCGCGTACAACCGACCCGCCCACGACGAAATCTATCGCTCCCTAGTTGATACCCCGTTACAGGATCAGGATATGATACCTTGCCTCGAAAGTCTCCGCCGCGACGGCCCGCTATACTTCAAGAGCACAAAGACTCGGGACTCGGCTTTGTATGCTATGACATTTCGTATATTTAGTATTCGGAGACTCAAGGGCCGTTAGTAGAGCGTTGGGCTCGCGGTAACGATAATTTTCTCTTTCTCTAGGTGTGGGATAAATATCGGGCAAAGACGTGGAGTGCGTGCGTGTTGTTCTCGCCGGTTACGGGGCGAGAAGTCCGGCTAGAATTTAGGCTATGAGGAGGTCTCGTGAATCTGGAACAGTCCGGTCATTGCTCTCCCCTCGGTTGGTTGGCCCTCCTCGGTCCTCGGTCTTCGTCACACGATATATATACCGTCCTTAAGACGGCTCGAGGTATGACCCGTCGAGATTCACACCGTGATTAATATCGTCCGTCACTTCCTTATCAGCGTTTTGCACTTTTGCCCCATTCGCGGGACCCAACAACGATTCGATCAAGCCCTGTGATATCGGGTGTTGAAAACCGTGAAAGGGCTTCAGGATTTCTATATAGAATATGAATGGAAAGTTGTAGAGCATCAAATGAGATCGATAAATAGTTTTCGCACCCGATTTCACCAAGCCTAGTGAACTAAGACGATCTGAAACGGATTTGAAAGATTTGAGACCGCAACGTTTGAGTATCTACTTCGTTCATTTCGGAGATTACCGCTGAACAATGCCTATATTTCCTCGGTTGAAAACAGCCGACGCTATGTAAACGCTGTTTATAAAATAAAAATCGATTTGTATGTTAAATCCTATTCGCCATTCCGTTGAATACCGTGAATCGTTGCATATGAGTTTCACTCTGTACGCTGGTGCAGTGCAGAGGATCGCATGCCGCGAGCACGCATGCAGAAAGACGTGCACGTGCTGATACCAGCACGTGCGTTGCGGGTCAACGGTCTCATACTCTAACAGATACCTATATACATATACAGTCAGGCAGGTGAATCGCATCGCTTATAGGTAGGTAGAGGGTGAACTTTGTCGATTCCGCGACATAACACCGCGGGGTAGTGAAAGAGATGCGAAATTTCCTCCTTCTTGACTCGCCTATTTATTACTTTTCTAGTGTCACGTGTGGGGTACATATACATGTATAGAAGTACGGTCGGGTTATTGCGCGGCAATGGAATCGAGGCCTCTGATGACATATGGTCATCTTTCATTACGATCAAACGGTATAAGAGGCAGGTAGGTAGGCACAGTCTATTACCAGCTTCTGCAGCACCGATCACAATCAACGCAATCAAGCATCAAGATTCCATGTGTATTCGGTAAGGAGGGGATATACCTGTATACGAGCAGGAGAAATCAGTATCTACTCAATCACGCGAAACGCGCTTCGCATAAGTAGCTTTACGCACTATGCATATGCGAGGTACTTCTGCTACAGCATGCCGTAAACATAAACATAAACATAAACACAAACAAAGCGGTTTCGTCGACGAAGAGCGGCATTTATCGTCTAAAATATTCCAATATCCTATAACGTATGTAATGAGAAGTTACGCCAGAAGAGAAGGAAGAACGCCTAGGTAGTTTGGCATTTCACACGTCATTTAATTATTTTTTCATCTTTTTTTTTTTTTGTTTTTTTTCTATGTAACGAATAAATCAGTGTCAAGAATCGTCGAACCTTTTGATTCGAAGCATACATCCTGAAAGATATATCTGTACAACGAATGTTTGCGACAACGAGGCGAGAAAGTATCGCGGGACGCGGGGTGTCCTCCGCAGTTTGTACTCGTTAGCGTGCTGGGATTCCCTGGTGCCTTAGCGCAGCATGCATGCGTTTCTTAATAACGCGAACCGCAGTAGGTAGGTAACGAACTGCAATATTTGCGGTTCGTTTTGGCATCGTGGGCCCGGGGATGGTATACAAGTAAAGGCAATAAGGAGCTGGCGGAGGCGTGCTTAAGGTTTTACACATCAGGTATATAACTATATACCCGCGTTATATACCGCGCGGATATTTTTAGCTCCACAACAGTTAACCTCTTTATGCCGGTTTATTATCATGACCGTGTCGTATACATTCTGCACCAGCACCAGGTCCGATCTTCGATGGGTTTATTCTCGCGAACTGCACCGTAGCGTACTCGATATATATAAGACCGGACGAGTTATACCCACACGTATACGTATGTACGTATAGTTCTCCTACAATTTAATGCAAATTGAATGAAAAAATGTGATCGTCATTATAAATTCTGAATGAACAACACATTCCTCTTCCCATATACTATATTGTTCTTCTCGTCCACCTCCGCGATCTCGAGATCGTAATCGTCGTATATCGTTCCGCTTAATCTAGGAATTAACGGCTATCACCGGGGTCTAACGTGGCTGGTATTCGAGAACAAAACGACGCCCGAAGGCGGAGAGCCGCGGGCCTGGTGAACCAGTGACCCACTGGGACCGAGGTACTGGTGGCCGCGTATTTTGGTAGCGGGTAGCGATCGTTGTTGCCCAGTCGCTGGTGCTGAGAGCGTTCAACGTATATACCGGGTTCGTCGACCCCGGTCAGGTGTCGCCGGGCGTCCCCCACCGTAGAACCAACCGAGCCGATACGATCGCGTCGAAAGTCACAGCGAGCCATGCTCCAGGGAATCTGGACAGTCGCCGGCGGTTACAGGTCCTTCCCGGACTCGGGGACCGATCCTGCCGACGAGCCTTGTTCGAAAATACATCCGATGATCGCGGGTCCGAATAAACGCGAAATTAGCCATCGATTATTTAAGTATCGAGGTTTATACTCTCCTCTTTCGTTCTAGCACCATATATATATGTATATACATACATAAATATACAATATATATCTAGTTGACTCGCGATCGGGATTTTATCCACCGTACGAATTCCAGAGTTAAATATAGTCCAGGGGCTCTGACTATGATCATGGTAATTCCAGGTGGGGCAGCTAAGAGCGGAGTGTCGGCGAAAAATCTGAGGGAGCAAAGACCGCGAAAACAATTGGCGAGTCGCGTAAGCCGTTAGCTGTAGCGGGCCGAGCAGAGGCTCTGGAGTATCGAGAGGATCTTGAACGACCGTGCGTCGCGCGGGGAACGTGGGGGAGGGCGACGTCGAGCACTGGGCAACTGGGCAACTTGGACGCCTCGGTCATGCACCTGTGATAGTGAAAGTGTTCTCGTGCTCGCCCCACCGCTGCCTCTCCTCCTCCTCCTCCTCCTCCTTCTTAATCCTCTTCTTCTTATCTTCTTCCTCCGGTTCGTTCTCTTCTATACATCTTTCTCTCTCCCCCTCATTCACGGACTCACATATAGGTATACCAGTGTTCGATTTGGTTTCGCGAGTAATACGCCGATATACGGCCTCCTCGCGAAATATACCTATACGCTAACGGCTCGAATCGCATTGCGAAATTCCGGGGGTCTAACGCGGTGCGGCAATCCTCTAATTTTAACGGCCCATTCGCCTTACGGACTGATTATCAATCGGTTATAATACAGAATGAAATACACAACTATACTTTATAAGAACCTATATAAATCGTTGCGCAATTATAGTAGAAGCGAATTGTTACTGTTACGTGCATGTATGTACTACCTATATTGACCAGGCGAAAATAAATAAATGCGATCCGAAATCTGTTATGCCGTGTGAATCGGTAACACAATTCGTTACGATTATAGTATCCTTTGATCCTTTCGACGGAATCGCGACTATCTGGATCGTCTAACGATTTACTACCAGCTGCGTCCGTTCGTTAAGAGGGGATTTTGAAACCGCTAACGGTACAAGAAATTGCGAATGTTCGTTCGCTCCTTTTTAGCTCGTCAACGAAATATCGCGAGAAGGGCAGCGGCGGTGTACCCGTGATACACTATGTTAAATATGCGGATAGATACGTTACGTATAGGTATATGTAACACATCTATCCTACGCGTACGTATATGTATATACCTATAGAGCGTATAGTATGTATGTGTGAGGGTTTTGGTGATTGGCAGTTGGGCCGCGGGGCCTTTGCTTCATTATTCATTATCATAAATTGGAATTAGAAATTTGGTTAAAAGACAATATTGCGAGGTGCGCATCTTGATGAGCCGGGAAAGCTCGGACTTTCGAGTGCGTTGACCCTCGGAGAGTGACCCAAACCGAGGCGCGCGAAACGTCGCTAAAAGTCGTCCTTACAACGCTCGCCTAACCTTACCTAACCCGAACCGCGACCGTATATATATACCTACCGTCCCCTCGCGTAACAGGGAACCGCAAACCGAATAATAACCTGATCGATCCGGTTTTTCAAGAGAGAAGTATATAGAAGCCGAAAATTTCTCTTAAACGATCAGACTGGTAGCTACGACGCGTCCGCGACTACCACCGAGTTCGAGTTCGAGTTCGCGTCAGGTCCTGCGGTATAGGGTATACTCTTTGACGGTTCTTGACATCCATATATTTATCCGTGTAATATGAAAGCCTTATAAAAGATATTCCGTATATGCACCAATCGGCCGAGAGTGTATATGTATAAGTTCACAATTCCTCGTGTTGCAGGGGGTCGTTGATCCCCGTATGACGTACGCTAGTCGTTCGTACTATACGTTCGAAATCTCTAAAAGTATTAACGCCGCAAATCCTAGCTGCATTAATGATGTGGTGAGGTAGGACCGGGTCGAGAACTCGATGAAACGGCATTCTCGCGTATTAAATGGGCAAATCAAAAAAGAAACAAAAAATGAAGGACTCTTTCTTTTTTTCTTTTCCCAACCATCTGGTATTATACTAGATTGGCAATACTTCCACGCGCGGGCTAGTTTATTATATCGTTTGCGAATTCGACTTAATAGCAGGTAGGCACGTGCTTCTGCAATACTCGTGTGTTACTTTATACCGTTACCGTAACGAAGCCTCTTCTTCTCCGGTTGACGACTACACCACGTACCTATAGCTACTATATACTTGCAATCATCTTTCACAGCTATTGAACATCAGGAATTAGACACGAACCCTGCAGTCAATCAAACGATTTCTAACACCCGTATCATGTATACTATACCTACAGATCGGTCGCTGAAATCGATCCTTATACCGCCGTTAATTATCGACTATTCCAGTTCACGAATGGAGTCTGAAATGTACTTTTTTTTTTTGTTTTTTTTTTCTTTTTTCATATACATCAAAGTATAGTATCAAAATTTTTTTGTTTGTCTTTTTTTTCAAAATTATTTTAGATACAGTTACTATTTTTGCGGTCTTCTTATATATATATATATATATATATGTATATATTCGAACCGCAGAACGTCAATCCGTGAAATATGTACAGCTTTTAATTTATATGAAATATAATATCCGGCTTTTCGATGCTCTTTACTCGACTGACTTCATTTTTTCTTTCATCCGTCTCATAATGTTCTTCGTTTTTTTATTTTATTTTCTTTTCTTTTATTTACATTTTTTCTTTCTTTATCTCAACGAGGCCTCAGATCTCCGGTGCTGTGCTCTGCTTGGCCCGTCCGATTTTTTTTTTTTTTTTTTTTTTTGTCTGCGTTTGTTTCTTCTTTTTATTCCGTCTCTTTCCCAATTCTTTCTTGACCAGACAAAATTCCTGCCGAAAGTAGTGCTGTCACTGAATGCCGAATACCTTATACCTAGACTATATGGGGGAGCGAGGCATCGCTTTTCACGCTACAGCCGTCGGTTTTTGCACATCTTGTATATATATATATATGTATTTTTTTTTCCTATTTTTTGTTTTTATCTCGTTTTCGCACACCATCCCATTTCTAAGCCGTGTCCCAATTGCTATTCACTTACCGCCTGCAACCGTGAACAGCTGTCTCCATTCACCGGACTATACCGGAGTATCTTCATTTTACAATATACACATATCTAGGTATAAAATAGGAGAAGAAGAAGAAGAAGCATGGTATAGATATGGGTCCGATAGGTGTCGGAACCGGAATGGCAAGAGCGTGAATGTGTTTATACATCAGTATACGTATACACATATGTAGGTACATACATACATATACGTGCCTTCGCCGGGGCTGACTACCTACATCTCGCCAGCGCAAATCCCCGTTTCAGTTTGTAATTTATTATCCTATTCGATTAGTACCGCGTTAATATCGCGGCTCTTTACCGGGTACGGGTGTGACTCGAGAGTTCGTTGCCCTGCGTTAAGCAGAGCGGGCGAACCAGGTGAAAGAAGTGAAAGAGGTGAAAGAGGTGTCGGAGATATCGGAGGCATCTGAACTGTCGACACCCTTCTCCCCTGCGTAGGTCGTTCTTATCATATAATATGCAGCCTCGTTATAGTCGACACCGTATACGTTAAAATCGAAAAAATAGATGCAAAATCTTTCGCTACACGTCTCGAGACGAAACCGCCTCGAAACTCTACACTGACGTGTAAATTATCATCGGCTCTTCTTCTTTTTCTTCTTCTTTGATCAGAACCCGATGAGTTATTTCACGAGTGGTGGTATCTCACTAGCGGTAATAGAATTTACAACTTCAGTGACATGCCTCAACCTGGGTCAGTGTCACTTTCGCTAGTATCTATACAGATACTACACAGGTATACGCATACACGCAGAAATCGATACAAAATTTCAAATATCAAGTTGGCGCGGTTGCAGGGTTCGCGATACATACATATAGGTAGTACATACCTATACCTATATTATTATATTCGCAATAAATTACTTGTCATAGGCGAGACAATTATTATCTACCAATTATTCGACATGGTTCATTGTCTCCGCACCTCTGATACTTTTTTCCCAATCGCGATTACGTAATCTTTTGAAATTTTTGACGAAGCTGTTATTCGCTGTAATCTGCCCGCGGTATGTGGCGTAACCGAGTAAATATAAACAGCCCAGGACCCGATCGTGTCAATAAACCAATCATCAGTCTATTTAAGGAACCTCTTGCGGTTGAAGATCTGCGGTCCAGGTACACTCTACCTATATACACACATATGATCGTTCTCTTACCGATCAGGTATATTGGAGGGGCGCAGATTCGGTTGGCACTTCTCAGCGCCTGGGACGTCCGCGATGCCAAAGAGCGGCGACAGGGCGTCGACCGCAACTTTCTCTCCTTATGCTAATATATCGTTACTTTACGCTGCTCTAGGATTTGCGAGAACGATACATCGCCACATTTCTACGGTGTGCGTCTATCTAAGATTTTTCTATCTTAGCGAAGGTTCGATCGCGGTGCAGCGATAAGATCGACTCGTTCTTTTTGTTTCTTTTATGATAATAAATTTGTTAGATCGAGTATAGATGTGGAGTACGGTTCTTCTTGTATATCCTGGCACTTGGTTGTATACAATGTAGTAGGTATACGTGTGTACGCGGTATAAAGCCAGGCCACCGTACTTTGGCGCATATAAAACAGAAGCTGAGCCCGCAGGGCGATGTGGCCACTTATTTTCATTCCTTTTTCGTCATCCGCTATACGGCGCCGACCGACGCTGTAATAATCGTTACGACTTCGACCCCATCAACGGGGGGAAAGCGTTGACCAATTCGGAGATTTGGAAACGTGGAACTAAAAGTATAAATATATCATTGGAAAAGGTATCTTCGACCGTATTGAATGAGAAAAAGTGTAATCAGTAATCAAGTGATCATAATTCTCGTTAACGAACTGGGCTCGTACAAAGAAAACGAGCGGCGCAATGCAAAACGTTCCTCCTTCAACGCTCCGGGCTTGGCAGATCGTGTCTTATCGTCCCCTCGTGATTCTGCCTACTCGCCTCCCTGGAACTGTTAGATATCGCGTGTCTCAGCGATAGTTTGCCGCCCGCAAATATACTCGCGAAAGAATGTGCAAGGTCCTAACCTCGGCGCGATGAACCCCAGCGACAAAGGAGCCCAACGAAACTCAAACTACGGTACAATGTATTCGCAAACTCTTTTTTACCAGTGAAAACAACGACCGTAAATTAGATCGGAACATCCCTCACGCTTCGTCGTATCCCTTATGCCGATTAGATTAATCGGAGCTACCGTCCTAATTAAAAATTGTCCTAATTCTTGGAATTGGAGCGATAAATCGGGCGAGAAAAAGAATAATTCTGTATCGGTAACAGCTGAGGTGGATATCGTGCGTATAGTGGTTCTTCGGTCTGGGATCTATCTAGCTTACGTTGGTCAAGCTCGATGCGGATAGCGTGGCATCTTGAGGTCAAAGACCCTGGGGATCGAGATGCGGGTTTCCCACTATGAGTACATTTCAATATCGAATAAAAATCGTTAACGAGACTCTGCGCCCCAGGTGGCTAGACTTTTTATGGGAGTAGAGAAGAGAATGAAAGAAAGAAAAAAGGTAAAAAAGAGAAGAAAAAAAAGAAATGGAAAAATAAAAACAAGACAGAACTTCGATGGGCCATTATTATCGAGAATCTGGGTCGTCGACGGTTCCGAAATTTGTCTATCTTGATACACAAAGGTCGCTCTATATAGTCACGTGCGGAATTATTACATAATGAATTAATCAAATGATTTCTTCCGACCGAGTTTGCGTCAAACTATAAATGCGCATGAATATATAACGAAGTAAGTTTCCTGGAGGCACGTAATGCGACGCCTATATACCTATACCTACACCCATACCATCTTATTTTATCTTTGAAAGCGGCGCGGCGCTCGGCGCTTATCGCGGGTAATCCTTGAGTGTAATTGAAATTAAAAAGCGATTAGAAATTCTATCCACGCCCGGAGGCATCTCATCGCTCGCGGGCACGCAATCTGGGTCAGCAGCGTCAGCGCGGGGTCGGTGACGTTATCGGCGAACCAAAGCAAGCTTGAACGCATGAGCTGCACACGCGATATCGTACGCGTATCCTACCAGCTACGGCTACCGCGAGTCGGGACGACCAGTTACGATGAATTCCCTCGCCGAAGATATTCGTCACGGAATTAATCATTTCTATAATTGGCAACGAGGAAAACTTGAGGAAAAATGGAAATTTTCACTACCCGATTATCTCCCCGCTCGATACACGGGTATATAGGTATATATGTACTACATAGCGAACGGCAAATTGAGAAACGTTCGCGTCCGTTTCGCCGAGAACGGAAGAGAGGAGTAGTGAAAAATCTCGTAAAGGGGTTTTGCCATTGAGCCGCGAGAGCGCAAATCGCGATCGCCGTCGTCGTTGCCATTCCGGTGTATTCAAGTCGGGGATCAGCGGCCCCTGGGGCTCGTTATTCCCGCAACGATCGGTTCGAAAAGAAGCGTCTCTTACCGCGTTCTTCGTCCCTCACCTCTATCCGCGCACCCTCAAACCGATACGATAAAAAATAGATTCCGTTGAACCCGGAGTAGTCGTCCTTAGATCGAAATAAAAATATATTTCATTACCCCGACGTAGTTATTGCTTCAGGCTCGGATCTCGCGCGTCTCGCATATAGGTATACGGCTACAACGGCGGCATATACGCGGCCGTCCATCCCTATACACGGCTTTTCTACTTCCTGTAATCGGCGACGTAAACTTTACCCGGACCCGGGCTTCTCTTTGACAAAAAAAAAAAACTTGACCAAGTCTTGAAAATTTCGAATCCCGTCTCTCCCCGCGCTATTAGGTATATATAGCATATATTTATACATATATATGTGCTAGTCGTTGAACAGACCGTCGTCGGTGAACGTCGCGTCGCGTCGCGTCGCAGCGGTGCGGTGCGGTGCGTCGACCGGGTTTCGGCGAGGTGATCAGCCGCGGTAGAGCCATCGACCCCTGGACTCCGGGCGCTCACCGCTGGCGGTGGCATACCTGGCCTCCCCGCATCCAAGAACCGATTTAAGAAAGGAGCCGGAGCCGATCAGACAACATCGCTGGGCGCCATGGCCGACTTAACGCTGCGAGTGACCTTTGTCGGTCGTTGCACGTCGCCCGGGACCCGATCCCCGCCTCCGAACAGACGACGAACCATTGCACCCAGGGCGTCGAGGACACATACGGCGCGGGGTCATCGCGCCACTTTCGCCCCCCGGGTACCAAGGCGGTGACGAAAATGAGCGAGAGAAAATATATGAAAATTATCTTTTTCTCATTTTTCTCCTTTTTTCTTTCTTTTATTTTCATTCTTAAACATGCATCTGTCAAAACATCATCATTCGACTGCGGCAGTCTCTTCGCGGCGTATGAAAGTTCGAACTGAATTTATTATCTCGAGTATATAGGCGGTCATACATATGTCATGTGTATTCGTTACGCGGTGCACAATACACCTATTCCACATCTCTATCTGTGGCCGTGGAAGAAAACGGCTTTCAAGGATAATATCGTTCGTTCCGGCTGGTTTCACCGCCTATTCGACGTTGCTCTTTATACTATTCAATTATTGCAGCTAAAATTGAATAGCGTAAACATTTTTATTCAAATATTAGTAGAACTTCGATTTTAACAGCAGTCATTGCACTCGGCGGGTAGCTCGAAGGTAATCGAGACGTATGTATACGTACCGCACCGATCGTTGCGTCACTTGAATACCGATAAGGAGGAGCTGGCCTCCCCACTTATAAATATACGTAGTACATACATTTCGCAGGCACGCGTGTATATACGTGTGTGTGGTATACCTGTCTCGCTCTCGATAACCGATAGACAGATTGATTCGAGTATGAATAAGTAAATAAATAAATAAGTAGACATATAGTATATGAGGCGAGGTTTTAAATTCCTTGGCTATAATTTTCGGTCCTTTAAAGATTTTTGGCTCGGCGATTTGAACGAGTGAGGCCACCGATAGAGTCGCACGATATGATATGCATAAAAGATACTTTCGTATGCTGCAGGAGTGTCGGAGAGGCTAAGATCGAGTCGTGGCGGAGAGAGAAAGAGAGAGAAAGAGAGAGAAAGAGAGAGAGAGAGAGAGAGAAAATGCTGGCTAAGTTGAACGGACTCTGGTCTACGAAAACTGGCACAAACATTGCACGAAGCCTGCAGGCGTGAGTTTGATAACCTTTTATATCTGCATTAACTCGGATGATCTCAAGTCGAGGGAGAACCAACGCCGATGACCCTTGCCTCGTAAATCGGAGATCCTAAAAGCGGATTATAGCTGTCGAGTCTGCGGTTGCTGTACACATAGTATCGATATCCCGAGCTGGGAATGTGAGCGAAGGCGTTAATTAGGCCGATTGCTTTTTTGCATATCGAAAGAGCATCGCGGTATAATCGAATACGATCTAATTGCCCCTATATGCACCGGGGGGTCTTACCAGCACGGATTTTAACCAGTCGCTAAATCCATTAGGAGGGCAACGATGCGATGTGTCTGTAGCCTGGGTGGACTTCTGACTCTTAACTTTTCTACTGCGCATCAGGTTCTCGATATATACGGAAAGTCACGTTCGTGTTCATGTTTATTCATTCGAGTCGTTTATTCACATCGAATTATTATTTCATGACGCCCATACACCATCGCACTATCTATCGTCTGTATCAATATCGTTTTGAACTGATCAATCTTACCGTTGCGGTGCAGCTACCGCCGTGCATACGTGTAACATACACCTACCCACCTGGTTGAAAATTCCAAGCAAATGATTGTGTCAATTCGTCGAAGGAAGGCCAGGCAAACTCGCCTCTTCTCCTCATCTCGTCTCTCTACCTTTTATTCCTCTTCTTCTTCTTCTTCTTCTTCTTCTTCTCATTTCTCGATCCGCAAGCCGAGATCTAGATAGTGAAGCGGTCAATGAATGCTCATTGTCGAGCACGTAAGGAATCCACGCGTGTGAAATCATCGAGCGATATCACTCGTTATTTTTTTCGCACGATATTGTATCAAAGGGTCGTATTAGCACACGCTCTCCGTCCGTCTACCTTATGTAACTTTCGAACCGACGTAAATATAACTCGGTATCTCCGGACCGCGTGTGTCGGGGAAGACGTAACTGGAGTTGAATGGCTCGCGCGAAAGTGTTCAATGTACATTTCCCAATCACGTCCTCGAATATACGCCGGCCAAAGACTCCAACGATACTCGTATGACATAGTGTGTATAGGTACGAGTACGCACACCGCCAACCCTTTTCGATATATACCTATACTATTCGTTCATCTCTTATTTTCATATTCGCGGTGTGTATACAGTACCTAGTTACCCATACCGTGGAAAAATCCTGATCATATTTCGATCGTCGAATTCGCGTGAGACCATTTTTCCATTCCCAATCTCATTCCCATTCCAATTCCCATTATACTCGACCGCGACGCTGACATCGGTGTGCGTAAACGCGTACCTGCAGGTGTCCATCTCGGGACACGAGACTCCGAGGCATACTCTTACTTTCACGGACGCGCGGGACGTTGCACTCTGTGGTCGACCGACGCTCTTCGGAATTCATTATACAGTGGCTATATAGGCATCTCGCGAGGCTGCCTCCCGAGTCGCTCTGAGCCGAAACTCGCACCCTTCTCGTAAGGACGGGAAATTTTTAATGACCTTCCATATATCGTCCAGAAGGACCTTTCGGATTTATTCAACCGAAACCAGAGAACGTCAAGGGTCACGCGGATGAATATGGAAAGAAATTCTACCGACCAGAATTCACCCTGCATCTTAAACGCTCCGAATTATACTTGCTACTACTTGGAAGATTGAGAGTACTACGGGTATACCAAAAATAGCCACTATATGATCCTATTTCAAGCCTCATAATTAAAAGTTGCGTAAACCACCGTGCGTATTCGACACACGTATCAGTTCAGGAGTTAATAGGAATGACAATGAGGCGATAAAGAGCGAGATTTTCCTCCTTCTTTGGCCGCACAGAATGTCTCGAGTGATTTTTATTTCTCCTCTATTTTATGACTGCGGGGAGTTCGCCAACGGCCTATAGTCAGTGCTATCTGATATTCCATCTTCCGTTTCTCGAAGATACAGATAGCAGATAGGACCCTTGTTTAGAATATGGAGTGGATCGAATTTGTTAGTCAAAACTGGCTATGGCCTCTCAGTTTCTCAGATCTTACAAATAGACTTGCATGAGACGAGATCTACGCATTTCATGTCCGGCAGTCTCTCCTGTAACTCGACTTCGAACCTTACTCGTCTCTTATTTTTACCGTTTGAATCTTCCCGCGATATAAACCTACCAAGTTACACGGGACACCGCCTGGCGTCGGTGTCCGGTCCTCATTGTGTCCGAGTGCTGACCAAGTAGCTCGCGAATAGTAGATAGTGAAATCGGCGATTATCAAGATCCGTCTGATCCGTACCTCGTATATCCGATCCTCAATAGGACCGACTTCCATTCTCTGCCGTCTCTCTCTTCTCCTTCTTCTCTCGACTTTGGATCGCGAGGACTGAAGACGAGCCAAGGTATGTAAGGACCACGCGAATCGCTCCAACGCCATGATTCTTTGTCTCCGGAGATGCCGAGCACGTGGTAAACCTGCACCAGTTCATTGTGTGCGTGCGGTGCCGCTGGTGCTATACCTACGTCCACATTCGTCGCTACACGAGTTTATACCACTTTGAATCACAATGAGGATTAGAATAGGATTTAACTTATACTTATAGTCTGTCGATACTCTGACATCAGAACCATCGTAGAACAAATATTCTGTACACAAGATCGAAAATGACTGACCCATCGATAAGCCAGACTATCGTCATTCTCCACAGCAATCGACGAGGAAGGTTTCACGATGACGCTGGAATACCTTTTCGCAGTTTGTTCTATCCTCTTGGCTTGGATAGTCTTTGCAAACTTTCGGGACAGACAACGTCTTCCTCCCGGACCATGGGGTCTACCGATTCTCGGCTATTTGCCATGGATCGACCCCGAAGCTCCTCACGAAAGCCTGACCGATATCGTTCGTAAATACGGTCCGGTATGTGGCCTGAGACTCGGGTCTTTGTACACCGTTCTTTTGGCGGACTCTAAACTTGTGCGACAAGCACTGGCCAAGGACGTGTTCTCCGGCAGAGCGCCGCTCTATGTGACCCATGGGATCATGCAGGGATACGGTGAGTTCATCGAGCTTTGAACCATTATTTTTTATCGTTTTATGCCTCGGAGTAGTGAGCTGGTACTAGATAGTAGAGAACACTTCAGCCGTCTCCCACGCCCCATGTCCCACAATCCGTCTTATCTGCATCTGAGATATACGAGAGCTGGTTGCAGCGGTGAAAACAATGAAAGGGCAGCCGTCTGAATAGCGGACGGTCTAACGGTTCAGCGGTCGAAACGTCCGAACTGGTCAGGCAGCCGACTAACCTACTAAATGTCCGACTAGTGATCTACTCGTATTCGCACAGATTCACGAACGGGCTCGCGGAATATTATTCGTTATTGCGAATTATCGAAGAGTAGGAAGATTCGGCTACCCACCCGTATAAGCGTATATAAACGCCTGAAACCAGAAATCGGTCGTCGAGTTCTTTGTCCGGGACTAAAAGCCGGGCGTATTTTTTTTCGGTTCATTGAATCCGGTCGAAATATCCTTCTGGGAGGTCCTGGACCCCCGTTTTCGCGAGGAATCTGTGTGTGTGTGACGATTCGGGACTGAATTATCACCGTCTTTATCCCGTGTTTTGACAACGCGAAGGTATACGTCGAGAGAAAGAAGGAAAAAAAAGAGAAAGAGAAAGATTATTTTTTTTTTTTGTCTCAAATCTCGAAGATATCTCGAGAAAAATCTTCACAACTCGTGTCTATATCGACCGCAACGGCGTTTCCCACCATAGTTTCTCGATCCCCTCCGCAATGCCGAGGAACGAGGAGACTTCCCTCTTCTCGACTATCGCCTCGTAGTGTCCTTTCACCACGGGGCTATACCCGGGAGGGATCAGGCCACGCCCTTTGCGAACTGTCCCTGACGCAGAATCGCGGTCCATGGACCATCTGCCGGACGGCAAGAGTCGCATCGAGTCGCGAGTAGCGAGTGTCTCGATACGGTCGGACCGAGCGCCGGACCAAGACAGACTCCTACTACTCGTCGCCGGACCAAACCGCGAGACTATCACTGCGATTCAGAATAACGGAATTACGAGGTGTAGTTAGGCACCTATTTCGACCAAGGGTTGAGCATATGTATATCCGTATGTGTCGAATAGAAAAAGGGACGAACTAAGGTCCATAGATTATTGGAAAATGTATTTTTCAAAATTTTCCAGGCCTCTGTAGCGAAACTCGTTGATTCGGAGAAGAATTCGTCAAGTGAATGAACGGGCCGAGGAATTACCTAATATCGCATCTATAATTATATTGCGTTTGTAAATGTCTTACGGTGAACGACCCGCGAGCGTCAGGAGATAGGTAATAATTATCCTTGGATGATAATTTTTTGCGACTCATGCACAGAGCGGCCAGGACCATACATATAGGTGCGCTGGTGTATATATTTATTGCGCGGAATGTGGGAATAGCAAAATTTTACCTGAGCAGATATGTGTATATATACACAGGTCTATATAGACGCGTATATATGAATAGGTTGGAATTAATTAGCTATAATATCTTACACGTATATACGCATACACGTTCTCGGAAATCGGACGTGGCGAATGCGCGCGTGTCCTTGAACAGACAATTATACGGTATACGACATACGCTGTACGATTGGCGATAGGATGCGGAAAAAAAGAGGGGAAAAAAAAGGGAAACAAACAAACAAGGAATGAAACTTTGTCCATCGAGGGACCCTATACGTATATATGTATACGGTGTATAAAAATGTGATAAAATCATTCCTATATAATTAATCTACGAAAGTGAAAATCGAAACTATGCACCGGGGACCAGGGTTAACAGCCGTCGAGCCGGAGTTCCGAGAAGGTAGAGGATATACCCGCAGACAGGCTTTAGCCAGACGGCTGATGCTTTTCAGCCAGGAGTAATATGTTCCTGGATCGGAAATGCCTGGCGTTCTTCTACCGCCCCGTGAACGAGTTTATAAGGAGATCCTCGTGGCTCGGCACGCGTAGATAGTAACGACCGAAAGTGAGAGTAGCATTGAACCTGGACTACGTCATCGGTAACATTTCATTCCTCGTGTTATAGTCGGGTCTAAGATGTTTCTACACTCGATAGAGTTGAATTAATTACTAATTCGTTTATCGAGAAAGAAGAGGAGGAGGAGGAGGAGGAGGAGAGAGAGAGAGAAAAAAATGAACTTTTTTTTCGTTCTCGTTTTCATTTCTGGCTTATAGTTTAATCGAATCCGATAAAATAATTCCTGTATTCGCATCGAGTCGAGTCGGATAAATAAATACTCGATAATAGGTTCCGCTAATACGGACACCGCGGTGGGCTCAAGGTCGTCAGAATTTCCATAATTATTATACTAGTTGTTATTTCTATCGGTGGGTATGAGTTCAGCGCCTATAATCATCGGTACGTTGACATTACAGACTAATAACTGTCGTCGTTACTGTTTTTTTTTTGTCGACTTTTTTTTTCTCCTAGATATTCCTCTCCTTCTTCTCGTCGGTATTTAAATCGTCTCTCGGAAGCCGGAATATCAAAGTGTTAGACAGACAGACAGACAGACAGACAGACGAGAAGACGAAGAAAAAGAAGAAGAAGAAGAAGAATTATAAATGATTCGTGCGAGGTATACAAATGAGATAAATTAATTTCTCGAAAAACAGCCTAAGCCTAAGTTTCGCGTGAGATAGCTGCGTTATTATCAAAAGGAAGAACGACTGTTAAAAAAATTGTTAGAAAATGAAAAAACCTCGGGAAATTTGGAAGACCAATCCGCGCTTTTGGAAGGCGTAGAAAAAGGAAAAACTACTAATCTGGATGACGAGGATGGATTTTTCAGCGCGATATAACGACCCTAAACATGGAGCTGGACTGCCGCAATTTAAGACCTTTTTTCCGTATGAAAAACTTCGCGTTTTAGAACGGCAAATTCAGTCTTCGGACTTGAACCCGATAGAACTTTTATGAAATATAAGGCTACGATGAAACCGCGAGCGAATGCGGCGCGAACAATTCCACTGGAAGTTGCCGATTACGTCGCTGGAGGTGATTGCGCAAGGCATTCTGGGTTCGAGGCCGGTCGTACGCACCGCCGGTGTTATGGTTTGGTATTGGTGTACTGCTATGTCGAAGAAACCGAAGATTAATACTGCCGCATAATTTTATCGAACTTTTTGAGAGAGAAGAAAAGAAAAAAAGAAAGAACAATATACGTTTGCAAATAATTTGCAAAAATAGATCTAGGTCTGTTGTTTCGTACCAAAGTCTTGCACCTTCGAAATTCTACCTTACGACGCCTCGTATACATGTATATACCTACGTACCGTACAGTAAACTACGTGCAATTCCAGAGTTCGTTCACACCTCGCAAAGAGCCTTGTTCTAATCGTAAATCAGCGCCTAGAAACTCACACAGGCACGTGGCGTACTACGCGTCTCTGTGTAAAATATTCACACAGATATAGGAACGGAAGTAAAAAAAAAAAAAAAGGTAAACCGATGTATTCGCGCGTGTATGTGCTGTAATAGTTATTTGTCTCGATTAAAAGTGACGTGTGTTGTAAAATGTAAGTCGTGGATCCTGAAATAGTAATGAATTATAATACCTGATGGCCATTCACCTCGCTGTAATATTATCATAGTGCTGACGCGGATTTTATTAACTACCATTAAAAGGGCCGGGAGCTGAAGAGTTACGCATAAATATTTACGTCTAGATTCCGAAAACAGACCTTGAATTTGGTTGCTGATCCCTAAGCTTTGCTATCCCGTATTCATACGTCTATTCGTAGGTGTAGGTAGCTAGAGATCGAGTCGTTACGTTCTCTCCTAGAATCCGTGAATCTATCTATTCATTGGAACGTTATCCGATCATTTCGTTGTCGAAAAGAAAAGACTAGTTTCTAGACTCGGATTCTCATGCCAGGGAAATCTGCTCAAAGTAAACAACGCTTTTTTCTTCTATTCCTTATCCGGTGTTATAAACGTTCTTCTATTCTTCACGAATCGAAATTCGAAGGTCAACGAACTCTTTTCGCACGTTTTCAAAAATCCGAATCATTCCGGAGTCGGTATACCAAAGTAAATTCGATAATCGATCACGAGACGTCTTTATACAACGTCTTTTTTTTCTCGTAATCAACGAGACACGGTTATCGCGCTAATTTATCGTACACAGGAAGCATACGAGTCGAGAAGGAAGCGGTAAAGACTCGGGGAACACGATGACCCTGGTTATCCTGACATTTGGAAATCACTAGTCTATAGGGGTCAGGCTGAAAGCTCCTGCAGCTTCCTCGTACGTTTCTCTCTTTCCCTATCCGTTCTTTTCCTCATTTTACGGTACAACAGTAGCTATTCGTTTACGGTACGTGTACGCAGCTACATATATATGCGGTAAAAAATTATAACGCGGATTAACGAACGGCGTAAACACCGCTCGAAGGACTCTCACTTTTGTCGCGAGTCTCCTTGAAGGAAATCCCCAGCTCACGCAGCTATCTTGACCGTTCTGTAC
Source organism: Tenthredo amoena (assembly GCA_963966615.1). Lineage (NCBI taxonomy): Eukaryota > Metazoa > Arthropoda > Insecta > Hymenoptera > Tenthredinidae > Tenthredo > Tenthredo amoena. The sequence continues at coordinate 780,652 of OZ016492.1, read as the reverse complement.
CTAACTAACCGCTGGCTGCCTCATTCCAACTGTCAGACTTTTATGGATATCGGTTATAATGTACATATACCTGCACACGCACGTGCCTCCAAGTTTCCTCAACAGTTTATATAGAGGTACGGTAGATACAGTTAGGCGGAGACCAGACCGGGGACACCCGCTACCTTAAACTTTTATCACATCTTGTAACTGACCTTCCCTGGACCCCTGCATGCACGTGCGTATAGCTGATCCTTGGGCCTGGGGAAAGTCAGAGGTGGAATTCTTCCGGGAACGAAGAGGAAAGGATCGTCTTCCTTGTTACTCGGGATCAACGTTGGATGTAGAAGATATTTATTGTTCCTTGATTATTCCTATGATATTGGTTCAATGAAATATTATACCTATGATGACGCATTAGATAGGTGGAATAATCAATAATCAATAATCAATAATCAATAATCGATCGATTAATTCACGGCTTGTTTGCTCTGATTACGAACATCGGCGCGGGACGCACCCCTGACATTTATTACCGATGCAGCAATGCGTTTAGATATTATCATCAATTATGCGTACAATCGCAATATTGCAAGGTATCTACGTCGATCACGGAATGCTGCAGCAGTTTTATTTCCATTGGTTGATTAGCTCTGTACTGGCTTGAGGCTTTTCCCCTCTCTCATTCCCGTTACAACCACGATTCGAATGCTTAATCGATGGCAAATCGTCTCGGATCACATCATTCGTCAATTTATTGTCAATTTGTTTTCTTTATTTTAGTCGCCTAGAATGCGCGCATTGCACGATCGGCAGATCAATGCCCGATGTCTAGACGCACTCGAAGTTGCATCTTGCAACGTGTTTGCCAATTTTTTACGAGGTGCGGTAAATGAATTGATACGGCTGAATGTCAGGGTTGAATATCGGCGTAGCGGAATACTTTTGGGCAATTGCTGTAGTTTTTTTTCTCATTTTTTTTTTTTAAACATTTTTTTCTCATTTTTTTGTTTACCGCTAAATGCATAATGCCTGTCCTTGCACAGTCACTTCCCCCTTTTACTTTTCTGCACCTTGTATACGCATAGTGCTGGGTTATTTACGACGAGATAATCTGCCTGTAAGTATAAGGGGAATTACACCGCGATGTCATAAATTTACGGTATTGATAAAAATCGAACACCGTTGCTGCCGCCTGTCGTCGCGTCGCGTCGCGTCGCGTCGCGGCGCTCAACGCCGTCGCAGAAATGATTGCATAACTACCTTTGCGTGCCTCAAGGTGAACCGAATCAATTGCACTCAACGAATTAGGATGCCGATCGTCTCGACGATCGCCACGCTACGCCCGGGGATCACCTTGGCAAGGTGTGCAAGCGAGTAATCGCGGAATACCTGTTTTAATGAAAAAGAAAAAAAAAAAAACGTTTCTAGTCAAAAATAAAAGAATCATGCGATAGATTTTACATACCTGCACGAATGATCTGTCTGTCGTCACCGTTACGCGGAAACTTCGGGACCCAGAACAGAAATGAATGATTTTTAAAACTCTTTGAAGAATGACATACGTCTGTGATCGGACGAGGAGACAAAAGTGATCCGACCATCGGTATTGGTTCGATGCGTATAAAATTACAGCGTCGTTTTTCATCGGTGAATGCATTATAGTTATTCTTATCACCTTTGGCTCGTAAACCTCAATAATATCTCGGTGAGGGATAATCAGGATTCAAAGATCATTCTCTCGATCTCATCTGTACATGAGTTAACTTATGAGCGCAGACGGCGTATAGATCCGTGGATATCGATCTCGTCGAATTTCCCGAGTATAGGTGTGAAACGATGTCGAATGTTGATGAAAGGATGATCACGGTGGGGTAAGGTGTTCCTTGGTAACAACTGCATCGGTGCAACAGCTGTGAAAAATGTGGGCGAAATTTAAGGCTGACATTACCTGGGGATTTTGCAATCATTTGCGAGTAGGTATACCTACATACCTATAAACGTCGGATAAATCCGGCTGATGCAAATTATCATTGTTATTTATCGGCCGGTTCTGATGCGCTTCTATTTTTATTCCAGCATCGTTTCTGCGATCGTGTCTTCAAGTGCATCTAGCTCAAGGCGAGACCTCGATCCACTGTTCTGTTCGTTGACCATACAAAATCAATGTCAAAGAGAACGCTATTGTTTGCTTCGATGTTATATCTGGCTCCTCGTTAAATCTAATGGAACTGCATTCGATACGTCCTCGTTTGCGACCCGCGTCACCCAGGCAGCTAATCATAATTTGCATCGTTCAACGCAGCGGTATCTCTCCTTTCCAAACGTCTTTTTTGCTCACCTACTTCGCCTGCAGTTTATAATACGTTAATCACTTTGTTCCAAGTTTTTATACGAATGTTGCACGTCATTCCAAAACACGTTCGACTGTCTGGCAACAGCGGAGCAAAAAGTTATTCGTTAATCAGAGCCAAATGACTGATGTCAGCTTAACCGTATAGAGAAATACGAGATCTTTCGCACATAGTATTCCGCCACGAGGTTCACCGTTCGAATCATGGTGTCGTAGATCATACAGAAAATTTTATTTCTTTTTAAGGACTGATTTGCGCCGAGGGAGATCTCTGGCGAGAACAGCGACGCTTCGTAGCTGGATGCCTGAGGAATCTTGGTATGGTTAAAACGGGAGTAAAGAGGGACAAATTGGAGGAACGGATTCAGACCGCCGTTGAAGAAAGCGTTCTGGTAAAGCGTCATGAATATAACAGGATTTATCAGCCCCTAGGTGCTCGTCGTAGAACCAACTTCAAACTCCCACATATCCTTGTAACGATTTCCAGAAGCTCCAAGAGCGCTCTGAAGACGTCGGCGTCGATCCCTACCCAACGCTGCATCACTGCATGGGTAATTTCATGAACTCAATTGTCTTCGGGAAGGTCTTCGACGAGGATGACAAGACCTGGAAGTGGTTGCAGCATCTGCAGGAGGACGGCGTCAAGCACATCGGCATAGCGGGGCCGCTGAATTTCCTGCCATTTTTGAGGTGAAAAATTGAGCGGGAATTTTACTTCGAGAAACTATGGTGGTCTGGGGCTTGCAGGTACCTTCCACGATACAAAAAGATGATGAATTTTCTGATCGACGGAATTCGGAAGACCCACGAAATCTATCGAGACTTTTCGAGGGCTGATGAAACCCCAGGATCTCCCGAGGACAGCGTCCTCTCAGCTTTTGACGAGGAAACAAAGCGGAGAAGAGAGGCTGGTGAACAGGGCCACTTCACCGAGCCTCAGAAATTACATCTTCTCGGAGATCTCTTCGGCGCTGGTACCGACACCACCTTGACCACTCTGCGATGGCTTCTCCTCTTCCTCGCAGTGTTTCCCGACGAACAGGTAAAACTCCAGAGATCGAATTTTATGTTTATATCATATTTTTATTCGTATAATATTTTACAGGACAAAATCCAGGTAGAAATGAAAGCCGTGCTCGGGCCCAGACCACTGGAGCTCAAGGATCGCATCGTCCTGCCGTATCTGGAAGCAGCTATCGCCGAGGCGCAGAGAATCAGAAGCGTCGTCCCGGTCGGAATACCTCACGGAGCTGTAGAGGTTTGTGAATAGTTGTCTGCGGCGGGGATAGTCGATTTAAGAAATTGAAAATTCGTCTTTTAACGTATAGGAGTCGGAAATCGGGGGCTACCGCGTCCCCAAGGGAGCGATGGTCGTTCCTCTCCAGTGGGCTGTCCACATGGATCCTGACCAGTGGAAAAATCCCGACGAATACGACCCGGGAAGATTTATCGCCTCTGATGGGAGCTTTTTGAAACCCGATAACTTCATCCCTTTTCAAAATGGTGAGAGGAGAATAAGAGAGAATGAAAGTCGACATTTTCGCGATCAATTTTCGCCCTGATATTTTCAGGAAAAAGGATCTGCGTCGGGGAGGAACTCGCAAGGATGATGCTGTTCCTATTCGCCGGACGGATTCTTCAGGAGTGTGAAATTTCATTGCCTCCCGGAGACAGGGTCGATCTCACGGGAGAATGTGGCATCACTCTCATCCCAAAGGCTCACAGGTTGATTTTCAAACCAAGAAAAGCCCATGGTTAGGTTTACTTTTTCTTTCTAATTTTTTCCTTCTTTTTTTTCGTTCGAGTTTAATATGTAATTTGCTGAAAATGATCAGGTAATAAATTGCGAATAAAAATGTACGAACTTTTCTAATCCGATTCCCCCCGATGATATTTATTCTTTGTCGACGTGTCTCTGGCTCGCGACGGTCGTCGTTGCATTACGGTCTCGTTCTTTCTCTCCGCGGCAAAAGATCTCCGAAAGAACTTGCCAATCAGCGATTGCGACACGTTATACTTGCAAAGTCTTGGCCTTGGGCTCTGGACAACGTTGGCAGTCGGTTGGTTCCCTCCCTTCTCACTTGCCCGTCTCACCTAGTGCCGAAATTGACGACATTCCGGTCCAGCCAAGTAAAAAAAGAATACACGAACGCGATATGAAGAAAAAAAAGATAAGAAAAAATTACCAGATAAAATAAGAAAATCAGAATTCGATACCAATCCACATGCGACAAGACCCGCTAAGTACAGCTGTATACCTACTCCTTCTCCGACTACGATATTATACGCATACGATTTAGTTCACGTATCTTAGAGACTAAAAAAGGACTTTGAGTGATTAAAATATTGTCAAGCAAGCGCCGCGACGTGTCCTTTTTTTTTATCCCCGTTTTACCCCTTCGGATATTTTTCATTGACCATATAGAATTATTTTCCGCGATTTCCGTTACATAACTATACGATCGTGTTCACTGACTGAGATAGTCGATTCGAGTTAGGTGTCGTTAACCCGCGGCTTTACTCCGGCACTATTTCGTTAGAAATCCACCAGGCAATTGAGAGTTTCTCTTATGTAAGTAAGTAATATTTACAAGTTAACGACGTCAATACCGTTTTTGAATTAGCCGGGTCTAACGCGGCTATCTGAAATCTGTAACCTTTCCGATCTCCTACCGCGACCGGTGCGGTCCATCGCTCCGAAGATCGCGGTACTGCTTTTAAATACCTATCGTTCTTCTACCACCAGTATTAATAAATTCACACGAGCTGAATCTACCGCGTGATTTGTAAACTTGCGAAACTTATCTGACCGGCTGACTTTTCCCGGATAAATTAGACACGCGCGAGTATCTCAATTATCCTGAAGTCTTCTTTATTACTATCGATGTCCCATCTCTCAGGTACCGCGATATCATCCCGGCGGATATAGATTGGAAAATTGGTTCATTGATTTCCGATCGTTATCACTGCAATCTTGAATACAGAGTATAATAAAAGCCGGTATAAATTCTTCTCGGACACGATGTGGGTTATAGAGTTTCGGTCCGCGCGTAGACCGCGTACACGCGCCTGCCCTGTCATTTTACCAAACACATTCGGCGATGGAAGAGAAAGCTATGCTTGGGAAGGCCATATGCATGGATCGTTCACGTTATCGAACGAAGCTATTCGTTATACGTATACAACTATATCTATATACATAAATAATGGTAGATCTGTGCCCATAGCATGATCTATGGATCATACGTTGTATATATTCGTACCAACGTATCTCGTTCCACAGAAAAGACAATAAAGTTACGAAATCTTGTGTCGCAGGCAAGCAGCTTGGATGAATAAGTTCATTTGGTATTCTATATTTAATTTTCATTGATGAACAAACGAGATTTTTTATCATTTCTGTCTTCCTCTTTATCTCTCTATATTTTATTCTATCGATATATTGAAGAGGTATCGAAAACGATTGATTAATAAATATTTAAAATCCGATTGTACAGTAGCAGGTGATAAAGCGAGTTGTTCTCCAGCCAAAACTGCGAGATTGGGTAATCCGCGACGTCGAAGGACACGTAGGATATGTACTACAGGTGGGAAATGTGAACGAATAAAAAAGATTGGCATGTCTGTGAATAATTGGAAAAATTATTACTTTATTTTGTATTAAAAATAGAAAAAAAAATAAAATAAAAAAATAAGGAGAAACAATCTCTTAAATATTATATGTATAATCATTTTTATTTTATTTTATTTTTTTATTGTGATAGCTGTTGCACCGGTTACGTAGCTGCAGCTTCGGCTTAATATCACTATAATCGCTATTAATTATATATATATATATATATATATATATATATAATATTTAATTATTTATATATATATATATATATATATATAATATTCCTATAAATGACAACAACAAACAATAATAACAAACAATAACAACAACAACAACGATAACAACGATAATAATATTAATAATAATACCTGCAGCGCGTATATTGATGGATGTGTCCGTGTATCTGTGCGTGCGTGCGCGTCTGTGTGTGATATTCTCTCATAGCTGAGGGTGGAGGAATTATATTGAGTAATAATAACGTTAATCTTAATTTTAGAAACAATTAAAATAAAGTGATATTAATATTAATAATAATACGTAGTACTACGTCGTGTGTCTATAATTTATGATACAACATGATAAGAATTAATTATTATATATATATACTATATATATATAGTATAAAATATTAAAGATCTTCAATTTGACAGCGTGTATATAATATTAATGAAGGAATTAAATCACCGTTTTAACTAGCAAATCACAACGACGTCCGTACGCCTAAATTACGTCGTATGTAGTCTTATCATTCTCTTTGCGAATTCGGTAATTCAATTTCTCAAGCCTCGCGTTTCTATACAATTATAGGTATATACGTGCAGAGAAAGATATACCGCGACGCTTGGGACTGACCTCGCTTAGATATACATATATACATATACCTATATATACGTGTATATATATATATATATATATTCTAAAAATTCTATAACTATTTACAGTATTGAACACATGATTTTTACCTAAATAGGTACGGAATAAAAATAAATATATTCGTAAATATGGCCGAAGGATAGACCGCGGTAAAGAGATCCAAATACGGTTCCCATCATCTCATATTTATAGGTATATCAGCCCTCCGTTAGCCATTCCGGAATTTTCTTTGGATCGATTGAACCGAAGCAGATGATTATTATTATTATTATTATTCATATTTTTTTTTTTTATTATCATCGACGAGGACCTTCGTCGAGTAATAAATGGCACTTTTTTCATTCATCTTCTTCATCTTCTTCCTCTTCTTCTTCTTCTTCTTATTTTTATTCTTCTCCTCCTTCCTCGTTCGCCTTTCTCACTTTTTCGGTCTCCCCGAGGTCCTCGAAGATATAGGAACTTCCGTGCTTCGTTGATTAATTATCATCTAGTGGCTCCCGACGTTCCTCAACGAGCCGTTGCCATCGGTACAGTCAAAATCGACGCCGTCAAAGCTCCGTTTTATAAGGCAAACCTTGAAGGGATCCGGGGTTACGGTTATACCCGCGTTACCTCTGAGACTCGGTAACGGCGCACCTTCAGGAAGACTTATGTCAAAGGTGTGTAACAGCGAACTGAAGAACAGGAATAGTTCCATCCGGGCGAGGACGTCGCCTAGACACATTCGCCGTCCGACACCGAAGGGCATAAAGTACTCGGGCTTGCAGACTTTACCCTCGGCTGAGAGGAATCTCTCAGGCCTGAACGCCTGCGGTTCGTTCCAAAGCTCCGGGTCCATGTGGACGGCGTGAAGCAGCGGTACGACCTGGGTACCAGCGGGTATCGTGAATCCGTTAAGCTTTACCTCTCTGAAACAAGGCGAGGAAAAATTCTCGGTCAAAAATCGGATTCTAATACCCAAACGAAAGTCCGATAGTCCGGAGTCCCCGGCCCCCCAGTTTAACGTAAAACGAAACCATGACGATTAGATTTTACCGTTTTTGTTACGCGCCTATACCTAGTATAATTTGGGCAGTAGTTGATTCGGAGATTGGAGTGGGTATCTAACTACCTACTTTGTTCGAGGACCGGTGTGTCACTGACCCCGGACCGTGTCTCGGACAGTAAACCAACCAGCAGGTGGCTATACGGCTCGGCTATTGCTTTCACTTTTGCTTGCCGAATCTATAATATTCGCTCGCGATTGTAACGGACCTATCTGGGCACGGTCGTCCCGGGAGGAGCCGGACCGCGAACTATCGTAACCGTCCGATAAAACGTTGCTTTTTATATTTCATTCATTTCAACTCACCGGGTGGTAGCGTGGGTCGTTCCCAGGGGCACGATGCTGGACCTACGCAGTACTTCGAGAATCGTGGATTCCGTGATCGGTAAAAACGGGAGATCCTCGAGGGCCGGCATCCTCGAGCGACCCACTACGTGGTCTAATTCCTCCTGGACGGCTTTTGCTGCCTCGGGATGATGGACCATCAATACCACCGCCCACTCGAGGGTAGTTTTGATGGTTTCCATACCGGCGGAAAAGAGGTCGCCGAGAATCTGCTGCATCTGACGATCTGGAATCAACGGAATCGAGACGCGGGTTTCAGAGTCACGCTAATTTTCGCAAGATTTTGGGATTCTTTTTCTTTTTCCGGGGGTTTCGGTCGATTCGACTCACCATGATTCATTCCTTGGAAAAGCTGAGCGTCCCGTCCCTCGTTCTTGGCCTTTTGAATTTCTAGGAGATAGGCATCGACCAGATCGCGGATGTTTCCCTCGTCGAAGGTAGCCCGATGTTGTTCGACGGTCTCCTGGAAGAACCTGGCCATCTCGGTCCGGTTCGCGGTTATCTTGTTTCGTATTTTTTGAAGATAGGGTAGGTGCCGCATCAGGGGTATAAAGTTCACCGCTACCATGTTACCGAAGAGGCGAAAACCCTCCTCGATCAGGTCCATAAATCTTTTGAATCTACTATCCCCGTGGTGAAATCTCACTCCCATTATTATCGAGCATATCACGTTGCTGATGGACATTCCCAAAGACGGAGATATGTTCGTGGGCGCGCCGCAACGCACGGTTAACGAACGGAGGAAAGTGTCAACCTCCCTCTGAAATCACAAGACAATGTTTTCCCTCAGCGATGAAACTACGGATGGAAAAGCGTCTTCTCCCGACATTTATCGTTTTCGTTTCACACTCACCATTATCTTAGTCTCCATTATTTTTTTCCCGGCTCCCAAATACGTCATTCCCAAACTTCTCAAGTTGTCGTGGAGGAACCTACGCTGTTCCTTCCACATGGGACCCTCCGAGTTTATAATGCCTGTAAAAATAGGGATGATCGGTTCGTTACCACCTCGTCTAGTTTTATTCCGTTTTCCTAAAACGCGAAGTGCCGAGACTTACCGTATCCGCCCAAGATGTTCATGAATTCGTTCTGCGGTCTGCCGTTGAATTCTTCGCGTCTAAAAGTGTCGCGAATAGCGCGATAGTCGCTGAGAACAACGACCAGCCGTGTGCCAAGTCGCGCACTGAACATGGAACCGTATTTCTTAGCGAGTTCCCCGAAGTGGAGGTGAATGTCACCCTTTAGAAAGGGAAGGTAACCGACTATCGGTAGACCCCAGGGACCTGGGGGTAGCGAACGGGTGAACTTGAGCCACTGTGCCGAGCCAACGACCGCGAACACTCCGGCGAATATCATCAATGTGAACATAACATCCCCCGGTGATCCGCCCAGCATTCTCCATACCCACTTAACCGCGTATTCCACCAACATATTGTTAATTATATTCGTGGAAATTACACTTCTGAGTACGTATACGCGCGTCGACGGACGAGTTTATAACACAGTGTGTGGTGAAAATTATTGCGTCAAATTAAGTTCAATTTTTCTTCTATATTGTATATGTATATGTATATTCGCGCGTATGCGTAGTATGTCTATATAATATCTCGTAAGCGATCGACGAAACGAAGTACGAAGTACGTATCGCCGGTGTATGTCATATGTAAGCTAATAACTAGCTCGAAGCGATATCCGATCGACGGTGACGGTCCGTAACGTGCGAACTGTACGAGTCTGGGGAAGAATGAGTGTGTACTAACATACACCTTCTTGTCCTTGCTGTCTTATATAGTGACTCATCAGCCGAGGCCTGCCGCCCGCAGAGTCGCAAGAGGGGACTACCAGGGTGGAGGGGATCCATATACCAAGAGTGTTGGACTCCTGTTGCGAGGGCGGGCCTGCCGGAGGAGCAGGGCTACACGGTGGACGTTGAATACGTCCAGCGGTGGGGTCAGGTTATTCATGGTGGGGATATGCCCGCGGCTTTGGTAAAGAGAGGCCCAAACTGACGGGGGTCGTACTCCCGCGCTTCAGACGCGGCGCGATGCCGCGTCTCAACGCCTCGCGTCCTCGCGGTGCGTCGCTCCGTCTTATCGGGGCCTTATAGCCACGCGGTCCGATATCACAAGTATAAGAGACAATCGTCGACCGGACGCTCGTGCGGTAGGTCGCGTCGAACCGTTCAGGCCACTCTCGGGCACGCGGTGAAGGGATACCATCGTCGCTGCCACGGAGGGGACGACCTCCGTCCTTCCTGGTCGCATTCCAAATCGGTGCGCGACGAGTTCGGCCTGCATCTCACCGCACCGAGGTCGACGAACCCGCCTCGCGTCGCGATCCCATAGATTTTCATCGATCGGATAAACATCGCCTTCCGAATCTTCGTTAGACCCTCGACGTTGCGGATTCCCACTTCGGTCGATCTTGTATGTACATACATACGTTCGAAGAAATGGTTACGATCGGTACAAACTTCTTCTTCTCCTTCTCCATCTTCTGCCCCTTCTTTTTCTCTCTCATTTTCACCAGGGGGATGATTCAGGCGAATCTGGACGCACCCATCTCTCCGGAGGTCCTTTCATCGATCTGTCAAACTTTGACGTTACGTATAATACACGCTGCGGCGAATGGGAGTCGAAACTCATGGGATGTTATCCGATCGAAAAGGTCCGCGGTGTCTAACTATGAGAGACAATTAATTACCCCTGTCACCTCTGACCGAGCGAGAGGTAAAAATTCGTTATTATAGAAGTTGAGAGAGCCGCAGAAAATAACTACCTAATTGATCGCGGTTGGATTCCGTATCTCTTGACGCAGGTGAAAGATATGTCGATGCAAATTACTGCTATTCGGTATACACCGATTGGAAATGATCTCGAGCTCATTCTCTCTTCGGGCGCGGTATTGCAGTCAGTTTTTCCAGCATACAGGTATACCTATCGAAATCGGGGTTCGAGAGTTCCGTGATCCCGTCTGACTCATAGTATTCAAGCTAGTGTCACGACGATGCCGAGTGTCCATGACTCGGCGTCGAGTTTCCAGGTAAGGAGAACGGAAAAATGAATAAAATCATTTATTTATCGACGGGATCGATTAGCGCGACGCATAGGTATATCTAGCTAGCCAGATGCAGAGGAAAGAAATGCGAGGAAATCGCAGGGAGTTCACCGGATGACACTATACGTCCTCCGCGCACATGGGTCGTTCACCTTACGCGTATAGACCCATGAGCGTAAATTTATTTCAAACACGTTTTCACCATTCGAATCTGTTTACAATAATGATAATATCATTCGGTTATAATTCGACACGTCTCCGATCATCGATCAATTATTCCTCTAAACACTCCGATTAGCTCTTCGTCGAACGTTCCTTCGACGATCGTACATATATACATATATATATACATACTTATCCCTGCAGCGAGATGACCCAGAGAGCTGAGAGGATCCCGGGGGAAATTCGTGAACGGTAATGTGGCGCGGTACACGAGACAAGGTGATAAAGTCGTATCGAGATCAGCTTGCCAGAGTTAACGTCTTATCATCGTCGTACGGTTGTAACTTGTAACTTTGTCCCGCGATTAGTCGGATGAATAAAGAAAATCAATAAACAAATAAACAAGGGTCAATGAACCCGAGGAACCTGGTATCGGTATCATTCAGCAGTCGCTCTTGCACCGATACTCATCGCCCATAAGAACCTCTCTGAATATTAAATAGATACAGTTAGTATACCGCGATCGCGAGGGCAGACCTTCTTCTCCTGCTTGCTTGCTCGCTTGCCTGCCTGCCTGCCTGCCTGCCTACCTGCCTGCCTGCTCGATCTTGGCAATTCGCAATTGTTTACATGTGAGGCCATTGCCCAGCAGAGGAGCGAAACAACCGTGAAAGAACGTACTAACGTAGTAGACATGTAGTTACCTGGAGTATGATAAGAATGCGGTGGATATTCTCACGTACGATACCGATTTACATTCGAACTCACTTCTTGGCAGAGACTAGCGGAAAATGATTACCATATCGTGTTATCTTATATGATCTGCAACGTATAATTGCATCCTGATTCGTGAAACAGATCGACTGATCAAACTCCGACTTTTCTTCTTATTCTTGTTTCAGTTTAGAGGCAAAAACTTACCGCTGTCTCGTTTTTTTTTTGCGGCTCGCGGTTTATGGATGGTTGATTGAAGAGGTCGAAAATTGGAACGGGTCAATTACATACCTCTTCTCGTTCATATTGTCGCAACCGTGATAGAAGAGACACGCGGTGTTCGCGCATCGCGTGGTTAGTTTATTTTATTTTCTCTTACCTTTTTTTTTATCGATGGAATCGAGAACGCGCGAGGCAAAACGTACAATTGGGTCAATCCCCGAAACCGAACGCCCGAATGTATCGGAGCTCTTGAAAATTCGTACGGAAAAATCGCCTCGATAGAAATTTCTCTCGAACAGATATTCCCACCGTTTAAGAATTGGCGGATAAACGCTTCAGTCACGTTCCGCCAATCGCTCGACTCGCGTGCGGATCGTTAGGCGATCGATTCGGAGAGTCGGGTATCGAGTTTCCTAGAAAGCTTCTTCGCCAGTTCAGTAGGTACCTACGAACAGGCTGCAGATCGGCGTCGATGACCCGCTGCACACCGATCTGCGTCTATCTATCAAGGATCGAATTGGCAAGTAGGAAAACCGTTACCGTGGCTGTACGATCATATTAATTCCGCGTGTGCGATAAAACGGTCCAATCGATCCAGTGAGAGAGGCAAAAAATAAAAATAAAGTTGTCATAATCATTCATGAACGATAAGATGAAGAAAGGAAAGAGAAGAGAAGAAGCAAAACCGAAAAATGACGTTCTCGAATCCTTTAAAGCATTTCAATCGTCTCGAATCCGGTTTAATCCGCGATAACAACGCGCGTTTAAATCTGGGTCAGAGTAGGACTCGTCGTCCCCTAGGAGTCGTCGGGCAGACCGACCGACCGCAGGCATTGTGCGGCCCACTCAACCTCACCAGACTCGAGTTAGTGATTTATGGTAAACTCGAAGCGGAGGAGGCTAGCGGGACCCGGGATCTGGTCCTCGTCGAAGAACAATACGCGAACGCGGTCATCGGGGTCGAACCGGCGTCACGGACGGCGAGGCGGCGACCGATCGTTGAGGGAAAACGAGTTTCTTCGAGTACACCACGCGAGGAGCTGTTTCACTCAATGTAGTACCTATATGCTATTCCTTCTCATCACGCCGTTAGAATTAGCGCGTTACTCGATCGATCGGTAATAACTATAAGATCCGAATTCTTTCGCAAGGTCTGATAGCTCCCGAATAATAGATCTCCGATCGTCTGCACCGCGATTACCGATACCTATGTACTACATACGTGCATTCGGAGTGCAGACTCTATCGCGTAGCCGCTCCGATCCCAGAAAGAAGGTGAAAAAGATCGCCGTTATAGCTGCGGCCATCCAATCGCCGAAATCGTGTGACTGCACGAGGTTTTCGGTTATCCGTTACGTGACGTTACGTAAGATGCATATACATATACATATATGTGTGTATATGTTATATATAGACGGTAGCTGCGCCTATACTGGTATAGATAGAGAAGGAGACACCTCGGAGTTTGTTTCGTGCATGCGGGTCTTTCGAGCGTAAGGAGATGTGAAATGGGAATAAGAGGGTTGATTTTTGTTGAATCCAATTACCCCGGTTGCGGTGCAAAGGCGACGAGGAACGTGACCGTTTCGAAAGGCAGGAATTCGAGTAATGCCGATTGGGCAGCTATTCCGAAGATGCCATCGCAGCTATATTATAAAGTATCGAACGTCACTGCGAGTGGCTCGTTTATGCCAATCGAACAAGTTACGTTACATAATCCGACCTATATATTATTGAAAACGTATCAAAAAGCCCGAGCGAAGCAGCGCCTGAAATATATCGCTGTTAAAAAATCGCTCGAAGCATTCCAATAATATGCCTGTCGTCGCAGTATTTCTTCGCGAGTCATCGATCACCCAAATAACTGAACGACCCGTACCGCGCTCGAATCGATTAACCAAAATGTGGTATCGGTTCGATGAAATTATATTCGAGGCTAGATATCGCTAGCCCTTCGTAGTTTCTAGTTCGACTCGCGCCCACGGGCGAATAATAAACGTTTATCGAGGCACGTCAGGTGTCGCAGGTGAAGGACCGGCTGGCTACCGATCGGCAAATCGTGATCGACGAATTGGACGGTTACTCGATCGTGCATACCCGTTACCGTCACTGACCACCGCCAACGGGTCAACGACCGCACAGCCCTCGGTACGACGACGGGACCCAGGTGGAAACCCCTCGCCTTCCTTCCCCGAGAGACGAGACTCGCGATCGTATAAGTATAAACCCGCGGCTTTCTTTCCGACACCGAAATCTACGATCGTCTAGTCTATCATTTCTTTTTCTCTATTAGGGTATGCGGGTGTGTTGGTATTCGTATATGTATATGTATTATATGCCGATCTTTGATTTGAGCCTCTAACGCCGATATACTTTATGCAAATTTCATACGGCCAGGTATTGTGTTCCGTATCGTGTATAGTATACTATGTTACAGACGGGCGAATATGTTTCGTTGATCAGAGATCGATTGTCAATAGTTATCATATAGATATCGTAGTAGTTAGTGTTAACTGTACAATCAACTATCTCGGCATCGACTGACGACGAAGCTATCTTTGTGATTGAACTGGGGCACGCCTTGACGAGCGGTCGGTTGAGTTAGCCAAGTTGAACGACCTCTCGAAGTTCTTGGCTTTCGGCAAACGACTTTCGGCAGCTGTTATGCCCAGGCCCCGTCACTTACAATCGGGTCCCCGACATTAGGAGGGACACGATTTTTACACTCGGGAGAAAAATCGATGGTTCGATGAACCCGACGAGCGACAATCTCCAAGTTTTGACTTCCCCAAACGAGGAGGAACAGACTTTACCGCATATATATGCATATGCATCGAGACTTTTTGAAAACACCTACGATATATTCCATTCGGTGTTTAAAAAAATACCTAATTTTACTTCAGCTTATCGTAATCATTTTTTATTTTTCAAATATGTGGATTTTTTGATTATTGCCATCGAGAGGCAAGGTGTGGTCGTCGCCTTGCGTTATTCCACCTACGGTTTCGGTTCAGAATTCAAGTTTCTTTGCGCAATATGCGTTCCGTGTCTGGGCCGAAATAAAAATTTGCAGAGATCGGTCATGTAATCCACATACACCTACTATGCGCGAAATTTGCACGCCGTCGACTGCGATATCGAAAAACTCCGCCGTTCACAGACATTCGAGACACATTGAAGGATGATTCCACCTCTCAGAGTTCTTTCTCCAACGCCTCGTACCTCGCGACTAATTACCTTCACTTCACATATACATATACATATTTATATAAATATATATGTACCTACACGTATACCTATATGCCCTCGGGAGTATTTTAGCTAATCACTGGTAGCCGTAGCTGTGTATATGTAGTTTGGCGAAAGGGGTCGTCGACCGCGCGTGGTAATATTGACGTAAAAATTTATATTGATAATAACAATTACGCAATGAAATGAGCGTTGACCCGTGTTTATATAGATTGTGTTTTCTTTCTGGCAGATCGTATTACCACTGATATATAGGTATATAGTATATGTATATATATGTATATATGGTCATCGGGTTTCTCTCGCATATGATAGGAGAAAAAATAATTTATACGAGCGTATACGGATGCAATTTAGGTACCCGTAGCGTAAAACGAAGCCGTGAATTATCTTCTCTAATTTCGGATACCGAAGCTAGTGAATTTGTTCGAAAATTTCGTCTCTCGAATTTGGCGATAGAATTTTTCTAATAGATTTCAGTTGAAAGTTTTAGGCGATATTTACGCGGCGCGTTTTGTATTTTTCATTCGGAATTCAGTTACACGTGGGCTTCCTATTCGTCTCGGATTTCGTCTGCTGCTATACCGTATACAGTTTTTGCGACGAAATAAAAAATTTTCGTCCCATTCGCAGTTATATGAGCAGGGGATCACGCCAGTGGGTTAGACGTTGGGTCTTCGTGTGAAACTACCGTCTATAATAATCCGAGAGAAATGACCCCGGCGATACTTCGCTTTCGATGTCCTCGCTGGCACAGGGGGTCGACGACTCTGAACGATTTTCGCCTCACCTGTTTCGCCTTTTTCTTTATTCCGGAAAGTTTCCGTTCCGCAATTTATGGGAACTTGCGGGACTACCGGATACCGGAAATTGTCCCCCTGGATGAAAAGAGAAAACTATGACGCAATCCCAATTTAGGATTTCAAAAGACGGAACTGGAGCAGCCTTGACATCTCCACGGTCACGGTGTTTACACCTTCGCCGTTGCTTCCCCGTGTCAAAGTCCTCTCCTTCGGATCAGATTTTCTTCTCTATTTTTCTTATTCATTCGTTACGTCGATTCTCCACGAAAGAAATGTCGCAGCGTGCAGAAAGAGTCGTCGACCGAACCGAAGGTGAACATATAGAGGAGGAGAGACAGCGAGGAGGAAAATTTTTCCAGAACCACCAGCGAAACTGACACACCGACGAAGTATAACGATCCTAAATGCATCAAGACGTTCGAATATCACCTCGGGAATGACACCGAACGATTTTTACCCGTCCTCCTCGTAAACGGATGCGTTATCGAGCGCGGGAATGGTTCATCGCGCACATTATACTTAGTTGGGCGAGGAAAGTTTCGGGTTACCTTGGTGTGCGTACTAACATAAGACCTGAAATTTGAACGGTGCCACCGCACGCTCGGATGAAAATCGTTGGACAAGGTCACGTCCGCGATGGTCAACAAATTATAATTAGCCTTACGACGGTCGACACTCGTCAGGATTCTAATATCGAAGGAAATCGTCGTTCGAACGAACTAGACCCATATGCACCGATACGGGAATCGAGTCGAGCAATTAAAGCCGCGCATCGGAATTCTCCACCGCGCATAAGACTTGTGTTAATCCTTTAGGTAGAACTTCGCCAAATATAGGGACGGTTGAAATTTCTCGTTATGCGGTTATCGGCCCTAGTTGCGACGCGTACGTGCGCTTTGGCTTAGCACGCAGAATATAATCGTCAACGTTCGCTCGTGCGCCATCAGCTCGGACCGGCAAGGTGACACTTGGGTGCATAAATACAATCTCAAGGACCGATCGGAGGAGATCGTGCGTGATTTTTATCAAGCGTTAAATAGACGCGGCGACATCGTAACATACTATGTATAACAACCGATGCTCATGTGTGGCGGAGAGATTTTTTGCCAAAGATAATACACGTAGGTGTGTCGTATATTTCGTTACTTTAAAAGAGGGTTCGATCTGTGGTCGTAAATTCTACCACATTGCGATACCGCGCGATTTCGCCGGGCCGGGTTTAAGTTCGCAACCTGCGAATTGGAGGGGTCAATTGCGTCGCCTCTTTATAGGTACGATGTATAGCATCAGCGAACGAGGAGCGTTGAACCGTTCGTCACAATTCCCCTGATTTCTTGTAGTCCAATATCGATTGGACCGAAATAAGTTTCAAGTGACTCGATCGAGGCACACAAACTCGGAGAATTAATTTGCCCGAATCAATTCGCTGTGGGACTACTTGGCTGTGTACATAGTATACGTCAGTTCTCGATACGAACGTCGTTAGGCAATTTCCGGACTATCTTAGACGTATGCAAGGATGGAATTGCACTCGGCCGTCGCGTCGGTCGAGAGTTGGGAAAAAAAATTGACGTCTCAATCGTAAAATGATATTTCATTCGACTTTGCGTTCGAACACATAGAATATTCATATTTTAGCCTTTCTCCTCCATCCCTACCCCGTCAAGTCGTTTGTCAACCTCCTCGCGCGCTGCTTCCAATTACAATAGGACTGTGCGATTTGAAGCATCCTTGGAATGGATACGATCCGAAGTCGAGTGACATCGTCCGCGCTTTGATCGTTAAATAAGAAAACTGGGAACAGGGGGCGCTTAAAGTATGGAAAAATTACTCGTAATCAAATTCCGAATGAGCCCAGTGTTTTAGAGATTTTTCCTGCTATTTCGAGAAAATCTGTACAAATCGGCGGCAACAGGGACTGAAATCGTCCGAGAATTCCACGTCGGATTCATCCGCTGAGCAAGGTCTCCCTCGACCGATCTAAGTTTACGAAAATGTAATCTTTCCATCCCCTTATCAATCAATGGCGTAAAGTCTTCGGCGCTAAATCGTCGCTCGAAAAACTCTTCAAATTTTCAAGGCAGGCAGCGTTCCGGTCCTCGTATCCCGTGTGCGAATTTGTTTTTCGCTTTATTTCCAAACCCAGAGTAATGAAACCGGGCTTCATCTTCGACTATAGGATCGCCTCGATCCCTGTCCATGCATGCATGAATGAGACGTTGTTTGGCTCTGATTCACTCGCTCTTCCAGCGATCCCACATCCCTTCCCATGGTCAAATTTTTATTCCAAGAACCGCGGCGCAAGGGGACGGACGGAAGGGACTACGAGCGGATGGAACAATCTGGAAGGTGGTGACGTCAGCCCCATGGCCTTGGAGAAGATATACCTCACTTGGACGGACTACGCGTTAGGATATGGTGCCTAACAGGAATACATATGACACACAGGATTACTGGGAAGTATTCTGACTCGAGAACCAGGGTCCTGATCATCAGTTACGCCCGTTTAGAAAACTGAAGTGGGTTCTCCTCGTTGAGAATACCAATGCGGGTAGTAGCCGTGGGTCTGACCGTCCGAATTTCCTCGGGTTAACAGAGACGCGAGCGTTCTCGATAAAAAAATCTTGATTCTTGACCCGGATCGGGATCGGAATCGGTTCAAGGTCGGTAAATATTTCGAAGAATCGTCAGCGCGGGGTGATTTTGCATTCGGACGAAACCTACGGGGAGTCGGAGATCCTCGTTTTGTCTATCCCCATCAAAATTTGCGACTTTTCGGAGAGCTTTTCCCGCGGTGATTAATTTCGCATTGCAGTTTATTTTCGTCGCGATGTGAAAATTTTCCGAATATATTTCCGCCGATTTTCATTACTCGTTCGAAGTGCGAGCTATAAATTATGAGAAACAGGGTTGAGGCCGTACGCTAGTGTATATGCTGCACGTTACATGCACGTTATAAGCCCGTGAGTATCGTGGGATACGTTTATATTTCAGATTTTAATTTTGCCATACCTATATGCTCCTCTCCCCAGATTCTACCACTATGTGCACCGATATATCTGTGCGAATAACAGGTTTAAATACCGTGAATAAATCAGTGTTTATATCAACGTGGCAACTAATGTTGCACAATAAAGCAGACATTAGAATTCGGTGCGGCTCGGGTTATCGAAATTAAGGAATGCTGGAAGGTTACAAATCACCATAAATCGTGGAGAAGGGGTTGAGCCATTTGTTAAAAGAGCGAGAAGAAAATAAAATAAGAAATATGGGGGAAAAAAGAGAGAAAAAAAAAAAAAACGTAACTGAATCCCGATATCTGTATACGCACAGCAATGAAAGATCAATGAATGTCAGTCATATATCGAAACGAAATTTCGTATAGAAAATTCTGATGTATAAATAAGTTTCGCAGTATAGTTAATGGCCCTCACTGGTTTTGCGAAAGTTCACAAAGTGTTCGGATCTTCTAATCCGACTATGAAAAAAAAAAAAATCGCCCGAGCAAATCGGTTGCATAATCGTACACGTATGGACGTATGCCTATGTATGTACATATATACATATATATTATATATATATGTGTGTGTGTATACGTATACGTACGTATACATTTGTTCGACAGTCGCCCGGGTGCGTAAATATGTGCGTCTCGATATATTAAATTTTATGTATCTGGGTATTTGGGCAGTCTCTGTTTGGTAACCTTGGGCTCGATCGTGGTGACCACTGGCAACGATCATCCCGATATTCGGTTCATTGCTATGCTATCACGGATTCTCCGATTGCCGATCACGGATCAGAGTCAAACGCTAGCGTATGCGTGCCGCGCTTTTGCGCAATTACGATTTTAGACCTTTTGGATTTCGTTACCGAACGTCTGCACGTATAGGAATAATTACACACGTTTCTATACAGGCATATACCTATATGTTACATATCGCGTCCGTCCATTGTCGTCAATGTCAAAATTGGCCGGGAATAATCGGGACTACGAAACGGTGAGAAACTTAACGGGGCAAAGAAATGAAAAGGAAGAAAAAACTTCAATAAGACGACCTTTAGGGTCTGCGGTCCAAAAATAGCATCCGCACAGCAGACGATGGTCCTTTCGATGAAAATTAGTGCCGAAAATAACCAGAGACTCACAGCACGCGTAGTCTGGATGGTGTAGATTATCGTTTTTCAGCGATCAACGATCTCGCATAGTGAACGAATTCGACCGGATGTAAGGGCTGGGCTTACGCTGTCTTATCCCGACGTTTTTTTCCCTACGATTTAACATCCATGCCGGCGATAAAGTTCAGCATCGCAATCGTTATCGTAGTGCAGAGGCTATTTCGCATTGATTCGTTTAATTCGTAGTTAATTTGTGGGTGGGAGAGGGTATCCGGTGCCGAAACCGAATCTAGATATGTATGAATAAAAATTGTGAAAAATAATAAAAATAAATATCGTTAGCTGGAATCTGTGTTTCGGTGTTTCGAAGTCAAGGTTTTGTAGCAGGTTCGCCCGGATCGCAGCCGCTCGATTGGCGGAATGCTAATATGCAGATCGTGGCGAGGATATGATCGAAAGGAAAATAAATATACCCACCGTGGTGGGTTGATCCGCCTGTTCTCGGAACGAGTCGAAATGTAATGGATGTAGAGTCGATCTGATACGTGTCAAATAAATCGATATAAAGAACCGAAGATCGTGTAAATAAACGAAGAAATAAAAAAAAAAAAAAAACTGATATCGGCTGACGTCAGTCCTCAGATATTCGCACGAACAAATTTTCCTCTCGCCCTTTTCAGCCGAGCAAAATCATTTTCTGACTTCAAACATTTCCAAATTCGTCACCTCAAATTTTCTGCAAATCTAAATTAAGGGGATTACACCGATTCCATAGTTCGCCATGGTAAGATCTCCCACGTTGTTTTCTACCACCGATCGTAACAGCATTTACGCATAATGTCGTCCGTGTATCGCGTATTCGTCAACTTCGTTGGCACTTATTGATCAGCACTCTGATCACGAGAGCTCAATTAGCTACAAGGTGTTTCACCGATTTAACACCGCTTCCCGGATCGAATATCGATCTCACTTCCCTGTTACGACCGGCCAAGGTGTTCGACTGGACATTGCACGATGTCGTTGCTAGAGGTTTTCCTCGACCCTTGTCCGTCTCATTTAACAAAAATCAGAATGAAAGATTTTTCCAAATTCCGAACAGTCTTGTTGCCATCAGCCCGGGTCAGGCTGTCCTGCGAGACCCAGTCCACCCGAAGGCTACGTGTCCAAGAAATACCACTGTCCACAAAACTCTTCGAGGAGGCTTTGCATCGTTCCACCGATCGATCAGAAACCTCACTACAAACCTTGCTGCGTCAGAGTCGACGGCTTTCCCTGCAAAGCGCATCAGCATCCGCACTATACGATCAGATTTAGCGACGCTGATATTGCGATGCAATAATAGAAGAACGGGATACACGGAGCAGAGCTTCCTGCCAAGTTTATCAACGGTAAGATCGAAGATGAAGGATCAAGAGGGAGAATGATCTTAAAGATTGCGTCGCGGATGGTCAAGGATTCGTTTCTCCCTTCAGGATCGTCTGGATTTCAGTTTACGACCGATCTGTAGTTCAATGGAAAAATATAATAAGAGACTCGATGACTTATCGTGTAATTTTTGTTAATTATTCTAATTAATGAAACTCCTCGTCTCTCATAAAATTTTTCTGTACGCGTCGGCGCGTCCGTGGCGCAAACGGACCAGATGGAACTTTCGCAACCGCAAAAACCGAGCCGAATATATTAAAAGAGATTCTGTATGAGATCATATTCTCTCGACGACTCGACTCGTGCACGTATTTAGCCAGATTCTTGCACCAACGCGATGACGTCAGCGGCTGCATTCCCCCGAGCAAAAAAAAAATCGCGTTTTATTGAGACAGGTCATGGTTCTCTTCGCGCATCGTCGTCACGCGCCGTTCTTTAGCGATTATACTGGTATACCTACTAAATTCTTACTCCCAGGATCACCCGGGCCAAAAAGAAACGAAATATTCGCTTTCTACTTCCTTCGGCTCTAACTGCAGCGGCTAAAAGTCAATTTAGCCGATGGTAACCCCGTTTCTAGGTACGGTAAAACGTCCGTCGGTATATTTGACGGACCCCGTACCTATACGCCCGCGGTGTAATGATCGTTTTTGACGGTTCGCCGTGAAGCGATATAGCGGCGAACTCCTCGTCTATCATAAGATGGAAAAATTGACAAGGGTTCATCGGGAGATTGATCACCGCGTGTGATTCGAGACGTTTCTAACATTCTACAGGATCCGGGAGGCTGAAATGCACCCGTGATTTATCTCAGAGCGGTTATTGACCCGCGCCTCGAAACGGTGCGGGGGTAAACTCATTGTCAATATATAGAGACTCGGAGAAACGTTACGCCGTCTAAGCTATGCGATGGGAAAAAAATATCGAGAATTTGGTTTCGGTGGCTGGTCCCTTAGTCGCACCCTCGTCACATCTGCGCCCCCCCTTAGACGTCACACAAACACCTAAACACATCGCTATCCTGCTGCCGGATGGACTATATTAGATCCAGACTACGACTAGCACCACCGCCGCAAGATTAAGAGAGATTTACTGCGCCGGCATCCACCGGCTAGCTTACACGTAGGTATAGGTATATAGACGCGGCGTAAAAGAGCAGAGGTGGAACATCGCCGTTCCTTAACACTTATTCACAGCCTCCAGGCCAATATCGTCGTCCTGGTATACATACGTACCTCCACCTACCTACCCACGAGCTTAAGACCGATGACACAAATTGATTTCGGCCTCGATTCGCCTTGCAATAACGTCGGGCGTCGGGACGCGGGTTTTAAGCCTCGTGTATTTCCTCGTTCGAGTGATAAGACCGAAGAATATATTCGGCGGTAATAAATTTCCGGGTAGTTTTTAAGGGCTAAGCAATTATCGCGGCTGGCCCAAATATTTTCCCACAGTCTTAGCGGGACCGTTTCTTGTTATTTTATTTTATTTTCTATTTTTTTTTTTTCTATTTTCTTTTATCGAGAGGTCTCGGGGTGCGGGTTAGGTGGAGAGGTCGTTCATCCCGAATTCCGTATCCTTGCATCCCCCTGGAACGATTTCCAGGAGGGTCTAGGACCGGCGAGAATAACCACGACGACTATCCCAATCAACAGATAAAACCTTCTTTTTTTTTTTCCTCATTCTTTAACCGGCTGACCACCCAAGGCTTACAACGACCCAGGGTGGGTGAGACGGACCGCCTTTTTACGTCACTATCGAAGGGGGGTTTCGGAACGCGAGCGGTGGGAAAGGAGGATTCTTTTTAGACTGGAGTAAAAATAAAAAAAGGGTCTTCACACCGCCCGGGACGACGTTGTATTATGAATGATGCAATTTTGGAACGGTCCTTCTCGGAAACTCAACGTTCAAAAGATGTTACTGAACTAGGAGATCCTTAACGTCTCCTTAAAGCCAGAGAAGTCCCAGTTCCTCCGTCGTAAATTTTATCGTCTTTGAATCTCGCCGAAGATAATGCGAGTCGTCCGAGCTGTCCGGCCCACGTTTTTGTTCTTTATAATAATTTGAAAATTTGTCGAGGGATGTTCTTCTCCGGGTATTTTTTTTTTTTTTTGTTTTTTTTTTGTTTTTTACTTTACTTTTTTTTTCTTTAACGGTGGTTCAATTTATACCCTCGAATATATAACGGTGAAATTTGTATCCAGAAAACCGTGACAGTCAAAGAGATATTACACCGGTACGTAGACGCGGGAAACCCCGGGGTTGTAGGCGTCGAGACGCCTGGCGCCGTTCTATCGAACGAACTCGTGTCTGAACATCGGCCTTCCATATTTCAATCCATCCTAGAATCTAGCGGAATACGATATTGTCTAAATTTATCGAAACTTGTGATAAATATTTCGGAATTACGTAACCAGCTGGAGTTTTGTTTTTTTTTTCTTTAAATTTCTTGCTTTAAATTCAGTCTCCACGTCGGAATTCATTTATCTAATCATCAAATTATTCATTTATTTATAAACGCACCTAGAACTAATCGTGGATCTAATTTTAGTGCCGGAAGTATAATAAAATCTTGCGACCTCTCGAGGACGGAAAATATTATCTAAATTTACCTCGTGCCGATAAACAGGTATAGAATATCTAAGCGTTAGTTAAATCGACTGAATTTCATAGCTACCCCAAACTCCGGTGATTTAAACATTCGCGTATACCCAGAGAGACTGGTTCGCGGAAGCTCCGATCGATTATTCAACGCATGGTGTAACGGCTACGTGTTTATGATCCGACAATCTCAACTAGGAAAAGGGCTTTTATGATTACCATTAATTTGAGGTCGACGTGGTCAAGGCTGGTGACTGAAACGTCCCTGGTTTAACTCTCCAGTAAACCTATTCAAGGCCCTATCGAACCTTCGTTTATTAAGGAGATCCGGATGTCTAGAATTCCGAATATATTTAACGCCGATATTACATCTGTACCAATACCCATTTATTGGTAAAGAAACGGTCAAGGTCTCGTACGAAGGGACCGGCTGGTTACTGGTCCGCAAAGTGGTCCACGGCCAAGCCCTTCTAAATCGATATTCATATGCCTAAGTTCTAATTAGGAAATGGATCGATGATCGAACGCGTTGATTCCTATTTAATTTTATATCCCGGGTACGTTCACTACGTACGTGACGGTGTACACGTACGGGTTCCTATATATTTACCTCGTTGAGAAAAAATATTTCGTTTCAAATTAATTTCGCGATAGCTACGAGCGAGGCGCTCTAATTATCAGATAAAATCTGAAGAGACACTAAACAATAGGATCGGCGAGCCAAGGGGTATGAGACACGTCAGATCTGCACCAAGTTGACACAGAATTCTATCCGAGTATCTGTCGAGAGCATCCACAAGTTTCAGCTGGTGGTACTGGTGCCGCAGCATTGACTACGAGGTCAACGTGCACCGAGCCGCCCCAGCCGCACAATGCACGCTGCTAGCATTGACCCGATTTACCGCAGTGAGCTGCATCGTCGAATGGCGGAAAAAAGCGTCGTTCTATATACCACCCGACTGTTATCGAAGAGAAAGACGAGTACGGCGAGTAACTTTTCTCACCCGGAAAGTCAAACCCGCGGGTATAATTTTTGGATAAATAACAGAGAATTCAACAGAGTTTTTCCGCAGTAGGATCAATGTCTGTTTCGTACGTCGTCCTACCGCCGCTGAGACAGTCGGGATCGCGAGTCACCGCTGCTTCTTTGCATTTGGAACAGAATTGTTAATCTTAACCCAGATATCGGTCTCTCTCTCTCTCTCTCTTTCTCTCGAAAGAAAAAAAATACACGACCAGACGCTCGGTAACCAGTTAATCGAGTGGGATGTGCGGATTTACAGAAACTCCGCCGATCCTCGCACACCGAGAGTTCCGAATTTCTGCGTTATTAGATCCTCGACGAAACCCATGAGACAATGAATCGATGGAGACGCAAAATACTCGGACGTAGCCGGCCACGTAGATTCTCCATCATCCATTGCGCCAGGCCTGGCAATGTATTCAAGGCCATTGCTTATTCATAAATCGAAACACACTTTCATTCATCGGGCGCCATACGGCCGTTTCGCCAAGATTTGCAGCTCGTCTTACACGACTAGGATCACGGATCGACGACTCTGAGATGAGAATTTAATCGGTACTCTTATAGGATCGACTCGCCTAATTAGTTCCATGATTCGTCAGCTGAATGCAAATACTTAAATTGTGTCTTTTTCTCAAACTGCAGGGTGTATGCGGCTAATGGCTATCCGATTATTAGCTCACCCATCTCTTACGGTTATACCTACGCATCCTCTTGTTAAATTACGTGATCGCCGATCTTACGCTCACCGTGTCAAGGCCAGGAGTAAATTCTCTCGATCTAAAAATTCCCCTCACACTGTACACGGGTACAACGTCGGTGTCCTCGTCGACTGTAATGTGAAAATTAATTTTTAAAAACACTGCGTCGCGTGAATTCGTCACAAAGTTATCCGCGGATCTATCGTCAGTCCGTGAAACGGTCAGCGAAACACGCGACAAAAATTTTCGACACGTTTTCTCCGCGTCTTTTATTTATCTGGTAGAAATTAGTCTAAGTACACATAGGTATGATATCGCGTTGGGTAAAATAGCGGAGATATTCTACGACCGAAGCATCACAGCCGCGCGAATACACGATCGTAGGAATTGCCGCGCGAGGAGATCGTATAGTTTATCGTTACGCAATGCACTGCGGCAATTGGTGTGGGTTCAAGGGATATCGAGTTAGACACGACGCACGTGTGTGCCCGGTGATATTATCTTGCGCAAATTTCTTTCAGGACCGCGATAATCCTCGTGGGCATGGATATCCGTCGCTAGTACGATTCCAGAATACAAAAGAGGCGCTCGGCGGGGTACCCAAGTTCGGTAAACTCTCCTGTTTTTCTATTTCGTAAGCGATTTTTGGCGGAGTGATTCGCGACGATCTTCCAGTGTAAAAAACTCCATTTCTTCGATCTATCTAAATACGTATACATATATAGAGTTCGAAACGAAGCACTACGACATATGCGACGAAAGAAAATCCCGGATTTATAATCGGGACTCGATGCGGCTGTTGTATCACTTCGTTATATCACCCGTATATACCTTAATATACACGTGGGTAATATTCTCGGCATACTATACCTATTTCGCGAAAATTTTTGCAGCGAAATTTTCTACCCAACGATCGTGTCGCGCCCCCCTTGCGCCAGGGGTATAAACGTAGTGTTTTCTTAACCAAAGGCCTCTGCTGACAATCAATACTCGCAAGCTCAGCTAAACTTGGCACGTTATTATACTTTATATACCTACCAGCTATACCGAGCAGAAATACTTTTGTTAGATCGTCGATGTTCGAGCTGACACGAAAACGCTCTGGTTAAGGTGTATAGTTCGCATCCCTTGCAGCGTGCTCCCTTGCGGCCTGGAAAAAATTTCCAAACTCTTTTTATTCGCGGATTAGAAATACCTGTATGGATATGTGGCGTGTCAGTCGGTTTTTTCAGCGGCAACGCAATAACGTTGCGGGAGAGACGTACGAAAATTGGGATTCCCGCGTGTTAATTGGGTTTTTGGCACTCCCGACGAATCCGGTATGAGGTGGATATACAGCCTGTATAACTTGCGAAACGGATCGGAGGTTTTGAAATGACTTGGCATTGAGCCTCGCGACTACATAGCGTCGATAACGACGGTGTTAAGCGGGAGATTCAACAGCCGTTTTAATTTAAAACTCAGTCTTTCTGTCTACGATGACATATGGCGACATTTGAGTAGGAAGATTTTACTGCCGAGTCCTCGCGACTCCTGATCTTTCCGATTTGTTGAAAAAAAAATAAAAAAATCCTAAAAAAATCCTAAAAAAATCAATCAAGGGATATGAATTGCACATTTCTGCTAAGGATGATTAAAAAGGCGACACGCCTTATTCCACTTCCACGATACACAATTCCTTACCACTTTTATTATCGTAACGAAGAAAATACCGGCAAAGGCAAACGTCTCCCTACCAATCGATAGCCCACCATCGATTTTCTTATTTCCATTTAACAGCTATATGCGTCATACCTACGTTTATACCGGCTACTACACACTGGTACTATAATGCAGCGTTCGCTAACCACGTGCCACCATGCAAGATGCAAGATGCACGAAGGCCCCGGCAATGAACTAGATTGGAATGAATACTGTGTCTAGGTTAGTATAGCAAGAACTGTACATACATAGTCGGATGACGTATGAAATGAGATTGTCACGGATAGGGCAGTGCCTCTCATCGTTTACGTCGCCTGTAGGGTGGCGGATAGAACGTCCAAATTTTCAAACTTCCGAAAGGTAAAAATTCCAAATTCGTTTAAAAAGATTTCCAATTTTTAGTTCAGAAAATTTTGGTCCATTTCTCAGAGTGCGAGGACCAAAAATAGTTATTTTCGTATATTTCAATCGATAAATTTGACGTCGTAAATGATTGATAGGAGTTTGAAACTTTGACTACAGAAAGTTGAAATCAAGACGATTAATTTGACCGCTTATTGGTTTCGATACGATCGATACAGCCCGAGTTATTAAAGACCGAACGAATACATGCGCGAATTTCAAGTTCCGGAGATTCGGCCCTTCGGTGTTCAAAGACGGTGATCAATACCTACTCGGACGAAGACTCTTCGATCATCCTAAGATTAATAAATGCTCGAGTGCCACTGTCGACGAGGCACATGCGGTCTCTCTGTGCAGGGATTATTATTCCATTTTCATAGTAGTTTATAATATGTTTACCGGCAAATGGCAATGATCTACATACGGAATGCTCACTGCGGTGTTGAATTATGATCAACTTTTATCATTACCTTCAATGCTGATTAAAATTATGTCAGTATGGCGTAGGTATGGGTATACATACGTACATGTATACGCGTACAGCGTCGTACACAGAGAATATCATATCAATTTCTTATATATGGGTCGAGCACCTGCATATTAAACACTGCCGAGTATATCTCATCGGTATTAAAAATCATTCTGCATCGCGCGGACTGCCCTTATATGCACTTTGTTCGCCGGGGCAATTGAAAGATCGAAAGACTCGACGAACTATGAGATATATCGGTAAAACTCGCGAGATTCTCCGCTAGAAATACAATCATCTTTATGATCAAAGGGAGGTAAAATCGATCTATCCTCCGAAACCCCTTCATCTGATAACCGAGGATGCGAGTTCTGCTCGTTATCAGCGCAAGTCGTGGCGTCATAGCAGTCAGTTTCCATGCTTTCACGATCAAGTTCGAGAGGCTGGCATTGGCCTGGGCTTTAGTGAGATCTGCCGAGCGTCGAGCTCCACTATCGACACTCAACTCTCACCGCGTCATTCACGTCATTCACTCTCGGGGCTTGCCGGTCCGTGTTCACTCTCTTTCGTCTCCTCGACTTACGCGGCAGCGTACACCTTCCCTCCTCTATTACTCCGTCGCAGGTAAATTACTACGCCGACAATCGAAGAATCGAGATTATCGCAGGGACCTAGAGTTTCCGATTTTTGAAAATCAATCTTCCCGCGATTATTTCCCTAATCCCGTATATCGACGCCTAAGAAACAAATCTCGATCCCTTACCGAGCTCGGAATGATCTCCTGTAAAATCGGTCGGGATAAGTCGGCCAGGTATAAATAAAGGTGCAAAGCAGTGTTGTTGCAGCAGTCTGCTCCACTTGCAGCACTTTCATGACAGTCGGACTTTCGAGTTCTCTCGAACTCGCGCAAGGCAGTAGCCGTCATCATCTTGCTCTCTAGAGGTCGAGCTTCTCTCCTCTCTCATTTTCGTTTCTCATGAATCGGTGCTCGTCCGTTTCTCGTTTCTGTATACCGAGAGACACGCGATCGCCGAAGGGTTCTCCTCGGAAAACGAGGCCGACCTCCAAACCGAAACGAACAAACAATATACTCGTATACATTTTTTTTACATACATATATAGCCATTCATTACTGTTTCAGTAAGGCGTCTCGACGCTCAACAAGTCTAATGCATAGGTATACTCGTCAAAAGAACCCTTCAAAAGAACCCAAAAGAACTATTGAGTCTTGAACCGCAAAAAAATGTTGTATTTCTATACGTGATACGAAAGAGCGTACGCGGTGCGGTTTCTAACGCGCGGAATCGACCTAGAAGATCGTATCTCATCCGGCAAGTGGTACTAAAATTCTTCTTCCGAAATGTATTAGGTACTACGTTAAGCACACGGCTAAAATTTGCGTAATTTATCAAATATTCGAGTCCTCTTGAGTTTAAAATCCGGCCAAGGTTACGAGCGAAGAAAAACGATCCTCGGGGTCATTCCCCTCGACCATAAAGAATCAAAAATAGCCGAGTAAATTACCGCCTCCAGGGGAACGGGGTGAAGAGATTGTCAAAGAGGGGGACCTCGATGTGGGTCAGTTGCGGGCGCGCAACCATCGCTCCGCATCGTACCGATCATTTTCAAAATGCGCGTCCCACTTAGACGAGAGTACTTTCACGGTCAGTAACCCGACGCAGTGCGAGTGACCAGAGATCATTATTTTACCACATTTTATACCTCTACCCGTACTAGGCAGTGGGACAATTTTTTTCCCTTTTTCTTCCTTCGCTATTCCAAAAAGTAACATAATATACTATACATAGAGCTATGGAAAAATGCCGACCTTGCAGAATTTCCCTCTCTCTCTCTCTCTCTCTTTCCGTCTGGAAGAGATATAAAAATTGGATAAAAATCTGGAATGAGGGATGAATACGAAATGCGAAATGGCTCGGTTTTGGCAAGGGAAGGTCGCGGGCTGTTGGGAGGAATTGAACTGGCAGAGGTTTGATTTTGGCTAAAAGAGACGAGACCTGGAGGTTCGAGTATATTCTAGGCCAAGTACTACGCATCGAAAGGCAAAGAAATCGTATAGTTTTTTGCCGACAAATTTATCTTTATAGCAAAGAAACTAACTAGCGATAATATTTTTGTCGGCTCTCGCGGTGTTCCGCCCGGTGATTGCCGCTCGATCTCGAGACCGGCTCGACGACCGGTAACATAATAGGAGAAATTTTAATAGTTAACGAGGTAACCTATTTAGCCTGAGAGTCGTATGGGAAAACGCGAGTTCTCTCCCCCTCGATGATCAGATACAAGAAAGGCAAGAATGGCAAGAAAGGCGCAAGAAAGGCGCGAAAGACTCGAATGACATGAAAGTTTGGACGTATCCTTCGAGGAGGCCGACTGCACGACTGGGTCGCGCTGCACCAAGATGCACTTATCGTCACTTTTAACTTCCCGCTACTGTTGTAGCTGTTTCTGTATAGCCGCGATGTCCAAGCCGACGCAAGATTTTCATCTCGAAAGTCGCGGCCTACTATCCTTCGACTTCATACATCTCGAAAACAGAATTTCAGCTTCTCTTTATCGTCCAGTTTTTGGATCACAGCGAAGAAAGCGAATCTCGAATCTCGAATCCCGTTCAGAGAGGGAAAATTCGTTTCGAAATGAACTTCTGAGGCTAGTAAAGGGGGAGAACCGTTGTTGCCTCGAATGGCTAACCATAGAACGACAAACGAGGTGTAAAAATGGCCAAGGGAAATAAAAAGAAGCCGAGGATGGCCATGACGCGGAGCTAGTAAGTATCTCGGTATACTAACGATGACGCAGAGATTGGATCCGGTCGTCGGCTCGTGGAACTCCCGCTCTTGTTTACAACGACTCTTATTCTTCTTGTTCTTCTTAGTTTTATTGTGTTATACGAGGAACGCGGAGCGACTCGCATACCCGAAGGAATTTGTATTTCAATTCCATACGACGACGCATCAGAGATTCGAGGCTACGCTTACGACGAGGGCGAGTTTCATATATATCGAAATCATTTCGTAAATTTGATCGTCTCCCTAATCCCGATGACGACGTTAGGTACGGTGACGCAAACAGTGAATAATATTATCGAACTCCGATTCCAGGGAGAAGTAGGCGTCTTCCAGCTTCGTCGGTTTGGTTAAATCCTGGGGGAAAAAGTAAGGAATGTATATGTACGTTAATTTCCTCGAGAAAGAAAAAAGATTCTCTCGTTTAGGTATATATTATCACCCGACAAACCGACGCCAAGGATCACGCAGTGTCCTCCGGTTACAATTGTCAGCGGCAATATATATATATCGGACGAAAGTTAATGCGGATGGATTTACCTACTCGCGAAAATGACGACGCGAATATGAATCCGATCAATTTCTCGAATTATATATTTCGGAGATAATGACAAGCTTCGTTTATCGCCATACGTCACACGAAACTGGTCCGCGAGTACCATAAATTCTTACCGTAGAGTAGAGGCAGGTGTATAATCGTATACAGAGAATACGTATACTATGTATATTTTTTGCAAAAAGATATACCGCCTTGGCTATTAACCCGCGGAATGTAACAGTCGACGCCCGCGGTTAATTAATACAGATATTTATCATTTCCTTAACATAATCGTGAGGTAGATTAATCTTTACTTTTTTGCTATCCTAACGCCGGCTTTTCGGACACCAACGTGGCGCCAGTGAAACGCGTTCGATATATGCGATTGGGTCAAGACTGCAGTCGATTCAAGGAACTGTTTATGGACAAAATTTTGCGGTTCGTTATATGCAGCGGATCTGTGTATACATATATATATATATATATATATATACCATATATATACGTGCGAATAAAATGGAGAGTGAAAGCCCGATGGAAGGGAGGCGTTTTTGATACCGCCAACGTGATTCCTATACGGAAAGTGAAACTGGTAAGGAGCAGTTCTGCAGCAGTCGGAGCATTTAGCACCAGCACCAGGTATATGCATCGGTAGTATATGGTATATATAGTATATAGTACCACGCACGGGTTCTAGGTAAGGACAACGACCGGCTTAATCAATGGATGACGTAACAACCTTGCATTTGCGGTTGAGGTGTACAGGACGATGACCAAGCGCCGGTTGTAATTCCTGGTAAATACCTTATACCTATTACTCGTCTCGTCTTGTATTCTGAAAAACAATTCTCTCCTACCAGCAGGATACCGCATACACGCATACATCGCGAGGCACGTGCTGCTCATTCTCCTTCCCATATCGATTCGCCACGCGGTATGTATCGCCTCGCAAATTCACTTACATATATATAGGTATAGGTATACTGTATGTACATCCCCGTTTTCGGGACGATCATTATCACGTCATATCTGGACTGGGAAATAATATAACGGTCGTTTTTTCAAAGGGTAATAAAAAAGGATATTGGAAATTCTCTCGGGTCAGTCCGAGCGAACAACAAGTGTGAAAACCGTCCCGCAGTGCAGAGATCAAATGCCGAATAGTCGCGGAAAAGCTGCGGCTGTAGAATGAACGATGCAGTGAATCAATAAGCTGCGTTGGGAACTGCAAACGAGGTCGTCTGCGAGCGACCCGAGTAATATTTTATTCGGTCCACGGTCCACGGTGTTCGGGATTCTTTATTCAACGCGATAAGGGAAGGCAAATCGCTACTGGTTCTCAAAGTCCCGTGTTTTTACTCTTCGGTATACGTATACGTATATATCTACGAGCGGTCGATATCCGTATCCGTCGTTTAGTTTCCTAGTTGGTTCCCGCGGCGCATTAGTCCTGATCGTTTCTGGCCACCGTCCCAATCTCTTTGCGACAATGCGATGTCCCTCTCGAAAATTGTCTGTTGAGGTATGTATACGACGTAGAAGATAGTAGTGGCTCGCACCGTTCGCGTTCGAATGGCTAAGACCGATCGAACTATGGGGCAGAAGTTCGCGATGGTACCGTAACCTTGGGGTCCTTCGGACCGACCTCTGTTCCATTCGTCGCGTGGTAGCAGCTGGAAAGGTAAGTCGCATAAATGGCGCAATCCGCAGTTTCCCCTTTGACCTAATTTGGCGGGAGCACGCGGGCGCCGTTACCGATTGATGCGAAACCGATTCGCGAACGAGTTATAGTAGAATAGGGTAACGAATAACGAATATAGGCGGCTCGTGAAATACGGTGGAGGTATTGAAAATCGGAGCGATTATATTTCGGTCGTCGTCTGGCGGTGAAAAAATCTCGTCGCCGAATTCCTTTTTCGCGAGTACGTAAAAGGCAAAAATAAAATTGACCGCCACTAGCCGAGTGGAAGGCCAAGAGGAACTGCGTAGTTAGTCTCGTCCGCGCCATCCTTATCCTCCGGTGGCCTTCAGCCGAATAAAATCCTCCTCTTCAGACTTCGGAGGAACGACTTCCGCGACGTAACTCTCGCCGTTTACTGCGATCGTATAGCCGGGGACCAGCCAGAGTTCCGCGCGTGTCCACTGTAGTGTCACTGAACGCGTAACAACCATGATAATACGGACGACGACGCCTTGCCCCACGACTATCGCACAGATTCTATGTCTGTCGTCGTAGGTAGGTAGGTAGGTAGGTAGTTGTAACGTATAGTATAGACGGAATTGTCGATACCTGAGATAAAGCGAAAAAAAAATAAAAGAAAAAGAAAAATGCTGCAGTAATCGTAAAGTCGACGATTTAGTTGCTAATCGTTAATTAGGAAACTAATAATCGGCGATAAACGTATCCTGCAGACTTTCCGCACGCCTATACTATGGCTTGAAATAAAAACGCTGAATCCTTATTCCGACGTCGCCTGGAGGTAAGTTCTTCTAGTGTTCGTAAATTCTTCCTTCCTCGGTCTTTATACTGATATATATATACTATATATAGATGTGTGTGTGGATTGAATTTTTTATCTCTCGGAGAGTTATACCATATAGGTATATATATATTCGTTAAGGAATTGCGTCTAACGTCGCCACGCGAGTCCTTTAGAATTGCGCGTCATTCCTGCAGCGTAGAATGAAAATAACGTAACCCTGCAGCACAGCTATCGAAGGACTTTGTCCTCGTGACCGTTAACTTGAAGGGCAAAATGCATCTCGCGGAAGGGGAAAGCCTTCGACGGAACCTCGATAATCGGGCACCTAAGTGCCAACGAACCTGCAACCAAGCCATGGAGTAATAAATTGATTACTCGACGAGCCTGTCACACTCCCTTGTCCTACTTCGGACATCGGGGCAGCACTTTTCTTCTCCGTTCTCGCGCGCTATGCACTACTTTCTTCGGTTGTCGACCCCAGGGGGAATCCGAGAAGGAGGATTATGAGGAGGAGGAATTAGATGGACTTTCGGACACACGCACGCACGCACGCACGCACGCACGCATATACACATGCCGTCTATATAAATGATAGAAATAATATGTTTTGGGAGATCGGCGCGGCGGGGAAACTTTTACCGAATATTCTCGCATGCAAGTTTCTCGGCCAGGTATTCGCAACGACAATGAAACTCGAGAGGCGGAATAACCTTCCGAGGGATAAGAAAATTCTTAAAATTCTGTAAAACAGCTTGCCGACGTCACCTGGTTAAAAGAGAAATTTCCACACCGCTACGCCAGGCAAGTGTCAAAGGTCAAAGCGGCGCGCGTTCCTAAAACCCCTGGGGGTGGATGGTGGATGGCTAACACCCTTATACGAAGGGTGCGGAGGGTCAGTGCGGGTGCGCGACAAAGCGGCGCCGTAGTACCGGCGTCTTCCACGGTTTCTCTCGGCGCCACAGTTCCGCCGCATGTCTGGGGCCGGGTAGCTGTATCCGCAACTGGCTCCAACCGACGCGAGCAAAATGGTAAGTTCTTATTTCATGGGAGTTCAGCCTCTGGCTTTATCGCTTTGTCTCATTTCTTTTAAGCCGTTACATCATACCGCCGAAAAATGAGACCCGGAATATCAGTTTTTTTTCTCTACTTTCTCATAAAATTATTCATTCATTTTCTCACTCCTACGTTCCTAGAGTCATATTGAATTATCAGTGATCGCAGCTGACTCCAATCATTCCATATATTTCTCTCTCTCTATCGATAAGAAAATACAAGTAGAGTAAAGAGGTGCGCGACATTGACCGTTGGCTAATAATCAGCTGAGTGAGCCGGGGACAGAAATAATCGCTGTGTTACAGCAGAGCGATAAACCAGTGGCTCGTAAGGTGCAGTTCGTTTTAGCCGTGAACTTGATTGATCGGATACCCGAGTTACGAAGAGTTTAAGAATTCCTTCGGCCATCGCCGAATTTTAGAGATCCTTTTTAAAAACCGATTGCGATAACCTGGGCATTCGATTCTTTACTTTATTTACTCATATCTATACGGTTTCGACACCAATGGATGCAATAGCACCTGACAGTTCTATAGGCAATGTGGCTGTGACAGCTGACGCGATTCGACCGCTCCTCACACTTGTAGTTTCAAAGTTTTCCACCAGAATGCACCACGTAACGGTCCTCACTCGCGCTTCTAATATCGGCGCGAATTACACGAAGAGATTTGAATCGAGGAGGTTTTTTTTTTTTTTTTTTTTCTTTTCTTTTCTTTTTCTTTTTTTTTTCAAACGCATAATTCCACAACTGAATTCGATGGATAGATCTCTACTCGTTCGAGGGAATCTTTGATCATTTTATATTCCAGGTGCTCGCCGACACGGGACTGCCGGACAATGATCAAAACGGTATAGCGAATGGAAACGTCGAGGGTATTGTGATAACGAATTTAACCGACGGAGAGACCCTGAGCTACAGTCTAGCTTTGATTCGTGGTCGAGTTCCGTCAGGATGTAGCCGAGTGATAGTCCGAGGTCCGAGAAACGTGACCTTAGAATGGCCGATAGTCGGTGGCGAATTTAGAGCGCTGGTCGAACTACTGCGTGGCGAGAACAGCGTCGAGCTAGAAACCAATGGCTTCAAACGTCGCATGTTCATTCGACACGAACCGAGATCCACTCGAATGCGGGTGACGCCGATTTACGTGATCTGCGCTGGTCACAACGGCCGCTTTCAGGCACCCAGGGGCGAAGATTGTTCCGTAGAATCGGCCGCTACGAGGATCGGTCTCGGTGCACGTCTCCTCCAGACTCTGACCGCCGAAAAACTCCGCGAGGCTGGACACGGGAGAAAGACATTCCAACTTGAGAGGGATTTGGACGGTGCCGAATGTCTCGTTATGCACAGTATGCTCCACGTAGACAGAGCGCGAGCAATGTCCCAACGTCATCTTTGGGAAGTCGTAGCCAGGGAATTAATGACCGGTCCTCTCGCCTCCAAGGATCGAAAGTACCTCGCCTTTTTATCTTGTACGAGATACCGAGGCGCTCCGAGCCCCAGGACCCACGAGGATACGTTGGCAAGAACCGAGGGACACGCGGCACTCGGAGGCGGTGGTCTCGCGCTCTTTGGATCCGCATGTTTACACACTTGGCCAACTTGTCTGCCCCAGGTTTTGCCAAGGTTTTTGGACACCACGGTCGTCGACACCGAGCAATTCATGGACGATAGTAACTACCGGGGAACCCACGGCGGGTGTTTGGCCACGACGTTGGGATCCGTTCTTCACGAGTTGGGGCACACCTTTGATTTGGGACACACGAGGGAGGGGATCATGGGACGAGGTTTCGACTACGTTGACAGAGTGTTTGTGGGCAGGGCGGGAATCGATTCAAACCGTAATTCCATCAGGCGTGACCCTCAGCACACGACTATTGCTCTAAGTCGACCTTTGAGCGTCACCGTTACCGTACAAGGATCATTTGGAGACGGTAGTCCCAGGAGAGGCAGACTACTCTCGGAAACTTCGAGGCCATCGCCGTCCCTCAGCCCTCGTCTCACCCCAGGACCCGGAAGACTCTCGGCTCCGGCTAGTCCGGAACTGAATAGATCATTCTCGAAGAGTTTGACTGCCTCGGAACCACCCCCACAACCAGACAGGACCTTCTGGGGACCTTCTTGCGCTTCCCTTTTAGCTTACCATCGGTGGTTTAACGGAGACGTCGACAATTTGAGTGGAAGGGGAGCGGAGATTAGATACGATGCTAAGAGGTGAGTTCCGTCTTACTGTAATATAACGAATTCAACTTCCAGATCACTTTCTTTGTTTGTTTGTTTGTTTGTTTGTTTGCTCGTTCCTTTACGTCGCTAGTTTGAACGTCTCCTTGCGTCATATCTGCTACTTCATTGATACATGGCTAGAGTTCTCATTGCGCAAAGGTGGTTCGGAATCAAAAGGAACTTGTATACATACCTATACGTATGTAGTACTATATCTGTATATAAGTCTGAAAGAATGAATGAATGAAAGAAATACGGTGCCGTTCAACCAATTCTGAGCAGCTTAATTAAAAAAGAGAAAAGAAAAAAAAAAAACGATTTCAGTACTATCATACGATCATTTTTTTTTCCCCTGCTTCTTACATACACATTCATGGATTGATATGATACGTAGAGACAGGTGACTTAATCGTGAATCAAAGAAAAAATAAAAAATGAATAAGGAATGAAGAGTGGAAAGATCCTTACGAATTTTCGCTAACAAATTATAATTCTGAATCTTATGGCGTTTATTATTGTTTCGGTAAACAGAAACGTGGTGCGATCTAGATGCGGTGTGAGAATGATGGAGCTACGTGAATCATCCGGTGAGATGGTGGTTGGATCCCGACAATTTCCGGGTTCTCGACCACCGCTGGAGGCCCTTGTACCTCAACCACCACCGCATTGTATCGTACCGTTAACCCTTGTCGCCGAAGATTCGGCCGGTAATATTCTCAAGCACCCGATGCCCACGGCCTTTTAGAACAATATAATATATACTCGATACCTCGTCAATTGGAGTGAAAATAATTGGGTATATAAAAACGCCTTCCACTATTATGCTAGTCCTATGAATAGCGATAAGCTTTGCGTTCATTTCGCCGATACTTACGATAAATCAAAATCACAAATAGAAAAAGTCAACAAAAAAAAAAAACAAAAAAAAAAAGTTATTTTAACGCGTATAGGTAAATCGCGTACCTATTCTTAGAGAAATAATTGAATAAATGATGAGTATGGAGGCTGGGAAATCTGTATAATGTGATCCGATGCACGGTAGAAGCAATTAGAAATTATATACTATACATTCTGGCAATCGAAACGAACTGTGAAAGGGTGCGTATATATAGTAGCTATACCTATAGTATTAATTAAAATCGAGACAATTATAGTCCGGGAATATAGTTTCCTTATTTTTATTCTTACGGGGAGATCGCTTTTTCGTCGAATTGGAAAATTCCGCATGACACGGAAAGGATATTTTGAAAAACTAATCACCCTTAATAAGGGAATCGGTTTTATTTTGACGAACGAGGAGCTGATGATCAAAAAAAAATTTGTTTTTTTCTCGTGGCTCGGAGATTTTCGAATTGGAGGGGTTTTCATGGAACCGTCGAGCATCTTGATAGTCTAATTCGTATCACCCTTTTAATACCTATACTGTACATGCGAAATTACGTAGTACGAAGAATATTTGCACCATTTAAAACCGCAATGATATTGTAGTCTGCGATTGAATTCTAAAGCAAAAATTGACACAGAGAATTCGAATTCTCTAAAGGGATTAAACTCATCGATATAAACATATGTAAATCGTTTTAGGTATTAGGGTACATATAGGTAGTTTGAACAAAATGACCATAAAATTGACTCATGTAAGACCGAGACACACGCGATATTAGATTCTCTAGTATACAATATAGTAGGTATATAGCAAGCTAGTTATTATAACATAATCGATATTGTACTGCACATATACGTATGTGTGTGACATTACTCTAGTGAACCAGAGTGCAAATTGCAATAAAAACTGATAAAACGAATCCTTATAGTTTGATTAATATTACATACGCTTGTGGGTATTTTTGAAACGTGAATTGATATTCCGAAATCGAGTCTAAAGCCATTCGGAATCTGTATGCATGTATTATCAAGTCACAGGGGTAGACAGTAGGAATTTAGAATCAATTACTATAAATATATATGTAAATTTAATTTTGCATTATAAAATTGTTACTCAAGTATCATGTTAGTAGGAATATAGAGAGAAAATGGATCTGGATATTGATGTAGGTATACGTAATTTAATTCGATAGAATAATAGGTATATATAATATGTATGTATTTAATTATCCCGAATTGAGAATGTATATTATTTTTATTACTCATCGATCGTCGTAACTTATAATACCCTGGGTGAATATTTTTCTAATATTATATATTATTCTATGCGTATATTATGCTAATTATTTAGATAATATAATTGCTCACGAACAGCTAAGGTACTTTTTATTTCTTTCTTCGAACAGTTATGGCTGTCAACCCCTGAAAGTGATATAATAATTAGCGGCTTAG
The DNA here is from genome assembly GCA_963966615.1 of Tenthredo amoena. Classification (NCBI taxonomy): domain Eukaryota; kingdom Metazoa; phylum Arthropoda; class Insecta; order Hymenoptera; family Tenthredinidae; genus Tenthredo; species Tenthredo amoena. The sequence goes on along the minus strand of OZ016492.1, from coordinate 740,359 downwards.
CAAATTACATAATAATAATAATAATAATAACAACAAATAATAATAATAAATAATAATAATAATAATAATAATATATACCCTACGTAATTATATTCATTTATAATATAAATATATAATAATATATCTATCCTACCGGACTTTATACCTACGTATAGTTTTAAGCGCTCTGCATACATATATATTCATATAAATACATAAATATATATTTATGAAGATATTGAGTAACAATAAATTATACAATATGTATTTATCGATTTGGTTCCCTATATTGTATATTATAGCCTCGTGCATGTATGTACGTACAATTTTTGTTCTATAAATTATTTTATTATGGTATATATATAAAATCCGTGTATAAACGCGGTAGTGATCTTATATATTTAATTATTCTATAAAGTTAATTGAAGACAATATTATATGTGTACCGCGCAGACTTGATTCATTCATATTAATACATATAATATAATAAAAGAGATTATAAGATCGTTGATGCACCTCGTTTATATTTCATCAAATATTCCTAATATTATTATTTCTCTATATTAAACGTCACTACGTTCACGCTATCGAATCACCTTCAATTATAAAGTTTAACTGTGTGTACTTTGACTCGCGTCTATTTCTGTGAGATAAGATAAGGGGCATTGGCTGGACGCTAAACCAGACCAAACACGAAATAGGTATTACGATTTTGGTGACATTCGTCATTATCTCGGTTCGTTGGGTATAACACTTTGAGGAACGTACTGCAACGTCAAGAGTGATTCCTTCATCGTCATATTTATTATATACCCCCAGATATACCCACTGCTACGTGTGTTCGTATGTAATTGCCAGCTGAACAAAACGCCACTGTATAATAATACAGACAGCTGCGGGCTACGAAGAAACGAACATATTTATTGGATAGTTCTAAAGTCCGCGCCAGGAACAGGTCAGTTTATATTAAAATTGAGTATCAAGAATGAGTATCCATATAATCAAAACGGCGAATTTAAACGGAAATCCGATTCTCTGTATGTGTCGTATACGTACGACACTTTGACGCGTAATTCCGACTAGATGTGACTTATGCGCGGGTGAAACAGCTGGATGGTGTGAAATATACTGAAATTCAGTCGAGGTGAAATTTCGAAAAATTGCATTAGATTTGCGGATCGTTTTAGCGAGTGTGACTCCGTAAGAATCACGTCACGTATCAATTCGCGAAATATCTTTCGCGGCACGCATCCAAGCGCGAAAAATTCGAATATGCGATTCTAAGTATCGCTGGAAATAGCCCGCGTGGAATATCCAAATCACATATACTAATTCAAACGATCTTAGATCTAGAGAGAAGGATTAGTCATTTTTGCCGGCAGCGAATGGTAATATATCTGTGTTTCATTTAATATACATACAACTATATTATAATGCAGTGGCATTTGGAACTTTGCAATCGCGCTCTAATCTATGGTAATAAATATTTATCTAACAATCTAGTAAGATTATAGCATATGGGTGGGGCATTTGAGTTGATAGAGATTCGTATTTTATGTGAGAAGGTAAGCAATTTTTGTTTCAATCATTTTCTCGTTTGGTCCAATAAAAAAGAAGAATAGATCCCGCTTCGAAGATGATGAAACTTTTGTCTGAAACATTTCTTCTCGCAATTACTTCATTTTCAAATTAGTCGCAATTGTCGACTCGAATACCCCACCCTGTATACTTGTGCGAATCTTATTATTTCCAACGGAATGTAAGATATGCATGATCAAAGTCTAATCCTAAGTTTCCATAATATAGCTGACGAGAATCGAAGCCACGTGCCAGCTGTAACTTATACCTATACATCTGTATGAATATAATACACATTATACATGCGATGCGGACTGCGGTACATCAAATTTCAAATGTTTCATTATATTTATACAATATTTATTTTTACACAGTAAAAAATGTCCGCGCCAAACGTTGGTGTCCAATCTCAACATAATCAGACTACAAATGATGAGAATTTTGTTAAATTTCCTCGCGTCATTGACGGGAAAATAAACACCGAACAGTTTCTTGATGCTGCGCGGGGTGTTGTGCGAATGGTCGGTAAGTACCACGCGGCGTCTCATGCATCGGACATAGCTGTCGACAGACTGGAACATAACCTAGCTAGGAATTGTCAAACATGGTTGAAAAATTCTACGTTTTTGAAAAGAATCGTAAGAAAAATTAAAAAAAAATGCGTTAAATTTCAGATAAATTCGGGAAACTATTCGCCCCCGTGAAACATGATATGGCAGGTAATATCGAGGTGAGAAATCCGTGTGAAATTTTTGGTAATGTGAAAATTATTTGAATTATGATTTTTGAAGAGAATAATAATAAGTCAAGAAGACGTTTTATATTGAAGATTAAAAAACAAAAAAACAAAAAAACACATTGCAGAAACTAACTAAAGAGTATGTAGCCGATAAGGAAAATCAATCGACGTTGCAAGACATGATTTTATTAGAGAATACGTCTGGACAAAATTTAATCGCAATTGATGCTCTTATGTGGTTGCGGAGGTAATGAATAGTAAATTCTATCAGAACTAAATCATCCGAATACATATCGTTCTCAATCACTAAATTAATCAATAATAACATTCTCTCGTTCTCATATATTATTAATAATACGAAATACCTCCTTTTAAAATAATCATAATTCCACCGACTCGATTTACAGAGGTCTTCACATGATTCAATTATTCTTTGAAAAAATAGTAGAAGATCACAAGACGGGAAGAGCCTCCGAAGACTTGGTAGCATTTCTCAAAAAGTCGTACAAAGAAGCTCTCGAACCCTACCACGGATGGATGGCGCAACAATTGTTCGGGGTATGCAAAGGGAGATACCTAATAATTTTGAATTAATCAAACATAAAGCTGATCGAGCCAATAGTCGATGGAAAGTGTGACTTAAGCATTGTCATTTTTATTACAGCTACTGTCTCGAATGGTTCCGACCAGATCCCAATTGCTACAAGCTCTGGCAGATGAGCAGAGAAACAAGGAAGATGCGGTGATACAAGAAATTGAAGTGTTTCTTTCCGGACTGAGAGAAAATCTGCAGGTCTTATTGGCCTTTTACATTGAACACAGCCTCGAAAATTATGCCAAAGTCTAAATCCTTATAATATTGATTTTACAAACGTTTCATACAGTTGTTATATAAATCGAAGTTTTATTATAGTAAGAATGAAACGATTCGCCATACGTTGTTCACACGCCTGATATAGATTAAGTTTCGTAATATATGATGTTATCTCGTTATATTTCGCGTACTATTTTCGATATTTATACACGTATATGGATAACTTTGTACTTAACGTTGTTCGAACTAGTTACGTATGGCTTTCGTAAAATTGATACAACGAATGGTTCGGGTGAAGCTGATTTTCAGTCAAATTCTAGTTACCAAATTAAGTTAAGCTCGCTTTCCTTCATTTATTTATTTAAAATATATATAATTCTGGTTGACCAAACGAAACTAGATATGACAATAATTGATTGCATTTATTACCATAAACTTATATTTAGATGTAAATACAGATGAAATACAAATATGTATATATTTTATACGAATTGAATATAACGACTGAATGCAAATATCCGACCAATTGATTGATTCTACAAAGTCCAAGTTGGACAGTCTTCCGCAAAATCTGTAAATGCTATTCTTGATTTTCATCAATTTCGTACAATCGGGCGAGGTAAAATCTTTTCGCGTGATGATTCGCCGACGTTCTCAACGCTATTGTTCCAGTCGCTATTTCAATTACAAGAAAAGACATCATTAGACCGTTTACCAATATCCCTCGAGTATCCGACAACATTTTTTCGTCGGCAAGGATGAAAGTTTCGAGAGGAAATTGTATGAGTGTCGATATAAGCCAGAAACATGCTAGTTCAGGAATCTGCAATGACAAAATACAGCTATTAAATATTTCCCCAATCATCCCGAAGCGAATTTTACACACGTTTTAGAATCGAATCAACCTTTTCGGATAAATTTCCGAGATACCCCAGGTAAAGTCGTACGCATTCCGATACAGCAACAAGAACGAATACGCCAACATTCAGAAATTTGTAAATATCGGAGAGTTTGTCGTACTGAAAATTTTATTTAAAATCAATAATCGATCTTTGTTCATTCCTTTTCGATTAATTAACTCGTCCACAATAAATCGTTGGTTACTTTTTCATCTAGGAGATAGACGCTGATTAGAAACCATAACGGGAATAGCCAGGCATTAAAATATAGTGCCATTTGCAACGGGAGACTAGATTTAATCTGATTACCTAAAAAACAAACATATTTACATAATACGGTTCTCGTTACGCGACTGAAATAATCGAATCTAAAGCTCAAGCCTATCTGTACCGATATCATGAAACTCTTTCAATCGATCGTGGTAAGCGAGGCCTGGAAATATCCGATCAGACGCACTGATCACTTTGTCTTTCCACATCTCGTATCTAACTCATACAGAAGAGTCAATGATTGAAAATACGCGGTGACAACAAATCTCAAACTTCGTATAACCACGAACGGAACAGATTGAACAGAGTTCGAATCTGCGGACTGAACAGAAATCGGATGTGTGCATGTAGTACAGTTATCCTTGGTATCCATGCGAGCATTGCCGCGCGACAAAACGCGTGTCGCGGAGCGTTAAGCCAATAAAAATCACACGGTCTCGTTACCGATTGGCTGAACGTGGCGAAGCTTGCATGGAAACTAGAAGTAAGATTTTAAAAGCGAGGGGGCGCTGTGGTTTCCGTAACGAAATAAAGCCGCGTTTCCCATCACTAGATTCTCTCAGTCGATGACTACGAAGTACGGTACGATGCATCAAACAGTTTAGAAACGGTTTTATACTGTCGTGTGAATATTCATATTAACCATAGCTACTTCGGTTTAAACGGTGCGGCTAGTTCCGGCATGGCTGATAACGTCCTAAGCTTAGATGACATAATCAAGAAATCTAAAAGTTCGACGATGAAAGGAAGAGGGTAAGGTCACTTTTTACTTTCCGAAATATTTCGTAGCTCTTGCCCTAGCCTCCCATGGAATTTCATAACCTTAAAACATTAACTCGACGTCCGACTGGCATCGAACCGTATTTCACCTTCTCCTCGCTCACTCGAAGCTCTGGTCTTACCGATTTCCGACCCGTCTGCGTTTACCCGATTTTCCCAAAAATTTGCGTCCGTTAAAATGACCGTCTTGTGTTACAAACGGAACAGATCTCGCAGAGGTATAAACAGAGGAGGCTTACGGGCGAATGCTTCATCCCGAGGTCGAGGTGCGCCAGTGATCGCGGACGCCAGATTTAAGATCATTCAAAAAAATCGAGAAAAGCTCACCGACGCTAGGGACAAGCTTGCTCAAATAGCAAAGCAGTCAGACGCCAGATTGAAGCTGGATAAACTTCGCGCTACCCAGTTGAAGGCTGCGGACTCTCCGCTTACCGGAATTTCCAGACAAACCGGCCTTAATGGACGCATTTCATTGACTACCAACAAAGCACACAATAAAACACTCCATCAGGGACCACCTGCTAATTACTTGCCTCCTGCCACAAGGAATATGGGATATAGAGCTCCTCCTATGGTCGAAGCTCCTTATGTCGACGAAATGGAGATTAATTTCAACGATGGTAAGCGGGGGTTTATATTCTCCTTGGATTTTATGCGGTGAAATAATAATTGAATAACTAAGTTTAGAAATGGATTAGAACTATTTAAATTTTCATCAGCAGTTGGGAGTTTATGATACACCGATTTCTTTCATGTTTAAAAACAAATTCTAGATTATATGATCGAATCGCCGCCACTGAGGCGGACAGTTAGCAACGAGTATGCACCCACGCCTCCACCACCGCCTCCTGTGTTCAACATCAAGCCTTCCGGCGCTTATACTTGGGTCAAACCACCTGGAAGTAACTTAGGAAGGATTCCCTCCGGACGACAAGCTGATATGGATAGACCAAGGGACTTTAAGATCGTTGCCCGTACTTCATTGGTAGTTATTTGGATCCTTTAGTAACTGTAGTGGTTTGTGGATGGATAAAGTTTGTCATTTTGATAAATTGTGTCGCGTTTTTCAGGGGAAATCTACAGCTTCTTCTAAAGACGATTGGACTTTTGGATCAAAGGCGAGGTGTGTGAAAAACGTGTAAAACTTGTCAATTCTGTTATACGATTTGATTCATTATTCAAGATTTATGATTGAATTATCCTCTGGTATTTTTACAGGACAATCTTAGCCGAAGATACCGTTAACGATAGATATTTGGAGGTCAGGGGTCGTAGAGAAGTTGGAGTTAAATCTCGGCTCGATTCTTTACCCAGTAAACCTCGTACAATGGGTATTTTATCCCGGCCAAAATCGAGCTCTAATTCAACCTCGGCAACGACTGGGTATAGAATCGTCGTTTCGAATCTACAAGCTAACGTAACCCAGGAGGATATCAAGGTTTCACATCGTTATTTCGTCATCCCGAAACGTCTGGTAGCTCAGGATTTCACATAAATTCATCTATTCGTTCAAGGAACTTTTCGAGGACGTCGGGGAACTGTTGGTGTCCAGATTAGTCCGTCCAGGAACGGCTGAAGTCATTTACAAGACTTTAAAAGACGCTACGAAGGCTGTAGAAACTTATCACAATAGGCAGCTCGACGGACATCCGATGAAGTGTCTACTAGTTAATCCTCGGCCGAAGAATAATCCGACTGGTCCAGCGGTCAGACCTCTGCCTGAGTAAGGAAAAGTTCTACGGAAATTCGAACTAGGATTCGAGGTTTATTAATCAGCTAAATTTTCTTCTATATTCGGTATCTTTTAATTTTCAGAACGAGAAGGAGTTCGAGCTCTAGCTACGTGCAGCCGAGTCTGGGAGCGGTTCATCGCGCGTTATTCGACGACTGATCGAGAGACCTCTGATCATCGTAGGAACGTGAATTTGAGACACAGCATTTTTATAATTGATTATTAAATACACACGAATTCGTGACTCGAATAATGCGCAAGCAAACGCTGCTGCGAATGCATAAGAATTATTGTAATTGAAAAATGTTGTCGTTTTGTGTTCCCATGATCGCTATATTGAACGTAAAGATTATTTACGTCTCAAATTTGAACACTTAGATAATTCTGATGAAAAGACGACGAAGGACTTATTATTCGAAAATGAAAAATAATAATAACAAACAAAGTAAACGAATAAATGAATAAACCACCCCATTTGATTGATCGGTCAAGTTGATTAAATTCGACGTTCTTCTTCATGCATAGATACGTTTACCCGCAATCACCGTAATCGCAGTCAGGTATGTATGACAAATCTTTTATTTCTTGACTTTAATTTTGGTTTTAATAATTCATTAAATTAATCCGTTGATCAGCGATTCCAATTCTCGGACTACATTTTTATCGGGCGAGTAGAAAATCGTGAGAATGGTAGAACGAGTTGCATATACCGAGGCGTACGGATGAATAAATTTGTTCTTATTCGATCTCCGTGATCGTCAATCGTCATTCAGTAGTTTTTCGTATTCTGAATCTTTCCTTACGGATCTACCGGCCTTTTTATCGGCGACAAGTCAACGGGGTAAAGCAGAACATTCGCGAAGGTAACGTTTCAGGGTCTTACTGCTTTTACCGTACGATAGAAATTTAACGGATCATAGATTTCCGATTCGTTTAGAGAAATTTATTCGCTATCGTCCGTATGGTTTAATAAAATAATAAATTATACGCAATCTCTAAGTAAAATCGCGTTGGATTTACTATTCTTCTACCAGAACGAAGATAATGCAATATCGGATATCAGAGATCAATGGATGCAGATTTTTTCAAATCCCGTTGCACCTTACTAAATGCAACCGGCGGGCCATGTTTTGCAATATTTTTTCAAATAGTTTATAAACATGCCGTCGGATGACGCCGGTAATTATTTAAGTAAGTGGTTCTACCCCGGTGCCAATAATGCGAACTAGTTTTGCCGCAAACAGGCGGGGCGGGAGTTAATACAAATCCTCTGCACCGTTGAATTTGTCACTCATTGCTATAGAATGATTAACGCTGATTCACAGTGCCGTTTCGGACACCGTGGTGCACTTACGGTATCAGTAGCTATATCGGTTCTACGAACTCGGCGTGACTCGGTTCGATGCGTTTCGACGCAAGGAATTCGATGATAAAAATTTGAGCTGAAAAACTACCGGATATTATTATCCATTTTCTGCTCTAACGATATAATTTTCAACCCCTGATATAAATACGCGTTTAGAATGAATTTCTCCTCGCGAAAACCGTTGAATGGTATCGTATTCTCTCTCGATTATATTATGGAGCTGAAATCGCTCTTTTCTCACCCTGTATCATTCCGCCTTCTCGATCTGATATCACAATTTAAATTTGTGGAATTAAGAACGGGATTATCGGTCGTGACGTTGATATAATATTTGCCAGTCATTAGGATAAATGAAATAAAATTAAAAAAAACTCTTTGGTATTAATATCCCGGAAAATTCCAGCTGACGAAAAATCCTACCCGACTATACCTACAGCCTGGCGGATCGAGTCCTTTGAACTGGTAGACTATAACGCGTTATGCTTGCGCTTGCGCTCTGGTCTTCTCATTTCGCTACTTCGAAATTAATGACATCATGTTCTTTGCTCGGTAATTTAGTGAAAAGTATCGTCGAAACATTTTCGGTAAAATGTCCGGGGGCTTGAGCCTGAAGATTCTTCATTTTCGAATCAGTCGTACTCGTATATTTATACCTCGTTTATTATTGTTCCTGTATATTTTGGGTTGAATGGATCGATTGTTGACGCATAATTAGGCTAGGCGATATGATACCTAACGTGGTGTATTCAGCGGTGCTCGATACAGTACCAAAAAGGCTTTCATTCACGTTTAAGAAAATTGTTACAGTGTAATTAATTATCAGCTTATACATATCGTATGAAATGCATGAAATTTCCTAGCTGGAAAACTTTGTATGAATTGTATCCCGATTGCATTCTCTAGGTATAAATGATTCGATCAAATTTTCTAAGAAAGCAGATCCATAACGTGAACATTTTATTTTCTGATAATAACCAGTATTTCTAAACCGTTGTAATATTTTGAAAGATGATTTTACTCGTCGTGTCTCTTGGTATACGTTCGTCGCTGGATAATACGTTTGAATTAGTAAATTACGTAGAAATACCCGCGCCAGGGAGAAATGAATAGAGGAGAACGTCGCGGCGTGTGCACCACCAGAGAGACCGTTTCAGCTTGAAGCGGATCGTCTTTAGCTTCTATGAGGTTTCCGGGCGCAGGTGGAACCGGAGGTTCCTTCCCTTCCTACGATACGAAACTCATAGTATACATATAAAGAAGATATGATAATTCATGCCGATATACTATATTATCCAGGCCAGGAATTGATCATTTCTAATAATGACAGTAATATAATGAGAAGCGAGTCCTGGCTTTCGAATGAGATTCGAATTTTTCCGAAGGCCGGAAGCCGCGAGGGGGTATACGGAGTCCGAAAACCGGAACCGGAACCGAACGCCAGAAAGAGATCCGTTTTGGAGGCTGAAAAAACCGGGCCTAAGAACCGGAACCGGTCGAAATAGGGACTGCGTGTGATAGAAATTGAAAACTTGAACGAGTCCTACGCCCGGAGAAGGAACGAAGAAAGCGTAGCGTCATTTACCTCCTCGTTGATACGGTTCGTGGCACCGCGTCTCTCGCATGTATATTATAATATTTTTCACCACGTGGAACACATGGAACAATTTTTCATTCCCAATTTTCAAATTTCCTCAGCATTTATTTTTCCATTACTTTTAAACCTCTGATGCACGATAGTCACCGGATATAAAAACGTGTAAAGAATACGACAAACAATCGAGGCATAACGTTCGTTTTACGCTAATTGGCACACGCTCTCCACGGGCCTCCTACGGCGAACGATGGACAGCCTCTGGTTTCGTTGGCTAGTATCGGAGTACCGAGTCTCGTACGGCTTACCGGGGTATAAAATCGCTTCGAAAGATTCTAAGATCGATAGAAAAACTATACGACGGAGGCTGAGCTAATTCTAAATTTGTGAAAAAAGGAGAAAGAAGAAATCGAGGAGGTAGTCGGGAATCTTCGAGTTTTCTAAAACGTTGTTCGATAGATAAAGCAAAGGGCGGAAAGGCTCGCGTCAAAACGGTATTTCATTAAATTTTCAATGTAGGACCGGGACGCGACGGTGATCAGAGTCTCCCTCGGATAGAAGATGGATAGAAGATATAATAGATACAGCAGGCGTCTGAAGCTATACTAATACCTATTCTACTCGGTTTTTATACTATAAATAATATATAAAATAAGGGAAAATAAGAGATAAGAGAATAGCGAAGCACCCAACTAGGTGCCTCTCTCGCCGCGACTTCCATGACTAGCGGCGAGAGAGGCATCGGCAAGGTTACAAGGGTGAACAAGGACGTGGCTCAAACTTCATCCCTGTAGGCGGAGGGAGCGAGAGAGAGATGGTTAAAAAGAGAAAGAGAAAGAGAAAGAGAAAGAGAGAGGCGAAGTTAGGTTCGTAGGAAGCCAACGGAACCTCTATGGCAGAGCTCTGGGTAGGGCTGGGTACCGCGTCGAGGCAGAGGCAGAGGCAGAAGCAGAAGAGAAGAGACGACCGCTTGAAATCCCTCCTTCCCGCCTTTCCTGCCTGCTCGGTGCCGTCCGCCATGCCACTACGAGCGGGCGAACGTACAGGCTAGGCCGGCGCGGTCCTGTAGCCCATTTGGCATTTCCCCAGCTATAGCGACGGTCCTTTAGCCCATCGTTGTTATCGTCCCGCAGCTGCATAAAGTCGGCTCCCCTCTCGCCTGGCCCACCCCGTCACGCCGCGCCCTGCCGCGGCGGTCCACAAATCTAACTGCGACGGTGGCGCGGCTAACAGGGACGCCACGAACTTGCGCCCCTCTTCCCTAGCCAACCTAACCTCTGCCTCTGTACGTACGGCGTCCTTGTCGTCCTATCGATTCTCCTCCCTGCCCCCGCCACGTCCCGGGGTAACCTTGGTAGAGAATAACCCGCCGTTCAATTCAAGGAATTATGACGGCCCCAGCTCTCTTTCCCACTCTCTTGCTTCTGTTGCCGCTGCCGCTGCCGCTGCTGCTGCTGCTGTCGCTGCCTCCTGTCGCTGTCGCTGTCGCTGCTCGTTGCTGTTGCTGCTGTTGCTGCCGCTGACGGTGCCTCCACTTCGTCAGGGTCGTGGAGATATTTACGCGCGCGCACGAAGCGCGCTTAGGAAACTAAGAACGATTCTTAACTCCGCCTCGCGACGCGCGATATCTTTACTTGTACTAATTTTTACCACCGCGATTATTATTCGGTAAAAATATTACTCGTACCTTTGTAGATGCGTTTCGATTTGGTATTTGGTAGTAAGGTTCGGAGAACGTAGAGTGGATCTCTGGCTTCTATTCGTAAACGAAATAATTCAATGATATGTTACCCTCGCGGAAGACTGCAGGCGTTCGATCGACGCTTACCTATCGCAGATGTAACGCGGTCTATCCTTTCGCCACGCGGATCTTTATTTTCCTCGTTTTCCCTATTCCGAAGCTATTTTCACGAGGTTATATCTCGTCGGGTATGCCCGAGCATAACAGCGACGTCTTGAATAATGATGAATCAACTTTTATCAACTTGATACGTCGTAAAGTCATAACTTGGGTACTCGCGGATTACCGCGTTTCAGACCCGGTGTTCATTATGGTGTCGGGCTTCTTCGACGCTGCGCTGCGATCCCCCCCCCCCCCCCCCCCCAGTGTACGTAGTATAGATAGATACCTTTCGACCCACCGCTCTTCCTGCACCGTTGATCGGCCCATTTTTTTTTCTCCTTTTCCTTTTTTCGAAACCGAGTGTAGCGCACGTCCCACTTTCTCGTACCGGACAGAGACTGAATAGCCAGTCGAATAGCGAGATAAATGCGTCTATAGAGATTCGTGGGAGAAAAATCATCTAAAACGAAGAAATAGAAGTGAATTTTTTATTTCGATATATATATATATGAAAGTTCGCGGTATTTAATCGTCGTGTAGATTCGAAAAACCGTGCCTCTCTGGACCTATACGTACGCGACAGGGCTTCGGCCGCTCGAAGGTACACGTATACTCGTTTTCGACTCGATACGATACCTCACGTTGAACTTACTTAGAGGACGAGCAGAGCCAGTCCCCACTCGGGTACATACACGCTAGTCTAGTCGATCGCGTACGTTAGCCAACATTCAACAAGTGAGTGATGCTGACGCACTACGCACGCGAACAACATCCTCTCTATGGACCCAAAACTGTGTAAAGACTGCACGGGTATGTGGTAAATATGAGAAAACACGCAACGGTTCGAACAGTTTCACGTCATACGCGGCTAAAAATCCAGAGATGTGATTAGGCGTAACGAGGGAAGGGAAGGGAATAGAAGGGAGAAATATGTATTTCCTTCCGAATATATAATATCTACGTAAAGCCCGTATGGGGTATAAGAGATTGAAAACGAAAAAACACCCTTTTCAACTCTAGGGGGAATTATATTCGACGCAGTTGTACCTGGGCTGGATTTTATTGCCGAGGATCTATTACCTGGGTATATACCTATTCTATCTACCTGACCCGGGATTTGAAGACCGTTTTGGGTCTCTTGCGGCAGTCCCCTTTGCACCTGTAGGTTACGGAAATTTTTATCCCTTACTGAGTTTGCACATGGTTTCATTTGCGGCTCGGGATGATATATGCGTATACATCTCCTATCACATGTATGATGTAGTATACATATATACTCCCCGCGCGTCGTTTCGGTATAGTGTTATACAAACGTGGTGCTGTTTTTGACTGCCTTGTACACGGAGTAGTGGGTATCCGATTATGTTACGTAAGGAACAGGTAGTCGTACGTAATACAACTCGTTTGCGCGATATTGTTGAAAGCCCGACCTGTTCTCTTGCTCCTACAAACACACACACACATATATATATATTTATATACATTTATACATACATACGATTTTTCCATTTTATTTCACTCCTAGATCAGTCGGTTATACCTGGATCGGAAGAAATTTTTCTAAAAGTAAAATCGAAATCATATATGATACGCTGAAATTATCTAGCACGTCCGGCTCGTTCAGTCTATATATATATATATATATATATATATATATATATATATATATAAAGTTGGTAAACGCGAGAGAGGGTTCGAAGGGGAGTTTTTGTTGGGCTTATTCGCGCCCGGCGCCGAGGGGGCGCTTTTTAGTACCCTACCTCATGCCGCGAAAATAGGGTAGTAGAGGGGGTTGAATTCAAAGAGTCTCGCAATGCTTTGTGAAAAATAAGATTTTCGGCTCAATCCACGGGTTATAATTACGAGAAACAATAACTAATATCGAACTCGAAATAATATCGATAAATTCTGTTCACCGATATATTCGACTGTCTGTACGCATGAACCACTCTTCTCTTCTCTTCTCTATAACGGTCCGCATATAGCGTAACTTGACTTGTTAAATTCATTCCCCTTATTGACTCATACAATTGGAACAATAATATCTATATAACAGATATTACGCGGATGCTTAGTCATACACCCAAAAGTTTGAAAACAGACTCGAAATTATTATCCCATGAGAAATTTAATAACAAAAAAAAAAAAACAAACAAACAAACAAACAAACAACTTTCATATAAATATTTCTCATCTCTGAGGAGATCGAATCGAATACTTTCTTTACCGATACCGGACATTGAAAACGAACTATCATGTCGCCCGGGTAATTCTGCTCTTTCGATATATATGCCTGTCCATACGTGCATATATACGTATACGAGTATAGAGAGGGCTGTATTTTCAGCTTAGAATCATTATAGCGGGTGTAGATGTGTCTATACATAGGTATATGTTTTCGGCGCTTTCAGATCCCGTGTAATATACTCGTAGCCTTCGATTTAATGAGGTAGGTATATTATGAGGTACATATTTGTGAATCCTTTTTTTTTCTCAGATTTTTTTAGAGAGTATCGAAAGTTTTTTACAACTTGTCTGCAATGACGGTATTAGACACGAGGATTTTATCTTCTTCGTTAGAGGAAGACAACCCTTCTTCATTAACGACGGTATTAGAATAGTAGTTTCACCCCCTAGACGAAGGGATAATTAACTTTAAAGAGGTCTGTCTGCTGATTCCGTGGTTCAAAAATCCTCGTTTAGTTTCTTTTTTCCTTTTTTTTTCTCAACATCCGCGCATATCACCGCAAATACTGCTGCAGTTCCACTGCAAGCATACGATTTGACACTGTTCTCAACTGTAGCGTTCATTACCCGATGCAAATTATAATAATTAGGTCCTCAGGGTGTGCTTTCATATATTCTTTTTTTTTTCTTTTTTTTTTTTCTTTTTTTTTTTAATCCCCCTTTTTCCGACAAGTTTTATTTCAATTTTTATGTCAGTTCCCTTCATTTTTCTCTCTCCATCTCCCTCTTTCTCTCTCTCTCTCTCTCTCCTCTCTCTCTTTCTTTCCTTCTCTCTCTCATCCCTCATTCTTCTCATTATTTTTCGTCCAACTCATGCGAACCTGGTTGATGATCGGTGCCCCTGTTTGCCCTGGTATTATATTTCTATATCACTTTTATTACTGTGTCAAAATTCTATAACAAATTCCTTTATCTCTTTTCATTTTTCAATTTCATAGCCCGAGGTACTATAACTGTTACAGTCGTAACTCGAGATGAAATAATCAAGTTTCACTTGATTTTCAATCTTTGTTAAATTCCTTAAATTTCATCCCTCGATACGAACAACGTCCCTCGTCTTCTTCCGCTTCTTTATTTAAAATATCTGCAGCTCGCTAACTCACCGGCAAGAAATGAACGATTGCGATTGATGCCAGCGTCATGGACCACCTACCTACAGCCGGAAGCTATCATGCCCAAGAGCGCATCTTGGGAAGGAGCTGGCTCGAGTCCGCAGTAAGGAATGGTACCGGCACTGCGGACGTTCAATTCTAATGTAAAAACAGAATTCCGAGGACATAGATATATAAATAAATAAATAAACGAAACGGAAAAATACGTTTTCCATTTTTCCCCGATGTAACAATAATCTGTCATAGATTTTTGATTCGAGGATTATTTTTTATTTTTATTTTTTTCGTTCGAACAGCGTTTCCCCAACGTGTAAAAATCTCTGTGGAAAATTGTTTCGAGCCGTTTATAGAATTTTGTGTTCAGGTTTTAACAGGTCGGTAAAATTTCCCTGGAGTCAGAACGGTATACACGAAATGACATTAACATCGAGCAGCCTTCGGACTAATGAGAGGACGGCTCCAGGGGAAGAAGGTCGAGCTACCACCTTCGGCAGTCCTGCAGCAGTACAGTACCGCGCTGTGTTACTCCATAAGAGCGGCAGCGGATCGATTCACGCGCAAAAACTACCGCGCACAACTCGCCGAACCAATCCTCGAGTTTCGCACCAAAAACTAAACCAATAATTTCACTATTTTATTTAAACATTCTTACCTACATTATTTTTCAACACGATATTAAACAGGAATATATTCAACCGATCGAAATACTACGATATCCCAAGATTATCAATTCCAAAATTTACTCTCTTTTCTTTTCGACTTTTTCTTCAATTTATTCCAATATTTCCGAGTAGAAGGGGAAAATACATGTTCGACAATAATCATCGAGGATACGTGTAAGTCTTTTCATATGGAATAAGGCGCAGCGCTGCACGAGTGTTATAACCAGGAATTTATAACGGTCCAAATGAAATGGAAATGCAATCTAAACAGTGGTTAGTACGATTATTCCTGCGGGCACCCAATATTGTGATAACGCTGCAATTTGGTTTATACACATTTGATGGGCAGCTAATATTGGACAGAAATGCGCACGCTCAAATTATCCGACTGTTATATTTCATTTCATTCCATTTGTCATTTTTTGCATCAATTTGTTCAACCATTCAACGATCTTCTCAGTCCGTTCACCTTCGACCATTTTCAACTATCACGTCCAATTGACTACCACAGTAGGTGTAAGTATTCAAGTTGAACACATTTGTTCAATTTTTCTTCAAGAAGTTCATTCGATTCGCGAAAAATCTTACAACCATATCGCATATCGCATATCGCATATTTTCGTTCGAAACTTAGTCCCTTCCGTACGATTTTTAATCGCGGATCACACGTATACCTCGAGAAAACTCGCTGGTCAGACGAATCCGGATATCAATTTGCACAGCGCTGCATGGGACGACGCTCCGTATTGATCCTGACCAAGTCTCATCGATCGAGTGGCCAGGGCGTCCTAGCCAGGAGTTGCTCAGGCTTAACCGGTCGTCATTCGATTTTCCTTCATTTATAATTTTCCGACTTTCGCCCGGACTTACAAGTCCCGCAGGATTTTTTCATTAGCATTAACGAAAGAAAAAAAGGAAGAAAAAAAAACGGGGGATTTTAAGAATGGCGAAATTCGCTTGCATAGAGTAGGTATATATAACTTTATTGCAGTTCGTTTCTGATATTTTCTAGGACAATTTTCATTTTTTTTGACGCTTCAGTGCCGCGCATCATACACCGCAGGCTTGAACAGACTCACTGGCTATTTGTCCTCGGAGAATCCTCTCAAGTTCGGCAAAGTTTTTTTTTTTAGTCTTTTTTTTTTCCCCCCAGGTTTTTGGAACAACGAAGCCAGCCAGCCGGCCGTTTCGGGCGGAGACCAGGCTGTGTGTGCGAGGGGAAACGCGCGGGATTCATCGGCCTACGATTACGAAACTTTCTTCTTCTTGAGACTCGGAGAACTTTGGGCCGCTGTCTTCGGCGAGCGAAGTGGGGTGCCACGTGGACACCCTAAACGGCAGTCTTTGTTCACGAAAATAGAATAAATAAAAAAAAAATAAAAAAAAAAAAAAAAAGCCAAAGAAAATAACAAAATAATAAAATAGGATAGCCTCCCTTGTTCAAAATGCGCAATGCGCTTCGCAGAGTGCTGTTATTCCTCGAGAAGTGTGCAGAATGGGTATGTATCTGGAAACTTGGCGTACCTACGCGTACTTCGCTACTCGTTTCACGCAACGTGGCGCTAAAGAACTACTTCTAAGTGCCTAGATAGATCGCGACAATTGTCACGTAGCAGCTATACTACAATTGATTCACCATAAATCACTTGTTATTCATTGGTCAGTAGATCGTCGAATGGACCTGCGGAAAACGCGGATCCATCCAAGTATAAACGTGTGCCTTTGACCGCCTGGTGTATATCTTCGATCTTTTATTTTAGTTTTTTTCCCGATAATCTGAGAGCAGTCTTCGGGTTTTGATATAGGATTCGAACAACGAGAGTTACGTTGCGTGGCTGATCAGTACGAGAATTACTACTGGCGATCTAAGACGCGAGGAAAATTGTCGATATAGAAAACTGACGAGTTGTTTTTTCCGTTCTAAACGGCCGCAGGTTTTTTTATTAACAATTTCCAAACGCGCGGTGTGCATATGAAGAAATTAACATCGTTGTACAGATTTCCGCGTTCGTTCTCCGAGCGTAAAACCAAAGTAATAAACTTATTCGGTGTAAATTGGCTTCCGAAACCTCCTGTCCGAATTGAATTCCTCCTCAGAATCCTTACGATCCCGTATATCTTGTCTTTCGGCGAGGTCATTTGCAGTTTAGTTTTCAAATTGTTCTCTGTTATTGTCAGAACGTTGCCTCCGCAACGGCTGCGGCCAGACCATACAAGAGATTCAACTCTTCATCACCGTTCGATAAGAAGATCCGATATCTGCATGCTCTTTGCAACCTTGTTTAATCCACCGAGATCGAATTGTTCCTACGGTTTTTCCGCGTCTCTTATATCTTCCGTTCAATTTCTCTCTCTCTCTCTCTCGATGTCATTCTCGCTCCGTCCTCTCCTCTCGTCTCGTCTCGTCTCGATCAGAACCGAACGCGTATACATCCCCCGCGTTCGACGCATATCTACGCTTCGACGTCGAGACCCAATTGGTAACCCTGTTCGTTCTGCAGCGGCTATGCTTATCTCGAGGAAACCTCGCGTCTATATTACCGACGATTTCTACGAATTCTGCGCCGAGCAGCGAATATGCGTTTCAACGCAGTGACATTTGAACGTACCGGCGCCTCTTTCGTCTCTCTCATAGCCTCAGCGTCGATCGGCTAACTCCACTTTCTCTCTCTCTCTCTCTCTCTCACTCTCTTTCTCCATAGCCTCTCTCGCTCCTTCCGATTCCCACGTCGTTTCACCGTCTCTCTTCATCCCTCTCTCACCCGCCGTTTCCCCGATCCGTGTAGTCCCGCCTCTCTCCTCGAATCTCCTCGAGTTTGTTAAACGTGGCAACACCGGGTATACCACTAGCGATAGGAAATATTGGCAACGCAGCAGTGACTCAGCACCGCCTCGACGCTAGGCTGGTGTGCCGATGCCGGGGCTACAACGAACCATTTACTAACGAGTCTTTTATATACAATGAAATACTAACACGCCGGGATATATATTATCGTCGAGGTAAAAATTGTCCCGGTAAATAACCGGCGATTTTTATAATATAAAATAGGTGTTTGAAAAAATCGACTACGCGATTTCGGTTCATCTTCGTATTAACCTCGGTGCGATTAATCTATATCGTTTGAATTTCTCCCCGCTCGAGATAGTCGCGAAATAATAATAAAGAATAAAGAAAAGCCAACGCTTCGGAACTTGTAAACTTTCCACAGCAAAGAGTTCCTTATATTCTCCTCATTCAAACGGTCGTCGGCCTTCTTTACCGATGCAGCAGGAAGCGCAGACGTCATGTCTCATGTCCGGTATTTCCGTATGTTGGTCAATGAGGGAACTACTGTCTAACTATACGTATACATGTACGGGGAATCAGGGACGTGTCGTACGGGGAAGAACCTGAGGCATGAAACATGTAATCGGGTCGTAATCGTTTGGGTAGTCGATTTTTATTCACGTTTGATCGCAACAGGTGATTCGAGGAAGGAGGAGAAGGAGGCGGAGGAGGAGAAAGAGGAGACGGAAATCGAAAGTCGTGGATTGATATCTACCGTCCGGTGGAAACGAGAAGCAGCTGATCGTTAGAGAAGCTGACGCTGCGCTTACGCCGAGTTCGATACTGACACCGAGCCACGTGGGGCTTACGTACGCGTTCGCATTATCTACGCCATTCCCACTACCGATCACTCTTATCACGACCTACTCGCAATTTTTAACTTCCGGACTTAGGTAGGCGTCGACGCGATCGTGTATCTCTGGTTACGGCAACTAGGATCCGGTCCACGTCCTTGGATCCGCTATGCCCTTGCGTCATAATTCTAAAAATACCATTACTCATGGACTGAGCTCTACTACGACGCAATATTTCAGCTTTACTTTCTCTCCTGATTCGCGTTTATGCTATTGTTTTCTAAATTTTCCTACTCTTTCTCTATCATCAGAATCGATGGAATAAATCTTCCGCTATCCCCGTACAAACCCATTCACCTTACCTTGACCACAGTTATTTCTCGCCGAAACGACAGATGCGAGTAGCTATGGCTGTGGCTGTGGCTGTGGCTGCTGCTGCGGCTCACACTACATTCACTCATCGCCCTAGCCGGAGCTGCTATGCACGCGCATAGCGGCTACCGCTGTTCCTCGACAGCCGTCAGGGTGCAGGAGACGTCCAGACCGACTCCAGACCGGCTGCGGCGGTTGCGCCAGTCGTGCCGGTCAACGAAGCCGGCTGCTCACGCAGCTGTCGTCCAACGTGTACTTATATTGTCATCTCTGGATGACCAGGAATGAAAATTTTTCAGAGAGTATAGAAGAAGAAGAGACAGGAAAAAACGAAGCTCCGAGTTTCGTTCGATTTTCTGATAATCGACTACTCTTTGAGGGAAAGTTAACCGAAGGAACGGTGAGTATTCTTCCCGGTCCATCGTCTTTACCTTGGAATACTTTAGTCACTTGGCAGTGGATTCGCTCCTTATTCAACACAAGTTAACGCACGTCCCACAGGCACCGGTTGGATATGTGCTTTGATACCTTATGGTGACATACCTGTTGCTTAGATATATATTCCCTTCTGACACCGGTTGTGTTGGATCACTTTAGCCACGTGCTATCTCGTCTCTTCGTTCCGATATCCCACGACCTTCGTATTCATTCAGGTGCCAGTGTTTACCTCGGAACTCTCTTTCTTAGAGCCTGCTGCACCGAATGGGTACACGAAGATAGGGAATAGGTATCAATTCTCCGTTTCTTTTCCCCCGCTTCAACTTCGAATTATTAACGCGCAACTCAATCCTCGAGAAGGTTGAAGCGAGTTTGGGTCGATTTTTCCGCAGCGCTTGTTCCGATCCGTTACGGAGGCTGCAGGGTCGTTAATTGGGTTGTAACTGTTTCCCTAAGAACCCCGTGAAAACAAGCAATCCGAATCGTCCGGCAAGTGGCGCCGTCGTGTCTACGGCAGACTGATCCCACCCCCTACCCACAAAGTTTAACATAAGACCGCCACCGACGCACCACTCCGTCAAAGATGGGCCATTCCCCGGCTGGTCCTGTATGGGTGTTTACGAGGTATGGGGGCTCTGAGGGATGGAGACGAGCAACAGGTCTCCGGAGGTTCAACGACACTGCCAGATGGAAGAAAATCGTGTATGCGGGTTACTGGATTTCTCTTATAGTTTTATTTCATTCCGTTTCATATACCGCATATATATATATATCTTTAGTCAACATCACATCCAGCTGAGCCATTCCGCATGTATGTCTCGGGCTGGGATTCGCTATAGACGGGAACTGTAGATTTTCTTCCGATTGATTAGAAAATCGTGTACATAGGTATAGTACGCATGCATATTAATCGCAACGATCGTTCCGCGTTTATATTTTTGGTTTCAACGAGTCGCGTTATAATTCACACGGTATGCGTCTGAGAGTCGAATTGTTTGAGGAATTTAAGCTCGTCCCAGATCGGAATCTTAATTCTTAGTAGCGCCCTCCGCAACCCTCCCACTTTGCAAGTCACCCTCGGCGCCTGAACACGTAGACTAAACTTGTCCGGCGATGAAAACTTGAGGCCAAACACCCCAGTGACCCCGTTCCCTGCTGCCGCCAAGAGCAACAGCCAGGCATTAAGGCGGAATTAACAAAGGGTAGATAGATATACTTGCTCTGCCCCAGGTCGGCCCACTTCTCACTGGGAACCGGACACTCGCCCTCCTCCCTCAACCTAGAAGAAGCAACAGGTCCTCGAGGATGCAATCATACGCTGCCCCGGGTACTCCTCTACTTCCGGTCTTACAGTTTCCTCTTCTATTACCAGCGAATGGGAAATGGCACGTTCCCTTTCCTTCCCTTTCCTTCCCTTTCCTTCCCGTTCTCTTTTTCTTTATAAAACTATGATACAATCTCGTTCGATGTTTACCATCGTAGGCGTGAAAAGCGAAAGATTTGCTCCAGTCTCCATATAGATCGGTGAAAACTGATAAATCATGCGATCGCATTTAGCCTGATAGTAAATCTCGACGTCGCGACATTTTAGCACGTGGCAAACTAAAGCACGGCACAGCTGGTATCACGTGTTATTTGTAGTGTAGTAAATTCCTGGATATAACGTATAAATTTTCTTCCAAACGTACCCCGGGGGTCACGTGCGGCACACCATATAGTCCATATACACCTACATACATATATAAATATATATATATATATATATATATATATGAGCGCATAGATTTACATATACATATATATATATATATATATATATACACACGGGCACGTATGCACGTAGCGCGATGTATACGCATACCCTAGCCTGGCGCCTGCCGCCTGCCCTCTCGCCCACACGATATGCACATATGTATATAACATGTACACTCGCTTGCCGCGGGTTTATACACGAGGTTCGAAGCTCAGCAGAGCTCAGCTCAGCTCGGCTCGACTCGGCTCGACTCAGCCGCAGCTATAGCAGTGTGCTGGTACGCCGGAGCTCATTGATTTCGATCGGTGATCGGCATTTGCCTTTGCGTTCGAGTTAGAGTTCGAGTTCGCGTTCCCCATTCATGGATATCTTATCGCTTTACAACCGCAACACAACCTCCTTCCATCTCTGTCCTGGTTCACCGGGTGAGGAGGGTCCCTTCCCTTCCCTTCCCTCGTCGTCCCGGCGTCGTCGGTGCCACCAGCAGTTCTACCCGTCCCACTGCGACCGACGCTGCCGCCGCTGCCGCCGCCGCCGCCGCCGCCGCCGCCGCATTCCTACACATCTCACACCTTCCAAAGTTCCAACTCATGAATGAACGCGTAGTAGACCATTTATGCTTTCCACGCTGTATTGTGTGTTGTGTTTGTCGAGTTAAACGCGCTTCTGGTTCTGGCTCTGGCTCCGGCTCTGGCTCCGGCTCCCTACTCTCAATGGTCAATACTATATCTGCCTGACTCTCGAATCACCTCTTTACCCACCTACCTACTACCGGTGCACTTATACCACACCACCGGTGGACGGGGGGGCTAATCTATTCACACATATTTCAAACGCCTATGCAAATAGAATCGGAATACTTTTTGGGGGGGACGAAATTCCTATTGATCGGTCTCTATGGACGAACCGCATGGTAGGTATACTAAATATCTTACTCCACGAAAGCGGCGTGGTGCAAGGTGGACCGTGGTGAAAATAAAGAACTTGACAATATACTCCGAGCCGAACTGTAAATTGCGGAAGACACGTGGCAGCTCGTAAACATACCGTCGTGTAAAGGTTCTTTGTTGTGTTTGTCATATACCTATCGAGCGTGTATAAGGCGCCGTGACGCCGTTCGTCGTACATGCATACATACATACATACATACATACATACCGCTGTGAGGAGTTTTCATAAGGTACTAGTGTGGTCAAACGGTCGGTTGAAGAACCCGGAGCGTGGGGTCTTCCCATTTGTCGAGTCATGAATGGAGATGTTAAACTACTATTACACCGTTATACTTGCCTCGCTTGGTGCGATACGGAGGTACGGGGCCGGGCTTGGTTTCGGCCTGCTGGCGAGTGCCGATGTACTGGTACTGGGTACTGGGTACTGGTGCCTGTGCTTGTGCCTGTGCTTGTGCTTCGGTAAAGGGAAATGGAAAGAGGAACGAACAGCCGAGCAATCGGAGATGGGGAGACGCCGCGAGGGAACGTGGCAGAGGAAGAGCCGGAGGTGGAGGGAGAAAGGGAGGCCGATGGCACGTGCTGTGTTAATGGAGTGTTCTCGTTTTAGGGTTGACCGAGGTTAGTTCACGTTTGTGCGCCCGCTCGGTTGCACCACGTTGCTGCACGTTGCCGGTCCATTCTTCAAGTAGCCGTGCGATAAGGAGTCGAGTCGAGTCGAGTCGAGTCGAGTCGAGTCCCTCTTCGACTCGCAGTCCTTTTTACCATCTTCCTCGAGTGCATGAGATAAAATCCGAGGTTTTGGCAAGTGAACGAGTTCAGGATTCACGTCCCCTCTTCGTTCTCCCCTATTTTCATTTTCATTTTTTCAAGAAGACCGAAAACCCCGAAGCAGTACCAAGCTCGATAACGAGAATGAGGAGATCAGAAGTTGCGAGTGCATCCGAGGCAGTGCCTTGGGATCTCAGATGCAAGGTTCATCCCCACCTTGAAAGCTTCCGTCTTCCGTCTACCGTCTTCCGTCTTCAGTAGCCCATTCTCGCGTGGCCCACTCGCCCATTGACGGGCCTCGCGTCGTCTTCCTTACTCTATCGCTCTTTCGCCCAGCGTAGACTGTAGTACTACTCTCGGGACACCCGCGCCCCAACCCCCGATCGCTCCTTTGTTTATCACCGCAAGCAGCGCGTGCCCGTGAGTAAGAGAAAGAGAGATAGAGAGCGAGAGGGCGAGAGAGAGCGAGAGGGCGAGAGAGAGAGAGAGAGAGAGAGAGAGGAGGCAGGGGGGCGACAAAGACGGGGTACTGAAGAGAACCGTGCCGGAGAAAAGGCAGGTCGCGCGTTGGGGCTCTGGGGTCAAGTTGGGGGGGGGTCGACGGCAATTAAGAGCGAGAGTGAGCTGAAAGATTTCAGTCATTCCACGGTCTAATCGCGGCACTGGGTCAAGTTCACGGAGGAGCGTTGCACCGTGCGAGGAAAACTCGACCGCATTAACGAACGTAAACGAGACAACGATTAAAACTGTTTTATTCATTTTTTCAACCGCTCGATTTGGCTTTTCAGAGAAAAAGCTACAGCCGCAAAGATATATGCAACATGCAGTTATATCAACCTCCCGATCCTTACTCGAATACCATATACCGTACCGTATATCCTCGTAACTTCGTATCGCTTTAGTCCGCGAGGAACTCTCTTGGAGTGGGTCAAGTTCATAGCTCTTATGATAACTTACGAGAACGTTACCCCCGTCCTTTCCCTTCCCTTCCCGTCCCTTCTCTTCTCTTCTCTTCTCTTCCCTCCCCGTCCTTTCCATTCCCTGCCCTTCCACTCTGGCGTTTAACCACGCGCGTACTTCCTCCTCTGTGTATCGCTCTCTTTAAACTTTACCAGCTCATGCACCCCTCCTAGGTTAAGGCCACTATTTGTTACCTCTTTTTTTTTTTTTTTTTTCTCGTTTCATCCCCCGAAAGTTTGTCCGCGCGTTATAGGTAGCTACCGTATTTCCGCTGCTTCGTGAAATCCCGCGACTATAACATCGGTGCGTAAATAACTAGGAATCAAGTGATTTTACATACGGGATTATCCGACTCGTATACTCGGCAAAGTGAATTGAAGTTGACTAATTAGTCCGTCATGTTTTGCCATCGGGTAAATAACTCCGCGTTCAACAAGTGCCTACTAACACTTTAGGGTATCTTTATATACCGCGGAAGAATAATCGTTCAATCAGGCCGTATAGAGAGAGCGAGCGAGTCATTTCCCGTGTACATACCTATATCGCGTTGATCGGACGTACACATACAATGTATCCAAGTTTTTGTCACCTAAGAGGACGTCCCGGTTTTCAATGAAAAGACAAACGCCGTCGTTAAGTTGAAATAAAAGAAACTTAACTCAATGCCTTACACGTGACAGCGACACACCTGACGTGCGATCAGACGTCTCGCGGCTTACGGCCGAGCTATATAACGACGAAAAAACAGTATCGCGTGCCAATCGCGGAGGTAAAAGGTAGGTACTAATCGGTGCTTGTTCTGTCTTTCCAACGGCAAGAAATAGTCAACCTTATAAAATCCTCTACTCGTCTAGTTCGGGAATGCGATGCGGCTACACATGTGGCGCAACGCCATTTATATAGAGTATCAAAAAACTCGCCACCTTGATTAAGTTATTATCGTGTCTAGCGCTGTCTATAACTACCTAGAACTCGAGGCACTCTCTCGCTAACTCACACATTTCTTTTTTCTTTTTTCTATTTTTTTTTTCTTTTCTTTTTTTCCGATCCCCCTTGCAAGCGAAGATACCCGCAGCCCAAATCCGAAGCAACGACGAAAGGCTCGAGACCCATGCAGCGTCGACAACTCGAGAATCGAGACATCATTGCGTAAGACAAGTTAATAGACTTTCTCGAATACCCCCGCTATACCGAGGTAGAAAATTCTTCCTGTAATCCGCGGCTCCTTTTCGCCTCTATATACCTATACCTCGTGTAGTTTCCGATGATAAATACGATTCTTCTAATAAATGGGATATGAGAAATAGGAAATAGGAGAATAAGCCTCGTTCTATCTTTGTCCATTTTTGTTTTTTTTTTTTTTTTTTTTTTTTCCCCTTCTAAACCCCACCGACCTAGCGGGGAACGATGTGGTTAGATCTTCGGAGGAAACGAAACTCCACTAGCCAGCTCCCACGACTCGAGTTGTTCGGATGAGTGAGATCGACGAAGACAGGAAACGGTTTCATCTGGTGGCGCCGCTCTGACGACGAGAGGCCAAAGTCGATGTGTGCTACGAGTTTCACTAGATGAACTGAATTCAGTTAAGGATCTTTGATACAATTTTTTAACGGTATTATTAAGACGATATATTTATTATTTTCAAGTAAAAACGAAGAAAAAAAAACGTGAAAGAAATCTTTTTTACACGTCAGTCGAGTATCCGATAAAAATTTAACGGAGAAAAAAACGAACTTCTCTGTACAGTTAAATTCGAGAAGGTTTGCTTCTTCGAGATTAGGTTTGTATTTTGCCGCTATAACGAGTCGAGAAGGCAAGCAACACATCGTGGTGAACGTATGCTACGATCTGTTCAGAGACCGTGCCTTGAGTTTCACCGACATTGCGGCTAAGAGAGAGATAGAGAGAGAGAGAGAAAGGTAGGAGAGATAGAATGTATATATATATATATATATATATATATATATATATATATATATATATGAGTCCCGGAGTGAAACGTACGAGCAATTGAAGAGGGACGGAAATAGGACGGCCACGCGACCGACGAAGAAATATTATTGGGAACGTCGGAGAGAGATGGAAGAATAAACTTTTATATCCACGACTGTAGAGTGGTGGGTTGGTAGATATACATAGACGTGCCCACGTACCGAGTGGAACAAACTATCGATATACCAACAATAACAAATCCAGACTTCGTAAAGTCTGAAACTATTCTTCTTTCCTTTTTATTTTATCATTTTCTTACATATATATATATATATGCTTCTTCTTCTATTTCTTCTATTTTTTTTCCTAATTTTATTTATTTTATTTTATTTATTTTTTTTTTTTGTCATGTGCACTACGATTCCGATCGTGAGCTCACTCGACTCGAGGAACCCTTCTCTCGTCAACGTCATAACATCGCAGGTGAAAGGAACTCGGATAAACGCTCTTCTACTTTTGGCAGGTTGTCGCACGTGACATTGAACCAGGCTTTTGACGTTTCTTTACCTCCTCCCGCGACTTTTCTACAGTCGGCTTATGGATACCCGTAAGGGAGGCACCGTGGCTTTACGCGAACAAGATGACCAGTAGGCATGTTCATGTAACTGCCTACTCCGGCTTCTAAGACTCGTTGAATTTATTTTTAAGTTTAAATGAAAGAAACTAATTACCTAATTTCAATACAATATGTTCGAAAACAATTTAAACCTTACAACATAAAACCGACGAATTTTAGCCAGTCTCTCGGAACGAAAGTTGATCCATAACTTTGCGGTAGGTAGTACATACATAACGCAACGCTGCTTGTATACACTATAATGTCTTATAGTCAGAACCCGGGCTGACTTTGTACTTTCTAAATTTAGGCGTCTACGAAGGCAGGTGGTGGACATTTTAGGAAGTTGTTATTCCCCGGTACGGTATTTTTCCTTGAATATTTAGATTTTGAAAATTCATTATGGCATAAGAGACGGTAAATTCTTTCGTTCGCTTCACTGTCTTCGATCGATATATTGATCGATTACCCATTTTTTTTTGTTTTTTTTTTTGTTTTTTCAATTTCTCTTTCTTTCTTTCTTTCTTTCTATTATTCTTTCTCTCTAAGCGAGTGAGTTCAAAAACCAAGTCCGAGACTACGCTGCGAGTGGAGATGTGTATCGATGTATGTAGTTACCACATACCTACCAACAGCCGAATAGCGAAGACGGATAAACACGCGTCGACGAATAGTTCCTGGCGCCGAACGACGACGACCGTTCAACTAAAGTAGGTTTTAGGTCGATGAGACCAACGGCAAGGCCGCGTTTTGCCTCGTGCGCAATGGTCCGACAATTTTTCGTCCCACCACACGCATCTTAGGTGTTCAAGAAAATTAAAAGATAATACAATACGTCGTTTAATTGCATATACATACCTATATAGACCCTCCTTTCATCTATGTATCTATACACTTCTATACTTAAGTCCAGCGACTCGATCATCTTTTATAATAAATGAATAATTTTCATTATTTTAGAGCTAAGCTCCTCCTATAATCATGAACAGTCTGGCCCAGGGTTATCGTACAGGCCAAGCGAGTACGTCATATCGCTCGACCTACCAGGCCACAGCTTACTGCGAAGTGTGATGACTGAACAGTTCGTTGAACAAGTTCTTTTTTACAATGAAAATGTGAAAAAAAAATGAAAAAAAAACGAAAAAAAAAAAATAGCATCTTTAGGTAATGATAATTTTTAAACCGCGCCTATATAACGATGTTACAAATATCTATCTTCGCATATGCATTGCTGCACACTATACCTAACAAACTCTACTCTCGTGTCCATCCTCTAGTCACCGCGATGGACCGCTGTATCGACTATTAGGTATTGCATTATGTATCTGCTCTGAGTTTAAGCAATCTCAACAGCAGAGGAGGCAATCTAGCCATGTACGTATATATGCGTCGGTGGCGCCCGGTCAGACAACACGATATAACGTATATATAGATTCTCGTGTCTCTGGCCCACGTCTTGGTGAAGAAGAAATGTACAATTTTTAAAGAGCTGGAGTTTGGAGGCATGGAAATTTTCGCCTCGTACTACATTCTGTATTTACTTCTTCACACGTATAATACAGGGTAATTACTACTGCGGTGATCGCGTTTTGACGATCGTCTACCTAATCGCCTATAGATATTGCGGTTGGTATAGAAAGAAATTTAAAGCGGAATTATTTATCTCCAAAGCGCGTCAACTTTTGTTGTAAACATTTGTCAATTCCTCTAATACTCTCTCCTTCCTCGGCTCCCGTTGGGACGGGAACGACGGGTCGTCAGGCAGCAGGGGTGAAAAACTTTGAATGGGATACTCTTCGTGTCTCCCTCTCGCCCATACATTTATATCTATATCTATCTATGTGTATGTATATATATATACCTATATATATATATATATATATATAGATAGATTAAACCAGAATATAGCTATACTAGGTATAATACACGCATCGAGGGTAGGTCACGCGTACGTGGGACAGCTACACACATGTACGCGTGTTGAATCAGTAACGTATCTATTGCGGTATTGAAATCAATTGTAACTCATTTCGATACGAAGAAGAAGAAAACGGAGGAATGAAAAATGAAAAAAAAAATTCTGAAACAGTCGTTAAATTTTGCTCATTTTTATTCCCAGAAATGTGAGAGAAAAAAAAAAAAATGCGGATTATATCTGGTAGCAATTTTTCGGATGGAATATATTCGACGTCGAATTCTCTTCTCTTACCGCACGGGGCCTTTAAACGCTAGTTGTGTCACTGGATGGAAAAGAGAGCGAGAAAATGAGAGAGCCGGAGAAGTGAAGCTCGCCTGTGCCATGATGGTGGGTAGAGGAGAAACGGGGAGCAACGAGCGCGAGCGCGAGGGTGAGGGTGAGGGTGAGGGTGAGGGTGAGAGCGAGGACGAGGGGGTATTTGGCGATATAATGGAAACTCCTACTCGGCGAGTGGTTCGTATCGCGCATGCCCGGGGGTTGGATAGAAAAAAATCGGCTGAGCCAGAGGGGCGGTGGTATCGATCGAGCTATCCGAGCATCCACAACGACGCCCGTCGCTGTGGTGCTGGGTGCCGAGCCGACGAGGATGACGTCGGCGTGAAGAAGATCGTACGAGCTTACGAAACTAACTCGAATATAAGCGGGGATCCAGGCGCATCGCGTACATATACCTATATATATATATATATACACCTATAAACTTTCTTTTCCTTTTTTTTCTCTCATCTCCTTCGAAATCTGTACTAGGTTTCGTTTCCAACCATCTATTCGATGATCCTGATCATACTCAATGGATCCGAAAATATAAATTTCACAGAATTTCAAGCCTATAGCCTTTGTTTCTGACATCACGATTACGTGTTAGGTACTCGAATTCCTAATTCATACATATCATGATATTTATGGAGTAAAATCTGATCGATGAATGAAGAGAAAAAAAAAAAAGGATTCGTACGACCTACGCCCGACCTCTAACCTCCCAAACGCGAATCCAACCAGAGCGACTAAACTTTAGTCACTGGTTTTGCAAGTCCTGACGCGGGTCCTTTTAATTTAGCGCCCACGCTGCGCCGACGTTGCGCCATCCCGCGACCCATTAGACCTGTGCACCGTGCTCGCTATACTACCTGCCTGATGGGTACAGGGTATTCCCCGTCGACGCGGCGTGTTGGTACGTAGTACGTTCTACACGCACACATCTACCTTTGCGAATGTTTCTATATATATATATATATATGTATATAGAGAGAGAGAGAGAGAGAGGAGGGACGTGGATGGGTATATGTATGTATATATGTATATATATATATATATACACGTATATAATTCGTATATATGGTAGACGTTGGGGGAGGCTGGGGCGTCGGAGCGTCGGGGACGAATGGGGCGAAGGCTTCTCCCCCAGCGGAGAGTGCGCTACTGTGCCTTTCCCCAACGAGGGGGATCGATCCGAGGGTTGCGACATAGCCTTACCTACCTACCTACCTACCTACCTACCTACCTACCTAGCTAGCTACCTACCTACCTACCTACCTACCTATCTACCTACCTACCTTCCCTACCCTACCCTCAAGACTAAACTCGAAGCGAAGCGAAGCGAAGCAACGCGACGCGAAGCTACCCTACCGCCGTCGGCCCGCTGCTTATGCTACGCATCGAAACTGGCTTCGACTACGAAAAGGGCGTCCGCATGTACTTTTCCCTTTGGTGTTTCCGGCGGGCCTGAGTCCTGAAAATTATCCGAAGAGAGAGAGAGAGAGAGAGAGAGAGAGAGAGAAAGAGAAAGGAAAAGAGAAAGAGGGAAGCGTTTGTGGCTCTATCGTAGAAATGAAAATCGGACTAGTGTGGAACCGCCGCGCATATATATCTGTATATATATAGGTATCAGGTTTTTTTTCTTTCTTATTTTTTGTCTCTTTTTCTTGCTACGCGAAAGAAGTACGAGGCTGCCGCGTGGGTGTGATAGAGATGGATTCAGCGAGTGGGGAAGGGAGTAAACTCGCATTACTTAATCAAGTAAAACGAGAGAGCGAAACGATGCGGTGTAGAAACTGGGAAGACTGAGACGGACCTTATGGCAGACAATGACAAAATACCCTGCCTCGTGATTCAGAGGGAAGAAAGTTGCCCGTTACCTTCTTCGATGCGGACTCCCGTGTCGGATGAAGAACCGTTAACTTCTATCCGCTTTGACTATTTTAGTTATTAAAAATTGATTCTGCCCGAGGTGAACTCTGTGAAATCAAAATTTGTAAAAACCTTTCGGCTTTGATAATTTATAAAAAGTTATTCAATTTCTTGAACCCGCCTCCGTCCTCTTCCTCTTCGAAGAAGAATGATTCGCTCCTCCGACGCGGGCGGTTAGTTGTATCGTGTGGTGTTAATTGTAACGATGAACGTTGTCGACGATGAGAAGGCGAAGGCGAAGGCGAAGGAGAAGGAGAAGGAGAAAGAGGAGACTATAGAAGGGAAGCGTGCCAGATGGATGTAGGATTTACGATCCCAGGACTGAATGAGCTCTATAAAATAGCTCGGAGAGCAGAATCTCGGCGAGAAGCGCAAGGTCGCCTACTACGATGATTACCGTGTCAACAACCTGGGGGGCTACGTGACTTTTGTCAATGCCGGGTGCGGTTGTCGTCCTAATATGCCTATTCACAACCGTAGTTTCGAACAGCTTCATTTATAAGTTTTTCACCTTATTTCGCATACAGATACTATACTATATATCTGCAAAGAATCGTGCGTAAGAAACAGAAACATGGGACAAGAGCTCTTGCGATTAGATCGAACCGGAATGATCCAGTCGATCCTAATTCTTGAAATTTCAGAAAATAAATACGAGGACTTCCGTCCGAACTCATCGACTCTAACTCACTGACAGAGTGATGCGAGAGGACCGCGCTTGCGAGACTATATATATATGCATGTGTGTATGTTCTACGTACGTATGTATACATATGAGCTTTGGAAATACAGTCTGAGACTGAGGCGGCCAACGGGTGATTCAAAAATGTACATGCGCGGTGGAGCAGGGTAGGATTTGCAGTTGCACATGAAGAGAATGCAGTAGGGAGCTATCCGAGAGAACGTCATTCCATCTACGGCGCGCGCAACTTTGTGTGCATGGTATTAGAGCGTTAGAAGATGAGAGGGGCTACTGCTGCTGCGACGGTAGAGAATCGCTAGTCTAGTCTGTCGACGTTGAATCTCTTCGGATGGGAGGACGCGACGCCCGAAGGATTGGATCCTAGCGCGCAGCGCAAAGCTCCTCCAGGCATGTATATAACAGTATACGTGTATATAGTTTCGCAAAAAAAGAGAGAAGAAGAAACATCACTGTCCTCTTCTTCTCCTTCATCTCCTTCGTCGTCTCTTTCTTCTTCTTCTTCTTCTTCTTCTTCTTCTTCTTCTTCTTCTTCTTATTCTCCTTCTTCTTCTCCTTCACGTGCTCAGCTCTGCTGCTGCACATCTACCGAAAGGCAGAAATGGCGACGGCATACACGAACGAGAAGTGCTGCAGGTATGTGAAGAGAGAACTAAATTTCTGACTCACACACGTACGGTTGAGCAACGGTAGGTAGGACGAGGAGAGTTAGGGAGTACGGGAATACGGGAATACGGGAATACGGGAGAACGGGCGGACGCTACCCCCTCCGATCGTACAACCCCTCCTTTATGCCGCTAACACAGATGCCGGATTGTAGACCCACACCGATCCATGTACCATCCAAATCTCTCTCCACCCCCACATATACGCGCCGACTTGACAGCCTCGAGAAAGTGTCCGTGCGGAGGTACCACGTTACCAGTTTCCCCTGTTTATCCCTTCTACCGTAACTCTACGACCCCTTCTTGTACCGCCAAGTCTTCGTTCGGAGCGCACCCTGTGCTATACCAGCACTAAGAGCAGCGCCAGAACTTGGGTATAAGCTACGAATAGCAACGGCAACACAAACGAAGGCAACTACAGCCCTATAGACGGCGAGTCTATAATTTCAGTTCCTTTTCTTTCGTCCCAAAAAGTTTGATTTCTATCCGACGATAATATCATTCGTCACAATTCGTCTGCTTCTCATTTCTCTCGGCAAAATTTATCTTTCCTCGTTAAAGAAATGAGAAATATTTTATATACCTGCGATGCCTCTATAATATACTCGCTGAGGCGTGGAGAAAGCGGAAACGACATACGGCGGTCTCACGACCAGAAACCGAAACCCCAGAAGTTAGTTTGAGGAAACGAGGCCCGATCCCACCCGCCTAGAGACTCGACATCGGCAGGATGTTCCTCCCTGCTACAGTCGCCAGGCCCTTGGAGTTTTTTTTCAAGTTTTTTTTTTGTTACGCTCCTCGTCCCTCTCTTTATCAGTGTGTCCATCTTCAATCACCTATTTTCTGTCTTACTTCTTTCATTCTTCGGCAAGGCAAGGCAAGGCAAGGCAAGGCAAGGCAAGGCAAGGTAAGTTAAGGTAAGGTAAGGTAAATTGAGGCGATGCGAGGGGTTTTGTGCCCTAGAGGACGCGGGGCTTAGGGCTAAGGCTGGTAGGGCGGGTAGGCAAGTTCTACCGAGCGTTGCGTTGCCTCGTCGGGGGTTTTGCACTCCCGACTATACGGTTCCCAATTTAGAACCGTAGACCTCGCTCCCTCCGCTCCTACGTCAGAGACGGTGGGGGGAGAGCCAGGCACATCCAAAGGAGAAAAGGGGAGGGTGGGAAGAACCGAGAAGGAGAGAGAGAGAAAGAGAAAGAGAGAGAGAGAGGGAGAAAAAGAGAGAGAGAGAAGGATGAACCGAGCGTGAAAGAGGGAGAGACGAAGAACGTCAGAGTGATTACCGTCTCTCTCGCTGTTAGACAGGCTTCGAGTTCCTCTCTGAAATATTTCTCGGGGAATATCACCGGCGTCACTGACGACGACGACGCCGCCGCTGCTGCCGCTGCTGCTGCCTCACCGCGGAACCTGGAATGTTATGTACAGTCGGAGTCTTTCTTTTCTATACTTTAGTCTTCTTCCTTTTTAGAGATTCTTCAAACGAGCGGCACTAGGTGTTCCGTTATGATTATTATTCTTCTTCGTACGATAATGATCGTTGGAAAATTATACCATGGATAAGAGAAATTGGGGAGTAAATTAACGCTACGTTTTTATCGAAACACGCTGTTACACGCATCCTTCTATATTTTATAAACCGGGGGAATAAGTATATCGCGTCCGAAAGCCGCGCGCGGCTAGGACTCCGGTAACAAGGATATACCATGAAGAACAGAAGGGAATCTACCGCAGGGCAAGAACAGATGAACGCAGATCCCTCTCTCCTACCCGTTCGGGAAGCACCGGGCTCCCGGCTTCAGCCTTCTTGAGTCTTTCTCTTTTCCCTTCAAAGCGTCCTTTGTTCACTCCTTCGACGTACCCCGGGGACCCCCCCGGCCGTACCGTCCTACGTATTTCTCTCTCGGGTCAGTCGCGTAACGAGAATATCTAGGCCCTCGGGCAACCGACACTCGATTTCGCATCATTTCATCGCGCGGCGAATAGGTAGGTAGGTAGGTAGGTAGGTATACGTGTCTGTACCGTGTCCATAATCTATCCGCCACTCTATTAGGGCGAGAGAAAAATAGGGAAGAAATTTATCTTTATTTCTTTCTCTTGTATTTCCAGTATAGATGGGAGAGCGAGATAAATAAAAATTTGGCAAACTGAGTAGCAAAAAAAAAAAAAGTAAAAAACAAAAAACAAAAAACAAAAAAAAAAAAACAAACAGATTTGATTGAGAGAGAGAGAGAGAGAGAGAAAAAAAGTAGAATAAAAAAGGGAAATTAAAAGATTAAACTCAACTCCCGAGACGGGGCGCGATCGCCTGTCCCTTCAACCCTGACACCGCTTCTACCTCCCCGATTCCCGACCCTCCGCGCCCAGTTCCCAGTTTCTTCCCTCGTTCGCCCCTCGTACTCCCGGGCCTCGTATCCCCACCGTTCTACATCGAGCGAGGTTCGTCTCCCCTTCACCAACGTCGATTGGACGAAGCGGGGACCAATCCTGGGACGGTATCTGGCTCAGTGCGTTACCCGCACACGTGGCTGACGTATGTCCATATTCTGCCACCCGCGAAAAACGTCAAAAACTTTGGCCGAACGGCCGACACCGGCTCGCCGAGCACCCCGAACATCCCGAAAGCCTCTCAGCGACTGCAACGCGGCAACCACGAACGACCACGTGGGCTCTTGGGCGCCTGACGCCCGCTCTCGCTCTCGCTCTGTCCCTTCGCGTCCCTCTTTGACGCCTGCCTTGATGCTGCTGCTGCTGCTGCTGCTGCTGCTGCCGCAGCGCTCGGTCCGTACCTATTCCTCATGCTCTCTGATGCACGGCGTAGAATGGTATTACATATGCGAGTCGGTGGATGGATAACGTTTATGTTATACGGAAACCTCGGATACCGACGCAGTATCGGTCTTGCCATACCGGAGCGATAGGCTCGCGACGCGTCGTACGAAAAATAGGCTTTATCATCGTCATGCGTTTTCCTCGTAGCTCGCTTTCTCGACTGCGATATGAAATCATCGCGGGATTTCAGAGCAATGAGAACCGGAGCTAGGAGAAACCAACCTCCCGTTCTTGGTCGGACGGACTCTTCGCCCGCTGCACTGCGACGATCTTCGCGCTAAGTAGTAACGAACCGTTTATTGTCCGACGAGACTAGACGCTCTACCGTTCGTAGTCGGCCCGATTCTTTACCCGCTGCACTGCACCATCGAGCTTTATTCGCGCGGAGTAGTAGCAGACCGTTCGATGTCCGACAAGACAGACTGTCGCACGCTCGGATCCTTCCGTTCGTAGTCAGACCGATTCTTACGCGCTGCGGCGGCTTTAACTATACTTGCTCTCCCGTACGACTCAAAGGATTCGAAGTCTTACGGATGAAATTTTTTAATAAACCGAATACTGGGGATGACGCGTTGAAAATTGCACTCTCAGGAAAGGTTAACGAAACGATCGAACTCGCGTACGAGAAAGTACAAAATTTTTACTCTTTTAGTTTAAAGAGACAGGCAAAAGGCCGCGAGAGCGCGGGATAATTCTGAATTTCGGGTGCGCCAGTCGTCCTTGGATCGGCGCACGACTGGAAGCAAATATCCTTGAGTGTACGAAGGCCGCAGGATTGCGAGACCCGGTTTGTAGAAGCCGGGAAAATTTTACGTGCCGTAGTAGGTATATGTAGGTAGAGGTGGTGGAACAAGACGAGATTCCATGAGTAATGATAAAAGTGAACGATTCGGTAAACGGTAGCTAAAAAAAAGTTCTATTCATTCGTCAGTGAATTATTTTCAAATGAAGTTAAGAAAAAATTGATGTTTGAAAATAGGAGCGCGAATTATTGAAGGCGAAAGAAGCACATCCGCGCGCTGTGCGATAAGTCCCGAGTACAGGGAGTGGCTACTCTTGAGTCTTGAGCAAAGTGTGTCGCTGTTGCTGCTGACTATGACTCAGTCAGTCTTCGACTCACTCGTAAGTGTGCCACAAATGTTTCTTCCCTGCGTCGTAGCTCCGAGCAGCTCTTACGCCAGTGAGAAAGCGGCTCCCAAGAAATCGCACGAAGAAGATCGAGCGCGATATTATATTCATGCTGCTACGGTATACACGTATACGCGTATAGTATGTGTATCCCCGCAATAAGGTTTATCAAAAAATGGCATTCCGTATTAGTAGGAAATATATTTGACGAAGAATTACTAGTCGGAATAATTAGCTTCGAGAATAAGAAAAATAGCCTGCAACGGGTTGACGCCGGGGCACCCCGGAAGTAGACACAGGCCGTCGGAAATGCGAGTATAAGCGGACGGGCTGCTGCTGTACCGCTATAAACAAACCTGCACCAGCGGAAATCCGACCATCAATGAAAGTTAACGGTTTGCGTGCCGCTCCGGTGCTGGTGGTGGTGGTGCAGCACCACCGGCAGCAGGAGTAGCAGTACGCAGAGATTATTCCGTCGGATTGGTTGTTTTCATCGATAACCTTGGCCCACCAATCGACGATCGAGTCCCATCGTCCAATTTATCTCTACTGCGAGTATACCGACGTGAATTTAGCCGTTTCTTAAATCTACCGTCTATTTAGGGCTGGAAAATATTTGTATAATGAAGAAGTTCATTTCACAGGTAGGATATTTCGAGTCCCGTAAGTGTAATGTATGATTAGATAAAATACACAAGTATAGTAGACCGTCGTCGCGCGCTCGTATATAATAAGTCGCCGTTCTTATCTATCGCGTCGGGATTTATTTTTCATCGTGCGAGAAACTGTTTCGTAAAACGAGTTGCAACAACTCCGGGTGCTGCTGTCTCGTGATATAAACTCCCGTTCACGCGGGAAAAATAACAATCTTTAATAACAGGACGAACGATCAATTTGCCGGTAATTTTTAGCGACTTTAAAAGAAAAATCTTGTATTTAACTATTTACATCGCGTTCCTATATATAATTATATAAATATAAATATATACGTGTACACGCTTTTTATCAAACGAAGGCGAAAAAAGCATCGGCTGCTAGGAGAAGCATATACCTATACTCGAAGAGTTCGAATTAGCCTGAGCAGCGAGAGAGGCTGCACCAAGTCCGGTCTAAGTAGTGAGTTATGTATTATAGGTGGGCAGGGAGCGTGAGCGTGAGCGTGAGCGTGAGCGCGGGACCTATAGTCGTCGTCGTCGTCGTCGTAGTCGTAGTCGTCGTTGTGGTGCCTGGCTCTGGCGAGTTGAGGCATAGAAGTGGCGTGCTGACTGGAAGTTGGAATGCGGCCGAGCCAGGCAGCCTTGAGCTGCCCAGTAGTGCGACTCAGCCTCTCATGTGCCTATAGAGAACTACTGCAGGCACACACATCTATACCTTATTACAACGCGACGTATCTACCTGTGTATACGTAACGCCGCGGAGTTTAGTGGTCGACTAAAAGATAGGCGATACATTCTAGTGGTATAACCATGCTGCGTGGTCAGACAAACTTACCATTTGAACAACCGGTCCGAGGAAGTAGCGGAGAGCATCATGCTCGATGGATATCACTCTGTTTTGCCGACCGCGTTAACTGTCAAGGGCCGAATTTAAACATATTTAATGAATTCAAAGAGGAGCTGGAGTAACGAACGAAGAAGCCTAGGTATAATTGGTTATGAAGTATCGAGATGAAGTTACCGATGAGCTACAAGCTACCGGAACTTTTCTTTTTTCTTTTTTTTTTGTGTTTGGATTTTTTCTTTACACTTCTTCTTCTTCTTCTTCTCATTCTTCTTATAGAAAGAAGAAAAGAAACGAAACGAAAGAAGGAAAGGTGGAAACTTTTCCACACGCGAACTTATACATGTATATCTATGTGTTATATAGAGCTAGACGCAAGTTACCGAAAGACACCCCCAGCGAATTATTATTATGCGTATTCAAGTTGTGTATTATGTTGTGTGACCGCTGCAGGCACTGGTTCCGCAACAAGTAGTCAGCTGAGAAAGAGTCGAGTACATTGGAATATCGATTAACGGGTATATCGAGGATGCGAGGGAAATAAGACGACGACGAAGAAGGAGGAGCGAAGAATCGGAGAACTGTTTTTGCCGTTCTATTTTTCTTCTCTTCTGCATAAAGTCGAGGGAAAAAAAATCTCCGATTCATTCAAAGATCGCATACATGTAGTACATATTATATATAAATATATGTATACGTGCCGTATATCGCGTACCTATCTAGTGCGCAAGGATTAAGATCTAACAAGGAGGAAACTCTAGGGAAGATCGAGGCTAATCTTCGAAACATAAATTGCCCAACCATCTCTCACGGTCGCTTGCTCGTTTGTACCGGACCTGCCCCAATATCTCTGTCATCGTCTCTTTTCGCTGTGGCATACGTCCAACCATGCGTTACAAGGCTCTTAGCTCTCGGCTCTTATCTCCTTCTCACTACTTCCTCGCAAGATCGGGGAACTCGTTTAATCAAGTTCCGTATAGGTTCCGTGTTCGGAGAGTGGCTATGGAGAACGGATGAATTCCCGTCCGCTTTTGCATCTTCATTTATTAAGATACCATGCGGATTTTATACACATGCGCATAATGCGGAGTAGGTGTATACACGTAATATAGAACGCGTTCGCCGTTTAAACTAAAAGGTTTACAGAGCTTGATCGAGTTCTGACCTCTCGGTGATACTAAAGCCAAAAATAAGCAAAGACGAGATTGCACGGCGCTCGCGCTCGTTCGTATTTGTACGTTCTGTTTACTGTGTCGATATCCGTGACTCACGTACGCGTGTGTTAGTCTGTATACTTTCATTGCCGCATTATCTTCGTGCAGCAACGCCGTATACGCGGCGTATTTCGCGCGGGTATTTTAAATCGAGCGAAACGGTCTTGCGATAGACGTTTACGTTTTATATTTATTTTTCATTTTTTACCATCGATATTTTCGTTGCTTTTAGATAGCCAAATAACTCGAAACTAAAATGAAATTAAGAAATTTAAAATAACGCGGAAATCGGGTGTAGATTGAATTCCTCGAGCTCTTACTTCTATATTAGCTTCAGAGATAAGCGGAATGTTGGAGGCAATTTATCGCTGATAAAGATGGCCTTATCGGTGTCGACGATATATATATACGATAAGAGGACGTCAGTCAGAAGAATTTTCAGACCTTAGAGAACGAATTGCAAATTATTATACGGACACACCGTGTTTATTATGTAAATATAAAATCACCAGTTTCTGCAGGACCATTTAACAATAAGTCGGATTTATACAGACGACGACGAATATGACCTATGCAACGCGACAATCAACCCACTTAAATATACATATACATATACTGACGCGCGGCCACGTAATGTTTTGTTTTGATCGTTATCGGTCAATGGTCAAATCCACCGATCCTAATTCGATTTCATAAATCCTGATCATCGTATCGTGAACAAATAACCCTGAAAACGAGGAAATTGATAGCAGAATATCATTCGTTTCTCTGCTCAACCACTTTGATGATATAGCTACGGTTAATTAATTACAAACAAATCCAAAATTTGAAAAAAAAAATCATCGCGCTTCGTCGTTCGAGTGACGCGGCGTTGCTATATGATAAGTAAAAAAATTTCGGGTCATTAAAGTGATCCGCGTATAATATCCGCGTGGATTAAAAATGAGAGGAAAATAATTCGCGCAAAAGATCGAAAAGATTGTTAGTTGTAAATTTTTTTTTTTTTTTTGTTTTTTTTTTCCCCAGAGTTCGGATCGACCAATGAAAACCGTACGGCGGACTAAACCGAACACTCCGAAGCTACTGCGCAGTCAAGAACTGTTGAAGGTCGTTACTGCGCGACAAGCAAGACTCATTGTCGGCTAGAATTCTGTCGACGGCAAAATGAGGCGGCTGAATTAAACGCGAGAGTTCAGAATCGGAGGAGAAATGAATTAAAGAATAAAATAAATACGATGTATATAGAGAATGTCGAGATAGTTTTTGAGCGCGTTATTAAAACGAAAGGAAAGTGTTTCGAGAATAATGGATACGTCATCGCGCGTATTTTTCAAGGGAGCCCGACAACGACGGGGATAAGGAAAATTCGAAATTTTTCCTCCTCGATTACGCGGGTTGAATATATCGTAAAGTTACTAGAACAATTCGCGCGTAACGGTTCGGATATTGAAGTAAAGAATCGTATCTTGCCGCGGCTAACTGGCATAGTAGAGTTTAAGAAAACAGGATTGTTTGCCGCGCTGTTGGCAATAAGCGGGGGCCGCGGCCGGTTGGTTTTAGCGAAGTCAGATCGAGTCAGTTCGACTCGAGTAAGGGAATGACGTAGCGCTCTCGTCCGTGGTAACGCCGGTATCTTTAGTCTGGCTTGCCGCGACTCATAAGTTTCTCCAAGGAATGAACGGGTCTCTGTATGACCGACCGTTCTTCCCCATACATCTAAAGCCCGCAAAACTAAAGAATATTTTCAAACTCTCGAAGCTCCAGACCCCGACCCCCCGTGCCAGACGAATAACCAAGAAGAACGGGATACAGGCGTACGGATAAAGAGCAACAACTCTCTATCGCATTCGCTTCATTATTTCAACTATTCTCTTACAGCCTAGGCGTACATATTCCCGCATCGAGTAGGTATATATATAAGATATAGAAATATATATATATATATATATATATATACGTTCGTTTCGAGGCGTTGCCGAACTCATGGTCGCGTCGTCGTCGTCGTCGTAGTCGTCGTTCCCAGTATAACTCGAATACGCTCTATCGGGCGTAGATATTTAACGGCGGGAATAAAAAGAAAAAAAAAAACGGGGGAAAAAAACGAAAAAAAAAAAGTTGAAAAAAAAAAAAACAAAAGAAGAAAAATAAATAACGGAAGAAATAATTGACGAGGAGAGAAAATAAAATTGTCAATAATAAGGTTGAATTGTTAAATGAAAAAAAGATATACGTTATTTGAGGTGAATAATAATCCCCGTAAAGGGGGCGCCGTTTAACCCGTAAATAATAAAAATGTTTCCGATGAATTTTCTTCGGTTGTTCGTCGTGTATGTAACGTGACAGTAAAGGCTGTGGCGGGCGAGAGAACACCCGAGTTGTCTGTGAATGCTGGCCGTGAGCTCGAACCATAGATTTACCATCGTATAGACCCGAACGGGCAGCGTCGCGGCGTCGTGTCGGAGTGCAGGTGGGCCGACAAAGAACGAAAAGCCCCGAACCGGCTCCGGGGGAAAACCGAGCCGTCGCTGCCGTTGCTGCCGCTAGCGTCGCCTCCGCGCTGCTGCTACTCGGCGGAGAGAGACTGTTGTCAGTATTCAGTAATGCTTTGCATGGCTGGCTCGCCAGTAGTAGGGTCGGTGAGAGTTGTTTTTCAGTCGCGAAGTGATCGTGTGGTGTTTGCGTACCGTCGTCGCCGTCGTCGTCGTCGTTGTTGTTCTTATTCTTATTTGAGCCGTCACAACCACCACCACCACCACCACGACTACCACCATAATAATAACAATTCTAGTTGTTGTCTACTGTGACCGTGACGCTGTCGAAGATACCGCCTAAAAACTAAGACTTTATCCGGGCTATTTATCACTGAAAATTTAAGAAAATTCTGTTACGTATATGGTTAACGAACAGTCCAAGATGCTGTCACCAGTGCTAGCGAAATAATAATGTGGTGCGACGTTAACCAGGTGAGTTTATTTGTGAGATAAAGGAAAACCTTAAATCATTCATTGCGAAATTACGTCTTTTCTTTTTTTTCCATTTTTTTTTTTGTTTTTTTTTTTTCTCATTTTTTTTTTTTCCTTTTTTCTTTTTACTATTCTTTTCCATTCTCCTCGCTATATTATATATTATACACGTTTACCGTCATTTTTCACATATCAATTAAGTATCCTTATACCGTGATGACGATGATGATGATGGTCATGATGATGATGATGATGATGATGATACGTTGTTCGCGTGTGCTCAAAGTGTCACTACATCGTCCGCCTAATACCCAGATAGAAATTATTGGTCGATCAACGAATCTCAATCTGAACTTGAGGTAGAGAAAAGTCTAATTCCGGGCAAGAATTCTCTGCGTGTTAGACACGGTACGAAACATGTAACGAAAGGAATATCGTATTTCGTATATAATAATATACTTGAAAACGTACAAGTCTACGACTTTGGTCGGTCACATATTCCCAGCTCTCGTATAAACGCAATCACCTACGATACAGCCTACCTATGCATTAGGGAACGTCATAATGTCATGCCTGCGAGCGTAGTTTCGTATAGTTTCGTACAAATTGCCCATGGATATGGGAGGAGGCATTAGTTGTACGGGTATATTCGAAGAACGACGTACCTCACTCGCTACAACGAACCAATAAGCGATATAAATATGGTGGAGAGAAAAAAAAAAAAAAAAAAAAAAAAAGGTAAAAACTAACGACAAGCTCTTCGGTAGTCTTGGCCGTAGTTTAGTCCACTCGCGAAGAACGTCAGATTTGACGCGTGGTAACCTCGTGTGCAGTTGTTTGAATTCGAGCGATCCCGCGTTTCCTTGGCGGGCAGCGGGCGAGGCGAGGCGAGGCGAGGCGAGGCGGCTGCAGGTCGTCGGGCGCCCAATGGGTCGGGGTGTGAGGCGTCGCGGTGTTGGGGGGACGGAAAGGAGGCAGAGGCCGAAGTCAGTAGTCTCTTCTTTACTTGGCTGGCCATAGAGGAAACTTAACGCGCGTCGACGAGCTCCGCAAGCTACGGCAAGGGCCGCCGAGGGGACAGGGGAGACGGTAGTTATGACCAGCCATCGAGTCGACGTCGCCATGGGAACGGGAACAACAACAATTCCACAATTCCTTCGGGCTCGTTCTTTTTATTTGATTTTTTCTTCTTCTTCTCATTATTATTATTATTATTATGATTATCATGATTATCATTATACAGGGGAATATCTGGGTTTCCAGTTTCGAGATAAAGAAAGCGTATAGTTTGAATTGTTGAGAAATTTAAATAGCGTACGATTTTTTTTTTTTCTTCCTTATTTTTTTCTTTATTTTTTTTT
This sequence comes from Tenthredo amoena, assembly GCA_963966615.1. Lineage (NCBI taxonomy): Eukaryota > Metazoa > Arthropoda > Insecta > Hymenoptera > Tenthredinidae > Tenthredo > Tenthredo amoena. The sequence continues at coordinate 696,815 of OZ016492.1, read as the reverse complement.
TCACTCAGATTCGTTGTTTCGAAGATTTTTCAACCCGCGAATACATTTCAGCAGAGAAGTGCAGCATTATGAAAATTATTGTTTTACCGAAGATATATATATATACTGATGCGTAGGCAAGATTTATGTGTATAGGCACCCGCAATACTCCTTCTTCTTCTTTGTATTATATATATATAATAGTTACGTAATCAATTCAGAACAGTGGTTCTCAAATGTTATAACACAGGATTGATAATTTCTGAGAAACTTTGTCGAGTTTTATTATCATTGTTATTGAAAAGAGAGAGAGAAAAAAAAAAGGGAAAAACAAAAATCTTAGATCATTCACGTTTCGAATTTCGAGTCGAATCAAACGAACCGATCAATAATCAGTTTTTTTTTACTATATTGGCAAGTTTTTTTTTTCTTTTTTTATTAATCCGTTAAAAATCTCCGAGCAACGAAACGAAATAGATTCACGCTTCTCTCTTCAACTTCACCACACGCATTTTGTTGTAACGATAATTCTGTACGATTCGCTATACAGGCGTTCGTAACGATAGACGAGAAAAAAAAAACGCTGCACTGACGGTCGCACTCTTCGTCTCGGGATGAGCGAGTCGCGTTGCAAGTTATGAATATATACATATGGATATATCTACATGTATAGTAAACCGAAAGCCCATTAATGAGAGTTATCGACACACGATCTGTCAATAGACCTCCTCCCCATCCTCATCCTCATCCTCATCCTCCTCCCCCCCCCATTCATAAATTGGCCAGACGTATGTATATATGTATATATATAAGCAGCGTTTTGCGGGTAAACACGTGGTCTTTATTTACGCGCGTTACTATATATATGCCTAATACTTGTTACAAGTTTGCTCGCGTTACGTTACGTTACGTTACGTTACGGTGCGGTGCGGTAGGGTATACGTTAAGCGTGTGCGGTGCACCAGCAACCTAACTTATACGAGACCGATAATATAGCAACGAGGCGCCGCGGTGCCAGTTAGCTCTGGCCTTTCGAAGGATAAACACTACTGTCGCGTGCGTTAGTCAGTCAAGTATTGTAATACATATGTTACATAGTATATCGTCAGATACTACGTGTCTATAGCTCTGAGACAATTCTTGTTTCGAAGAAAAATCAAAAATAAATAAATTCGAAAAAAAAAAAAAACCTTAAATTTTTTATCACACACGGCGACATATATTTCTTTTCTTTTTTTATTCTTCGATTACAGGTACTACATATGCGAATATCTAGCTTCTATATAAAGTCGTGTGTGTAGAACGACCACGCACGGCGCGACACCGTGGCCATTCGTCGAGGTTGGGAGAGGTTGCGAGCCTCCCGTAAACGTGCGTGTACGTTTAGTAGTACTACGCAATCGTACGAACGACGACGCGTTACAACGGACATCGGGGGGGGGGGGGGGGGGGGGCGCTGGGATGGTCCGCTGGTTAAAAAGTTTTTTAAAACTTCAACTCTCGACCCGCGCCAAGTCCGTACGTTCGTCTCACAGCGTACCACGCAACATGCGCAGAGGTATCGATAACATGATTAAAAAAAAAAAGAAAGAAAAAATGGATTTGAAGAAAAAAAAAAAAAAAAAATTATGAAATATGTAACTTTTCGATTTTCTACCAACCAATCGTTGAAATTTATCGAGGGAGGGAAATTGATGGAATCTTTTTCATCCGATGCTCACTCCTCTGTCTTGGCTCGTTAGAACGATTTCATTCGCATTTCTAAATGGACAACGTTATCATCGAGGTTTTTACGGTATAGGTAGTATATAAAGATTGCAATATGAGATTTTCTCCAAGATCCACCTGTCCTGAATCTACCGGTAGTATTTCATGCTACGCGATCTTGAAGTTATCCGTTCCGCCCAAGTGACTACTACTGTCAGTCGTCTCTCTAAACCTCAGAGGCACAAGCACGTGCACCTTCAGCTGCACACGTGCCAGTCACATTTCTACCGCGACAATACCCCCGCACACACACACACACACAGAGATATATACTCGCGCGCGCAGAAAGAGAGCTCTTCGTCGCGGCAAGGGACCAGAGAGGAGGGCCAAAGGGGTGGACTCGGGGGGAAGAGGAGACAGAAGCAACAGCTGACGATACCGACGTATCAGGGTGGCAGGGGGGAAAGTTGACGGACGCTCTAACACATACGCACACATAAATCTATACATGGGTCTAGGTATAGGTATATACATCGTATACATTTTATACTTTATAGGTGTACGTGTGTATCGTCGAGTAGCATGGATAAACACACATTGAGATAAATGCATATATATAACACGCGTAAGGCTAGGTTAGATAGGTATAGGTAGATTGTATACCCTCTTTCCACTTTTCCACCTTTCCACCTTTCCCCGCTAAACCCTATCCCGGTATTTCTCTCTCTGTTCAACGCTCGCCAATCCCCCTTGTGCGCCCGCGTTCGCCTCACCTCTTCGTAGTAGTAGTGGTAGTGGTAGTGGAGGCGGTGGTGGTGGTGGTGGTGGTGGTGGTGGTGGTGGTGCAGCGGCAACGCAACGGACGATGCACTTTGTCGCCTGCTTCCATGCGCTTCGTACGGACGCATGCAGTTCAGTCGTATTCGGTTCGGATACCGACGAGGTTCTCCTCTTCTTCTGATTCTTTTCCTCATCAAGTCTCGATGCCTATGATAACGTACTCTGATGTACACCTTTCTCTCATACGAAAGATCTATCCTATCTTTTTATCCACCGTATAAATTATACTCAAACGATTTACAGATTTTTAGATAAAAATAGAAAATTTAATCGCAGAGGTACGAAAGACAGAACGAAAAAAAATTCAGGGTGGCGCATTTGACGTATGCGAAGAAACACGCACGTGGGTCGATTTACTCGCTCTTCGAAATATACGCGCATACTATGTACACATAGCACACACGTGTTTTTATTCATTACGTCATTTTTAGCCGATAATTTTATTTAATTGGAAATCTCGTGCGGGAAAAATTTCTATTCAATGTTCAATCTGTATCAGCTTGATTTATCATTATGATCATTAATATTATCATCGTATGTATTTCGCACCGCAGACTGCGGGGTTTATGATTCAATGATTTTTCCCTCTCTCGTCCGCCACGTTCGCGGATCGATCTTTAGCAGTGATCTCATCTTCTGACGGAGCTTGTTCCAGTTGCTGGAGAACACCGTTTTCGCTGAATAAGATAAATAATAGCTCGCTCAAGATCTTCGGCGGTTCTTTCATATCCCGAGATGAACGTATTGTAACAGCCGTAAGATACCCGATGCATTTGATCGAGGCGAGGAACGTGCTGTACGTAACTTTCGTATACTATAAGCATAAGCCTCCCGTACGTCAAATCCATTTGGAACCCAACGCCCTCCGTGTCTGACAAATTAGTCACCACGTGCTTCGCACGGATCTCTGTATTCTTCTTCGTCTCTCTCTCTCTCTCTTTCTTTCTCTTCAAGAATTCCCGCGCTTCCACACAGGTGGCACTGCGTCCCATTCGTCTCTCGTTTCTCCTTCTCTCTCCCATATCATATCTACGATTATAAGACTTATACCCAGGAATTGTGTATAGCGGAGCAAGTTGTTATGATACTTATGCAAATTTGAGAAAGTCGCCTTTTTCACCGGCGTATACTAGCTTCGAATTCATTCATTCTTATATACATTAGCTGCGACTGCACCGATAACTGGCTATAATAATGAACAAAAGAAATCCTCGAGATATTTCATTTTCTCTCTTCGTTTCTAATTCTCCTAGCTCACATTTATTTACACGAAATCTCTTGCGGGCATAGGTGCCTGTGTATTTTTTCGAAATTAGCTATAAATATAAGTGCTGCAAAGATGAGAAAAAGAGAGAGGATGAGGAAATTCAGAAATCGCATCGACCTTTTCGGTTTCATTTTTCCTTTTTTAGTTATATACTCTTTTTTGCTCTCTCGCCTTATTATACACCTACCTTAAAATATTAAGCGAACCCCTCCCCGCATCTGTTTTTTTTCTTTCTTTTCGTTGTTTCTTTTTTTTTCTTTTTTTTTTCTTTTTTTCTTTTTTCCGTTCGTCGGTCGGGGAATGGAGCGGCGGCAGGGGATGAGGGGCGGAGGGGAGAAGGGGAGGACGATCAAACGCATGCGCGATGGTTACTCTGAAACTAGAGCGCCTAGCGTAGGGGTTAATTGGACGCTGGCGCCGCTACGGCGGCTCGACGAAGTGGGGCCACGTGCGCCTGATATCGAACGACGAAACTCACCCCTCGCGGATACGCCAACCACTGATCCCTCCGCCTCCACCTTCTCCTCTGCCTCCGCCGCCTCTCCCTACCACTGCCAACGAGCCACCATTCCACGGTGACGTCATATACTTAGAAGCCTATACATGCGATATGCGACCATGCCTTGGAATTATCCGAATAGATTGCGCGTTTGTAAATGTACGACGTGGGACAACACGCCGCGGGAAACCGCCAAATGCGGGGATAACCGTATACCTGGGCTCGACGAATTATTCTACTACTATCGATCGAATCGCAAATATCGATTTGAGTTACGCCGCCGTCTCTGTCGCCGTAGCCAACCTCGCGCTACGCTCGCAGGGAAAATCTCTTGTAATATTGCAAAGTCGGTTATATATTTTTCTTTCGCTGGGTTCGGGCTAGCTGCTACCTTCTTCCTTGACGTTGGGTTTTTTTTATTTTATTTTTATTTTCATTTTCATTTTTCGTAGCGGATTTCCACCACGGTTATCGTAGATTCTCGTACCTATATGGATATATGTTTGTAGCTATATGTGTTATACGAATTCGTCGATCGTGTATTAAGAGAGAGAGAGAGAGAGAAAGGACGTATAGCGTCGAGTTCCTCCGAGCACCAAGAAATTCCTTAGAAACGCGCGCGCGCATGCGTGGACGCGTCGAGGACGTCACATCCTCCAAAACCAGTTTCACAGGGACGCAACTCTGAGCCTCCGTTCTCCGTTCTCCGTTCTCCGTTCTCCGTTCTCCGTTCTCCGTTCTCCGTTCTCCGTTCTCCGTTCTCCGTTCTCCACGATCGTCACTCTTCTCTCTTTCTCTATTTCTTTTTTCCTTTTTATTCTTATTCTCTTTCTCATTTACTCAACCTGCCGAATCGTTACTCAAAGATACTGCCATTCGATTATTTACTTATGTATATAAAACAAAAAAAACTAGATACGGATAAGCTCTTTTTCAGACGAAAATCAAATTCAAGAATTATTTCTGACCAATTCAATAAATTGATATAAAATGAAAAGAAAAAAAAAAAAAAAAAACATACGTTACTTGAAACATGACGGGCATATAGGTATTTCTTTCTCAAAATGTATGGGGATCGTGTAAATAAATGAATATGACAAAGTTTGCAGAGAAAGGGAAAGGAAAAAGAAAAAAAAAGGAAAACCATAAAATCTTGGAAAATGTTTTCCTCCCGTGATCCGTTGCGAAATTTTTGCACCCATCTCGCGGAGCTACGCAGTGCGTATAAGCGGTTCACCCCACCTCGAATCGCGGGACGGGTAGGGAAGGTGCGTTTTTGGGGCGCCCGAAACTGAACTTTTCTCAACCTACGTTCTCCCTTGCTCTCCGCCTCCCTTTCTCTCTCTCTCTCTCTCCCTTTTTCTCTTTCTCTTTCTCTTTCTCCTATTTCTATCTTTGTCTCTCTGCCGAGCCGCAGAGCGCCAACGGAAAATCTATACGAGGAGGGGAGAGACCGAGCACGCCGGTACGCTACAGGTCATTTCATACACACTAATCAACGATATTATTCAACGCGGTTGATTATTTCAGGGGTTGGGTATTCCCGCTTTTATATATACGTAAGCGATTCCTCCTCACCCTCTCCTACGCTGGGGGATACTCCTTTCTTTAAACTCTGTATATATATATATATATATACATGTATACAGAAATAACAAGGATAATTAATTATACCGTATAACATGGGTAAACAAACTGCGTAACTGCAACAGTTGCGAATAAAATCTATCGGATAACTGACCAGGGACAATATCATGTATTACGTATATTTCAACTATATACAGATAAGGCACATCCACATACGTATGTAGTACTTACGTATATAGGAGGAAATTATAGGCGTTAAATTTCTTTCATAAACGGTCCAGCGAATTTTATTAGATATCATTACCACCGGCCCGTGATAACGAAATTAGCGAAACTTATGAACAACGATGATTAAGGGTACCGTTAATTTTCACGAAGAAGAAAATCAGTCCGATATATAAGAGAGATTTTCACCTGTAATATCTGTACACATCTATACAGTATCTGTACAGTTCGCTATGAAATACACCTACGATAGCCAGGTTTGGAAAATAATTTGAAATGCAATATCAAAGATGGAACACCCTGTACAGATATAGAGAGCGATATTATATATATATATATATATATTTTATATTTTATATATATATATATATATATGTGTATGTATGTATGTATATGGCGTATATGTATATACACGTAGATACATACGTATAGAAGGGGTCAGACAAGGAAAGGCATATAACTCCTGCATGGGGCGTTGCCATGGCAACCCCTACTCGTTTCACCCCTCTCTCATACTCCGGACACTCAACGAGGGAGAGAAACACAAACGGTATAGAGCCCAGGGTGGTGTGCGTGCGAGTGTGTGTGTGTAAACGAGCGATGTAGAAGTGGGGCCTTTGCGTCGTTCGCTTCGTGCGCTGGCGCAGTTCTCTCTAACTTTTGGAGAGAGGGAAAATGAGAGAACTAGAGGGCGAGTGAGAGAGCGAGATAACGAGAGAGCGAATGAGAGAGAGAGAGAAAAGGATCGACAGCTACGTCGGGGTGGGGCGGGGTGTACGGGGCTAAAAGAGAAAGGGAACGAGATAGAGGAAGGCACGGCGCCGCTAGTGCAATCAACCCATTTCTCCCTCCTTCCCTCTATCAACCTCCTCCTCATCCTCACCCCAAAAGCCGGGGCGAAACTACCCCCTGAAGTAAGACAGGGACAGATATATTGCGGAGGGTGTTCAGCGAGGATATAGCTACCCACACGTATACACACACATATATAGACGCGCGCGTACATGCATACCTATACCTATACGTATACGTGTATATATATAATATATATATATATACACACATAGAGAGAGAAAGAGAGAGATGGAAAAATGGACAGAATTACAAGAGAGATTAGATGCGAACGTCCTGCAGTAATGAGAGACACCCTAGCTTCTTTATACCTATCTAGGATATAATTTAGCTCCATAGATGAAGCAAAAAACTGCGAAAGGAACGAAAAAATATTATTTAATTATCGAATGTGGGTATATATGGAACTGAATGCAGAGGTTGGTTTCATTTTCTTCGTGCGTATAACTACTGCCTGCCTACGCTTACATGTATGTATATTATACATATACATATATATATATATATATATATATATATACACGCGTTGGACGATGGGTGGGTTGGCTCTGCGAGAGGGAGAATTTCTTCAGTATATCTACATACTCTCACAAGCTTCTCTCGGGGATATTGCTAGTAAGAAACGAGCAGTTGCTCTATTCTATACAGAAACCAGTTTGCCGCTGCCGCTGTTTGCTGGACGATGTTGCTCGCTGCTTGCTGGCCGCTGCTTGCCTGCCTGCCTGCCTGGCTGCCTGGCTGGCCTGCTTGGCCTGCCACACAGCAAAACCATGCACGCACACGACGCGCGCGCCTCAAGATACCAGCTACGCCATGCCCTGCTATGCTATGCTATGCTATGCTATGCTATGCTATGGCACACCGCGCACCGCACGTCAGCTAAACTAGAAAGTTGCCCGGCGAACAGAAGAAACATCGTATACTAAGCTAAAGCCCCGGTCTCGAGCGAGCCTTTCAAATTTCAACCGGGAATTATATTTTCTTTCACAATTAATTCTATACCTAGATATTATACCTACGTTATTTACTTTTCTTATTTATTTCTTTTAGTTTTTTCGTTATATTTCTTACAAATCGATTATATTTTATCCGTAGATGTATTTATCATCGATCGTCGATGAAAATATGTATTTTGATAAAAATTATCGAAGAATATTCATACGCATATACATATGTGTAACGTATATACGATAGAGGAATTTTTCGAGAAAGTTGAATATTTTCGGGTTGACACTGGGATTTACACCCTGTGTTAAAGTCGGTGGGAGGGCAAACCCCATTCCATCGTTAGAAAGTCTGTGTGGATGTTATTAATTCGTCGTTGACTCGAGATCGGCAGGAAAAACCAAGAGCAATAGTAACAACAACGGCAACAGCAAGCAACAGCAACAGCGGCAGCGTCGGTGGTAGTGGTAGAGTGGCAGCAGGCGAAGCTGGGAACGTGGGTATCAGCACGGAACCGTCTACAACGCATTTGCGCGCGGTGTTGCCACGTTTAATACCTCTCTTACTCCTATATGCCAGAGAATACAACCGACGTTGCCACTGCCGTTTGACTGGCGGGAAATCTAGGTTTCGAAATAAAATATTTCTCTCTATATCCTATATACAACGCGGACGAGGTATACATACATACATATATATATATATTTATTATATATATATATATATATATATATATATATATATATATACGTGTATGATACACCGGGACTTCGCGGAGCTTCGTGAAATCGACTAAACATCGAACAGAAGAACTATACGCTTTGAAAATTTCCATCGAGTTCAGTTATGATTCGAATATCGATGTTCGAAGACTAAAAGAGAAAGAAAATTATATTTCAAGCTGATATCTTAACGGGAAGACGTCGTTTTATTTATGATACGATTTCTCGTACGAGGTTTAATAAATGAAAAAAAAATATATATATACATAAATATGAAGAATAAAATAAATAAACGTATATAGTATGGAACTTTGAAAATAGAAGGGCGTCGGGTGCAGCGGCTAGTGGCGTGGGGCGGTGGGTACTTTGAAAATAGGCTCCGAAATATGCGCCCGTCGCCCCCGGCGTCTGCAAGGTAGAGAGAGCAGCAGCGCCGTAGTTGCGCCGTACCGGCGAAGCTAAGGAGCTGCGAGAATGGCGGGAGGAGTGAAGTGAGGAGGAGGCGGCGGCGGTGGCGGCGGCGGCGGCGGCAGTGAAGCAAAAGCAGCAGAGCTGAGGGGCGACAGGGAAAGAGGGACGACGGAGGACGGAGGACGGAGGGAACGTACGGTTTTAGACTTCGGGCGGCGCGTCGGCGTCGAGTTAAAAATAACAGTACAGCCGGCCGTCCGACCGCCCGACCAGTCAGCAATCCAGTCGCCCGTCCCTGTGTGTGCTAGCTGCTAGCTAGCTGGCAGCTACACGTACCAACTCTGATAGTTACTGCTCGCTAGCCTTGAGTATGGTTCACGATGTCGAGTCGAGAAAAGACGACGTCCAAAATGTCTTTGCCAACCGACGCTGCCGCCGTTGTACGCCGATTCAATTTTCAACTATAATATCTTGTAGTTTCATAGATTTAGATCAGCCGCTGCAGCGGTTATAGAGTTTAGAGTCGAATCCTCGTTTTGCGTTATAATATCTAATCAAAGAGATGCGAGAAAAGAAAGAAAGATTCAAGTATCCTCGTAACGCACCTATGATATTTGGAAAATGCTACCGGTTCCGTTTCTCGTAGGTATCTAGAGGTATACACGTACTAAGAGAACGAGAATAGAAACATGACGGGTAAAGATTATCCCGAGTTTTCGTCAAGTGGTTCCGCAGCAGTCGAGACGTGCCATTTGTCTTGCGCAGATACCTAGGTATATACCTAACCCTAACCTAACGCCGCCCCAGGACCTCCTTCGTAATTCTTAACGGATTATATCATACGCGGTATTAGCGAGCCTCGGGAAAGGGGGAAAAAGGGAATGGGGAAAGTCCGGACGATATCTTACGCGGTTCTTTTAAATTATCTGAAAATTTATCCCCAGCTCCTTTTTCTCTCTCCGATACCTTTTATTCGCTATATACAATCCGATGCCTGTACGTTGGCTCGAATAAGTACCGAGAGGAGTATAGTAGGAGTGAAATGAGAAATCTCCGTAACTAGCGGGACTGTCCTTACGTGAGCGGCTCGGCTACTGCCGCCTGCCTGCTTGCCTGCTTGCCTGACTGCGCGACTACCTCTGGCACACATATTTCGTCGCTTCTACGATTTCGGTATCGGCTTCGGGTTATATTCTCTCTACGCGATTCGGGAAACCGCACGCTTCTTACGGATCTGTTGTTAGCGGTGCAGTTTTCTTTCGTATAGAAAAATATGAGATCTTAAGAAAAAAAGAGAAGAAGAAAAAAAAAAAAAACGGAACGTTTTCCGCAAAGGAGAAACTCCGTGTTTAGAAAAGGAATATCCCTCTCTATATCCGTCTTATGGGATTGAGAAAAAGTCGAGTTCTTTAAAGAGGCAGAGGATTTCTGTTCGCTAATTATTTCGGACCTGATACTAACCAGCCCTTTTCTTATCCCTCCGAACGCTAGTTCGATTTACCTTCTACGAAACTATGTCGTTATTCTACGCGGTACGTTACAAGAACAGTTTACTGTTAGTTTCTCGCGTTGTCTAGAGCCGCACGACGCGCCGCACCGCGGCGCCGTACGTACGTACGTACGTACGTACGCCGCGGCCGCTCGCTCTACCCAGGGCCTGGTTCAGGGCTTTGGCTCCCGCTACCATGCCGTGGACTGGGTGTTGGTGAAAGGTGTGGCTTGACGGAGTCTACAAGAAATGAGAATTCTCCGGCTGCAGCGATATCCCTCTTAGTAGGTTGGTCTCTACCGTTCCTCACCTTTACTAGCCGGGAAAATCAGACCCCATTATAATACCTATATGCAACATACGTATAACATATCCGTGGATTGAATTTTTCGATATCAACATTTTTCCAAATCTCCATCTCCGTCTTCGTCTCCTTAATTCTCATTCTTCTGTAATCAGAGACTATTTCTCGATGACTACCACTGCGGCATATAACCCACGGATTTTCCTCCAGCAACGTCGATCTCCTCGCTAACCGGTCGACCCCGGTCGCCCACACAAAGAGCTACGAAGGGAGACCGTCCGCACAGCCATGCTTTGCCGGTTCCCGCATGGCAGCTTGGCAGCCTGGCAGCCTGGCAACCTCTGCCTGAAAGGTTCCAACCCTCGTCGTCTACCCCCGATTTCAACAATACAACGATGGGGTGGTCCCTTCAACTTTCAGGGATCCCTCTTTTAGGCCTTAGGGCTCGCAACCGACGCGACTTTGAGCTGTGTTGTTAGTCATATTAGAAAGGACGATGATTTTTCGATCGGGATCATTTTTGTGAGATTTTCTTTTTCAAACATCGGGACAGATCGAAGAAATTAACGGGCGAAGCTTTTTACCTCGTTGAGCATTGATTCGTGAATTTTGTTTCTTATTTCGAAAAACTTTTAATCGATCGAATAATGCGTTGCCACTTTTCACACCGCAGATCAAACTTTCGCAAATACGGAGAGAACGAGGAGAGGATACGTGCGGTTCTAATTAACGAGTAAATACCTAATCAAGGAGGCACTGACCTCAATATCGTTTCTTTGTTTCGTATTGTTTTTTGGGACACTTGAATGGCCAGGAAAGGCAGAGAACCACTGTCAGTTATTCCGAAACGGATGGGCCCGAAACGACGGTCTAGGGAACCGACGTCGGACCCTCGTCAAGGGTAAGGACTCGGGCCCGTTTCTACCTGGGTCCCCGAAACGTCCAGGTAGGATCCTAGCAATCCTATACTATTCTCGGTTCCTCGCAGGGCCCGGCGGACCCGAGTTAAGAATCGAAAATGTGGATTAAAATTTTTGGGGGGTTTAACAGAGGCGGCATGAAATCGCTACAAAAATTTTCTACCCGATCCAAAGTTTCGGCTGAGTTAATTCTGCATTTGTTTACACCATTTATACGGGGGTTGGTCAGCTACAACACGATATAAGGTACAGAAGAAATATTGCCTCTGCGTCATCGTGGCACGTGTATTACGCTGTGCTCGATATACGTCATCGGCTTTCCACAAAGAAATGCGGTTACGCGGTGCACACAATTAATCTGTATATTTCTTTTCGCCGTATATATAATATGCACAGCTTTTGTCAAAATTCGAACGTGATCCTTTCCATACAAGAAAATTGACCATCTTACCAAACGTATCCGAAAACTGAAACCCCGGTATAATATCGGTGACTAAATTAATCCGAGATTATTAAAACAGAGTCGATAACCCGAAATTGATTCCAAATCATTTTTCCGCGCGCTGTGTGTCGATGGTATAGTTAGCAGCATAATAGTAGGTATATGTCATAGTGTGACCACGTGTGATCGTGAGCTATGACGTACGTTGTCACGCACGTTGCTTAGATTTCATTCTAAAATCGAGGTCCGTCAGAGTTGCGCATGTGTGTAGGTACTACGTACATAGATCCTTCAATCAAAGAGGAACAGTACAGCTAGAAGAAGTAGAGGTTTAGCTTGATACACAAACTCGGATTTCTCGACTAGTTAAATGACGATAGCAGTATTCGCGGCAATCTTATCCGCTGAGTTAGATAGCGTGGGTTAATTTATCGCTAATCTTGTCGCGCGCTCGAAGCCTTCGGTTACGATTTTTTCAATCGATTATAAATGTGTTCGTCCGTATGTACTACATACATATGTGAAGAGAAATAGAGAGAGAAAGAGCAAGAAAAAAAAAAAGGAGACAAATCTAAAATTAGCTCCTGCAGTTGTCTAAAAATTTGCAATCTGTATATTTATTTAAAAAAATTCCTTTGGGAGAGATAGAATTATGACATTGAGAATAAATATTCACTGTACACATATCATTTGAATTACATACACACTACACCGAGAACGCCGGAGTTGCGTGATATCTGTAGATATATATATATATATATATGTGTGTGTGTGTATTAGAGAGATTCTTACGTATACGCATTATATCTATATCTATATATATATATATATAATAGGATATATATATATATATCGGTATATCCATACGACACCACGTTGGCTATAGACTATTATACACGTGCAAAAACCTTGCGCCAAGTATATCGATGTGGTCATCACCTGAAAAAAACGACTTCCTTCAAAAAAGTATTGAAATCTGACATTACCGCCAAGTACGTACAGCGTCATTTTTGGTTTTCTTCGAGCACGGAATAAGGCTTTAATATTTGATGTATGCATATGTCCCATGATCCCATGTCCCATAATTGAAAAAGAAAAATTGGAGGTAGTGGTACTTGGCGGGCCTTCTGTAGACAAGTCGGCGTCCTGTAGACAAGTCGGCCCGCCAAGTACCACTACCTCCAATTTTTCTTTTTCAATTATGGGACATGGGATCATGGGACATATGCATACATCAAATATTAAAGCCTTATTCCGTGCTCGAAGAAAACCAAAAATGACGCTGTACGTACTTGGCGGTAATGTCAGATTTCAATACTTTTTTGAAGGAAGTCGTTTTTTTCAGGTGATGACCACATCGATATACTTGGCGCAAGGTTTTTGCACGTGAGGTGCTTTTTGGGGGATTTCACTACTTTTTGTACGGTGCCGTTTTGATATTTATTTTTGTTTTTAATCAATCGTATCTAGACACGTAGAAGTTAGAGTTTTTCGAGGTGATGACGATACAACGTACTTGGCGCAAGGTTTTTGCATGTGGGATGCTTTTGGGGGGATTAACCCATCGTAACTATTGGTGATACGAATTCACGAGACACACACAGTACTTCAATTAAAGTTGACGTGTTTTGAATTTACCTACAAATGATAGTGCAAGGCAAAACTCAATCCACTTCGAATCAAAGAAAGCAATTAATCCCGTTTGCAGTCCAACAGACGGAACATGGTAATGAGCCATGGAATAGGGTATGAATTCTAATAAATTTTCCGCATAACTGGAAGTACGAAACGGATGTATCTAGTCAGCATCAGATTGTCTATCTATTTCAGTTCTTCTGGCTAACTCCAGTGGCCGACTAGAGAAGCTCCCGGACTCGAATAGTGGGGGGTTCATGATAAATCTACGAGACCGACGGGGACTCCCCTGATTACAGTTGAATTTTTGCCCATAACTGTAGTTTTACTTTGCAGCGATAAGCTAGTCGAGGAGATATTTGCGCTGACAGACTGCTGTGTTCCAAAATATATTGTTTCCTCACAACCGCCAGAAGTGAGAGGAAGCAAAAGATAACATTTTTTCATCCCATCGCAGTACATCACTTTATCCTGTATTCTATGTAATTCTATATAATTATCTCGAGGGTTAACAATGTTTGAATTATATCTTATATTTTAAATTGGTTACAATACAAAGCTTTATTGCAAGTCACATTATTTAAGATACGGTTTATTCCTATTACAAATATATAGGAACTATACACATGTCTTGTCGTGTTTGTATTATTACTTATGTATGCTTATTTTCTTTCATAATAATTTGAGGGTTGAATATCATATAGTTATGGACAGTATGGTCATATTGATAATTAGTTCTGAGCTGTATATAAAATCATAATGAAAGATAATAAGTATATATCAGTAATATTACAAACATGGCGAAACATGTGTATAGTTCCTATATATTTGTAATAGGAATAAACCATATCTTCAATATTGTTACCTGCAATAAAGCATTGTACTGAAACCAATTTAACATTTAAGATACCACTCAAACATTGTTGTGTCCCTTGAGATAATTATACATATAGAAATATATAGAAAATAGGATAAAGTGATGCGTGGCTTTCTTTCACTTCTGGTACTTGTGAGGAAACAATATACTGTGAAACTTAATAGTCTGTGAGCGTAAATACCCTCTTGACTAGCCCTCTGCAAAGTAAAATAGAACTAGCTACTACTGTAACACGAAGAACGTTTTCAAATTAGCGTTGCTTTGATTGATAGAATATATGATTTAGAAACTTGCCCATGTAAAGTCAGTATCAACTATCTTGTTACTTGCCTACACAAAATACACGACATGAATAATAAACTTTCCAGTAACTGAAGGATTCTATGGTACACGTCTGGTGAAAACTAAACAATCATCCAAATACATCTGACGATTGAAGTTTGGTAGCAAAATACATCCGCTACCTGTATAGCTACTCTGCAGAGAGCTTTGGTAAATAGGCGTATATCTTATCAATATATCATCAGAACCGTTATATGCCGGAAATTCAGAAAAGGATCTCAGAATAGGTGTCATTTCACCCAACTCGAAAGATCCACCTAGAACTATAATGTAGTGACAAACATTTTTAAACTGGCGTCACACAAATTGAAGAAATATAATATATTTTCAAATAAATTCATTCGAAAGTTCGATGTGTAACATTTTAGATCATAGTTTTGTGCATCCTGCCATTATATGTACTTTTTTTATGTAATTTATGGGAATTAATTGATGAAAGCTATTTATCCTAACCTCAAAGTCTTATGCATGACAGATATTCATATTGCTTGCGTGCGCACCACTGTGCGCACGTTGGACTGCACGGTTGGACTGTATTCCTTGAGCCATAGACTAAAGGCATTATATTAATGTCGTATAGACTACCATACCCCATTTGAGTTTACTCCCATGTAACTTTCGTCTCATACAGCGACTCTCTATGTCATTTATATGCGCATGGAACTGAGAGCGGAGCGAAAAATCTGGGCCGGAGATGACTTTTATTCGTGATGAAACTGACTACTTCAAATAATAGAAAAGAACATATCTCAGCGCTCCGAGCACCGATCGCATTGATCTTTGACTCAAATGAAGGGGATTTTGACCCTTAATCTTGACCTAAATCGTCGATCTTAGGATACTACTAAATATGCTAGAATTCGCTAGAATATATGAAACATTATACCCCCACTCCGTCAAAGTCTAGTCGGTGCGGTATATAGACTCGGTCGAGCGCGCTACGTCTTTATATTTTCTGTTTTTTTATATACTTGGCGCGAGACTCTACCGAGTCTCTTGATGTATATATGGACGCACGCGGCTCTTCGTACCTACGCCGCTATAGGTATATAGTTGAGTATATCTCTCCGCGGAGAGTGTATAGTATAGTGTTACTAAAATACTAACTAACCGGTCTACCAACACGAACCTAGAACTTTTATCTTCCTGAACCTTACCTTACCTCCAGAGCCAACTCTTCCAGCAGCCGGATACCTCGACGTCTACAAACAACATTACCTCATCGTATAATGTGATCGAATGATCTGATCTTTCTCTCTCTCTCTCTCTCTTACTATCTCTTCCTCCTTCCATTACAACTTTAAGTGTTTCAGATCAACTTTTGACTTTTCGGACAAAAAATTATGTTCATTCGAATTAAGTGGGGGGAATTAGATTTTCTATATACTTAAAAAATCTATTCGCGAAGATCGTGTATCGCGCGATTCTGAAAGATAATTAAAAAAAAAAAAAGGAGATAAAATCAAAAATTGAAAAAAAAAAAGGCAACTTTATCGTTGCCAAAAAAATTTCCTACAATTTGTTCCGCTTTTGTAGGCAGCCTTGAAGTACGGCGAATATCATACGTATATGTATACTAGAGTCAGGACATCAAGGACGATATCTGGTAGTTTCGAACGTGAAATCTACTCAATATATTAGAGAGAAATTCGCGCCTTTATAAACAAGCGGGTTGATAATTTTTTTTTTTTTTTTCATGTAAGTAAGTTTATTCGATAATATTTTTAGAATTTTTAATATCGTTATTCCCGTCTATCATCCCGCTCAACTCTGGCACACGCGATGATTCCTTTGTTCAAAAACCAACGAGGCCGTGACACCCATGGCCCCGCGCCTTGTAGTCCCTATATAATTTTCTAGTAATTCTAGTTATTTTTTTCCTTTTTTTTTTATTGTTTCTTTTTTTTTGTTCAACAACAATAATGATAATAATAATTTTAATAAGACGCCAGCGGTGTGCCTCTTTTCAACTTCTCTCCTATCAAACCGTTACTCGAAGAATGCCTTTTTTTTTGGTTTTTATTCAAACGAGAAGAAAATAAAATAAAAACGAAAGCAAGGATACAAAACAGTTGGAAATTTTATGTCGAGAATTTTATGTGCGGGGCGAGCGACGACCCGCATGGTGTATGATTGAACCCATGAGTAACCGAGTGAGTGGTAACTCCCCTACCAAACTATTCCGATGGTGGCTTCTTCTATGATTAAGGGGAATTGCCGAGGGAGGGAAGGGAAGGGAAGAGAAGAGAAGAGCAAAGAAGAGAAGAGAAGAGAAGAGAAGAGAAGAGAAGAGAAGAGAAAAGAGATGGCAAGGGGAGGGGTGGAGGGGGAGGGCGGAGGTGACGTCATTGCCACAACGCTGTCAGCGAGCCGACCCAGTGAGTCATGCCAATGCTACTGACGCGACTCTTACGCTAACAGATAGTGTGCAATAGCTAACAAGGCGTATATAGGATATGGCGAAGACTTTAGAGTCTGCTCTGAGCAAATTGAGAAACGTATATATATATATATATACATCGCGTCGTCGTGACGATCATCCCTCGAAAAAGTCCGCTAAACGTAAGTAAGGAGAAAGATGAGTAATGAAAAATGTTTTCTTTTGTTGTTTCAGAGTTGTGCAATGATGGGTCTGCAGGCCACAGCAGGAAAACGAAAGCTTGAGGGAAGCGTGGGCTGCACCGAGTTCGATATGGATATGGGTGAGAGCCCGTCAAAATTGGGACGTGTCGAAGGTAGCTGGTGGGCAATGGAGGACGGTTACACACCGCCTTTGAGTCAGAATCCACCGTCTTACTACGAGATGGAAATATCGTCGCCCTGCGTACAGGGTAGTAACCCCTGTCAACCTGCGTCGAGTCCACCCCCGCCTCAGCTGCATCATCCACAACATTATTACCGCGGTCCTGCTGCAGGCAACAACGGTTACAATCAACTTTCTAGACCCCAGCCACAGTGGGGTACGCCGCAGCATCACTACGAACCGCCAACGATAAGGAGGGAGGAAAATGGGAAAAGTTACTTGGAGCTTGGATCGAGTTATCGCGCGAATGAACGGTGCTGCGAGGGATCGAGGACGAGCTGGTGCCGGAGGGGCAGGGCCTGTTACAGGCAAAGGAGGCTCGCCGTCCTTAATATATCAATGTGCAAACTAGCTAGGTATAGACAGTTCCCAGATCCAAGTTTACACCGGTCTGTACTGATCTGCAACACGCTTAGGCACCTAGAAAGAGAAATGGAAAGGGACAGAAGTCCGCCCCCGATGGAACCAGTTATTCCAGCTCCTATTGCTCAATTACAAGCCCCGGAACAGGGGCGATTGACACCCTTCCCTCTGCCACCTACATCGTCGGGTGAAACCGACGCCGATTCTGGTATCGGCGATAGCGACGATAGCAGATCCATTAACTGGGGCAGCGTACTATCGTTGTCGAGTCAGTCGCCGTTGGATCCTTTGAACAACAACGAACTTCTCGATGTGGACATCGGCCCCGATCTAGAAGACTTTATGCCCGGTTGGAAGCTCACGCCTCTTTCGGCCGACGATATTCTTAGGAGTACAAACGGAATACAAGAGCAGGCCTCGACGAACGGTGCCAGCAGTAACCACGAGTCGTTGATGTGCGTCGGTTCATAGCCTCCGATATTGACGTCGTTGAGTCATCTCATCGATTTTTATCCCTTGAGTCCCCAAATAACTAATCTCCCAAAGTCTTTAATACCTTCTTAGATATTTCCAATCTATTGTATATATACGAGGAGGTCATCCAATCCAACCCAATCCAATCCAATCCAATCCAACCCAATCAATCAATCAATCGATCGGCGGAATTTATAGTTTATTATATTCATGTCAATTATCCATTCAATTTTATTATACTTTCAATACATACATATGTATATATATATATATATATATATATGTATGCATACATATATATATATATATATATCTGTATCTTCTTTTTTTTTTCGTTTTTTTTCCGGTTTTTTTCTCACACGTCTAAATACACTGCATCATTGATCGTCGTCATGATTTAGAAAAAAATTGTGAGACGAGTTTGTACGCCGCCACAACCTACGGCGCTCGGATATAAAAGAAATTTGGTCAATTTTTTATACACCTAGAAGTAAATGTGAAACACAACTGATTTTTCGAGGGGGAAAAAAAAAAAAAAAACAAAAACAAAAAAGAGAAAAAAAATATTAATCAAGCATTATATTTACGTCAAGACTGCCCAAGCATATAGGTATGAAAGAAGGCTGTTTAATTTTGTGAAATGAAAATAATTATTTTCTTCTTTTTTATTTTTTCTCTCTTTACTCGAATTGTACTCCTTGTTTCGATCAAATCGGGTTCAAAGAGCCGTGCGATGTGGTAGGGCGTGTTTTTGAGGACGATAATATATATATATATAATATGTCAGTTATTGTTATAATATGCAACCAACGCGAGACGTTGGGTTTTGACTATCGATTGCCATTGGCTGATATATATTTATATGTATGTATATATATATATGTATGTGTATATATGAGACATAAGCATATATGTATATATCTGTATGTATATATATATATACGTATATGTACATGTATATGTATATACCCTGGTGCTTTTAAGACTTTGGCCCCCGGGCCGGCAATGTGGTAGATAAGAGAAATAATGCCCAAGTCCTTAGTATCAATTTTCAAATCCTTATATAGTTTAATCGACGAGGCATTGCTGGTCTAGCTGGTTAGTGTTGAAAGCCCGAATACTGCAGCGCTAACGTCGGGTAAGAAATCAATCTTTTCATTTCTTATACGACGGTTAAGCGACTAAATATGCCCTGGCAAATACACAAGATATACACATATACCTATATATATTACATAGGCACATAGAGACACAGACATACATACACACACACACACGTACACACATATGGTGCTAGGATATTTAAACCTGGTGCTTGTGACAGTTGTTTCAAAAACCGTGCGTAAGTCGTGCTTATTTCCCAACTTCCAACTATATACATGTATTAATATTATCGAGGATCGCAGGCGATGATTTTTTACGACAAAAAAAAAAGAATAAAAAAAAAAAAAAACAAGGTAAACGATAAACTTAGATCATAACAATGCAGGTTCTTTTTAAATTTTGATGGTCGGTATAGTATACCGCGATTTACGATCATAATGTTTAGACATATATTTATATAAACATTCAACCTCGTGGAAAAAAGAATGAGGATTCTTTTCGCTGGTTTTCTTAATACGTCAATCGGAAAAATCGAATGCGTCCTGGATAATGGGATATGGGGAATTTCAGTACGACGACACTTCATGTCCATAGTTTTCCAGAAGCGCAGCTATACTTAATGAAAGAAAAAAAAAACAAAAAAAAAAAAAAAAAACGAAAAGAAAAAAGAACGACAGAAAAATCTAATAATTAAACAAACAAATTTAATACGATAAAAGCTAATTAATGGACTTGACTGATTACTTAAAAGGAAAAAAAAAAAAACAAAAAAAAAAAAAAAAACAAACAACGTAACTAATAAAATTTAAGTCTATTTAAAGAAAAGAAAAACAAAAAAAAAAAAAAAATGTAATTAATTACATATTATAAACAGAAAAAGATGCTAGGTACTTCTTGTAAATAAATACATTTCTATATAATTAGGTCTATAATTAATATGTAAATCCAGAAAAAAAATTTAGATATTGTTTTTCCTTTTCTTTTTCTTTTTTCTTTTTTTCTTTTCTATATATCGTCGTAGCATCGACTCTTTCTTCAAATCTCAGATAAAAGAAAAGAGAGACGGAGAAAAGGAAAGAGAGAGAGAGATAGAGAAAGAAAGAAGGGAAGAAAGAAGAAAAAAAAAAGAAAACTATTTCGTTTTTTTTCTTTTCTTTTTTTGTTTCACACGAAATGACGAGCAATATTACTTTTAGCAACGACGAGCGGTTGAATAATATACGCGTATATAGGTACGAATAATGAGAGAAAGAAAGAAAGAAAAAAAAAAAAAAAAAACTGCAGTTATTATACCGCGCGTACCGCATCGCGGTGTTGTTTTATTCTATAGATATTCGAAACTTGAAGAATCGAACGGGCTGCACCGGTAGCATACCATATAATACCTAACGTTTAGATAAACTTAACTTCGTCCATAGCGCCTGCTTAATAAATTTCTTTTTTTTTTTCTACTGTTTTACGGTGAGAATTATTGAATAATTTTTACTACCATGAAATATGTCTTGTGCGAGACTCGGCTCGGGGAAGAAGACACTTGAATATATCCTGCTGCGATAGATATATATATGTTTGATTGTTTAAATCATGCCTAGCAATATAATCGGGGAGAGATGATAAAAAAAAAAAGAAAAAAAAATAAGAAGACACAAGACATATTTTTGATTGTAAATACAGAAAGCAATTCTCTCCGGAGGAATAGAAGAAAAAAAAAAGATACGTGAAAAAAAAAAATAACAAAACCACAAATAACAACAAGAACAGCAACAAGAACAAAGGAACAACAATAACAATAAGAAACAAATAAATGAATGAAAACGAAAAAAGAAAAAAAGAAAAATGATATGAAATGCAGGAAAAAAAAAAAAAGAAAGATAAAAATTCATCGGCACAAAGAATATATTTAACGAGAAGAAAAATAAAAATGAAAAATAAAAATAAAAATAAAAATAAAAAATGACAAAAAAAATAAAAATTAAAAAAAAAAACAAAAAAACAAAAAAACTATTGTAATATATAGAAAATGCGAACGTGTGAGAATGTGTAATTGTGGTTATTATTGTGCATCCGATTGCATAAACAGGAGAAAAATAATAATAATAATGATAAACAAACAAACAAACAAACAAATGTCTGAGTGATTTTGGGTAATTGGTGAATATATACAAACAAAAAAGAACATTGTAAATAGTATAAATAGTACGCAAAGTACATTTAAATAATGAGAATAGGTATAAAATGAAATATACATAAGATATTATTATATATTATATATAAACAAGAAGTATATATATAAGATTATTATATATTTACCTTGGTAAGTGATACAAGGCAGCTATGGTTTCGCTTCCTTTACACCCAATAGAGTTTCTTATACCAACATTAATTCTGTTGAAAGAAAGAAAGATGGAAAGAAGAAAAAAGGAAATTTATTTTACCGGTTTAACGTATTTAACAAAAAAGAAAGAAAAAAGAAAGAAAAAAAATGAAACAAATTAATATATTATTTGATTATATACACATATACGCGAGCCCACAACGATGCATTTACTTATGTTATCATTTCGGTCGAATGAAATTTTACTACTCGGACTTATTGATCAGTAGCTCTTATAGATCGCTTTTGATGACTAGTTTTTTCAACTAACTCTGAGAAAACTGGATGTACAAGCGTCATCCCTTCTCCAATCGACTAGTTTGAAAAGCTCGTTGGCTGGTGTGACTATTTGTACGATTAAGTTCCTATTATTGTATCTAATCAAGAATTATTATCCGTTATCTGGATTAAACCGAAGCGTTGTAACGTATACGCCGGCCTAAACGTAGTTATACATACCTACACAATAGTCGGCAGCATTTTTACCCGTATCTTTGATTCATTGATTCATTGATTCATTTCTTTCCCCTTATATATAAATAAATAAATAAATAAATAAATAAATGAAATGAAATGAAATGAAATAAAATAAATAGATAAATACATATACTATTTTTTACGCGACTCTATATGGGTGTATAAGTAAAGCGAGTCCGGCTGTTGCCAAAATTTAGGGCAGGAAAAAAAAACACTGTACATTGTAAATACTAGAGCAGACGACGATGGTTACAGAAAGACAGAGTTACAATTATTCCGGAATCACGCTCTGAGCATTAAATGATAATACGATGGATTTTTAACAAACAGATTTCTATTCTCTCTTCTTCTTTTTTGTTTTTTTTTTTATGCATATTCACAATTTTTTTTCAACCAACAAGCTTGTGGATCGATTTGATTTTCAATTAATTTTTAATTAAAGCCAATTATACATACCTACACAGGTAGATATAAATTATAGTTGAAAAGCGATAGCACCGTGAATAATATGAACGTTTTACATTCGTATATGGAATTTTAATCGCCAAGCAACATTTCAGCCGTAGCAATGTCGGTTTTATTTCAATTTTTGTTAGTTCGCTTTTCCGCGCGATATCACTTCATGGACAGAGCGTGAATATTAAATAAAATACAGAAAACAAAAATGTTTCGAAACGTGACGTAGGATCTCTTATCCGGGGACCAACCATCTGAACTTGATGATTAGATTTTTATTCATTTAGTATCGTAGTTTTCCAACCGATATACAATATAGCGTATTGTAGATGAAAAGTAAAGAAAAAGAAACGAAAATATAAAAGAAAAATAAAAGTTATGAAGAAAATTTTTCCTAAATACAGTAACAATATTAATATTAATATTAATAATGATAATGATACTTTTTAAACACGTTACATTCTAACGGAGGAATAATTCTAGTCGCAAATTGTACGAGAAAAATATATATAAAGTAAAGCAAAGCAAAAAAAAAAAAGGCAGATGGTTGGATATTGTTCGATATAGAAATCATACGTCGTGTACCGCTTTACCAAAATAACCGGAGGTGCAGAACGAATACTTGAAGAAAAAGAAACAAACAATATGGACAACAAGAACTATCAAAACAATAAAGAGTATTATTCTATATATAACAATGCATTACGTTATTTCACAGATTTATTACCCGACCCCATCCATCCATCCCTCGTTCATTATACGCCAAAGTATAACTACCATAGTCTAGGTATACTACATCAATCATTTATACACGTCTATATCAGCACAACTTTTGGCGCTCATTTACCTAACAAACTTTATAGAATAATTTTACCTAAAAATAGCGAAGAGTTAGCGTTACTTTTCTTCTAGTAAGACTGTCCGAATCGATCTAATACCGATTGCAGTAACTATTCCTAACTATAATATTTCGTTTAGTTTTAAGGCCAGGAATCCTGAGACCATTAATAAAACCGTATGCGAAACTCAGGTGGGAAAGGATCAACGATATACATTTTTACCGTACATCAATAAATTTCAATACTATTCGCCGCATCGCATTATAGGACGAAACACGCCTCATCGCATGCAACCCGTAAACCATATAAAAAAATGTTAATTCATCTGAAACGGCGCCACTGAACGGTCCGGAATATACCGCCATCTCGCCATCTAGGTTGCAATTCAACGTATTTCTAACTGGTATTTCAGATATATTAGGATAAATAATATATTTTCATTCAGATCGATTAAGTACTGATGTAATTCCGTTGATGATGATACGCAGTCATTACATCGATTTTGAACCGAATAGTATATCGAAAAATAATGATTACACTGCTATCGGTGAGATAGCGAGATTACATAGTATAAGGAGGAAGATGAACTGCGGCGGGATGTTAGACGATTGCGTAAATGTGTCGCCTCGTAGCGGCTGTTTCTATAACTTGAGTATACGATCGCATGGTACGAGTAGTCGAGCGCGCTGTGTTACCTACTAGTCTGTTTTACCGCAGTAGTTTGTTGTCGGTAAAAATTTGGTCATTACCAACTGGGTAATCGAATGGTAAGAGAAGGTGGAGTGCACTGTTTTACCGCGATGGTTTATTCGTCGGTGATGAAAATCGCAGCAATTGCAACAAAGTCGAAAATTAAGGGACTACGATTTAAAGATATGGAAGATGACGTATAGCCGTAATGTATACCTGAAATTGTAAAGAGACGCAGACCTGTATGTTTCAGAAATAATGGGAAAAAATTCTCACGTTTCGTTTGCGGTTAATCTTAAAAAATAGATAGAGGAAATAAGAAAGGCACATATATAAGAATTAGAGAGTATGGTAATAGCGTGGCGGTCGGCGTCCTCTTCGGGCGCAGCTTCCCTCTAACCTCTGTACCCCACGTAAGCACAGAGGTCCGGCAGCGAAGCGTCTTGCCCATTCGAGTGATCAAGTATTTCTCACCGCGGAATCATTTCATTTATAATTAATTATCTATACGCGACGATAACGGAAACAACAAAATATTATCTATAATTGAAAGTAAAAGATATGTTTTTATTGTATCTTATAGAATGCATTTATTTTCTACGAGAGATTTTATTTCAGATTTTATTTTTACTTAATCACTCGACGCTGTGGATTTAAATCGCGAAATAATGCGGAACGGTCTTAAATTATCGCGTCCTGCCTGCCCCACGCCTTGATCCCGCTAGTCCATCGAACGAGGAGATAATATATTAGAAAAAAAAAACACACACACACCCAGGCACACTCCCCCTCTATAGTAACGAACGCCAAGTCCTGAAAAAGTAGCTACAGATTTACACCAACAGAAACATCCTTCGCCATTCAAACCGTGGTCGCGACTTACTATTTCAACCTTTTATAAATTACGTAGATCCCAGTGTAGATGTTGACACAGCTGTAAGGAGAGAACGGGTTAGTTTATACAGAGCCTTGTTCGTTTACTTATATATATAACGTGAGTTATGGATCTTATGATCAATGGAATGGAATCAATCGAAGGATCTAATGGATATTTTAAATCAGAGAAAAATCATAGTTCATGGTTTCAAAAAAGTTAAAGATTTTATTAAAAAGGGAATCGAAACGTAAATTATTTCTTTATTAGAATTTATTATATCTGTATAAAAAGATATGATTTCATCTTCAAATATGATAAAAATAATTTCCAGAATTTGTGCAGCAAGTGAAAATAACGCGAGCTAATAAAATTACATACATGTATACAGATAGTAAATGTTACCGCCACGCCATACCTTGCGTAGATATATGTGAAGAAAGAGGAAGAGAAAGAGATAGATCGTATGAAATAAACGCTTCGTCGATGCTAACGCAAATAGTAATTCAAATCGGTAGATAAACCGAAGTGTTTTATAACATATTTTATACCGAGACTCACCGGCTTCTATGATGAATGTATCCAATATATATAATAATCCCAATTGGCGATGAGACCTAGAAAAAATACACTTCACTGTGAATATATTATATGTATGGTTAGCCATACCATGGAAAGATTTAAAAAGCACTGTATATTTTCACCATCACATTCTGATTATATTATAGATATGCATATTTCACATATGGGGGATTTCACTCGTTTGCACTCAATTTAATTGCGGGGTGAAAACTATTAGAATTACACTTCACCGTGAATAGATTATATGTATGGATTTCCATACTGCGAATAGATTTTTAACACACTATTTTTATTACCGCACATTCTGATGATATTATGGGTGTATTCCACTTGCGGAGGGGGGGGGGGGGGGGGGGGGGATTTCCTTCTTCTTCTTCTTCTTTCTCGTTGTACTTATCCAGAAAGCCCACTTTCATATTCCAGCATGTAGTAAAGTTGAGAGAAATATATACCGCTAATATTTCCTTATACACTCGACGCGATTTCGAATATCGAAGACGGAAAACAGATCTCATTCGATAGTAAGTTCGAAGGACGAGAAGAAAAAAAAGACCAAAACAATGACACGTGAATTTTTTGTCAGTATGTATAGTTGAGAGTAAAAAAATGGTCAAACATCGAATGAAAATATTATCACCGGACTTCCTAATCTGTTTATCATTCATGAGGGCGGTTCGGAATCGAAGTATAATACTCCATTATGGCTAACCGAGCGAGAATTTACAATGTACGTTTCATAACCTATAAAATACGTATAGGTATTGTAGAAAATGAAAAGAAAGGAGTAAAATCATTCCGTGTGATTAGAGTTGCAACAAGACACCGAGGGATGGCGGCAGGGCGACCGTCGAAACTTATCGTTAAGTGAATTAATCACGAATCGAATAAGCGGTAACACTATAGGTAATAATTGAAGAGAAAATAGTCACGTCACGGCAGGAAATTACACTTTTACACATTTGTATGTCTCCGAAAAACTTGTGACAACAATTCAATGAGAGAAAATGATACGCGGGAGGTGGCGAACGGTTAGACGGACTCTGGTACAACGATCGTCAACCGTCTACTGGTTCAAAAATCATACAACCAATCACGAGGCTCGGATGCACTCGTGAAGTTTTATAGAGTCAAGAGACAAAGGACTATCATGGCGGCCGTCCGAGGCTCGGGCAAACTTGACTATGGAAAAAATTCTCATTTCTAGACGATTACGCGAATCTTACACATGCTACATGCAGCGATATCCCTCTTACCATTTATAGAAAATCATACCGTTCTACCGTTCGAACGAGTAATAAGACTTACGACTAGAATAAGCGAAAGAAAATTTTAACAGGAGTATGACGAAGGCGTCGCCCGCCCTCATATCTTACCGGTACAATGGCTGAATAGTCGAATATCGCGATCTCTGTACCTACTCTATGATCACTGACTTTAATCAACACGCGAATTAGTCGAACTCACGACAAGCCCGAGTACTTGTTTATAGATAAATCGTCTCCGATCCGAAAGCTGTTGTTACTCCTGGCAAAATACAACTGACCGGTGAAATGGGGGGGTAACATTACCTGCACTGATACGCGGTGTAGCCTCGATATTCCGCACTATTCACTTTTTTTCGCGTTAGATGTGGTTCGGTACCGGAAAAAACGAACGAGAGAAAATTTTTGGCGGAATATGGAGGACGACTCCACCCGTTGCCGCCCAGATCTTACCGGCACAATGGCTTAGCAACCGGATATCGCGATCTCACGAGTATAATCTATGCTCGACAACCGATATTATTGACTTTAATTAAGATACGGATTACTCGGACTCGCGATAGGCCCGAATATTTAGTATAATTATGTATAAATCGCTTCTATTAATTATGACCCGCGCGAAGGGAGCAAACACGGACCGGTAGAAGCCCCCCTTCGAGAAGATAACTGACCGTTGATTGGTGCGCCGTGGGTGATCACGGGAAGTATTACACGGATTACCGCGCTTTTATTTTTACGAGACGCCATAGTCAAATTATCTACCGATTTGCATGAATAATTTATGCAGATTAGCGATTGCTAATAACGAAATAATAAATGAAAAATACATTTATTTACAGAATTTTTTTACTAAAAATCTAGATAATTTTTATTTTACAATCAAGAACTGCATAATCGATTTGCTAATAAATAATAGATCCTTTGTGTGGCCAAGGTTGTGAATAGTCCTGTACTTATATTTACCGCGTAATTCGAAATTTTTTTTCCTTTTTTGTCGTTACCCTTATTCAGTTCCTCGTATTCTGGAACACTTCTATTCCTCCGAACGATTTTACCAGCTATGAACAATCGCGATGAAGCTGGAGTAGGCTTCTCTTTCTACCAGCGCCTTTGTCGGCGGTATAGCTATCGCAGTAAAGGCAGAATTTGGGGAAAACTGGAATAATACTGCCGTGGCGCCGTTACCACGCGATCCCTCTTCTACTTCGAAGGGGCAGCCGCTTCAGAGGCAGCACGAGTATTCGACCGTCTAAAACCCCGGCGTATTCCATTTCCATCTTCATCGCTGTCAATATCGAGTCTGTTATCCGACTAACCTACTTTCGTAGTTGTCATTATTATATATCTGCTGTTCTAATCCGATGAAAATAAAGTTTTTGAGATCGATGAATACCCTATTCTCGTTACAAAAACAGAGTAAGCAGTCTAGTCGAATCCCTTCTCTCATTGTCGGAATTAAAAACCGAAGATTTTACAGGTTATCCACGCGTCTACAGCCATATTAAAAACATGACTAGTCTTGTCGATGCAAAGCCTGTCGAATCGTCGATCAGATTGAAATTGACGAACGCTTTGAGCCCGGCTTTCATTGATATAATTAACGAATCTTATATGCATAACGTTCCCAAAGGGTCCGAAACGCACTTCAAAGTCATTGTTGTTTCCGAAAAGTTTAACGACCAGCCTCTCATCAAGGTATCGTTGCTGGTATTTTTTGCGCTAGAAATAAACTATGTACTTAACGCTCTTCTTGATGATATTTAAATTTATTTTTCTAGCGGCACAGAATCGTGAATGATTTACTGAAGAATGAATTGCAAACTTCGGTCCATGCGCTTTCTATTGTGGTGAGGAAATTCTGAGATTTTAAAATTCCTCAAGAGAGTGATCAAACATCTGTTTTTCACAGGCAAAAACACCCGCGCAATGGGAGGAGAGTTCGAAAGTCGTAGAATCTAGTCCCGCGTGTCGGGGTGGCTTTGGAAAATAGTTAAATGCATCTCTGTGGATGAAGAATTGTTTTAAAATGGGCTAGGAGAAGATGAGGACGTCCCTACTCACTGATACTATAAGAAATTTATTTATATATACTAAAGAGTTAGAATTTAAATCAATATTACGATCAATGTACAATTTAACGATAGAGAAAATAAAAAGGTTTCATTAATGTCACAAAGAGAATGTGTCCAGTCGTAATTTCCCTTCGTTTTCAGCCAAGTAAAGCATGTCTGCCATTGATTGTTCTGATATAGCTTCTTCCGCCTTGTCGTTCATCTGTTGATCGAACATATTGAAGATTAATAAACCAGAATAAATAACGATAACTAGAAGCGGAAAATGATTAGCTTCGCTTACCCCTCTGTAAGACACGTCGGTAGGCGGATTCTTGAAATTTGGACCAAAGTTAACGGACACTGTAGCGCTTTTGTGGATAGAAACGGTCGGGAAATAGGCACCTGAGTTTATCTCGGAGAAAGCTTCACCCTGAGAGATTCCGTTTTTATAAAATATAATCCTACTACCTTTCAAGGATTTCAGGGCCTTCAGAGCCTCTGGTACTTGGTCCTTTTCTTCGTAGTATAAATGGCTTTTGAATTTCACGAGGGGCTGTAACAAATTTGATAAAACATTATACAGTTTAAAAAGCATTCCAATCCATGATCAATAAACCGAATCTTTATCTCACCCTGTCTTTGTAAGTGTTTGGAATATGCGTTACATAGGACGAATCTGGTAAAGTGATAAGAAATCCGAGAGTATCTCCTTCGCCGTAAGCCGTACTGAAGTGTTTTCCTCTGCTCTCGTGGAATCTGGTCCCCTTCCTATCAAAATTCGAAATGAGAGCATTCATTGAGTGAAGTAAGTTGCAGGAATTCTTCTATCTTGATCTTACCTCGATCTCCACGAATATCCAAATTTGTCGTAGCCAAGGGGTGCCTGTAGATTTGCATATTCTTGTCCCCATCCAATCCTGGTCGCAGATCCTTCCGGCATTTCCTCGATAGTTGCTTCCCAGTACCAAGTACCTCTGCTCACAGCTAATTACAAGGATCATAAATAAAATTGGAGACGTTTTTCATGAACCTTTTCACATTTAGCGCAGATTTTCATACTCACAATGAGTCGCTCGAACCATGCAGTATCCCTTTTCCCCAGTCACAGCCAATCGGTCTTCAGAAACTCTGAGTTGCGGTGCTCGGTCGTGTAAAGCAAGAAGAACGGTGCTTGGACTCAGGGCTCGGTAGAGCCAACCTGGTATTGGTTTTCCTGCCCAATCGCTGCTTTCATCGAATTCCTGTTTGAAATAGGGATTACTGAATTTATATTTACTGTGTTCAGCAGATTGAAATAATATTGCGATTTGTAGGTGATTTACCTGTCTGAAGGGCGCGTGAGGGTCTGGTTCTGCTAGAATATATCTATATCCATCCTTGTTGAAGGGATGTTCGAGGGGATAACCATGTGCAGGTAGTTTAGGGGTGGTCATGTCTGATCCACGACCCTTTTTTCCTGGGCCGGTTCCTGCCCCTTCTCCAGGAAATTTGCGTTTTGCATTTCTGCCTCGAAGTCCACTGGTTAACGGCACTGGTGATGATCAAATTCGTGATAGTTATCGATAGCCACCGATGAATAAATAATTGCATATTTACATTACCTACACCAATGTTGCATTATAAATGTTCACGAGTAAGTTTCTATATTTAGAGCAGAGTAAGTTGTTTCTACTTTGTATAATACTTTGTAATCGGTACTATAGCAATGGAGAACTGAATTTATTGAAACTAAATGATTTCGTTGAAGAAGAAAGTTGTCTATTCTGATGATAGTTTCTTTTTAAAGATGCAACAGTGGTAATGTAATAAAATTAATTGATAAATAACTGTGGGTATGATATATTGAACAGACCAACACACCTGACTTCAACATTTTCATCAATCAAGACAAGTCTTAGATAATAATGTGGAGGTATTTATTCCTCTGATAAGATAAGGCGGCACAAGTATCAAGGTGTAACTACGTATTCAGTTGAATCAGTCTTAGTCATGTTAGTAAGGTCAATTAATGTACAATTTATTCTCGATTTCTAATTTGACTCAGTTGAACGATATGAGATTTCCAGGTGAGTCAAAAAAAAATTCGTTTGCTGTCTCTGCGAAATTTCTGTTCAAAAGCAGGTAAAGATTTTCCTGAATTGGGATATTCCAGAAATTGAATGAAACTTTCGGAGAATTAGAAGGGAAGTAGTACGCAGTAAAGCTGCCTTTCGTCATTTCAATGGTTCGTACGACCTCAATATTCATGTGAGCTGTTTAAGTTATCATAAAGTCCGATTCTTCCCTCATTCTTTATTCCTTATTCATCTAAAAGTATGATAAATTCGTCTAAATCCTCTCACCAACATGCTGTACACCCATTTCCGTGACTTTCAGATGTCCCCCTTTGATCATAGCCTCATAATTCGGTTTCATTAGAGTCAGATCCGGAACTAACAGCCCGAACATTTGACCATCGGTGTTATTTTCATCCACTGTAAATAAGCTGCCAACGTCCTTCATCAGCGCTCTGTGAATCTAAGAAAAATATCGAGAATAGTTATCCCACTTTTCGATAAAAAAAATCTACCATATTTCATTTAAAACATACAGTAGCATGCCAAGACTGTGTCACCCTCCGCGGCATAGTAGTCATACTTTCCCAATGGCATTCTATAAAAGGAATAATGTCCTTGTCCTTATGAAAAGAGACTCTCTGTTCCCTGTCCTTCATACTAGTTTGTAACAGGTTGGCTATAGCTGTTGCGCACATTTGCGGAAAGGCTACATTAAATAAAAAGCAAAGATATATTATCAGGTGTCAGATTATTGCGTTTAGGTGTCCTTTTCTCCCTCGAATCTCCCGAACTACGAGACAAAAGGTGGATCTACTCACGGGCTTGATTCTTCTTGAAACTCTCCAGCCCCGTAGGTGAACAGTTTTTGCACATGAACACATAATTCATCATAAATGGCACCAGCTTTCCCAGCTGATATCCGATGCAAGATTCGTGATACCATCGTGAACAGCTTGCGCAGAGTAGTTCCACAATGTTGAGATTACGCTCCTTGCCACTGAGAAATTAGGTGGAAGAGAAAATATGCGTGAAAAATAGGGTTTTCAGTTCTGAGTGGGGGGAGGGAAGGATTTTTTTCTCTAAATACGGAAATAACATACCAGTAACAATTTCCGCTGTCAGGACTGCTACCCTTGTTTGATTTGTCGACAGACTCTTCGAGCTTCGTTATTTTCGGTTTCGGCTTCTCCTCGATCTTTACCTTCGGTTTTTCGTCCAGAAAATTCGCTATACCCCCCTCAAGCTTCTCCGAAATACTGTACAGAATTGATAAATCATAATTATACGTAGTTTGTTATTTGTTGTGCGAATGAAGGCGCGCTTAACCTATAAACTAGATCAGTGTGATTCATGCCTCAGGGATTTCGGCGGGTGTTCAGAGTGGGAATAAGCGTGGAATTTATCGTACAACGACAGCTAACACAGCGATATATTTTTCGCTAATTTATTACTAACCCTTCTATTTTTTGATCGAACATTTCCATCTGTAAACAACGCTTTGAACACGACCGGCGCACTGATGGCGGAATGCGTCATTGACCTCAGTTACAGTGAAGTTTCAAAGCCGGACTGACGCGTTACGCCATCTGCTAGTTCTGACGGCATAGAGGTGAACTAAGAAGAGCGCTTTTCTAGCCGGCGCGTAATTTATGAAAATTTTCCATTACTCTTCATTCTACTAGTCTGGTGCCTGGAAGATTTAATCGTTGCGATTCGGAACGTTGACGGTACGGTATTCTCGCATTTTTCAGGAATGAATCAGCGGAGTTTTGCTGCTGAAACTACGTTTTGTGGCATTGATTATATCAGAGCTACCTACTAGCGTGTTTTTATTTGATTCGTTCTTTTCAGAGAAACCTGGATTTTAATTGATTGATTAATATTACAATTTTGGAGTTCTTTACAGAAAACTTGACGAAATTGCAGGATTATGGTTCCTCCGTTCTGTTTTTCTGATCGATTGCCTCGGAGGAAATCCAATATCCCGACTTTCCCCATACTTTGTCATTATAAATTCTGGATTATTCATGACAACATTCGGAAAATAAATCCCATTGTGGATATAAGAACTAAATTCAGTGATGCGGACGAATTTAATCAAGAATATAATACAAAATGTGTTTCTCGGTTGCGGAAGAGACAAGCTACGAAATATAGAAGAAATGAAATTCATACAGTCGAACGTTGTCTCACAAGCAACGAGAGACGATCAAACTCAGACAATAGTAATTGCAGTTAGTTAGTTTGAATTCTTCTAGCGAAAACCAGCAACGACGTAGAGTCCGAAGAAGAGGATTCCTCAGGCAGTTGGTTTTTCTGGGACTTCGGGACGCCTGCGCCGCTATGTCGCCGCTACGTAAGCGTCGCGATGCCGCGAGCTGGCGCCGCGACGGCCTCGGACGACACTCTGGGTCTAGCGGGGGCGACCATTTACGTCAGGAAAAGCTCCCTGCTTATTGGTCCCAGTCCATTGTTGCGTATTGATTGCTGCGGAGTGGTATGGTTGTCGGTGGTGAGACATTTGGTCGTCGGTGGCCGTTGCGGTGCTGAGAAGCAAGGTTAGCGCGATTTCTGTGCTCCCGTAGTGTGTTAGTGAAAAAATAACCGTCGTCGTCGTCGTCGTCGTTCTTGTGCGATAAATAAATTTATCCACAATATTCTGATAAAACTGAAGAAAAAGAAGGGAAAAAAAAAAGTATTTCACCCGCCCGTATCCACCCTTCCGCATATTTAACTTAATAATAATAATAAAAAGGTAAAAAGGAAAGAAAGGAGAAGAAAGGAAAAAGGGGAAAAACCGTCTGCACGATCAGCCTGCAACCTCCGCTCTTTATTTATTTATTTATTTATCGATAACGAGGCTCAATATAATTGGGGAAACATTAGTTCGTACGAGTATAATGAAGCGCATCAAATGCTGCAGACATTTGGCTGTTCAGTGCCGGTGAATGTGTCGCCAGGAGGCAGAGTTCTGCCGGTATGACGTGCGACGCGGCCACCGAGCCGCCTCCGGCCGACGACTGCCTCAGGGTACGGAAATGGTGGTGCTTCGTCCTGTCCAGCATCTTCACCTTCCTAGCGGGGCTCCTCATCGTCTTACTTTGGCGGGCCTTTGCCTTCCTCTGCTGTCGAAAGGAGCCAGAGTTCGCTCCAAATGACCCGAAACAGAAAGAGCAGAAGGCGGCCCGCCAGGGCAAGGAGTTCGAGGGCACGTTTATGACAGAGGCCAAAGACTGGGCCGGTGAGCTGATATCTGGGCAGACAACGACAGGACGCATTCTCGTAAGTTATACTCACCCAGTTCCCACGTTAAATTCGATTCCTTTTTCACGAACCAAATACCCTTCCAGGGTATAAATCGTTCGGTTATACTTTACCAGAACGCGTTCGGCGCATAGATACTTGTTGACATTTCGTCAGAGTCTTTTTTTCCTCGTCACACGAACCCAAACTCGCTGGACTCAGGTATCAACAAATGATGACCTTTGCGATTTGCGACCAGTGATACCAGTGATCTGCGTATTTATTTACGTCTATATTTCACCGTCTCTTGATTCGATTTCAATTTTAGCCCCCGCCAAGTTCGTCGAGGTATCTTAATTAACTGTAACCGAGAATTCCTGGCAAGTTTCGCGGCTGAAAATCATGAAAAACCGCGTCGAAGCTTTCATTTCAAGCAAAGGTGCCATCCGTTCCGCACAGAGATCGAAGACACCGTACAAGTTTTCGAGCTTTTTAGTTTTCCAGTTTCTTCGCTTTAGGGGTTTTTCGTGTTCGTGTGTAGAGAGAAGGAGCGAGTTTTCATGCTGATGGCTGATTGGTGACCTAGTTTCACCCCACGTAGCCAGACACGTTGTCGGCGTTCGCAGATATCTTCTACGCACTGCGTACGCGGCTCGGCGCGACGCGGCGGGTTTCAACCCCCGAGATATCGTGAAGGGAATTGTTATAGAGGGACGTAGGCCAGTCAGCTACGTCGTAGGTCCTCGATTACCGTTTATATTGGCTAAAACAGGGGGAGAGAAGAGGTTCCGATCTTCGCTGATAGAACACGCGGATAAGACGTTTCCCCAATATCATAGATGCTCTGCAATCTCCTTTGTTCCTCAAGAACGCAGCGGCGCGGGCGCGGGAGATCTTCGCCGAAGATTAATAATGAAATTTTTTGGAAATCAAGGGAAATGGGAAAAAGCTTATCTCACATCGGGTGGTTCTACGTATTACTTATACCGCGAGGAATCTTTTTACGTTTTTCTTCTCATATTTCTATACCTATATTTTTCCTTGTTAATTTTCCGAAGGTGACATTTACTCTGCCAATAATCTTCTTCTTCTCCTTCTTCCTCACCCGTATTACCACGTCATTCGACGACTCGCGATATTACATCACGCGGTGAAACTATTAATATATAAAAAGTTGAAACCGTCGTGTTACAGAAAATTTGATCTATGCTGAACAGGTGTCAGGGCTGACGTACCGCTAAGAGTTAAATATTAGGTACATACATCGCCACGTTTCAATTTTTCCATCATATTCTTTATATAGTACGTATACAGTTCTTCCACCTCTAGGTTTATAAATTTTATGTAATTCGGTATTTAACAACGCTCCGACTACGTTCAGGTATATAGATATATATTTACGTAAATTGGGATCGTACGGGCATCATCGATTAAATTGTCGGCTTAATTGCTCGGAACGGTTTTATTACACAATGCGAATTCTTTGCATCTATAGGTATGTATGTATACCTACGTAACATGCAATAACGCGGTTCTTCACTCGCTGATTTTGTCAAAGTAATTAAAGTTCATTCTAGTCCATTTCTTTCGTACTTCGAAAGTCAATTCGTCGATAACTGGGTGAAATTTTTTCAACTATTTCTGATATTTCTGAGACCGAGACCGAGGCAGGAATCGAAGATGAAAAGAGAAAAATCGAAAACGGAAGGGAAACGCGAGAACATTTAATTTACCCATTTGATGAAATATAATACAAGACGATATCGTTACCTTGAAATCGAGACGAAAACTGTTTCCCCGTATCTTTACGAATTTATCGTATGTATATCGACGAGTATTTCGCATCAATAATGTGTTCGCATTATTGTTTTCGTACGAAAGGTTCGACGAAGCATTGTTTACCCTTCCTTAATCAGTCCTCGACCCGTATATGTATATGTATATATATATATACGCCTATACCTACACAGCTTAGAGATTTCTTGTCTGAAATTTCTCGTCTGGAAATATCCGGCTCGGTATGGGATATGTAGTTCATTGTAAACTGCAGTGCATACGACGAAGCAAAATGATTAACCGTAAAGGAGATAAAAAGAGAGAGAGAGAAAAAAAAAAAAAGAACAGGATAGAAACGGAAGAAGAAATGAGTGTAAATATCGATTCCCCTTTCTCATATCCCACGTTTCGTACTCTCAATATCGTATAGCGAAAGCGTCAGCTAATTACGAGCTCCGAAATATCTACCTACCTCGCGACACTTGCCCGTGTTTCGGGGGAGGAGGAATAAGAATAAGAAATTTATTTATTTCACCGCAAAGAAAAGGGAATCCTATGGTCCTCGTTGTACCGTTTGCGAAAAGTTGTACCGCGCTAGTCGTTAATTAACGAACGTTGAAAAAGGGTCGTTTACCGTGTATGTAATACGTGTATAATATGTGCGTACGCCGCTATGGGTTTCGGTTTTAAAATTACCGAAAACACCGGCGAACCCACGTATCCGTATAATGCACATAATACCGATAAATATCGATTCGCATCCCCGGTTCGGTCAGACGGTTGGTTAATTTTCAAGAAGTGGTTGTCACCCTCGAGTATCTCTGAAGCATCTGTAACGATTCTAAAAACGTTTTCTGCAACGGAGGCGTCTGTCTCGTCGAGTCAATATATGCGGTGACGTCGCGACGTCGAGGTACGTCGTAGTACCTCTATATGCAAACCTATAGTGCCACTAAGACGATATACCCCCTGCACCCAGGCACATACTTTGAGGGTAAGGTGCTGTGGCACAGTACCCAGTTTATTCGAACTATCGAACCCAGATCTAGGGTATTTTACCATTGCTGCGGGATAGATATATGCAGGTAGGTATACGAGGCGATACGTAGGTTTGGCTCGACGCCCTAGCTGCCGATTCCAATTGCCATGACGCGGACGACGATCGAACGACCCTCGTCGAGCACCAAGGCGCGAGGTTGCTAGCTAGATTTGCGTCCTCGAGAATCTAGAGCGCAACGTAGGTATGTATGTAGGTATGTATCTACCTGGCTGCCTACCTAACAGAAACACGAAGTGTCCGTCAACGCCGGCGCTCTGATCCGTGGAAAACTTTTGATCCCTTGTATATACGTCGTCCGTTTCGTCCTACGCTACGTAGCTCTGTTCGATCGAGAGACGGATTCGTTTATCCAGGTCTTGGAGAACAAAATGAAAAAAAAAACCAAAAAAAAAAAAATGAAAAAGAATTTCTGCAGTTTTATAAACGGCGATAACAAGCCGTATCACAATGCTCTTGATTTCTATCGTTGATAGCGGGGAAAAAAACAGCGTTTTTTAGACACGCATGTGTCCTAGTTGGTGTATATGGCCGTCAAGGTTGACATGGAAACGACCGTTTAGATATCGACCAATAATAATATAATATTCGTCTATAGACGACGAGACTCTGGAGTCTAGGCGAGGCACAATGTGCCAGGTAATACATAGACACGCGAATACGTGGATACACGAATGATACACACATGTTATACCTATGGATCGCCTCTGGGAGGTGGAAAGTGGCACGAATGAGTGAGCGAGTTTGTGTGGCCGCATATTATCTAATACGTAAACCGTTTACTTCTCGGTTCCTCGGTTTTGCGTTACGGAGTAACGAGATTTAGATCGTAGATGACAAGTCTCAATTGATGCAGGCTCGAGGCGCGAGTATAAGCCATAATCCTACGTTATTCGCGATCTTGTAATCCCGGACGTTAGGGTAGAATCGAATAAGCGATATGAAAATAGGGAAATAGGAAAGTAGGAAGGAATACGAAATTTGAACCAACTGACGGCGTGCTTGACTAGTTGCGAATCTCTGACTCTCTAGAATTTGTGATTCCTATTTGAACGAAGAAATTTCGGAGGAACGAGGCGAAACGAAAGGAAAGGAAACTCTCGGGGCGGAGATCTCATTACCGAGAAACGTTCTTTGATAATCTTAATTGGAGTTTGGCTTCTAGGTAGTACACAGTGAGGGAGGGTGAAATTTTGTCGCGCCTCTACCGTTTGTATAAGTATATCGTTACTACCTACGGGACATGTATTAAGAAATGAATGTGCGCTAGAGGGGATGAAAATACGAGATATAAAACGAAAGTTTCTAGGTTTATTAAAAACGCAAAATGTGGACGGGGCTTTCGTCTCGCTACGGAACCACGTACGAACGATAAAAGCCAGGGAGAAAAAGGCCGGGGGAATATCGTAAAGGTAAGAGAGACGGAGAAAGAGAGGGTGGTGGTGGGTTTAGCCAGAAACCCGACTCTTATTCCGGCATAATTTTCATTCTAGATTCGCCTGTCAGATGCATCCCCGAAGAATTTCGTCGAAAATTTCTTTAAATTTCTTCATTTATTGAAAAGCCTTCACAGAAGAGTCCGAAGCACCATTGGGCATAGTAGAATGCTCATACGTACGAGTATGTAAATTTTTCCTAAAATTCAATTCCTCAAATTTACTGTACTTCGGCGGAATTCTTCCGACTATCAAGGCGACGAATACTCGGTCGAAGCGACTCGTAACCCTCTTTATCGCTCGCGACTAAAATGCCGTAACTTCTATGAGTTGGTTTTACTATTTCTGTCAAATAAAGTAGAGAATGGCAGAGGAAACTCTCCTATCTCTATACCTACCGTTTCAGGAAACACGCGCTCGCGATAGTTTCTAATCAGTCTGGGGTTGGATTTTTGCCATTTCCTCGAAAGGGGTGAACTGGGACGTAGCAGAGGTCGTAGAATCCGTAAACCGTAAGGTACGGCGCTCGTGTACCGGGTTCAGAGTTATATCCCAAGAATAGAAGATGCTGTTTGGTTTCGTAAGCACGTGCTGCGGAGCTGATAAGATACAAATCGATGTATGTATAGGTAGGATCCCTTAAAGTCTCTGAGTACGCAGTTCTTAGAGAATTATAAGCGGGGTACTCGCGGCGATGAATCCTTCGATTACAAGAAACGAGAAAACACACCGGTGGAATCCGCGACGATTTTTCTGGACCATAAAGAACGAAAGTTCTCCCAGCGATTGTCGATGCAGTACGCGACTGGTTCGCCAACCCCCCAGAGCCAAGATCGGATGAAATGGGATTTCACGTTTTGATTTGAGGGTAGAAGAAGAATGCTCTTTGATCGTACGAAGACGGAGTGCAACAAGTTCTGGTCGTCCCTCGATGGCCGGAGGCCCGACCGATTCTTTCGATTTTTCGCAATGCGAAATCGCGATGTTTTCGCCAACTCCTGGTCTCTACTCGACGTCCGCCGGTTAACAGAAGATAGAACTAAACGAGGGGAAAAGATAGAAAAAAAATCTAAATGCAACCCCGACTTTGCCATTCCCTGGTTACAACAGCCGCTACCAACCGCGGGCAGCTGGTGCAAGGGATTAGTGCTTATAGCCGTAATCGTGCCTATTTAGCTGCCCGCTATAATTGGAATTTAACCTTTAGTAGTCGTCCAACCAGGTGACCCGACAGCCGTGAGTCGACCTACATAACCAACCCTCGCCTCGTCCTCTGTCACCTTCATTCAATAATTCACTCCAGTTGCTCTTTACCTCCCCTCTCGTTCAGGTATCCGCAGAATTTATTTCATTCATTTAGGAAGATGAATTAAGGTCAGGTTGGCGAAGTTTTTTTTTTTTTTTTGTTTTTTTTTGATCCCTTCTTCTTTCCATTCTTTTTTCTTTTTCTTTTCGTACAAGATCAGAGACGAGTAGATAGATGTATACCTATGTATGTGTGTACTGCACTCTTGTTTCATTTTCTTTGGATTTGACATCAATTAGGTAGTCTTGTAATTTGTGAAATTTTACGGATAGAGCTGGATATGAATTCGGAGGGTATAGATCATATTTGGAAGCAGAATGTCGTTAACGAGTTTGGCTAAGCGCCAGTCCTCGGTTCCGAACTAACTATAACGAATTTGTCCTGTTACTATACCTTATGGGTGAGGGTTGGGTGAAGCGAATAGAATCGCTAATTACATTTCGTTCAGAAATTCGTTAAGTTTTTATTAAATTGAAAAGAGTCTTCCGTGTTACTTTACGGGCAGACGTTCTGTCCGAATGTATCTGAAACGAATTCGCGCTTCGTAATTGAATCTAAAATATCCAACGACAAATTTTCATTACTTTTAAAACCCCGAGTTAATAACTCCGACACATTCTGCAGTCCGGTATTAAACCGAATTGCGAAAAAAGAGAGAGAAGATAAAATGAAATAAAAAATGAAGAAAACTGCGGAATTTGCAGCTCTATAAATTTACAGAAATTTGAAGAAAGGGTTTACGGCTCGTCGACCACCTTTCAACGAATTTAGGGAGTCTAGATTGCCACGAAAAAGAAAAAAAAAAAAAATCCTCTATTCTCGAAATAGTCCCGAGTCCCGGAGTCCCAAGGCGCGGGGAGACGATTGCCCGCGGTCTAATTTATTCGGTTGAAATCCTACCCGAAGGAAAGATTTGCATTTATACGCAGATATACAGTTCGTTCGTCTGGTTATACATTCTTTGATATTTTTCCGATGGGGTAGGAAGAAAACGAAAAGACAATTCGTTCATCTTCATTCCTCGTTAGACGTATAGGGGTCTGCCTAGATCGCCGATCGCTGCATACACATACGTACCCGTATCCGTCGTTGATAAAGTGTCAATTTTTACAACCCGTGAGGGACTGAGAAAATGCGACAACCCAAAAAGGTCTGCTTCAGTTATGTACATTTACGAGTATTTGGGGAATGGGTTT
Organism: Tenthredo amoena; assembly: GCA_963966615.1. Classification (NCBI taxonomy): domain Eukaryota; kingdom Metazoa; phylum Arthropoda; class Insecta; order Hymenoptera; family Tenthredinidae; genus Tenthredo; species Tenthredo amoena. Next base: position 655,349 of record OZ016492.1, on the reverse strand, counting down.
ACGCGGTGGGCAGGTAGGTAGGTAGGTAGGTAGGGATATCTATGTCTGCAGCACCACTGCAGAGAATCGGGGGAAACTAGACTCCTGAAGAATAGATGACCTTTGTTTTAGGGTACCCTGTGAGAACGCCCCCAGAACCAAGGGCACGAATTTCTGGCGTTTCGTTCGTGTCTGGGGGAAAAAAAAAAAAAAAAAAAAAAAAAAATAGGGGGAGCAATTTCGTAGGATCTTTTCGTCTGGTCGAAGTCTCGACTGCAAAAGTACCGAGACGTGTGAATCTTGTATACCCACGTAGGTATGATACTTTGCACACGAATATCAGAGAGGAAATCGTCCGGATAGTAAAACCAGCTTCCGTGTTCGAAAGCCAACTAAGAAACCGCGTGTTTATTGTCATGCGAAGTTGCGGTCATAAATGACGTTAATCATAAGATGTACGAGCTACGGCGACGTCCCGGCGCCTCACGGCACTCTGACGGCGCCTGTCCTATCTGCGAGATATTTGGACCAGCTTGAGGCGAGAGGAAAATTTACCGTTTTTATTTATCGGCCTTTTTCAAGTTCCTCGTTTCTTCGCTTTGACAAAGATTTTCCGACCCGGTTGATACGGATACCGGTGTATTTAACCGTCCAATAAAAGCCGAGAGGTGGAAGAAAAATGAATGAAAATAAGCGAAACGAGGCAATTATAAAATTTACAAGAAACTATATCGGCGGTAATGAAACTTGAACTGAAATAATAAACAGTTCGAAAGATGTTTGGCTGCCGTTTCGGCGCCTCATAGCCGCCTGTGTATAAGAAACAGGTGTCTAACCATCTATCGTACCGGGTCCGGAGTCTGCGAGTGTATAAAGTAACCGAAAACAAACAGTTAAACGCGTGCCATACTTCACTCTTTATTTTTCTCTCCCTGTATTATTTTAGGCACAAACTGGATCAAAGCTATAAGAGATCGTCTTCATTTTTCGAACAAAATAAGCAAGAGTTCTCACAAAGCCTCGATGACCAAAGTTCTAACTTTCGTTTCTACTTTTCGATGATTTTCAACGTCTTCTTCGAATAATTGCATCGACTTCTTACTTCGTAGAGAATCACAGAATCATAGGGGTATTGGACACGCACAGTCGAGCAGGGGACCCCGGACTAGAAACCCCGGAGTCTTGGCCTAGGATCTGTTTGGTCGGGCGTGTTTTATAAATAACTGTAACAGCTTGCGGTTAGTCGTGTTGTCGGAGACCCCCACTAATTCACACGCTAAATAGAGACCACTATGTTTTATTTATAGTGAAATGTGATTGGGGTTCGAGTAGGTACGTCATCGGGCATTGGAAGGTATAGTTATATCGCGAAATTTTACTAACTAAGTGCCAGGATCACGCGGGGTCTAGAATAGGAAATCTCTTGGCCGTTTAATAAACTATAATTAAACGCAAATATCTCGTGGCGTATTTCTAGAGCCAGCCGTACGTCTGGCTTGTATTCCACCATCTCCATACGCGGTTTAGTACCGATATGGATACGATAAATTTCATCGTCGACGAGAGAAAGGAGTAAAAAATAAAAATTAACAAAGAAAAAAAAAAATAATAGAAAAGAAGTGGAAGCCGTGAGGAACCACGTGCTAATTCAGGGGTCTAGTTCTTCTCGTTTCTCTCGTCCTTCTCTCACGTTCGATGATTATTTTCCATTGGTTAAATGTATTTTTGTCACCGGGCGTAGACCCCGCGTGAGTTGAAATTTATGCGCGTATCATTTAGCACGCCCACGATATTTCAAGGATGGCTCACTCTTGGAATACGCGCATACACACGCGGGTAAATGTGGCCGATGATGTCGCGCGGCGACCCGCACGTGACTCTTAGCTCACGACCCTCGCCAGCCTCTTTTTCGCATTACATTATATTTGGATCTTGGCTTTTTGTCTAACCCACAAACCAGCCATACGCAGCTTTGACACGAGTATGTCCAATTTTTCATTTTTTGTTTATCTCAAAATTGGATAAAATATGGATAAAACATTCGATCACCGCGTTATCCTCGAAAGAACGTGACAAACTTCATTTCTTTTCGTCACTTCGAATTTTCACGTTAATTTTCTCGTGAGGTGACCTTTGCTTTATCAAAACGAGGCAATGAAACGTTCTAAGCACACCGGTAGCCAATAGAAACAGCGTTGCGCAACTCCCGGTATTTTTAACTTTTGTTGTCTCGCGCAGGCGCGGGGAAAAACGGAAAAGAAAAAAAAAAAAGAAAAAAAAAAATACTTAAGGGCCTGAGAGAAGTCGTAATGGAAAAAACACGAGGTGTTTTTTCTCATAGTCCGAAGCCTCCGCGAGTACAGATCAAAAGAGATACCATGGAGAGCGAAACGCAGCTGATAGTAAAAAGAACGTAAACGTAGATTAGATTTTTGGTCAAATTTCAAGAGAATCAGGAGAAACGGGGAAAATCCGAAACACACGCGTGGCAAGACGTGGAACTTTGCTGTGGGAAAAGCTGACACAGATAAGAGCGGAAAATTTGGGCCAAACAGTATCGGAATGGTAAATGGTGAGCAGCCAAGGCCTTGACTTGGTTTAGCCGCAGTTCCCGAGACTCGACGACGATGAGAGTGATTTGCCGCGACTGGTGGACCGTCACACACGAGCTACTACCTCCGCTTGTTACTATATTGCTACCTGCAATACGCTTCTGTCGATCTTATTGCTAGTCCTTTTCGATAGGTTTTCTCTTATTAAAAATTTTTATCGATGCTGGAAATCCGGCTTGATTAGCTCGTAATAATCAATGTAATTAAAAGGCGGAAAGAAATGAGTAAAATATTTGCCGATTTGAGAAAAATATTCATTATTCTCGCGCTGTTATAGTTATCTGAAGTTATACCTATAGTTCGTGCGCAATTATCTCGAATGACACAGTTTTTGGCTCGTACGATTTTCAGGTCAGTTTAGTGGGATATTTGGGTTGACTTTTTGGTACCAAAATATTGTGTGTTTAAGAAAACAAAAAAGACAAAAAAAAAAAAAAAAGACAAAAATTGTCAAAGAAACAAATTTCTTTATTTTTCTCCAAAGTTTCCGCGGAGCTTCTAATCAAGTATGTGTTTCTTTTTTTTTTCATGGCAGTCTCACGCTAAGAATTTCTTAATCAGTAGATATTACACAGATCAGGGTTTACATACTCGTATATATATATATTTACGTAGAGCAAACGTTCAGATGAAACTATCTAACGAATTGTGCCAAAGCTAGGGGAGGTATATACCTACATACGAAGCTTTTTCTTGATTCCTTAAAGATTTACGATTTAGGTATACATACATACGTTCCCGTAAACCTCGATCGATCGGACGAAGTTAACGAGTGATTTTTGGTATGTTTTACTCGAGCAAACATTCAATAGGACCGAAAATTGACTGCCCTAGGCCAACAGGGAAAAGAGCTAGGGGTAGGTGATCCGTGATTAAGAAGGCCACGAAAGCTCGGATATAAAGAGCCACGTCAGCACTTTCGTGAGCAGAAAGAGAAACGAAGGGATGCAGAGATTCTCGATAGAGAGAAAAGAAAAAAAAATAAATAAAAAATGATCTAGGAAATTCGGTATTATTTAAACAAATAAATATTTTCAAACCTTCGAGATCCAGAGCCTTGATCAATGGTCGAATAATTATTAATTAATCGACGAACGCACATCACGTATGAATATTCATGTATAAGCATAGTATATGAGAACCGATCGTGACATCATCCGCGTACGTAGTATCGAGATCAAAATACATATAGATCCCTGTGTATAGGTATACGTAAATAAAAAATGAAGAGGTTGTATAGGAGGCTACCAATCTACCAACAACTTACGTTGGGTACCTACCTATCTACCTATCTACCTTATACCTCCGTCTGTACGTCGTCCCGCGATCGATTTCAACTTGGCGAACGTCCAGTGAACGGAATGGCAAAATTTCTACTCGTTTCCCGCGTTTCTATTCTATTGAAATAACAAATGATACATACACCAAAGATCCGTCACTATTTTTACATATATTTATATCGCTAATCTGACTCAAGGGTTGAATCTTCGTCATCGTACTACTCTTCAATAAATCATAGCTCGTTCTTTGGCTTATTTTCTATAATTTTTGTTTCGGAAAACAATTTATCGGTTTGTCTATAATACCTAAGTCGATTTAGAAGACAATTAATTACTGTCAACGGGTAAGAAAACTTTAAACATCGCGGAAAAATAACCGTGTAACGACCCGCGCCCCCAGCTGTATAGACGACCGCGGAATAATATCTATATGCCGACTATTTGGTTTCGAGCCAAAAAATTTCTTCTTTTTTTTTTTTTTTCTCCTTTTTCCACGGGATTAGTTCAGTTTCTTATTGCCGGACGGTGTTTATAACGGATCGACTAAGAGCCCTGGGAAATTATCCGCTAATTAAACTATACGTTTATTAGGTAAAGCTATCGTGGCATTTATTTACCCTCGAGGTTCTATCATTTTCTCTTATTATAATTCTGCAGGGTACTTAGCCTCGATTACACGGTTTCTCATTCTCCGATCCGTTTCAAATCGAATATGCAATTTTCATATCCGTACATATCTGCACGGAAACTTTTTCCGCCGTTCTAATTGTCAAACTTTGCCAAACTTTCAGGGATAAGAAAAAAACGAACGAGACTCAATTATTTAAAACGCGAATCGCGATTCACCGATAAAATTGATCGATTAACACAAACTTTCGTTGATAACAAAAAATAAAAATGATAGAATTCCTGGATTTTCTTAACGAACGTAAAATTCGGTCCCTATTTTCGCTTTTCTTTTCATTCCCTGATATAGATGTCAGGTGGGCAGTACGTGTATGTATGTACATACATACCTGCATACCTAAACGTGGGGGTCTTTAGGTTGAGCGATCGAGGTCATCAAGAGACCGAAGCGAAGCGTTGTTCGTCAGCATTCCTTTCGCGGGTCATATAGCATGTGCGGGTGATGTTCGCGTTCTCGGTCGAAGGCTTATCTTCTGCACTCTCCGCGCCACTCTAAGCCGTCGTACTTGGACCCGGGGGTGCACCGAGCCTTTGAGAAGATCTCCTGCTCTTGGCAGACTACCGATATCGATTTTCCCCTCGCTGTACATACGTGTACATGTAGATATACGTATTCATATACGTACATACATATACACGTACACCTTGCCTCCGGAGCTACACGTAGTACCTTTATAGCCAATGTCCATCCCGGTGCAGGGATCCGTTTGGGAGATAAACATGTCCGAAAATAATAATGGCAAAGACAATGGCAATAAGAGAATTCTGAAATTGGGAAAAGTGTCTGTGTGTTCTTCTGGGTCTGATCTCCGGTCTTGGGGTACAATGTACATACGTGAAATTTCGGAAATACTTTCCCCTCTGGCGATCTACCAGACTTTTTCACCGTTTTCTCACTATCTCAGCATGTCCGTACCTGAGACCACGTGGCAGAGAAAAACGTAGCATCGAACTTCCCTGCCGCGATAATAATAGTAATAACAATAACAATAATAATAATAATAATAATAATAATAATAGGGATACGATGGTGATGAAACATTGGAAAATGGTAAAAATGGCTTCAATTTTCTTTTCCTTTATTTTCTCTTCTCTCTTCTTCTCTCCTCTTCCCTTCTTCTCCTGTCTTCCTATTTATACCCTCTTCAGATATATAGACGTGTATTCTGTTTATTATATTTATAGGGTTATTTTCATGAGACCGTAACCCGTCAGCCAAAAATATATCGCAGGGCACGTCGGTTATGCTATTTGCTTGGCTGACGCGGGCACGTTTATACGTAGGTTGATATACATGATATATAAATACGTGTATATATCTATACCGTACGTGAGCTTGCAGCAAATGCACCACGAAGTAATCGCCAACTTGAATCCAACTCCTCCTTATGCTCCTCGGTACCCTGAAACTCTGAGTGTATTTTAGTCGTTAATCGCATTTATTATTGTCACACTTTTCGGAATACCGCGACGAGCTCGCAGCGGAATCAGAATCAGAATCAGAATAAGTATTTTCGGTATCTTCTTGTCTCTCGTTCGAACTTTTGTATGCATTTATTTTAATTCGATATTTAAATACCCTGAGCCGTTGGTGGTGCGGCTAAATTCGAACTAATATAAACGTCTGGAAAATCTAGCTAGCCTAGATATTAAACCTTAATTAGAGGAATAATTTACATATACTTGAACTCGTGCGATCGTATACCATGCCCGTTCCGTTTCGTTCCGTTACGGTCGACGTCTTTCTGCAGTGTTCATAAAACGGGTGACGACGCCGTCGCCGACGCTGCCGACGGCCCCTACCAGACACGTATTGATCTGACATGACGACGCGCACGCACAGACCTCCCTCTCCGATTAAGGTCCGTTCACAGGACCCCCGCAGGGCCAGAGATGAGTTAAGGGATGATAAAAACATCGGGACTTTGATAATTGATCAAGAATTAGGGTTTGATATTTTAATAAATTAATCGCACCTCGGTAAACCGAACGTGCATAGCCACCTCTCCTCGGAAACGATCATTATTTATTACCCGAGGTAGAAGTGCCCCAATTTGTCGTTTTATAATATCGTAAATTTACCAGTAGTTGTTAAACTGTCCAATTTAGGCGTTTCAATCGATGATCAGACCGCGGTTAATGTCTCAAGTGACTCTTAATTCTCTCCCTCTCTCTTACTCTCTCTCTTATTCAATCGTTAAACACTCGTAACTTCTATACGTATGATACTTACATGAACCGCGATAAGCGTGAGCCTTGGATCGATCGATCTGTCGTTATAACACGAACTGGTCCCTCGAATTGCGTTGGATTCTGAAATCGGATGAAAGAAATGGGTTGACGCGGTACCGATGCGCCTGCATCTATCCTCCTGCATTTTATCAACAGGTAGATATATCTGTTATATGCTCAAGCTCGTATAGATATACGATGCGAAGCTACAAGCTTTTGGTGTGCAACATCGATGCCAAAATACAACCCGATCCGATCCCTCAAACGTTTCTAACTCCGGGTCACGTACGGACAATCTATACAATTCACATACAACGAGTTTAAATAGGTTACCGAAGATAACTGCCGCCGTTGCTGCTGCTGCTGCTGGCACGTCGATCAAAACTTTATAGCGTATACCGATTACCTTCTCACCCCTAGGTGCAGCGGAGATTTGGCGCGATCGAGAAAGGAGAAACAGAAATTCGGAAGTCGGGAGAGATGTATGTAAAATATTAGCGTCGGTTATTCGTTTCTACTCGTCAATTGATTCTATAAGCGGTTTACGAAATAGGCATTATTCGCGAGTCCTGCACCGAATCGATTTGGCAAACTCGTTGCATACATGGAGTTGATGATAAATAAACCAGAGTAAAATCGATGTTCAGGGATTTGTACCTCGTCTATCTCTGGTTTAGGCATGCTCACCAATTGGTACGAGAGAATTGTAAAACAATCACGAAAGACACGGAATAGTTGATAACTTTTGAATTAGTTGCAGAGGGAGGAGAGAGCCTCGCCAATGCCAAATCCACCGTTTCTATCAAGACACGCGAATAATAGGGGCGATAGATTGCTCGGGATATCCTATTTAAAGAAAAATCATTACTTCGTGCTACCGGATAAGATTATTTATAATGTTACACCGACGCTCATTATTCCTTGGTAGGTAATCAACCAATCCAGAATTTAATTCGACGATCAATTCACCGTCGTTATAGATAGGGCGTACGTATAGTATACCGAAATTGGTACATTTCTATGCCTGGAACAGGAAATATTCTCTGCCATTTATTATTGTAGTTACCTCTAGAATCCGGCAGCGAAAAGACTTTATAGTCTAGCTACCGTGCCAAGAGATAGATACCTACTCGGTTGTAGGTCAGACCTTAAATAAATAAATAGCCCCGAAATATTTGACGATAGTTTCCGCAAGTTTCGGAGTAAAATTTTCCAAATGAAAACGACATCGATCAATTATATAGGCGAGTAACTTAATAATTGGTAATATATTTCAGTCTGTAAATTTCCGTTGGAAAGATAAGAAGAAGCCCTGGCGTCATGACCCGACCTGACCTCGACCCCTGAACGAAAAGTCGACCCAGAATCAGAACCACGCGATTTTAGAAACGAATTCTGCGCCGTCGTGGCCATCGGCGAGGCGAGGCGAGGCGAAGCGAGGAGCCGACGTCACTCTATGCTAGTTCGCTATCCGTCTTTTGTGAAAGATTAAAGACCGCGTACGCATTCGCGAAAGACTTCTGAACAATAATATACGTACGGAGGGAATGGGAGTTTTACAGATGGGAAATCGTGTTCCTTTACATTTTATCGTTTCAAACGCTTCATTAGACTGCCGGGGCATTTCTTATTCGCCGTTGCAGGTCGAGAGGAGGAAAAGAGGCGAGAAACCCGCGTTCGTTATTCGGATATTGAAATTTATCGCCTCTTCAGAAATTCGAGGAATTTATCTCCCCTTCTCATTCTCATATACACGAAATTATATGCGGAGACGTTTTCCGTGGACAGATTTACGCCTGCAGTCACACGTCCCGGAGCACGATCAGGTTCAGGTTTTTCCGAACGGCGCGTGTCCGAACGGAGTTCAAAGAACGATAAATTCGCGATTGAGTTCTCGACGAGCGATTCATTCTTACATTAAAACTGAACTAACGCGAAACTCGCTTTGTAGAACGGAGGCGATAATTATCGTCTCACCGCAGCTGAACAGCGATCGGATTTAATTGCGACTAGACGGAAACGGATCTCAGATACCATCGAGGACTTGGGTTATTAAAATTAAGCGAAGGATGTCGCGGTTGATACACACGTTTGTCCCAAAACCACGGAGAAACTGGAATGATAACGCACGATAAAAAGGCGCTAATTGCTAGCTTCTGGGTCCACGCCACACGTCGACACGCGTCGCTTATCTCCACACGTGCAATTATACATATGTTCCATTTAATTAATTAGCTGCCTCGCTACGCTTACGCGTTTATTAAATTATCCAGCTTTTTTTTTCTTTCTTTTATTCTGACCGAGTATAAAAAGAAGCTCGAATATCGATCGCGATATTCATTACTTATAACCGAAACCAAATGTTTCCGCCAATTTACGCGTTAGCAAATTTCTAACTCGTGCTTTTCTCGTTTTCAGGTGGTCCTGGTCTTCATTCTTAGTATAGCATCGCTTATAATATACTTCATCGATGCTTCCAAGTAAGTATCAAATCCGAGATTATTTATCGCGATTCATTGCCATCGGTCAGACTATACAATTGGTGCGTCCACTGTGCCGGTTAAGTATGAAGAAAATAATTCTTAAATTAATTGTTCATTCGACCATAGGTGACGAACGATAATCGACGAGTTCTATTTCAATGGAAATTTCAAGGATTCGTCAATCCCGAACGATTTTTTATCTATCAGAAATGAGTTCGTTGCCGGTTGATAATTTATTTTATGACAGATTCGACGGATTTTCTTTAGCGACTTATTGTTCAATTATTCTCACTGTTTTTCGAGTCTCGCAGCAAGTGCTGATCCATGGGTCAAAACCAATGACTGTTTGAATTAACGTCAAGATTGATTCGAACTGTTGCAGCGAGAAGGTGGAACGGTGCCAGAAGTGGAGTAACAACATTACTCAGCAGATAGACTTAGCTTTCAATATATTTTTTATGGTCTACTTTTTTATACGCGTAAGTACGACATCGTCGCCCATATGAATTTACGTAGAGACTAGAAAAGAGAAAGAAATAAAAAAGAAGAAAAAAATCAAAAAAAGGAACAAGCAAAACTTGGCGAATAAATTTGCATTTTCTGCATTTGAGAACCGGGTTGCGTTCGTTGCAGCCGCGGTGAATATCATAAGGCAGTGCCTTTTTCATTTGATAAACAAACTGGCTGCTGACGAGCTCTTGGGAGTTACCTATGCACGCTACTTTAAGCTTTTAACTTAACCCCGGCCCGAGCTAGCGTACGCGAGCTTCTCTTTAGGGATGAGCGTAACGAGCCTCGCGCTCGCGGTCTGAAGCAGTTTCAGCCCAGTCTGGTGCAATTCGCTATGACGATAACGATGAAGATTTACCGTCGCGAAATTAATCAAGCGATTGATTAATACTCGTTACTTTTAACATTTTCTCGTATCACTTCACCATGCATCACTCCGTTCGCTTTTCTTTCTATAGTTTATCGCCGCCAGTGACAAGCTGTGGTTCATGCTAGAGATGTACTCGTTCGTCGACTACTTTACGATACCACCGTCTTTCGTGTCGATTTATCTGGACCGGACGTGGATAGGACTGAGGTTCCTTCGAGCCCTTCGACTTATGACAGTTCCCGACATCCTACAGTACCTAAACATTTTAAAGACCTCAAGCTCCATTCGTCTAGCCCAACTCGTTTCCATCTTTATATCAGTTTGGCTGACCGCTGCAGGGATCATCCATCTGGTAAGACTCGGGGGTAGATAATTGTTGAGATCCAACGTATATCGAGAGGGTGAAAAATAAAAGGCACGATTTTACTTATAAATACGATGACAATGACCGGCCCCAAACTATTCTCTTTTAATTAAAGCTCGAAAACTCTGGAGATCCGTTCGAGTTTACGAATCCACAGCATCTGTCTTACTGGACATGCGTTTACTTCTTGATCGTCACAATGTCGACGGTTGGTTACGGCGACGTCTATTGCCAGACGATACTTGGCCGCACATTCCTAGTCTTTTTTCTACTCGTCGGTTTGGTAAGCGCATCTTTTCACCTTATTGCACCTTTTTTTTTTTTTCTCTTAAATTACATACAATATATGTTTGTCCAATACCTTTATATATCCATCATCGTATAATACACCCGTCAACTTGTCAGGGGGAAGCGATTATCCTCTGTCTCTCCGCGTATTACTATCGACGTTAATTTCAATCACTGTACTCTTATTTCAATCCTGATTAAATCTTTTCATTTTAATCCTTTCGCTATCGATCGGCTATTATTATCGGGTATCCTTTCAACGACGGGAGACAGTGATGATAGCTTCTCCGAAGAGCTTCAAGCGATTCAAAGATATGAAAGAAAGACGGTTTGTTTCGAAAATTTTTTATTCTTTTTTTTTTTCAATTTTTTTACGTATATATATATATATATACCTATATATTTCTCAACCATACTGCGCAGAGGTTTAGAAGTTTTACTTTTCAGCTGTTTTTTTTTTTTTTCTATTTTTTTTTCCTTCTTTCTCTTGAACCCAGATGATCGTCAATTAATCTTCATCTCATGTATACCTATATATATATACTATATATATATATCCGCAGAGAGAAATGGAAAAACTCATCCGCTTCTATACTCGCAGATAATTACCAAGCTACTCTGATCATTTTCACTCTTATTCACTTCTTCTATTCGTTTTTACGCTCTTCTCGCCAAGTGCCTGGTAACAAAAAAGAAAAGAAAAGAAAAGAAAAGAACAGAAAAAAAAAAAAGAAAAATTGAACAGAAAGAAGAACGCGTTTTCCGGTATTACGACATATTGATCGATAATTATACTGCTATCGAATTTGTTTTCCTATTATAAAGCCTTGATAAAATCTAGGCCGTGATTACAAGCCGCAATGTTAAGTAATACTGGTAAACCCGATCTCTCGCAGCCCGAATATATTACCTTGAACGAGAGTCATCCCTTGGTAAAAATGATTGGAATTTGAAATTTGAAATTTTAGATTCGATATAAAATGTGTGTGTTTCTAATTTCGGTTTTTTACAAATTTTTCACCACAGGATGGCTAAACAGTTCCTAACGAATACTTTGTTTGAATGGTGATGCATGGTGTATTATGCACGATTATACTGCCAAAAGAAAAAAGACCAAAAAAAAAGAAGAAACAACCAAAAAAAAAAACCAAAAAACAGTAACACCCCCCGTGTTCGTCCTCTAAAATTGAAATATATATGAATAAATTACTGAACTTAATAACGTAGGATTACAAATTTTTTATTTATTTTTTTCCATAATATCTATAGTCTTCAAATCGATGTAACATATTATAACTATATTATATATTCGAAGCTGTCGCTGAGACAGAAGATTTCTTTTTATTTCTTTCCAAATCATAGCATCACCGTTCAAACGAAGGCTCTTCGGTACGCATATAGTTTGCCAATAAAAATGTAACAAGAACGATGATATTTTTCATCTATTTATATAAATTAAAGAAACAAATTGAATATAAATGGAAATTATATACCTAGTATATTCTTTGGCAGATTATATGTGACGAAATATACATATATACCCTATATATATATATATACTTAAATAAAGCTATATGATTGCTCTGATAAAGACTTGGTTCGTTATTAAATAATTCGTACAATTAACAATAGAGAGACGGGTTAGTGGAGTCGAATAGTTTGATAATAACGTTTGACAATAAGATTAAATTGATAAATTATCAACGAATCAAGTCTTTATAAAGTAATAATTGCAGCTTATAAAAGACAGCTTCACCTTATTTCTAATACCTCCGTTTCCCTTTGCATTACATCCGGTTGAAATTCCGTCAGCTATTGAAGTGAAGTCATTAATCATTACTGTACAAAAAGATTGCAGAAGATTAATATTGTATAAAGAAAAAGAAAAAGAAAAAGAAAAAGAAAAAGAAAAAGAAAAAGAAAAAGAAAAAACAAATAAGAAAAGAAAAGAAAAGAAAAAAACTCAAAATATTACAACTACTTTTCTCGATTCTATTAGTGTGACCGGCTGGCTACCTCTGCCTTATGCCTATATACCTCTATTAGGTCGCATTTGGCATCTGTCGTCGTGTATGATTGACCAAGCAAATATTGTCGAAATGAAGATGAACCTGCAATTGAAATGAATTATTTACATTTAGGGAAAGAGATAAATAAAAATGAATAAAAAATGACAGGTACCAACGGCGACTGATATTGTACTCGAACCTACACGCCTCACTCTGTACCATAAAAGCGTATATTTATCATAGCTGGCATAGCAAAGATTATTATTATTATTCTTGTCGCAATTCTTCGATATTAAATACTATATACTATATTCTATACTGCCCGTACTATATAACTGCAGTACCTGACTACTGACGAGCGTTAATAAGCACAATGCCCAGTCTAAATAATTTTATATGAATAAATTTGGCCAAGTGAGTATATCGTCTCTTGAGAAGACCAGGGTCTATTCTCATGTCTAATTTCTATTAGTTAGACTCTTGTTCGAAAGTCTTTCTTACGCTGTAACAAGTCTTCTAGATTGGTGAATTCTCCTTTTTTCACATTTTTTGACGTACCGAATTTCAAAAGTCCCGAACGGTCGAAATTCCAAATTCGAATATTGCCGACTACCAGTTTTCAGAAAGGGTATTTCCCCGAAAGCCCACATAGCCGGTTTCAAAAACTTCGAAACGAAGAACATGATGGATTCAAAATTCCGAAAGCTAAAGATCCGAAAGGCCAATGTATTCATTCAGTCTTTAATAACTCGGGCTGTATCGATCGTATCGAAACCAATAAGTGGTCAAATTAATCTTCCTGAGATTTACTCTATGGGAAAAAACTTTCAAAATCCCATCAATTATTTATCCCATCTAAGTTATCGATTGAAGTAGATGAAATAGATTTCCGTAACGAGGGTCTCGATTAGAACGAACTATTTTTTGTCTTCACATCGAGAGAAATGGACCGAATTTTTCGAAGATCTGGACTTTCGGAATTTCGAACAGTCTGCATATCTTCGACCCTTCGGAATTTTCAAAATTCGGGATATCAACCCGGTCCCGAGTTAGAATCGTGTCTAATTATTTCTACTTCTGTTTCTTACCTGGCCCCCAAATGATACATGCTTATTATTTCGACTGTGCATGTAGCGCCTATAATACACGTATATATTCATACATATATACCTATACATATATTTAAATCTACTATATACTATCTTACGGCTTAAGTCATACAGTAGAGAAAAGAGTATTTTCCCTATATAGTTTTCTTCTACATTGCTGTTCGCTCGACGTCTCTCGGCATAATCTACCTATACATATGCATATTCATGGACAAGGCCTAATCGATATATATATATATACCTATTATACTTATTTCTAATATCTCATTGCCTGCAGACCGCGATTATATACATACCTATACACACATATATATATATATCCAGCTGTTAGAACTACATAAGATGATATTATATACCAGTAGACGAATCGGCGATAAATAATTGACAATTAGCTCGCGTTTGTCTACAATCAGATCGTTGAATAATTTATCCCCCGTATTTATATTATTATATATTATATATATATATATATATTCATATATATATATATATATATAAATATATATATATTATAACGACCCCCATAACTTACCCGAAATGTTCTATATTCTATGTTATATTCAAATATTGAATCACCTCGTGCTATCATGATATAGGGAAATACAGGGCCATGCGGTCCAGTGACGTGTTGGTGTCTGTGCGAGCTTGATTTTTGACTGCGTCTGTCGTCCGTAATGTATATATGTACCTATGTGATATATGTTACGTATAAAATGTTGTTTGCTGTGTGTTTTTGCGTATTATGCTGAAAGCTGCCGACAATTGTATATATATATATATATATATATATATATAATATATATCTAATATATACCCATATATACTATATATATATATTTTATACAAAATTTACTGTGTAAACTTGATAATCATCTGGCGCTTAAACATCTATTTTATTTTTACTTAATTTCTTTAATTTTTTTTCTCTCTACTCGTCGTCGTCGTCTCCTTCTTCTAATATTATCATTCAACTTACGATTAATCATTTTTCTGAAAAAAAAAAACGAAAGAAATTAAAAAATTAATATGCTGATTAGCGGAGGAGGAATATACACATATTTCTACTACATATGTGTGTATCATACCAGACGTAATTATACATATTTATAGCGAACTTTTAATTACAGTTTGAATCTACTGCATAGTATATGTATATGCTATCGCTTGATATATTTATTTAACTTAGTGGATCTTATTTATTGATAAATTTATTCGAAGAATTATTTTTGCAAGATACGAATATATCGCATATACATTATATATACATATCATAGACTTATCAATGGCTAAATTATCTGAATTAGTTTTTTGCTTCTTGGTTCGGATAATGGATAAACGTTGTATACGGCTTGTATAGTTGATTTTCAATCGTAGTATGCGATACATTATATAAACGGAATAAGTTGTGTACTTTATTTAATTAATGTATAATATGACGATCAAAAGTTTCTCTTATAGTTTAGATATAGCGTATTAGCTATTATCGCTATTTTCTTTTCGTTGTTGTTACGAAGCATGAGTTCTCATTCGAGATATGGCACGCTTGAATATAAATCATCTGTATTAGGTATATACATACATAATTTCTATCGAAATCTTACGATGATCGATAGCCACTCTTCCGATCATTTCGATCAATCGATGCGTCACCGAGCACGCTCTTCGACTCGTAATTGAAAATTTTTAACAAGGAAATAATCTAAGCGATATATTTTTCCCTAAAAGACAAAAAAAAAAAAACTTACGAATTTGTTGAAATTAACGTCTTGTCGTATAACTGGGTGAGGTGTCACAGTAGGTATATAAACTATCGATTGCCTCGGGTCAATTTAAAATTAGACAAGTCTTTTCCCTGGCGAAATTTCCCATTAGCAATTCGCACGTCGTACCAATCGCTATACGTATGACCGCGTCGCGGGTGACTGATTAATTTTAGGCACGCGGTGACGTGGGGGCCTATACCGATTCCCCAAACCAGGAATACATATAGACGAGCTATGTAAAGTGTACATACGAATTAGCCAAATCTCTGATACCGATAGGCATAGCTGTGGAAAAACGTGGGAGGTAGACGCGTTGTCTTCGCTCGACTAACAATTTCTTATTTCCTTAACACCGGAGTCCACTGGTCACTCAACGTGTTCGGAATGAAAAAGAGAAAGATAAAAAAATCAACGAATTAATTGCAAAGGGATATTCTACGCCCCCGATTTGTTAGTTAGATGGTCAGTCCCAGTGATTCGCTAAATTTGATGATTCGATTTTGACGTAGATAGTATATAGATAGCGTGTGATCGGTAGTCTAGGAAAAGGGAAAGATTTTTCGAAAATCATTTATACTTCTCGTCCGTGGCTTATGTGACGTGCCAATTTTTATCACACGTCTACGACAGCGTATGATGATTATAGTGAGTACGTGTATATTGAAATTTCGTCGCATGACTTGTTTTATAAAGCTTAAAGAATCAGCCTTTCGAGCAACGAATGAAACGTGTTTGTTATAATGAATAATTAACAATTTTAAAAATTGTTACGTTATCGATGTGTTAAAGATCCCAAGGAATGTTACGAGCCGAGGAATTCTCGCTGCTTGAGAATCTGATTCGTATACACGTCGATCATATCGCTTATATACCTAAAAATCAATGTTTAAATGTACGCCTCTTTTGCTTGCAAATGCACGAGCTTCGCCTGCATACATATCGAGCTTCGTGCCTTTTTCGCAGCTGCTCTATATACGCTTTGCTTCAAAATCCTAACTACACTCCTCGTTTGCATCTCTGAACTTCACTATACTCTGTACATATTCTATAAACACGCAATTAATATATTCAATCAATAATAATTAACACGTTATTTCACTTGCGCAGTACATGAAAAGAAAAGAAAAGAAAAAAAAAAAAAGAAAAAATCAAACGTGAAACAGAGAAACATTTATTGCATATCAACGATTTCTAATTCAATCCATTGATTAATCTGATTAATTATCGAT
Source organism: Tenthredo amoena (assembly GCA_963966615.1). Taxonomy (NCBI): domain Eukaryota; kingdom Metazoa; phylum Arthropoda; class Insecta; order Hymenoptera; family Tenthredinidae; genus Tenthredo; species Tenthredo amoena. The sequence continues at coordinate 638,434 of OZ016492.1, read as the reverse complement.
ACACGTGTTCCACCCACAAAACATATGTATGTATATATGTATATTCATATATGTGTATATATATATATACATATATACATCACGTATGAATTACGTATCACATTTTCATTCCTTTATACCTATATATATATATAATATACCTATATATGAAAGAAAGAACGAATTTATAAAATCCTGCTGTAAATTGCAAGCATAATTAGCTGGATAGTACCTAATGCATAGTGGCGTAGTGTTTTCCAGGTTTGATTTCTATTTGCAGGCAATTTTTGCCAGTAGCATACCAGAGATTATAGAGCTCGTAGGCAGTAGGTCCAAGTACAGCGGCGAATACAAGCGGGAACATGGAAAGAGGTATTATAATGCATAAATCATCTCTTTGTTAATATACATATCTACCTATATACTGTCTACCTATCAACCCAGTAATTTGATGAATTCTACCATAGTTATGTTCACCTGTGTAATTATTATTGTGAAGTCTCATGTCGTGGATGGAGAATCTCTCGCGATTCGATACGCGATCATTTTTCGAGTTGGATTCCGTTCGCAAAAAAAAAAAAAAATGAAAAAAGAAAAGAAGAAACGTAAAGAAAAAAAAAGAAATAATTCATTCGAAATACAATTTTTGGCAATCCATATAATTCCATACGTATACGTGATCAAGGAAAGTTACCCGCACGGTATGAGAAGAGAATATATATTTCAGCCCGTGGAATGATGAAAAATTTCTCTACTTACGAATAAATTTGGAGTAGAAAAAATCATAATTCTATATAGTATAGGTATATACCGTTGTGTCATCGATTAGGAGAAAGAAAAATTGAATCATCCCCTAAATATTGAATTCGCTGGGCGAAAGCGATATCCGCGAAATTCGAGTCTCTGGATTCGCTCGTTCCTCGTTAATTATTTTGTTTACAAACAGTTTCATAAACGCGAGTATAAAAAATATCATCCAAGGTCCTCCCCGTGCATTTAAAGAGTATTTGCGAGGGTACTGCGATATAAAACCGCACTTGAGCTTTGTAATATATATTTTTTTTTGTTTTTTGTTCTCGTTCCTGCATGCGATTCTGAGATAACAATTATAATGGCAACAGCAAGAATAATCATTTTTTTTTTCTTCAAATAAATAAATGAATAAAACAATAACGACAATAATTGTTGATTTAAAAAAACAAAAAAGTGCCGTTATATATATATATATAAATAAATAACACGGCATGATATAGTTGTAATATGTAAATAAATATAACCCTAATTATCTGTACGTGTGTGGCACGAATACACCTATACACATATAGCACGCATTATCATATATATATAGACAGCATCCAAGATATCCTATAGCTAACTGAATATATCCACAATTAATAATTATATATCATTTGTCTCTTGACACGATATTACATATTATTATTATTATTATTATTATCACTATTATTATTATTATTATCATTATTATTATTATGTGTATTTAATATATTGAGCTAACAATAGTCCTTAATGAAATGCACAATACCACTTTAGTCTGCTACCGAAAATTTGTGATGGTTGATATTATATATTAAAAATATTTATTACTATATAATACATATATTATACTATTACGTAATTATGTTATATATATATATTATATACACCGCAGGCTTTTGAACACACGCAAAAAAAGGAAAGAACTTTTTTTATCACTCGTTATAACTAGATAGGGGTGACTCGGGGAAAGTGGGAGCAGCTCAATTGAAAATTGATAAATATTCATTTTTCTTCCTCTGATATCGATCTTCATTCTTCGAAAAATTGCTATTAATACGAAATATCGAAGAATCAAGATTTTTCAGGTGAAATTTATTCATTTTTTTTTCTGTATTTCGATCGAATTTTCATCCGAGCTGCTCACTTCGCCCCAGTTTACCCCTATGTATAATTAGCTGCATATATAATCGCTGCAGGAGATACCTTGGTCGTATGATTAGGCATATTAGCGCTTTCATATATAGAATAGGAGATTTTTATCCGTATAATATATAACAAAGTAGTGAATTTATTACACATATATTTATATTTATATTTATATAGTATAGAGCAGTAGAGAGCAAACTTTGATATATTGGAAGATCGGGAATTTCTATATATATATATATATATGATTAATTGAGCATTGGTTTTATTTATTTTTGTTTCGTTTTTAAATTGAGCCAGAAATTTATCTAATTTAACGAAATGTTTACGATGAAATGCAATATAGTAGGGCTATGGTACTATTGCGAAAATGATCACAACGTCATCGTACACATTTCTGAGTTGGTATAAATTGTGTCAGAGAATGAAAATGACTTGTACGTGTGTGCCGGAATCAGTTGATCTGTCGGAAAAAAGAAAAAGAGAAAAATAAAAAACAGATAGAAATACGAGCTAGATATACTATAGGGAAATGGAGAGGACTCGTTAGGTCTTATTATTAGTCAGGGTATACGGTTCAAAGTTTAAAGGACGGACGCGTAAAGCTGTAGCAAATGACTAAGAAAAGAAAAAAAAAGGCCTGTTGAAAAATTAAAACAATACTAAACTAGGTGAAAGGAGAGAATCGTGTGTTAATTAAAGTGTGACTGCGGTATAACGATTAGGAAATGCTAATAGACTAACCAAAATTGCGGCGACACCTAACTGTAATTGTTTAGTTTTATACTATGCATATAATACACACGCACACACACACACACACATATATATATATATATATATATATACCTATTTATTTATATACGTATATGAATATATATATATATATATATATATATATATATATATATATACATTATAGTTATATTAACCGGATAGATTAGTATAATTAAGAGGAGAGTTTTATAAGGCACGCTTAAGGCACGCTTAAGCGGTAATTAACGCAATTATAAAGGATAGGGGTTATTGTTCTGACGGCAACGGATCATTGTGGGTGTGTAGGCGGTGTTTGCCAGCTGGATCCCAGAGATCACCGAGCTCGCCGCGAACCGATGCAAGTACGGTGGACAGTACAAGCGCGAGCGAGGACGAAGGTGGGCGTACCATTCATCTACGTGGACACCTAGCCCTTATTATTAACCATCCCCAAGTAGAGAAAAATATTAAATAAATAAATAAATAAAATAGGGAAGAAGAGTTTTACGGCGGGTAAAACCGTCGGGCTGGTCCACCCCCCACCCCTTTCTCCCCCTCGGAGCCAATCTCAATTTTTCATACATACATATACTATAATATTCCATCGTTTTCATTTTATTTATTTATCACACCCCCGTGTTATTTTTCCAATCTTCCAATTCGAAATCGCGTCTGTTTTGAATTACGGGCGGAGAGCTTTTACTTTTTTTTTTTTCTTTTTTTTTTTCTTGTTCTCTCTCTCTCTCCTCACCGGGATTTAGAATCGTACATACAAGGGCGGATTGAAGTGGATTGAAATGTATGTATATATTTTTTTTTTCGAAGCGACACGCGAGGGTAGTTTTTATTTTATTTCCTTTTTTTTTTATTTAAAATTCATTTACTTCTCTGTTCGACTCGTGCGAAGGGGTGTTACCAGCTCGTAGCGTTTACCGTCCGTGATATGCTCTTAGCAAAATTCCTAACTATACCTATACTATCTCTTGATTCAGTATTTTATAATCCATTAACTATATTAACTTAGAGATCGTAACACGCATCCCCTCGATTAAATATATATTAACAATTATCGTTAATATATCGTTAAATCCTGCCAGAGAGCTGTGCCTGTGTGATTCACTTATATCATTACCTATACCGCTTATTAATTATCACCATACTTAATTACCAATTAGCAAAGTCTTGTATTGAATATAATATGATACTTACATATATATATACATATATATGCTTGGATTTTTCGTTTGTTGTTGTTGTTTCTTTTTTCTTTTTTTTTTTTTTTTCTTATACAAAGAAAATCACATGAATTTTAATCGTAGTTAAGAATAATAATTGCATTTTTGAATTTGACAATCAACAGCTATAGTATATATATTCGTCACGTCTGATATTTCATATGAGTATAATATTCACGATACTTGATTACGGTATAAATATTATTATTATCGTGGACGTATGATTTTGGAGAATTTTTATTTTTTGTTTCTCTCTCTTGTCGCAAAAAAGAAAACCAAAAGACAAAAAATTATTTTCATACCATCGAAGATTTTTCCTCTTTTGTTTTTTTGTCTTCTTTTTTTTTTCTTCCTTATTTTTGGCTAAAATAAACCATAGAACTTATCGATCGCTCGTACCTTTAGCTGTGTGATTCCATCCGAAAGGGTCCTGTCCCTTCGTCGAGGTAAACCTATTTTCTCATCATGGGATAGAAGGACTTTCGGCGTCCTTCAACCCTGAAGGAAGAAGGGTGTCGCTTCTCAAAATAATATCTTAAATGCGAATATGGATCGTTTATATAATTTTTCATGCGTTAATCGTCTTCCTATACGAATTGTCATTATTTTTTATTTTCCTTAACAAATCGCGGAAACGGATATCTCCTTACTATAAGCGTATAGACGTACGGTTCTAATACCTCCCCTATTTCTCGCAACGGAAATTTCCTCTTAACAATATTTTTATCGCGAGATGTTTCATACCGTTATTATATACCCGAGATATGTATATGTACGTATTACATACGGAACTGTATGGGTGACCGGATATTGACTTGCGATAACTTGGGAAATACGTATATAGTATATATATATATATATATATATATATATATATATATATATATAAGATGAAACGGCGGGAAACTTTTCTCTATGTATATACTCTGTCTCTATAAAAACTTTTCGCGATTTATCTGCACGACCGTGCAGTGCGGAGGGATAGTTTTACTCAAGTATCGTTACATATATATATATATATATATATATATATATATATATATATATGTATACACATATGTATATGAGATGTAATGCATTTTTAAACAAGACATTCCATATCACAGCTATACTGCGTTAATAAAAAATAGAAAAAAAAAAAAAAACTAGATCATCTCGATAAATGATAAGGCGATAAAAATTTATTGAAATAAAAATCGCGTTTTGCGGTGAAATTATAACTCCGACTTGTCGCGTGATTATATTTTCCGAACGCGATTTTATCCTCGCCGTATATTTATACCCGTCCATATACATATAGCCAAAGTATATACCCGTAACATACGTGTAATTAAAATACGTAATTATGCTTGGCACGAATAGGTACTTCGAATTTATATAGGTATAGACATTTTTTGAATGCCGTATTGCATTTGGGTAGGCCTTTTATAACGAGCTATTACATCATTGATTCCCACATACATATATATGGAATACTGTTTCTATATGAAAAAAAAAAAAATATATATATGTGGTATATACCTATAGTTATGATTGATTATATTTATAGTACACCTCTACCTACCATGCACTTTTATTCTAATACCGTCGGATTGCCACTTTACCCAAATGAATGAAAAATAGTCCGTATATCTACATCCCAAAAAAACAACCCCTCAACATGGCACGGTGCTGTTTAGTTGTGATGGATATATAAGTGAAAAAATCGTCCCGGATTAATGTTGTAAGCAAAAAAAAACCAAAAATAAAAGGAATCCCGTATATTGATATATATATATATATATATATATATATATATATATATATATATATATATATAGAGAGTCTTGCAATTATTTTTTTTAAATTTTATTCCTTCGCTCCCACGTGAACCGCACTATATCGGTAGATTGAAGAGTACTTGAAACTGTTATTATAGCACGTATATATCCTATATCTATATATTACGTAAAAAAGGATAAAGCAAAAATTGAAAATAATATTGTGAAACGACCCGTTGATTCAAAAGTTGGAAAAAATATTATTCAGGATTCCTTTATTATTACAGCGTGTGTGTTTTATATAAACAGTTTCTTCCACCTAATTTCGTTCATTTATCATCCCCATATATACACCACCTTCGTACAGCTCGATTGTCGAACACCATGGGAGTCCGATATACATATTTACAAATAAAAATAAAAAAGAAAGAAAAAAAATCATTGAATGATTGTTAAGATAATGATATATACCTGTTGAGTTTCTTGGCGGCATGCGTTAGTGTTCTTTTAATCGCTAGATATTCATATATACCATTCGCTGATACGATTATAAAATATGTACTTGTATTTATTTCTAATTATTTTTTTTGCCAATTTTCGTTAATTTTTTGATTATGTTTTTCTACATATATATAAAAAAAGAAAAAAAAAAAAAAAAAAAAAGGAAAAATGGGAATGAAATTGATTTAACAAATTAATATTGAACGTTAATAGGTTGGAGAAATGCGCATTTTACATTTTTAATAATACCTATTATACAGTAGCGGGGTGCAGGCGTAGGCACAACAGCTAATACCATAGGTAGCACTGCACGTCTCTAAATAAATTGCTATAAATATACTATATTTTTACATACATTATATACATATATATATATATAAATAAACTAACAGAGAACGTTAGATCCTCGTCCGCTGAACCAAAAAAGACAAAAAACGAACAGTAGATAAATAATTTGAAAGAAACGTGTCGTATCTTCGACCTGTATTGTTATAATTTGCAATTCGATTGTGAATCAAGTTTATCACCCGTTTCGAAAAATTCAGTAACAATAATTACAGTACCCGGAGATCGGATCGCGAAGCAAAACGTTCCCTGTCGGTTCGAATGGCAATATTTTATCGCTGAGGCACTGAAGTAGACTAGAAGTGAATTTTTCTGTTTTATTTTATTCTATTTTTTGTATCTTTCATTTTTTATTTTCTTATTCTTCTCTATCAAAATCCATTGATTATACTATATACTATAGTAGGAACTTCATACACACATGTCTCGCAATATTTTTAATTATCGTTGTTTTTATCAATTATTGTTTCTGTTTTTTTTTTTCTTTTTTTCTCTATTCCATTATTTTACTTATTTGTTTTTTTTTTTAGGTTCATATACATGTATAGTTAGATGATGACCATTTTTTTTATGTATACTATATATGATATCCGATTGATTGACACGAGAAATAAACATCACAGCCATCACAATGCTAACACGTCACACCACGCCAGGCAAAGAGAAATTTAAATGATTAATTAAAACACACGTAGATCATCTATACATATAAATGTATATATATAAATATATTGTATTATTATATATACATATATAAATATAGACACACTAGCCCATGTCCCCCAAGAAACACGCATTACGCTCACAGATATCTCGTTGCCGCAGACGCACTGCTTTTCAATTTCACGTTTCGCATATTTACCTATATAATATATAGTCGCAAATTATTTATACGACGACTTTCCACTATTTCGGAACGTGGAATTATCTTAGGATATTCGTTGACGTCTCGTTTTTCCAAATTACGTATATAATCATGCAAAAGAAGGAAAAAAATAAAAAAATTAAAAATTAAAAAAGTCAAAAATAAAACTACGTTGGCGAATATCGATTGGGAAGAATTATTATCGTTTGGTACTATTTTCTCTTTTCGTTTTTTTTTTTCTTTTCTTTTTTATATTTTTCGTTCCAAATTTCTTGTTGAAAAAATAAAAAAATATACATTTATATATATATTATAGATTATATAATATATATATATTTATGTTTATTTATTATAATGACGATCGGTGTTGTTGTTTAAATATAATTGTGTTATTAATTATGAAATTATACCGTATACTACTAATTGAAATTAATTCTTTAACGCTGGTGTCAGCCGAAGCGACGTAGTATAAGTATACGTATACTATATATTTTTATTATTTATTTTTCTTGATTTGTAGTTTTTTTTTCTTTTTGTTTTCTCTTACTTTAGTTATTTTCACAAACCCACCCCCGTCAGTTATGTCAATCGTTGTGCTGATAATACTCGTAATTATACTTTGGCTGTGTCGTCGAGCGCTAGTATGAACGAGTGACTATATAATTATTATCTCTTATATAATAGATATATAGTTGAACCTGCAGACACTAACATAGATCACTATATACCATAATGGCTAAATAATAGCTATAAATTCGTTACATATATATATATATATATATATATATATATATATATATATATATATATATATATATATATATATATTATTAAAACGAGACTGATAGGTGTATGAGAATTACAATGCAATCTTGAATCTACCCATACCTAAATCGTAATCGACGTGTATGCATATACCTATCTATACCTGTATGATCGATCTTTGATGATCAATTTCTCAAGGTATAATATATAAATCTATTAGGTATATACGTATACGTTGTACCTACGATATTATATATATATATAATAAATATTCATGCGAAAACTATATATAGATTATATATAGTAAGAAAAATACTCGAAAATTAATTCACAGAATTACAATGAAATTGGAGTAAAAAAATTAGGAAAAAAAAAAAAACAAATTGCAAAAAGAAAATTTAATTTTTGTTGAAATAACGACATGAACGAATCTTCTTCCCCCTTGGAAGAAAGAGAGAGAGAGTCAGGTGGACGTGTAACCGGCACGCTTAGAGCGTCCTAGGTCTATTGATACTCATATATATATATATACACATTATACATATATAATTCCTAGGCCTAGGTCTAGGTGTAGGTGTGTAGGAATAGGCGTAGGTAGGTAGCCTATCCACCCTGTGCCCTTGATATCTAAAAAGATGAAAGAAATGAAACGAAAAAAAAAAAAAAAGAAAAAATAAAAGAAAAAAAAAAAAAAACGAAAATTAAACGCGTTTGTCAGATATAATTAAATTGGGCCGCCGTCTCTTATAGCGGTATATCGCACTGTCTAGGCGTGTTCCCTATACGAGGCCGCGACGCCCGCACGGTAGCTGAGCCAAATTCTTCCGATTGTATTGTGTGTTTGAAAAATCCCTTGATTATTATACGCCCATATGAAACCTGTCACGAAACCCGCCCCTTTTGATTCCACCCGTAAACCCTTGCCCGAATGGAAAGGAAAAAAAAAAAAAAAATTGAACAAAAAAATTGAAAAAAAAATTGAAAAAAAAAAATGAAATGAAATGATAATTCCCAGATGAAGAAAATCTATGAAAAGTGTTTTTTACTGACGCGAGTGTTGTGCTTTTTTTTCTATCACCGTGGTATAGGCCATATTCGCCAGTTGTATCCCAGAGATAATTGACCTGATCGGGACGCGAAACAAGTATGGCGGGACTTTGAAGAACGAGCGAGGTCGCAGGTGAGACACTTTTTAAAAAAAAATCCAAAAAAAAACAAAAAAAGAATACGAAAAACTCAAAAAAAAAAAAAAACGAACAAAAAAAAAAAAATAAATATATACAAAAGTACAAGAAATACAAAAAAAAAAAAAAATAAAAAATAAAAAATGAAAAACAACACACATCCCGTCCCGTAAGAGAACATCAATTAATAATGAAAGAGTGTATAATTGTCTTTTATTTTTCATACCGATATATTATACTTATTATACTTCCCTGCTGTTCGTATCCTGACACCGTTGTTAAATACACTCTCAGTCCACCCTCGCCCCGTTGTCCTTTCCCTGAACCTCGTATGTAGTACATTCGAGACCCGAAACCCCGAGACCTTAATATGTACCTGTTTTTTCACCCCCGTCACATTACGAGTCATAACGTATCGCACCTTACCGCACCGCACAACCCTCTGATCACCCACCCCACGAATCACGTTCTCCAGTTAGCGAATTAAGCTAGCATCGGTGCAAAAATGGAATTGCTATACAAGCTCTCTATATCCGAACTTCATAAATATCATATGACATATCGTATATTGTTGATAAGTTGAATAATATACCTATATACTATACCTAGAGTCCGGGTTGGTATTGTGTTAGGATACCAATCTAGTTTCGATTCGTTCGTACGGTTTTACCGCATCCAGAAACTGGTGTAACTTATTATACTAACTCGATATCTTGTCTCTACCCGTACGCGGGGCCGGGTTGAAGTTCAGAATTTTAAAACTGGTCAATTCAATCGTTTTGAGATTTACTTTTTGGCAAAAAAAATTTCGAAATCTCATCATTTATTCATCGCATCTAAGTTATCGATTTAAGTAGATGAAATGGATTTCCGTAACGAGAGTCTCGATCATAACGAACTATTTATATTTTTTGTCTCCGCATTTTGAGAAATAAACCGAAATTTCATATTTCCGAGCTTTCGAAATTCGGAAATTCGTCTCGGCCCTTTATGCGTATGTCTGTCTGTCTGTCTGCCTGTTCACCTTAATCCACATATACCTATATATATATATATATATACACCAGATATTCGCCAGAATATATTTTTATACATGTATGTATGTGTGTATATGTACGTACATACCATATCACAGTTTTAATACACCCCTGACACACACAAGATCGTATACCACGCGAAGAATATCTCGAAGAACAATTTTTCCTTCGTTGAATCGTCTCGATTTTTATAAAAGAAAACCGAACGATCGAGAAAATTGTAAATTGTTTTTTTCAATACCGTTTTTTTCTCGTTCTTCAAAATGTTCTTACCATGGCATGCAGATTTTCCAATTCGATAGAAAAGCAAAACGCGAACTAATCTACTCCTGGCATGATGTTTCCCACACCCCAGCACCCACAACTTCGACACTGAATGCACTAAAACCAGAAGTCAATGTTTGCATCAGGTAAACCCGTACGAGAATTAACTTAACCGATTAAAAAATATTCTTTTTTATGTTTTCATAAATTACGGTTTATATTTTTCTCAGGTCGTGTAATAATTTTTCTTTTTTCTAGACGATTAATAGTAACAGTAGACGTGACATGATATATTGGTTGATATAAAATTATTAGCGGGATTAACGCCGGAGGGAGGTGTCATTTTTTGTTGTTAATTTTCTAAGTTTTTTTTCTTCATTTTCACGGATTATTAAGAGAAAATGCCTCTGGGGGATTGAAAAATAGTCAGTGGGTGATATTACAGCCGTTCTATTGTACCTGTATAACGGACCGGGTCGAGTTGGGAATCTGTTCAAATTTATTACCATTTTAGGATCGATGTGTATAGATATATTCAATCGAGAAGAAACGACCAGGGTGTAATTAAAAGAGAGAGAGAGAAAAAAAAATACACATTTATAATTATTTCGCACAACAAGCACACCAATTATTCTCCCATATATACAGTATAAAAATCATATCCCTGCTTCGGGACCGTGGGGCCATTTACAGCTACCATTCACTTATCTATACAGTCCACTAGGCTAGTCGCGATGAATCGTACGAATATATATGTAAAGTTCGGAGATAAAAGAAGAAAAAAGAAAGAAAGATAAAAGAAAGAAAGAAAAAGAAAAAAAAAAAAATCACCGATTCTTTGGTTTTCTGTACATATAATATCAAAATCGTGTTGTTGGAATTTTCGCGTAAAGTAATTAGGTCGGTGTTGGACGAATTTTGAAACATCACACACACGCACACGCATACGCACACACACTTCACACCCATATATTATAAATGAATCTAATTACACACAGAAGCAACCCCCCACACGTATACCTATATTTACACTGAAATATCTACAGTACAGGGTTGTGGGGACAGTCATTCAAAAGCTCAGGATGGATTCGGTTACCCCAGCAAGCGCAGACGTAAATTTACTCCGTTCTAATTTTTCCTTTTATCCTTTTTCAAATCATTTTAATGTCAATTAATTTTGAACGTGTACAATTATTAACAGAGCTTGCAAAAAAAATTCCGAATCCAGAATGACAATTAAACAATTCGTTAAGACAGCATGGTATGACTATAATATGTCCACCTTTGCCATTTCTATATGATATGATTTTTTTTTTTTTTTTTTCTTTTTATTCCTCACGTAGGTGAACAGTTATTGTTGTAATTTTTGTTCTTTCGTTTCCTTAATTGTGTTTTTTTTTTGTTTTTTGTTTTTTGTTTTTTTTTTTCTCTATCGTACTTTTGAACCCAGATAGAATATAATTTTTTGTTGCTAGTGTTTATAAAATGAAATTTTCGTTAATTTTTTGTTTCTTCATTTATCTTTTCTTCTATCTCTCTATGTATATAATAACATATCTGTGTACTACATAGGATATAAACCATTATATAGATTGAAGAAAAAAAGAAGAAGAAAAAAAAAAAAAAAAAAGTATACATACATATATCTTTCGTGCTTGTTTTCTTCTGCAAATTGTCACATGAATAATACTTTATTAATAATAATAATAATTAAATAACAATAAGCCTGCACTCACGAATAAAATATGATTAGATTTATTTTTGTAAATATTTAGGTACATATTATAATATATCATATTAGATGAAGTTTATAGTGAAAGTTTTTTATAGTACAGCCCCCCCGCCCCCCCCCCCCCCCGTTGGTAAGTTGATAAAAAGTTGATAATTCCCCCGCAGTATAATATCGTAGTGATGAAGTCCAGAGATGAATATTTCAATGGAATAATACAATTTTTTAATTGTGTAACCACTTCTCAGTTATGAAAGCCGTAGTTCAATCCTCTCTCGCCTCAAAGCGGTCCCACGTTTAGTAAAGAGAAATGTGTTTTACCCTCTCTCAACGGAAGTAGACGCGAGTACAGTAGGGGACTTGTATATAAGTATATATAAATTTGCGAAACAGAAGCGAACTACAAAGAAGAATCTTTTTTTTTTTTCTCCATTACCTTTTTCATTTTTTTTTTTATTATTTTTTTTTTTTTTCTATAAATTTTTTTCTCATCGCTATATATATATCTCATCGCGAGAGCGGAGAGCTATGAAGTCGTTCTCATATGATAAGCTTTGAGTTGTGCGATTCGTTGAACTGCGGTTATACAATTAATTATAAAAGTGAGAAATTCTATACGAAAGTTGTCGTGGCAGCAGACTAAAATGGTATCGAAATATGAAAAGAAAAAAAAAAAGTCAAAAAAAAAAGAAAAAATGAAAAAAAAAAGACCAGAAGAAAAATGACGTTAACGAAGCAAATCAATCGACGAAAAATACCATATTTTATTCGTTTCTATTAAATTGAGAAAGAAGTTGATTAGAGAAGATTGATTATTAATTTTCTCACGATAGAAAGCCAATAGATTTGCTAGCTGGTTGATATGTCGATGTAGTCTACATACTATATACCTGTTATAAATATGAATTAGCAACTGTAGTAGTCAGTTGTTTGATATGATTATCGATGAATCGTTATACTATATGTTATAAATATAATAATAATCAAAGATCGATCTAACATGTGTGTTGTGTTGGCAGACACATTGTTGTTTGCGGTCACATCACCTACGAGTCAGTGTCCCACTTCCTCAAGGACTTTCTGCACGAGGATCGCGAGGATGTCGACGTTGAGGTTGTCTTTTTGCACAGGTATGGAAGGAACTTGATTTTACTAAGGCGATGACAGTTTCAGAAACAGAATTACGTCAATTTTGGGAGTTTCTTGCTTTCAAAAAAAAAATTGTCGAAAACACTATGTAGGTATGTACATACCTACATACCTAGACACCAAGGAACAGAAAATTTCTTCCTAAATAATCCTAGTTCTGTTTAGAAATTCTCAATCACTCGCATACGCATAAATATATATAGAAATCAAAGCAATTTCGAATATTAATAAGGGTGAAATATGTAATAGTCAATCATATCAGCTATAACATATATACCCATATACATATATAACTAACGTATATCATGTATAAAATTATGCATATATTTATTCTTTTCACGAAAAGTTTTTTCCATTTTTTTTTTTTCTCTTTCTTTTACTTCGAAAAAAATCTCGTTAGTATCGCAAAAAACCTTAAATTTCTTTAATTAAGCAGCACCATTGAATGTACGGTTTGTATAAGTAAGTACCTACTTCACGACTAGATCAAACGACTCAATTACAGAGCTTACGAACCTGTATACATAGCGGTATACATATCATTACATGTATACCTTATATAAATTATAAATACATGTATTTCCTGTCTATACATATATATATATATAACTGCAGCGGAAAACAAGCCCAATAAAAATATGTAGATAAACGGTAGATGTGAGTGCATATGAATGCGATTAAATTCCCGATTAGTTTATCGAATATCGTCGATGAAAAATTTATTTATTACAAAATGATGACGACTCGAGCATGCGTGTTTGGATTCACATCCGCCGTCCGCCCCATCTCAACAGAGATATGTTTCAATAATATAATATAATATATGAATTTAAAATAATGATAAAATGTGTTCAGTGTCTAATGACGAATTTTCGCAAAAAACAGGCAGGTTCCCGGTAAGTATACGTATAAGAATTGTGATCGGGGCCAAAATAAAGGTTGGGGGTTACCTGAGATGTAAGGAGTGGCCTATGCTTGCAGGAAGGAACCGGATTTGGAGCTCGAGGGTCTCCTGAAGAGGCATTACACGACCGTGGAGTTTTTTCAGGGAACTATGATGAACGCGGTGGACCTGGAACGCGTTAAGGTACCCCGAACCTTAACCTACCTACCCTTGCCTCACCCTTACCCAGAAAAGAAATAAAAGAAATAAATGAAAAAATGATCGAAAAGAAAAAAAAGAAAAAAAAAAAATTCAAAATCAAAATCCGGTTACCGTCCACGCCAAATCGTCGCACTTCTTTATACTCACCTTTTTAGGTTCTTACAGTATTCATCTGGGTCCGACGACTGTTAATATAATACGCTCTTCTTGTTATTATTATTATTATTATTATTATTATTATTATTACTATTATACCTTACATATGCATATATAGGCGCATAATAGAACTTTATTATTACATTATACTTTGACTTATACTTATATATACACACGCACACACACACGTATGTATATATATATATATATATATATATATGCGTGTGTGTGTGTATATATAGGTATACGTATATATATATGCTCAATATTTTAGAGTTGAAGCGACGCTGGCTATTGCTATACGTTCGTATAAGTAACTGCGGATAGAGGTATAATCTCTGGTCGGCTGGGTTCGTCGAATCACAATCCTCAACCCCGAAATATTGGGCGTTAATTAATGAAATAAATGAAAAAAAAAAAGTATAATAATATCAATCCATATATCTATATATAAAAAAAAAAAACAAATATATATATATACCTATATACATAGCTAATATGTAGCAAAAGGCAGCAAGGTAGAAGCAACCGCCTGCAAAAATCTGCATGGCATGCTGTATTGGGCTATGGGGCAGGATCAGCGTGCAGTAGATACTTAGAGATACGTTATCATATTTATTTATATTATATTTACGATATTCATCATCATTATTATTATTATTATTATCGTTATTATTATTGTTATTTAATTATTCTGTAAAGGCATATGAATTATTAGAAGTGAATGTTATCATAAAACGTATGGTTTGTCGGGTTGGCCGAGCAGGAAACCGCCGGACCTTGAGCTGGAGGGACTGTTCAAACGACACTTCACCACCGTCGAGTTCTTTCAGGGGACCATCATGAGCCCCATTGACCTTCAACGGGTCAAGGTGAGCCCTCACCAGTTCACACTATCAAAACCGCACACCGACATTTTGGAATACTAACGACTGTTAATTGTTAGCCTCTGAAATTCTCTCCCCCTCCCCACCCCCCAACCCCACCACCGCCGCGACTTTCCGAATCGCCTCGCAGTAGTTTTCACGACGACTATATATATAATATATATATATATTTATATTTATATATATATAATATAACCGTAACAGATTTTAAGAACCACCCCTCCACCCCCCCACCCCTAACCCACGCCACTCCATCGTCGAAGTAGGCTTTTCGGTTTGAAAACAATTATAAATCCTATCAAGTTTTTGTACATACTCTTCTCTTTTTTTTTTACACCTGTATTTTTTTATTTTATTTTTTCTTCTCTTTTTTTCGAAACCACCCTGCGAAACGCTGAAGAAAGAAAAGAAAAGGTCATGATCACTACTCGTGGCGATGTTGTAGATATATCCAGATACGATTATATCGCAGAGAAAAAAAAAAACCAAAAAAAAAAAAAAAAAACCAAAATCATAATATAATATAATGCTGGTGTACCAGGATATGGTTGTTGCCTGTGTGTTCCCTTCTAAAACTTCCTGCTACTTTTTAGCATTTATGTTTTATAAAGAGTTAATTAACGTGTCGTCTTATCTCACTTATATCCCCCGTATACCATATCGATATCGATACGATATATATAAATACATATAGTATGTATATATCCACAATCAGATAATATTACGACGTTTGTCTGAAAAACCAGAGAATATTATGTGTATACATATACCACAATAGCGAGAGCATACTAATCCAGCGCGATCATATTTTCGAAAAATTTCACAGATATTCCAGAGAATAGATTCAAACAAATTTTATATTGTATCATAAATTGGATACCTATTCTTCAGTTTTTCTATTCGAATCTTTGACAATGATTATAATATAGCACACACTACACGAACATTATGCCATACATTCGTATTACATATATATATATATATATATATATATATATATATTCATTCATACGAATCCTCTGAACTGTACGAATATACATATATACACACACAGCCATTAAACTATTATACACGATATGTGATATACCCTGACAAAGCTAGGTTACCTGTGGATAGACCCATGCCTGCTGATGACCCAGGTGGGTAAGTGCCCGTGTTTTCTCGAAGCTAGTATATACATATGTTACCAATCTTAGAAACGTAGACAATTTATTAGACTAGACTTTTAGAGCATTCCCTTAAAAAGAAGGACACATCGGTATATATGTATATATATATACATTTCTTACGTTCATTTGTCTTCTCGATATATTATTGTTATTGTTATTATCATTACTACTGCATGTGATTAATTAAAATTGATATTAGACTTACTTGCACATTCGGTATTACCTATATACATATATACATGTAGATTAATTTGCAATTATTTCGCTAGGATCATTAATTCCTGCAGTAACTTAAAAAATTTAAAACGCTCGTATATAGTTATTTGAACCGTAATGAATGTTACACATCCTTATTTTTATCATTCTGTCATAGTACGTAGTATATTATATTATTGATACTTGAGTCAAATCATCTTACTCTGGCTCGGAGATATACAAAGTTTTAGTTTCTCGCAACGAGATTGCGTATAGAGGAATAATAATCGATTAGTTTATTTTCTATCTGTTCGTTTTTTTTCTTTTACTTACAAAATATCTTATAGAGCATGTCTTCGAGGCGAGGTTTTTTTTTAATTTCGTGCGTAACACTACTTAAATGTATGCTCGGAGCATGAGCTGATAATTGTTGACAGTACCCAGATAAAAACTTGTCGTTATTAATTTCATATGGAGTTGCGTGAAGATGAGGGAATCTAACAAAGGAATAACGAAAAAAAAGAAAGAAAGAAAAGACCAATAATTTCGAAAATCAAATTAAATACTGACATTGATTACCGCTCCCGGTCTCCACACCCTACTCATCTTCGTGCTTTTCTATTTCTTTATATAAGTAATCGTCAAATTTATAAATTATCTTCTTTTAATTTTCTATATATATATTTATATTATCTATTGCCGTCAAGCAATCAGACAAACATATACATTCATATACAGATTAACGAGTACACAAAGAATCTGCATGTAAAACACAAATTATTCATTAAGGCTGGATGACGTTGATCGATTGCCTATAATTTGTTGCTAAAGCTGTATACAATGCATCATCGGAATATGGCAGAAGAAATTCATTTTTTTTTTTTTTTTTTTTGTGTTTCAAATGCAAACCGAGAAACAGCCTTGTCGCAATTTTTTCTATCCAGCATTTTTGATAATGTTATAAAATAAAAAGAAAAAAAGAAAAGAAAACAAAAATTCGAGACAAAATAGAACGAATTAAATTTTGATAACTTAACAAATTAACTTTCGAATGATTATCGCTACTTCTCTCCCGAATCTATATCTATAAGTGGATAAGATAGGACAGTTTGAGAATTGGCCGGTGATAAATTTTAGGTGCACGAGGCGGACGCGTGTCTGGTATTGGCGAACAAATACTGCCAGGATCCAGACGCCGAAGATGCTGCCAACATCATGCGAGTCATCTCTATCAAGAATTACTCCGACGATATCCGCGTCATTATTCAACTTATGCAATATCACAATAAGGTGAGGAACCACGAGCATCTCATAAAACCATTCATGAACTTAATCCGGAAAATTAGCTTCAGAATCGGAAACGCGATCAGTAACGTCGAATCACCCAACAACAAAAAATAAGTTTCGGTACGGTCTACGAACCCTCGAACTTCCAAATTTCAAAAAGTAACAAAAAAGAAAAAGAAACCAAAACCAAAGAAAAAAAAAAGAAAACCAGAAAGGCAGAAAAACAGAAAAACCAAAGAAAAAAGAGTCAAAATTAAATCTTCAATATTCCTTGGCATCAAAAAACATCGTTTCGATGATTTCTGATGTTTCGGAAGGCCTCGTTACCTGTTTCCATGTTTTTAAGCCTGTTGTTCATCTCTGAAATGAATTCTATGGTGGACTTGTTGTAGGCCTATTTACTCAACATTCCATCATGGGATTGGAAGCAGGGTGACGACGTTATCTGCCTGGCCGAATTGAAGTTGGGTTTCATTGCTCAATCCTGCCTAGCCCCAGGTTTCAGCACTATGATGGCCAACCTCTTCGCCATGCGCTCCTTTAAGACGGTCAGTATTCCTGTTCCTTCTCATTCTAGCGCGCGTCAATATTACCAATTTCTCTCGGGTTCTTTATTCGAACGTTTACAGTGATGGACAAATACGAAAAAAAAAAAAAAAACAATCAAAAGAAAAAATCACGCGAATAGCAATTATCAAATCACATCAAATCAATCACATATCATTTCATCCCACATCAACGTCTAGTCTAGCATCACATCCTGCAGACATCGTTCCCCGTCTCGGATACCCAAAGTCATTATTTCTAGTAAGTAGAAACGAAAAAAAAAAAAAAAATGAACCAAACAAAAAAAAAGTTATTATTTTTGTAGATATATATATTTTTTTAAAAAAACAATTAGACAAGTCACAGCTCTCAGCGAAATACATGGATTGGTACATCACTGTAAACTCCATATGTACATGAAAATGTACACATGTAATTTAGAAATGGTTGGTTGATTGGAACCAGTCGCCTGATATGCAGGCTTGGCAGAATGACTACCTTCGTGGAACCGGAATGGAGATGTACACCGAGACACTGAGCCCTACCTTCATTGGAATGCCCTTTGCCAAGGCCACTGAGTAAGTCAGTCGACGACCACACAGTCCTCAAGCCAAAAAAAAAAAACAAAAAAAAAACAGTTCAGCTCTGATACAAGAGACATGACCGGCATCATTTTTCCACGCTTTGATGAAAAAAACAAAAAAAAAAAACAAAAAAGACCAAAAACGGTATAATTTTCTGATTATTTGCAAACGCGAGCATTTTATTTGCTTGGGTGTATTTAAGTGGTAAAAGCTCGCAAATTGGTCTGCAGACTGATTACACGGAGACTGGTTCTTGATACCGTTAGCTCACTACACTTTATCCTCGAGCCGCAATATCACCCCGAAATAAAAATGTCTGCGTAAAATGGAAAGTCACGATTTTATAAAAATCAACGAATGACATACACGAAATCACATAACTTCCACTTTTCTTTTCTATCCTGTCACTTGATGCAGATATTAGTATTTCGGGTAAACCTAGCTGAAATCCTGCTTCGTATACATACAGTGTCTATATGTGACGTAGAGCACCGTGGTCAAAGGCGAACTACTCGACAATTTTTGAGAAGATGTGTGTGCGTGTGTGTGTTTACTTTTTTCCTTTTTTCCTTATTTTCTCTTTTTTCGTTTTATCTTTTTCTTTCTCGTGAGTCTTGGACCTCTTACGCTTATCGTGAGACTAATCACCCCACGAAACAAGTAGAGATATTTTGTTACAGTGGAAAATTTGGTCAGTCTCTTGAATCAGAACAAAGGGATGAAGCTTCGCCTCGCCTATGTCTCTCACTACGCTCCACTCTGCTACCAAAACCTATTTAAATGTTTCAACATGTAAAAACTGTATCTGTGCTACACCTAATCAATGTGAAACCACCTTTCATTGCTTCAGTAACGACATACATCCATCCATCCATCCATCGATCCATCCATATATATGTTCATCAAAATCCGGATAATATATATAGAAAAGTCCTATTTTCAGCAACAGCGCATAATTATATCCCCCAAAAAGCACCTCACGTGCAAAAACCTTGCGCCAAGTATATCGATGTGGTCATCACCTGAAAAAAACGACTTCCTTCAAAAAAGTATTGAAATCTGACATTACCGCCAAGTACGTACAGCGTCATTTTTGGTTTTCTTCGAGCACGGAATAAGGCTTTAATATTTGATGTATGCATATGTCCCATGATCCCATGTCCCATAATTGAAAAAGAAAAATTGGAGGTAGTGGTACTTGGCGGGCCTTCTGTAGACAAGTCGGCGTCCTGTAGACAAGTCGGCCCGCCAAGTACCACTACCTCCAATTTTTCTTTTTCAATTATGGGACATGGGATCATGGGACATATGCATACATCAAATATTAAAGCCTTATTCCGTGCTCGAAGAAAACCAAAAATGACGCTGTACGTACTTGGCGGTAATGTCAGATTTCAATACTTTTTTGAAGGAAGTCGTTTTTTTCAGGTGATGACCACATCGATATACTTGGCGCAAGGTTTTTGCACGTGAGGTGCTTTTTGGGGGATTTCACTACTTTTTGTACGGTGCCGTTTTGATATTTATTTTTGTTTTTAATCAATCGTATCTAGACACGTAGAAGTTAGAGTTTTTCGAGGTGATGACGATACAACGTACTTGGCGCAAGGTTTTTGCATGTGGGATGCTTTTGGGGGGATTAACCCATCGTAACTATTGGTGATACGAATTCACGAGACACACACAGTACTTCAATTAAAGTTGACGTGTTTTGAATTTACCTACAAATGATAGTGCAAGGCAAAACTCAATCCACTTCGAATCAAAGAAAGCAATTAATCCCGTTTGCAGTCCAACAGACGGAACATGGTAATGAGCCATGGAATAGGGTATGAATTCTAATAAATTTTCCGCATAACTGGAAGTACGAAACGGATGTATCTAGTCAGCATCAGATTGTCTATCTATTTCAGTTCTTCTGGCTAACTCCAGTGGCCGACTAGAGAAGCTCCCGGACTCGAATAGTGGGGGGTTCATGATAAATCTACGAGACCGACGGGGACTCCCCTGATTACAGTTGAATTTTTGCCCATAACTGTAGTTTTACTTTGCAGCGATAAGCTAGTCGAGGAGATATTTGCGCTGACAGACTGCTGTGTTCCAAAATATATTGTTTCCTCACAACCGCCAGAAGTGAGAGGAAGCAAAAGATAACATTTTTTCATCCCATCGCAGTACATCACTTTATCCTGTATTCTATGTAATTCTATATAATTATCTCGAGGGTTAACAATGTTTGAATTATATCTTATATTTTAAATTGGTTACAATACAAAGCTTTATTGCAAGTCACATTATTTAAGATACGGTTTATTCCTATTACAAATATATAGGAACTATACACATGTCTTGTCGTGTTTGTATTATTACTTATGTATGCTTATTTTCTTTCATAATAATTTGAGGGTTGAATATCATATAGTTATGGACAGTATGGTCATATTGATAATTAGTTCTGAGCTGTATATAAAATCATAATGAAAGATAATAAGTATATATCAGTAATATTACAAACATGGCGAAACATGTGTATAGTTCCTATATATTTGTAATAGGAATAAACCATATCTTCAATATTGTTACCTGCAATAAAGCATTGTACTGAAACCAATTTAACATTTAAGATACCACTCAAACATTGTTGTGTCCCTTGAGATAATTATACATATAGAAATATATAGAAAATAGGATAAAGTGATGCGTGGCTTTCTTTCACTTCTGGTACTTGTGAGGAAACAATATACTGTGAAACTTAATAGTCTGTGAGCGTAAATACCCTCTTGACTAGCCCTCTGCAAAGTAAAATAGAACTAGCTACTACTGTAACACGAAGAACGTTTTCAAATTAGCGTTGCTTTGATTGATAGAATATATGATTTAGAAACTTGCCCATGTAAAGTCAGTATCAACTATCTTGTTACTTGCCTACACAAAATACACGACATGAATAATAAACTTTCCAGTAACTGAAGGATTCTATGGTACACGTCTGGTGAAAACTAAACAATCATCCAAATACATCTGACGATTGAAGTTTGGTAGCAAAATACATCCGCTACCTGTATAGCTACTCTGCAGAGAGCTTTGGTAAATAGGCGTATATCTTATCAATATATCATCAGAACCGTTATATGCCGGAAATTCAGAAAAGGATCTCAGAATAGGTGTCATTTCACCCAACTCGAAAGATCCACCTAGAACTATAATGTAGTGACAAACATTTTTAAACTGGCGTCACACAAATTGAAGAAATATAATATATTTTCAAATAAATTCATTCGAAAGTTCGATGTGTAACATTTTAGATCATAGTTTTGTGCATCCTGCCATTATATGTACTTTTTTTATGTAATTTATGGGAATTAATTGATGAAAGCTATTTATCCTAACCTCAAAGTCTTATGCATGACAGATATTCATATTGCTTGCGTGCGCACCACTGTGCGCACGTTGGACTGCACGGTTGGACTGTATTCCTTGAGCCATAGACTAAAGGCATTATATTAATGTCGTATAGACTACCATACCCCATTTGAGTTTACTCCCATGTAACTTTCGTCTCATACAGCGACTCTCTATGTCATTTATATGCGCATGGAACTGAGAGCGGAGCGAAAAATCTGGGCCGGAGATGACTTTTATTCGTGATGAAACTGACTACTTCAAATAATAGAAAAGAACATATCTCAGCGCTCCGAGCACCGATCGCATTGATCTTTGACTCAAATGAAGGGGATTTTGACCCTTAATCTTGACCTAAATCGTCGATCTTAGGATACTACTAAATATGCTAGAATTCGCTAGAATATATGAAACATTATACCCCCACTCCGTCAAAGTCTAGTCGGTGCGGTATATAGACTCGGTCGAGCGCGCTACGTCTTTATATTTTCTGTTTTTTTATATACTTGGCGCGAGACTCTACCGAGTCTCTTGATATTCATCCCCATTATAAGTATCTAAGAGCGTGATTCATACGCGGTAGAGAAAATCATCCAATGATTAAGGGAGCGAGTAAGTGATTATCTTATCCTATTAGATTATTCCATATATACTATATTATACCCGCTACGAAAAATGGGGAGCTAGTCTTCAACGGAGTACCAATATAATGTGCCAATGGTTAGTATATATTATTATAGCGTATATCATACGGAGACGAATAATTTACAGATGAATGAGTGATAAATGAAATAGGAAATTTTTATACTTTTATTAATAATAATAATGAATAGAGTAGAGGATTGACGCCATGGTTCGCGAATAATAGCGTAAAACATGTCCTCCACGAGAAGAAGGAAAGAGAAACGAAAGAAAAACAAAAAGAAAAAAAAATAAAAGAAATTAAAAACAGCCCCGTCCAGGATTTGAGATTTTTGATTTTTTTTTTTTTTTCTTTTTCTTTTTTTTTTTCTCTCACTCAAAAGATAAAGAAAAGCTTCTCGTGGCGGGCTCGAAATAGGAGGTTTGACGTGGAGTTGGTTGGTTGGTGTTTCAGTCGCCGGATACTCAAGCGTGGCAGAACGATTACCTGCAAGGCACGGGCTGCGAGATGTACACGGAAACCCTCTCCCCGTCCTTTACCGGGATGACATTCCCCCAAGCCAGCGAGTAAGTTCTCGCTGCCACGGCCTGCCACACATGCAAACTGTTCATGTTTTTTTATAGTTTTTTTTTTTTTTTTTTTTAATTTCTTTTTCTTTAACTTTTTCATTTTTCAGTTTTTTTTCATTTTTCATTTTTTTTTTTTTTCTTCTTTTTTCCCTCCACTTTTCTACATACGGTATATAAATTTTATATTTCATGTAGATGTCGGCGTACATTATATGTTTATACCTTGTCTTACATATACCCTTCTTCAGATTTTATACAGAGTTTTTTTTTTCAATTTATTTTTCATTTTCGTTTTTTAACATGTATTATTACATATTATATATATATATACATATATATATTATACCCACGCACCTTACATGCACTTTTTCGATTTATCGATAGACACAAAGTCATCGCGTATCTATTCAACAGTCTCGTGATTTCAGATCGTGATTTTTCTTTTCCAATTCTAGAAAGTTAGTCGATGAGAGAAACGAAGATTAGCATGCCATTTTTAGCCTCCATTTCCTGTATCTTCTTATTTTAAGTTTTTTTTTCACAGTATAATTGAAAAAAAAATATGAAAATTTTGAAAATCGTATCGATATACATATTATCCGCGATGACTCTGGGTCGCGTTAGAACTTGTGCCTTTTTGTATCGTTACAAAGCTGTTTGATGGTACCCGTATACCTATATACCTATTCGTAACTTGAATAATTATAAAAAAAAAGCATGTAGAGATGTCGATACATGAGAAAATTCATCCAACTGCTTTCGCGAAAGACAAAAAACGAAAACAAAAAAAAAAAAAAAAAAAACAGAAACAAGAAAAAAGGGTGCTAAGAATTGATTTTGAATTTTGTAAGATCATTTTTTTGTTCGTATTTTGAATTTATATATTTTTATGCCCGTCCCCCTATATTGTGACGATGTGTGCTAATAGATATAGCATAAAACCTTATACTTAATAACGTTTCAATTTTGTACTCGCATGCCCGCTGCTCTTAAATGTATATTCTCATAGATAAAGAACCGACATATTCCGAGGAACAACTCACACTCACAATCAAACTCACAATCACATATATAAAAAACTGTGGGATAAAATAAAACGGGAGATGATATGCTTGCAGCTGCCATTTTATATATGCAAATAATTTCATATCTCGTTAACTAAAACCTAATATAAAGAAAAGAAGCAGATTGTAGTGTTGCATATGGCATGGGGTAGTTTTACAAATAAACAGTCGAAGAAATTCGTATGGGGTTGAAATTACGATTGAAAAAACCGAGGAGAAAAGACAATGAGTCCGGCGATAAGCCACATTATACAACATTATATAATATATATATAAACACAACACATACTCGTACATAAGGCATAAATATATAGAAAAAAGTATACAGAGAAATTTGGGTATCGGACTTACACCTACACGTATAAATTAATAAACTTTCGAAACCGTCTATCGTACAGAGTGCTTCGAGCGTATGGTAGTAGTATGACTCGGCAGGGTCTGGGCTCGGTCTGACCATATTCGGAGCTCGACTACTGCCGGACTTTAAGGGACGATATCTGACGATTCGCTGCAGGGAAATTAGCTTTATTATACATCGTTGGATTCGTCTTGATCTCAGCTATAGCGAGAGTGAAAAATGAGTGCATTTTTGTTAATTAAAAAAATGAATAAATTATGATTTTGGATAATTTTAACTCGAAACGCTCTGTACGGGGAAAATCCGTTGTTTTAGTCAAGGGTAACGACTTAGATCTGCTGCTACGCCGTCACAAATATTTTAGGCACTTTTACTAGACGTGATATTTGATGATAATTAATCTTCCATCCAACCATCAGCACTAATTAAAATCCAATCACAGTTTTTCTGGCTATTATACTCATCGCTATAATAATTAGAAGGTACATGATTGCGTATATGTCTCCTCCTCGAGTGTTATTATATCAGATACATAGATCATACATAGAGTATGATAACTATACTTTATTGACGCACTATAATCATACTATCTCGCAATGCAGTGATCTACCACCTTGTCTTTATACATTATTATCAAACGCAGGTACCCGCATCTTGTTCTAGTTTCTATACACGTATATTTAACCGCCGAATAATTGCTTACTAGTTTGCGTGTGTGGGAGTACCCAATTAAAGCAGTGAACCCCGTTAGCACACCTATATACCCATATACCTATACATAGATGACTGATATTGATTGAGGTCAATTTATTATAGAAATTATGCGATTCATTATTGAATGCTGTATAGAATTTGAGTAGCTAAGAGAATGGGGTACTCAGGCGTTGGCTTAGATCACGTTAGAAATTCGCATTTTTTGTCATGCTCTTGCTAGCTTAGGCGATCAAAAAATATTTCTCAAACTTTTCACGCTTCTACCTTCTCTCTCTCTCTCTCTCTCTTTCTCTATTTCTATTTCTCTTCCTATTACTCTCTTTCTCGCTGTCGCAAATGAAGCTGTACGGCACTTGCATCCGCCTAATGCATGGTTGTTTGACGTTCGATAACTGTATCGAAGAATCACTCTGGCGACGAGGAACTGACCGAAAATCATTCATCGTCGATTTGAAATCAAAAAAATTTCGGTTCCTTGTTCGAGAATGTTTCTTCCTTTTCATTTCCTTATCCTTAGCGATTTTCTTCGCACAATATCATCGACTGCTCATTGTATTCTATGCAGGTATATACGGACCGGTTGGAATAGTAAAATTTAATACTTTTTGAAAGACAATATGCCTGCATAGAATTTTGATCATCTAGAATAACGCACGTATCATTAAAGCACTGCACATAGATTAAATTCTAGTAAACGCACGACGTGGTTATCGTACTGGTTTAATTTTGCGAGAAAACTTTCACCGATTATTATATCACACGTAGAGATGACTTGATCGATAATTTTCATTAGAACACACTAGCCGTGTCGATTATGCTCGTATCGGTAGTTAAATTTCTTAGTTTAATCAGTTTTACGGTAACGTTCGTGCGTCGGACATATTCATTATACCTTATGTTGTGATGTTTATTGTCATAGTGTTGTTCGTGTGATGATATACATATGTACAGTATACTTCCCTCCACCTTTGTTTATACACGGTTTTCAATCCACGGACATTGAATAAAAGTAAGAGCGCGTTTTTCGAGCCGTATGTAAGAGTGGCAGATGTACGATAAATAAAACAATACAAAAATTGATATAAAAATGAAAGGGGTAAAAGTTTCCCCCCCCCCCCCCCGTTTTATTTCACGTCGAAATATCCGGCGAAGAATTTTAGTACACGGTACTAAAAACGCACTCTTATATTCTACCCACATACTATATTGATCCTCGAGTACTTCAGGATACGGATGTTATGCACGAATTCGTCTTAGGTTGTGCTTCACGAAACTGAAGCTATTGCTGTTGGCAATCGAAATAAAGGGGGACGCCGGAAACGACAGCAAGATTTCCATCAACCCACGGGGTGCCAAGATCGCGGCGAACACTCAGGGATTTTTTATTGCTCAATCAGCCGACGAGGTGAAGCGGTGAGTAGAAAATTCTCCATCATTTTCGAAGTTAATTAGAAGGCTAATTACGATATGGTGGTCATTTTTTAAAATCAATCAAAAGTCCGTCGTTACTTTATGAAAATAATATTGATTCGTTCTTATTCTTCTCATATCCCTTACAGAGCGTGGTTTTACTGCAAAGCTTGCCACGACGACATCAAAGATGAGACTTTAATCAAGAAATGCAAATGCAAAAACTGTAAGTCATTCTATTCACAATTAGTATTCCCATCTACCGCCGTCTACCATATACAGTAAAAGAGTGTTCTTTTTTTCCCCCACTAACAAAACCTCCGACGAGATCTTTGCCCTCACTTAAAGATCTCATTTCTATATCTCATTAGCGTATATAATATATATATATATATCACGTCGTTTTTTTGGTCACATTTCACAAAGAATATCTAAAAACGTTTGGCAACTTGAATTATTCCCGTTTCATTCACGCATTACGTCGTATCTTCCATTCCAGATTTCTCAGAGTCACTTGCAATCGATTTTTTTACTTTCGGAAAAATCAATTCTGTGACTCGCTGATAATTGTACAACCCGAACGAAGTAATTACCTACCCTAGGGTTGTATACATATACTCGCATCGTTATTTGTCTCTTGACAATATCT
The DNA here is from genome assembly GCA_963966615.1 of Tenthredo amoena. Taxonomy (NCBI): domain Eukaryota; kingdom Metazoa; phylum Arthropoda; class Insecta; order Hymenoptera; family Tenthredinidae; genus Tenthredo; species Tenthredo amoena. The sequence goes on along the minus strand of OZ016492.1, from coordinate 610,204 downwards.
TATACATATATAATAATATACATATCGTTAAATTAAAATCAAAAAAAAAAAAAAGAAACGAAAAATTAACATGGTTGTGACAATGCTCTTGTGATATATGATCTAGTGGGGCAACAGCAGCGCTCCTGGGGCCGTGACCTAGGTAACGTCTCTTGGTCTCTACTCGCTCGCTTACTCTCGAACTTTTCTATTCTAACAATAAGTACCTACCTATGCCTCTATATCTCTCTGTCTCTATCTATCTATTTTCTATATCTATATCTATATTTTCTATCTTCACCCTTTATAAAAAAAAATATATATATATATATATATATATATATATATGTACATTATATTCTATAATTATATATATATATATATATATATGTATATATATACGACCTATGTCCATCTTTCGCCATCTATATATATATATATTTTTTTTTCTTCTATATACCCTTAACGTGCCTCAGAATTTTGATCTATTTTTATGCATTCGATAAGGTGATGATGAACGAAAAAAAAAAAAAAAAAAAAAAAAAAAAAAAAATGAAACATTATATAAGAAATTATTATTGTTGAAATAATAATTGCATTTTATTCCCATTTTTTTTTTTTCTTAACACATATTTCGTACCGATTGCAAATGCTGGTTGAGTAATATTCCATTTTATTCGAAAATCGTAACAAAGTTGGCTCATGATTGAATATATTCGACCCTATATGAGGTTGATGATAATTGCGAAATTTGTTCGCGATAGGAATTTGGGAATTTTGTAAAATCCCCGAGTCAATAACGAGCGTGAAAAATGGAATATTGCTAACAATTGACATGTACCCCGATAGTTTCAAAGTCAGCTGGCGCATCTCGGCCTGACTGACCAATATGATAACTAGCTTGCACTTTGTTATGTGCCCTACGTCCGCCTTGCCTGCATGAAACTAGACCGGGTTTAAATTCTTATATTATATACCTATATGCGGAAAATTTCGAAGCAGCTCAAAATTTGATTATATATTTATATTTTTGAATACTGTGTCAGCGTATATGAGCTGTCATTGATGAAACCAAACGCATTGACTTACTATAGCGTTTAATGTATATTATATATACTATACTTATAGGAGTTTTCAGTTTATTTCCAATCTCAAACGATACGTAAACTCAAAAGTTCAGTATAATAGGTGAAGATATTTTAATCCTACTACTGTGTTACTAATATTATAGGTATATTTTTAGACGACGGAAAAGAAAAAGCAATATAACTTAGGTATACCGTATGAAAGGTGAATTGATTTAAGGTAGAGTATGAAGAAGATGCCGAACCGCCGTAGTAATTTTTCAACCCTCAATTTCTCGAGCAAAAACCTTTCCAGACACATATATACAGTTAAAGTGTGTAATATCGAATATTCAAGTATTGAAATTCACGACCAGAAACTAAACATGATTACCCAATTCTGTTATTATTATTGTTATCATAATCGTTATTATTTTCACCTTATACTTATATATATACTTATTGCGAATTTTGCCAGCCAATAACAACCACGTCACAGCTCGCTATTTTAATCAGAATCTAACTTTAAACCCTGGGCAAACGAAGAAAGTTTAGTAAAGCAAATTTTTGTTACTAAAATTCCATCAAATACACCCTCGCACTTATTACATATATATACTATACCTACGTATAGGAGATGTGTATATATATATTGTATATCTATCTATATATGATAAACTTACGCTTTTACAGAGACAGTTATGAATTGCAAAAGAAACAGAAAAATAATATTCTAACATCGAAAGCAGATTTTGTGATTCATTCTGTAGTATTCTTGTAATATATTTTGATAAATAGTTGAATTTCTTTAATTTTTTTTTTCCACAAATACACCACGTATCTATGTCACAGGGTGTGTGTGTGCGAGTGTGTTTCCTTTTCTTTTTACTTATAATCGTGTACACGTATTTCTCACACACTCGAGAATCGTTACACTTTATTATCGAAGATTGAAACGTGGAAGGGCACGATCTTCAATTTGTTGCAGAGTTTTCACAGATTGCCTGTTAGCAAAAATAGAAATATTGAAAAAAAAAAAAAAAAAATAAGAAAACGTGAATTAACATGAATTGCAACTAACTTCCACCAGTCCGTATAAAATTCGACTCATTTTTCTCGCGGTATAAATTCGAAGATTAATGATTTTCTATTTTTTTCCTTCTTCAACTGTGACCCGCAGTCTCTATCATGTAATACTTATGTTCACTAGTAGATATACCTGTGTCAGGTTGACAACTGGCTTTTTCCAGATGTGGGGATGATGATGATGCAGACTGGCATGGTGAAGGGTGGCTCTGCCTACCACAGTTACCTTGACGGTACGCCTCTTTCCAGCCCAGAAAAATTTTTCCAATCCGATTTTATCAATTATTATATATCCCTATAACCATAGCGATATTATACCGTGTTTGTTGGAGTGAGTAGCTGATTTCATTTTACATTGAATAAAAGAAAATACTACATTTCCTGTAGTTAGGTTTAGAAGTTTAGCAGTGGTAACGGATTTTTGGTTTTTGTTTTTTGACTTTTGATTACACCTAGACTAGTCACTCTAACAATACTGAAAATCCCTGTACTTCACCCCTCGATTTAACGACATACTTCGTGTGTGTGGTTTTTTTTTTCTTTTTTTTCTTTTTTTCTAACAGCTTTTTCTATCGAAGCTTATATTATTCACCTTCGTAGCTTTTGCCAAAAAAATTTAATCGATCAGCTAAAAAGTACCCATCGCAATATCGTTTGTACTCTTCCGATATCGGGGGGTCGGGCTGAGATCCCAAGTTTTAAAACTCTGGGGTCTGGGACGTTTCTCAAGATTCTAAATCGTATAATCAAACGAATTCGTAAATCTGACCCTTCGGAGCTTTCAAAATTCGGAACTTCAACCCGGCCCCGAAAAATCTATAGTATTATAGTGAGCGCATCTGCCTATGAAATATTTGAAACGGGGCTAAACAGCGTGCCAATATACATAAATAATTTCGCATCACTCCATACTCTGTATTGCTAACATAAATATGATAAATGGTTGAGTTTCCATCAGGCAATGCAACCCCGAATGATTTCAAATCGCTGTTTGTCACCGTTTCATATCGTTGTCACTGTGGTACTGAGTACACTTCGACATGTATAACACCGCAGCAGATATTGTTCATACTAAAACACCATAAAAGCTTGTAAATAATTGATTGTTGTTTATCAGTGTGCTTGCGTGAATTGCTAGCTGTTATTAGAGCTGGCGTATAAAAGCGCAGTGTATATAGCGTTCGTACCAGATCTTTACCTATTTTACATTAAATAGCTTCCGAGTTTCACTCCAAATGCAGCAGCAACGCAGTACATACCTATCCTAAGTTATCACTGCACTATATCCACGATTGTCGTATACATATATATCATTTATTAGGAAGAAATTATTCAATTATTATCGTAAACGATTCAACAGGAGGAGAGATAAGTTTGAGGTAAAATTTAAAGGATTCGATAATTTAATTTATAAATTTTATTATTCGATCGATCGATCTAACATCATCGTTGTATGGAAAGAAAAAAAAAAAAAGAAAAAAAATCGTCAAAGTTTCAAAGACTATCCAGGCTAGAATATTGTGAATTGAAAAATCCTTTTGAATAGCGTTAATTATCATTACCTAATTTAAATTTAGTTTAATCCAACACCGCATGCATATTTTAATAATATAGTAGGTATATTGATTCACAGTTTATCGACGATCAGTTACACGCAAGCAACGACAAGGTATTTTGACACGATGTATTACGTATGTAAGTGTGTGCAGACCATCGCAGAATTACGGAATTATCTTGTTCCTATAATATAGTCTAAATTTGGAACTCACAATAGATCGGAATGCGTTACTTGTATAATAGACAGATTCAGATTTAGTGGTGAATTTTAGTTTCTGGGTGCCACAGTGATATGAGAAAAGAGTACCTGCCTACAACGAGTAGCTTGTCATAGTTGATTAGTTTCTATGGCATAGGTAGATAGAATTTTAACCACCCTTATAGAAAATACATCCCTTATGATTCTTACTGATTTTGTAAATATTACAGCCAACCGACGAACGTACAACATATATGGGTATGTGTTGACCTACCGGTTGGAGAAAATGATTTGTTCGATGCCCAGGGTTTACCAGCGTCGTCAAAAAAGACAAGATAACAAAAGAAAAAAAAAACAAAAAAAAAAAAAAATGAATGAAATAGAAAAAACCGCGACAGTATCATCAAAACATTCACATAATACATACTCGAGGCTCTGAACACACTGAAATATTATTCCCAAAAGTGAAAAACTTACACGAATGAAATTTCTTTTTTTTTTTATAAACCAACCCTAGAGGAAATAGATGCGAAAGCAGGGAATAGCGAAATTCTCCCCGATACAGTCGCCATGAGTTCATTACACTACTCGTATATATGTTAATGATTTTCTATTATGGTAATATTTGCGCGGACACGATATATTAGCCACTCTATCAAAGGTCGAAGTATTTCAAGATTTGCCTCGATTTTCTAACCCGGAATAAATGTGAAATCGTGAAATTGACGTCGTATCAGACCTATGTCGTATCATCGAGAGCTAGCGATCGTAAAATGCTGAGAACTTTGATAGAAACAGTGGCAGGGGAGTAAAGACCAAAAAGACCGAAGGCCAAATACCCAGAACCCTTATAAAGCCCCGAATCTCTTCAACGTTGAAATTATATTGATGTGAAGACTAACAGCTCTGGTTCTCTCCCTTCGGGCAGTGGCCACATTCCGGAAGGGCGTGAGGGCTGTTCAGATGGTCGGAAGAGCAAGTACGTATCCCCGAGAGTAGATTGTGTCTCGTGTGTTCCCGGTGTATTACTCGTAACTCTGTTAACCCGGGGTTAATCCTGAATAAGGGAAGCCCAAGATTGTAGTCGCAGCTCGTGGTCGGATCGCAGACAAAAATTCTATTCAACAAATAACTCTCTCTCTCTCTCTCTCTCACTTCATATCGCGTTTACGCGAATACTATATTATACTATAATACTATATATATACCTATATATGTTCTATCAGCGACCGTTCGATCGTCATTATGACACATCTCATAATTAATTGACTGATCGATTCATTTATTAAGAATTCTTTTTCGAAACATCAATTTGTCTACGATCGTTCCCATGATTTTAATCAGCCAATAATTAATCCTTAAACCCTACTTCGGTCAACTGCAGGTGCACCGCGTTTTCGGAAAGTATTGGAGTACATTTATTATATTATTTTTATTTATTTACAATTTTTTCGTAGGGATTAAGGGTTAAGGGCAGGTCTAGTTTTAATCACACTCATCCCCATCTATATACTAACAGAACGCAAACTAATATTTATCATTAAACCAGAAACACCTAAGGTCCTGGTAATTCTCTCTTATATTAACGATAATTTCGGCAGTGCTACGTTAAACACGGTCTTTTTTCACTGAAATTTGACAATTTTTTTTTCTTTTTTTTTTCCTCTTCTTTCTCATGGGATAAAATATAAACTCACCCGATCGCACAGTACCATTGATATATCGTAGTCGTAATATTTCACACATGTTTCAGAGTCAATGAACAATAAATATCAAAATGAAATCTAAATATATTCATTATATTGGCATACGGCTATAAATTTACAGAAACTCGAATGTCATTGCAAAGTTAACACAACGAAAAACTTCTCCAATTGGCTGACACGAAGAGGGTGTTATTTATTCATTTAATTTTTTATTTATTTATTCATATATTTTGTGTTATTTTTTTTACTCTTTTTTTTTTTTGTTTTTTTTTTTTCTAGAAAAATTATTTAAGAATATTGTAAATGTTGTGTTAACGTGGCAAGTTCATATAGATTAGGTATATAAATATATGTGAAAAAACAAAAAAACCGAAAAAAAAAAAACAAAAACAAAAACAAAATTGGCCCCAGCGTAGAATTAATATTATATACGTTAGTGTTTGCACCGTATTGATGTGGTGTTCTTTTGATTTCTGCAACTTGGTTTATAATAACTGTTGTTGGAATGTAGTTTTTTTTTTTTTTTTTTTTTTTCTCTTCCTCCAGGTTTGTAAGTGTTTTAAGTGGTTTTTTGTCGTTGTCAAAAAAAAAAAAAGAACACAGATAAAAAAAAAAAAAAAAAATTGGGAGCTGATCAGGATATACAGTTTACAAAAATTTCTTTTCGAATTATTTCTATCGCATCGATGTATCGGAAACACGCGTTCTATGATTCAGGATCTAAAAGACTGACAAAATTTTAATTGCGGTTATCAATAAATTCAGGTATATTAAAATATTACCTACAATCTTCAACAACCATAGATTATTATTATTATCACATCACTATAACAGATCAGGATTTTTATTTCATTCATATACAACGAACACATTAGCATTAACGATGTTAGATTAATGTTAGAAAATTGACACAATTATTTACATATACATATATACATCATACATATATAGAGAGATAATTCTTCACCGCATCTCATTACACACACACACACACATGCATATACGTTCAAACACAAATTTTATATACATATACATATATTATTAATATATATTTGAAATAAATATATATTAGTTAATATATATATATATATATTTATTTTTCCGGTACACATAATATTATAATGCTCACAAATTACATACCATCAGAGACTTTATCGTCAACTTATGTACTAACTGTCTGTATGTCTATCTATTTGCCTGTATCCTTCCGTCCTCTACTACGTAGGTGAGGACTTCTCATATACAAGTAAGTTTGAAGAGGCTAATCTCTGTGTTTTTTTATATTGTTGAAATATAAAATCACATGTTATATACTTATATATATACCTATATATAAGATCACAAATCTTGTCACAGTATAAATATTTATATATTGGCTAGGATTATTGTTGATCATCATCAATTACAGTACAACGCTATGTAACTCATTGAGTATATATATTATATATATTTATTATTATTATTATTATTATTATTATCGTTATTGTTATTATTATTACACGGAGAATAAGAAGTTTTGTACATTTACTAGAAAACTTGAAATACACAATCGCATTATTAAGTTAGCATATCTATAATATATACATATTGTGACGTCAGCTCAAATTACGCTATCAAATTATCCATATATATATTACTGAATCAGATATATAATATCGGTAATTTTGAATAATAATTTTTCTTATTGTTAGACACTAACGATTTTCAAATTTGCAAATGACAAGAGGCATGTCTTTTTTTTTTCTTTTTTTTTCCTATAGTTTTTGTTATTACCGTACAAAGAATATAATTAATGTAACATTAAGTCGTCAGGCTTGTATTTTAACAATGCAGTTCGATTTGAGTGAGCTACGAGTCAATATAGGTACATATTTTTTTTTTTTTTTTTTCTTCTATATATGGCAGAGTTGCGTTTTGAGAAACCTGAGTTACTGGTAAATGCACAGAACTCGGAATAAAAGTAAAAGTAACCGTACCCGCTCCAACCCGATTATAAACCTCAGTAATGCGTCAATTAACATATGCACTAACTGTCCCTATATTAATATTGTTAATATTTTTCAAAAACTGCTAACTAGCCTTTCGTGCTACACGGTAGAATATAAATTTCAAGGCACTCTGCACTTTCCAATTTCCAAGCTTTCGCACATTTCCCTGGCATGCTTTTCTTCGGACACGAATTAACTGCACACTATACCTATATACTATATACCTATATATATATATTATTGATTGATGTTAAGGATTATTGTTCGTTATTTCAATACTTTGGCATGAACGATTATTACAATCAATATTATTCGTAAATCGAGAGACGAAAGTAGAACATGAAGAAGTAATTGTATAAAACCGATTAAATAATGTGATCGGTGGTAAAGCTTGTATCAATTATTGATCGCCTCGCGTACAAAAAGTTGGTCTAAGAAAATTGAATATTCGAATATCAATGAATATAAATTTTGGTTTCTATTTTCCGATCGGATTTTAGTAGTCGGCTTGCACGAAGCATGGTGAATTACTATCGTTTGTATATTCAAATGTTAGAATTATATCTATAAGTAAAATTTATATTTTTCCTACACAACACGAGTAACGAATTTCGTAATCAGTAAATTCGGTCAATGAGGTGAAATTTTACATCAAATTAACGGAATATACGTGACTCATATAGATATATTCGATATTCGCGTTGTGTAATTAATTATCTTCGTATAAGCAGCTTGTGATTCACTTAAAATTTTTCGAGATCGGTGTCAATCTCTGTGTCTAATCGCGTAGAGTCTCGGCGCGATGCAATTAGCTCAGAAATCATACGGATTACTCGAATTCTTGGTTCGTTGGAAAAATTTTGTACTCCGAGTGAATCACACTGCCGAAAAGATAATCGTGAAAAACGTTGCCGTAGGCATATTTATTTTTTTCTTCTTTTTTCTTTTTTTTTTTTTTTCAATCGGAAATACAGTGATATCAAGAGTCTCGAATGTTTTTTTTCTTCTTCTCGTTTTTTTTTTATATTTTATTTTTTATAGAAATAGAAATTAAGTCGTAGATAAATAGGTAGGGTAGCTAATATGTGTAGTGGTTTGTTACAGACGACCACCATCCTCCCCCTACATTCACTCCGCCAGAACTACCCAAGATGGTTCACGTGCGAGGTACAGTCATTACACCTCAGTCAGAAATGCTAAATTTTTTAGCAATCTGCCAGTTATGCCTAATACGATTAATGTCTTGCGATTCATTTCGTGTATCACATCTGCTCACCTTTCGAGTCACTTATAATATATTAACTAGCTCACAAGCACTGGTGTAGATCACTGCACGAGCTTTTTTCTTTTCTTTCTTACCACATTTCGAATCTTTTTTTACCATTTTTTTGCTCCCTTTATTTCTTTCGTTCCTCACAATATCGAAATTTTGGGAAATTAATAAGATCCGTTTGTCGATATGAAATACTATCAATCGTAGACAATAAATAAATGAATAAATAATTAAACGTCGACTGTATACGTGTGCCTATATCAGAGTCGATTATATTCACGTTCGTGCGATGCATGCCGATATGTTAATTCGTATTTTATAATTATCAAACAAAACTCGTATACGCATGTTCAGCCTGGAAGTAAATCGAGTAAATTAAACACCTGTGAATTTAGTTTTGCATTGCAATTAGGGTATATAGGTAGGTAGGAGAAGATATATGAAACGAGTTCGTTTATACTTTGGGGCCACCTCGATTTGTTACAATAATCACCTAAAACCACCGTCACTGTATCATCTGCGGATAGATTTATGTTACCTTTTTCGTTCCCTTAACCTTTTTTATTCGGTTCGCTTACCTCTACCTCAGATTCTGTGCCCTAATAACGACTATTTACTATTTAGTACAAGTATATCGTATATCGTACCCGTATAAAAATTTCTAGGATTAGCATGGGGCTGTAGGGATACACGAGCAGCATTTAATCCGTGTGCGTGTGTGTTTTACGGGGGGATGGAAAAGGCGCACCCTTGTTTCAAAGCCTGCCAAAGATATTGTCGCTCGTTATTAATTAGCTGGCGAATTTAATCGAACGCTTGCTGCTTCGATACTAATACAGTATGTGCGTTTTATAGGTGAGATCAGCCGAGAACGAGATGATCTTAACGGTAAGCTTTCGGAGTATCGTAGAAATCCTTGCGGGATGTTGTCACAGAATTTTATTACAATAATTTACACCGAATAACTCGATTCAATAATAACGTTACGCGTATTTCAGCGATGAGAAATCATCGAAATTCCGTGGGAATGACGCTGATGAACTCGACTAAGCAGGTGAACAAAGTGAAGCCGAATGTGAACAGAACAGCAAACGATAGCCTGGCTAGTCCGAATCAGCCGTACAATCAGAGGTATGAGATTTTCACATTTATCCACGAATTTTACAGTCTAATTCAGTCACATAACTTATTAATTATCCTGTGCGTCAGCATAAAGGCTAATGGTTTTTTTTTTCTTTATTTTTTTCACAACACGAGATGAATTCCCACTCGAGGATAGGTCGCATAATTCGGTACACATACCTAATACGTGTTTAATAAAATTGATTCGTTTTCCATTTTTGTTTTTATCTAATTTTTATTCAATCATTTATATATTGGTAACGCTCGAGGAAAGTAAGTGTGCGAATCTGCATATAAGTCAGTCTATAAAATTGTGACTAAATTGAAACTAATTTTGAAACTATATTCGGTTGATCTTCACCCCGTATGATTTTTATAGAGACTTTTCCCTCGATGCGGATATATATTTTATATTAATACTATCGTTATACGAAAATTTCTAACTGCAATATTATGCTTGATTTAGTGCACGTTGAGTTCTACTCACTTCCTATAGATTATTCGTAATATTACATGAATATAGCTATGATGATTTATCCTAACTTGTACAGACGAATATACATACACATATACTTGTAATACAATCACACGTAATTATATATACTATACTCATATATATATATATATATATATATACATTATACCTGTTATAATCTACTTTTAAAATTCTTCCATATTTAACTATAATATATACCTACATATATCTACTCGAATCCTTGACCTATAAAATAATTTCGTATTTTCGACGAGTGCACTATATCGATTTGCTGCACCGAACAGCCAAACTCACTTATATTGTTAATCGCACCTACTATCAAAGCATGCGATAATACCTACTTCGAATCACAAATATATTTTATGCGTTTTATAATTTGGAGCTCACTAATGGTACAGCTTTGCCGCGATCCGGAATTACTGTCTTCTCTATTCCGTGTCTCTAATTATGACATGAGAAGCAACGATCTCGGTGTTACGAATCAAAGAAGAAGAAAAAGAAAATCGAAATATTCCTCAATTATTAATTCACTCAAACGTGAGCCGAGTTATTTGATTATTCGTTCGAAAAATTGTATACACTTGAAAATGAACAGCGATAAAAATTTTTCAAATCGCGAAGCTGCGTGATGAGCTTTTTTTCTAATTAGGAAAAGGAACTTGAATCAAATACATAAATCGATATTTTTCCAAGGAAGAATAACGATCGATTGAAAATAGGTTCGTAATGAAATAACTATTCGAAACTTTATCACAATCGATGATCTTCATCCGTATATAAATATAAATTTAATAATTCGATATCACAGAGAGAGCTGTGGTTACTTAGGATGGGCCAACGTACACTCACCTTCTGATTCCAGATCGCAAGAGGAGTCTGCATACTCTGGTTACCATCTCGCCTACGAAGTCAAAAAACTCATGTACGCTTCTGCTGTTAACACTGTTTTATTGTGTATACTGTATTATAAAATGTGATATAATTATTATTGCTATCCTAATTAAGTCTAGTAGAAACTAGCATGACTGCAGCTAGTATGGCTATTTCGCATGTCAGTTGCTTTGAGAACTTTTGCTACTGCTTTAATACGACAGAAGTTTCTACTGTGAAATATTAACGGCAATACTTTAAAACGAAAAAGTTAAAAAAAAAAAAAAAAAAAAAACGAACAGATCACATTTTCATTACACGTCAGATGACTCAAACTTCACTTCTTGCACGAATTTATTTATCATTTCGAGTATGAATTTCTATTCGTTGAAATTGATGAAACGCATAATTAAATTTTCTTCGATTAAACAGTAACTGTAAAACGTAGAATCTCATTGCATTCGAGGACCTGTTCCGTTCTTCAAAAATACAGACATTTTTACATAAATACTACGAATATAATGAAATTCATAGAGATACGACGAATCGCAATCGGTTATGAAGCGATTCGATGAATAATGCAATAGTCTTTATTTGCCGATAGTTGCAAGCACACGACTAGCTGGGTCCGAATAGCGATACGATACGTGGTCTGGCGTTGAGAGAAATCAAAGTGAAATTTTTTGAAAATTTGCCAAATCAGACTTCTCGACCGAGCTGATAATCTCCTATCTATTTCAGGCCAACGTCGCGAGGATCGGGCGGTAACAACGTTAATAACAACGGTGGACTTCAGGTAGGAATAGCCGATGATCAGGCGAAAGATTTCGACTTTGAAAAAACGGAAATGAAGTACGACTCGACCGGGATGTTTCATTGGAGTCCGGCACGAAACCTCGAAGACTGCATACTCGATCGGAACCAGGCGGCAATGACGGTCCTGAACGGCCACGTAGTCGTCTGTCTATTCGCCGATCCAGACTCACCCCTAATCGGACTGAGAAACCTTGTCATGCCATTAAGAGCTTCCAATTTTCACTATCACGAGCTTAAACACGTAGTCATAGTTGGTGCTGTGGATTACATTCGTAGGGAATGGAAAATGCTGCAGAATTTACCAAAAATATCAGTTCTAAACGTGAGTCGAGAATCCAGGCTTCGGTTTCTCAATTCTCACATCCTCGAGGAAGACTCGAAGGTCTTTGAATTTCTTCTCAATTATTTCAGGGTTCGCCGCTAAGTAGGGCAGATTTACGTGCCGTAAATGTTAATCTCTGCGACATGTGCTGCATTTTGTCGGCTAAAGTGCCTAGCAACGATGACCCTACCCTCGCCGACAAGGAGGCCATCCTCGCATCTTTAAATATTAAAGCAATGACGTTTGACGACACGATCGGCGTCCTTAGCCAAGGTTTGTCATCCGGTGATTAGAAAGGTTCGAAATTTGGTAAGATTCGACGATAAACTGACCAGTTTCTTTCATTCCCACGGCAGTTGGCAGTCCGATTGTTCTTCAGAGACGAGGATCCGTCTACGGAGCTAACGTGCCGATGATCACAGGTCTGGTTACATTTTTTCCTCACCTTATTCAATGTTTAAATAATAAATTTTATCCACCGTCTTGTGCGCGAATGCGGAGGCCAGGTTACGGTATAAAGAAACTAGCAATGTCCATCGATAGTACGCATTATCTGATAATTTATCCCTCATTCTCGGACGTCGCCTTTGTTCCAATTCCAGAACTGGTCAATGACAGCAATGTACAGTTCCTCGATCAAGATGACGACGACGATCCTGACACAGAGCTTTATCTCACCCAGCCTTTCGCCTGTGGTACTGCCTTCGCAGTGAGCGTTTTGGATTCACTTATGTCGACGGTTAGTCCCGATCCCTGAAAAGGAAATTTGTCTGATCACCGTCGATCACGAATTGATCAATTGGATTCAACTAATCTCGAATCGTTTCAGACTTACTTCAACCAAAACGCGTTGACGTTAATCAGGTCACTCATCACCGGAGGTGCGACACCCGAATTGGAATTAATTCTAGCCGAAGGTGCCGGTCTGAGAGGAGGATACAGGCAAGTTTCTTTACAGATTTAAGAATCAAGAAACGAAATACGCACCCATGTATAGAAGAAATATCGTTGATCGGTTGAAATTTCGGTTCGTTTAGCACGGCGGACAGTTTATCTAATCGAGATCGGTGCAGAGTGGGACAAATATCGTTGTACGATGGTCCATTGGCTCAGTATGGCGAAGGTGGCAAGTACGGTGACCTCTTTGTCGCAGCATTAAAATCATATGGAATGCTGTGCATTGGTCTGTACAGGTACAGGTACCGGACTTTATTTTCCTCGATGGTATTTATTGGATTTTCTATTATTACTACATATACATATATATCTATATACATTGTATACATATATACTATATGATCTATATACTATATAATTGCTGTTTTAATTTTTCTTCACGCACAGTTTTTGTATTTTGCGTTAATTTGCATCTCTATTCAACACAATGAAAATTGTAAGTTGGCCCATCCAAAAAATATCATTTTTGAATTTTGATCACCGATTTATTTAGTCTTTAGTTCCTGCAGCTCGCATATATACATACATATAATATATTATTATTATTATTATTATTAATATTACGTTTATTATGATTATTATTATTATTAGTTATTTTTAGTTAGCTTAGAAAAAAAACAGAATAAGAAAAAAAAAAAAAATTGAAAAAAGAACGCTGTCTAACATATTTTTTATTCGCTATTCAAAATACAGGTTTCGCGACACTAGTTCCTCGTGCGATGCATCGTCGAAAAGATACGTGATCACCAATCCCCCTGATGACTTCACTCTACTGCCTACGGATCAGGTAAAATAATTTTTGATTCTCGAAAAAAAAAAAAAAAAAAAAAAAAAAAATAATTGAAAGATTGAAAAATCTTTGAATAATGATTAATGTTATTTTCTCTCCCCCGTTCTATCCGCGAAAGGTATTCGTTTTAATGCAGTTCGACCCGGGTCTGGAATACAGGCCCAGCAGAGGTGCACGAGGTAAAGATGACGCCTCCTGACTGTTGCTGTGTAGCGCCCTCACCGATGGACCTTACTCCTACATCTAATCGAAAATGATTAACATCATGCCGGAAAATCTTCCCCCTTATAATTAATTATAATTTCGTTTCGTTTCTTTTTATTTTCCTTTACCGCACATATACATGTTTATATAACATAAATTTAATCGAGGTTTTATCGAGTGAAAAATGGACTTGAAAAAAAAACGAAGGAAAAAAAAAAATAATTCATAATTTCGAAACGTTTCGTTAAACCATAGACAACCCCCAAACCCCCGGTGTACGTGCGGCTGCAAACGCGTCAATCGTTAAAAGTTATACTACATCGTTTAAGAGTGTATTTAGTTTTCTTTACAGTGAGTTACGAATGAAATCTTTTTTTTTTTTTTCTTCTTTTTTTTCTCCATGCGTAAGCAGTTTTCTATTTTTAGTTTTTGTTTTTTTTTGGATTTGCCGGATGTGTTTCTTTTTTTCTTTCCAATTTCTTTTTTTTTCTTTTTTAGTTCTCTTTTTTCTTACCTCTTTTGTTTATCTTTCGAAAATACATAAAAGATGCTGGGAATATGGCATGATTGACCGATAGGTCCGAGGGCTGCTACACGCTGCTAAGTGTCTCTGTACGAGATTCTATGGACAGCTTATACAGAATATTAATAAAAAGATATAATATATATATATTATATAATATAATAGATTGACTATGGACAGTGTAAAAAGTAAAATTCTATATTAAATAATTACCCGAAACGGGAAGAGGCGAAGAAAGAAAGAGAAATTTAAAGAGAAGGATGAGGAGGTAATGCTGAGGGATTGGTGGTTTTCGGGGGGAAAAGGCTGAAGGTTTAAATGTCGGACGGGATAAAGAAAATGAAAATGAAAATGAAAATGATAATGATAATGAAAATGAAAATGAGAGGATAAGATATAGGTACATATAGTATCGAGAACGAAATGAATTGAAAGTTAGTTAAACATTGTAGGAATGATATATTATATTATGATAATATATTATCATAGAGAATTGGCAATTTACTAAATTTATCGAACGATCGTATTTGCATTAACGGTAAAATGACATATACTGCAGGATATAATAGAGACGTGATTGTTTCATTGAAAAATCAATAAATTTTTAATATAAACGAATAAATAAATAATTACTATATAGTATGAATAGAAAAAGAAAAACAAAAACAAAAAACAAAAAAAAAAAAAAAAACAGATAACAAACAAATAACAAAACCTGTCAGAAGACGTGCACAATTTTTCGAGACTATATATAATATGTACATATATATGTATACCATCTGTATTGTTATTTTTTTTCTCCTCGCAAACTTTTGACGGACGATAAGAATTTTCTCAATTTATTTGCGGTGATAGGTGGGATTCGGTTTTTTTTTTTGTTCATTTTTTATTTTTTTCCCAGTCTCCGTTCTGGTCTCTATTGTGTAGTATATCCAATTATTTGACCACTGTTAATCACATGCGACGTATACATGTACTATACACGCGTACATATAATATATATGTATAGTGATAAGAAGTAAGTTGCCATTATCTAAAGGGATTTATTATAGATGTAATAGTTCCGACGCGATATTATATAGATAAGCGCGAGCGCAGAATATTGCGATAAAGCAAAGGGGGAAAAAAGGAGAAGTTAAAAAAAAAAACAAAAAAAAACAGAGATATATGTAATATATATGTCTATATATACATATACATATATATATATATATATATACATGTGTGTATATGCATATGTATTTATATATATAGTATATATATATACGTATATGTACATTGAATGTGCCACAAAGCAAAATCGAAAGCAAACAAAAAAGGAATAAATAAATAAATAAATAAATAAATGAACAAATGAAGAAAAATAAAGAAAAAAAAAAAAGAAAAAAGTTAAAAGTGAACTCAAGTGCGGGACTAAATGCAATCTTACCTCGTGTGTCTTGTTTACGACTAACTAAATACTCTCTCAATCAAGCACTTTGTACAGGATTATATAAATAATTAAGTACGATTAAAGAAAAAAAACAAAAAAAAAAAAAAATTAAAAATTAAAAAAACAAAAAAAATATTATCAAAAAACCGAAAAAAAAAAAAAAAAAAAAAAAAAAAAAAACCACCCTTTTCCACACAATTTTTAGTAAATCGATATACTTACTAATCACAAATAATAACGGATAATTAAAAGAGAAGAAAGAAAATGGAGAAAGAAATAGAAAGAAAGAAAGAAAAAAAAAAAAACAAAAAATGACAAAAAAATAATAATATTAATAATAATAATTAAAATAAACGAAGACCCTCATCAAGACATTTTCTCTTTTATATATTTTTGTGAAACTCACGAATGGATATATGTATAAAAAAACTTGGAAAAAAGGACACATATATGCACGTACAACCATACACACGGAAATACACATACATACAAACGGAAATACAGATGAATAAAATCCACTTAGGTATACAGACACACACACACACACACACACACGGCTATACCGTATACATATACATATATTATATATAAGAGAAATTAAAAACGCATGCGTTATCGACACGGAGCAAAATTTGTGCTCGGTCACTGTTCTAAATATTAACTTGATAAAAAAGAGAAAAAAAAAAAAATGAAAAAAAAAAAAAAAGAAAATTGATTAAAGACAAACTAGCTGTGGTAGACGCTGCCGTGTTCGTATATGTATAACGTGTATAAACTGCTGCTGCTGCCGCTACCCGCGTTGCTACCGCTGCAATATCCACGTGCACTGTTCACTGCCACTGCAGTTCGTGTTATCATTGTATGATAGTTATAACGTAATTTTATCGAGATAAGAGAAAAATTGCCAATTTACAATTTAATCCCATACCGAAATCAATTTATTATCAAAATTATAGGAGAACAGAACGACTGTGAAATTTATTATAACTATATATCTGTGCGTAAACGATCGATTCTTTTTCCTTATTTTTCTTGATCTTACTTTCCTTTTTTTTTTTTTTCTTTTTCACATTGTTTCGGAATTTTTTTTATCAAAAACCAGATAAAGTGTCTAAATACCGTTTTTGTATAGCGTATAACTATAGAAAGATACAAATTAATGATATACGGTCGTTTTGTTTTCCCCCATTAAAATAATAGGAATTATTTTTCACCTATATCGCGTTTTTTCGATAAACATTATATAATTAATGAATTTTTCTTATCTTGATCGAATTATCTTACTCCATGCATTAGTGTTACGCAAATCGTTCATTAAATTGCCAATGCCCATATACGTGTAGTATTTTACATAATGAACAATATTGTATGTTACAACGAGTCAAAATTGGTCACATCTAATTAAAACGTCCATATATGGCTTAACAATTATACGTACGTGTGCCCGGCTAGTATATAACGACAAGACAAAAACCATCTACATAAGATATACATATGTTCTTTTTCTATTTTATAATTTTACTTAAGTTTTCCTTTTATTTTATTTTTTGTCTTTTTTTTTTCAATTTATACATAACTTCATAATTCTAATTCTAATTACGAACAAGTATACAATTTTACTCAGAACTACTTTATTTCCTTATTATTATTTCGAAGATTTGATTTATGTTCTTCTATTTTTTTTTTTTTTATTATTATTATTACTCAAACTTAGTCTGTTAAGTTTAACATATTGATTGTCTCATGTCAATTTTTAACAAGCACTTCCTCAAAAGCAAAAAAAGAAAATAAACAAAATAAATAAATAAACAAATAAAAAATATCTAATTCGAATTACATAAGATGAGGTAGGAATTATAATTGTTTAAATACAGTTGTATACTAATTCCTGCAGCGTATACTAAGTATAGTATATATACTATACTATATATGAGAATAACTATTCGGATTTAATAATAATATACCTATAGATACTGATGTTAGAATCGTTGGTTAAACGGAAGTGAAGCTTTATTGGCTCCTTGTGAAATACAATTTATTCGTGCACTATCTTAAATAATTAATTCATGCACCGAATCCAATCAAATTCATCACCCTTATCACATTCTCGTGTATATTATATATATATATATATATATATATATATATGCGCTCGTGCATGGTGCATATAATTGCGTGTATGTATGACGTATGTATCTAAAACAAAAAGGAAAAGAAAAAGAAAAAGAAAAAGAAAAAAAAAAATGATTCGAATATAAATTATGGTCATTATATTATAATGTATAAAACAAAATGGAAGGCGAAAAAAGGAAAAAAAAAAATGAAAAAAATACATTAAAAATATTAAGGCGCGCGGCGTGCTTGCCACCTTCAATGCCTCATTGACCTCATCTAATGCTTTTTTATCTGTACATTTACAATTTGTGTACCAATGAGGAACGTTGTTTAATCATGTTGTTGATGTTATTGTTAAAGAATGAGATTCAATATTGTACATAACTATATATTCATTATAATTGATGATATAAATAATTATATACATAAAAAAAACAAAAAAAAAAAACAAAGAAAAAGAGCAAAAAGAATTTATAATCATTATCAAATCCCTATCACGACATCACGATCTTTGACTACCCATCCACCGAGATCAAGAAGGGTGATTATTTCTTCGGTTCTCAGATGCAATTAGTTATTCTTCTTGATTGCTCGATCCTATTCTAGAGACGTTATACCTCTACGTATTTAGACGGAACCGATTTTGTTCATTTTATTTATAAAATACAATATTTACACGATTGTTTCAAAATTCATATTTACAACGATATTTGTTCTCTTAACCGACTAATATATAAATACACATCGCGTTTACAAACGCCTGCTGCAGTCGCGTTATTATTCATACACTCTGTAAAAATGATAACTATACACACGTAGGTGAAAATATATATTATCAACGACTATATATATTATCATAGGTATATGTATAAATTGTAGAATATAATTTGGTCTTTCGGTATTACGTATAGGAGAAATTAAACGGTACAAAGAGTATTATTTATTGCTGCTTCCCAATGATCTAATTATTTATTATGTATAATTAGATAGGGCCTATATTTATTCGTTAAACATAATATTCTACCCGACTAATTCACCTCTAGTCAACTAATTTCATAAATCTAACCAAATCGCTGTTTTCAATACCCTCACAAATCCGTTGTTGGTATATTTCTGTCGGTTTGCCCTAACGCCATTGGATTACGACTCGCTCGTCTTGGGTCCAGGTGATTAGCAATCACTGGGTTTATACTTCCCTGTAAAGTATGAAAAAAAGTTAACCAACAATTCTCATTCATACAACAACAAAAAAAAAAAAAAAAAAAAGAAGAAAAGAAAACTTACCCTACGTTCGTCCTGCCAGTTATTATCCCCTGGGAACGCGTTGTTAGAGAAGGAGAAATTCGGGTGATTTTCAATACCAATTAAGTCCGAGTCGTTGCTGTGTTGACTGTAAAATAAATCTTGTAATTATCATGAAAATGCGACAAACTGATATCCGAATGTGATTCAATTTGCATACCTGAGCCTATCCTCTGGGAATTTTTCCTGCGTATTCCACATCGGGTTCGATCCCTCGAGTGCAAATTTGTTAGTCGTTGGTACGACTCCGATACGGTTCAAGCCCGAACTCTGTGAGCCAAATTTAGTCACCGCTAATCTATCCAGGCGATCGTTTAGCCTGAGATTGTAAATAGAGGAAAATCGTGAGTATCGATTCAATAGCAAAAAACAAGTCCATTCACGTACCTCTGATATTCTCACTCACCGTTTAGTCTTGATGATATAAGCCGTGAGAAGTGCGATGCAGCATATGAAGAGGAATACGCAAAGAATTATAAGAACAGATTGCAAAATGCTCTGTACACTTTCTGTCGCGGACGAACTAGACGTGGGTAGATCAATCAGTCTCAAAGATCTTGTCAGCAGAGTGACTTTCAGATCGGTTACGGTCTGCAAATCGCTTGATGCTCTGTAAAGAGGATCATATACCGCTCAGGACTTTGATTCTAAACGTATTTCCCGAAGGTTTGGAAGTCAAAGGGTAAACTTACAGAATAATAACGTCAGAAGTGACGGGAAGGTTCGTATCCTCGTTTATGAAATGAGTGGTAACGATCGTCTCGTTGTCAAGACTCGTTGAACCGTCGTCGTCCAAAGCCTTTTGCACGTAGTCGACGTTGCATTGATACCCAAAAGCGTTCGTGAACGACGAGATTACCTGAAAATTTGAGTTGATAGAGAAAAAACGTGATTTTATTTTTACCTCGAGGTCGGGATCACTTACGAAGGCGGTTTCCCCGGTTACTTCCGTCAGAGTGTTCTGGAATGTGAATTCTACACGATTGCTCTCCGCGATAACGTACACCTTCACATTAGCCGTGTCCGTATGGTTGACTGAAATTAAAATCCCCATGGAGAAGGAGAAGATTTTTTATTTTTCTTTCACACCGAGTCATGAATCGATCCCGCGACTCACCTGCGTCTAAAACGACGATAGTAAAGTTGAAGTACCCTGCCATGGTGGAAAGAGGGTCGAACTGGAGCGTCAAACTTCCCGTCTCTGAATCTAATATGAAAGGATCTTGTATGGACGCGATTGAACTATCCGAATAGGACATGCTGTCGTCGACGATGTAGTACGTCAGGGTTTCGTTCAGATCAGGATCGGTGGCCTGATTGGTAAGTTCGAGTGTTAAAAAGCTAGGAATTGAATTTCTTGAGGAGATGTGATACTTACGGCTACCGTGAGAATTTCTTTGCCAACAGCATCCTCTGGAGAGATACCTCCGTAATATGCACTGCTGTTAAAAGCAGGAGGGTTGTCGTTCACGTCAAGTACCTATGAATGATTGTGGCGTTTCGGATGTTAAGAGTCAAGTTTTTGCATTCAATTTCTAAGAGGTTAAATAGTGAGACGTACTATAATGGTGATGGTCAAAGTAGCCTTTTCTCGAGGACTTTCCGGAGCTCCTTCATCGCTTATTGTGGCAACGACGTACAACGTTAGCGTTTCTTGTGCCTCTCTGTCCAACATACTGACCAAAGTAAGATTTCTCGTTTCTTTGTCCAGACTGAAGTACGACATATCACCTTCTGTGAATTTGAATTTAACGGAATGTTGATAAGAGATAATTGACGTCTGAACATGGCTTTCGAAATACGTGAAATTTTAATCACCGGTGCTAGTGAAGTAGTAGTAAGTTGGGACCAAGTCTGCTTCGTCTACGTCAATGTTTACCATGTCCACAGCTTCTGGTATAGTAACCGAAGTTCCTAATCCGGTAGTGTTCTCCTGGAACCAAGCCGTCCACTCGTTATCTTCGAATTCAGGACCTTCGGTTGAGATGAAGATGACTGTGTTGGTCTGCGTCGTTGTACGACTAGGATTTCCACCATCGGTGACTGATATCTCGATCTAAAATCAGTCGCAGACATGGATTGAACAAATTTCCGTTTATTTCTCACCATACCATAGTTCGTCTTTCAGAATCAGCGCCACTTACCTCATACATGTAATTGTCTTCCAGGTCGGTTGGCACCGTCAAAAGTTGGAGCTGAGCGGTACCAGATCCGGTTGATACAAGAGTAAAGTACTCGAGAGCAGACTCTGCAATAGAATAAACTTTGACATCTAGAGACAAGTTCATCTCGAACAGTTAATCCGTGGATTAATGATTACCTGGACCGGTGAGAGCGAACGTTACGGTACCACTATCTCCACTGTCTTCGTCTGTGGCTTCGAAGTCATTTAGGAGAGTCAGGTCGTAGGAGTAAAGCTGTGAGTTCGCAGTTTGAGTCTAGGGAAGTAAGAAAAACAACCTCATTTAACGTTATTCACACTTTCCTAGGACAAGTTTATCTATTCGTCGGTATGAACTCGGTAATTTTCAGCACGGATGCTTGATTCGGTCACGTACCCGACTCAGACGAACACTTCGTCCAGAAACCGGGTAAGTTATCACCGGATCATTGTAGTTGTAGTCCTTGATGAATATGTTGTAAGTTTTGGTGTCATTCTGTGATGAAGGATCTGTCCCCAAATCTTGAGCCTGGAGCGGATGAAGATTTATAATTCAACGATTAGCGATAGATGTGATTCTTATGAATCATTTCACTCCACGGTTTCATTCAACTTACGTATAATTCAATAACCCAGGTACCATAGTAGCCTGTCAAATTGCAGTTTGTGTATATCAATGCATCGGTTTGATTCTGCGTTTCAACTACGAAAGGTGTAGTGCAATCCTCCTTGAGAACTGTGGTGTTGTCGCTAGGTGTGATGCTGAGTATTTCGTAAAATACTCTGGTGTTATTAGTGTCCGGTTCGTCGAGGTCCTCAGCGACTACTGTCAAGACAAGAATGCCCTGAGAATGGAAAATACTCGGTGAGAATTTGATTTCCAATTCAAGTGAGCCGTCGAATGTGTACTCACGGCTTCACTGTTTTCTGAAACCGTTGCTGCAGGGTCAGATAGTTCAGGAAGTTCTGGAATTTGGTCATTGATATCGAGAAGAATGACGCTGACGTTCGTGGCAATCGTATTGGTGTTCCCTGTGGCACGGTTAATTTTATCAACTCAATTTTCTACCGAGAATAAATTGAATTACCTACATGTTACACCTTCGTCTAAGAAATTGTCTCTGAGTGTCAGAAACACCGTGAATCTCGGAGTTCCAAGATCACGGTCGAGGGTGTATCCGTCAGACAACGCCACCTCCAACAACCCCGTATATTTCCCCATACTGAAGTATGAGAAGAGCGAACCATAGTCTGTGTTGATCAGATACGAGACGTTGTTGAAGGGAGCTAGAATCATACGTAAATTTCGAATCAGTTTTCATTTCCCGATCAGCATGTCTTTCTACTGGAAAAGATTTCCCGAATTTTCTACTCACATGTCCTGTCGTCGTCGAATGCACGTACAGTCACTATCGAAGTTCCATTCTCTGATTTTTCCCTCAAGTAAATCGTCGAGTTGAACTCGTCGGTCAGCAAATAGGGTATCTCGTCGTTTTGATCGGTGACAAAAATCTCGAGCTAAAAAAATGGCAATAATTTAGTGAAAAAATAAAACCAAATGTTAAAAAAATGATCAATGATCAAATTCACCTGCAATATAGTGTTCCAAGTCCCATCCGAAGCAGTAACGTTGTAATACAGATATTCGTAGACCTCGGCGTCAATAGCGCCACTTGTATCCGTTCTTATCACTCCAGTGGTGGAATTTATCCATACCAGGTCACCGATGGTACCATTTACTGGCCTGGATTGTCATGCAATCATTCAATAGTGTATCAGGTAGTGCGAATCATGAATTCGAATTAGTAACAACTGTGTAGAGTAGAGACCACGTCGCATCTACATACGGACATGGTAGACTTACTCTATAGAATATGTTACGTCGTTGTTTCCAGGACCATCAGCGTCAGTCGCTTGTACATTTCCAATCAGTACATCAGATTCCTGGTTCTCAGTAACGCTCATCGCGGTATGTGTCTCGAATATCGGTGCATTGTCGTTTATATCGAGGATGAGAAGAGTTAGTAGAGCTGGAAGAGTTGGTATTTCGTTAATCAGGAATACGAAGTTGAATTAGAAGGTCACGCGGACGTAGAATCGGAGTAATGTTCTGGGAGAGAGACTTGTAGTCCGAATTTCGGACTGAGTTCTGGTACTTACCAGAAGTGTAATTATCGTTGTGAACAGTTGTCTCATCCGTAACTACAATCGTGAGGTAAACCATGTCGAACTCCTCATAGTCGAGTCTTCCAGTTACCACCAATGTCGCTTCAGCGTACAAGGTGTTATTCTCTGGGTACGAAGTCACGATCTCCAAAGTCCTGGAGAAGATTTACACACGTATCAATTATTCGCACGGGTCATAGTCCGGGAATGAAATTTTCTGCACAGTCTATGCCCAGTAAACGAACCCCGGATAATAATTCATCGATACTCACCCCGCGTACAGGTCTTCGTCTACGATTACACCACTCTTGTACGCGTACGAACTAGCCCAGTCAATGCTGAAGGTAAGAAGAGCGTCAGTGTCGACGTCGGTTCCGTATATGGTCGTGTTCACCGTCTCCCCAGTGTCTCCCTCCTCGTAGATCGATGGGTTAACTCGTGGCTGATTGCGAGATGAAACAGAAATTTCGGGATCGCGTGGAAATCGACAGAAAAAAAACGAAATTCATTGAATAATTTGTTCAAAATGGATTAAAAATTCACCATTGTTAGCGTTGGTGGAACGTCGTTTACGTCAATCACATTTATGGTGAGGGTGGCATACGAAACGTGAGCTCCCAGATCAGTCGCGGTAACTTGGACAATTACTACGGGGATGGTTTCGTAGTCTAGTGCTCCATCCTGGGCTGTTGTGATATCGCCGGTCACTGCGTCGATAGTTAACGTTCTTTGGGATACTATCGCGTGTCTGTTCAATCGGGAAGGTTTAAAGCGTTGATAAAAATCAGAGTTAAATCAGTCCTAGGTTTGAATAACTTGGGATACTAACGTCACGTTGTCATCGATGTCACGATCGGTTGCAAGCATTGTGGCGATCAGATAATCCATCTCAACGTCTTCCGGGACTGACACTGCCAGCTCGGAATTTTCGAAAATTGGCATTTCGTCGTTCCAATTGATCAGGTCGATCGTGATGTCCCTTGTCCCGATGTGCGAGGTGTTCGCTACTTCCGTTGCAACGACCTGATGAGTTTATTTTCATGAGATATTCAGGATAGAGAACGTTAGTTTCTCTTCCCTCATTTCTGGGCGAAAAAAATTGTTCGATTTTTACCTGAATAGTCATGCTCCTCCAGTCTTCATCCTCGTAATCCAACACAGAAGAGTTTATCACAGATATTGTAAAGGTGCCGGATTGGTAACCGCTGCTTGGTATAATAAGAAAAGCTGAACTCCATCCGAACTCCGAATTGTCCGTCAGTTCTACATTGAATTGAGCGTTTTCGGCCTGTATGAAAATTCCATTATCAACGAAAAAATCAATTCAGAAAAACTCAAGAACAGAGTAAAGGCTGTAAAAACAATTCGACAAAGTAGAAAGCGAAACTTTACGAAGCTATTCTTGTACTTATTATCTTCAATCAATCACAGGATCAAAGCCTCATACTCACACTCATAATTAGAACGTAAAATTCGGAATAGCACTCACGAGATCTGGATCTGTGATCATAATCGACTCGTCGAACGATAACGTCATATAAGTTTCCTCGAGCATTGAAATGGCCAGTACATCCGGCGAGACTTCGGGTACGTGATCATTTATGTCTTCAACGATGATGATGATCGTTGAATTAATCGCGGACTCTTCGTCGAGAGTTTCATACGCCACTATGGTGAACCTGAAGACTTCCTTAGCCAAGGTGTCCCGGTCGATTGGATTTACCGTGATTGCACCCGTCGCTGAATCCACTACGAAGTACTCTTCCTCCCCTGTAACGAGTAGGATTTATCGTTTCCCAGAGTCACGTAGAATCGCAATGGTCAGACTCCGAACTTTTCTATTAATTATACCGCTTACCATCGGACGCGATAATCTTGTAGCTAATCTCTGCGTTGATTCCAATGTCACCGTCTATTGCCGAGACTTCGAAATACTGTGGAAATCGACAGAACTGTCAGAACCGATGCTTAATTTACAGGAATCATTTCTTAGCCCGTGACACTTACGTTGGTCGATTTTTCCAAAATATTTTCAGCCGAAAATATGTTAGTCCATTTCGGTGGCTCATCCGGCATATCGATAACTTGTACAAGGTAGGAAGCACTGCCTTGATTCCCGGCTCCGTCCTTTAAAAAACGTTACAATATTTCTTAGACATCGATAATACCTCGAAAATTATACTTTTATTCAATCGTATAACGAAGGGACGATGATCAATTTGCCGATGTTAATCAGGGCTCAGACTTACTAAAAATAGCGTGTCAGTAAGATAAGAATCACTAATCAGATTTTCTATCAATCAGAATGTCTAAATTTTGATCGATACCATTGACACTGGTTTTGGAATGAATTCATCTATTCTTAGGGCGTAGGTGATGGGGCGAAATTTTAGAATTTTTCTAAACACTCACCGTTGCCACGATGTTCAGCAAGTACATACTTATCGTTTCGTAATCTAGTTCTTCGTCAATTTGCAGATATCCTGTTTTCTGTTTTGTGGTACCTTCGATCTCCTCGGTCACCATGCTGAATTTCCCAGTGCCACTCGTCGGCTGTAAAATAGAACGAAATCATTGCAGAATTTGCAAAATCTTTTCCGATAAAAGGGAATCTATGAGACTCACAGTCGCGGTTATCGCAAGTGTAACCTCATCGATCCAACCATCAGCGTCCGAGATTAAGAAAGAGCAGTTCGTTAGTCCGCTCCAGTTTTCCTAAAACGTAAAACTGAATACAATTTCGAAATAACGACAAAATACACGAAGTCTCTAATCGTGTGAATTGCGAACAATATTGCGCAGCTATAAAGCATATCGTAAATGATACAATCGCTCTTATTGCGAAGGATATCGCTAATCTCATCGCCTAATGCTTGTGCATGATATCTATGCATGTATTGCGAACTAGTATATTCCACCTCGACAGAACAGCTCGTGCTGTCCGCTTGAATGACTGGGGCATTGTCATCGATGTTTATAATGTTCAGTGCGATTCTGTGGCTTTCTTCGCCGGCCACGACCATGAACCTGTACGCCTGCATGGCCTCTGTCTCGTAATCTTGGGGCTGGGTGATCACCAGCTGCCAGACCCCCGAATCATCTTGTTCGAACGTAGCTCCGAGGAGCAAGTTCGATTGTCCACTATCGCTAAAGCCACCCAAGTACGGGGTTTCCGTTCCTATATTAGGTAAACCGTTTTAAATGTACATTTTGAATCTCCATCGATCTTTGATCGTATAAATAGCTATCTGATAAAGTATCAACCGTTGTAAGTGAGCTGTGCGATGATGACGTTGTAGGTCACTTCTTCGTCCAATTCGATGTTAGTTTGCAAAAGGGCCGTGCTGTACCCTACGAAGTTTACCGTATCGTCGATAGGATCCGGGGCTATAAACGGCGGACTACTCCAAGCTGTTAAAAAAGCCCACGGATTACAAGATCGTCGATTTTGCTTAATCTTATCGCCTGTGTAGACGAAAGGAGAGTTCCGTCCATGGAATGATCTCCCAAGTATTGAAATTTCAAAAACGGAACACTGATCCAGATACCACGTCGTAAGTGTTATGAAGTCGATAGTGGATTCGGCGATAACATAATTTTGAAAATTGAAAAAAAAAAAAAAAACTCACAGGCTGTACTGGTCCCGATGGAGAAAACGAGGGTCAAAAACAGACCGAGATATACTTCGGCCTCCATGGTGTTGGTGATCGTGTTATATGTAATCCTTGCGTGATTCCTCCAGTTGTAAAAAACGGGAAACGCTATACCTAATTTGCAAAACGTTGTAGTATTTTGCTATCAGAAATAATTACATGTGATGGACTCTCGCTTCCTGCCTAATCAATCAATCGTTACGATTCTCTGGAATAAAAATTGTTTATCAGTCGAAGGATAAAACAGTGTGAAAATATAGGTAGAATTATTAATGGCAAGAAAATGTCTAGATACAATCGTGTTCGACGTGGTAAAATTTTCCACAAATTCCGTTTCTCCAATAAATTGCAAGTCGACTAGTTATCTTATCACGAAAGAGTTTCTGTCCTGACCAGAGTCGAGCCATGAATATTATTTCTATAGAAAATTGGCTGGGACTATCTCTCACCTTTATAATCACGTATCCAAATATCGTAGAGAAAATTGCGAACACTTTACACCTTGATACACTCAATGTGACTAGCAATGTTATCGCGAATGGTCACAGGACGCAGCGATAACGATTCTCCTACGTAAAACAAAGCATTGATAATGGTTCCACCGGCTATTGATATCGATGATATCGCCTCAAGGCGACGAGGCATTATTCGGGGGTTATCTAGATATATCGAAAGGCGACACAGAACGTAGGAATGTAGTTTATCTTGTTATCAGGCAGTTCCGGTGTGCGTTTCGCGCTTTCTCTGCGAGAAAACTGCTGCAAAATTACTTAAGAAAAAATAAAAATGATGCATATTCGGGAGATGTTAAGAAATTTTTGACAGTGGAATCGAGAATTTCTATCATTGATCGTCGCTAAGTGCCTCTGACCGAGTTGTAATCTGCGATGAGTAGTAATATAGGAATACTATTGAATATGAGGTTGCTAATTAGTGGAAATATCTAGAGCTAATTAGCGCGATGAATCTTCTTTGTTAATTCTAATAATAATGAGTGTGTTTACCATCTGGTATGTACATTGTAGAGAAAAGTAGTATCGACAATAATCTGGACTTTGAATGCTATTAAAATGTCTGGTTCTGATAGCTTCCGTTTTTGCTATTTTTTTCAAACGGTAAATTACACGTCTGTCACATATGGGATATCATCTTCTTTCTCTGCCCAGTGGCATCATCTCCATTTATTCCGGTAGGGTGAATATTCAATCTTCGATTTCGTCCAGTTCTCTCCGGGATCAGAAATCGTAAAATCTTTCTGCCTCTATAATCTAACGTACGAAGTAGCCCCGTTACCGCAATATCAATTGTATAAGTACCTACTCGTTAGTCATCACCTAAACTCTGAATTCGTTTTGAATCGATGATATTTTTCGCAAACAAAACTAGAGGTTCGACTTTAAGACTTGCCTGAAATTTTCGTTGTCTAATCTATTCAAGAATAATAGAGTTGCTATGATCGATGAATCATAAAGTCAGAGTTGAATAAAATTCTACACATTTTCATGCACCAGCTTGATAACTAATCGGTGGAAATTGTCAACAGACTTTCTCGCCGTATCTACGTATCTCAATTTACAAGAGTTCGGATTTCATTCTACGTTCATCATTGGAATGGAACGACTCAGCTCAGGCTGTGTTCTAGCTGAGGTTACGATCCGAGACACCTATAGAGCCTGATCCCCTGCTCTCATGGAGTTAGATTGCACTCCGTGTTTATCTCGTGGTACGTTTTACTCGCTGGACCATTTAATCGACAACGGTCACAGGTCAGACCAAAGAGATATCTGTATTGCTCGACGTAGCTGCGTCGTGCAGTTGTCAGCAGGTCTTCAAGCGAAACGCAGACGCCTTTCTTCCACCACTGCGCGATCAGCGAGTAACCAATAGATTTTCGCACTTGCGAATTGATCAGGTAATCATTTATTCGCAGAAGATAAAATAATGAATAGCGCAAAGTCGAGATAGTGGGTCGGGTAGAGTTTAGTGTAAAGGATCGATTGATTGGGATGGTGAAAAACGGTTCTGCATATGTATATATCATTTTATTTGCTAATCATTGAGTCGATTTAACATTTTTCTCCAACAGGATGACAAGATCTAACAGGAGGCACTCCGAGGTCCAACAATTCGAGTGTGTCGCGCGAATATCTAGTCTGCCAATTGTTGAAAGTGGGATAAACGTAGCTGGCAATGTTTACGAGAAGATCAAGGTACGTTATTTCTCGCCTTACTCTTTTATTCACTTATTTTTTTCTGATATTATTTCTCCTCGCCCTTCCCCGCCGGGACACACATATCTTTCGTAAGAAGTTCGTTTTTATATTCCACATTTAAACTTTGATCTTATGCAGTTGCGTAACCCTCTCTGGTCACGTATAATTATCATCATTAACTTAATGTCACTAACGCACGACTCACTTGCGAACACAAGATGTGCAATTTATTCTCCGTTTATACACGTATGAGGTATTCCGTGCCAAATCGGACGGACAGATTTCCTTACAGCGAAAAGTGTCTTACCTAGGAAATTTCATTTTCAATGCCAAACATTGTCTGCAGATTTTTTCGCAGGCTGTGCAGTAGCTCAGGGGTAAAAATTATTCACGACGATTTTGACCCGGCCCCATTTTTAATTCCCGTTTCAAGCGATTGGCAAAGTTTCAGATTCACACTAAAAGTAGTCTGCTGGTAATCGCTCGCGAATGTCGAAATGACGTATAATCGCTATAATCGCTATCGATTAAATAAACACAGTAAATTCTCTGTAAAAAGACGAGGACTTTTATCTCAGAGCGAATATGGGTGGTCTACGTGAACCCGAAATAAAAAATAAAAAACTAATTATATGACCTGATTTTTCAAATGGTTATAAAAACGAGATGGTTGAGGCGAAAAATCTATAGAACAAAAGTCACGGACGATATCATTCGAAGTGATACTTCGGCCGTGAAAAGTGGTAAGGAAATCTCGAGGGGTCAGATAAATCGAACGTTCGATTAGACACGTAATGCCCCATATATTATATTAATTTATACGTAGAAGTTGAAAATAATAAAACACAATGCAGCACAAGCATGTGCTGTGCTTTGACCCGTCGAGAAGATATATGCGCTGTAAAAAGGTCTGCTTATATGCTCCTCGGGGCGGATTACAATTAATTCTCATTACGGATAGCTGGAAACAATGAATGCCACGTGATCTCTATATAAATTCCATCAATTGTTATCTCATTTCGCTTTTCTCCGCTCTCTGTAAATAAAGCGATCGAATTCTCTCGTGAACTGGAGCCTCGATACTGCGGAGCAATCTCTTGCCGCGGCAACAGCTGCTGCTAAACCAGCTCTGCTAGTATTCAACGGACCGATCACCACCGTGGACCAACTTCTCTGCAAGGGGATAAACATAGTCGAGGAGAGAGTTCCTGCCCTAAATCTTCCCCCTCAGCTCGTAAGATTATATCAGTCAGAAATTTATTTCTCTTATAATTATTCCCGTACATAATTTTTTACCTCGTAGATTGTATATACCTATAAGTCAATTTCTCAGTCTCTCGGCGATATTCTCAAGCCTAGTTGACCACCGACCGCAGAACAGCGATCGTATATCTTATCTGCGGTTTTCCATACGTGTTTCAAGATTTTATTCCAGTCGCGAAAGTATAGCTGAAGGAGTTTTTTTTTTTTTTAATGAAACGCAGACCACCTAACGTATGCAATTATTATCACCGTCGCTAGATGTACTCCAACACAAGGGAATTCGTCAGCAAACGATTCGTTAAGTCGGTTCTAATGCGAGCTGGTAGTGTCAAGCAAATGGGTAGCGACGCCGCAGACTTGGCTGCGGATAGACTCGACGGAGCCCTGACCGTCGCCGAAGAGTACGTTGACCGATACTTACCCCCTGACCCAGCAGATAAGGTTTCCGACAGTACTGAGACAAGTAATGATCATTTCTCTATCGAATATTAGAAGTAATCTAAGAAATAATGAGCTCGTATTTTCGCATGACTCTAACTCGATCTTTTATCTCTTTATAAAGCAAATTCGGACCCTAAGCCCACAGAGGGGGTCAGCAAAACGGCAAGAACAATTCACCATGGGGCCCGATTCTCAAGAAAGCTTCAACGTCGATTGACACGTCGTACCGTTGCCGAAGCTCGTGCTTTGAAAGAGCAGGGCACAGAGTGTATCCACGTGCTTCTATACGTTGCGGAGCTGGTGAGTTAAAGCAATCTCGTATTTTTATTCAATTAGGTAAATTTTTGATCGAATATCATCCATTCTCAGATCGCAACTGACCCAAAATTGGCTTTACAAAAGGCCCGAGAATTGTGGGGAACGCTCAGTCTACCAGAACCAGAAAATCAGGAGCGTCCAGCGACGCTCGAACAACTCCTGGTCCTTTTGACCAGAGAATCTGCACGGCGAATTGTCCATCTCGTGAACGGTGCGACGACGATCGCGTCCAGAGCTCCCAGACGTCTCGCAAGAGTTCTGGTACTTACTTCGCATCAGCTTTTGGACGTGGTTTCGGCCACGTTAAAGGTGAGTTGGAAGGTTACCAAATTCACAAAAATAAACGTGGATTAATACGAGCGATTGTTAATCATTTATTAACAGCTAATGTGAGAAGGCAATTATAACAACATTGACGGGAGAATATGTGTTTGATATTTATCATTACGACGAGATAAGCTGCCGATAGCAAGAGAACGATGGCTGCAAAGCACGGGCCTGTTTTATCACTCGTTCGTAAATCTTATCGGAGTATATGGATTCATTTTTTTACAGATGTTACTAGTTGCCGATACTCGGGACAAGGCTGTGTCTCAAGTTTCGATGATTCGTGCTGCCATCCTGAGGCTCGGTTCCACGACAAACATTATACTGGTAAGTTTGATTGCCGATGGTTTTTTTTTTCAAGTTCTGATCATTCGTGTCATTTTCGTGTCTCGTGTCGTTCGTTTTATATTTATCGGCAGGATTTTTCGACAGGAACAATTCGCAGCGTTTCTTGCCGGTCGTCCTGCTCCAGCGAAGGATGTTAACGCTCAAAACCGACAGCAAAATCACAACAATCACGTCGTCGTTACTACCGATGTTTTAGCCAATGGTGCCGAGTAGCGTCGAGCTACAGATTATTAGGCCCAAGATGAACGAAGCTTAAATATTCGCAAGAAAAATTACGCGAAGCTTATCGATGGAGGAGAAATTTTGATCTGTAATTGAAAAGACGAGGCATTTGCATAAGTCGATACAATTATTGACTCGCAAATAATTATAAACGATAAATAAATACTCGTTCAAAATATTTTCAAATCAGTAAATATATACGCTGCTTTCATATTACATAATAATTGTACGATTCGTTTATTTCTCCAAAAAACTTCCCATGTCTAGAAGAACGGAAGAGTTTCCTTGACCAAAAGATTGTGTGACGTATGTATATGCTGGTCGAAGTGGGTGGGATTTTAATATAGGCTGATGATGTGTAATTAACATATCGACCTTCGCACCGCACACTCATCGTAGAAACGAGTGTAATCTTTGGGTTCAAATTCCTCAGGTAGATCAACAAGTGTATTTATATCTATTCAATCTTGTCGATCAGGCATTGGACTTTGCTCGATCGATAGGAAAAGTTTCCGTCACATACACCATACTACTGACATTATTTCACATGGTGAATTTTTGAATCCGGAGTAAACCGATGCAGCAATGCAATTGTGAAAGCTGCGCATCAAAGAATGCATAGAACACTTTGGTCAGTGCAGAGAGAATCGTCGGATATTGATTCGTATCCTTAAACAAGGGAATTCAAACTTGAAAGTAATTTCAATTCGATGATCGACCTCAGCCATGAATTTGAAGAGTTTATAAAATAAGTATATATGTGCGGCTGAGTCTTCTCCTACTGTCCATAGAGAGGCTTCAAAGTTCGATAAGAGTAGACTGGTCTACGGCTTATCGCTGGTGACACGACCGTAGCTGATATCGCGTTGTCTGACGATCGAAGATCCCCTCGAATAATTTCAAAGGCTTGTGATTTAGACAGGGATGTATAAGCACAGGATTATTTCGAGTGTTGGAAATTATGTATTCGGCAAGTGCAGGCGGTTCGTGAAATTTCATCATGGTCTGTTCGACTGGTGACAACGACGTCGATGATCCTGACCAGTCGTTTGATATTTCGAGACTCACCTTTATCTTTCTATGTAATATGACGATATAATACTGGCCTAGAGTTTTCCCCAAGATTGGACTTTGGACCTTGTCGTGGCTCTGTATGTACATCCAACGTGAACGACCTTTCGTAAGGATCGCTCTGATTAGCTAATTCAAATTCTGAACGCTGCGCATGCTCGTTCCATCTTATAAACGTAGAGACTATACAGAGAATCACTTATTCGTCTTGCTGTCGCGATACCGTTCACGTGTTTGTTCGTCCTGCTCACAAGTTTATCCATACATCTTACGTAAGTAGACATATGTACGCGTATTTAGCGTAAACTTGTTCCTTCACTCCTCATTTTTTTATTATTCATTTTCCTCGTCGGATAAATTCTTCTAATTCTATTTAGAATAATCTGATATCTTTCCAATTGCCAATTTTTAGACTCAATACTGGATTTTGTGTCGGTAGTCTTACCGATCTGGAATCGCCTCTCTTCAATAAATTTTACCATTTCTTATCGATACGGTTCATTATTTTATCAATTAACGAAAGCCTCTGGATTCTTGAATCGTTTTTATTGTAAACTTGAAAGCGGTTTGAATAAAAAAACAAGATTCGTCAGTGTAGGAGCTAAAGGTTGTCTGAAAGTCTCCTCTTAATCTCTGTGTTGTGAATTTCAAGAGTATGTATAAATATTTTGGTCAGTTACTAAGATTCGGTCAAGCATAATCCTCGTTCTCAAAATTTA
The DNA here is from genome assembly GCA_963966615.1 of Tenthredo amoena. NCBI lineage: Eukaryota > Metazoa > Arthropoda > Insecta > Hymenoptera > Tenthredinidae > Tenthredo > Tenthredo amoena. Next base: position 575,501 of record OZ016492.1, on the reverse strand, counting down.
CTGCTAAACTTCAATATACGACGATAAGTGAAGAGAATACTGCCGATAAAAAAATTCGTCGCAATCATTAACTGGTTAGGGAAAATTTTCAAAGTACCTTCTCCGGACTGCAATATAAAAATATAACCAGACTATTTTGAGAGTTTATAATTTCATTTTCACCCCTAGCATTGCCATGGCTTCCGAGGCGGTTCAACTACCCCAAATCGAATTGTTCCATCGAATGATGGGGCTGCCTATGGTAGAGTTGGCGCTTTCTAAGTCAGCGTCGACTTACTCAAGAGTAAAAGATTCTCACCAGCTGGTTCACTGGGTATTATCAAGCGCCGAGGCGTCTTTGAGCAATGCGACAAAACAGGCAGTGCCGATCGCTGCTCCGATCGCAAAGAGGCTAGAAAGTTCCATCTATCTCGTGGACCACACCCTGTGCAAAGGGCTAGATAAAATCGAGGAGAAAGTACCAATGGTCAAGGAGACGCCGGAGCAGGTGAGAAAAATCAATAAAATAAATCTCAAGATTTTATAAATGGATTTCGACGGGTATCTAAAACGATTTTCTCGTCAACAGATTTTCGAAAGCGCTTACAGCCTCGCCATGCAGACCGTACAGCCAGCTGTCTCAAAAATCGCATACGCGAACGATTTGTTGATCTCACAAGCAGCGTGTCTGAAAAATTTCAGCTGGAACACCGCAAACGATATCCTGGGAACTCAATTCGGAAGTGTTGCTCTTCAAGGACTCGACAGCACGGCTGCGATCGCCGATCAACTGATCGATAAATATTTCCCAGCTTCTGGAGCGGAGGAAGACACAGGTTGGTAATATTCGCGTGCATATATCGTATCGTATATATTTCTGTCGATTGATTTTTCTTCTTCAATTTCGTGTTTTTTTTTTTTTTTTTTCTGTTTCAATTTTTAGTCCCAGTATCCGTCGAGGACGACAAATTGTTGCACACCGTGCAGACGGTCGGGCGATTATCGAACAAAGCTGCTCGTCGTGTTTACGGAAGCATTAGCCAGAATTTGAAGACTATTAGTACTGATGACGTTAAGGAATACGTCAGTCACATCGTTGCTGTTCTTCATCTCACACAGTACCTTCATGTCATAAATGAGAAGGTTCAAGCCCTGACGAAACCGAAGGAGAATCCAAACCAGAGTCCAGACCAGAGTCCAGCTGCTTAGACGTTTTATAGGAGATGGAATAACAAAGGCTATATGGAACTGATCTAGGTTTAAAATGTATCTCGTTGTTCTGTTAGTCTTGTATAATTTTTCGTGTTTTTAATCCTTTATGTTTTCTTTGGTACTTTTGAATTATAAATTAAGAAATCCCTCATTACCTCGCCTTTGATCATCATGTAAATAAGACTCGCGAACATTATGCATTAAATTTCTACCATTATAATTATAAGGAGTCTTTTGTAAAAAGAAAAAGAAATAAATCACTCTGTGTATAACAACTCAGCCATATTTATCCTTTTTTCATAATCTCAGAGCTCGAGAATTTTTGAGGAAATATTATCTACGGTAACAAGCGACTCAATAGATTTAGATCCGTTATTTGTTTCCATAGCTCGGTTTCCAACTATTATATAGAACTCACGAGGAACGTACGGATCCAAATCTTTACAAGAGCGTAGCTACTGGGGTCTAAATGTGCGGAGATACGATAAGGGGATTTGGAATCTCACCCTGCCGGCGATTAATATCAATTACTGATTCACGACTGTAAATTTTCTCAGTATTAGAAAACGCTGTTTCATTCAGCGCGTGAATTGGCGACTAGTTTTTCATCATTTATAATTAATCCCCTCGATTTTCTCATCCAAAGTTCTTACCACGTCACTATAGACAGTGATAAAGTTTCATGATTGCGGTTGAAGTTGCACCGACACGAAACGCGTTATTCACTGTTAATATAGTAAGCATTCTGTGAATTGAAGTCGAAGGTTGCTCTGGGGTCCATCTAAATGACCCCCACGTCTGCGTTCGAGAAGATCATTCTGTTCGCTACACGGCGTTGTGGCGAGGGTCCCCCTGTCTGTCAACAGAATTACTGGTCAGAGACGTGTCTAGAATTTTTCTGGCCCTTAAATGTATGAAATGGTTTTGAAAAAAGTCGCGCGATTCACCTCAAAGCCGATAACTTTATTCGTTAAGATTTCAGCTGAGGATACGAAACGGTGGACTTGCCGATTTACGAACAGAAAATGACCGGCGATTAAAATCCGACGTGGTTACCCGATTTTTTAATAGCTAGATACGTCACTGACGCCAACGCCCCACGTAAGCTGCGCCGCGACGCGTCGAGCCAATGTATATATACGACGAGGCTTGGAAGAAGTGCTGGATCACGTTCCACAATCACAAGCAGAACGCGTCGACCTGTTCTGAAAAAAGGCAGTCAGCTATAGCGCGTCGTCGTGGCCAGTCAAACAGCATTTAGAATTTCAATCTCTTCTATAGCGAGTGAGGAGCGACTAGACTTCCACTTTATTGTGTCTTCTCCGGACTTTACAGCGCTTCATACAATCGTGAGTACCGATTTCTGCTCCATTTTCCCGTCATTTTCACCTGTTGCTTCGCGCCGCGAATTTACTCCATTCTCGAATTTTCGCCGATCGTCTGAATTCTAGATGAGTTGCGTAGAAGTTCAATTCGGGAGTTTCTATAGTATGCTTTATAGTGAAGATATTCCAATTCATCTTTTACGATAGATGGTAAATTCTCGTTTCAAATTTTTATTGATTGAGTAAAGACTGGAGTGTGCTTCTCAGGGCTCAAGGTGTAACGCGTCAATCTCGTATCCTATCTGTGACTAGCACCTAAGTACACAGAACAAAGTCCGATATAATATGAACTTATCTGTTACTTCATTACCTCGGAGGTTTACGTTTATCTTCGAATAATAATTTCCTTAAGAGTTGATTGCATGAACGTAAGTATAGGAGTAATTTCTTCTTCGTAGACTCGAGACTTTCTCCAATTTATTCTGAACAAAGTTCTAGCGTCTTTGACGATTGAAGATTATAATTATGTTAAAAATACTTCGTTTAGCTATCAAAAACTTAAAATTAGCACTAATTAATAATTTATTTATTCCAATCCCGTTTTACCATCGTAATAACTTAACGATGTGCTGCTTCTCGGTCAGTCATCGGTTCGCGGCATGTGATTTTCACATCACGTTATCGGAGTTTGTCACCGACTAACTGGAATTCCATTTTTTCACATACATCGCGCGATACTATAATTAGTCATTCAGAATGACCGTACTTCACCTCACAATTATAATAATCTCTTACGCAAATTCACCCATCGTATGTCTATTTCTTCGCCGAATTCAGACTCCTTATCGGTTTGCAGTGATCCTCGAATATCGAACAACATTTCACCGATTACATATTTCAACCAACTTATAATTCTCATCAAATTAAATCCTCGTATCCATAACAGCGATTAAAATTAGCTGTAAACTAAGCTCTCCGAATTTCCCATATAGTTGAAATGGCAGACGCATTGGAACACAAGTCTGAGACCGCGGAAAAGCCAGCGAACGTTGAGGGCGGACCTCATCTCGAGGTTTTCGACCGAATGTGCAACATCCCGGTGGTCCATTCGGCTCTCGAAAAGACAGGATCGACCTACACCTACGTTAAGGAATCGAGCGATCTTCTAAGCTGGGCTTTAAACTACGTTGAATCCGGATTACAATACGCTTCGGCAACTGCAGCTCCCATTGCAACACCAATTGTCAAGAAATTTGAAGGACAGATCAACGCTGTCGATCAGACTTTGTGCAAGGGACTCGATATAGTCGAGTCCAAAGTATCGAGCGTTAAGGAACAGCCACAACACGTTAGTTGGTTTAGTTATTCAATGAAAATTGTGTAGAGTCGATCGATTTCAAGGTTTAAAATGCTCTGATGAGCTGGACAAAGAATTTATGGGGACTTAAAACAGATTTCTTCCATATTTTACTTCATAATTGCGATTCATTTTCTTTCCAGGTCATCGATGCAGCTAAAGCCGTAATGAACAGTCCCAGACTAACTCCAGCCTTAGAAAAAATAAGTGCGGCTAAGGATTCGGCCACTCAGCAAGCCGCGTCGTTGAAGGATTCCGCCCTTGAGAAGGCTAACGAACTCCTGAACACGCAATTTGGAAGTTTGGCAGTTCAAGGTGTCGACAATACCAGCGCCGCCGTTAGTCGCCTTTTGGATAAATATTTCCCAGTCGTTGCTGGCGAAGAAGATGTCGTACCTGGTGATTAAGATTAAAATATATCTGATCTACTAATTTTTATAGAATTATGTTGAATATTTGATTACATTTCTTGTATTTCGTGCTAAGATGATTTCTAATCCGTGTAACTTGTGGTACGATTTCAGCCCCGATTTCTGCCGAAGAAAATAAGGTCCTTCACACCGTTCAGACTGTTGGTCAGCTCTCGACAAAGACTGCGAGACGTGTTTATCACTCGATTTCAGCTCAGTTAAAGACAATTAATAAGGAGGACGTGTCTGCCTACATGCACAATGTAATGTCGATCCTGCATCTCACCCAGCTATTAGGAAGCGATAAGCAAAAGACTGACAACGACGGGGAGAAGAAGGACGACGAAAAGGAGATTCAGGAAAAAAAGTAATTCCTGCAGCTATTTTTACATTATATTATACAGGAGGTAAGAAGTAAAAAGCAAAAGATCAGCATCGTAAATGGCCTAATTTTCAAATGAAAAGTATAGCCGCAGATAAAGGACGACTGATATCCCATGTGTAACCATATAGGACCAATATTTTCATACCTATATAGATAGTTCAGTGAAACTTTTATTTTTTATAAAAAAAAATTGCGACGGACGTATCGGTGATACGAGATGTTCGTACTATAATGGAGGAATTTATGTTACTATCAAATTTTACTGTGCATTTACATTTTTTCAGAATTTATAATATATCGATGTGTTCCCAACGAAATTTGAAAGATTTTTGTAAATTTATAAGCTATATTTGCTATTTTGTATACTATGTCTGAATCAAGAAAAATAAATAAATGAATTATACTGTGAATGTCGCCGCATTGATACAATCGTCTAAGAAACCCACGAGCCCAGATAATCATTTGGGATTAGTCGACGTCACGTGAAGAAAAACAGAGTTTGAGACTATTAAATCAGCGCGAATACGGAAAACTGCTCAGAAGACAGTCAGACTCCGAGTTAGTCTTTGTCTGAGGGTTTGAATCGTTCTGATATTACGTCGCTTATTTCGCTTTAGCAGTCTACCAATCTTTTTGCTTTAGGAATTCAATTAGGGGACTTTCTTTGCGGTGTCTGATACTACGTCTGGGAAATCTCCCATTTTGACTGAAGAAATTTGTGAAAAATGAACAAACGAATGATTTTACATCATCGTTGGAGAGAATGATATATCGTATGCATAATTATCGTTGATAGAAGTAATTATCGTAATGTAATCAGCCGAGGTCAGGTGTCACGTTTAATTCCAGACATATTTCTAATCGAATATGATGAGTTGCTTCCCTGATATGGACCGACGTGCGGTTGGACTTTGTCACGTCTGTGGTAAAAGTGATTAATGAATAACGGAATATGAAGGACATAACAAGATCAGATTTAAAATTATCGGTGATTTATTTTCGACATGTAACTCGAACAAAAGGTGAAGAAATAGTTCGTCGAATGCATGAAATAAGAATTATAGTCCGCGATCGATGGTTCCTAATTCTATCATCGATCAGTGAGAACACGTAGGTATCATCGATTCATCTGCTATCTTTCGATGTTGAATAGAACCCGGTACAATTTAACGATTTAGAGTAAATTCGTTTGAGAAATTGAGAGCTTCTAGTCTGATGTGAGATGAGAGTTTCTCTACTGTCTTTATTCACTAGCGGGAGCCTACTCAAGTTTTGGGAACAGTTCACCGGCAACCTGCTGCAAAATCGTGAGTCGGCAACTCTCTCAAACTCCACGTCGTATATCGAGACATGTCAGAGCTGTGCCTAGTCCCACGAGATCGGGTTACGATTTTTTCAAATTTTCTCATTTTTGACAAGTCTAAAAATTACGCGAACCTGCCATACCCAGGCTGTCCGTCCGCGTATACCCTGTAGATCTAATCGCTAGATTGTGGGGATAATCTAAATTTTATTAAACTTTTCTCGATTTTTCTGATCCAGACCGGAACTCTGTATAAAAATAAAAATTAGTAAAATTTGTCAATTTATGGGGTTGATAAATTTTAGGCACGTCCGTGGTTCGTCGCGCCGATAGATGGGGGGGCGTCGGGGATACCCGCCGACTCAATACTACGCAGTTATAATATTGCGATGCAGTCCTTCGCCGTAGACAAGGGGGTCACACGCTAGGGATCCGATCGACCCCATGAACGAGAATTCAAAGACCGTTAGGTGTGAAATGACTATCATGTGTCATCGTTTGTAGACAAATATTGTTCACCGGTATGATAACACATAATTAGACCATAAACATAATTGCGTACACGGATGTACGATATCAGAAATTGATTTCGGTACAATCGATGGTTTTAATTTTAATTTTTTTTTTTTTATCAAAATCTTTCAACAAAATTTCGTACAGTATTTTTCGATTTTTTATTTTATTTTATTTTTTCAACATTTTCGGAAAAATATATCTTCTCATGAAATTTATGTAATTATTAGAGATTTCTTTACTTCGCTCTTATTATATTCATATATGAATAATATATTTTATCGTGTAATAAATCGAGTCAGAATATCGCAACTATTTCATGAAATTGTGTATAAAAATAGTCCTACCAATAATAACCTATATTTACTTATGTTGAAAATATAGCGTCCATATTTATAGACAAATACGCGGCATTTAAATTGCTCTATTCATCCTCTGTGTCGAGTGCATACGCACCGACGGTTCCTGACCTTCCCTAACACCTGTTAAACCTGTAGTAAATATCGCGGCTTCTCATTGGCTAGGTCTAAAGAACGAGTATTTAGTGAAAGTGAGAGTGACGAAAGAAATTTAAAGGTCCCAAGTATTTCATCCCTTTCACTTTCACTTATAGTTCCTCACGCATCCTCAATGTTACAGATAGCGACACTAATCGAACCGTCATGTGTCGTCTGCTCTTTTGCTACACTATACGCAAACTGTCAGACGTAGGTTAACCTAAATTAATCCTACGCAAATATAAAGCTAAGATATGAATACCGGTCGTTAATTTTCTCCCGTTAACACGTTGCGATTTTAGTTCATCTTCGAAATACAAATTCGATCTTTGCACGGTATCGATTCGGGGCTAAATCCTCCACCGTTAACCGAATATTTTTGAGGTTATAGACGCCGCTGAACGAAACCTCGTATATAAAAAATCAATTTTCTATCTACGGTCAGATGATCCAGAGATCAAGGTACGACAACGTTTTACGAAGTCGATGACTGTTAGCTGTGCAAAACACTGGTAAGTAGGAAAAAAAAAAGCAAAGAAGAGACAGTATCAATTATTTCGATTAAATATTTTCGATCTCTTCATCAGGTAGCCGAAATTATTTACTGATATTTGAACGGCTGACCAAAAGTAGAGATGGATTTGGTTAGTTTGAAAAAAGGTTGTTTATCGGCTGAGGAAAGCCACAGGATTCAGTCGTTAGATAAAGCGTTAGAAATACCGAGCGTTCACTACCTGTGGGATAAATCGGCGGTAGTTTACAGCAGGGTTAAAGGAACGAGCGGAGTTATTTACCGCGCACTTGACACCGTTGAAAACGTGGTCAGTCTGGTCGTAGAAAAGACTGCGATACCTGTAGCTCGACTTATACAAAAGCCCATATTTACTTTGGACAGAACCTTGTGCCAGGGTATTGATTTTGTTCAATCTAAATTACCCATCATCAAGGAAGAACCGCGGCATGTGAGTTGAATCACCTTTACGTCCATTTTTATTACCGAATTTTAATCTGAGTTATATTTTTTCTCTCCTTTTGTGTTTAGTTGCAATTTATACGATTATAACAAAGTTCAATTTTTCTCTTATTTGTTTCTTGAGGTAGATCCTTGATCGGACGAAGCTGATTGTACTGGAGAGACTTAAGCCCGCTGTGAAGACTCTGAGGGATTTAAAGGAGGAGACTGAGGAGTATGTGAACGTTATGAAGATCCGAACTTACTACAAAGTTCATTACTTAAGATTGTATAGTTGGCAACAAGCCGACAAAGTGATGTCGACTGAAACCGGAGTCACTATACTCAAGACGGTTGATAGTACTACGGAACAGGCTGAGATATTGTTGGATAAATATTTGCCGGCGGTTGAGGAGGAAGATTATTGCGACTTGGGTATGCTGTGGAAGAAATAAGACTTGTTGTTCGTTATTAGGCTGAGAAATAGGGTAGTAATCTTTCATTTTTGCCTTTTGGCGATTTATTTACAGACGACGATTGCAGCGAGCACGACAATCTGCATCACACTATGCTCAGATTGAGCGAGTTCAGCACTAGAGCTTCTAGGAGGATATATTTTGCTATTATGGAGAGATTGCAACATATGTACAAGATCGAAATAATTGTACTTATTTTATACGCTCTCATCGTGATACAGGTTGTTAAAATAATTGAAATATTGCTGACTTTCGTAATGAAGAGTGTTAATTACGGTGTTTAATGATATGGCAATTTTTGTTCTTCGAATATTTATTTTAATCTGTGATATATAACTATGATCTACGTATCTAATCATTATTTGATAATTAAATTATATATTTTATTCACTCTTCAATTTATCTTATTGTTTTCTACTGTGTATAAACTTTTGAATACGAATTTTTACGAATTATATTTCACGATGTGAGTTCGGACTTTGTTTTATTATATGAATATTTAATGCCTTGTACTTCATTCGACTAATTATTAAATAAAAAGTTCGAAATCAAATTTTCACGAAGGAACTTTCATTTGGACTAATTTCCATTTTACAATAAAACGTTCAACCTTTGTAGGAAATTTATCGATCATTTTAATGAAATTTGTTCGGAATCGTAATGCTGGCTCACGGGGTGACAAATGGTATCGCCATCTCGCGGTTAAACTAACGAACTACTTTTGCTGTAGACATAGGTTTCATCTGGCCATCTCGCGGTTGAACTAACGAACTACTTTTGTCGTAGACGTAGGGGTCATCTCGCCATCTCGCAGTTAAAGTGACGAACTACTATTGCCGCGACATCGCTACAGATGGTAAGAGAGGTCGCAGATGATAAGGCGCCCCTATGCTATGGCAGAAGTAGTTCGTCAATTCAACCGCGAGATGGCGATACCATTTGGGCCCCCATCAGCCAGATCGGCCGAGCCAGAAGCAGTTACCCGGCCAGTTGTGCGACGGGGTCCCAGTTGGTATCGCCATCTCGCGGTCAAACTGACGAACTATGATTCATACGCAATATTGCCTAGAATATCTCATGCGGGTTACATTCTACATTTGCCGCCGCAGTAGTACCTACGTTTGTCCGCGAGATGGCGATACCATTTGGCGCCCCATAGGCACGGCTGGGCTAGGCTAGGTGGGCCTGCCGTGGAGAGGGTGGCTCTCGTGACCACAAAAAGTTTGCATAGGGGTTGTGTCAATGAAATACAACTGTGGCACTGTGACAGATGTCTCAATAAAAATACTATGAGCACGGAGAAGTTGTTGCAAATTAGAAAATGTACTAATTGACAAAGAAACATTCATTTTGACTAATTTTGCGACTAATTTACAGAATCTCAGTAATATTATAATATTTGTCGTTTTTTTACAGTACAATAATCATCCATTAGAGTCCAAACTTCTCCGTCCAGCAAGGATTCTATTCCAATTGCAACGTGAGAGCGTTTATACGACTCAGTCTTTATAAAATAAGTTATATCATCGTAATAGGAATGTGGTCTAGATGATGATAACTTGCATACTCTAGGCAAATGAATAAATTCGAATAATTGGCAATATGTAGCACATTTATTTCTAAGAAACCATTATGAATTGTACAAAATTTTAATAATGAGTCATGTTGTATCGATTCTGCATCAATAAATTGACAGATGTATCAGTAATCAATTGCTTCGTTATTTTCCACTTTCCCCTCTCTGCACATTGTGATTTTTTCCCGTCAAAAGTTTTAGCACACCTCTTCAGATCAGATGTTCTCCCTATGAGAGTAGCAAACATTTTCCACTTGAAATTTTTCTAACTAGATAATTCAAATTTTACGTCTGAAATAATTGCTCCTGATATCAGGAGAACATCTGACCCGAGGAGGTGTTCCGAAATTTTGGATGTGTGTATAGATATAGGCATGCGTACGTTGCTTCATGCACGTCTCTATATATATATATCTATTTATAATAGCGTTTTTCGGAGTTAGAGAGATTTTAAGTCGAAAAATTCCTGCTCCTGGTATCAGGAGAACATCTGACCCGAGGAGGTGTTCCGAAATTTTGGATATGTGTATAGAAATAGGCATGCGTACGTTGCTTCATGCACGTCTCTATATATATATATCTATTTATAATAGCGTTTTTCGGAGTTAGAGAGATTTTAAGTCGAAAAATTTCTGCTCCTGGTATCAGGAGAACATCTGACCCGAGGAGGTGTTCCGAAATTTTGGATGTGTGTATAGATATAGGCATGCGTACGTTGCTTCATGCACGTCTCTATATATATATACCTATTTATAATAGCGTTTTTCGGAGTTAGAAAGATTTTAAGTCGAAAAATTTCTGCTCCTGGTATCAGGAGAACATCTGACCCGAGGAGGTGTTCCGAAATTTTGGATATGTGTATAGAAATAGGCATGCGTACGTTGCTTCATGCACGTCTCTATATATATATATCTATTTATAATAGCGTTTTTCGGAGTTAGAGAGATTTTAAGTCGAAAAATTCCTGCTCCTGGTATCAGGAGAACATCTGACCCGAGGAGGTGTTCCGAAATTTTGGATATGTGTATAGAAATAGGCATGCGTACGTTGCTTCATGCACGTCTCTATATATATATATCTATTTATAATAGCGTTTTTCGGAGTTAGAGAGATTTTAAGTCGAAAAATTTCTGCTCCTGGTATCAGGAGAACATCTGACCCGAGGAGGTGTTCCGAAATTTTGGATGTGTGTATAGATATAGGCATGCGTACGTTGCTTCATGCACGTCTCTATATATCTATTTATACTAGCGTTTTTCGAAGTTAGAGAAATTTATCATCTGAAATAATTGCTCCTGGTATAAGGAGAGTATCTGCCCCGTCGAGGTGGTAACGAATTTTTGAGTAGCTGGAAATGTATTCATTCTAATTTTGTCGTCGTTCTGTTCCACCTATCGCTTATTTGCATTGACCAGGTATAGGAAGAGGAAAATGGGTAATAACGAAGTAATCGATTATTGATAAACTTGAGAATTTATTGCTGCAGCATTGATACAATATCACTTATAGCTAGAGTGTAAATAATTCTTAAAAATGAATATGTATCTATTTCAACAGATCGAGTCTTCTTATTTGTTTCCCGGCGTATACAAGATATCATAATATAAACTACATTGGTATATATATTCAATATGCGTTCGTTCGTTGCAACTGGAACAGATTCCCTGCTGAACGGATATGTTTGGGCTCTGATGCAAGTTTCTTAAACTGTAACAGAAGGACAAGTGTTATAATATCACTATTATTCGGTAAATTACTCAAAAATTTGGTAGATGGAATCTTTTTTCGTTACTGAGTATTTTGTCTATTTTGCAACAAGATCTCCGGATACAGAGTATTTCTATTAAGTACCTGCCACAGCCGTATTTCGTTAACACTACCCCCAAGCATTCCCGTTGACGCCACGAGGGCCGCTGACTCACGACTCTAGGACAAGTGCGTTTACCCTGGGTCAGTGCTCTTTCCTACCCGGCTAGTCCAGCTGACGGGGTGTCAAATGGTATCGCCATCTCGCGGTCTAACCGCTGAACTACTTTTGCCGTAAACATGGGCGCGCTTTATTATATGCATTTCGCATATCACTCAAGTGATTTTTATCTTAAGATTGCATATAATAAGGCACAATCTGATACTCTAATCTAGAATAACGTTACGTTACGTTACGGACGTCTGACGATTCGGGTAATATCGGATTCTAATAAGGGAAGATTATTGAATCATCTGCAAGATAATTCTGAAAATGATTTAGTCCGGAAGGTAGTGTCTCTGATATTATTGTGTCGAATTCAAGAACTTCTTATGCCGCCTTTCGATTTTTTGAAAAGCAGTGCTTGATAGTTTCTTCGGCAATTTCACTATCTAGAATACGATCGTTAAATTCACTGTAACGATATAACCTATTAGTTAGGAACTTACAAGCAAACGAAATCAAGTATATAATAAGGATTTGAACAAGCTTCAGGAAAGGATCTTCGGCTCATAATGCGGGAATAGAATTTGTAAAAAAATGCCGCGAAAAAAATTGAAAAGATCAAAAAAACCCATACCAAACGCTGTGGACCCTGCAGAAGAGTCAGCGAGACGTTTAAAGAGGGAAGAAAATTCCCAAAAGCGAGAAACTATGCTGGAAAAAATGAAAAACATCTTGAACAGGAGAAAGGCTGATCGATTGGCTAAAAAAAATGCAATCAGAGACGAAAGGATACGAATTTACCAGACGGAAGTAAGAAATCGGGGGAAAACAATACAAGAGAAGAAAATGATAGAGGTAGGGTTCATACAAAGACTAAAACTGAATAGATGTAAATCCAAGTTCAATCATTGTCAGTGAATTCATCAGAAAATTGTATTTCAGATTCGTAAAGACATGAAATCGGTCCTACTAGGTGGAGTCAAGAAAGTAAACGCGTTAACAGTCATCGCGGATAGAGTCAAGCTGGATGGTTCCACGATGAAAATCGGTGGTCTGAAATATAAACTCAAGAACAACGTCCACATGGTCGGTTGGGGTCGGGAAACACTGATGTTAGGCGCAGCGTTTGAAAAAGTGATCGGAAAGCACATGAAAAAAGGTTTTCTGGTTGTCCCAAGAGGATCGATTGCTGGTATGTGGGACACTCCGCTCTGGTTCCCGGCTCTGAACACCCGGATCACTTACCTCGAGGCCGGCACCCTTGGTTTACCAGACGAAAGTTCGGTTGACGCGACTCGCAGGATCGCAGACTATTGCAGAAAGCTTAGAAAGCGTGATATCTTGGTCGTGGTGCTCTCGGGCGGGACTGAGGATCTCCTCTTCTGTCCTAAGGGTGCGATTACATTAAAAGAATTTCAGGAAGTCTTATCAAGGCTCAAATCCGCGGGGGCTACACCCCCGGAAATTACCATAGTGGAGTCAAAGCTCTCGGCTGTTTTTGGCGGGAAACTAGCAAGGCTGGCATATCCGGCGAAAGTGATCACCCTGGTGATGTCGGACGTTCCAGGAGACCCGCCTCATCTCATAGCGGGTGCCCCGACGGTCAACAGTCCGAATAAAGATGCGGCTTTTGCGATAATGAAGAAGTACAATATGGAAGGCAGAGTGCCATCCAGCGTGGCAGACGCCTTGGAACACGAAAAGCCCGTACTGGGCAAAGATCCGCTCGTGGATGATAAAAAGAATTTCAAATTCGTCGATTACCACGTTGTAGCAGGTTCTAACGATGCAGTGCAAGGAATGACTGATGCCGCGTTCAGGCTGGGCTTGGTGCCTGTGGTTTTGAGCTCGACGATAGTGGGAAAGGTACGTGAGGTGAGCCAGGCTTACAGCCAGATCGCAGCGTTGATGATATTGGCTGTGGAGGGAAAAATAAATAAGATAGAAATGTACGAGGCCATGAAGTTCGACAGAGTTTTACCCCTGACTGAGGATAAGGTCAGGGAAATATTTCCGTCTAAGGATAATTGGGGCCTGGGCTTGTGTCTGCTTTTGGGTGGGGCTCCGACGGTTGATATTAGCGAGGGGAACAAGACTGGGGCAAACCAAGAACTGGCTTTGTACTTCTCGCTGGACTGGTACCTCAAGGTCAAAGGAAATCCAATTTTGAAGAAATACGTGGTCTGGTTTTTGGGCGGAAGCACAAGCGGTGTTGACGGAAACAGCGACGTGGCTGGTGCCTACGGATACGGTAATCTTGGACCCGGTATTTTCAAGCATTACAAAGACATAACGGAGGAGGAGGTAAAGCTGGACCTCAAACTACGTGGCCTGGTTCGGACGGACCCAGACAGCAAAGAGACTCGGGTAAATCTTTGATAAACTTCACTCGGGTTTTATACTAGAAGGTACATAAATAGGTAATGGTTTTTTTCTTTCGTCCACGTTGGTCGCAGGAAGCGGTCGAAAGGCACAATGCCCTGCGGGATGAAATCGCGAGAGTTTCCGTCGTCCTTCCCGACCGAGTCCTCAGGGATCATAACGCGAACTTTATGTTTATGAATATCAACGACGGCGACGAACTTCTCAATATTGGATACACTTACACCAATGTCTGCGATCTCCACGTAATACGAATCGTCCGGTACCAATGTAACTGCGATGGACACTGCCTCGGACAAGGAGAGGAAAGAGCACGGTTACCAAACATTTGCAAAGACGAAAAGTGTCTCGTTAATAAAACGATGCCTGTAGTCGTGTCTCGACCGAAGAGTCAATGCTGCGGACGTAGCAGCTCAGCCAAAAATCAAAATCTATTCAAAATTTGAATAAAATATTTGAACAAAAACTATCGTGCGATATTTTCTGAATAGAAAGCATCGCCGAATTATGGATTTCGAACGGTATAGGTAAATGTGCTTTTTTCCATATACATGGCGTACGTATTGTTTCTCATAATTTCTCGCAATACGTGTCGAATAATAATTGCACGGGGGTATCGTGCGTTCGATAGGGTGGCTCGATTATTAGGGGATATCTGTTGAGGACAGTGGTAGTTTCGCGAGGTATGACGTCGGATGATTTGTTATATTTAACGAATAGAATCACGTGTGTAGCCGATGAATGTAAATGAATCGGGTGTTGCGGTTTCTCCGATAATTCCTGCAATGAAAAGACAATAACTCGTTGCCTTTTATAACATCGGTACAGGTATAACGTAGGTATTTCCGAGGGCCTAGGGGCACGGGGAAAATCTATTCATAATAAAAGCTGCTGCACCTCTACCAGGATTTCTGGAATTATTGATATGAATGGCGATATTTTACCTGGTGCAAAAATTTCATCGGATGCACCTTCCATTCGCCACAATTAACCGTTGCAGAAAAAAAAAAACAAAAAAACAAAAAAACAAAAAAAAAAATACGAGAATGAACAAAAATTGCCGAGATATCAATCAGGGGCGCTATGCTCTTCGTATAGCTATTTTATTTTCTGTCTAGATTCTGGAGTTAATTACTTGGTATAAAATTGGACTGTAACAACAGTGGCAAACGGCACCCTTTCCCGATCGTTCAAAAGCTCAGGCAAGCTGCCTAAAGCTTTCGAAGGCAGAATTTTAAGCAGACCGATCGACGAGCGAGTCCCTGCAGGATATTTAATCAAGGATTGGACGGTAGGCAATGAACGCCGCCCCGGGCAGCCCTTGTATACCTACCTACCTCCGTCCTGGAATTTCTCTCATCAGTTTGCCCGAACGAATGCGATCGAAGAGCCACAAGCGCACATTGATTGCGTTATTAAAACGATTTTATTTACCCGAGCCAATAAGATACCTCAAATTATTGATCGGCTTTATCTTGGCTCTTCAATTCCGGCTTCGATTAGATTAAATTATAAATATCTGACGAATCATCTCCGCAAATGTGGTTCGCCCATCAGCTTACCTAGCCGTACTTTGCTGCTAGTCCAGAGAAATAACAAGTATCCGAGCCGCCGTGCGGTAGTCGCGTATCCTGGTCAGCCAAAGTTCCGCGGAAAAGCGGCTTAAGTTATAATTTCCTGGACTACAAGGTCATAATACATGCAAGGCAATTTAACGGCGAGCTCAAATAAAGCTCGGCTTTTGTCTTCCGCATGCAGGAACATCCTGACGACGGGCGAATCTACGACGTTGAATTAATTCTGCGCTTTCGTGGATATACATTTTTCAAATGAAAATATGTTTCAATGTATACGCGTTTCTGTATCTCGTGCAAATATCGTTTCCTTTTCATTTCATATAAGAGTCACTATCGTTTCATCTCTCATTAGGACGTGATGTGCGGCAAGTGGTAATTATCTCTTTCCTCATTAGGTTTCGAAAGAGGAAAACGAGCGGATAAGCATACACCCGATACATTCACAGCTTTATCAAGCTCCTATTGCCTCATTCGGACAGTGTGCCATTAAGGTTTTATTTATTTCGCACATATGGTTCTCTCGCAGCAATCTGTATACGGTTTAGAATCGTACGCCTTGGTGTATACCAGGTGCTTATCTGACCGACATAGTCCCAAGTGCCGCAGCTTAAAAACATAATTACAGGGTTAAAAAAGTATGATCAGCTGTGTTCTACAATTTGTATGTTTAAACGAGCTTGCTTGCAGAACATCGAGCTGTTGTACGATCAGAATATTCTCGTCCAAAGATTAGGAACCCACGGTTGTATAACTTTCAATTTATATCACGGGTCATAATAAATCACCGATTTTTTTTTTTTTTTTTTTATAACAACTGATTCTGCACTGAACTCTGACAATATCGATGTGGTGTGAAAGGAGAAAGATCGGTAAGCAAAACGTCCGTAGTTTGATGAAATATGTAGTTTTGAAACGCCGCATGTAACGAACAGCGATAAATTCTCTAAGTCCCGATGCAACATCGAGGATATCTATTATCTGCCATCCCAATTACTCCTTCATCACTCAGTTTATACCACCGGTAACATATCCTCGTACCTCTAACGCCGAGCAGTTGTACGTAATATCGCTAACAGAATGAAATAACTTAGTTAGTTAACGGGATAACAATGCAAACGGAGTTTGGTAGTTAGCTACCAGACCCCCACGATATGTGCTCTGCTCTTCTGTCCCACGTATGTATGTATTTATGTATGTGTACGTAGTTATAGTTATACGTAATACCTGCAACCACCCAATTTCACTCGCTCCTCTTTCTAGCTCGTCATACTCTCAGGAGGCAATTAGTCTTTATGTTTTGCGGAATTTCACGCCTCCGCAGAGCATTCTTCATCATATACCGAGGTATGGGTTTGTTGCCTAAGTCCCCGCTCGAGTTCTTCAACGTTCCATCATCCGCGAACGAATTTGACGGGAGCTCGCGAACCCAGATCAAAACTTTTCCCCGGTCAGGCTACGGGGCAGAGTAATAGGCGAGGAAAATAATCAGGAACGAAATAGATACAATTTCATCGCAATAGTAGATGGAAATATATTCACAGCCTCATAGAGCCGCGGCTATGCCGGTAGGTTGAAATTTTCATCTCTTTATCTCGCCGTAGCAGATTTTCAAAACTCACCGTGAAATACGATCGCGTTTAAATCTGCGATGCAAATTAGTTAGCGATAAAGTAAGACTCGTTAAAACGAAAAAAAAAAAAAATAAATTAAAATCCAACCAACCAACCGAACTACACTAGTTTTTCATAAATTTACCATTCCAGAGTGCGATGTGTGCAGGGAAAATAAGTGGTTTGAGGTACGACTGCGATTGAAACGGGAAGTAAATTGAGGAGGCTTTAATATGAAATTGTACAAAGTGAAGCAGTGTGGTTATAGTCGGAGTTGGGTTTCGTTGGGTCATGAGACTGCTTGGTGCAGGTTGGTTGGGTAACGAGCTGTGCATATTTAGCGGTGGCATCTCTGCAGAGGGACATGCAAATGCTTGTGGTCGCCTATCTTGCTCTCCCCTGTCTCTATCGCTCCTTCGCGAACCTGTTCCCATGGTCCTTCCTCGCCTGGCGTGTAGTGTGTCCGCACGAGTATCCTCACTTTACATTTAAACAAGATTTGTAAGGCTGATGTTACCTGGCCGATTGTATGCGACGGTCAAACCGAGCAATTCGTTCCCCCAGCGAATCGGGATGTTCGGAACGTGGGACCAGCTCGCCTAACAAACGAAGTAGAACCTCTCCATATCAAACCTGAACAATCAGCTAGAATGAACCCGCGATATTTTTTTTCTACGAACATTACCAAACGGGAAACCTAGCTTGGGTTTTTTCCATTTAAACCCGTATCCTTTGATATGCAACAGCGTACCGTCCTATTTCTATATTCATTCGCCAAATCACGTAACACAGATTTATCGTACGATATGTTTTTCACGTTTCCACAGCCGCGATAGGGGATCTGTCATAGTGATCCTTCGCGAGGTGATCATTCTTCGTTTATTATAAATTCCTTCGTTTCTTTTTTTCTCTACATGTTGCAATATATTTGTATTTTTAATATTCATAGTTTTATACAATATACATTTTCGGACTTAAATAATTTCTCTCCAAGTTATCCCGTACATGTATATCTAATCGGCACACTTGGGTCCACCACAGCACTCTGGATACGGAGCAGAATAATTCGCATCGATGTATCCCAGATACTTTCCTGGGGGACACTCGTAGGTGGCACATCTGAAAATCGAGATAGTTGAAACGAAATAATGGGTTACGTGAGGTAGCCGCAGTTACAAGTACTCGTTGCTCACCCTGCTCCAACGATTGTGTATGTTTCGAGACAGGTAAAAATTCCGCAACTTTCTTCGAGCGAGCTTGGAGGCTTGTAATTTTCCGGGCAGTGTACTGAAAATCGAGATTACCGAACCGGAGTATCAGCTGGGAATAGGATCAGCGTTTCTAAACACTTTTTTTGAACACTACGAGTTATTTAATTACCAAATTTCGGAAGCTGGAGAGATAAATTCACGTAGATCAATAATATAGCGAAGAATGCAACGTGCTTCATGTTTGCAAGAGGACTTGTTATATGAGATGAACTTACTCAATGATCACTCGTGGACGTATACTGTATCCCCGATCGTTACACCTTCGCCTTTTATACTGACGGGAATTCGAGCTCGAAGATTATACACAGGGTTTTGTTTTTTCCATAGAATTACTGATTTAGCAACAAATGAGGTATTCGATGTATTAAAGCACGTAGAGCGAAAACGAGCATCGCTGAAAACGTGAGACTTTGCAGTAAACAAATAGGTCTATCAGAGCTAAACGATGAGGAGAAACGAAGCAGGAAAAATCGCACAAGTTTTACAAATATATTATTCTGTCGAAGTTTTCCTTAAAATGGTGCTTGTTTTATTGTCATTTCTTTTTTGATAGGTAATATACAGCCGACTGTGCACACCTACTTAAAATATTCGCGCTGTATCTGTACTAATTTTATCGACGTGTATTCATGGTCCGCAAATGGGTCCTTCACAGCAGTCTGGATAGACTTTAGAATTGTCAGCATGCTTGTACCCGATTTGTTTTCCTCGCGGACATGCCCAGCTGCCGCATCTTGAAAATGGAATATAATATGAGAAAAAGTGCGGGTGTATTCGAGCAGAGAATAGCTTCAAGTACAACGTCTCGATACTTACCCTACTGCGCTGATAGAGTCCGGTCCATGACACGTAGTGACTCCGCATGAGTTTGCCATTGATGGCGACATCACAAAATCAGGTGGACAATTTTCTAAAAATTGGAATTACCGAATTAAGCGTCAGCCAAAAATAGCAAAGCATAAAAGTCGCAAAGCGATCGACGACACTTACGCAGTTCAGGAATCTGCAGAGATAGATGCACACAGATTAGAAGCACAGTAAATAATGCAACGGACTTCATGTCTGCTGGAGAACTGGTAATAAGAGTAACTCGATCAATGGCTCACGGTTTTATACTGCATTGCCGATGACCGTACTTTCGTTAATTATACCGACAAGGTTTTGAGGTCAGAGATAGCGACGAGTGAATTTTTTTAAGTGGCGTTTTGGTGCTCAAAAATAACTGCTTTCGCAATAAATCACATGTTGAATAAGAGGCGACTCGAAATTAATCACAACCTTTGCTCAGAACGTAGAAACTCCAATCTAAGTTCAATAATCAGCTGTAATGACCATATATAGCGAAATTTTTTCATAATGAGCTGATTAAGCGTATCTTTTGATATACGCAGCGAGTTGACGATGTTTCGTTATAATTATCGGTGCTTGTCAGGATTATTTATTCATCATTTATTCCCAAAGTACACTGGTGATTTTTCACGAATTGTCATTCATTTGCCTAATAACGTGTACCACGTATTTACGATAGAATGTTTTTGTTGTCCGCACAGATAACAGATTATCGCTGTACTAAAGTAGTCATTTACAGTCTGCTTGTTTTCGTTGAATTTAGTTTTATCATTCCAGAATATACAGCCGGATGTTCACAAATTCATCAAATAATCTATACAGGATTGTCATTTTGTTATTTTGTCAAAGTTATCCACAAAAATGTGCTCGTTTTAATATAATTTCTATATCACTACATAATATACTATAAAATATTCGTTCTATCCGCTCCAGCATCCGGATTAATGTCATCGACACGCATTTAGTCCGCACAAATGGGTCCATCACAGCAGTCCGGATATATTCTAGAATTGTTAACTTCCCGATATCCAATTTGTTTCCCTTCCGGACACAGCCAGAGCGCACATCTTGAAAGTGAAATACAGCATAAGAAAATTTGCGCTCTATTGCAAATACGATGTTTCGAAACCTACCCCAATTCGCCGAAAGAGTTTGGCCCGTCACACGTGATAACTGAGCATTTTTCTGCGATAGAGATCCCGAGCGAAAAATCTTGTGGACAGTTTCCTACAAATTTGAGTCACCGAATGTCATCACCTTTCTTAGCCAGAAACGATGCAGTTAAACGATACGAAATCGTAGGAGACGGAAATCAATCGACTACTCACTCAGTTCAGCAATTTGCAAAGACAGATTGACTGCGGATAAGAGAAACACGGTGAATAATCCAGCGGACTTCATATCTGCCGGATGGCTGCTCACACGAGGAACTAGATCAACGACTGACGAACGAATATTGTATCGCTGATGACCGAACTGTCGTTACTTATACCGATGGGAGAACGAATTCTGAGATAACGTATGTCTAATAGCAAACTTAGAATTTACAAAGATAATTTGTTGTCAGAGAATGAATTCGATATGATTAAACAAGGCGATTTCATATGCATACGATTCTCACAAGGCAGCAGTACAGGGATATCGCAATTTCACACGATCGCGAAACAACATCCCACGAATGTTTCAGCGATGTTACAAATGTCGTGCATCGAATTGCGATATCGCAGCGATCCTTTTGCCACATTACAACGAAATAATAACGTTATGATGTCGGTGAAATATTCGTGCGATATTACCACGTGACATATCCCATTATGTAAGATTATTGAGATGTTTCAGCGGTATCAATAAATCGTAAGGAAAATTCTGCAAGTGGAAATATTTTCTGACTAATGGTCCGATCGATGCCACCGGACGTTAAATATTTCGCGACTATTATAATACCGGGATCTTATGCTTTTGCTAAATTTCTGAAATATTTGGTTCTGTACGGAGAATCGACCCGGCCTTGGCTCTTTGTTATCAATGAACGTTAACGGAATTGAGATCAGTCAGTAACGAATAGTGGCTTACAAATAGTGGTGGCGAATCTCGTGATTTCTCGAGAGCAAGAGGAGCTTCAGATACGGATTCGCTGACCGAGGTTTCGGCAATCGTGTTCGGTTGTTGGTGGTGGTTGTCGACTGTGTCAATACGAGTTTCAAAGCGTCAGCCAATCATCGAGTTTGGCTCAAGTAGTGGGTCAACAAGGTTACAAGAACGCAGTCTGCACTTAATTTCGTCCTCCTAATCTCTTCTTCGTTTTTTCCTTTCATTATCGGACCAATTTTTTTTAAACGCCTATACAGTATACATATACACGTATACATATTTGTACACATGTATTCTCTCCTCAAAGCTTATACGTATATATAATGAACTGACGATAATTTTCTAGCTGTTTTCTTCGTCGCTTTATTGATAAATACACAATCGTTTGTACAACTACATTTCGTCTTTACATATTTTCATGTCTGTGTATTTTATCTTTTAAACTACCACACGGACTCCCGGCCGTTCGTATAGCGAGTGTGCAATTACCAGTGTCAGAACTTGTCCCATAAATTTTTCCTGTGTTTATTTTTGTTTATTTATTTTTATTTATTTTACCCAAGAAACACATTAAAGCACGTCACGTGGCTAGAAACTCACCCAGATCACGTATCCACTTCGTGTTGTATTCTTTTTCGTTCTCATTATTCGTCGCTTTTGGAACACCGAATCACCACCGTATACCGTCCCATCCCTTTAGTTTTGTACATTTCTAAAGCTTTTTTCAAAACGCTGTGCACACGTGGGTATCGGCGAGTCAACTTCTGAGAGAGTTTATCCTCGTCACGTTATTCCCGCTCAGGTTGACTTGGACGTATCGATCTATACCGTTTAGAGCGCCTCTTTCAATAGTGTGTATTCGATTCTTCGACAAGTCGAGAAACCGGAGAGCAGGGAGTTCGACGAATGCTGAAAATGGCAAGACAGTGATTTGATTACGAGCGAGTAGCAGAGTTCGTAAGTTATTTAATCCCCTGAAAGATCTCTGGGAAACAACGTTCGCGTTGTGCTCTTGAAGCGCGGTAACAGCTCCGATTGAGAGATTGACAGAAATCGTTGAAATCCTATTTCCCGACAGGCGCAAAGTCTGGAGGGAACCAAGTCCCGAAAAGGCACCGTCGTCTATGGCCTCGATCGAGTTATTACCGAGGTCTAGTTTCCTGAGGGTACCGACACCGGCGAATCCGTCCTTAGGTAAACGGACCAGTTTGTTGTGGGCGAGGAATAGATCTCTGAGATGAGGTAAATCGAGAAAAGCGCGTTCAGGTACGACGGAGATTTCGTTGCCGGCGAGGTAAATCCCCTCGATTTTCGGTAGCACCGCAAAGGCTCGTTCCTCGATGTGCACGATATCGTTCTTCCCGAGATGCAGCCACTGCAAATTTCTCAGTCCACGAAACGTCGAGCGATTTATACGCCGGATTCGATTCTCCCTCAGATAAAGTTCCGTTAATTCGGCCAGTCCGTCGAACGTTCCGTCTTCAATTTGCCTGATCAAATTCCTCGACACATCGAGATGCAGAAGACTGGTCAGTCCTCGAAAATTATTTGCTCTCAGCTGGGGTATCCTGTTTTGTGCGAGATGAAGTTCCTCGAGTTCTGCAACCGGCGAGAACGCGTCCGAATCTATCCCGGTCACGGAGCTATTCTCGATAACTAATTTCTTCAGATTCCCGAGCCCTCGGAGATCCGCTTCTCTCAATCGTCGCTCGATGTGGACGTCGGAAATGATCAGTTCCGCGACATTTCCGCACTCGGAAAACGCCCCGTCCTGGATACCGATCAAAGTTTCATATCTGAGGTCGAGGATCCTAGCTCTCGCGTCTGTCACGCTTGTCAAAACACCTTTGTCCACGTTTAACTTGTATCCAAGGACCGGTGTAGCCTCGCCATACGTTTGCTGCGTAGTCAGCAGCACAGCAAGCTCGAGCAAGGCTAACGAGAAGCAACTCCACGAGACGTATCTGCTCATTCCGAGAAACTAAAATGGATGATACCATGAGCGAATGCTCTGTACGATTCTACGACTCACGGTTATCTCGTTGACCCCATAACCCCGGCTCTATCTCGGACGTGTTTAATTACGACTAGAGACGGGAGTTCGTTTGGTACCATGAGGAGTTTAGCCGGTCCTCTCTTAGAGCCGGAAAGAATACGGTGAGGAATTATTATCGAGTGAATTTCTTCTCTTTTCGCGAAAAGCCGAGCCGGCTATGGGATGAGGAAGAAAAATGAAAGTGTCTCATATCCGATGCTTAAATACTGCGACCCCAAGGAAATCAGAAAAGCCTGGAGACACCGGGAGCCGAGAAGGACTTCAAGGAAGAGCCACGGGGCAGGGAGGTTCGGGGGGAGGTAGAAAAAAGAAAAAAGATAAAAGATGAAAGAAAGAAAGAAAAAAAAAAACGAAAAAAAAAAAAAAAAACGACTTCGTTCAACGCGTAATTCAATTCACGACGATGTTAAATTCATGTCTCGCAGGATAGAACGAAACGTATAAGCCGGGACTCGCGACGCGCCATAACAGCCCAAAGTGTGTCCCCCTGCGCCCTTCTTTCTACTACCTCATCCTCTTCCATCTACCCTTCCAAGTTCCGCCTAGCTCTCTTCCTTATTCCGGATACATACATTGTTCCGCGACGTCCTAGGCGTCCCCAGGCGTGGACCAATAACGAATTCAGACCAAGGCTGAAAAGACTCCTTCCTTCAATCCCGAATTTCGAAAAGGTGGATGGTTTTGTCTGCTATTCGTCAATTTTGCATCCACTTTTACCGAAGGATGTCACCTTGGGCTACGAGCGAATGGGGGGATTCGTTTCGTTTTTAAGGATATACATATACACCTATAGTTTCACTTTCCGAACCTGTGTTATGCTTATCGCGTATGGGAAAAGGTTCTCAGTTGTAGAGGGACGTCGCGAAAGAGGAGAATATAAATTTTCATTTCCAAGCTAACAGTTTATGCCCGCGAATACCTCGGCCAGAGGCTGCAGATGCAACCGTACCAACGCGACGTCCAATGCCGAGCTGAAAGAAATTCGCAAACTCAGACGTATCTCCTGTTGTAAAAATGTCACGCGGTGAAATGCAAGGGAAACCTACACCTGGTTTAGCTAGATACGAAAACAATTTCGACGAGAAAGCTAGAAGAGGAGTGGCTCGGATAGTAGAGCAGTAAATCGAAGCAGGAGATCGACTGCTTCAAGAAACTCCATCGGAAGTAGCAGCACGAGGAATTCATCTGTACCGTTTTTTAATTTTATTTTCCCTCTCCCATTTTATTTCGTAAAAATATTACCTACGCAGTACTACGGACTCTTCCGGGTTAATACGGATAAACGAATAGCTACTACATAAGCGGGTACTTTTAACAACGTAACTTCTGGGGTAAGGATCAAGTTTTTAACGACACGCCTAGGGCGTTTAGTATTACTCGAGTCTGCTAAAGGAAAAACCTCCTCTCTACCGAACTTTCCACCTATCCTATAACTTTGGAATGAAATTTATTAAAATCTGGACAACTTGAACGAGTTTCCAAACTGCGAGTCTTGCCCCTCAAGTTTATAGCCGAGCTGAGCGAGTCGAGACCGAGGTTCTGATGTACGGATGACTGTATGTGCGAAATACATTCTAGCACTGTGTATCTAACCAATGTGCATCTCCCTCGTTTTCCTCGTTAGCAATGCCTTCAGGTTTCGGAAACCAACAAGAAGTCTAACAACAAGCCCGCTGCTTCTGCTGCTGCCGCTGCACCCAGGGTGCCGAGGAATTAACAAAGACGCCGTGTCAAAGCGGGATGCTACAATTATCGCCAACGCCGCACTGCAAGCTCTGCAATTTCTACCCAGATATCGACCCGCCTTTCCCGCAGGTAGGTACCATTGGCGTAACCATCGGGAATACCGTGTTCCTTGAACTTTTTTAGCCTAGTATGATCATTGCCTGATCGATTTCCGAGCGTCACCTAGGAATCCAAAAAGCTGCCGAATAATGGACATTTTTATTTCAACATTTCCGTCACACCCCTAGGTGTGCTTTATTCGCGTAAGCTTCCCATCAAAATGGGATTAGCATTATTTCATTTCATTTTATTTCATTTCATTTCATCCCTTGTACGGGACACATTGGTGTACAGAAGTGCTATCGAGCTTTGGCACCGTTTTGTGAAGATACGATATTATCACGGAAGAAGAATTTCTGTATCTCGGGGCTTGACCGTTTTCCGCTCGCTTATTCGGTCCAGTGAATATTTAAATGCCTTTTTATTTTCCAGTTCTACGCAATTTCCATTCGTACCTGCGTAGGTACGCATCGAGGACTGTTTCAATTGATGGTATTGCCGAAGAGGTCGCGCCGCACTTTTTATTTTCTCGTTCGAGCCATGTAAGGCTTTTGCAACGATCGTTCCAAGAGCCCCAGCTGGAAAGGTCTGTGATAAGTTGTAAAGCGAACGATCGTATAACCCTCGATAATCAGGTTTTTGCATAAACAAATACTTTTCCCAGCTTTCGTCAAGAAATAAAGAAATATTTCACGTTCGCGCGAAACAGCTCGCTGCACCTTTCGGAGCTTCTATCGCGTCTAAACTTCCCCTAAGATTTCTGAAAGATTGCCAAAAGTTAATCGGACGAAATTTCATTAAGAAATTTCTTGAATACTCCGCAATTACGCGACGCTCCAAACTCGAGTTGTATCACCATAGTCAATTATCCGTGCAATTACATTTCCCACCTACACAATAGGTACGTACAGGTATAAGTTGAAGTATTCCAAGATCACCTCTGAATCTACCAGGAAACATAACGATTGGAAGAAGGCGTTGAAAGGTGCGCGGAAAATCCCTGGGAGATAGTTATTCAATAATTTATAGATTAGCTGATTGAAACGATACCCGCGCAGTTCACCGAGGAGGGACACGTACACGTATTCGAGCCGTATAGGTATGCACGGTGATAATTTCTGCACGGTATGCCTGTCCAGAGATATCGTCAACTAAAGCAATCATCGTTACCGTTCCCGCGAATTGCGTGGTTTTATCATCGCGCTGCAAACAATGGCTCGTTTTATTACGATCGTGGGACATATGACGTCACGTCCGGTACGGGTTTATCAACGGATAAAAGGGCCAGGTTGTACTCTTCGCAACTTGGTGCTGCGCCACCCTCACGCGTGTATTATTCCCTTGTGCACAATAATCCATACCTATACGGTTGCTGCAAGGGTCACAATCCGAGGCAACCAGCTATACTGTTCTAATCTCTTGAAATATGGCTCCGTTTCTCACCAGCGACTTGAGCGAAGGATAAAAGGGAATCCCTTTTACAAAAATAAGTAAAAAAAATCCTTACTTCTTTATCGTTTCGAAAATTCTACACTATTCCAACTAAACTATGTAGTACCTACTCTGTCTTTAAATTGAGTGACGAAGAAAATCCGGGGGCGAACGGTAACCGGGATGATAATAATTGATCAGGAAGACCGTGGAGTTGGTTCAATTAATTGCTGCTCGGTATTCAATTCGCGTTTAGTAGCGCGAAGAACGATGATGGTCGAGAAAAATTTCGCCTCAATTATTCCACCGTTTTAAAACGTCTTTGATACAGAGAGCTGTGAGCTTGAAGAAAGCTAGTAGAAATCCTTTGGGATCTCGTTTAGTTTGTAGGCTTTTATATATTGAAACAGTAACGACGATTCTTTCCTCATTTCTTCTTTTATTTAATTTTTTCTCTTTTTTCTCTTTTTTTTTTTCTTTCTTTGTTACGTAAGTGTATATATATATTCTTCTCCCTCTTCTTCCCCTTATTCTTTTCTATCCCTTTTCTCCCTTCGACAACAAAGCGAATACACACGTGAACGCTCTGCTGGGATTACGCGAGGACCCGTTTTGTTTATCCGCAAACACGTTCTAAAAGTATTTGCATGCCCGTTGCAGGAGAAGATTCGCTGGGGACGTCGCGTACCTACCTACGTTATTCCTTATGTTTTTATACCGAAACTAGGTATCGTGAGTTATCGTTGTGTGCGGAAACGACGGCACCGCAAACCCTGGACTGACAATAATAAGTTGCTATGGGAATTCTGTGCAAAGAAAATATTCTATTCTGTTTGACGATCTGTACAGGTCTCTGCGCCGGGGTTCTTGCTCCACGGATAAATAATGTTTCAAACAAAATAGAAGTAGAAAAAATCGCTCCCAGATTTTTGCACAAATGAATCGGCACGAATCGGCATTCGGTATCAATTTATAGAAAAAATATCAACCGAATCGTTCCACGTAAACGATCTCCCATGGCCATGACTAATTTTTGAAAGTAATAATATCAACAAGCTCTTCGGATATTCGCGAGGGATTAAACGTGTATGAAACCCCGTAGGAATATAAATTGAGTTAAGATATATATTAATTCCTTGGGGTAAGTTATACGCAAAAAGTTTATGCCGCGGGTAAATGTTTTCTATTCAAATTCGCTCCAGTGGAAAATAACCGTGAGGGGTATAGGGTACAAGGTGGGTTGGTATTTTCTGAATATAAATTGCGGCCAGCGTCTTCACAGACTTATATAGTATACCTATACATCCATCCTCGTCCCGCCCCCGGTCTACCCTATCTTTTGGCCGTTGGGGTCACCGAGGATAAAAGGAATCACTCGACCGTAACAGAAGTAAGCGACATCTAAAAGCTCTGATTGTGCACCATTAAAGCCAGGATTTATTGGATTTTGCTGAGTAAGTTGTTGACATAGAAAGAACATGCCTCGGATGTTTCGTGCCCGTATTATTCTTTTGATCTAAAGTTTAGGCCACAATAAACGGATGACCGGAGATCCTACTCATGCACACGACGTAACGTCATAGGCAGAGGGACGCGAGTTTAACAGATCAGATGAATTAAGAGCAGACCGTTCGCGTCTCGGCAGTAACGAAGCAATCCAACTAACCCATGTAACTGGTACATACCGTTGCGTGGGTTTGATAAGGTTGAGATAGTTGCGGAATGCAGTTAGTCAGTCTTACGCGACATTAACCCACATGCAAACCTCCGGTCTGGTGTCGTTGTTGGTGAATACTTCTCTTGAAAGCTTGCAGAATTCAAGAAGACCGAGGTTCAACTTGGTGGCGAAGTTTTCCGACAAACTACGACAAGTTGAAAACAGTTTTGAGCACCGAACAAACGGTCCTTAACCCACCTGAGCTTTTTGTTGTGCGAAATCGTCGAGTCGGGTGAAAAGTATTTTGCGAATACATTATGCACAACGTAACGGAATCTCTTCTTCTTCGCGCGGTCTCCTTTGACAGTGGTGCAGGGTGTCCGGATACGTGGAGCAACGGGAACCCCTTTACCTTGAGGAGGACGAGGATGAGGTCGGGACCGGAACGAGCCGGGTCTCTATGGTTATCTGAGCGTTGACGCGATTCCCGACGGCCCGTATCCTTCCGAAATGAAATTTAATATCATTGTGTTCAGAGCGGCGGCAAGTCGAGCAGAGGGGTTTTGAAAGATATCTCAAACCGCGTATAGCAGTGCACCGTGTACCGTATCCAACCGGCTTCCTTATCTTCGAGACAGTTTATGTGGCGAGCAACGATTTCGTCTGAACTCTACGGCATTTCGTATATCCGGTAGTGACGCTGCTGTATTAAACCCCAACCCCTTGTCCCAACGACACTGCATCGACTATCCGGGATAATCTCGATGGAACATTTCTCTGCTACATTTATAAGCCTTTGATTGCCATTTGCGAGTATAGATATACCTACCCAAATCCTCGAAGCGTCAAAATATCTCGCTGGCGCTGCTCTGATTTAATTGCCATTCAATCCTGCCGCGATAATCGGTCTTTCCATCCCCGTGGCGTGTCTGGGTGAATTTTTCGCTTCCTCGATTCACCAGGCCACGCCTGTCTGCACATAGAAACGTGTGCAAATCGATCTGCACCAACAAACACGAACGCACGTCCGGCGGTGGGATTTAATCGCGTAAGTGTCTTAATCGTATAGTAGACCAGGGCAGGCAGGCAGGCAGGCAGGCAGGCAGGCAGACAAATAGTTCGTACGAGGTATTGGCCAGCGAGCTGCCCTGCCAAAGCTAGGTATAACTCAGGCCACCTGATAGTTTCATTACCTACTCGACTAAGCTCGTTTCATGGCGGTAAACCCTTTCCAACGTGCTCGTACGCCTCTACGGGGATAAAGAAGCCGGAAGAACCTATATCGGCGAGAGGAAAGTTTCCAGAATGAGAATTGCACGGGGTTACGGGTTCCTTTATCGAAAGAGCGTCAGCGAAGTGACGAGACTCGAAATTGTCCTATGCATTCGTGGTCAAGTTTACGGATGTTAATTATTCCCGATAGCCGTACGGCGAGACTAATCGCATGAAGAAAATTGATATCCGTTTTGGCACGAAAAGCGTGGCTCGAGATCAGATTGTGTGAAAATTCCGGGGGATTTAACGCGGTAAAGTTAACAATCACGTCGTAATAACTGCGGCCAAAATTGCCGGAGCTGGGGAACCCAGACTTGGCAATATACCATCAAGTATATTTCGAGTAAGGAGGGAAAAATAGGAATAAAACTATCTTGTGGTTTTATATTCCTTCGGTCTTAAAACATCGACGTGTGCCTAAATCTCGGGATTCCATTTCTACGCACAGATCGGCGTATATGGAAGTTGAATTTCAATCATTTTCACCCCCTCGCGTAAAGGGTTGAGAATTATTTTAACAGAAATATCGATCACTCTCCACGCGGGTGTCTGTGACTTGTTAATAATCCCGCGAGAAAAGCTCGCGAGTCTCGAGAGGTCTAACGTCGAGATCTCTCCAGAGCCGCCGGGACGCTAGGCGTCGCTCTGAGAGTTTTAAGTAGCGTCTACCTGCGGGTCGCGGACCTAGCCATCTTTACTTTGCCTGAAAACATACGCTATACCTCTAGAATCGCTGACCCGAACCCTTATCGAGTAGGGGTTCGATTCGCGGGTCGCGTGGGGCTTCGGAAAAGTGAGATAAAATTTAAAACTATTTAAACGGTTAGTTTTACCATTTTTTTTGGTTTTTTCTTTTCATTATTTTTTCTATTTCTCGAAAGCTGAGTGAGATTTAAACATAGGTAACAGTAGCTGATGCAAGGGTAATGTTAGAGAGGGCTGCCAGCACGTGGGGATGTAGTGGTTAAAGGGCAGGGAATAACGTTTGATGTGGTCTCACAGAGGGTTTCTCGGTCACGTTGAAATTGCCGAAAACTTTAGCTGAGCCGCAAAGCTGTATGTATTTTGCTTCTGCAGCCAAAAACGCGGAGGCTTTTAATGCCAGGGCCATAAAAGTTATGAAAATGCGAATATATCCGAGTTTAGTTTTTATCAGCGAACCATGGACGCGCGGCGACTCTTATGTGCGGAACATCCATCAGAAAATCCCTTCCCTTTGATAATATCATGCCATATCCCCAAGTATTTCGGTTTCCGAAGCAATATCAGAAGTAAACTCCTCTCATCCACTCCTCTGCATACGTATACATCTACAACCATTGGTATACCCCGGTATTATCATCGGAAGGGGGAAAAAAAATGAAAATAAAATAGAAACCGGATGAAATTTTGGTCGACACTCGCGAGAGCGAATGTTTAACTTTTGCTAATTAATCAAGATTCTATAACAAGGTGTAATAAACGTCGGCGAAACGTTGGCTCATTGGTATAAGTGAGATTCATATAACTGCTGTACTTTTCGATAACGACTTTACATCCGTTACAAGCTCGGTGTCCCGGTACCTGGAGCCTGGAGGCTGGAGGCTGGAGGCGGGAGGAACGCGCGTTCGCCGGTGGCCATTAAGAAGGATTATTATAACAGATTTACGGGAAACGTTGCCGTCAGATATAGTCACCATTGAAATTTCGGCCTCGGAATGATTCTTGAAAGGGGAATTAATGGAGACGGAAGCCCCGATGTTCAGACACGTCTGTGAGGCCGTGACTCGCGTAGATCTTCTTCGGCATATAACTGACAAGCGGGTGGATCGGGGACTCGGCGATATAAACTGCACCGAGGCACAATTAATATTAATGACTGTAAGCATTCCGGTCGTAAAACGCAGCCGAGTAACGAGGCTAAAATTGCTTCGAGCACGTATTCGGGTTGAAGGGGTGGATGTGTGTGTGGGCACCGGGTGCCTAGGATCCCTTTAATTTTTGATTATACAAAACGTCGCGCGAGACGATCCTCGGGAGTCTGAACGAGCTGGGCATCAGGGATTAAAGATACCGCAGATGCAAAATTGCAATAGTAGCACCGGATCGCTGAGACGTCACATGGTTGTGTTACCAAAGTCGTAATGCTAATCAAAACTAACTTTACGTCGTAATCAAAGTTGGACCGCCTCTAAACTTAGCAGCTGTGACATCGCGCGTCTAACTCCCCAAGACAGAGAACAACACCCCCGAAATTCAAACCCAGACCGAGTTAGCGTAAATCACCCTCAAACTCCTTCTATCATCCACATGGCACTTGGATTCACGTAGCATTACCATCGAAGTTTAAGCCAGCCCGTTCCCTCATCCTGAGAATAATTCCTCGCCTGGAAAAGTCAGCGTCGTACACCTAGAACGAGGGTGCAGCGCGTTGGGAAACGTGATCAAGGGATCGCGATGAGCCAATCGATAAATTTTCTTTATTCTCAATTAGTAGCCGAGAGAAGGTGTTTTTACGATTCTTTTGTAGGTGTGTTTAAGTGAAAAGTTACGAAAGGGTGGCTATAAGGGAATTAGACTTTCTTCCGAACGGAAATGGGGGAACGAAGTAAAGAATTTCTCTTCGTTGGTTCCAGCGAATAAAACTCCCTTCCCTCTTCCAGTTTTGGTCCGTCATCCGCGTATATCGTCCCGTTGGTATCGGAAAGAAATTTTCTGTCTTACGCAAGGTAAGGGGAAAAGAAATGATCGTTCCTAAGGTCAACGAGCTCCTGATTATTTAACCCTTTTTAACGACCCCCGACACCCGGTGCTCACTTTCAGCCGTTGTTAATTACCTCTCGATACGATCGTCGTTTACCGGCAACTCATTATCGGTAATACCTATACTGGCAACGAGCTAGACTCGAAGTCTCGCTATCGGTGTTCGCGGAAGAAAGAGCTGCTGAGTAATGAGGATAACTTCGTGGGGGGGGCCAACACCCGGGGAAAACTTTATTTGGCCGAGAAATAAGGCAAAGAGGTGGTGAAAGAGGTAGAAAAAAGCGAAAACTCGGTTAACCCTATTAAACTTACCCGGCAGAACTTTTCCCGACTCTACGTTATTCTACTATTCGCGGAACATCGTGTAGGGGGAAAAAAATTTGCCAATCTAAAATTTTTCCAACCAAAAAACGGCGTAGAATGTGTTTAAAAAATGACAATGGCTACTTTTTGTTCTCCCAAACTACGCGGCAGTCCGCACGAGCCCTTCCTCTATCCATCGCAATTTCTTCATCCCTAAAAGATTTTTATACCCTCTTCTCTGACGTGCATATAGGTATACGCCTCGAGTGAACACTTTTTGAAGATCAGTCCGACATACGGGAAGCGACGGTTAGACGAGTGGATTGATTTGTGGGACTGCTACCGGATTGGGGGATTGCCGTAGGAATTGGGATCACATCAAGGAAGGACTTTAGTTAATGCCTTTCTGATCCAGGATTACGTAGTCTCCGATATCGCTACCCCTCGGGATATTCTGAACCCCAAAAGTCCTCGGTACCGGACCGACATCCCGGTATATGTATATCCCGACTGTCAGACGGCTGCTTCAGCTTTCGATTCTTCGATTTTCCAAAGACATATACTTATGTAATGCCGTGTAATAAATTAGCAAATCATGATAGAAAATTGTGCTTTTCCTTTTCCCCCGAAGAGAAGAAGTAGAAGAATCGATCGAGAGGAAATTTTCACCGGACCGAATGTTCTCTTTCACGTTTTTTTTTTTTTTTTTTTTCGATACGAGCCGAGTCGAGCGACGGACGAATTTTATTACAGCTGTGGTTATACGTGGTTTATAGTAGAAGCAATCGTGTCTTACGTTAGGATATAGGATAGGGATTTACCAAGTGTCCGGCTAATAAGCGGGCAGTATAAAGCTCGTGACAGGTGAAAGAGACAGATCCGATATCCTCGTCGTTCGTGGATCGGTTGTGCGATGGCATCATGCACGGGCCTAACGAACCCTTCTCAGAAGCCAGGGTTGATCTCAATGGCAACGGCCTTGCCTGTCACTTAACGGGGCAATACCAGGTTTGAATGTCGTTACAACAGCGGGTCCGGAGAATGGCAGGGAAACAAGATACAAGATACAAGAAACAAGAAACAAGAAACAAGAAACAAGAAATGGGAAACAAGAAGCTGGGATGTAACATACGACCGTAATTATCTCGGCTATTTACGAATACCTTATCGTATAAGTTTTTTGCTTCGATAAGACGTTGAGTCGACGAGAATATGATATCGTGAAACGGTCTGTACGTACAGATCCGTGCCAAAGGGTGTATACACGTAAACGTGTCTGTACATAGATTTATGCTCGATGGGAAAAGAGAGGGAGAGGCAGCTCGATTATATTAAAGTTGGATGCCTCGACGTGCGGATTAAATATTCAGTAGGAATTCGCGAGGAGTAGAATTTGCGGCAAGTTTCGAGGAGATAGCGGTCTGATTCGTTGATGGATCTGGGAGTTGTGGTTTCTCCTGCGGGACAGCCATTAGCCGCGACAAACTCGTGGGGGTTTGTTTCCAACGCACGTACGTGACTTTGCGATATCTGACGTATTTCGACCAGAGTCAAAAATACTTTCCCAAATATTCCGTACAGGTTCGAAAAAACGTTCATAAATATCGCCGCAAGATTCTCCATAAAATTCCATAAGTCGTACTAAAATTATTTCACGATCCACCTACAGGCCGGGGCGAACCCCTTGCCACGGGATGCACACGTACAGAGATGGGGCTCCGGATTCTGCAGGGTTAGAGAGAGCGTGATTACGGTCCGAATAGGGTGACTGATGAAGAGTTATGCTGTCATACCAGAGGCGAGAATGTCAGGCTAAAACCTTTGATCCATAAACTATGCAGCCAGGATGTCTAACAGTGCCTACTGAGCATCGAATCCGAAATAATTCAGTCAAATATTCATTTGAATATCATAGATTAGGGTGGCCGCCCTTTTCCTGCACTAGATACGTTCTATGCGTTATCCGAGCCAGATATCGCGTGTTCCGCGTTGCTCTATAATATAGAAGGTACACAAGATCTAATCGAGGAGTTATGCGCCCGTTACAGCAACAGCAACAGCAAGAGCAAGAGCAAGAGCAACGGCAACGGCAATAGCAATAGCAGAGTCGTGAAAGTACGACCGGTGACTTAAATATTGATTTTTACCAGAGTGTCTCTACTGCATATCTACGTACACTAAACTTTAGTCATATTATTTTTGTCTACAGCCCTAAATCTCCTACTGGTATGGTAGTTTGAAATAAAGTTTAAGCTTCCGATGGGCTTGATTTATATTTCGAAAGTGTTACTGGATCGGTATAGGACATGGGTATAGTACACCACCCCCATAACTTACACGGTTATACATCTCGTCGTATACCCGAGGCCTCTGTGAACGTCTTAGCTCGCTTTGCCCGCGCACCTGGATGAGCTGTCCGAATAGGGTGAACCGTGGAGCTATAGGGATTGTTAAACCTTATCCAAACAGGGTGACGGCCCATGAAGCAATACGTATCATTCGCAACGTATTAGCCAGTGTGGTGTAAACCATCGTCGGTTAGATAGATTCTCCGATTAACTTGAAATAGTATCAGGAATCAGGATAGATCCGAGATCGAGGATCGAATAAGTACGTGGCACGCGAGGAAGAAGACGCGATTCAACCATGGATAAGACACCATGGCGTACCTATACGCTTAACACTTGAATACCTCGTGACGATGCATTGAACCTGGGAAGCTGGCGTTCGTCGAGGCAAAATAGAAGACCGAAACCATCAGTGAGCTCGCTTAACGAACGGTATAGAGTTACCCGGAGATTACTACCTCCCAAATCTCATCCCCTTTCGCGACCACTTGCTGCAAACTTATAATACGACGATTTACCTTTCGGATTGTATGCCACGGATAACGAGCCGGATTTAGTATTTACGATGGACTTTACGAGACCGTGTGCATGTAGTACATGCAGATTTGGCCAACGTGTCACACGGTCTAATTTGTTTGCTTTACGTACTGCTGAGAGTCTCGTATTCTCTTTTCGAGTAGATAGTTAAACTGACTGAGAGAGTACGTGCGGTAAGTACCAAGCTACGAGGAACGATAAAGATTTCAATAAATTCGCACTGCCGGTATATATACGTATATATAGGTATAGGTATAGGTATAGGTATATCGTATGGCGGGTGAAAACAAACTTTTCACTTAACTTAGGGTTCATTTAGTCTACCCCGAGAGTGCCGTGGTATGGTATATCGGTTTCCTAAGTTATTCCGATGAGTTCCTGTTCCACAATATCAGCCAGGGTCCCTTTCCATAACCGGACTCGTTGTTTACCCCCGCGGAGTTCGCGAGCGAATTTTCAACTCGAATGTTACGTGAAGAGGAATCGAATTTCCCTGCACCGTTAGTCTACTTCTATAATGCCGGATGTTACGCGTGGCTGAACGGGCTGAACTTAAACCCTTAAATAGCCGATCGTCGAGGACGAGATTTTCCCCAATCGCAGTCGAAACTCTTGAAAAATTGATGAGACGAGGAAGGGGACGGGGCATGTTATTGAATTTTTTGATACGACGAGATTTACGAATTCGGTCAACGCGAAGGAACGAGGGAAATTCTTTTCGAGGGTCCTTCCTCTGGACGCAGGGAGGTAAAACGGTGCAGGTCCGCGTTCTTCGCACAAACGTATGCGCGCCCCATAAATGCCAGAACTTTTGTTATTTACAGCGTACCATAAGTTAAGAACAACTACTTTTTCCCGACGTATTTATTTGTTATTCTGGTTGGGTAACTGGAGCGAGCACATAGTAGTTCAAAACCGTTATTTACTGGCTTTTGTGTAATGCTGCGGCTCGCGGCAAGACTGCAATAAATATGCATAATCGTATGAAACGAGACGTTTCGCTTCGGCGCGATGCTGATATTACGGTAAAAACGTCCCTGCGTTTCTTATTCCGGCAAGATGCCAACTCCCGGTACTTAACGCCTGATTAAAATCATCAAACAAGGTGTTTTCACTCCTCTTCTTCGTTTATTCGTCCCTCTCCCTCTCGCTCACACTTTCATCATAAATATTCACGTCTTTACCCGTTATCAAAATACCAGAAAAACCAACATCCCCCCATCTCCACCCGTACGTGTACGAGTATATGTATGTAGATGTCCGCCCCGGGCGAGGATCGAAGTCGAAGATGTAATCGGTGTTTAGTCAGGTCGGGATCGCGGCTTATCCTGGCTGTCGCGATATCCCCGCGACCCTTGCTTGCACACGTACGCGCCGGTTCTCTGCTACTATATTTAACATTACAGTGAAACCCGGCAAATATCAGCCTGCGGATATATACCGGCAATAATTGCTAGCGTTGGGCGGAACTCCTCGAAACCGCGTCCTCTTCTTTTCAGAAAATTTAAATCCCGATCCTATCGCGGCTCTGTGCTCAGCCGCGTAGTATAATCCCAGGTTTATCGGGTTTATTGTATATCTAGTATCGCATCGAGACGGAACTATTAGCCTTGCACAACGTCCGGGTAATTATGCAGCACCCCATCAGGAGGCGATCACGGTCCACTTGGCATGGCGGTGTTCGGTTTGCCATAACGGATCTGGGTCACCCAATTACACGCCACATCTACGATCGAGGACCTAGAAACCGTAGGAATTAATCTATCCGGGAGCAGAGAAGGGTGCGCTGCGCGTATGTGCGCTGCATATACCGTACGTGTACATACATACATATAGTTCGGTCAAATTGTATCGTTATCGGTCCGACACGGGGCCCGAGGCTGGCCATGAAAGTCTGCGATCGTCAAAATTTATAGACCCAAGATCTGCGCGCGGAGATTTATTCCCTCTGACCCGTAGTCGAGGGGGTGAAGAAACATTTTCGTATTTTCTCAGTTTCTTCAAGATTGTACGTCCCTCAAGTTTATGGGTCGTAAGAACGCGGATCTGCCCTCTGAGCAACGTAACATTTAATTTGCATCAATGACAAAGAGCCGCTTGATTATACAATTTTAATGAAATCACCCGCCCTCGCGGTTCTCGCCTTGTTTTTCCATTCTTTTCTCAATTTTATTTCGTCCCAGTCGCGTGCTACGGATCCACTAGCGAGGCCTGATCCTGTTTCCCGAGGTATCGGAACTAGCTCGATTAAATGAAAGGCGAATTTCAGCGACGCCGCGCCGAAGAGAGGCTGTTTCGTTTCTGTATTCGAGTCATTCTATCCACCATTCATCCCTTTTCACGATCATTGTGAATAACGAGGAGGAAATTAATCCGTTTTGTCTAAACCTCGGCTCGCCCGTAAGCCGAGCGATACTCTTCAATCTATGGAACGGATTTAAAGCAACATGATTAACAAGAGGTTTCGCCGGTACACCGGGCTGATCATTATTCCGTACTCTGTGAATTCCGCAGTGGAATGTTTGCACAAATCCCACGAAGATTCCTCTGATATTTATGTTGGTAGTTACCCAGTTCAGACCTCAGTTGCAATGCAAATTACTGTTTATCAGTGGCCGGCATTCGAGCCCAAGCAAATTGTACGTCTATGGGTTTGGCTAGGTTGCTCTGCTCTGGGTTAGGCTAGGCGACTAGTTAATTTATATCGTCTGGTGCCTCTATGCGTAGGTAATCCAGGACCCTCGTCAGCCAGGGTAGCCACCGCCTCTAAGCAACTGGACTACGAGTAAGGCAGGCGTTGATTTCGAACCAGCTTATTTACTTACAACAGGGCTGGGGATTAATTCGAAGTGTGTTATCATAAATAATTGCTCAAAGACTGTTCGAGGAATTGTGGTCACCGTAGAATTGCCGCAGAGCTTTACTCCCGCGAAACGTATAATACGTAGCTTACGGTGAACGAAAATTTCGTTCGTCGGAACTGTTCATACCTTAAGAATTTCTAATCGAATAACCGCAGCGATTCGATGAAGAAGATAATACAAGGAGAAGATGAAAAGGTGTAGGACGTACAAAGGATGTACACCTCGGACAGAATACGTAGTGGGTAGAAAAATTAAATCAATTTTCAAATCCGTCAAGTTTATTCTGGCAAATGTATCGGGATTTGCATATCAGGCGAGTCGATAACGAGTTTAGTTTTAAGTGCTTAATGGATGTTTGAAATGCAACATTATCGGCGTGAAGTGGGGTGGTAATGTTTTGCATATCAAAGGGACACTTCGCCTGAAAAAGCACAACCAAATGGCCATCGGATCCGCATTCAATCTAATAAATTCAAATCCCATTGAAGCTCTTCCTCGTGTCACCGGAATTACCCCCACGTACAGGGTACTCAGTTTTCTCAAATTTCTGCAGACGATACTTTTTCTATTTTCAATTCGCGTGTCGCGTGTCCGCTTTTGCGAAAGTCAAACCACATTCTAAGCGATCATGATAAACGATTGGAAAAGGCGTTTAGAACGCGAAGTCACGTCCCTTGTATTTCCTCCTCTGTCTTAATCGATACTAAATTATAGGTGGTTTACCGTACCCCGGGATCCGGCAAGACGAGGGCGAACACGAATCTCTTCGCCTAAGCCGAAGTCAAAAGACAGTGGCGACAGCAAATAGGGATTCACTTAACAGGCACTCTGCTTTGGCTAACGATTAAACCGATCGAACCGGCGAAAGCCCCTTAATACTTCGAACCATTAAAGAAACTCTGATTTCGTCTGGAATCGACAGCCGAGTCGCAGTAAATCAGTCGAAGAACTCGGTTAAAAGTGTCGTTAAAACAAAGAAATAAAAAAAAAAAAGAAAAAAAAAAGAGGAAACAAAAGGGAGAAGAAAAAAAAAAAAATAGGAATTCTTCCATATCTCGAAAAACTTGGCGCATTAATTATTTCAAGAATAACGATTCGATCGGTGCGATATATTCCCAGCATGTGGGTACGGCTCGATAAGTGCACCTTCAGCATCCCTTAGAAATATATAATTCACGACTCGCACATTTACCGCAGCTGATAAATTTTCTCGATAGCGCATCCCAATTAACTTGTTTGCCTACGGTGTGAAACTATCCATTACAACTGCACCGGCGGACTACCTCTACCCCCTCTCTCCATCCCTCTATTTCTCGCTTTCTCTCTCTGCCTCTCGGGGTTAAATTAGCGGGTGTTGAAAACAACGGCTTTTAACATCGGACCTCGGGAATAGGTCTTGTATCCAGTAGCCGTAACGCGCGACCAACGTGGGAGAGATAAACAACAAGTATATGGGTAAATTTTCGGGCGAGTTACTCCTTGCATGGGGTAACCGCATAATTATTCCATAAACTTGACTAAAGCAAAATGAACTGCATAACTAACTCAAGTTCCTATACATATACCTACTTCAGGGGATGAATGCAGCTGTGTTTCGGCGTTTAAACTACTCCGTATGGTATTTCAATTGCAATTAGGCGGAACGTGCGGCGCGGGATAAATTTCTGTCCGCATACGAGTACCTGTGTCTAGGTATAAGCTGCGGCTGGTCTGCTACCTGTAGTACGAAGTGGCTCCGACCGAACTCCCTCCAGTCTCGTTTCCCCGGGGATAGAGATTCCGCGGACGTAGATTCCGCCTCCTCGTCCCGTTCTCGTTCCCGGGGTAAATTACCGAGCCGCATAACCGCATAACGGTAACGCGCCCGGGGACCCCGTCCAGGATTCGCCGACTCCGCAGCAGCAGCCAGCAGGAACTGGAGAGAACAAGAAGACCAGACGACGACCACCGCCTCCGCATGTCGGGTTTCCCATGCACGCGCCAACTAAGTTTCCCATTATACTACCTACCGAGCTACTGTAACTAGTTTCAAGCTACTCTACGTGGTTATGGACTGCCGCTACGTTGACCAAGTCAAAATTATCACGGCGAATACCCGCGGTCCACCGATCGCTATGGTCAAGTTAACTTGCCACCGATATGCTATTCAACCTCGAGTTTCATTCCACTCAGAGTTTTGGACGAATCTCGCCCGTTTCATTCGGGACTTTCGAGAATTCGAACGAGACCAAACGTACCTTGCGAAACTTCCGACTTTTTCGACCGCACGAGATCGTAGGGGTTGATTTTCTTCACCATACCTCCTACTTCGGTTCCTTCTTTTGTATAACTTTCTCGGCCATTTGATCGAGACGCAAACCCCATCCCGGGTGAGTAGTGGGGACATTGATAGTGCCTAAAGACTGGAGCTGGTTAAAGCTTAGAGTAATTGGATTTGGGTAAAGCTCACGAATGTGCAGGGTAACTGAGCAGCCGAGTGGCTGTATAATCGGGGCGCGATGAGGTAATAGAGTTTCCTCGGTGGAGTTGCGGTGTTTTCTCTTTTTTTTCTCTCTTCCTCCGAGATATATATATATATATATATATTATATATAGGTATATGGACATATCTTTGAAATTTATTCTCTTGACGTGATTAATTTATACGTAGACTGAGAATACGGTCAAGGGGTAGAGAAGTAAGTTGTCGGTAGGTCGGGGGGGTAGTTCTCTTCTTCGGCCCCCTACCTTCATCCTCCCTTGTGGCAAAGTATGGAGTTCTAGACGCCATAATAATAAGCTATGAGCCGCGAGGCACCCAGGTGTAAAATTACTTTACGCTAGTGACTGGCGGGGTGAATGGGAAAGGAGATTCACCGGGGCAGCGTTGGGTCCTGAAACCCCAGTTCTGCTCCTGGAATACAGAGCAGCCTCGTTCCATTGCTTGCGCATTCCTCAACGCGGTGCGAAAACAGTAGTTAGGGAAAGCAATTAACAGTTCATGAGACAAAGTCTGCTCAACCTACTAAGCACGATATCCCTCAGGATAAGCCCTAAAACAGGAATCTTTAAGTCTCGTAAACCGCGTTGTCCGTCTAACGAAGAAAAATCTCACGTAAAACATTGCCAGGTGATTATTTTTCTCTTCCTTATTTCTCTCTCTCTCTCTCTCTTCTCTCTCTCTCTCTCTCCCTCTGGCAGAAAATCTGTCCCAAAGTCTCGTCGCCGTACACTGCGGCAAGT
Source organism: Tenthredo amoena (assembly GCA_963966615.1). Taxonomy (NCBI): domain Eukaryota; kingdom Metazoa; phylum Arthropoda; class Insecta; order Hymenoptera; family Tenthredinidae; genus Tenthredo; species Tenthredo amoena. The sequence continues at coordinate 533,604 of OZ016492.1, read as the reverse complement.
TTTCTGCTACAGTTCATTAATATCAAGCATCGCCCTACGCAGTGCAGAATAGGGGCGAGAGGGAGATTCGTCGCGTACCGCGGGGTGTGTCACTTAATTAAAAATGTTATCCGAGGCGATGGTAATGGCAGGATGTAAGATGGTCGTGTGATAGAAGCCGGCGTCATTTGTCAAACCTTAACGGAATCCGTGGGAGGTGCACAGAAATGACACTAATTAAGCAGATAACGTCGCGGGATACGTTTCTCTTCTAAATGTATTCGCATTTGTCATCTCGATGAGGAGAGAGACAGAGAGAGAGAGAGAGAGAGAGAGAGGGCAAAAGGTAAGGCGAGTATACCGGCTGTACGTATACCTATATCTTAAGGAAGTAGGCAATCGATCTAAGTTTCGGGATTCGCGCGGCGGGAAATATGAAAATTATTCTGCTATTCAAAAGCGTTGGAATTGAATTTCTAATCTGCAGCTGAGGTATGCCTTTCACCTACCGCGACTGCGTACTGGTTTTCGAATTTACAATCCAAGGGTCCGCGCTCCGTATCCCCGTTACACACTTCGGAAATAAGATCACAAATTCGCGGACGTGGCACGAATCTGTTTACAATTCAAGGTTTCGCCTTGGGACGAGAAGATGAGACGGTTAGGAGCCCGAGCCTGAGCCGGAGCCACACTTTACACTTTTCCTCCTGCACCAGGAAAGCATGGCAATGGTAGCTCTTCGCAAATATACGCCCGTCGAGATAGTCTTTGAATTTCCCAAGCGGGCGACGCCGGATTTCACTCCTTCCTCATCGTCTTGCCGCGTACCAGTTTCGAAAATTTTCTACGTTCGTTTTCTCGCTCGAATATAAACCAGAAGCGGAGAATAATCCTGGTATCCTCAGAGTAAGATCGATTCCTCACCAAAAGACTTTACCCGGTGTACCTTGCCGGTTTAATCCGAATTTCCAGATCCTCGTAAGGTCCTGTAATTCGAAAGATACGATCACCGGATGACCCGTACTTCAATTGAAGCGTAAAGTTGGCGTGGAGGAGTCGTACCAGTAGCTAGAAAGTTGGACGAAAGTTGTAGTAAAGCTGGAGGCCCAAGATAATGGTATCACCTCCATCAACGAAGGCTAGACGCCGGTACGGCGACGCTTAGCGACGCCCCCGGGACAGATATATTATTAGCAAAGGGTATAAGGCAGGGCGAGGGTGCGGGAGCCGGGGACCCTCGATGAAGTGAAAGTGGTCCTAGGTGCTCCTGCGGTCTGGTGCGCCCTGCATTACAAGGGCGACGTTCAGCGTCCGCACAGCTCCTCGGAGAATTTCCCCCCAAACAATGTTTGAAACCCGAAGCGTTGTTGGTCTGCGAGTTCCGTGAGCCCCGGTTAAATGGGAATGAAAAAACCCCAAGTAAACCGAACAACTTTTAGGTGGACGAATGTCGACCAAGTAATGGAGTTACTTTTCATTTCTGCGAGGGATAAGGGAAGAAAAAAGAAAAAAAAAAAAAATGAATGGTGAATGGTGAATTTTTTCGCTCCATCCCGTCCTTCGTGAATTCATAAACCGTTGATACACAGGCCCTCGGGTATGGGGTATAAAAATGTGACGATGTGGTCGGTTGTTGTAAACGCGGACCGAGAGTGTATTAGCACGTGGTCAGTTCTTTAGGTCCTTTAACACCGTGCCCCCCTTTTGTGTCGTGGCTTATTGTCCCCTCTGCAAGAATTTGGCAGGGTAGCTTTTTCCCTATATGTACCCACCACCGCCCGGCGGACGACGACCAACCCCCGTTTCCCCGGGTCGGGGAAAAAACCTCATATAAAGTTGCACCAGATTTTCTTCCCTTCTCGGTTCTTTGGTATATAGGTATCGCCTAATTTTTATGGCGGTGGATTTTTACGCCCGTATTCACCCTCTGCCAATAAGAAGAGAAAAGAAGAAAAGAGAAAAAAAAAAGGGAAGGAAGGAAATAGAAAGAAAAACGAAACGAAACTTCCTTGTACCACCATTTCGCCGTCATGTTGCTACACATTAACATCAGCTGGTAGTTCTCCTATACCACGGCGAAATGTTCCTATATATCTTTAATTATCGTTTCTACCTTATTATCTCCGCCCCTTACGAAGACTGATTGAATTTCATGAGAAACCCCCGTAGGTAGGTATACCTAGGTACGAGCGTTAACTTTAGAGTACATTTAGAACTATAAGTGAATATACCAACCGAACTAGGTATACCTTCGTCCATTTCTTGTACAGGTGCTCCACCAGTCAAGTTTCTCGATTAGATTAGAGTCCGAATCTAAGGATGAGAGCGAATCTTCGGGTCTTGGGACTGATTTATTCTCGGTGAAAATAAATTATGGAATTCCCAGCGATCCATGAAGAGAATACCCGAAGGGTTCGGCTGGATCGTCAGGCGCACGTCATATCTCCTTATTTTCCACCGTTCATTAAATACGCGACACATGTTCGACCGCAGAGGACTGCTTAGGGAAGCAATCAAACCCCGTCGAAGATCGAAAGTTGTTTCACAGGGAACACCTAGTCGGCGGTGGAGTTGATTCAGTCGCACTCGAAGCGCGGTAAACCAACTTCAAAGGGGCTCACACTCCTCTATGTAGTCCGACTACCCTCAGGGACCGTTTCGTATCGTACGGTACCCCTCCCTTTTACGAATCGACCATGTGTGCACCCGTGTGTGCGGTATGACTCGCCTTACAGATTACACCTATGCAGGTAATACGTATACGAGCGATCGTAAAAAAAGAGTCGAACCAGGTGCACCCCGAATGATACGAAGAGAGATAGACGGTCGCCCTCTTTCCACGACAGGCATAAAAGCTTGATTAATTAACCGTGCAGCTATGCAACGCTCACCAACCACCGTGTAGCAAAATTTTCGTTAACGGAACGTCGCATGGTGATGTGCATGAGCCAGCTGCACTTTTCACCTGTTCATACTCCCAAGGTGCTCAAGGCAACCTTATACGAAAAACGAAAAACGCTTCGAGCCACGGCTTCCTCCGACTCTTTTATCGAACGGCTACTCGGCACTGTCCAGCTGTTGATCTTTTTTTTCGGTATCAAGGTGGTTTTCAAATTGAAAAAATGGGCCTTCGAGGGTTTACGGAATCGCGTGAAAAATTATGCATTAGGTTTAATTGAGAATCAGAGAGAGGGATTGAATAGCGATTCCAGACACGCAAACTGTACCCATTTGCACCCTCGCGAAAGCCTTATAGGTCGCGGTTATAGCCGCATGAGCCACTGATCCCTGATTAACCGTGGAAAACCTTACCTCCCGCAATCTAGTACACGGCTCGATCCCCACGTCAAACGACTCGATGACTCGGGGGAAAATGGGTCGATCCAAGTCGGGTGGATATACAAATTTGGGAAAGGGTTAATAATTCAACGGTTGTAAAAAGTTTTCGAGCCTAACTTGCGGGTTGATCTTCCGGGCCGAGTGTAAGGTGGTACCTGTATCTTTCCCTCATTCGAAGCCGGGGTATATTCGGCAAGATATTTTTTAACAGCGTCTGTATAAACTCCGGAACTTTCATTACCCGGTTTAATGTTTCAGAGCGAATAGTGGTTGCGGATCTTTCGGTATTGCGAAGCTGTTTCTGTATCCGTGAGGTCGGAGAATGAGAGGGACGTAGTGAGGAATAAAGAAGGGAGGAAACAGAGAACCGGCCTCAACGCGACGAATATCAAAAGTGGTTTCCCTGGTTGTAGGAAATTGGAAATGTACAGCCGTGGTCATGCAGCGTCCGCGGTGGCGCGTCGTCACGTGACTTAACTTCTCGTCGCGTCGTCGAGCTGCGAAAGCACTCCGCAGGGAAATGTCAGAAAACGACAACCGTTCAAATTACCGTTCTAGTTACTCGGGATTGCAAAACCCTGACAAAGTCACCAGCCCGAGGTGAAACGGCAGCCTTATAACGCATTCTCACCCCTCCATAGCCCGGCTTGTGCTTTCCCCGTGAGTTAGACGCGCCACCGAACCCCATTCGCCCTTCTACTCCGAAAAAAAAAAGAAGAAAAACAAAAATCATTAGTTATTCAACAGATTGATCACCCCAAAGGGTTTACACAAATTTTCAACCGACCCCAAATACAAGAGGTATGTATGTATACGTACTACGTACACAAAAACCGGGCAATTCCAACTCTGATTGTAGCCGGATAAAAGGTGTAATTACCGATTCTCGAAAAAGGGCGACAGTCGAGAATGGGGGGTGACTAACTATCTCTACCTGTCTATATCCGACTAACTACCTACCCTCCGACTAAATTGAATAATTAATGGTACGATGGCTAATTTGACTTTAAGAAACGATTACGATCCGAACACGCGAACCACTCCGACGCTTTAAATGACTTCATTGTCCTTCGTATATGGAGTCTCGGGTATAGTATAACCCCGGGTTAAATCAATCTGACCGAGGTCATTGACCCGTTGGAAGAAGGTTGTAATTGCGGTGGAAGAACGAGAACAGTGGGAGACCCGGAGTATCTAGTTGTGTATTTTTATGCTCAGCCGGAGACTAACAATGAAAAGTTTTAACAGTCGTGTCGCGGGGTTGTAAAAGGGGGTGTTTCTTTGCTCCCATCGCAAAGTAATTAGCGAGCTTTATTCTTTTTAATTATAATAATCATAAAACCAGGGTGTTGGTACAGGTATACGGCGTAGGTAGCAGATAGGCAGGTACTCGTTTCAGAAAAACGAAATTTTTTTTATTAAGAGCCGCGTGCGGAGTTCGAATGATTAAACCCTGAAAACCAGAGGGAATTTTAAAGTGCCTAAATTATAATCGCCGGAATACTCACACGCCTACTTCACCCTCTTTAAACATGCCTCGCAAATATACCTATATATACCTATGTACGCGGAAACGAGGGTGCACAGTGCGTATTTCATAATGTACACATACATACCTACATACACATATGTCCACGTATAATACATGGCTACCATGTATACCACGGGGCAGGGATCTAAAGACCGAGAATAAGGAAATATAAAACGGAAAAAGGAAAAGGAAAAACGGAGAGAGAAAATGAAAAAAAAAAAAAAAATATGAAAAAAAAAAGAAAAAAAAAGAAAAAAATTGGAAAAGGTTGAATGGAATACGGGAGGTGGATCCTAAGTATTTCAACGACTCTGGGAGAACTGCTGCGAAGCACAGCCCATGTATACCAGGGATACCTACATGCTGCCCGACCGCAAGGTACGATTGTGGTAGGCAATTTGAGAAGTCTGTTTGAGTCACTTGATATTTTACTTTTGCGTTCCGCTGGGCAACTTGTTCCTTTATACATGTATACGAGTATATACATGTATGCGTGTGTCTATATACGTGTGTGTACTTCATACCTTCGTGCCTGCGTTGCTTGGGGCGGATGAAATATCGTCTTATATATGTTTACGCAAGTACCTGCAAGCTCGCGAAATACTTTGGGCCATGGTTGTTTAGGCTGGCGAACTAACCCCGATCAGATTTGAACTATGACCCCTCTCTCTCTCTCTCTCTCTCTCTTTCTCTCTCTCTCTCGTTTACATTGTGAGTAAAAAATGATGTGTGAAAGTGTGAGGAATATATTCGGGGAATTGAGTAATCGAGAGGAAGTCGAAAGTACGTGTTGGAACTGTGACATGTCGTTATAATAAAAAAATAAAAATGAAATAACGTTGCTTTCTTTCCAGTCAAATTATGAGAAATATCATGTGAAAATTATGGTAAATAATTCTATCCCAAAACAGGAAGATAGTCATTCGGAATAGGAAATGAAATCGAAACACTTTCACGAATGACGTTAGTTTAAATTATCGCTTCGATCATTCCGAGCCTTTCACACGGAATCTTTACGACCCGTGTGTCGGACTTTTACAGATTCGGGTATAACGAACCGGTTTCGATATCCGCAACTGAATCGAACCGTTTGGGATGGGAGGTAGCGTCGAAAGAACGGTACATGCAGTGTATTCGTTTCGTTGAAAAGTTTAAAACAAGGGAAGATAAGTGGAGATGACGAGCGATTCCTGCAGGGAGCTTTAAGCTCATCTACCATTTCTTGTAAGTAAGACTTTTTACTTGGAGGAATGATTGGCTGTCGCGCGGTACACTGGCCTCTCGAGAAACAGAGAGAAAGAGAAAAGGCAAGGGGATGGGGAAAAGGAAATCCTTTTGAAATCAGTGAATTCGGTGGTTCTACCTTAGATACGTATACATATACAACAGGGAAGTATGGATCCAAAGTTGGAGGTCGTAGAGTAAGGTCGAGTGATGCCTAGGGATGGACCCCACTGAAACGTGATTTACGACGGATGGTAAGAGAGCCACCTTCAGCTCGTCGCAGATATTGACGTCGTAAAAGGTCGCTGGTAGGCACCTCCTTCAATCCCACCCCTAAGACGCAACATTGCTACGCTATCGTGATAGGGATTTATCGAGTCTCGACCTAAATTCCTTGCAGATTTAGAAAGGAAGAAATAAAAACGAGGAGAGAAAGGCCGAGGGAGAAGTGAAAAGATAATGAATAAATAAACACACTCCAAGTTCATTCTATGACCCATCAATTTTCACCCCACTCGACGCGTTTCTATTCCTCATTAATTTTTCCGATTAACATACATCGCCTATAAAATACTCAGATGCGTACGTGCGCGCGTGTGTGTCTCCGTACGTGTATAGGCGAAATTTAGTAAGGTTCGAAACGATTTACCACGCACGACGAGTTTTTCGAAGAACCAGCTCAGCTTCTGGCATATAGGTAGGTATATCGTTGAACTCGAGAGACGTAGATATTTGGTAGGTATAGCCCTCCTCCTCCCGTCAGAAGTGGAATGCTTCGGCGAAAGTTCACAAGTTTATCACGGATATTCTACGGACCCTGGAAAGAATTTCCTGATGCAAAAGTTTCGGCGTCTAGCTCGCGGCGCGGTGGTACGAAGTCAGGATTTCCTTGCATCGCGAAATGAGAGTGAAAAAAAGGAAACGGGGAGGAAAAGAAGCCGAAGAAAGAACGATTGAAAGGATGTAACCCCCCCCCGCGCCTTATTTTCCCCTCATCGATATTATAATATCCCCGGGAAATGATACACACTGGAAAATGAGACTCGGTGATAAAAATTTCCTGATGAGAAATCCGCTGCAACGGCATTCAGAGATGATCTGAAATCAATTACAGAATCTGATTGGAAATAATCTGGCACGTCGTCGGCCGAACCGGGACGAGCATCTTAGGAAAACGGTTTCTCCCTTTGGGATAAGATATAAGAAGGTGAGCTGGTATAAGCGAGTAAAAGAGGCGGAGCGGTTCTTTGAGTCGCGGATTTGAATCCCGCACGTTTTACGGTGCAATTAATTCCCTGTGGGGAGCTGCATTTCTTACTCCGTTCAACCAAGGAAAGAGATTTGTGAATTGTGGGGATGAGAGCTCGAAGCCCAGCCGCCGCCGTTCCTACGAGCTAAGGGAATCCCATTCTATACCTTCCGAGACTTTGCTACTACATTATTAAAGCCGGCCGAACGTTAGTTCACTTTTATTCCTTTTCCAAACTTGAAATACTTCCGCTATACATTTTTTTCTTTCCCTTTTTTTTACTCCTTTTTTTTTATTCCCTGCCCTCTCTCAACTACGGCTTTGATTTATCCTCCGAACGTTACTGTAACTTTAAACCTTTTCAATTTATTTGCACACCTTTTTCTCACCGAGCAGGTGGCAATGATTTTTTCACTTTGTTCCTCCCGTGAACTACACAATTTTTCTATGAATTAACGACGAACCTGAACAGGTATCAACCCTTAACGGCGAATTAAAAAACTCGGCGTTAATTTAGACCCCCGGATATTAAATTCCAGGGTCTCCTCTTTGACCCAGCTACGCGCTTGTTGGCTTTAGAGAACGAGCCACGTACATACGCGTATGTAGTACGTAAGCACGATGTATTTTCCATTTCCATTAAATAAGAGGGGTAACAATAAGTAAACAGTTAGCGTAGCTAACAATGAAAACGGGTAAACTAATTCGGTATAACAAGCGTAGGTTTGCGTTAAGCAAGGTTTACTTCTTCCCAGAAGCTACACCAGCTAGCTGGTAGATGCGGTTGAAAAACGACTTTGCCGAGAGAAACTTTCTTGAAAATTTCTTGATAACTTAAATAGAATGTTCTTATTGTTTCTGGATAGTTTCACCTGGTATGCGGAGGCTATTCTCCCGTTTATATTACGCTACTGGTTATTTGTTAACAATAATACGTCCGATGATAAAATATTTTCTACGTCGAATAGCGTTAACCGTTACGGGCCAGGTGGGGATGGCTATATTAATGTTTACCTTGTACTCGAGGAGCGAAACTTTTCTCCCGAAAAAATTAGCCAAGTGTATACGGAAAGAAGAGGGGAGTTCTTCCATCCTTCGTGAAAGGACTCTCGTATTAACTAGAGTCAATATTTTACTCATTTCCTTCGAACTTATTCGTTTCGGGATAATTTTCGAGTGTGACGAGATATTAATTTTCGTTTCATCTAGGGTATGAAATCTACCGTTCGCGAATTGTCGCCTTGAAATGACGAAGTAAGGGAGCTCGACGTCTGCCTATTCGCGAAATAAAGGGTGCAAGAATCAGGACGATACCCTCGGATATTTCTAACTACAGTTCTACGACTCGATAGCTCTGACAAAGCTGGTCCGTTCTTTCTGCAATTAGAGCAGAGTTCTTCAGCTATAAATTGCCACGAGGTGTTCGGGGGCTGGGTAATCGATACACTTCAATCCTGCAGCGTAGCTAATGATCCTTTATTCGAATAATTATTACAGTTATTAAAATTATTGTGCATTTTTTAATAACTGATCCGCTCGTCAAAGTCACTTTTGCATAATTTAATCCCATCAGAGATTGGGAATTGAAATATGCTTGGGTGGTCTTCGTGCCAGCGAGCTGAAGGCATTCCTGAAAATCCTGTGCCTGTGCACAAGCCTGGAGCACATGGCTCGGAGTACATGGCGATATATTTTACCCTTGTCGTTCGCGACGGGTTTGTACGAATTTTAAAATTAAAATACTTGTAGTACTTATTTTTTTCGTCTCCGTTTAGACGAGCGAATGGGACCTTGCGCTTTGCTCGTAAATTTTTTCTCTTTATTATGCAATTAAATAACCCGCCTTGTCTGGCTACCTAGCTACCGCTACTCCTTGGCTTTATCAACGGAATCAACGCCGCCGCAAAAACTACGGTTTACGCGAAGGAATGCAATTTATTCGGGCGAGAAGACCCCGGCGACGACCGTGTTTCATCCCTCTAACAAATTTTTTTCCCCTTTTTATTTCCACAGGAAAACAACAGGACGATTCATTTTCAATCGTAATGTAGAAATAGAATTTTCACACGCAATTCGCACAAACGGAGTGGACAGACTTCTGGTTCAGTCGCTGTAACACTCGCGATAATCGCTGATCGAAATTCAATAAATTCTTATACGTATCAGTGTCGATTTGACGACAAACTGCTAACGATAGTTCAGTCTGTAAACAAAGACCAGACCTCGATATCATACTTCGACCATAAGTCTGTTGATTTCTTGGCATTGAATAGTTTTTCTGTGTTGAGTTCCATTAGCGTTAAGGTACGGTAACGACTCTGGTAATTGCCAAGTTTGGAAAACACTTTTTGTTGTTGTGATTATGTTAGTTCGATAATCGGTAGGGTATTGAACTGATTGATGATAGTCTCGTCGGTATTCTATGTCAGCGTTCTATTCACACGGTACGATAGCTTGATCGATCATTTTAATTTCTCGAAGGAAATACGATCCCGAATAAAAGTCGCCAATGCGCGAATCGCGGTTACTAAAATCGCGTAATTCGATCCTTCGTAAATTCCCCGGTCCGTCTAAGCAGAATCGTTGGGATTGGCAATTTTGTTAATACGAAAGTTGAGGCTCGTTTCTCAAAAGAAGAACCGCTCTTCTTCCGGCTAATTAATCACCCATCTAATTACCGAAAAGCTTGATTACACGACGCAGGATTTTATCCTATCGGGATTAACTTTTGAACAAGTTTTATGAACCCCTAGAACCGATCGAGATCGATTCAAAGCTCTAGTTTCATTCGCAGATATTAAAAGATTGAAAAGACTCGATTTCCCTCAAATTATTTTCGTAGAAAATAGTACACAAGCCACCGACCAATTTCTAGACGAAGGGAAAGCCAGGACTGTGGTCGAAACAGAGATTCCACGAATTATAGGGATTAGGGATTAGGTATACCCGCTTCTCCAGCAAATATGCGACAGTCGAATCCCTGCTCGGTATCCCCTAGCTGGTTTCCGGGTCCATGATCTTCTCCGATTTAATACTAGGCAGGGTGCCAGAATCGAATTCGAAAAGCTGTTCAAGATGCTGCCGTGATTCGACTTCGCACGTTCTCATAATCGTTACATTTTTTTTCGCTATTTCTTTAATTTTTACTAATCGTTACAATTTTTTTTCTTCTACTTTCTTCTCTAAACTAACGATGCGAATCACCATCTGGACAAAGGCATAGAATTTATCGGACACTGCGGTACACCCGTCCGTTAACACATTATCGTTAATTTCGTAGTTAATCGTCCGCGGTAAAAGTAGAAGTGAATAAATCGCTGACTGATTCGGTAACAAATTTAGATTCCGAGGCGAGATTTGTTTCCCAACGATTCCAAGATCTCCGTATTTTATTTTTTGCTCGGAAAACATGCCGTCAACTTTCTTTTTCTTTTCTATAAATTTGTCCCTATTAAAATATCCCGTAAAAATGATTCGAACAACCTAAACCGGAAGAAATTTACGCTCGAAAAATCTGCTTCCGTTTGCGTATATTCGACTCGTCTATACGTATGTTATGCGAATAAGGCGGAGGTTTAATGAGCTGTGAGATGAGATAAGATAGCTACCTATTACGCTTTGTAAATTCGCACGTGTGTATAAAACTGTGGATGATTTGATTCAGGAGAGAACATATACATTTCGTGCCAAATCTGTACACAGAAACGATGTGCCGTAAATTTCATACAACCATACGTGTTACAGGTATCAGGTGTAAATTTATATATGAAAAAAGAAAAAAAAGCCAAAAATGGTGTACCGTAATTCTTGGATAATTAAATTCTGGTCTGATATCCACTCGCATTTGCGCGTCTAGTTACTCCCCGGTTTCCAAAAACATTGAAATTTCGGTAGCTACCAACTAGCGCGAGGCTGCGGCCGACAAGTCGTTTTAATTAAGTGTTCCTAATTGCATTTTCCACTAATTACTACTGCACCCTCTCGGCCGGGGTACTTCTATAAAAATATATTTTTTTCTTCCTCATTTTTTTCGCACTTTGGCACATGCGCCGTATCCAGCCTATCCAGCCTTCTTTACCACCTCGCTGTATACCGCAGCGGAAATAAATCAGTGCTTATATAGGCGTACGTATACCTATAGTATATGTATATTTTTTTATTTTCTCATTTTGTATTTTCTATACCTTCGACGATAAATTACTAACAATTAACTCCATAGCCGTATTACCGTAACACGTACGTAGGTATACCTACCTACGTTTCTTGTGGCGTGCAGCCAGCAATTGAATTTACATGCACGACAAAATAAATCAAGAATTGATTTACTGCCTCGCGAATTGAATTTCAATTTTCTAAGATAATAAATAAATGAATTATTCAACAAAATTACGCATACTGTATACATATATACAACCGTCCAACGTTAATAACATCGGCATTAGTTCGAAACGATGAAAAACTTTGAGTGAGAAGTAAACGAAGCAACCGCCTCCATATATATCTACTAACAAGCAAAATCTTAGCAAAGCGAAAGCTGCAGCACACCCTCACCCACAACTACGAGCGCTAATGGAGTGCTATAATAATTATATATTATTTATTATATTAAGGTGGTAGGTTCCCCTCGGTAAGTGAGCACCAACACTCTACACCCGCTGGCACCACGTAGGTATGTATCAATTAGTTTCTAAAGACGGGGGCTAAATTAGGGTGAGACATTTATTAGAAGGGTGGAAAGGGAAGGGGACAAAGCGAAGACGTCGTTGTGTCATTAGGCTATTAATACGCATTAAATAGTCATTTGCAACGAGTCCGTACAGCTATAGCGAAACGTTTGATACTTTGACGAAAGGAGAGATAAGATAGAGGAGGTTGAAAATTGTTCCGAGATTCGATGTGAGTGTTGATTGTTATACGGGCGTATACGCATATTTATCGTATGACGAGATCCTCTGTATTTGGGGTGAAATTAATCCGCGATAATTTGACAGCTAGGTAACCGAGAGAGGGAAGCTTTGGAGTTTGGACAGCTGGGTTTCCCGGTTCCGCGGACGTCAAATTATACGCCAATTTCGCAAACAGGTCACTCAACTTTTTGATCGTTTCACAAATTGAGTGACGTGGGCCGTCTATCAGGTACCGATGATATCAATCTGACGCAATTAGGGAGTTCGAGATCCCTTTGAGTGCCTCGCCTCATCGATCCCTACCTCGAATAATTACATCATTGACAGTAGTCAGCAAATTCAAAGCGGTATACATATATATATCTGTATAGGTATATCTGTGTATATATATATATATATATATATATACCTGCCTACCTACCTATCTACACCATTGGAACCGCTTCTCAATCCTACTTGACAAGACGCTTCGATGATTGAAGATCGAAACTAGAGTAGGGAGATACAGATAGATGATTCGAGAGACACTTCACCCATTAACGAATCGCGATTTGCAAGAAAAGAGGGAAAAAACTCGGGGTTATACCGGGACGAAGTTCTAATATTTTAGGAATCGCGAATCCGAGACGTAAAAAAAAAAAAAAAAGAAAAAAAATAGAGTTTCGGAATTCGGAAGTTTCTACGCCGAGTAGTACTAGCATTACGCTAGTTATTTTAACGGAAGGGCTGGAGGCCACGTGCCACGTAGCTTCGTACCTATATCGATTTCTGGGGCCAAAAGACCCCCAAGGCACGTCGAATGGGGCGAGGGTTAGTCGAGGCGTCGCGAAACCGTCCTGGTACTACTTTTCTCAGTTTTCGATATTAGGCGGGTAGCGATTGCCGGTTACAAGGTGTCTGGAAGATTGGCTATTAATTGAAAGAGAATTTGCGGAATGAATGAAGCGATGATCCCAACGGCGCGACTTTGAATTACATAATAATTAGTCGATCATCGTCTTGATTACTTAAATTGACTTTTTAATGGGTTCTAAACTCGAGGCTCTAACCCGCGAAAGAAGTTCAGCTCGATTCAAAGTTTCGTACCTGAAACTATCAGCGCGGACCGTCAATTTTCTTTACCTCAATTTTATATTTTCTCCTTAATTAACCGACGCCGTTAATTAATTACTCCCGCAAACTTTTCTCCCGTACGAAAATATAATGAATACATAATATACCTATATAATATATTTCAATATTTGCTATACATACCTACTACCTACTACCTCTACGCATGTTATTATACGGGCTGTAACGGACGTGGTGTTTCGTTGCTTGATTTAAAAGCAGAAATTTACGTGTTCGTGAGAAATCCGTCAGTTGACGGGGGAGAAAAGTTGTTCATCGTTGTGCTCACGATTTATTGTTAAACTTTTAATAAATTACCTTTGTAATTCTGTCGCCGTGGCAGTGGTGTACCGTAGAAATAACTCGTAAACTTACATTTACGATGTGGTTTGCAAAGAGCTGACCCTGAGCGAAGGCGAATTATTTTATATCCTGATATAAAACCTAGCTTCCAGATTTCTTTTTCTTTTTCTTTATCTTCTCCCTCTCCGTTGCTTCAATTTTTTCTTTGCTGCTTATCCTTTTATTTCTTCACCGGTTGAGATACGCGTTGAATAAACGAATCAAAGTTAAATTTGAATTACAACTCGCTCAATTTCTCTCTTTCTCTCTCTCTCTCTCTCTCTCTCTCTGCATTACTTGTAGATTCGACAATCTTGGATACACTTCGTCGTCGTCGTCGTCGTTGTTGCAGGTATCTTCTCCACGGTTTAAAAATTGCAAAAAAGAAGAAGAAATGAAAAACAAAAAGAGATAGAAAAATTGTTCAAACGCCGGTTGTTCCACTTGAAAAACGTGGGCGACGAGACGCTTTAAACCTTCGAATAGAATCTGTCGCCCCAAGCCCGAGACAAGCCGATATTAAATCCCTACGATTTATGAATATTAGAATTTTTCAATAAATCTCATGACGTTTTTTCCTCGATAGCTGGTTCGATGAGATAAAAAAAAAAAAAAAAAAGAAAAAAAAAAGAAGAAAATTTTCTTACGCACCTAAACTCTGCGGCTCGCAAACGTATCGGGAATTAAAAGCTCCGCTGGTAGAGCTCGTACATGATGTGTATAATACCCGAAAGCTGAATCCTTGTTTCTCCCTCGTATATCTCAATGAATTTCTCACGTTTCTCCGAACGAACGATGTATAAATTTTAAACTCAATGCTTGACTCAAGGCGAGGGTATTTCTCTCTCCTATACGCCGTAAAGCTAGAGTCCCGGATATATTGGCCCTTATTTCCCTCCGCTGTTTCGTAGACTCACCAGGGTGAGAAATCCGGAAGCTACAGCTGCAATACCGGGAACCAAAGTTAGGGCTGGAGTTGGAGGATCTATAGACAAAAGAAGCGGGTGAATCTCGTTGATTTAACGGCAGTCGGGCATCGCGTCGACATTGGTGAGGATCGACACCCGGTGAATCGTATTATTAGTGTTCCGCGGGACACGGATTCCGATAATCTCATAGCCGTTGAAACGGGGAGAGAACCGAGTGAATTAATGCCCTGAATTTGCGCCATAGTTTCCCCATGTATATGAGCTGACGCAGGGGTTCGACGGTCAACGAAAAATTCGATATAAACGCACACTGGTGTAAAACAAAGGCTATGTAATATCTTGAACGAGTTTTTACTCTGGCAGCAAGGCGTTTAGCCAGCGGTCGCTAAAAGCCCTGTAACCGATAACAACAAGTAGATACGAACACAATAACACCGCGATAAAGTGAAGAGACACGAGTTGTGCTACATGCGTCCATATCCGCTAGCGTATCTCAATAAACTATTCACCCCAACCAGTCCAGGCTGCACTCTGAATAAGTAAATCAAATTAACAAGCATCCCGCATGGTAGACCATCCGCCCGTTTTACTGCAGGCCGGTGCACACCGCGAGCATGCATCTTTACACGTACCGTATACACGTACACATCCGTGGAGTTAGCTTTACGACGTTCATGATGCACTCGGTTTTACTTCCTCGCAATGTTCTCCGTGGCCTGGGATCAGTCCTTTGATCAAACGGCTCAAATTTCAACTATCCGTGGCTCGGACAGAGGCTGGGGCCTCGGACTGACGTGACGACGAGAGAGGCAAATAGTGAAATAGAAACGGCGTGTGGTCAGAGTTTAGGAATTGACAACCGGTCCTAGACTGGAAACAGTTTTCGTACACGGCTAACGGTTATGTCAACAGAATTTTATGGGATAGTATTTAGCATAGTTTACAGGGCGTGTGGTAGTGAAAGTGGCGATCATCTAACGTCAGGAGACGTATAAAAACCGGGAAACCGATCACGGAAGACACACTCATCTCCGAACGTTCGTCTAATCAAGTGTAACATGCGTGCCTTGCTAGTAAGTAGAAAAAAAGAAAGAGTAGAAGAGAAGAAATTTTGTTGCAAAGGAAAGAAGCTCGCGATACTCATTTCCTTTCAACGATTACCAATTTCCTCTAAATTTCATCTCAAACCTGAACTCTTTCTCTGTTTCAGATCTGCCTATTGGCTGCATACGCCATAGCTACCGAAGTCAGAGATGAGAAGAAAAAGACCACACGTGGGGCTTTGGAAGACGAGTCTGACTCGAACGAGGCCATAATCACTGCCGATGAACATGCTTCTGACGACTATTCGGCCAACAGCTACTCCGACTCTGGACTATCCAGCGGATACAGTAGCGGATTGAACAGTGGATTGACCAGCAGCTATGGCAGTGGATTGAACAGTGGTTTGACCAGCAGCTATGGCAGTGGATTGAACAGTGGTTTGACCAGCAGCTATGGCAGTGGATTGAACAGTGGTTTGACCAGCAGCTATGGCAGTGGATTGAACAGTGGTTTGACCAGCAGTTATGGCAGTGGATTGACCAGCAGCTATGGCAGCGAATTGAACACTGGACACACCAGCGGATTAAGCAGCGGCTACAGCAGCGGATTGACCAGCGACTACAGCAACGGACTGCACTCTGGATACAGCAGTGGACTGAGCAGCGGCTACGGCAGCGGATTGAGCAGTGGATTGAGCAGCGGATTGAACACTGGGTACAGCAGCGGATTGAGCAGCGGATTGAACAGTGGATTGAGCAGCGGATTGAACACCGGTTACAGCAGTGGATTGGGCAGCGGCTACGGCAGTGGGTTGAGCAGTGGACTAATTGGACGTCAGCTCATTAGCAGCAATCAGCCGATCCCCGGAACCGTGATAAACCGTCTGGTCCAAGTCGCAGTAGCCGTCCCTCAGCCCATTGAAGTGACTCGCTCAGTTCCAGTCCACGTTCCTCAGCTCATCCAGATCGAACACAAGCGTCCCGTCGCTGTCCCAGTTCCCCAACCGTATCCTATTCACATCACCAAACCATATCCTGTCCACGTTGACAGACCCATTCCTGTTCTAGTCCCTCAGGCAGTCCGTGTAACTTACCCTCGCGTTGCTGTACCGGTACAAGTACCTCAGCCTTACGTAGTACCACTGCAATCCGCTTCCGCTCTAAATTTGGGATCTGGTAGCTACGGATCTTCATCTTCTTTGGGTTTGGGATCCGGTAGCTACGGATCTTCGTCTTCTTTGGGTTTAGGATCTGGTAGTTACGGTTCTTCGTCTTCTTTGGGCTTGGGATCCGGTAGCTACGGTTCTTCGTCTTCTTTGGGCTTGGGATCCGGTAGCTACGGGTCTTCTTCTTCCCTGGGTTTGGGATCCGGTAGCTACGGATCGTCATCTTCCCTGAACTACCCCAGTCACAGCCATATTGGATCGTACGGTGCCCAAACCGCCGGTATCGGGCATTCTTCTGGATCTCTGGGATACTCCAGTGGCGACAGCTACAACAACTACCACCAATATTCTGGATCCAGCTACCCCACGGTTCAGTCTTACTCTCCGATCTCCTCTGCTAGCAGCGAAGGATACTCGCACGGTGAATCGAGCAAAAAGTGGTAGAAAAATGTTGACTAGTTATAGAAACTATTATACGACGTTGAAGAAGCAGCCAAATAGTATCGTAACAAATCATGACAATTATGTGGAACTCCACACCATATGCATTAATAAATGAAAATGTTTATTTTTTTAATTCCGATGTTCGACTCGCGACAATCCTCTCTGATCCTTGATCCTACGTTACATTTCGACAAGGTGGCAATTTGAAGTGTCGACAAATTTTTGAGGTCAAAAAAGTAAGGAGAGAAAGAAGAAAAAAAAAAAGGATGAAAGTTAAACGGACGTGCTCAAGTATTACCCGGCACTTCCACTTCGCTTTTATCGAGAGCCGGGGCGAAGTTGAGTTAAAACTTAAAAGTTTTAATTTAGTTTTGGCGGAGTGGCGACTCCGGGTGGTTAGACGGTTTCGAGTCGGGTCAGCCAGCTCTGGCCAGACCGGATATGACTTTCCCACAGTTCTGTACTCCTCCAGTTTCCGACCGCCATCTCCGCGTAATCGTATCCGTAGCCGTAGAAGATGTACGTGCCCATTCCCCGTATTCGGGACTCTGGCTTACACCCGGAACCGGGAACCTACTCCAGGATACGCAGCCTTCGAGTCACGCACTATTTTACGAGTTTCGGTAGGCGTCGAATTAGTCCGAAACCTCTTTGCCTCTTCTGCTCGCTTTTTTCCTCCCCATCTTTCGGACGACTCTTTTCGCTTTTCTCAAGGATATACCGCGTTATTCTTCATCTCTTATCCCGTTTCTATGACGATACACCCCGTCTCTCGTAGTGAAAGGTATCTTAGAAAAAAAATAAATAAATAAGAAGAAGAAAGGAGGAGAAAAAAAAAAGGAAAGCAAACGTCTTCAGATAGTAGACTAAGCTATATTGTAGATCATTATACTCGAGCTAGGTAATTGCGATCGTTAATCTAATTGGAAGGATTTATAAGTGGTGTAAATTTATTCGAAGATATCTGCTTAATTACGAACATTCCAGCGTGTTCTTAGCACATCGGTTAAACCCGCCCGTTGAACGTGAAGATTTATGAAATCGAATTCCTAATTGTGTCTACTAGGCATATTTAACATATAGCGGAACATTGAGCAGCCCAGTGACGGATACATTGGAACATGGGGACTCGATCCCGTCGAGCATAAGGCACTCGTGAAATATCGATGCAATAATAATTATCCCTTTGGAATTTTGGCAGAAGCGAGTAACGGGAGGGTATAATAAACCGCTTTGATCCCTGCTACACAATAAACAAATCCCTGGTAGAGTATTGATCCTCATTCTCATTCTCGGACGCATCCGGAGGGTACAACTTATCTTTTTTGATCAGAAAAGCAAATACTGCTCGAAGGCCGGTATTATTGAATTGATATTCGTACCTGAAGGCGTTCTCGACGCTCTCGTACATATATATATGTATATATGTATATGTATATATGTATATGAGTATGTGCATACGTACGTACCTACACTTGCGTTGGTCAGGACGCGGTCTCCATGATTCCGGCATTTCAGCCTCAGGGATAAATTATTATTCCTTCGATCTCACATTCGAGAGTGAAGTCCCGAACTCCCGACTCCGAGCCTTCTCCTAAAGTATTGCAAAAATTTCCTCCTAGCCATCGCATTATCCAAGGATTCTTTTCTCCTGCCAGCTGAACACCTTGCCAAAAAATTCGCGTCGTAACGAGTGGATGCTCTTCGATGGGTAGGTATATGTATCTATACCTACTCCTTCTACTGGCACAGATTCCAACGTTTTCCTCGAGGATACCTACGCTGTTTCCCTCGCTGTTTGTACATCGCCTTTTAACCGTAATCATTACACACTCCAGCATCGGGAATATCGCGAAGACGAGAAATAAGAAAATCCCAAAGAATTGAATCTGAATTATTAAACTCGAAAGAGTAGCCGGCACAATCGCATCGATCATAACAAAAAGGACGTTGTCGTACTGCCGAGTTATCAAACGACTTCATCTATCGATTTTAATCATCGGCATATCCGCTAACGACCCAATCCATGCATGGAGCGGTTCTGCCTGGACGTGTAAGAACAGTGCTCGTGGTATAAAGCTATGAATAAGTAACGACGGTTCATCACTGAAAGTCTGCCGCGGTTTTCCTCAGGTGTTGCGAGACACCGGGAAACGGAGTAAGGTACTCAAGTCTGGCCGCGTGAACCAGACAGGATGCCATAATTCGTTTTATTAGTTGTTTTAAAATAGTTAAACAGGTCATAAAGTGGAATAGCAGGAGCTGCAGGAGAACGAACGAGGAGACCTCGTCCCCGTCGTATTGACGAGATTAAACGGAGCTGGCTTGTCGTGGCAAACGGTTATGTTATTTCCTATGGGATATATTCGATAGGGACGACTACAGTTTAGTTTGGGGTTCCACTGTCGTGTGACTGCGAACGCGTCGATAAAACGAAATATAGTAGATCGTTATTCGCTGGTATCCGTCGGTTCTTGGCCACCCAGTCTCACGTCACCCCGCGCAATACATCGCCTCGACTAAACCGGATATCAAATCGATACACGACGTGTTCATCCAGCTCATAATCCATCATTCGTTCTCGTTGCACCCACGCACGAATTATCGAAGGCTGAAACTCGCCCTTTTAATTAGCACAAAGAATACAAAACCGACTTGGATTCTCGACGAAAATTTTCTCTCGCCCAAAAGGGACCGGGGGACTTCCGATCGATGGAAATTTTGAAGGGTAAACGACCCCGCGGCACCGCGTCTCGTACCATGGTAGGTACCATGGTCATAAAGTATCAAACTTCCCCAGTCGAGGAAGCGAATGACAGACATAAACATGTTTAGGTTTCATCTAAATCTTATCCACGTCAATTTGTATGCAGTTTGAAGTGTCTTATCGGGGTATAACGAGGCGCTTCAATATATATCCGTCTACCTCTAAAATCGTGGCCCACTTAAATGTATCTTCACTTCGTGCGGTAGGATGAGGTTTCATTGTCGTTTAGGAGAAAAGTGAAAGGCATTGTTCGTGACGGTTGTGTTAATATTCCTGGGAAATTGTGTGGGTTCGATGGTGGGTGGGTAGGTATATGGAATATGAAATTCATAGGGACGTTCGAAGTTTGTTAAAATCGTCTTCCTCTAAGCGTAAGAGTTTATCCCGATTCGCAACACCGGAAACAGCAGTCTACACCCTCGTTCCGCGCCTCCCTATTGTCATTTCGGCAACGGGTTTCGACGCATTTTCCTTCCCCCGTTAATCGCGCACCAGTTTCCGTTTCCATTTATGCGACGATCGAGAGTGGGAAGAAGATTGGTTCTCCTAAACGGTCGAGGAATATCTGGACCAAACCGTTATCGGATCTTCTCGTACGGAACCGTTACTCCCAAATGACAGTACATAGTCGATAATTTTCATTCACTTTGAAAACGATTCGGAATCCGGCTGATTCCATTCGTCACGGACTTTCGCTTGCGGAGTAATTACCGTCCCTTCAACGGGACAACGAAACGCGCGTCGAATCGTACCTCTGGATATGATCGCGATATACAGACTCATAGACTCGCGTTGTCGACTGAACCCGAAACACCTGACACCCTGATTATTACTTTTAGGTATTTTTACCCCTCGTGAAAAGGGGCGCCTTTTGTCCGGGGCCTTTTGTCGCTGGTTTATTCTCGCGGTTCGTTAGCGGTTCGATTCTGTCACTAGTGCACTTCGCTCTTTGTTCATAGCTACAAACCAACGTATCTCTACCCTATATCCACACGAGGTATGTATACACCGCGGGGAATTTCCATAATCGAGGTAGAGTTACGCGCGCACCTACGTATACACAAGTACTACGTACAAAAAAACAATGAAGACGAAGTCGCGACAGACAATGGTCGTTTCAGCCACCTGAATACGATTTTGAAACAACTCGTACGAATGAAAGATGTTCGGAAGAAGGTCTCGAAATATGACAGTCTCGACACAAAAGGGTACCACCCATCCCTCTGACGAGGGTAACGTATATAGCGAAGCACCGAGACGTGCAGGAATTAATGAAATAAATTCACCACGATGTACGTAGTACGTATACATACGTCCACTACTGACACGTCGAGAGTACGTACGTCGAGTGACGAGTCCCTCTCACCAACGGGATGTGACGTCGCGTGTCCTGGACACCAAGGACCCCTCTAATGTCCCCTCTGGTCTTCCAACCAATTTCCTTCGCTCTTTAAAGTCATTTTCACCGTAAATACTTGATCATGCATCGGGACGTGTAGGTGGTACGTGCGTTCGGACTTAGGTATGTAGATATTTTTGATTTTCTTTCAACCTAGGTGGATATTTTCTGAATGAAGAGAGAAGGGAGTTTTTCATCGACCAGGTGAACCTCCAGACGTTTACACCTAGACACACACCGGATGTGACGTTCCAGTCAAAGGGTCCGGGGCTCTGGATACATAGAGGCATCACAGGACCATGGCATGTGAAAGCGGTGTGAGTAGCGTGCAGAGGAGGAGAATAATAAGAAGAAGACCTGGGAATCGGTGATGCGGTAAAAATAATAGGCCCCAGGTTATAAGCCACATCCATATTGTATGTCTGATAGAAGCGTAGCGAACTTTCATGAATTTAGAACAATCCTGGAAAAGCCACGTCTCGACGATATCCTAGGATCCGTGTAGATATACCTAGAATATACGTTTCCACGTTTCCCCATTTACTTTCTTCATCCGTGCAGATAGACGCGTTTACATCCGTGCGGGACTCGAGACAGGTGTATAATCGCGTTGAATGAAATTTGAAATCGAACAAAAAGGAAGCAAAAAAAAACAAAAAAAGAAACAAAAACCAAAAAAATTAAAAAGAAACAAATTTCCCAACCAAAAA
Organism: Tenthredo amoena; assembly: GCA_963966615.1. NCBI lineage: Eukaryota > Metazoa > Arthropoda > Insecta > Hymenoptera > Tenthredinidae > Tenthredo > Tenthredo amoena. Next base: position 511,465 of record OZ016492.1, on the reverse strand, counting down.
CGATGAACCCACGAGGATGGCGTAGCGTGTAGACTTCACTCAGGTCGGATACCCCGAGGCAAAAGGGAGAGGGTGATCGCGGCAGAGTGGGAGAGCGGATTCGAGTCTGGCAACTACATCGCGTCAGTCGAGCCGTGCGCCTCATCCGCGGCAGTGCTGTGTTTCCGAGTTGCGCCGGCAGCTCGTTGAGTTTAATCGTGATCAACGGGGTTTTTAATTTTACATTTTTACCATGACAAACGCCAGCGGGTGTTCCTCGGTTACGTACAAGACACGTGGATTAAGGCATTAGGTTTCAAAGTAGTTTTAAAATGAGCTAGAACTCGGCTTGCCACGTGGCTTTATCGAGAACACACGTAACACGGGTATTTCAGGTAAACCGAAGGATTCGAAAGTACCGGTTCCCATAACGCCCGATATTACGCGAATGATATCAATCATGAAATTCCAATCAAGTGTTTATCCGTTATTCGGGGCAAGTTATACCGGTCTGTGAAGTGAAGTGCATATACGTTACACCTACGCCGTACCCATATACCGGATCCGGATTTTATACCGAAACGATATAGAGGCAAGAATCGGTAAAAAGAAATGTCGGTCTCAGGATATCGGCCTCAGATTTTGCCCCCCAGTGTGTAGTGCGGAGTTTGATTGTCGAATAGCCGAAGATGACGATAGCGAGTAACATAGTGGTGGAATGGCTCAGGTCACTGCACCTGGGCCAGTACTCAGAATCGTTTATCGACAACGGTTACGACGACTTGGAGATCTGCAAACAGATCGGGGACCCTGATCTGGATGCGATAGGTGTATTCAACCAGTCCCATCGCGGGCGACTTTTGCAGTCCGTTAAGACGTTGCGCGAGGAAGGAGCCGCGAGTGTCTATTTCACGTTGGAAGAGACTAACGATTGTCTCTGCGATAATATCAGCTCGAAATCATCGAGGACATCGTCGGAGAGGCCGCCGAGCGAGAAGGAAGCTCAACAGCGCGCCTCTCCAACTGCGAGTTCTTCTAGCGGTGGACAAGAGCTCACCAAGTTCACGGACGAGTACGAAGAGGGCAAGGCCGAGCTGGTCAGGATCCCCAGAATCCAACTGCGGATTCTTATACAAGAAAAACTACGCCACGATGGGATACGCCTCGCTTGTCAGCCCTACACAACTCCGGTGAGTTCGTAGATTCATAGTTTTCGGTAAGGGAAGGGTTTAGAATTCCGAAACTTGAAACGCGTTCATCGTTTGACAACTCGGGCTGTATCGATCCTATCGGAGTCGATAAGTGGTCAAATTAATCCTCTCGCGACTTACTTTTTGGGAAACAAAGGGTGACCTTGATCTCGAGCCATGATCCATGAACCATGGAACCAGAATAAATCCATCAATCGACGCAGAAGGTACATTTCTTGGTCACCCTGCGTGCAGATTGTCTCCTCTTTTAACGATGATGAATTAATCGCCGTCCGTCCCTGCCTTCGTGAGAATGACCCACTGGTATAATTTGATGAGGTTTTTTCTTACAGTATTTATGAGATTGTCCACTGTCCCTCGGCGATTTATCACCCGGTTGTCCTAAGTCCGTACCCACCTCCTCTCCTCGCCTCTCCAGCATCGGGCCTTGGGTAAAATGATTGGTAGAGCTCGTGGTATAACATTGCGGATATTATTATCTCGCGTGTCCGAGCTATGGATAGATTTCATTATCTTGAACAATGGTCTAAGAGGCTGCATGATATCTGAGAGCATATATATGGCCGCGTGGCCGCGAGGTCGTCCGGCGAGATCGTCATGCCTGTACAAGTCAACGCGGAGAGAACGAGGTCGCGGCTTGAGAAGTCCTGCGTAAAAGGGAAAGGTTTAAGATATCCAATGAATCGTGATGGGCAATTTTTGTTAAGGGTCGACTTAATCGGCTCATTTTAGGGAATTTCGATTCCCACCCCCGGGGGTGCCGGGCCCTATGATAGGCAAGGAACAAATGACGACAGCGTTATACGCTAATTTAGCGTGAACCGTTAAACCGGTTCCCGTCTAATAACATCCTGAGATAACGATCTCCCGATCGGACCCCTCGAATCCTCTGAGCTTCCAGCCTCCGGCGTGCCTCGAAATTACACGAGTCTCGCGATCGAATTAACGCTCACTTGCGACAAATTCCCTGACTCCTGGAGAAAACGTTTTAACATCCAAGAAGAGGGAATCAAGAATTAAGAAGGGATAGCAAAAAGGTGGCGGATCTTCTGTGTCCTCGGATATTATCGGATCCTGTATCCATTTTTATCAACCGTATGTGATCAGAGCTAGAGAAAGAGACGTCTCAGGGCTGTAATCGGTTCGAATAAATGAATTTCCCATAACAGTAAGGAAGGAGAATCATAAGGGGAAGACGAAGAAGAAGTCCACGCACCGCATCGACTGGTCAAGCGGTGGTTAAGCGGCGGACGAGTCTTCCCACTGAGAACTACCTGCACCAACCACGTACGAAATCTTGTTTCTCTCGACGCAGCGGCCGGTGGTCCAGTCAATCATTCTTCCTCGAGTACCTACCCCACGCGAGTTGCTCCCGCCACGTTACGTCCCTTCATACATAATACGTGGACACGTAAACTGTAACACCTACGCATTTATTTGCATAACGGGTCTCAATAAGGTGTGATTATATTATCATCCCTTCTTATTCGCGTCACTCATGCTTGCCTCTCGAGTTTTTCACTCGTCGTTTTCCTATCCAATCGATCAGGGAAACGCTAAAGTCTCGAAGAAACGGACACAGCAAATTTGCTCCGGGTCTAATCCGACTCGTACCGTTTTCTCGAAGCTTTTAGCTACATGCTATTCGCGATGTATGACGTAGAGAAGAGACTATATACTCCTTCGTCTATTGAAATTACTTCGAGAACCGCAGAACAAGATAATTCAGCACATCGGTACCGTGCAGAAACTGTGCTCGAGTACGCGATGTTACCGGGTTTGGAATATTCCAGTGATTCATCCGCAGTAGGAGCTTGCGTAGTATGGTGAAGTTAAATTTGCTTGAATAACTGCGCGGTAGCTCGCGGTGTCTCATGTATATGTATACGTAGGAGTATACCTGAGGATCACACGCGTCGAGGATAAGAGAGAGAATCCTTCTTCTCGCAGGTTTATCAGTTTCTAAATGAAACTCGATTCTAGGATAGATCCGAGGCCCGAGATCAGATCTGATAATCGTAGACAAATCAGCGCTCGGATTTCCTCGACTAGCGATTAGTTTCTCGAGATATTTAAGCCCCGTCAATTTTTTGGAAACTTCATAGAATCCACCGTCCCTAGGTAGATTTTCGGATACCTCACACGACGGACGTTCCGGACGATTTTTGAATCAGTTCTTTTACTCCCGTTACCGAAAGGCCCACAGATCTTATCCAAGGGATCGTTTTCCGCTCCGGAGATCCAGGACTGACTTCTTTTACGAGGGGAAACCGAGAGAGAGCGTAAAGGGGTGATTTTGAGGTCCACCTAAATTCGTGTACGTACGTAAACCGCATAAAATAGACTCCGTGCAAGTGTGGTACACGACTTACCGATGTTGGTTGGAGTCGGTAGGTTCGCCGGTGGCGAATTGCCCCTCAGCTTCGTAGCCGGCTATAGACCCACACACTTACCCCGTAATAGCGTTTAAATATTTGAGCGAATGTCCAATCGATATTTCCTCGCTGCTCGAGCAACGTTTCATGAAATATCAAACGTAGGGAATGAAATTTTTCTATTCTCGAAGAATGATATTGTCCTCCGATGTGCCTATACCACACATATATATATATGCCCTCTCGGAAAATCTTCGCCGTTAATGCGAGAGGGTGGAAAACAAATAATGAAATAATCCGCCTCGCAATTCGGTTACCGTAATCGCGATATCGGTCTTCGGTGGATTTCGAATCGGCTTCTCGTTCGCAAATCGGAGTCAACGTACCTGAATTAAAAAGGCAGTAAATTAGTCTCGTTTTTACCAGCAGTACAATAAATAGCTAGAATAATGTATCAGCTAGGGTTCGTTGCCTCTTTACCCTGAAATGGCGAACTCTATGCTATTTATAGCCTCCGCCACTCGCCATAATTATTATTGCCTTCCCTGCCCGCGATCAGCTCCGTTCTTTAGTTTTCTCTTTGTTTCCGTCTACTCGTCGTACGTCGGTCTGACCATTCGATCTTCGTAACGTCCAGCCTCCAAACGATACGTGATTAAATTACCGTCCACTTATGCTCGATCTCGGAATTGCGACAAGTTCAAGAATCAAGAATCCTGAATGAAGGAATGGTGGAGGTAAGGTAATCGTGAAACTCTCCGCTTGACCACCGTTCAAATTTCAAGGATATTACGAGACAAGGTAGTCTGGTAGGTGGAAGCTGGTATCATGGACCAGCCAGGCCCGGGATGGAAGCACTTGGAATTATAATAACGATATGGTCGGTTGGAGCAGAGGCAAAATGTTCGCGCATCGGTGGCCGAAGTAGCCGAGAGAGAGAGAGAGAGAGAGAGAGCTGTTCTCTTCGATGGACCCATGGTCTCTTGGTCTTCGTCTGGATCTCGACTTTTCCTCTCTCATCTCCCGCTCTCTGGGACTCTCTTTCTTTCTCTCTCTCTCTCTCTCTCTCTCTCTCTCTCTCTCTCTCTCTTTATTTATTTTTCTCTCTCTAAAAGGTGACCGAAGACTACCGACGATCACCGAACCCGATCGTCGTCGTTCTCCGCTCACATTCCTTCGCTGCGTGAGACCCTCTGCCTGTCCTCTCAGTGTAGCTAGGACGTTGTCTGCTTCTTCTTTCTTAGTTCTTAGTTCTTGGCTGGTTCCTCCCCTCCTCCTTCACCTTCTCCTCTTCCTCATCGTCCTCCTCCTCCTCCTCCTCCTCCTTCTTCGCCTCCTCCTCTTCTTCGTCCTCGAGATATTTACGCGTGATAAAACCGCCACGGGTACTAAATCCTATCTTGATATCAGTCACAACGACGAGAGGAGCGAGAGCTACCGCTGGGTGTGTGCCCACACTTGGGTACCACCATATATCCAATTCGTAATCGGTTAGGAAAGAGAATACCTCATATGACGGACTTATAGCTGCGCATTAAAATTGAAATAAAAATTAAATATGAAGAAAACCATGAATCGAGGGTCACGATATCGTGTGACGGTGTAAATTACACCTCGCATACCTACCTCTGTGTTAAACTATCGAAAATGAAGCCGGGTCGAACTCCCGAAGTTCAAAAGTTCCGAACTTCGATCGAAATTCCCAAAGGTCTCAAGGCAGATACCCCGACACTCCCGTTTTTTTTTTTTCAATCCGTCGTTCAAATTTTCCGAAATCAGCCACGTAGACTCTCGGAGAAATCTCAATGTCCGGTGATACCGAAGGCGACGTATTTCCTCACCCGATACCCGTGGGTGCCACAGCGTTCCAATGGAAAGACCAACCTCACTGCAGCTTATACCTCCTTCTCCTTGGTTTTCTCGCATGTTGCTATTTACGGACATTACACGTACACATACCTGGGAAAGTACTTAGGAAACATTAGGATACCTTGGGTAGATGCTCGTTCCACTGTCCCTGACTTTATGCTCGTGTATACGAATACACATGCCTGCTAAGGACTTTCTATACACGCATCTAGGAAGTAGTGAAATGACTAATGAGAGGCCAGCGTATTTCTGGAGTAAGTTGGAGTATTTGAACAAGCAGGTATTACCTATGGGGCAGTCGAATAGCTGGCTGAAAATATTTCAACGAAATTTACGCGAGCCCCGAATCTCCGAATCGTGAAAAGTCCGCATTTTCGTAGGGCTATTATTTGCGCAAAGATCTCGTGGGATAAAGCGGGAGAAAAGACACGGATCCCGGTTCCCACGTTGACCTGGGAACTGCAGGGATCTCGAAGGGAAGAGGCGACTTTGCCTCCTCGGTAGTTAGGCCGCTTTCAAACGCTCGCTAACAAGACCGTAGGAATGGAACTGTGAAATCGTGGCACAGATTGGTTGCTCGGAAGTACGAAGACCTTGGGTAATCCTTGAATGAGGTGAAATTTAAGGGATGAGAATAGCCCTGGGCTACCAGAATAACGAAAAAGAAAAAAAAAATATCGCCGCGGTTATCTTTTGTCGGAAGTTTGAAAACCGCCGCCGTTAGCACAGAGAATTGAAAAAAAAAAAACTTTCATCCGGAAGGCAGATAATCGGCTCTAATTAACATCTACCGCGTGAAAATTGACTAATTAACAGCCAAGGCATTCGGCTAACCCTTACGGCGCTCCATCTCCCCTCGAGGAAACGTGACAGCTGATGGCAACAGCTGGCCACCACGTCTCTCTCCCTTCGATAAACTTTATGCGGTCAATCCGCCTACCGTTTACGGACACTTCAACGTATCCCGTATATGATATCTAGTCCTTGAAATTCGGCATCTGTGCCATGTAACCTTTTTCCTTTAATGGGACGTTAATTATCACCGTAATATCGTTAAGAACTAACAAGTGCAAGTACTAGGTGTATGTACTATGTATGTACGTGCAGGTGGTGCAGGTGGTACAAAACACCGTGTGCATGGTGCATCGCGGTATTACCAGAGTAAAGCGTACGTGTTCTCTTCTCGTAGTAGTGAGTCCGAGCCATAGTCTCTTAACCCTTGGGTAGCCCGCGGTAATTACAGAGCTAACTGATGCAAATTATAATAATTTCCATGCCGGAAGCACTCGGTTTCTCTCCCTGTTTATTGCGCCGGTTTGTTAGTTCGGTGGTGAACTTCCTCCGCAAGTTCTAACTCTTCTCCGATATCTCCTGAGGGTATAAATAACGAATGAAATTTCATTTCTATCGCGAGGAATGATTCCCATAGATGTTACAGCGGAGCGGTGTGATTCACGAGCGAATTAATTCCCGGGAAAATTGATGACACAATATGCGGGATCATCGTCGCTTGCGTTATTTCGTTATTTCACAGATATTTGACGAAGTTGTTCTTCGCCTGGTCCTCTTCAGACAGCAGTCGTAAAGGATGGTAGGAGGAGGAGGAGGAGGAAGAGTCGAGCGAAGGTTAAGGGTAAGGTTTAGATAAGGAACCGATGTGGAGGGGCAGAGGGCCCGTCCTTAGACCCGAATGACAAATGACACAGCTGTCACAGAAACGAGAGATATAACCCAGAACTTTACCAAACTCATGGTGCAGGTACTCCGTTTTCTCTACTCCAGGTCTGCGACTGGCTAGGACGACAAACAGCAAGAACAATGCGGTAGACGTACCGATAAAACCCGCTTTTCCGTATCTTAGCGTAAATAATGATAACGGTGTTATACCATTGTCGTATGAAAATTGACCCGATGCCAAAACACTGTAGCATATTCATCGCTCCTGAACCGTGACGTCGTTTAATTCTTTTTAATTTTCGCTTCCGTTTTCCCTTTTTTTTTTTTTTTTCTTGTTTTTGTTTTTTTTCGGAGGGAATTCTTCGTTTCCGAGGTAATTGAGGCTGGCTACGGATTACCGAATTACGAACCTAAACCGAACAGGCTTAATTAACGAATGACAATCTAATCAAAAGAAATGGTCTCGGAGCGATAACGAAAGGAGAAACCCATCGTGTTCCCACGTACAGGACATTCAACGTTCGCTTATTGTTCTTTAATGTCTGTTTCTTTTTTTTCGTTTCTGTATCCATTTTTCTGGAAGTGCGATTCACGGCCGCGTGCTTAGCTCCATGGGATTTTCGCACCCTAAGTGTAATTAAGGATAGTTCTGATTACGCCGGGTGTCGATCGAATTACAAACCCAACGCGTGTAGCTTAATTAACGAATGACAATCTAATCAAAAGAAATGGTCTTCCCGGGTGGGCTATGGGAGCGAGAAACGGAAGGAGAGGACCATCGGGCTGCCAGCGATAATTACTATTTATAGGACGAATGTAGAAACTTGATCAATTGGCTGCTGGGAGCCCGGAACGTCGGGGAAAATACAGAAGAGCGAGAGTGAAACCTCCTCTCTCTTATACCTACTCTGAAGGGAATATATCCATCCATTGAAGCGATGGACCGGAATGAAACCGAAGGGCGAACTAGCCGACTAGCGGAGAGCCGAACGCCATTAGCCCATCTGTCTTACTCGCTAATGATTACACAGCCACGTGACCTCGTGACCACCTCGTGAAGGAGGAAAGCTTTCATAAGTCCAAGTGGAAATGGTACGCGTACACGTACCCGCTTATATCTCCATGCGCATATCATGTACCGCGGAATAAAGAGAGAGAGAGAGAGAGAGAAGAAATTCGCCAGATATCGTCTAATTCATACAAGTATTGCTCAGATTTTACAATCCGATTCATATAGCTATATGTATGCCGTTGTGATTCCGAGAGATTGCATATCTTTGGAAAGATTTCATTTTTCTTTCTTCTTAGAGCTTGAAGTATGTAGTACGTAGTACATACATATATACACACCGTTATCGTGGAAATATCCTATTCTCGGCTAACTCGCGTGTTCTAAATTACACGTTTCGTCTACATACTTTGGTCGGTTATTTTGTTAGTTGGATGTCGGATAGGCGGGTAAGTACCTACGCATTGCCGTTATCTGATTAAAATTCCTAATCTAATCGAAGTCAAAGGCAGCCGCGAGGCCAATTATAGTACTTGACTTGAATAACGAAGTGAAATATTTGTTTTGTTAGTCAGTCAGTCAGTAAGTAATCAAGTAAGTCAGTCAGTCAGAGTAACGAGGTATTAAAAGTACCTACCTACCTACCTTTCAAATTACTGCAAAAGATTCCGGGAGATACTTTCAAAGGAGAAAATGAATACGGAAGAATTTCACCCTCAAACATTTGTGTAGACGCAATTTTTTCATTCGACATTTCCAGTATGATTAGAGTTTACGATTTCTTTCCTGGCCTACGCGGTTCTCATCGACAAAACGAGCGAGTCGGCAACCTGGAATTAAGAAGTTTAATTAAGAGCTCGTACAACTTCTCATTAACGTTCCTTCTCTCCAACCGATTCCCTCATTTCCCTATCCTCGTCCTCCTCCCATTATTCTTGTCAAATACGGTCAAAATCAATGAATCAATGGACTTTTCGCCTCCTCACTATCTTCTCATACGAATATAGACTCTCGGGGAAATACTCTGCCCGAAAAGTGGGAATCGGTAATATCGAAATTTGGAACTTGAACCCGTCCCCCTGATAGCTGAACGTTTCCTGAACTTCGACATCGCTCACCTCCCGGAAGTCTGGTTCTTTGATGACGATTGAGAAGCTATTTCTTCAGGCTCTTAGATCCCTTTATAGTTCTCGGTTCGCCGTTTCCTGGCGTTTATTAAAACCACAGATCATCATGTACTACCTACCGCTACGGCGGTTGTGGTAGCAGCATCGCTGTTGGTAGAAGCATTGCAGAAAGGAATGAGACCCGCATTAGGGAAGTAAGACGAGGACTTGGGGTGGAATCGTTCCCGAAGAAAGAAAATTGCCTCTATATAAGCGTTCAACTTCGTTCCGAGTTGTCCGTTGCGTTGGCTCGAGGGTTATTAGCATATCGACTAAAGATTTATGGTCTTAGCCTCCGCGCAGCCTCAGCCACAGCCACAGTCACAGCCACGGTCTCTCCCTTTGCTCTTTAGTCACTGAATTCCACGCGAAAGTAGCCACTTTTTACCTACCGGTGTGGTTCTCGCACCGTTAAACTCCCCGTAATATATGGGCGCGTGGCTCACCTGCGCGAAGAAGAAAAAAGGAAAGAGGGAAAAGGGAAAGCGTTAGAAACGGAAATGAAGATTTTCTTCGAATTATTCTTCGGCTCCGATCTTCGAGTCTAATTCTTAAATCCATTCGGATATAGGGTAGGGCCTGATAAATATCTGTCCCCTTGGCAAGGACCCTTATTCTATGTAGTATCGAGTTTCGTGCTTATAAATATACGTGGGTATATAGTTTAGAATTTGTGCCTGACAATCGTTTGCGAAGAGAGAAAACCCGGTCTCAAACGAATGAGCCATGAGGTAGCTGGTATTAGGTACCTTTGTTCAAGTTAAAACCTTTGCCTCCTATAATTAGGGACAAAAGGGTCTGCTAAGAGACACGAAAAAAAGATGTTGGATTTTTAAAAGCTTCCACGATTTTATTATCCAACCAAACTGGGGAAGGTGAGGGTCCTAAGGTCCTGAGGTCCTAAGGTCCTAAGGTCCTAAGGTCAGGGTTTATTTCCTCGCCTGTCTCTAGTCCGGTAGAAAATTCAACTTATAGGGTTGATTTCACGCGCCTTGGTACAGAATCATTTCTATCTCGCTATCAATTCCGGCTTCTTACCGCAGGCTCCATAAATCCACGAAGGAAAGAAGCGGAGCCATCGTATATATTTCTGTACGTATGACTTTGCGACGTTACGCTACGTTCAACCCCTGCGTGTGGGGTAAACGAGTCCAGAAATTCTACCGGCAGGTATAGCTACGATTGCGTTCGGCTCTTAGCTCACCTAGATTCAACGGTTTATCAGAGAACAGGCGGAAATAAATAACGGATAAATTTATTGATGTTGTGTGTACGTGTATACAGTATACGTATACATATATGTATATGTATTTAGGAAGGAGATGTACCTCGCGGAGGGTTAGACTTATTGTTAGGTATAGGAAACTAATCCCTAAGCCGCGAGATAAAGTCGAAAGTTTCCCCCGCTGCGAGGTAATCTCCCCTGCGAAATAAGAAGACAAAGAGAGACGTAAGGGTTGCGTGAGATTTCTACGGTCTTTTCACAGCGGGTTGTCTCCTCTGGAAGGTTACTTTAGAAAGATGCCGCGCGGATATACTGATTCCGAAGACGAGTCGGGCAGATCACTCTAATTAAATCATACTTCGAGCTATCGTCTCCTTGTCCCTTCTCCTTCTCCTTCTTCTTCTTCTTCTTCTCGGATTCTTTGGTTCCATGGTCCCACGCGGTCGCGGGGACAAACCAAAAGGACACCACCGTCTGTCTCATCACGCCTCAGTTATCATGTCGCGCTCTCTTTCGTCCTCCATTCTCTTCACCTGCTAATAAATTGGTCCAGAGATACAAATCTTTCGGTTCGGTTGCGACGAGGAGAGAAGAAGAGATCGCGGGATCCTCGCCTAACTAATTAAGGCTAACGAGCTTTCGAGAAGAAAGTTTGAACATCGATTGGACACTTTTCAACATCATTTTTTTCTTACCCTCTTTCCTAGGTTCTATCCTATTCTATTCTATTCTGTTCTATTTGAACGAAAATTATTACATCGCCGATCGATTTTACTACCAGAACGTGACAGGGGTGTTTTGTCGCTTTGCGTGTCATTGCGTAGAAATGAGATATATATATATATATACACATATGCATATACGTATGCCATAATAGCCAGTAATTTTTATAGAAGCCAATTGGTTGTCTCTGGGTTTGATTTATTGTTATTATATTTAGAATCACGCCACCGCCGTGCCGTGGTGCCTTTTCATTTCATTTTAGGAAAAAAAAATAGAAGAAGTAGAAGAAGAAGAAGAGGAAGAAAAATCGAGAACCATCAAGGTTTTACTGTCCCCGTTATCTCTTATCCCTGCAGTAGTAGGTACCCGCGTCTCTAGCTATAACAAATGTAGAATAAACATGGAACTAGAGAATATAAATTGTCATTCTCAGGCCGAATTTACAACCCGTATAAACTATTTTTAACCCCCGTAGTAAAATCGAACGTTTTCCTTCCTAATCGATATCAGGCTCTTTCTCGGAACCCCGTCGTCGTCGGTTTACTTACCGAAGGGGTTTAACGACGGAACGAATTCACCGAGGGTTTAATAAAAGAAATTAAACAAAATAGAAATCGGAAAAGAGAAAGAGAGAAGGTGGTAATAATTGGGTATCGAAAATCTAGGGGTGGCGCCCTGAGTAGTTGCCCTGATTTCTTTTCTATTCTATTTCCATCACGTTTCCGGCAAGAGATCGAGCAATGAAAAGGACAAACCGGAGGGTTTGCGGGGCCACAGGAAGTCGGCGGTTCCGCGCCGCAGCTGACAGCGATTATTACGGGAGTATCGGTGTTCCGATATGAATTGGGTCGCATCGCATACCCCTGTTATATAAAATCGGTATAACTGGGTGGGAAAGTAAAAAGTATTATGACAACCGATCGAATCGTTCGTCAATAGTATTTCACTTCCCAATCAAGCTTCGATTCGAATTTATACCGGCTATAGATTAAATTTACGAGCGCCTAGACATAGATTTGTAATTTAACAACGCATAAATGCCTACCCCCTACCCCCTAGCCCCAGAACCCATTTTCACGTATATATTTGCAAACTCAGCAGCACAGCAATAAAATTACACACTGCCATCGCGGTTTCGGTGAGATTTACGACGAGGAGGATCGGAGTTGAAATGAACGTCCTTTTACATCTTTTTTCAAACCGGCGAAAAAATCTGACCACCGCGAGGGTTTCTATTGCAGTATCTCGTCGGTCAATGATCATCGCCGTATTGTATGATATTGGGAAAGGAAAATTATATGGACTTAATTGGATCAAAAATCGATCATATATTGTTTTATTTGCATATTGATGCAACTTTTGTAATTAGAGCCATTATACATACCGCGAGCGAGTGCGCGGGGTGAGAGTGCTCGCTTTTCAAAGCCTAAAAAATTATCGGTTATTGTGAATTAATTAGAATTAATAATTCATGAAGAGTTGGTGGGAGACGGGTCTGGCGTATAATTAATCATGCATTAATTCATTCGAATAAACGTACGATTCTTTTATCGCGGGCAGTTCTCGATCCTGTTTAGTTTATTTCGGGAAATTTCGAGGAAAGGATTTCGGAATGTTTTTTTGAAGAAAAAAAAAAAGAAAAGTGGAAACCCCTCCGAAATGAATGAAGCTGAAATAGAAGTGATTCGCTAAAATCGAAAAATTCAACCGTGGGGAGGGATCAACGAACCCTTTCGCCAAGAATTTATCGCGGTGGTACGGTGAACGGTGCGCCGGTTCGAACATTCCGAGGATTAAAAAGAAAAGAAAAAAAAAGAAAAAAAAAAGAAAGAAAAAAAACACCTTATTTCGAAGAGCAAAAGTCGAGGTTTAGAGACAGGGAAGAGGAGACACGAGAGACACGAGAGTGCGGCGAAATGTCCTACCGTCAGGAAACCACGCGAAGAATGTGTGACAAAACAAAGCGGTCGAGATAAACCGCGAGATCCGAGACCGAGACTATATCCCCGGACGAAAGAATCCGCTACAGACTTTTGCAATAATGGTATTTAAGACGTAACGTAGATCGCGTTATAGGTTTTTAATTTTTTCCACATTTTTTTTCCTCTCCGTTTTTACCACGCGGTTTTAATTGCTACGAGGATTCCACCTGCCGTATGAATTCCGGCTTGTTCGAGGCCGACCTTTTCACCGAATTTCATCAGTTTCCGTCTTTTTATTATCGGCAAGAATTTTCGTGCCTCACATGCCGTCGATTCCCTCGGATATACGTTATTTGGGTCAGAGTTGAAACCGACACCTCAGGCTGGAAAAAAAGGTAGAATCGATACTCGAAAGCTCTTTTTCAATGAAACTAGCTCGGTGGTAAACTAATATAAGGAAACGACGCAGGTGTGTTAAGCTCTAATAATTACATATAATTCCTGGTAATCCTGAGACGAGCTTATCGTCCTTACTTTCGGTATATCGTGTTACGCCCGAGAAGACGTAGTCCACCGTGCATCTATCCCTGATAAAACGCGTTATGCTCCGAGACACGGATAGATATACCTTCCCACCTACCATGCGCCCAACAACCTGAATCTATTCCACTTAGCCGACAGCCCTGCAGACTTGAGACCATTAAATCGAATTAATAAGCCATACTATGCATGCATCATGCTATGAAATATGATACCATGAGGATAGGGCGAATACCTACCAGACCAAACCCCGTGCACCCTTTCAAAGTGATGGTTAACGGAAGTCGGGCTATATACGTCCTCTGATGTATACCCATACTTTATTCATATTCGTGTAGTACGTATATGCGTGTAGATTTAAGTGCGAAAGTTTCTGTCTCGCGGCTAATTGCGCCGATGAATAATTCCAGGTGGTGGATCGAGATTCATTCATTCATTCGTTCATTCATTTATTTATTCATTTATTTATTTATTTGTTTGTTTGTTTGTGTATTCTGCTTTGGGTGAACGAATCGAGGGAAAATATCGGGGCCTCGGGAGTCGATGAATGGTGTTATAGTCCTGGGGTATCGTATGTCGTGCGAAAGTGTCTTTGGTTTCAGGGTTTGGTAAGAGGCGGTGCTTTTCCAACGATCTCGAGTAGGTATTCCAGCAAGTTTCTCCTTTGAGGGACCTGGAGCCCTTTTATACTCGAATTATTGACCGACTCGCGAGCTCATGGTGTAGTACGTATAGTAACACCTTGAAGCGAACTAACGCCCTCGTCCAGATCTAGATTTATCACGTTTCGTGGTAGCTCCGGGCTACGTACACCTACACTTATGATACGTACTCCGCGTCGACCTACGGGCTCTTTGAAAACTTCCGTTTCATTGAATTTAAACTCATATACTATAGCTATGTGTATAGATGCTTACCACCCGTTTCGGACTTTTATTTCTTCTCTTCTCTTCTCTTTTCTCTTTTCTATTTCGTTTCATGTTTCTTGAATTTTCTTTAAATTCAATCCCCGCCACCCCCGATTTTTTCTCCTCTCGTTTTCCTTAGCTATTGGAATCTCCTTAAATTTCAGAACTTTTTTCCATACCGCGGCAGCAGCCACTCGATACTGTCCGCGATATAGAAAATGCTTTCGTTTGCTTTGCTTACGTATAAGTTAAAGGAGAATTTCGTATCTCATGCTCGTGCAGCGCGAAGGATCGAAAGTTGGTAAAAACCATCGGATAGAAAATTTACGAGTTTCGCGACGGCGACACGGCGGCCAAATCTCCATTGAGAAAACGAAAGCCAAGGCCTCCGGTTCCCTCCTTCTTCGGGATTTATTGTCTCCTGGAAAATTGGTTTAATCTGACGTATTTTAAAAGTCCCAGGATTTTCGGTTACACGGTTTCGTCCAGCAGGCTGATGAAAAACGTCGGCAATTTCCTTCGCCCACTCGTTACAAAGACTCGCGAACGAAGATCAGAGAAAGAGTTGAAAATATAATTTATTTCTAAATTATTCCCTTTTTCGAAACAAAATCTTCCCTCGCTACCCGAATATACCTAGGTTCGGAAACGCGGGTTTCTTTGATTTATACGAATCGCGACTGGTCCCTTTCTCCTCGTCTCTAATTTTTCACCTCTTCTCCCGAGGTGTGTGACATCGCGAGCGTTGTTCGCTGACGCTTCGCTGATACCTCGATTTGTAATCCTCTGCTGTATAACAATAGGAACTAGGTAGATTTTACGGTTCTACCCACCTACAACTGTTTATTTTTCACAGAGAGGGAATAATCGTGTACCGTAGATTTTCCATTGCCCGTGCCTGCCTCAACCGGGCACGTTCCTTTATACCTTTTTCAACGAGTTTAGCTCGAGGCTAGAGGTACGGGGCACCCACCCGGCCAGGGGTTTTGGCATTAAACCAAAAAATTTCGAGGGAAAACTCCGTGTTAAAAATCCTTCCATCCGATAGAAATTAAACTGAGTGGGTATATATATATACACCGGGGTTTTAATTTATTTCAAGAAAAAAGGAACCATTTACAGATATTTTTGTATACATATATATATAATACATATATACATATATATATATATATATATATATATATATATATATATATATATAAGGTATAAATTGTTATTTTTGGATGTAGAACGAAACTTTGAACGAGTTACGTATATTCGCGAGTTCAGAAGCCTCGGAGGCATTAAGTCCTCGGGCAGATAAATGCGAGTCCTGAAAATACTTCTGGAGTAGAGGGGACAAATGAATGACCTAGGCTCTTTATTTAATTTGAAACTCGCTAAGCGCGCGATAAATCTATCTAACGTAAAGTAAAGTTTCGTTAGCTTTCGAATATCTTGCCTCAAGAGCTATACGTTACAGGTATCTAGATACATACATGCACACCCATATATATATATATATATATATATATATACACATACGTGTACAAATACCATCTCGTCCGGTTCGTGATTACAGGTAATAATTCATAAAGTTTGCGACTTATTGCGCGAGGCGGTAAGAAGAGAAGAAAGAAAAAACGGTAGAAAGAGTAGAAATAAAAGAAGTAGAATGAAAAAAAAAAAGAAAAAAAAGAATCAAATTAAAGAAAATCAGCGAAATTTTCCTCGACGCGGTTTGAGCAATCTCTAAACCTTCATAATCGGGTCTAGAGCCAATCAATTTGGCACACGCTCCTACCAGGAATATTATTTTAATAGCTATAATAGGGGATGAAAGAAAAGGAGAGAGAGAGAGAGAGAGAGAGAGAGAGAGCTGTCAATCACGGCTCACCCTTGTTACACCGGCTGCAGTAGTGAATCTATTTCCCCTATTTGATAGCGCACGACCACCCCTATGTCTATATACGTAGCACGTATAGTATAGACGGATACCTGCGGAGGATTGAAGCCAGTCAGCTAGCCAGTAGGGAAGATCATCCCCCTTCTATTTTCTCTCCTCTCCTTTCTCCTTTACTTTCCCTTATGGAACTACACCCCGAGGCAAGTGCTAGCAGACTAGCTAGCTTTTTATCCATCCCTAACCTGACCCTATTCTTGCGGCAGCCCCTCTTCTGTCACGTCTGTAGCAGCGAGGGGTTGTTTCCTAACAATATGTGAAATGAACCACAGTTAGGGCAGTTACCGACCATTGTCAACGCTAGCCAACTTCATTTATTTATTTATTCATTTATTTATTTATTTATTTACTTCATTTTTAGTTTTATTTATAGGGGGCGCGATACAAGAAATACGATATACGCGATGAATTATTATATCGTCTCCTTTCCCCATACCTTCGTTAGTTTCTCTTTAACATTATTGTAACGCAATCTCCGTATCTGCGCGCCCAAGGCGAAGTCGGAAAGTGATATCATGTTATGACTCACTCGGACCGAACCGAGTCGCGAATTTATCAGATACTATCACGCAATCCTCGTGGGAACTGATTCGAATGAAATAATTCCGGATCCAGTATACGGTACCGTAAGGAGAAGCGGAACCGGAAGTGGAAGTGGAAGTGGAAGTGGAAGTGGAAGTGGAAACGGTAAGGTGCGCTGCGGTAAATAAAGTGGCATCTTTTCTAACGCAGATCTATGCGATAGTAATATAAAAGTGATCCTTCGCTGGCTTATATACATATACTATAACTACCTTATCTCTAATACTTTCGAAAGGGAATAAATTTCATTTAGCAATCCTTATACTGTTCTCGCAGTTGAAGCAATCTTCACCAGACGGAATTCATTTTATTAAAATCTATCCAACACCGAGCAGCTCCGCGACGAGGAGACTTTAGCTGTATAATTAACATCGGACGAGACAGCTGCGCTATTCACGCATACTGTATTTATATCTATATATATATATATATATATAAATGATATATAAGGTGCGGTTTTAATTGCGATTTAGTATTCCGTTAATCTTAATAGAACGAGATTAAAGATGGAGAAGCGACATTTCTCCGCGAGAATTTAATCACGCACGAGTCCGATCTGTACTCTGCTAATTATTTATTCAACGAGCTGTGCAGGAATAGAAATCGAATTATATAGACACAATGTCATTCATTGTAGGTATTGTCACTTGAAAATATACGAAGTTTTGTTGAATTGAATAAAAATCCTCGCGCTAGTTTCGAGGCAGTTTACTCGCATGCATCAATTATAATCAAGATATAACTACGTGTCGGATACTTGGGACGCGGTACATCCATCATTGGAAAAGGAACACGTTTCGTAGGTACAAGCTGGCATAAAGGTATTATATGTATGTGTAAGAGAGAATCAGCCTGTTTTTCATTTTATTTTCACCTCCAAGCGCTTAAATCTGTTGTTTCTGGTCCAAGATTAAATATTTTAAAGTCTCGACTGGAACGAAAATGCTCGAAGAGGTGCCTAAATCAACATTTAAAAACCGCGTTAAGCCGGCACACACTTCTCTCCCTAATCCCACCCCGTATTTTTTCCTTTTTTTTCTTTCTTTCTTTCTTTCTTTCTTTCTTTCTTTCTTTTTTCTTATTCTTCTTTTTATTTTATGAAAAGTGTTTCCCATACTCCGCAGACTCTCGGAACGATTGTATAAAGACGCGACGATTCGTGAAAAGGAAAGACTGGAAAATAAAGAAAGACCTTTCTCCTCCTTTTTCTAAACACCGTAATGTACTTTGCACATCGTCCTTACGCAAGGGTGGGTTTCGCCGATCCGTTCGTCCCCGTTTCTTCCACCACCTTCTAGTTCGACGTCGTCCTGGCGCGTGTCTACAATTTATTTTAACGGCTTATTACGGTCTCGTGCCCAGCAATCAATCCTGGCTTCAGCTAACCGTGTAACCGTCCGGCACCCGCCTCCACGTACGCGTGTGCACGATCATACCTACTCTAGTTATGCAGCCGATTCGATTTACATTTTTGACGATAATAATATCCAAACACGGAGTCGAGTTATCAAAATGCACGGAATATAGGGGGTGAAGAAATATTCGCGAAAAGCGAAAGAAGACTTCGGAACGTACATCTCGATCCTTCCCATCCTCGTATTCGGGTATAAATCGAAATCCTACCGTACGTCAGTGCCGAACGTAATGAGATTAGCTCTCCCACATGTAGGAGGACACACACACACACACACGCATGTCAATCGTAAGAATCGTACGGGGATTCGGAACCCCGATTTTTGACAATATAATAAATAATCGCATAAATTGATCGTGGAGGGTGAAATTCGGTGAGTCATTCGGGATGGGAGAGATGGGAGAGATGAGAGAGATGGTAAAATCTGCAGGGGTAGATGTATACACACGGTGCAGTATTGTCACGCGAGTCTTGAACCGAGGCGCGACCCTGTCATCGGATGGTTCACCCCTCGGCAAAGGGGTGAATGACTTATTCCCAATTTTTTTTTTTTCCGTCGAACTCCGATCATCTCCGAGCATCTTGACGCCTCGGTATATACGGAGTGACCGGATGTTCCCGGAAAGAAGATGATCCTTTGACCCGTTATTCCTCGCGCGATGGATGCTGGGGGCATAAGAAATGCAAGTTTCCATTAAAGAGGCAACCGCCTTGCCATTTCGCGCTGGTCTCATTCTAGAGATGAAAGAGTACGTTGAGATTGGAGAGGACGAGGATAGGCGTTTCGTACGACGTATAACCGAGACCACGACGACAAGGAAATGTTGTTTCTTGAAGTAAAACGACGCGACGTTCAACGGCGCCTACTACCAGGCGTCGGCGCGTATTTTCATCCGACGTCACTCACCACGTCAGCTCCATATGGTCGCCTTGCCGCCGCCTCTTCGCTCGGCTACCATCCCGTGCCAGTCATCCGGGTTTAATATCTAACCCCGAGTGACGGGACCCCATCGTTTCAGAAATGCTTCGCCATAATGCGTTCTGTGTTTGGAACCGAGCCACTCTATCTATTCATACTATTCCTGCCTTTCCTCGATCCTATATGAATACAAACATGATCGGTAGTACAGATTTCATTCAAGTATAACCGATCTCACAGCATTTCATAATCCGATATTAATTATTTCCTATACATACCTATACCGTATACGCACACATTATGATCCGTCAGGGACGCACTAATTGCGCTCTGTACAAGTTGCAACTCAATAACGTGCAGCTGTGTAGTTGACCAATCAGTTTCATTCCGTCAACGTTATCGAGGTCAATCCTAGGATCAAATACTAATACCTATATAGGCCGTATTATACCTATTGGGACACGGATTTATGTAACAAGCCCGATTTATAGTGCTCAAGTTTTATTAACCCTATCGATGTAACAGCCTAGCTCGGGGCTAGTTGATCTACGACCAAAGTAGTTTCACTTGATTAAATCGAGACCTGATCGTTATTGGTAGGTACAGGAGCGAATTCCTCGCGGTTTAGAAACGGTTTCTCCTTTCCATTCGATATCACCCCGACGGAATTCGTCTTGGTTTTATTCTTCCAAAAATTTGGGATTCCAGGGTTGAACTTTCGGATTTTGAATGCTCCGAACGGTCAACGTGTACCACCATCGGATTTGATTCTTTCAAAGGGTATAGACCAGCCTCGTGATCCAGGGTGCAGGATTATAAAGCGCGCAAAGGCTTTCCTTTGTGTCGAGGCGATCCCTCCGCAAGATCGTCAATTTCCTGGATCCGCTTTCGTTTGATTGGGGCTCGAATCTGATCGGAATTTCATTAATTGAAAAAACATATCTGTCTGTACTCACCTACAGGTTTCATTGAAATTCTGGACCCGTTCATCCCCGACAAAGAAAATCTCGACGCCACGATCTCTCAGAATCTATTTTTTTTTTTCGTTTTTTAACGGGAAAATCAAAAAATGAAAAAAAGTAAAACGAGAATCGGTTTCCACGCTATTTTCACGGTAGATGAAACACCTTATATTATACACGGGTATTACGTATATAGATATATATGTATTTCGTTTGTATATATGAGCCTTGATCCTCGCAAAGGCCGAACGAAGAAGAGGCAGTTTGATCGATTGAGCGGGGTGACTTTTTGACGAAGGTTTTCATCCTTCCCTCTACACCCCCGATTCCTGGAGTATAACCTCGCAGTTCCCGGGGATACGGAGAAATGTGGAATATGCGGATGACGAGGAACTCGATGCCGTATTTCTTAAATGGTTTCCGCTTATCTCGTTAATTGATTCCTCCGGCGACCCCGTCTTCGAGTAAATTAAAATACCTATCTGCCAGTCTTTATGCTAATATACATTTTTACCCTTATTTCCTTTATTCCTTTTCTTTCGACTCGATTCTAGATTCTCACCTCGGTAATCTCATCATCGGGGATGATAACAAATTCCAAAAATACCATCGACCGATCCCGAACCATTGAACGAAACTTCGTCGTGCCTCTACCCCGCGCCGCATAATCTATACATACAATTCTGTATAAACCAGTCTATTGAATGTAGCCTATGAAACAACGCAGACAATTAGTGGACACAGTGATTGGGTCAGGCAACGGGTTTCTATACGGACACGGGCACCGCGGTCGAGCAGTCATAGCACAGGTTCGGATTCCTAGGGTACAGGTAATTATCTGTAGAATACAGTTGCGGGGGCGAAGAGCTACGAGCCGAGAGCTACGAGCTGCGGTCGCAGACACAGTGCCATGTAGTTGCGGGCATTACGTGGACCGGGGGGTTCAGAGTTTCTATCCAGGTAATTCAGGGGTCCGGGGTGAAGTTCGGTATTTTAAGTGCTCCGAAAAGTCAGAATTACGAATTCGCTAGAGACGATTTCGAATCGATCGCAAAGTCTGGAAACGGTTTTGATGAAAACACAAAAAGTGACGAAATATCGAGTGCGGGTAGTTCGAGCTCGTTCATGGTTAAATACGTGCGAGAGCATACGTGGAACGGGACGTAAATCCAGATCACCATCGGAAGGGTGACTCCGATCGTTACGAATCCGCGTGAAGAAGCGCGTGTTATCGGTGTCACGCCTAGCTGCGGCTATAAAAGTGCATTTTTACAACTCGGCGGTTCGTTCCTGACGACCGATAGTCACAGGAATCGCGTTTCACACACTTCCGGGATCGATTTGATTCACCATTCCGTGTAACAAGCATTCAAAGTCTCTTTAATTCTACCCTCGTGTCTGATCGCAAATTTTTTTCTTCTTTCAGGTGAGTATACCGACTTCTTTATCGCAACCAAATTCGACGATTCTATCTCGCGGATAACGGTGAGTGAGATATTTCTGTAACAATAAGAGGATCAAATACCTACCGAATGAATGACGGCTCCGAGGTCGTGTAATTGTTCGAGGGGTTGGTTATTATATCAGATCCCGTACCAGGATGACTCCTGGGCTTAGCGCAGTTTAGAAGATCTCTCAACGGTTGAACAATCCGGTATTAGAGATGGCTGGTGCCTGCCGAGAATTACTTTGTAAACTTTGTGCGGGCGTTGTGCGTTGTGTTGTTCCCTGTGAACAGCTAGTCGCAATACTCGCGTGACAATGACACCAGTTTAAAATCAATTAACCCAAGACAATAACCGCGGCGCACTCGTGCAGCTCCCCATAGCTACTCGGGGCCAGCTCTTGCCTTTCTCTTTCTCCGGTTGGGAATACGTAATAACACCTAGTTACGAGCTACGACGCGACGCCCCCCGTCTTCTAGGCTATTCTTTAATTTCAATCTCATACGTCAACGTCAGGAGGGCATTTTTCGGGGGCCGGAAATCGCTGAGGAAGGAACTCTAGCGTCCGTGCATGGGTGGCGGCGAGCAGTCCGTACGAATCGTCGTTTAGGTACGATGTGAATAATCCATAGAATTATGAAAACGTGGAACTGATTCGATGCTCGATATTGAATTTAGGATCTGGATGCCGAATCGAGCACGCCGGCTAATTGGTAAATTAGAATAGCCTGCGTGTAATCATGGCATAGTATAGCATAGAGAAATGACTAATTACAGTTAGAAATCAATTGAACATTGATAAATCAGGAATTACGAACACGCCTCGTAGGATTTAGACCAAAGTGTATTTACGTGATGAATTAATTCGGAGCATTTCTCTCCTAAATGGTTCACTAATACCCCGTCGGTGGTCTGCCGGACCTACGCGTATCTATGTGCAAAGGGCAACGAGCAGTCACAGCGTACGAAGGTGAAGAAAAGACGCGATTTGGTATCGATATGGAAATGAGGTAATGGTTCTCGGTCTTTCATGGGGAACCAGTCCCGCGGATCGGTTTCGGATACGGGGATAGAGTAGAGGAGTAGCTCGACTCGATACAGATGAAAAAGAGTTTTTCACATCAGTCGCAAACACCTTCTATTCATAGGGTTTTATCCTGGCTAGGAGAGGCCGCGATATCCTCAAGACCTGTGGAAAGGGGGTAGCGGCATTCAACCTGGCGTCGCTTATCGCGGCGATTTTGTTCCCTGAGTTAGGATATAAATCTCGGATGAGGAGGCGGCTGGCTGGATTTCCGCTGGCTCTGAAGCCCAGCTTGTAAGGATTGGCTAAGCGGATCTAGAGAGAAGCTTCGAACGAGTCTATTAATATCTCGAAAAGGGTAACTTCGCGCGATCGCTCTTCTTCTCCTCCGGTTTCTTCTTCCGTTCCACGTCCGAGCCACGGAGTTCCCCATCTCCCCGGATTAAACCTCCTCAATTATTACTAGGATACACGTTAATCCTTCGAAAACACCTGAGCCACCGCAAAATACGTATAGAGATGTCCTCCAGCTTTCTTCCGTCTCAATTTTCGGCCAAGAATATTTAAAAACTTTTTAGAAAAAAACGGGAGCCCCGCGGTCCCCCAAGTATAATTTCGTGGTTTCAGACGCGGTTTATTAATATTGCATAAGGTGCTTTACCGGAGACAATCCTGAGCGAGGAGAGAAGGGAAGGGGGAAGGGAGAAGGAGAGTCTGGAAGATTTTCATTTTTCCGGTTAGCCTTCTAAATAATTGATGACCGGTTTTACTTTTTTCTCTTCATTTTTCTCCCTGGCCGTGCCTGCGGGAGCCCTCGATTTCTGGACCCCGCGGTCCGATGCCGTCGAGCGGACAATCGAGTCGTCACAGACTTTGGCCAAGGCTCAAAACTCGCCGGAGCGTACTACCCTTATTTTTATACGCCTTTGCCCTGGTGCGGTGGTGGAATAATAATCTTGGCTCGCGTCAGAGCTTTTTGTCAACCATACCGTGTGGCACTAAAATGATGGCAAATAAAACGACAATGTCGCGCGGTCGGTGGGAAGTCATAAAATGGAAAAGGATAAGGACTCCAGCCTCCTTCTGACCACTGAAAACCGTTCCTCCTTTCTTTCCATCCGATTCCATTCTTATTCCATTCTTATTCCACTATTTCTCTCTATACACCCATACCTCTGCGGTATCACCGACCGAAGTAGCTCGGTGTATTATGGAGCAATAAATATCGCCATAAGGTATATATAAGGTACAGAATAGGCGGAAGCCGAAATGATATCAGGTTTATCGATGCCATATAGATATAGGTACGTAACATAGGTATATAATATACGATAACTACGTTGTATGGATTATGGGCACAGGGGTGATTGGATCTCGACTCTTATTAGCGATACGGCGATCATCAGGATCGGAAAAGTTCACGTCATAACGGCTCTACCGAGTGCCACGGATTAAACCGTGAAATTTTATCACCTTAACTGCTGCGCCGAGCAATTACCTGTAAGGGTGCAAGGGTGGGTATCGATTAAAATGATAAATTGTTAATTAATCGAATAGGGGAGGAAAAACGCGGCACGCCTCTGCTTCTATAATATCCCGATCTCGTACCCTTGTATACGAACTGAGTCGTCTCTTCCCTCCCTTGCCTCTTCTTCGTCTTCCTTTTTTTTTGTTTTTTTTTTTTATTTCTCGTTTTTTGACCACGGCAAAAACGTCCCGCGTCCGTTTAGGGTCGTACGTCTACGACAGGTTTACGATCTTCGCGAGCAACCTGTTTCACAACCCTTCCTAACTCCCCGCTGACCCTCCACCGTTATTCCGGTACCTGTTACCCCAGTGCAGGAATAAACGAAAAAGTTGTCCGTTCGTACGACGGAGGTTGAAGATCGATCGATCGATGCAACGGTTCATACGGATCTTGTCTTGACGTAACCATGAATAATCTAGGTGGCTAGGTACTTATTCGACGATGATCCCGTAATTGGGAGAATAGACGGTGCGATAAAAGTCGCGGGTTATTGAAAAATTCTTTCAGCGGCTAGCTGGCAGCCTTTCGATACGGTGGTCCCCTTAGGTGTGTATATAACCCTTTGAGGGATGATCCGGGTCGTTTTTTATTAGTCAGTTAAGCGGGGGATGGAATCAATCGATGGGATACGGGCCTCAAGCTTATTACGACTAGTGTGGCAGCTGCTATTGTGCGAGAAACAGCTGATTTCCGAGTTCCTCTCTCAGGCTTTACGCCCAGTCGACCGGAGGGCGGCGATCTCCTACGGCACGGAGGCACTTGGCGTGGTTTTTACCCTCCGGTAACTCACCCTCGGGCTACGTTTCGCACCAGCCATCCAACCATCCAGCAATCCAGCCATCCAGCCATCCAGCCATCCAGCCAGCCAACCAACCTACCCAACCGGCATCCTGCAACGGTCCTCGGAAATCAATAGCAAGACTAAGGGTAAGTCCCCTCCGAGCGAGCCGACACGAGGGGAATACCCGTGCAAAACCTCCCTTCATTCTTACAACTATTGCACTCCGGTATAGGCGTGCAGACGCGATTCTTCAGGCTTCGTAGTAGCGCACGTGCGTTAAAATCGGACGAAATTTCGTCGAAGGGTGGAGACAACGGGAAGAAAGGAGAAATAAAAAATGATTAAAAACACGTCATTCCGTTATTTTACAAGGTACGGTATCCGTCTAAACAATTGCATTTGACGACAAAGCAAGGGGGACAGAAAAAAAAAAAGGAAAAGAAGAAAAATTAAGTACGTCAGCTCCCCTATTATTCTTGTTCTTCTTGTTCCTCGTCCCATTCTATTCTCTGTGTATCCACGCGTACTCGCGTCAGGAATTCTCAACTGATTGAACTTTCTTTGACGAACCTTTCAACAGCCTTTCATAACACGTATACTTACATCGAAAACCATACCCTCCCCATCTATACGTTTGACACTTAAAACTTTACCCCAATGGATAGGGGAGGCGATACCGTACCCTAGGCACCTTAGAACGCTTCGTCGAGTTCTCTTATGTGTACCACCACGTTGGTTGGTAGGTAGGTAGGTAGGTAGGTAGGTAGGTAGGCTATTGATATCCAGGTCGTAGGTATATGTAGGTATGGCCACGGCTATCTTTTTGCATGTGAATAATATGCCGTGTCGTGGAAAAGATCAGAGGCAGATTGTGTCAGGGAGAAAAGCATACTGCGTAGGTATACCTTCCATGTATATGTAGAGCGAGGAGAAAATTTAAACGAGATATTATATTCAATCGCCTCCCTATACCAGGGTTCATTGAAGATTTTAAACAAATAAAGTTAATTGAATGTATCGATATTATATATGTTTATTTATATATATATATATCTTTAACTCGACTCAACTCGGACTTGACTTTATTCCCGTTCAATTAAAGATGACTGGAGAGTGGAGGTATACCTCCTCGTCTGTGGGCATGTATATATTCCCAAGAGTTTCGTTAAAGAGATGTAGCTATTACCGTTTCGAGTTTTAATTCCCGTTCAAAGCTAAGGGTAGGATATAAAAAGAAAGTTATTAATTAAACTTTATCAAGACTGAAAGTGGGAGGTGAACCGTTGCAGGACATGAAATCGAAGGAGAAATCTTTTCCTTGGCATATAGGTATACCTTGGCTTAGTAAAACTCGAGTTTAAATATTCACTCGTTTGACTCACAGAGTAAATCCTTACCTTTATAATTACATCACGATCCCTTACTTCCTCGTCCAGCATCAGCTTCCCGTTGCTAAGGCTAAATTTATCTTACTTTTTTTCTCCCCTGTTCATTGCCTTCTGCCATGCCATGCCATGCCACCTTGTTCCTTAACGAAACTGGCCAGCACCCTGAGTTACCGGGCACGGGTATTCGATCGGGCAAACAAATGCCCATACCGAGTTATAAACTCGACGGTATAGAGTCGCCGTGGTACTGAAAAAACTTTGCATCTAATTACCGAAACTAATTCAGATCGAAATTTTAATTAGTCATATTATTATAATACGAACCTGTTAATTCACGTGAACGATCCCGCTGCAGGGGCGATTTATCGCCAGGGGTAACTCCTCACTGTGTCACGTATTAGTCGCGTAAACGACCGTTCTCAAAGCTGCTAATTACTTCAAAGTTTCCGATTAACGTTTGCCTTGGCTCGGAGCGGCGGCGGCAGCTGTACCTGGTTTATCCCATTTCGCGAAATCATCGGAAAATAGTCAGAGACTCACCGAGGCGATGGAACCGAAGTTATACATATATCCTGGCATCATCGTGCGAGGTGTGGAGGAGACTTCTATGGCGTATATTTGTCGGATGAAAATATTTCCCTCCAGGATTGACGCCCCGGTGTGAAAATATCCGAAGGCAAAACGGACCCGGTCTTTCAACCGTTGACAGACCTATGTCCTGGGACGAGGAAGGAGCATATACGCGCACACGTATACACCTATGGCTACCGGTTTACCTATCGGTTAGCGACCATGTGTCAGAATCACATTCGAGTTGGATACATAGGATAGATGGAGTAGAATGAGCGAATGGGAAAAAGATAAAATGAAAAGGACATAGGGTAGTAGAATGTCGGGTCACGTGACCGACGGGATGCTGTGATTTTTCCTCTTCCTTGATCCCGGTGCCTCTCATCCCGAAACGGACATATCGTACGTCCTTCCCTTCGTCCATGAGAAGAAGAGGAGACCCATCGTACACTACGGATCGATCTACCGCCCCAGTGATTTTAGGATTGCAAGCGGATAGAGAGTTCCTGGGAATCCCGACCCCTCACGCGGCTCGACAATGGCAAATGACACTTTTACAATAGCATGTTACGGCCCCATACCCCTTAGCCTCGATAGGATCCATCCCGAGGCACGGAAGTTAACAGTTTTATTTTTTTCCTTTTCTTTTCTCTTCTTTTCCTTCTCTCCTCGCCTCACTCGATATACTTTTACTTTTTTCTTCTTTTTTTTCTTTTCTTTCATTATACTTGCTCGTTTGAAATTAACAGCAAAGAAAACGAGAGAGAGAGAGAGAGAGAGAGAGAGAGAACGAGAGATAGAATTCAATAGCTTTCCTATAGAGCTTTGGGGAAAAAGTTTCGAATGTTTGAATGGAGTTACCCAGGGAACGGTTTAGGCAAGCTTAGCATTTGTAGGGAGTTTATTAATTAAATTTTTCCTTCCGAGATCTTACGAGGATTTAAAAATGAAGGAAAAATGAATAAATTCGGAAAGGATATGGCCTCTTTTCGAATTCCTCTCGCCATGCCGATTTTTCGATCGAATCTTTCCTCAGCTTCAGATACGTTATAATTCACGGTATCCTCGAGACGCTCAGCACCCATCGTCACGGTGGTTCTCTTCGTCCGGAATAGAATATAATACGAGGAAGAAGCATACCTCATACTTTTCTCCAGGGGTTGGTTGCAAACCCTGCCCTCGATTTTTTTCTCTGAAAACATGTTTTTGCTTGAGAGTCTCCTCCTCGTAGTATAGGCTTGACGTAACATTTCAATAACCGTTCCATAAATAGTGTGCTGGATTTGGAGGTTCCATTTTGGCCGCACGCCCATGCAAATGAAAACAAATACTTTCCCTATACATAGATACATACGTTGGATACATACGTATAACCAGCTCTATATACACATCTATATTACTCGGCGTTATTGCCTCCTTGACGTATGCCTTTATAAGCGGAACGAATGGTTATTACCGAGCCAACTTAATGTCTATACCATACCATAGCATAGCATAGCGTACCATACCATACCATACCATACCGTGGCATACCTTGGCATGGCCTCTAGGTGGCTCAGTGTAAACGTACATACTTATTCCACGTACGGTTACGTTTTTATTCCGAAAGGGTCGTCCGGAATCGTCCTGCCTCGTAATAACTTCATTTTGCGAGCGAGCGCCCCTACGAAAAACTCTCGTTGAGTATACGGGGTTGGGTGAAGCGTAAGAATCAAGCTGCTTTACCCAATTGCTACTTTCTCAGTGAAGCACGATACTCATCCACCTAGCACATCGTTCCGCGAATACCATGATAATGGAAATTGATTTATCTTACATTCCGGTAAGACGTCCAAGCGATACACGAAAGCTAGTCCTTGGATTTTCTCGATGGAATGATAGAATAAGAATATAAAAAAAGGTCTTATCTAGTAAAATTCTATTCGGCGAAGGGTGAGGCTCGAGAATAGCAAAGATGCTGGAAGATTGAGACCGAAGGCGCGGGTCTCCTCCTGGAAAAGGGAGCGAGACAAGAAAGAGGAAATAAATAAAGGGGATAAAAAGTGCACGTATATACATGCACACCTATATACGTATCTCTGTGTCCTCGTAGCGTTAGAAGGGATCCAGCATATTTAGTGCATTGTCCTATTTTACAAAGCCCATAATGTAACGTTGGTGGCTCGGCACAGTCCTACCGCGTAAGTTACGAGGACGTACGTTATCCTGGACGTGGTGGAACAGTATCTAGCTACAAGAGGGCGAGAGAGCGTTGGGTACCAACAGGGTTGAATCTCTGGTTCGTCGGAGCAGCTATGCTAAGGAATTGTGGTCCTGGACCGCACCATCGCAGCTTGCATGTTTGCAAGCATTAGTCTGCATCGTCGCTCGCGTTTCTCCGGACAACCAAACCAGGGAATGTTCCCGTTCGAGATCCCCAGGGCTCGCGGGGGTCACCGTCCCCGTTTATACCCCGGAGAAATTCATCCCACAGATTTCAAATCGAATAATGATATCCCGATGTTCCGAAACAACGCCCGAAGATCGGTGCCGATGCAACGCGCCGAATACAAAGCCGTGGAAATTCCCTGAATCGCATAAATCTCACGCACTAGTTCCGCCTAGTCAGATTGATGCACGAGTCTATGAAGGGTCCATCTTCTTGGCCTGGATCCGTCGCGGTTGTCTGCTCATCGAAATCCTCTGGCAATACGTCGTTATCGGTGGGTTTCCCGGTTCCTGGATGGTAGTGGGTGTAATGTATCACGTACACGGTTCCACGCACTCCCGTATAGCCATAAATGCCTGTGTATTGCGATAGGCGATTGCGTACGTGGAAAAGGACGTGTCAGATAAGTATCGCGTGTTTAGGAAAAAGAATGGACGTTGTTTGCGGAAACGAGGGTTGACTAACTGGCGCCAGTTGACGGATTTCTTCCCTTTATAAAACGCTCAGAAATTGAACGAGTAGAACCTTTTTTTCCCCTCATAAAAAAAAAAAAAAAAGAAAGAAAGAAAAAAATCTAATCCACTTCTCCGTTTCATATTTCCTTCTTTTTCTTCACATTTTCGATTTATCATCGAGCCAGTATCACTATCGCGGGGTGAAGGCATAATTCAACAGCGATAGCTCCCCAGTACCAAGAGTAGCCATTGTCTATCGGCGATACTCGAGGTGAATTCGACCGGCAGTTTTTAGCCCGCTTCCGTTCTAGTTGCAGGGCCAGGTGTGGCCACTTGAATGTATCCTTGGAGTGGTCCTTGGACGAGTAGGTATACCTCTACCCGGGTACCTACCCCTGTAGAACCGCGGATCAAAGACACGTCTCTGTTTAATTTTCGGGTTCCAATGTACCAGCTACGAGCTCGTCGAGGGTAAAATTTAATATACCTAGGTCTACCTTGTTCAGATTTTTCGGAGATAAGAGGAAAGAGGAAGAGGTTCCTTTCAGGTGAAGGTTTCTAAAAAATTTATAGACACACGGCTCTGGAGTGTAATCAAAACACTGGGAGGACAGGGAAAGACACTTTCTTGCTTTTCTTATTACGGGTGGGTTCCTTTCTATTTTTATTTTTAGGAATTTCACCGTGTTTCTCTATTCTCCGTTCTCCAATCTCTCGATTTCATCAATATTAATACCGGGAGCCTAAACAGTTTTATCTCGACGGTACGCGACGCGACGCGACGCGACGCGAGGCCAGCGCGAGCGCCCGGAAGAATTGAATCCAGCCGGTGCCACGTCGCGTCGGCGTCGCCTGGCGTCGAGGTATAGCCAGGGTTGAAAATTTTTATTATTTTTCTTTTCCACTGTGTTTAATATTACCTCAGGGTTCACTCTCCAGTTTATACATATGTATGAAGAAATTTTAAT
Organism: Tenthredo amoena; assembly: GCA_963966615.1. NCBI lineage: Eukaryota > Metazoa > Arthropoda > Insecta > Hymenoptera > Tenthredinidae > Tenthredo > Tenthredo amoena. Next base: position 480,452 of record OZ016492.1, on the reverse strand, counting down.
GTTCTTGAGCCATATGGGACGGATAGTAGAGAGACCGGGTATTATACTTTACTCGAGTTAACTTTTTCCTTTTTCCACAAATTATTACACACCGATACCGCGTGATATATCGTGCAGAAAAATGTATACTCTTCAAAAATCGCCGATACGTTAGACACAAAGCTAACCGTTTTCCATTATCATCTAACACCGCGAATAAATACAATATACACCCACGTCCGAATTGTCTTATTTCTGGATTTTCCTCGATCCTAATTCCACCCTCGTACACCATCCACGTGGCATAATGGTTATGGTTGTAATAATTACCGTGAAAATACGAGCGAAGTAACATATTCAGGTGCCAGAATGCTAAACAAAACCCATATTTTATATTTCCATCATACGGAATAGCTTTTCCATACGCATACCTATATCGTTACGAAATAACGTAATTCGCGATACTTAAAGTTCGTGAATAAAAAAAAAAAAAGAAAGAAAAAATGCAAAAAAAAAAAAGAGAGAGAAACATACGTCAAAACTTTTCCCCTATTTGTCGACCTTTTAATTACACAGGGTTCAATTGCCGGCGCTATTGACACTCTGGAATTAATGCGGTTTATTATCCCTTCGTACTACCGATCGTAGGCCGTTGAGGGCTGGACTGCAATCCCTCGTACCCTTCCCTTCAGAACGATCGTTAATACGATTGACTTTTACCCATTGATCGACGCTGTTAATTGATAAAGAATTTAGCCCTGATATCTGGCTATAGCCTAATGATCGGATATCTCGTTAAAATATTGACAACAAACATAGTCGGATCGATTTAGGGTAGACTAGGTACGTACGTCGGGTTAAATTATCCCCTTATCGTATCTACGATCATAACGTTAAGCGTTGTGTCAATTTAGCACAGTTAACTACGTTATCGTGTTGATAACCCGGGGTCCCTTTGAATACGAACGAAACTGCGTACGACGTCGTCTCGAGCATTCAAAGGGTGAACAATGACAGCAATTACCGAAACCGTCAAGACACGTGTCTTCGTCAAGATATCCATAAGTATCCCCGTTTATAGTTTATTAATTACGATGCAACGTCGTACTTTTTTTTTTTTTCTTTTCTCTATCTTTTCTCTTTCTCTCTCTTCCCTTCATCCCTCCCTGTCCAACCCCCCGTTTAAACTTTAGATTATAGTCACGAGCCTCGCGAAAGGGGGCCCGCTGTAGACCCGTAACGCGGGGTCGAGAGCCGACCAGAATTTATAAATAGGTGCCCGGTAGTATAGCTACGTAATTTCAACACCTCGTTAAGCACTCGGCTCGTAAGCCACCAGATGTTACACGCTTGGATATTTATGCCTTTATTATCCCTCTAATTAGCTCCTTCCTCCACACACCCCGAACCCTTCTTTCACAGAGCAGCTATCGTCGAACCTTGCGTAGGTACCGGGCCTCGAGATTCTTCTTTAGAGCCATTCTCTGGCCAGGAATTGCTCGGATTTGAACGAGAGAAATGAAAGAAGGGAAAAATAGAAAGAAAAATGAAGAACAAAGAAAAAAAAGAAAAAAATTTGCAAACATATATTAGTAAGAAAGAGAGGAAATCCGGGACGCGAAAAACGTTCAGGTTCTTCAGTTTACGGACGCGGATAGGGATCCGCGATAAATTTGCCGGACGTATTGAGGGTCGACTTCATCGTGACAAGGGAGGCATTCCAGGGACGTTAGTGGGGCGGCTAAAGCACTGTCGGGGATGAATGTTACTGGGGTGTCAGACAAGTTAATGGCGATGCCCACCTCTATTCTACCTTTAAACGTTGCCCTGTGCTCGGTGCTTTATGATACCGAAAGGTGCCATCCTTACGCTAACAAACTTCTCTCTAGATGGATTGTATACGTGGAATGAAAATTTTTACCCTTCATTTAAATACCCCCTTTATCTCTTTGTTTATCCACGAAATCCACGTGGTTCTCGCAGATTTCGTCATCTCGGAGTAGGTATCGAGTAAAAAGGTAGCTTTGTGTCACGCGAGATGCTGCCCGGTCCCCGTGTCGATAGAAATATACACTTACCTATACAAAGCTGATATGTAAATTGCGAAAATACTCTCCTCACCCCCCCGAACCAGTACCCCCTACCTCCGTTTCTTATCTCGTAGTAATATGCGTGTACGTGCGCATCATGCCTGTAAAAATTTAACCGTAGGATGTAAATTGCTTGTCAAAAGGTATTTCCGAGGATATATACCTATACTTGTACGGGGTATACCCCTCGAGGGCGATTATCTCGCGAGTGTGTTCCGCGGCGTGTGTAGAAGATGGGAAAGTATGATAAAGAAACGGAAAATTTTTGCTCCGTGGTATATACAAGATGTAAGAATACGCGGACGGCCAGCTTTTCGAGATTCAATTTAACGTGGATCAAAAAATTGGCCTGGATTAAAATGAACCAAACCGGCTGCCAAATGCTTGGGAACAAACATACGCCCTGTGTGAAGTTTGTACGTAGGTATGTGTACCCTGCCTACCGGAGAACCGCATCCCCCGGTAACATCCTCGCGCGGGCCTCACCAGGCTAGTCAAACAAGTCGAGATTTTCATTCTTCTTTTTATTTTTCACGCCTCGAAGTTGAGTATTTGCCGAGGGTTGAGGCAAACGCTGATTTTATCACGAGTCACGACCCGTTCTCATATTTACTCTATCCGACCGGGTGACCAGATCCATTCAGAAAAACCATAAAGAAGGTCGTCGTACCTTCCTGCGAGCACTCGCTTACTATTATTATAGTTTTTTGAATAATTTCAACCCGGACACTTGTTATCTGTCGAATTCCAAAGGCGATCAGAAAATTTTCATCCAACGAGCAATTTTTCTAACATCTACGAAGGAGCGCAGCCTCTTCGCGGCAAAGTATATCCTTGATAACGGTAGTCTCTCTTCTATTTTGTGATTTTTCACTTTTTTTCTTTTCTATTCTATTCTCATCCCTTTTTCTTCATTTTTTGACCTGCTGTCAGCTGCTGCGCAGGTTAGTTTAAGGGAGAAAAAAATTCAAGGGCTTGGGTTAGCGACACGCTGCGAAAGTTTCTAGCCATGAATTTCAAAGTCTGCGATGTAGTACATACATGTATACCTCGGTACAGCTACGTCATCTTTTATAAAACACAGTCTCGTGATCTCGTTTCGACGCTTCATACGGAACGAAATATGCAGAGAGAACGTAAAAAGTGAATTCGACGGATCAGAAATTCGGCATTGAAGTAACGTTGGGAAATTTCTAGACACCGCAAATAACAAAACGAATTCGTCTTCCCGATGTAATAAATTGTCCAACGTTTAGTCCACCCTCGATATCAGGGAATCTACTAAATAATCAATCAGCGGTAAAAATATTCTGACGGCATGGAAGGTGACGATGAATAAATGAGGAAGGAATCACCCGGCCAAATGGGAGTGAAAATAGATTCGACCGATTTCCGGAACTCACCTTCTGGCCTGACCATTTATCGCGTATTCTTTTCTATTTCGTTATCCTGGACTCGATATGGATCGATCGAAATTACTGTGCGGTAATTGTCGGGGAAAGGCGCTGACTCAAGCTCGCAGAAACATATCGCTGCAAGGTCGCATATTTGAATAGAACGTAGACGCGTGTTCTCTGAAGGGTAGGTTTATCCTACAGACACATTGGTTCTCTTCTTTTCCCACTCAATAATTCATCCCCCAATGTCCCGAGAAGAAGGGAGCCGGGTCGGTACCCTGGCTTCGGTTCTTATACCCAGCAGGATCCCGACGGCGTTCACCTCAGTGTTCTTCTTTGGTCTGTCTCTCCGGACGATGGTCGCTTTGGTAGGTATAGAAAAGTAGACTTCATACACTTCGATCTCAGTCGGAAGACTGGTCTATGCGTCCTCTTCATTATTCACGAGATATTCTTGCCAGTTGCTCTAAAAGTTTCCGAAAGCTGTTGGACGATCGATTATTCTATCATCGGAGCCAGGTCGAAGTTCCGAATTCCAAAAGTCCCGAACGGTCAAAATTCCGAAACCGAATATTTTCGCAAGGGTATTTCCCCGGAAGTCTACATAGCCAATTCAAAAAACTCTGAAACGAAGAATACCGGAGGTTGAAAAATTCAATCGGGTTCCTTGAAGAGAAGGTTTCGATCAGAATAAACTATTTCTTATCTTCACATCCCAAGGAATATGGACTTTCGGAGTTTTGAGCTATCCGCGTTTCGACTCTTCGCAATTTTTACCGTTCGGAACTTCAACCCGGCCCGCTCTAATCATCCGAACGTTACCTCGATCGAGAAATCAGAGGAATAAATGGTAAGGGAGTGTCTGGTGCAACGAGGAAAACCCGAGATGATTGATGTGTGCGGAGGCTGAGAGTGGTTGTCCGTCCTGTTCCGTCCTGCCACGTCCTGGTCCTTGGTCCCGTCCGGTCCTTCCTTGGGGGCATCTCGTTGAGTAGTACCGATATGCATGGAATAGGTATTTCCCATGTGACTTTGGCGTCGCCCTACACCCACAACTCGGTTTACACGTTGGCATGGTTCGCCCACGCTTTGCCTCGCCTCGTCTCGTCTCGGTTCGCCATTGCGGATACCTACCCGGGACTAGGACTCCGGTCTGACAATCTCAATTGTCAGTGGAAACCAAAGGAAGCAGCGGTACGTGCGTTGGTTGACAATGCAAATGGCACTGGGCTCAAAGCTGTCGCTTAAAACTAATTGCTCGATGTTACGAAGTCACGGTGTGAGTCATACTGCGATTCCATCATCGGGACATCCGGCTTTATCCCGTATTTATCAAGAGCACATCGACTCTACGGATCTCTGACTAAGATTTCGAGGAAAATATCATTCCTCGGAAAGGTTTGATCTGGTTAAACTTCGCGACGGCAAGGCTTTCCATCCGTTAAAGCCTTCGAACTAGGTGAAGGGTCTTCTGGCACTCCTGCCGCAGACGCGAGGAGTACTCGAACGACAGTCTACAGTTCCCGTTTCCGTCGGTCCCCGCTTCAATCACAGTTCACCGTGTGGTTTGTCAGACTTTGTTTACTTGGGACATCTCGCCCATTTCCTTGAATTAGCATTACGTTTGTATGACGTTCACAGTTTCCCGAGGACCCTAGATATATGCCGTCTCCACGGTATAGTCTTTGGCTTAAACTTAATTCTCATCGTTTATACTCGCGGCGTTTCTAAACTGAGTGAAAGTAGTTTACCTAAGGAGAACCGAGTGCACCCTGTACTCGGATGGGTTGTAGACGTTACAATGATTATTTCAAGACGACGGCGATAACCAAGTGTCTGAGAAATTGTCCTCCTTTCTGGTTTTTTTTTTCTTTCTTTTAGCAGCGGTACATGAGCCTATATAGATATAAAAAGAATACAGAAATTATTTTTGCTGAAACTTTTTTAAAAAACTTTTACTTTGTTATAAGAAAGTTAATTTGTGTTGGCTGGGAGCACCAGTGATTTAATTACTTAATAAACTGGCAGGATCACAGCCTAGCGGATGGCGAAGGATGGCAGAGGGAGAAAAGGGGACGATGGGTGCTGCCCGTCCCGTCTAAGCTCTTCGAGCTACCAGCAGAGGCGAGGGTTCAAAAGCTTTTTAATTTCAGTAATCTGGGTATAAACGCGACAAAACATTCGGGCCGAGGCGTTAAAGGCGAGTCTTAATTTTCCACCATTTCAAGATTCGTTTCAAAGACAGTTGAAATTCTGCTTTTAATGTCGATCGAGCTGTGGGGTTGAAGAGGAGGGATAAAAAATGATAGAACCGAAGAAACAACAAGCAAAGAATATTACGCGAAATAAAAACGGGGTAGGTATACCGGTGTCGGTATGGAAGAGGTATAATGTTCAAATTTATACCCTTGCATAGATTCGAGCTAGCAAAACCAATATTAGCAGTAGGTATAAATGGCGTAGCTGCAGCAGGGTAGGAAATTGGCGCGTTTTATTTTATTACCACCGTTCTATATGGGTTCCATTTGAGTTTACATTTTATGAACGATTCCACCTGCGCTTTGTGTCCTTCCAAATATTTATGATATATTTATGTACACAATGCAGTCGCCATATGATATTTAACGACTACTCTTATACACGTTCGGTTTAAACGGGGCGATCAAATAACCGCGAAACACGTATAAAATACGGTATGCGTTGAAAACCTATAAATAATACCCATTATTCCCTCAAGTTTACCTAATCGAAGAGCCGACCGCAGCCCCTTCTCACCGAAGTCTCGCATACTACCGACTCGCCGTTTTCAGGGAGGGTATTTACCCGAACGTCTACATAGCCGGGTTGAAAAAACTTTGAAACGAAGAACACCGGGGGTTAGAAATTCCAACAGCTGAAGAACCGGATGACCAAGACTCCGGAGCTTGAAATTCCCGCATGTGTTCATCGGCACCAATAAGTGGTCAAATTAATCGTGACATCGTGAAGTTATCGATTGAATTAGATGAAATGGGTTTCCGTAAACGAGGGTCTCGATTAGAACGAACCACTTTTTGTCTCCACATCCTGAGAAAGAGACGGTTTTCGTATATTCTAAATCGTCTTAAACGAATTCGGAATCTTGACCCGTCGCGTCGTAGGTTTTAGACTCAGGAACTTCGACCCTGCCTTCGAGAATTAGCGAAATGTGTCTCATTATCAGGAAAGCTGTGTAAGCCGATCTCCATCTTTTTTCCTCAAAATATTGTTTTTATAGTACTGCAAGAGCGGCTGAGAGTAAGTTGATAATTGCAGGAAGCCAACAAGCGGCAGTGTGCAAGACTACCACCGGAGACTGAGTAATAAAGATAACAGGGGTGGCCGGGGATGGATATAGTAACACAAGGGAATGCGGGGGCATTACGAGGCGTCTTATCAGACGGCGCCAATCAGGTCTCCGTCAGCTGCCGTCGAGCGATACCTGTGCGCACGGAAATTAACTTCAATTTCTAAACGCATTAGCCCGTGAGTAATGCGTGAGTCAAGTAGCATACCTACGTGCGAAAGAACAGCGAGACAAATGGCATTAATGAAAATACCGACGACAACGACACGTGACTAAATTTGTCTATTTTTTTTTCATTTTCTCGAACTCTTCTGAGATCGATTCGAGCTCGCGAGGGGTTTTCGTGTCGAAAAACTAGGCCAAATCGTAGAGACCTGCGTGCGGGTTGGACAGACTGCGGATCGGCGTGTAACAACGTTTAGTTTTGCGAATTAAACCGTTTTGATTTATCGCAGGGAAACGTTCGGTTCACGAATGGGACGGAAGGAAACGCGTCCGGATTATCTTTGCCGATAAAATTGATTAACGTCTCTTACCGCTAAATTCAACTTGATACACAGTCGCTGTTATTATAATGATAAACGACAGGAGCGTTCAACTAATTCCTGTTTGCACAAAGAGAATCCGTAATGTCATAGTTTGACTCCGGTTGCAGGGTGCCCTGGGTACCTACCTACACTCGTCCCATGCTCGTACGAGTCGGTATATATCCACCTCGGTATAAACCCACGCGGAATCTGCATCTCGGAATAATATTTAATCCTCGAAAACGAGGTACACATGCACGTATATCCCCTTGAGCCTCCTTAAGGGTATTTAACGGACGCTTTGTTCCACCCTAAAGTCTGATCCAAAACATGACGAAAGAGAATCGGTTATTATCTTGTTTCGCGTGTGTTTTGGCGCGTTTTCCGTTCTTGCAGTTTGGTCTTTCAACCAGCTTTCCAACTAAACCCCGTGAATTAGTATTGGCATTTTTCTACACCAGACCCTTTCAGACCCGAGTGCCGCGTTCGATCGATTCACCTTATTCGCCTTTGCTCTCGCGCCTGTATATTTATCTATATACATAATACATGTGTATATAGGTATAGGTGCAGACTAGCAAATGGGGAATAAAGGCTTTATGGAGATGGTGCGATATTTGAAACGTTCAAGAGTTGGCTCTCATCTTTTGGAGAGGCTTATTCCCGTCTGGTGTAACTGATAAGACCGATACTCGGCTCCCCCTAATTCGAGTTCTGTAAATTCCAGTCATTTTCTTTCCACGTGACGCAGGGGTTTTGTCATTAAAATAATGAGGCGTTAAAAATGGGATTAGAAAGCTCGATTGTCGGTGTGCGTTATCTCTGCGAGGTTGTAATTCTAGTTTATAAATGGAACGGTATACAGCTGGAGCGTGCAGGCGTGGGGATCGAGTCGATCAACCGTCAATTTGTTCTCGTGAAAGTCTTGTCGCGCTGGCTCTGGGCTCTGGGCTCTGGGCTCTGGGCTCTGGTAACGACAACTCGCGGCAAACGGTGATTGCTTACTTTGCCAATAATCAATTTCAACTTTCAACGAACCAACCGACCGACCCGCAACCACCCAGTCATCCAAAGCCACCGACTCGAGGCTTCGCCTCTTGCTTATTTACTCCGAACGACGAGGACGGAGACGAGGAATAGGAGGACGAGGAACTAGAAGAAGAGTTCAACGTTTAATCTCCCCAATTACTCCAATCGGCAATCACCTTGACGAGCTCCCTGGAAAATACAACAAAATACTCCCCTCTTCGTAAAATGGTCGCTAATCAAATTCCAATTACTCCGAGTGACCCTCGGACGAGGAACACACCGACGCGACGAACGAACGGGTGGAGGCTTCTCCGATACGAAATGTGCGATCAATCCAATTGTTTTCATCTCGTCTAGACGCGCCGCAGTCGTTCTCGACCCTGGAGGCATTGCTGTTAGGAAATCGGTTTCCGCCTCGCGTTTTAATCTGCCTAACGTATTCGGGTTTAAACTCGGTCGGAGGAGGTATCCCTAAATCAGCGTATCTGAAGAGATCGTCGTGCGGGAAACGCGCGTAAGGAAACCGGTCGCTGGGATAGATTCCAATCGAGATATGTAATCGAATGCGGGTGTATCGCGGAGCCCCCCTGCCTCTCGTCGACCGCTTTAAGGGGTGATCTTGAGGACCGGAGGGAGTCGGCTGTAGATTTCGAAGCCGAAAATCCGGCTGGCTTAAAACCTCGACGACACGGTGGTGCAGGTTGACAGTTGTCGTTGAATATAGCTCTCTGGCAAAGTATCACGGTCTGCACTAGTCGGTTTATAGATAAGAGTTATTCACCGCGTTCAGGTTTTGTTGCCGATCGGATTTGAACGGCTTGATTTGTGGCCACGGGATCGAAAGTGCGTCGCGTTACGTTACGTTGCGTGGCATTCCCACCGCAAGAGCGCGGGCGATAGACACGACACTCGTTAATGCGTTTCTGATGCCGGATTACGTTCCGCATGTCCCCAACTGATAAGTAAAACCGATCGTTAATTCATGCGCATACCAAACCAGAAACATACTCCTGCACCAGACCGTTTCTCATCGGTGAAGGTATTTTCCACGGATCGCCTGGAATCTCGCGAAAATTTTACCCGCATATATGAAGAACAAGACGAGAATGAGATGCCTGGCTCCAGCTCTCTCGACAAAGAGAAGATCCTCGTAACTGCCATTAACGCCGAGTCGAATAGCGTCAAAAGGCGTTAGGCCTCTGACACGGCTTAAGCCCGAGAATGCCCGGTGGAAGGCTGGTACACGGTATCAGAGTAAAATCCGTGACGCGTTACAACAGCAGAGAGGTGGGTTGAATGAGTCGAGAAAATTGGCAAATCTTTGATTTTTTTTTAATTTTTATTCTCGCAGATGAGGATCGGAAATTTCCACGTTACGGAATATGTTATTTTCCCAGTCGAATTTTGAAACCCCGAGTAGATACAGGCACCGACGTTTTCCCGGAGCATTAAATTTTCACCCTCGAGGGAAATAATAATGCGAGTGGTTTATAGGCCGCTTGTTCTCGTTTAAACAATGCCTGGTATTAATCGGGCAAGTTGCTTCCTCGTGTAGTGAATCCTGGGTAGTACCTAGTAGGTAGTGCTGTAGTGGTGGCAGTTGGGATCAGGAGATCCCGCGGTTAATTTCATCGCCTCTTCTCTAAATAATGCCCAGTTATTTGTTCCGCAATATTTCATACCGTGAGATATTGTATCGCGTTTGTATATTCCGTGGGGTGGGTACGCACACGTATACGTAGTACATACACACCTACACAGCATCTACTTTAATTCCAGAGTAGACTGGGAAATATGGTGTACAACCATCCGTGGACTGTTTATAATCGGTTGAACACCGCCGTCTTGTACAACCTAGTATCAAATTTACCTACCTCCTTCAGGACGAGATGCTCGCGCGTGTAATCCACGCGCAGTGAACAGAATCATGCGGTATCTTCGCCGTGAGATTACCATAATAACCAAATTGGTAATTACTGCGAAACCCCGGTCTCCCGGTCGCTCCCCGCTTTCTCCCGTATTCCTTCCTTCACCCTCGATCTAGGCAATCCCTTCAGAGTTTGCTCGGTATCAGCAGCTACCGCGAAGCGAACGCGGGCGCGTCTTGATTCCGCGACGAAATCCTCCCTCGTATTTCTCAGTGCCGTAGCTAAACGTCCAGCGTTGGATAAACCGCAATAATATCTCGACGGGGGTCAACCTCCGGGTTATTATAAAAGAGGGATTTATGGATTGGACATAAAACGGTGGAGACCGGCGAAAAGGAAAACTCTCGACCCGCTCTTTTCAATCTCTTCAACTTCGAGCTATGGGCGTGTTTGACTTCGTCGCGGTTCTACGGCCAACTTGTCCTCGGTTTATCACAGCTATAGGTATTACATAGAGTCGAACAATGTACCGGCATGGAAGTTTAAGTCCTGTGGAAGTCCTGTGGTATTACCAGTGAGACGGGGAGACCGATGGCTCCCTACTTCTTCTTCGGACTTGTCCCTTATCCCCTCAGAGCTTCCTATACCGTATAGTTTTGCCCGCAGTTAAACTGAGACAAGCTCTAACCGCGGAAGCTCTGCATCCAGCGATTGAATACGGCAGAAACGTGGCGTGCGGAATCCACCAGGACTTGGAAAATAGAATGAGTCGATCGTTTCTGATTACCAAAAATTCACATGCCCCAGAAATTTCGCTTCCTATGGATCGACGCTTGATCCAAGCCTCGGCACGTGGTATGCGAGGATTTCTTTCACGCCCTAACACTGTTTATCGGCTCCTATTCGGCGAATAAGTATGAAAACGCCTTGTAGATATTCGGCCTGCTACCATTTATGGAAAGTCTTCTTCCCAGGGATTCCTCCGGGAGTTTCAGCCCTCGTCACCGGCATCTCCGAAGGGTCTTCTCTGTCCCCGCGTACCCTCGAAAACCGCGGTTTATCACGTAACTCTTAAGTGATCCACCCTCTAGGTCCCTTAGACTCGGTCCCTTCTCTTCTCTGATCTTTTCTACTCTTCTTTTCTTTTCCTCTCTCCTCTCTCCTCTCTCCTCTCTCTTCTCTCTTCTCTCTTCTCTCTTCTGTTATATTCGTTTCGGTCCCGCAACCCCGGGCCTAGCCCATCTCTTACATTCTAATTCCTCCCCGCTTCTTCGCCTTTTCCCGGGTGGCGGCTTCTTTCGCAAATTTTATTATAATGAATCCCTCGAGTGTCTGCCAGCCTCCAGATGAGGCATAATATACCTACCTACTTTACTCAGCTGGTGGTAGGTACCTACTCGTTCTTCTCCTCTTCGTCCTCCTCTTCTTCCTTCTTTCCCGAACCACCGACGTTATTTATTTTTTCGTTGACAGGAATCGCCCGCCAGCACCCTCACCCGGACTTTATTACGAGGTATACCCACTGGGAAATGTTTCGTTGATTGTCAACTAGATGCTGGTGAATAAATTTCGATAAAAAAAAATTTTTACCTCGACTCGAGTCCGGACGTCGTATATTTAAAAAAAAGAACTGGCAAAAAATGGAGCTTCAACAAAGGCATTTTGTGAAAAAATCAAACGCTGGATTCTGAATGAAGAATTACCGACAAAAATCCATAAAATTACCCCAGCTAATTCATTTGGTTGAAAATATTCGCAAATATTCGCTGATATTAAATTGATGAATTTCAAGTTCGCCTAAATTTGGCGAAAAAACGAAAAGCATGATGAGAAATTTACATCTTCTTTCGGGATCCCGAGCTCACAATTAGCGCAGACCTTTACCTTGTTTTTTTTTTCCCCCGTCATATGCTTTTAGGCCTCTGGTTGGAAGGAATTCATTTTCTGGTCGAGTGATCCCTGGATTGCTTCGTTCGCACTTAGGCGCACGGGCGGCGGTCGATTGCCACATAAAATTCAGGAATTCAAATTACCATCCGGTGGTGTGCCACCCCGCTACGCTACGGCAGGAGTGAATTTCGCCCCGGATTTACCCGAAGCCTTTCTCTTTTTTTCACTGTTACTTTTCTTCTCTCCTTCTCTCTTTCCCTCTCTCTCTCTCTCTCTCTTTTTTTTACTCTGTTCTGGTTCGTTCACACGCAACAAAACATCAATGGCTGTCAAGCCGGGCGGCTAGGCAAGGAGGAGAGGTGGCTGGCCGGACTATCTGGTCCGAATTTCCGAACGGTACAAGGTGTAGGTGTAGGTATAGGTATAGGATACCTCGGAAAATCTTTCCCCGAGCCAATTTTCTCCAAAGAATGAAAGAGTCCCGCGCTGACCCTGTAAAGGTTCTCTCCTCTTCTCTCCTCTTCTCTACTTCCCACCCGAACCACCATCCTCGAACCCTAAAGGCTGGAAGGCGAGGAAACGGGGAGAAAGACTCACCCCGAGCTACCCAAAGAAATAAATCCGTTTCGAGGAGTTCTCCCTTCTCTCTTTTTCTCTCTCTCTCTCTCTCTCTCTCTCTCTCTCTCTCTCTTCACCCAGCGCGTACTCAAGGGTTGGAACTTTCGAGTGTCTCGAGTATAAATGTTTGGACTGCACCAGATCCTGGGATTCGTTTAATTCTCTCTTCTCGCCTGGTGGGTACAGAAACTGTGCCAAGAAGAGTAAATCTTCGCTTTTAATCAGCCGTCATTTACACTAATACCAATCGCGATTCCTCCCGCGAATATCCGCTCTATTGGCCGGTACCGTCTCTTCGTTTTCGTTACTCGCTTCGTATGGCAGGTATCGGTTAATTCGCAAACACACACGCACACGCACGCACGCATCCACCTGGGTAGCAATAAAGGGAGGTAAAAACGGTAGCTAGAGTAACTCGCTTAGACCCCGACGGGTTCGGTTCGCTCGTCGCTAACTTTATTTCTAACACGTGAGATAAATTCAGGTAAAAAACTCTTCCGAGGGTGTATATATATATATATATACATATACAGACACACACCCCTGACATCCACCCGACGACTGACTAACTTCGTGAAACTTTCTCCCCTCTCGTCGGTCGGATAACTCTCTGAAATCAGTCCATACTTCGAAATCATACCGAGCCTCCGTCGCGGTCGTCTTGAAATATCAAATTTATCAATCTACCAGGTAGTGGCTTGGGGCCATCTGAATTTAGAGAATAATCGCATGACCTCGGACCGTCGCGTCGCGGTTTCGCATGGAAGCCGTTAAAGGGCAGCTATTCTAAAGCCAGGGGAATACGGATATCGAATTACGAAAAATAGGGACGGGTCATTCAATGTCCGATAAAATCGAACGTCCAAACGCACATGGATGCAGCACCATTCACGGTCTAGAACCGCGATTCAAAATAATCGCGTCTTGGATTTAACTGAAATTATTTCCGCACAGAGTCAGACGTATACATCATACGCATATGCATAAAGGAGACCGCAGGCTAGCAGCCTAGTCTCGCCGTGAAATCGAAGGAAATTGTAGGCACCTCTACCAGGCATGTCGGTCCTCGGCCGCTGATTTGCAATCCAAATTGGCATTATTGATGGTAATAACTGTACACCCGGATCCTCCTCTTCCCTCAAGGTCTCGCGATGCTTGTGACTGCAGCGATTTCTCGGTCTTATATCCGCCCACTCGATCAGCCGGACACTGGTCATTCGCAAGGAAGCAAGACGGACGCTGGTCATTTCCAATCGGTCTTTCACCCTTCTCACCCCGGAGGATGGCTTCTCGATTTCTGAACTAAGAAATTCACTTGACTTTGTAAACCGACACGGCCATGCCGCGCTAGGAGGGGTGGTATCGAACTCCTGGATAAAACTCGTCAAAGGGTGAATAAAATTGATATGGGTGGCAGGTGGCCTACGGGAGAAGTTTCACCGGGTGGATATGTATATGCTGCAGTACGGAGCTAAATTTTATACACATGGTACACCGTAGACCGTATAGACCGTAGACCGTATAACTTCGAGGCGTTTTCTCTCTCGTCGGATAGGAACGGCGCTGCTGCAGAATTCACCCTGAGAATATTTCCTCTCAAACCGTCTTTGGTATTCCCTACGTCCTTGGCTTGCGGTATGGTATATCGCCAGACGGACTAGTCCTACCATTTACGGAATAGATGGAATAATAAAATCCCGGTAGAGCGGAGAGCGATCGTTGCCTTCGATGGGATAAATTCGATCTGAGATTGATTCGGAACAAAAAGTGCATCGATAGTTTCTTTGAAGATTCGAGGGAACACATTGCGCCCTGTTCGAATTTGTTCTGAGCCAAGAGGACCGGCTATTTTTGCTTTTAGACCGGAGTGAGAGTTCAGCTATCGAATGAAACTGGTTTTATTATACCATCACGGGAAACCGATCCTGGTAAATTTATCGGAATCGTAGCTAGGCAGTCAATGTTCAATCCTCGTGAGAGTGGCTCGGGTTAGGCTGCATTCGATCGGTGGAATAGCTCGGCTTAGAATCTGCCCAACGTATAGTAGGAATATAACTAATCGGCCCATTTGCTCGACAGATACCTGGCTCTAACCTCGGAATCAGGTGGCGCAACTACCGCCTACATAAAAGGGAAAAAGGACAGATGGGGAGTAGAAGAAGAAAGAGAGCGGAAAAAAAAACAAAAAAACAAAAAAAAAAAAAAAAAACTACCCTCATTCGATGAAATCGAATACCATTATTCAACTGTTTACTCACCCTGATTCATTCCCACCTATTCGTCAACGGAAATTAGCTTCTTAGAGATCCTCTGTTCTTCCCACAGGTTCAAGGGCTTTGTTTCGTCCTAAACCTGTTTCGAAGACCTTGAATGGACCGATTTTTTGATTTTTTAAAGATGAAATCTGCAGGTCGAACCAGACGTGTAAACCTTTGGGAAATACTTTGGTCTGAGGGTGCATAGAGTTAGGTGGGTGTCCCTGTGTAGGTAGCTCATAGGAACACGAAGGAAAATCTTGCCTACGGCCCGGTACAGGATCTTCTCGAGTAAAACCCCGCCCCTCTGATTGGAAACCCGAACGGTTCTTAAGTCGCCTCGATTGGGCCATTCGTCCTGACGTCCGATTGAAATCACCCTCTTCAAGTTTGCCTGAACCTCGGACGAGTCTGTCTCCTTGTTTTTAGGGTTTATATTGGCTTTTCTGATCGAGTGGAGAGATTTTGGTTGGAAAATTTCGAGGAAGATTTGTCACCCCCTTAACAGCAGGTCCTTAAATACTAATTCTCGGGATATCCAGTACCTCGGGACCAAGGGGAAGGGAAGAAAAACCTTTACTCATTGTCAGAGAGATGCATTACCCGGTTTTTCCAATCCTGGCTCTTTTATCACAGTTCCTATTTCCTTGCTGTTGGATAAAGTTGGTCCCCGCTGAGTTTCCCCGGCACGATACTACACCCACGCCGTATAAATGCGCGCGAAAGGTCGCGGGCGCGAGTGAGAGAATTCAAGGACACCCGAGACCCTCGAGTTGACTTCTTCCTCTATCTTTCTTTCGTTCTTTATTTCCTTATTTCCTTCTTTTTTCCCTTCTTTTTACCTTCCTTTATCCTGCACTCTTGTTCCTCTGCTCGAGTTTTATCCAGTCCCATAGAATAACGACATTATTCGCCGTACCTACAACCCCGGGCTGAATCTACCCGACACACTTTTCTCTCCAATTTACATCCACCCGTTCCGAATCTTCCTCGTACATATTTACTTCCAAAATTTCAAAGAAACAGTCTCACCGAATATCCGGGGGTCAGTTAAGTCCTAATAGAAACTAATCGAAGATTCTCTTTTCTCCCAATCCGACGATGTCAGGTCCTCCTCTGGCGCGTACCAAGGGCGAAGTTACGTTGTCCCAACGTTTCTTGTTTTTGGGTAAAAGTTATGGGACTGTGCGGGACGACGACTCGTGTCACGGCGTTGGCTGGTATACCGAGGGATGAGACGAGCGGGACAACCCCTTGACAGGACCGGGTTGGGTCTCGCATTTACGGTTTTGTTTATGCCGGGTTACTCGAGTCGACTAACGGGTCGAGTGTATAAAACGGGTCAGCGATGCGCACCAATTCAAACAAATGAAATGCCCGGTTCACGGGGGGTCCGTGAAGGGTGTTTTATCCTCTTTAGGTATTCGGGACAATAGAATAACCGAAGGAATAGGAAGAAAGGTGTCCTCGCCATGTACGAATCTCAGGAGTCTCCCTATTCCACGTCTGACACGGGTTGGTCCTTGAATAATAATCGCCTGACGGAATTTTCACCGAGTCGGTATACCATTCGTCTGCGACGTAGTAGTAAAATAAAAGTCGGCCTGAGCTACACGCCTGAATAATTATAACCATTGAACGTCATCTTTCATTCGAAATGAGATATCAGTTCTGCTTCACAACGGGAGAGGCAGACCACCGTGTCCGGTACATGAGAGAGAGAGAGAGATAACAATCGGACGCTTGGGTAACTAATTGACGTCTAATGCCAGTCCGTGGTATACAAAACCGAATAACAACTTTCTAGGCACATCAATGACAAAGGTAGAGAAAGAGAGGCGTGTCCGTGATGTAACAGTGAATATTATAATGAAGACGGTTTCCCAACCGGCAGGTGATAGACCGAGGTGTAAAGAATCGTTGGACAAAATGACCGGGTTATACTTTTCCTTACGAATCTAGTATAATTCACTACGTTAGATATTTTATCGGATAAATTCTATACCGTATCGTGAAATATGATCGGCCATAGGTTATTTCGATGCGCATTGCCCCGGACGTGGTTGGAAATAATAAAATCAAGGAAGGTAGCGCGCGATCGCGATACCGGGAGGATCAACCTCTTCAGTTTCCTAACAGGTTGTGGAAAGTTTCGCGAAAGTAGAATGTAGACAACTTCATTATCTCCAGTTTTCTTTTTACACGATCGAGAATACTGCCGGTAGTAGCACGTGGCGTATAGCCCCGTGCAGCCTGAGCTGAGAAATTTCCTCTTCTTCTTATTCTTCTTGTGCTGAAATTTTCTTTATTACTCGTACTCGTACTCGTTGATTCATTCACTTCTTCTTTCTTCGCACGTTCGTCTTATTCGTTTCGTTTTTTTCTTTATTTCTTTCCTTTTTCTACCTTTTCTTTTTTCCTCTCTCTCTCTCGTCCTCCCTGCTTCGCTTCAAGCTTGATCGTCATTACAGGTGAGAGATTCTGTTAGGTACCCCACATCATACCGGAGTCGTGAAATTTACGACACTACCTACTGCGCCGTACCTATACACCAATAACCAACGTCCATAGAAGAAATCCGCGATCCTTCAATAACTTAATGGCGGTTTTATATATTTTCCACCGGATTACGGGCGTTATATCCATAAGAATATATTTACGATGCCAATAGGATTAGACGGCATTAAACTTTACTACTCAAATAAAACCGGCGATGGATGGATATTACGAGATGTCACGAACCTTATTAGTCCCTTTTATATCACAGCTACGCTTTACCTTATTGTATCGACGCCAACGAGTACCTACTCGCATTTTCTATTTAACAAAAATAATAAAACCCTTTCAAATGAACGGATAAATAAATACGCTGATAAATGAATAAGCAAATAAATAAATTAACTCCCATTTAAAGCCCAGCTTAAACCATAGGGGTCGCACTTAGTCCATCCATTACGCCCGACCATTGACCGGCCATTACTACTGATCGAGAAATAGTACCGCGTCGGTAGATAATCGAGCAGGAAAGTTCGTAGTTGATTCTGGTTGGTTCGAAAAGCGGCTAATAGATGACAAAAATTAGCTTTTGTTGATAGAACGAGTAAATTCTCGTACAGGGATGGTTGAATAACGTATAAAATTGCGGAAACTGGGTATAGGATACGACAGCTGCGTAGGATAATTTGAATTTTCAATTATGTATTCAGGATTATGAATGTCAACGATACAAACGAAACTTGTCGACGCTTAATGATCGTGTCCCCAGTGCTTCGTTGATTATTATATATCATTCATACGTCAACGACGAGGTAAATTACTGACAATGAAACGACGAGGTTGGATGAGCAGCTCACACTGCACCAGATATACCACCCTTGAATAAAACTCCCGTTCCACGGGTGTTTTACCTACCTCGGTCATATCGCTTCTTCGATTATCTAACGAAATGATATTTGACTGGAATATTTTTCCTACGGAATACAAGGGCCGAAAATTATGACGAGAGGTAAGGTCGTCAGTCGCGTGCTACTGCCATTAGAATTTTCTAATCAAGAGGGAACGATTCCCTTTCCAATGGCAGTCGTAAAGTGAAAACGGCCGTCCGGGGTCTAGCACTCTGTAGCGGTGGACAGTATTGGTAATAAACTATGCCTCGCATGTATATTGCACATGTAGATCCCTCCTGATCTCGTATTATCCTTCATACTCAAAACCCGGGGACGGAAAAAAATGAGTGAATGCCATTTTCTTGAACCCAGATTGCAAAGTCGGATTTTAGATGCGTCTTGGTCCTGTCATCTAATTTAAAAACGGTCGAGTTCCAGGAGTCGAGAACTTCGCTGTCTGGTGCTTAGTTTGCTTTGTTTCTACAGAAATGTGGAAGAAACTCTCGCGCCGACAAACAAACGTGCCCTTAGGATAGCGAAAACGCTTTGCTTTCAAGTCTCTTCGTGCTGCGGTCTCCTTAACCCCGACATGAAGAAGCAGACCTTAGAGTCCGCGCACTTCGCGATTCCGCGCTAACAAAGCAGCGCTAGTCTTGTCGTCAGAGAATTTTCTTTCTCATCTAAAGAAAATTATTTCCCCCCCCCCCCCCCCCCCCCCCAGAAACGGGAGGAGACGGGAAAATGGATGTAAAAAATTTTCAGAGAGATTCTCGTCCTAATTACCAAAAATTCTACCTTATACTTATTCGTCATTATTTCGTTTCTGTTTCAGGTAAGTTCTGCCCAATTACATCGAACAGTCTTCCGTATGAAATACGGAACGACTACCGGTTCAGAAAATTTTTAGTACGAGGTGGAACCAATGCAAAAAGAAAAAGACGACTAGAAGTGAGTCTAACGTAATTTGAATATCAAACGATGAGTCATTCTGTTTGATCAGATTTAAATAAGCCTCCAGGGTATGGATGTGGATGATATATTCAACCCACGTGTAGTTACGTACCTACATGCGTACAGCTATGAGGTAGCGAGTGTCGAGCTATATTCTTGAATGAGTAATCCTGTATAATTTTCGGTGCGAATGCAAGGTGTGTGTGGATAAAAAAAAAAAGGAAAAAAGAAAAAAAAAAGAAAAAAGAAAAAGGAAAAAAAAGGGGGTAAAGATTGAAATCTTTTGATACGAGATACTCGTTGAAAAGATTTCGCAGGCTAGCGAATTCAGTTTAAAATGATCCCTCGCTACCGACCCCCTGCAGGATTCTTGGGGTATGTGTACAAGAAGGAGGCGGCTGCGATATTGCGACTGACTAAAGCCAGGGAAAATTGGTTCATTTATCTCCGAAGAGAGGGAGGAGAGAAAGAGAGCGAGCTGGAGCCAGCTTCCTGGCTTCCTATTATCACGCTCGCTACCTGCTAGGCGGCGCGTGTATCCGGATGGAAAAAAATAAAGCACCTGGCTTGAATAGTAGTTGTAAGGGAGTTCGGGGTTCGGGGTCCGGGGTTAGGGGCTGGTGCTAAAGCGAAGAGGATAAAACCACGATGGCAGAAACGAGTCGTAGGTAAACGCGTATCTGGAAGCGACGAAACGGAATGAAAACTGGATACGAAATATATTCTCGATTGATCCCGTCTAATTCTCTTTCATAGATACTCCCGCGCCGCAATCAATCCTTTCGAACGGATCCGTGTCTCGTTATAGAGAAAGAGAAAATGGATGACATATATACCAGTGGTAAAAAAAATAATCAAAAGACAGAAAAAAAATTATACCCAATTAAAAAGATATGATATTCGAAACGAGCGGGAAGAATTCGTCTAGGATTTCAAGTAGGAATTTATATCGATCCGGAACGAATATCCGTAGGGACGACCGGGACCGGGCTGGTAGTCGTTGAATAACGCTTTACCTACTTGTAATTTATCAAATCAATTGAAGTGGGATGACTGTAGAGAGAGACGAAGAGAGCGAGGGGAATCGGTACATCGTCTCTCGGAATAAGGACAAAATGCGGCGTCGCGAGCATGAAATTTTAATTAACAGAAATGCCTTAATTAGTAGATAAGGATCGATATCTTTTGTAATTCAGTGAAGCAGATGTCCTCTCGCAATCAGTAAGACACGGTCCATAGCTACGTGTGCCTCTGGCTCGCCTATACACATCTCTATATATAATATATAATATATACATATATACACGTAGATCTGTATTATTACTTTACACGCGCAAACACCACCGGCTCAAAGACTCCCGCTGCTGCTGGTGGTACATACCTACCTACTCCGCACTGGGAATAACTGTGCCTCGGGAGAGACACGCTATAATTAAGGTTGATCGTGATCAGTTATAAATGCGTTTATAATAGACGCCTCGTGTCCAGCCGCATCCAACACCATTTACATTAAGCTTACCCACACAACCGTGAGAGAACTGTATCAAAATTACACATTTCTAATGTCACGTCAATGTATCGTTCCCTTTTCACCGCCAGCTGGTGCATGGTTCAACATCCTCGTGCATATTTATGAACCTGATTAGAAATTTTCTGAAAATTTCTAAATTTTCTAAGCAATTCCGGGCCTCGAGATAATCGTTAATCACAGCACGGTATTCGGGAAAGGGAACAAGACTTCTTTGCGTTTATCTCGCGGATCGAAAATCCCTTTGTTCGTATCTTGTATCTTAATTAATGATCTTAATCGAGTGTTTCTCATCCGCGTTATCCGGACTCCGTATTTTACCGATTTCGATAATTTTTCTAACCCGGGAAGATATTTTTCCTCGTCGAATCGTTCCCAAAAATGGATTCGAAATGAAATGAAATCTATCTCTCGGTCCCCGTATTCTTCGATGCGAAACTCTCGACGGGCAAGGATCTCAGCTGGAGCTTTGACACCCCGCTGCGATATCACTTCCATCCGGCTTTCGACACGCCGTCCAACCGCAACCGACTGTGTGACCTGTGACACGGAAATACAGATTAAGTACCCCGCGATGATATCAGGCCTATGTCGGAGAATTATACCGCATATAAGTATATCCATGTTTGCGTGTGCGTGTGCGTGTGCGTAGACGCGTGTATATTCAAAGACGATTAATTTCTAGCTTTCGCGACTTTTTTCTCACATTCGAAAAGTCTCGCGAGGCTGTTTCACCTCTTTTCTCACTTATATATAAAATTCCTCGCAGCTCGACTTACCCCGATATTCCATTCCGGCTACAATCTTGCACTCTCGTTTCTTTCTCTCTCAGTCCACTCGAGGGTGAAAAGAAAAAATAATGAGAAGGTAAGGCGAGGTAAGACCGCAGACACACGTATACGTACTACGTAGTACATACATACACACGTTCATTCAGCACGTTCGTGACACACGAGTGTTAATATCTAGCCAAACTAACGACCTATGGTTTCCGGGTCGTTAACCAGAGAGCTACGAAAGTGAAGAAAGAAGGAGGCAATGAGAACTTTGGGAGTAATTCATACAATAAAATTCATTCCGTCGAGAATTTTTCAAGATCTGTAAATCCGGTGCGATTTACCTCCGTAATAGCCGTCGTGCACGACGTATTTCATTGATTAAACAGTTGTTGTGAAACACCCTTAGTTATATAGAACTATGACGCACGAATCGCCCCTCCGTAGTTGCAGGTAATCGCGCCTCATTAAGCCGATATTAGCTCATTAACCAATGAACCTACCTCGTAGCCTAATTGGCGAGACAGCCCCACGCTCTTCCTGTAGGGTATATGTTACACGCAGCCGTCAGCTTCCACGATGATACGACGACGGACGACCCGCTTATAAAATACTTATGTATAGATCTACGTGTATATCGTATTTGATAACGTGATCGTTGAATAGCGTATCGTCGAGTCGAGAAACGGCGTCAACTACGTCCCGTACGATTTTTCGCGGTCGAGGAAGTCGCGGATTAGGTGAGTTTTAAATTTGCGAAATAAGTAAAACTCACGTCTTATTCTTAGATCCCGTGTACCCGCGACGCCGTGGTTCAACGTTAAGATTTTTTCTCGTAGCCATTCCCGGGGTCGTCGGGTCGACGGGTCGTCGGGTTGTTAGAATTGAGTGTAAAAGTCGCTTTGTTCACGGCCCCTCTATACGGTGTAAAGTGAGTTTAAAGTGTCGGGTTTAGAAGAGGTGTGGCTTTCAGATTGAAACTTGCGAAGAGTGAAAAGGCACCACCTTTGAGAGGGATTTTTTTCACGGCCAGGTAGCTACGAGAATCAAGAATATCACGGGGTGGCTTTCGAGGAGTCAAACTATCGGGACGGGGAAGGGTTAAATAACGGCCTATATTATTTAGTCATAAACTATTAGCTTCGGGACACGTAAAGTTTGGACATAAAACTCGGTGCCTATACTACCACCGAACAGCAGAAAATTAACGTTTCAAATGGGACCGCGAGGTGCTCCCTCCCTCGCATAGGAAATTTTCCTAAACTAAACTAATTTAAACTATCGATTGGCTTGACGGTGAAAAAGTTTTTCCACCCGTTTCTCTCTCTCACTCCCTCTATCTCTCTCTCTCTCTCTCTCTCTCTCTCTCTCTCGATATACCTAAACGAGGTGAAATTTTACAGGTGATAGTTTTATGCCCGAATAGAACCTGCAGGCACATACCTGCATGCGGTACACGGGTGAAATTTATTCGCTAAAGAATTTGTGCCAAAGCCCGGAAAATCGGGTCCACCAAAATCACCCGGTTTTAATCATAGCTCTATTTATATTTCACCCAAATTTCAATTTTTTCCCTTAGTTTTATTTCATTTTTTCTCCTCCCTCTCGCTGTTACGTTGAAAAAGAGGGAAAAAAAAAGTTGGTTTCTTTTTCGAGACTGATCAAAGCGTATATAGTAATAGATTATTATTTTACTTTTCTCTCTACCTTTTCTCTCTCTCTATCTCTCTCTTCTCCTCCTCTTCATTCCTCGTGAAAATATGTAAATACGAGAGAAAGAGAATATAGGGGGAAAAACTGGTACGCGGTTTCTTAAATTTTTATAAGGGGAATTCGAAATGCTCGGGTTTTTTCGTTTTTTGTCTGTTTTTTTTTTTTTGGTATTTATCCGGTCCGATATTTCTCATCTTTATCCAACCAGCCGCAAGTATCGTAGCGTAAGAATCTTATTTGTCGGATAGCTGGAATCGGTTTGCATCTAGACCGAGAAGCGTGGAGTCTAAAAAGGTTAGCCGGGTTCAACCCCTGCAGACTAAAGTTTCAATCCAACTTTTCAGCTTTGTACCTACCTACCTCGGGGCTTTTAATCCATCTCGAATGCGCTAACCAAATAATTGTTCTCCGAGAGGAACAAGTTTCTAACTTTACGCAAAGGTTCAACGAGTACCATAATATAAAGGAAGAGCGGAAAAAATAAAAATAAAATAATTCGGATTTCAAAGAATACCTGCGTCGTTTCATTCAAGTCGTATTCAAACTCATGACTGAATATCATTTTCCAAGACGAAGAAAAATTTATAAAAATAATTTCCCAAACTGACAAAGTGCGCCTGTGATGTATGGTACATATTTTTATTTGTTATTTATTTATTTTTTATATTCACGTATACCTAATACCTATAGGGGTTATTTTTTAATTATATTTCATTCCGGGATTGATTACGAAACGTTATAAGGAAGGGCGTGTATTTTTCGACGAGCAATTTCGCACCCAATTAAAACTTTTTACAGAACGATGGCCAACGTGGCCATAACTCGTTCCGTACGTATACCTATACAGCTACCGTAGCCACGTATAAGACGAACTGCGAAGGGAGAAAAGTAAAGAATAAGTAAAAGTAAACGTGGGGGAAAAACTGCACTCCGATTTATCATACATGCGAAGACGTATATAATCTTCGCGAGGAATGTATTTTGTTCGAATAGAAAAAAATCAAAAATAAAAATAAATGGGACGAAAATCGGAAACGATGTCGAGCTATAAGGCTAGCTGGAGTGCCTGTTTCTATTACGTTCTGAGAAACGTTAGAAGTCCTCGACTATCGCGGTCTAGTCTAGCCTCTATGTAATATGGTACCCCGAAGCTGGAGGCTGAACGATTCGAAGTTTGAATGAAATTTGATTCGTGTCCCGCAAATCCAATATCTAGCGGACAAACGGAGTGGAGTTGAGATTCGAGATTCGCGATTCGCGATTCGAGATTCGAGATTTAAGATTCTGGTTTCTAGGTAGGAAACGGGTCTGGCTTATGTACAGGTGCGGGAAGAAAAAACTTGAGGTGTCTTCATCCGTGGAATTATTATTTATGCAAACAGGAAGAAAAAGTCCGACATTTTTTACACTCAAGAAGACAGTCGAGCGGGTTTCGGTCCGTCTGCGTCTGCACCCCGAACAAGTATATTACTTTTCATATATTTTCCACGGAGCGTGAAATTCGGATGAAAACGTGCTGCCCGGCCACGCGTAGCGGGATGCGATGTTTCGAAACGGTTTTAATTAACGTTTACGCGATTAATACAGCCACGTGTCTATTCCTCGTCCCGAAAGAAAAAAAGACTCGACATCACACCTGATGTATACATATTTTTGTAATTTACGTGAAATCGATAATACCCAACCCTTTATCTTCGATCCTCGAATAGGGCTGAACTCTGTCCTCTAGAGTTTAGAGTGCCAGAGCCTAGAGGATCCAGCTCACCAAGTTCACGGGCCATTGAAAGGGAAGTGGTAATCCAACGATCCTTTTTTAGAATCATATAAATTTCTTCGTGCTTATACGGGGTTGACCCTTCTCGAGAACTAATAGATCTTCGATTTTCCCCTTTCTATTCTGTTCTTTTTATTTTTTTCCTTCTTCTTCCTCTTTGGGTCGAACACACGCATGGATTACCTGTGGACGAAGGAAACTGGTTCCTCGAGGCACGACGACGCCTAATTTAAACAAATTGGTTCCTGAAAATTTTTCTCCCTCAAATCCTATATCGTACGATATGCGTAGCCGAGTAATACTCTCATACAGGGATTCGTGAAATTTAACGAACCGTTTGCCTCTGTACCTATACTCGTGAGTATACGTACACGTATGCCCAGCCACGTGGGTACTACATGCAAATCAGATCTCGTTCAGAAAAACTGCTCGACGCGTCACTTATGGAAATGAAATACCTGTACTTGGCGCGAAAAGAAACGCGAGGAAAAACGAGAAGAAAGAAAAGAGAGAGAAAAAAAAGAAAAAAAAAAAAAAAAAAAAAAGAAAAAATGGCGAAGAATAAAGAAACGAGGAGATTCTGCCAACACTTGCCAGGCGAGCGAATCGAGGACCAGACCGGGGGCAAAAGTCTGGCTAATTAATCTCTTTTTATAAACACTGCTACCCTGCACTCGTTCTACCCCTAATTGGCATTCATGTATCTGAAAATTGAAGCGCTCTGAAATTGGGGTGCAGAAAAATACTACGTGAGATGAAATATACTGAACTGGCTGCAGGGAGTCCATTTCATGTCTGACTGAGCTAACGTGACAGTAGTCATCACCTCGCCTCGTCTCGTTTTTTCCCTTTTCTGTCTTTTTTTTTTTTTTCGTTCACTCCCTTCGAAGGATCTACACGTGCGGTAATAACTGGACCGTTAACTCGTTCTTTAGTATCATGATTCGAATTCTGTTTCCGTTATGAAAGAAGAAATTTTCATACGAAACAAAAAATGTCTAGTCTATCGATCCATCAGGTTTTTTTTTTTTTTTTCAACTACGAACGAACCCTTTGAATACCGTATTGCCCCACGTTTACTCAAATGCGTATATTTCTGCCCTAACTCTGACCGACCCTCTCGCTAATTTCATCTGTCGTATTTGACGTTTAATGAAAAGCAGTTTCGCGGAGTAAGCTGGAGAGAGGGTGTGGGGGGTGGTGGCGATGGTGGTGGTCGGCGTGTGAAAAACACCGGGAAAACTGCGGTCGGTTGGATATTTGTATGTATAGCGTAGGTAGAAGTCCGTGGGACCAGTGAACTCGACAAACGACAGGCAAGCGTCGGAGCGCAAACATCATCTGATTTATAGGGCAGCTCGGGGAGCGGGAATTAATTGCCGTCGCGGCGGCGGCGACGACGACGACGACGCGACGCAGGGTCTCAAAAAAAAAAAAAATAAATAAACCAAAAACAAACCAAGAAAAACGAAAAAAAAAAAAATAAAAAAAAATACAAACAGGAAAAGTGAGGGAACAACGTGACGAATTTATTTCTTGGCAATGTTTTCGCGATGTGTGGAAGAGAGAAGAGTGAAAAAAAATTGATAGCAATTACAAAAGAGACTTTGTCAGCAAGCTGTATGGAACCATTTCGTTTCTTTCTTAATTAATCCTCCCGCAGACACCGGAAGTGGGAATCCTTCGTGTATCGGATATTATTTGTATAGAAACTGGAGAGCTTATTATTTATCCGTTAAAATGTGCACGGACACGTGCGTGTTCGCGTGAGATTAATTTACGTACGGTATACCGCCTATCTATAATCTGAAATTAACACCTCAAGCCCTGCTAGTCCGCGTTCCCGATTAATCTAGCATCGCTCACTCGCGGGGTGGAAAGTTATAAAAAAAAAAAAAAAATCAGCCATCATTTTCAAGCCTCGCGGTATACCTATCCAGCGACGTTTCATTCCCGAATGAAAATTTGGAAAAATAGGATAGGATACGTGAAGCAAAAATTGTTTTCAACCCTTAAGCGATTTAGGTACCGGGTCGCCAACACCCGGCTAAGAACAGATGCGACGATTTAACGCTAGGACAATTGAAGAAGGGGTGCAGAAACTAAACTGCTCCCTTCGCCCAGATTTCTCCCAGCTAGTCCGCGGCTCGACCCTATTTCGATTAATAGCCATCGCGGTACAGCTACAACATAGGAAACCCCGGTCGCTTCTTGACACCGTTGTTAAACCCCGTTCAGAGAAATTTCCTTTCAATACGGAAAACTGACTGAGCACAATTCTACTCACAGCTTTTCATGAAAGAAGAAATTTTCTTCGATTTAAATCCGTATGGATATATACGTATATACCTATAGAGTACATATGGCTATAAGGGATGAAGAGAAAGAAAGCGAGATGGAGTATTTAGCGGACGGTCCTGCGAATTTGTGGGCAAACTGATTGAGACCGGGTACATCAGGGTAGGTGGTTGGGTGTTGGAAACCCTCGTTAGGCAGTTTAATTCTCCAATTCTCCATCGGGTGGGTTTCGCGAGGCTCTACAGGGTGCAGGTCGCGCGTGGTACACGTTGCGTGCCAAGAGCGCTGAGTAATTTGTCTGAAATTCAACACGCGCGGCACACGGGCTAAAGGCTACGGGGTGAGGGGCACCTCGGGGTCGGGGTTGGACTTGGGGTTGGGGAAGAAGATAAATCTACCGGCCTATACTTCGCTCGTATATATATATATATATATATATATGTATGCTAGGTGTAACCTAAATACCTACACACACGTGGGAATTATATATATATATGGGGAAACAGGCAACGCCCTGGATTCACACACGGAGCCGATTTGAAGAAACGAGAAATTTACTCGGCTCGGAAAAAAAGAACGAAAGAGAAAAAGCAAAAAGACAGAAAGAAAGAAAAAAAAAAAAAGGATAAGAAAAGGAGAAAAAATCGTCTGAGAATAAAACCGAAGGGTAGAACCAACGGAGAGGGTATAGGGTGGGTATATCTGATTCCGTCAGCTTTAATATTACAAACGATTTCCGGGCTCGAGTACCCCTGCAGGTAAATTTGAATTTTTCAATTTTACTTCAACGAGTTTCGATAACGCGGTAGGTATACATACGTGTACGTAGGTATATACCTATGTGCGCACATACTCCGAGATATTATTTGTCAATCCATTCCTGGAGGTACGAGAAACTATCGTACGAGTGAAAGGGAATTTTTAACGATTAAACGGCTCGTCTAATTTCAAATTAATTTCCTCCAACGAGTCAGGGGGATGAAAGAAAAATTAGGGAAGAAGCCTTGTTTGGTAGGAAACGAAACGATAATCCTCTGTTTAAAAACGAATACATTCGACGGTGGCAGAACGTTGTCCAAACTCGCGAGGGACCCCAGGACGTCGGGTAACTGGAATTTCGAACGATAACATTTCACCCCGTTTCAGTGGCAGTTCGAGGGTTGAATCTCTGGCGGAAGAGAGAAAAACCGAGAGGGAGAAAAGGAGGGAGGTTTTATGTGGGCAATTTTGAAATCGCCACGCGTGCGTCTTTCGGGCATAACATTCGTTGCCCGCGGATTTAGACCCGCGGCATATACACGTATATCTTATGGAACGAGTTTTCGATTGACGCTTGGATCATGTAACGAGGATATCGACTGCAATTTAACCAATTTCACGGATACTTGCAGCCTACAAACATCGCATATCCTTTACGCAAGGATAATGGCCATGCCTAGACACGAGGCAATCGATCTATGCCCGCCTGTCCGTCTCTCATCGGTGGTTTTCACCCGAGGTAGGTAGCAATCTGCGGACACCGCAAACAGAACCCCATCTGCAACAGTGTAGAAAATATCAACGGTGGATTTTCGCGGTCTTCGGGAAGACCGCGAATGCGGTTTTACCTCATCCTTGGCTATTTCTTGCCCCTGTATATAATCATATCCAGGACTCTAAGCTTCGAGGCGAGACTAAAGGAGGTAACTTATTTTCAGCGAATTGAATAAAACGACTCAAAAATGAAAACAGAGGCGTACGTAGGTATGTACACATCAAAGTAATTGACGATTGCCGATGTATCAGTTGTCGATAGAAGAGCCCTCGACGTCGTTGTGGTCGTTATGGTGTAGAATTTTTCCCTAAAAGCTTTTTCGTGTACATTATACTTGGGAGAACCGATGATAATTATACACGCGAAATTTCAACCCGTATAGCTGTATAACGCGAGCCGCGTGCGGGAAGGTGTGCGAATAAAAAGCGGCCGCAAGCTATCAGTGATTCTGACACTAGACTTGCTCGAGGTAGAGGTTGAGCCGGAGCTGGAGCTGGAGCTGAAGCTGGAGCAAACAGCTCTTTGCTAGAATCCGCAATTCTCTTCTGCCGTGTTAGACCCGATTGGTTAGTAGCTGAGCCAGTTAAATCCAAATTAATAGCAGGGACTAGTCGAGGTCTTCGGTGCACCCCCGGGGTAATTTCACCGGCTGGAACATAATATAGGGAATTAGACTAATTGTAAAATTGATCAACTACGGCCCACGGTCGGTAATCACTTGAACGCAAAACGAGAACGCGATTCGGGGGTTGAATGTATCCGAGTGTCGAGTGTCCGGAATATGTCGGGGATAAAGAGAAAACAGGTAATCGATATACGATCAAACTTCGAACCGCAATGTCGTAGGTAAGAAGAGTCGGCTCTTCTCGTATACGTGAAATTGGCTCGAAAATTTCATTCAAAGAGATATAGAAACATGTAAGCTTCTTATTGCCGAGCCTCTCGCCCCGCTTACATCCGAGCTAGGGGAAGATCTCGGTTAAACAAGCATCGCGAGCACCCTCGCTGTATAGCGAGCGGTTCAATTCGACTTGGGATATAAAAGTTTTCCCAGCGATATAATAAATTAAAACGTCGGGTGGTAAAATTGTTGGGAAATTTATACGCGTTATTGTTTATCAGATTAGTCCGCGTTGAATTATGACACAGCCAAGTCTACAGGGCTATCAGCTGTCTCGAGCAGCCACTCCGCCCTTACCCTTACCCTTTCCCTTTCCCTTTCCTATTTTTCTCTTTTTCTCCTTTTCTCTTTTTCGCTTTTCTCTCCTTTTTCTTTTCTTTTCCCTTGTCTTCGTTTCCTCGAGACTGAGGATGGATATGCCATGCCGGTAGAAGCATCTTCTATGAACGGTATTGTTTTATTCGAACCGCGTAGCAGACACTACTCACCCCCACCCCGTTACGAACTCATTCCCTGACTGCAGCCACTCTCGACAATTTTCCTGCCCCTGTCTAGTATAGGTAGCCACCCTTCGATATCGGCGAGGCTTAATGACGCGGTCCCGATATCCTATTGCGTTCGATGAAAGTTGTTTTTTTTTTTTTTTCGTTTTCGTTTTCGTTTTTTTTTGTTTTTGTTTTTTTATTTTTACTTTCTAGTTTCGGCTATATTTTGGGCAAACCGCTCGTTTAATATGTGAAAAAATTCGGTGATCCTGCTACCGCCGCAGGCGTATCCAGAAAAGCTCTTCCAGACTCGTTCGGGGCTTATTGGCAGTCGTTACTTCCAGACTGAAATAAAACCGAAAAAAAAAAATAGGAAAAAACACATTTATAGACAGCGCATCGATGCAGGTCTCTCATTGATTGCAGGGGCTATTTTGGCCCCGAATTCTATCCCATGTATAGATTTTTTTCCGAATTATTCATCGAAAAATCTACGGTATTAGGTATCTTTTTAATCTTCTGTTTTCCCTCGCCTAGCCATTAGCCGCATGCATTAATCTTTTCCTCTAAAACCTCCCCTGTCAGAGGGCTCGTAATAATAAGGGGAAAACTCGATCTGTTTCAAAGTCAAATATTATATTTATAGGGAAATCTTCCGACGTCGTTCGTGACGTCCAACGTCTCAAAGAGTAATTAATATACACTTTCATACAGCGTGATGGTACAACGACAATGGCATCGCACTTTCGTTCTACTTTTTTTCCCCTCACTCAACCGAACAATTTCACCGATGAAACGAAACATCCCGCCAGACATTCCGTTCTTAATTTATTTCCTAATTAAAATTAGGCCAAGGTACACCGGACGGAAATCGGAGACGAAAGCGAAACAATGTATGTTAGAGATTACGTGTAACGCAGTGTCGTTCACTTTCGCTTCTTCTCTGAAACGAAAGGAGAAACATTGGCTGCACGTATGCGTATTATACTTAAATTTAAAGACATGAAAAATGAAAAAAACTAGGATGGTCGAGTTTCGCCCGAATCCAAATGGCACCGGCACGCGATGTGCCACTAGTAAATTGTAATTTGTAACTATAGAGAGTGAGTTGCATGTCGAGTGTTCCGAGGTCTGAAATTGCTTAGATAAAACAAGATATAGGGATAGGGAGGCAGACCAGACCGTACGTATTACGTATAGCACGACAGGACGTAAAACCGACTCTATACCTCCACCTCTGGCCAGAAACCTCTCATTACACCGCGTGTGCACCGCCGACTCTACTCACATGTAGAGTAAGTTTCGTGCGTGATTTTTATTCCGTAGAGATCGAGATCTCTCATACGGGGGGTTTATTACTCATTACGACGCGTCAATCATCGTGCGATACGCGATATTATTACCATCAATTCAACAAATGCACGATTCTCAAGGTGGGACGTCGACGTCTCGGTCGGTTCGATTACTCTGTGCGATACTTGCAATTTTTCCATCCCATTAAACCTCGACCAGGGAAAAATCCCGCAACGACATTCTATCAATGGCTTTATGGCTGTCCACCTTTATTTCTACCCCAACAATTTTATCGACGTTTCTGTTGGCGGGCCGGGTTAAACCGTTCAAATAGACAACAATATCGTACCGCAACCGATCGTACGTACTACATACCTCGTATCAAGTGAAAGCCGATCGGTGATCATTTTCCCCGATTCTATCGGCGCGGGTAAAAAGGAGAAGAAACCCGCAACTTCAAAATGCATCTGCTACCGTCTCGTATATTTTGAGTTCAAAGCAAGTTCTAAAAATAATTTCCCCCGGCTGTACAGCGTCAGGTTTTATCTATATCTCAATTCTTCAGGGTGTTTATCTTTCCCGGACGTCACCAGCCCACCGGCATTACGGGGAAGCTTAAAATAATTCTCGATAGAAATTTTTTCACGTGTTGCATTATTTTTTCATTTTTCGTTTTTTAACGCCGCTGCACGGCGATCGGTCTGACGATATACGCGAACCGAATGCGGCTTCACCCCTTCCAGCCCTTATTTACGCCCTCCGCGGATCGGATAGCTGACTTTTTGCATTTCCACATTCTTTTATCGCCGTATTGCGAATGGTAATATTTCACAATTACCCGCGAGTTTATAGCGCCTATAAAGATACCAAGAGGTGCGTGAGCTCGACCGCCATGATAGCCACCACAGTCCTGCTCTGCAACGGGAGAAAAACTTTACATTTTTAATAAGACCGATACGCGGTTTAACGAAAAAAAGAGAAAGAAAATTCAAAAACAGAAAAAAAAAAAAAAAAAAACGTATAACAGCCAGCTGTCAGTATCCTCTAATTGTAAACAGTCCCTCTTTCGTTTCCTCGTTAGCTGAAGAAGGAAGAAGAAGAGGAAAGAGAGAGAGAAAAAAAAAAAAAAAATGAAACAAAGAAAAACGAAAGCGGAAAGAAAATTACAGGCTACTTTATACCCAGCGTGCAACTCTTTACTCTAATCTTCAACCCACCCTCCGCTTCACTTCACTTATTCTTCATTCCTCATTAAAGGCCTGCAAGGGAAGTCCTGCGACGAACTACAAAACTAGTAGATATAGAGGGCGGAAATAAGATCTTGGAAAAGTTTTCAGCACCCTTTCAGCAGAGAAGATATTTATCAAAAATTTCATCGCGAGGTGATTAATTGCGCGAAATATTCTCGTTACACACCCCTGAGCCGACCTCTAGGCAGTGTTCAGTCATCTTCTCTTAATTTCCTCATACGTGTAGTTCGTCAATACCTCCTGCCACCTGCCGAGTCTCAACCCCTTCCTCATGATCAACCCTGAGGGTAATTTCGGAGACACAACACACCCCCGCCGTTATAAACTTGACGAGTTTTGGGAAGAACCCTATCACGGGCTGATGTTGCTCTTCGACGATAATAATTCCCCGTTACGATCGGGCGGAATATTTCGACGATTGAATTACCCTACTTGTTATTAATTCAACGGTAAATATAAGGGGTGGGTACGGGTAATGAAATTAAATCGCTCAACACTTTCGAACACACGCAATTATATACCTGTTTACGAGTTTTACAATGGGATGCAGACAGCTATTTCTCTCCTTCCGTATACCTTGGCTACTCTGCTGCAGATGGCAATTAAACTGATTACATCCAGCTTTATTATACATCTGTTGAATAATAATTTATGCAAATAAATTACCCGACTCCGCCTTTCTCTCTCTCTCTCTCTCTCTCTCTCCCTCCCTCCCTCTCTACTTAATATTTATCCCTCTTTACTAACGGATTTGAATATATACCCATTCGCTATCCTCGCGAACGAATGGTCCATCCTGAAATCAATTGCCGTTGTACACTCCGTACTCTGGTATCGCAACAAGTCATTTCTTTGAAGATTTTAACCCTCGAAAGTACGCGATTCGAATAATTTGTAGTAGAAATTTGATTCGGGGTGTTAATTCGAAAGAGAAGAGTCCCCTCCCTCCCTCCCTCCCACCCTCGTATTATTTTTCTCTTCTTCACCACCGGGAACAGCAGCTTTTACGGAAACTCCTTGCGGATTCCGAGGGAAAAGATCGCGAGGGGTGCGATGATGGCAGTGCGTGTGGTCCGTGACGACGACGAACGTACCCGAGGGGTGGAATTAGGATAGTTTGGTAAAAGCGTGCGGTGAGCGTGTCAGGGTTCGCCTAGTGCGGCGAGGGAAGTAGAAAAGAGAAGAAAAATACGGAAGGAAAAGGAGGGAAAGAAATCGCAGGGATGAAAGGCGAACGGAGATAGGGAGGGAGGAAAATAGAAATTTAAGTTAATGGTGCAATAAAAGTTGCCGCGAAGTAATTTCACATTTCACTGAGTAAATTAAAGTATCTACTGCCGCGCAAGATTCCGTGGGCACCGGTTATTCAGCTTTACGCCGAGAGGGTGCCTGAGCACTCAACGCGCCCTGCGCCCTATTTCTCAACCGTTTTCCCAACTGTGCGAACTTGGCTAAAGGCTAAAGGCTACAGCTATACACCCCGGAACATACTGTTGCAGTTTCTCCAATTCATCCTCACTTCCTTCTCGAAATTCCTTGACAGTCTTGGAAAGCTGAGGGTGTATAGGCGATAGAAATGAATTAAGGGTTAGTCGAATGAATTAGAACCCTCCGTAGGCTATGCGAGACGCGGCGTATGTTTTGGTCAATCGCGTTATTTGACCCGGGTTTGAAGATTCTTTTTATTTTTATCCCCGGTCGACAGGTGGTAGACGCTAATCGGGTTTACGGGGGTGGTCGGGCGAAGCCTGACAGAAACTTCTCACAGTCGTGGTGGAGAGCGAAGAAAGAGGAGAGAAAAAAATAAAAATGAAAATAAAAATAAGAGAGAAAACAAGAAAAAAATAAGAAAAAAAAAAGCTCCCATATTGCCGCAGATACATCCGAATGTCGGGGACTTCCCGTCGACAGGAAATCTTCGAGTGGTTTCTGGATTCCCCGCGGTCCGACGCAACGTATGTATCTTATTCCCTATCCTAGCGACACGTAAACCTAATAATCTGAACTCCTCTGACAAATGATGCTGTCAAAACGTTGCGTCGGCTCCTTCATCCTCCCCGTTATCTTATATTCCCTTTTTATTACTCCCTTTGACAGAGGTATACACGTATATGAGATATACGTACATACGTACGTACATACGTCTGTGTACGTCACTCGTCCAATTTGTCCGCTTAATAAAACTTTTCTCCCTCTTATATACCGATACGCAGAGTCCCGTAGTACGAAAGGGTTCCAGAATTCGATAAGATTAATTCCAAGGTAACCCTCGGTTAGTTACATTACCCCGAACAATACCCTACAACCCTTCGTTGTACCTACGTACTACGTATACATCACCCTGACGCATAGTGATGGTGAAATTATTTCGACTCGGCGAGCGGAGAGTGGAGAGTGAAGTCACGTAGGTATAAATGGGACGGAGAGAAGGGAGAGAAGGGAGAGAAGGGAGAGAAGGGAGAGAAGGAAGGGAGAGAGCCGGTCTCGTTCACGAACACCAACCCCCATCAAAAATTATAATGATTCCCTTTGCTTTCAACCGCTGTTCGCGTTATCCTGCCGTGGTTGGATAGCCAGGTACTACTACGTACATACGTACACGTAGGTTGGCGGAGGCGACTGCGTTACCCTGAATAATGCAAGGCGAACCTCTTTATGAATTTTCATGCATCCCAACAACGAATGGAATACCGTATTCCAGCCTGCAGTCTCCGTGAATTGCTGCACCATACCGTTGGTCCTCTGATGCGACAGACTCCATCCGACCACATCAATCGTATCAAGTTACTAGAAACTCGAACTACGCGGTATGCACCTGCACGTATATATACGTGCATACGTGGATATACAAACTCCCCTTACCTGTACGTTGTAATCGTGAAATTTCCATGGGATTAAATTGCGAGGTATGTATGTAGTACTACGTATCTACGCGTGTGAAGGGAAAAAGATTCGACAAAGTGTACGAGGAAAGGAGAAGCGGAAAAGCTGAAAACAATCTATAGGTAAAACTGGACGAGTAGTTTGTTCGGCAAATTGAGGCAAGGTCCTATCACTAAGTGGTATAGCTAATAAACTTTAACGCCCTCCTAAAAGTTTGCGATAACAGTCAGCCCTGCAGTAGGTACCTAGTCCTGCAGGGGTTCTGCGGTGAAATTCTGCGGGATCTCTTTCGAGAAGTTTGGAGACCTCGGAAAGCCCGTAGAAAATCTCTGCGCTTCTTATTCTTATCTGCCGTTGCATTTGCATCTATTGTGATAACCATTTACATAAGGAATCTCGATTGGTGGTTGGTTGAATTTTCTATGGTGGTACAGGTGCGGCGGTACGTGGAAGTGCTACCGGGGTCGTTGGTTCAACGGGTCGTCTAGCTCAGGGAATCCTCTTAGCCGGTCTTAATGAGCGGCCCGCTCTTCCGGAACTCGGATTTTAAGCTAATTGAATAATTTTAGTTTTCAGCGGTCGCGCGCTCTAGCCTTAACCCAACTTTA
This sequence comes from Tenthredo amoena, assembly GCA_963966615.1. Taxonomy (NCBI): domain Eukaryota; kingdom Metazoa; phylum Arthropoda; class Insecta; order Hymenoptera; family Tenthredinidae; genus Tenthredo; species Tenthredo amoena. The sequence goes on along the minus strand of OZ016492.1, from coordinate 444,094 downwards.
CTCAAACTCTACACCGAACTTTACCACCCTAGGTATTAGCAGATATCAGGGAAATCGGGGGTTGACTATAGAAGCCTTAAACAGCAATCCTCCTCCTCCTCCTCCTCCTCCTCCTCCTTCTCCCCCACATTACTTCCCATCGACGAAATACAAACCAACAAGGGAGAGAAAGTCACACGTGTAGGTACTGTACTTTTCTCCCCGCCAGTCAATTAGTCAATAACGTTTGATAAGGGTGAGTCGAGAAGAAGATCCGAGAATACCGGAGCCAGAAATCAGGCCTTGCAGTGTCTGATTATTTCGGCGAATCTAGTCCCTCGACTACCCCCGTCACCCCGTGGAGCGATTCTTTCCACTTCCGTATCCCAATCGCGATTATATTTATCCACAACCCCGCTCTAATCTTGGTCGACTTTCGCCGGGTATGAATAACCTGGACCGGAATTCGTTGAATCGAGAAAAAAGGAAAAGATCCGCACCGGGCAAGCAGCATAATATCAGATCTCGTATGATATGCCCTTTGCTGCCACCTCGTATACATTTGGTGAGGCGAGCTTTCGCGCACACGTCTCACGTCTCACGTCTCATCATCGTGGTCTTGTTCGCGGTGATGGTGACTGCCACGGCAACGGCGACGTTGATGGTGATCAGCAAGGAAAACGGTGCGCAAACACACCGTCTACGAACGCACATGTATGTACTACCTATATGTATATCGTGGGGCATACAAGCGCGGGTACACCAACATAAGACCAAGATCACGTGCAGCTGGTAACGTGTGATCTATGTAGAAGTTGTTAGCAGCACCGAGCAAGAGGTACTCGCCGAGGCTCGAAGGCTATAATTGCCTGGGTGTTGGCAAACAACAAACTTGGTAGCGGTGAACGGTGAACGGTGAACGGTGAACAGTGAACAACAAACACGTCGTATCGCCGTCAGCTACGTAGTACGTGTCTTCGGGGGTCGAGTCGAAGTTCCGAATTTTAAAACTTCCGAACGCTAAAAATTCCAAATTCGTTTCCAGACGATTCAGATTTCAGATGAACCGAAGATTTCTAACTCAAGTCCAACTTTCCGCATTGGCTAGTGAAATTTAGTGATCTGACGAGGGAGATCGTAGACGACGCGTACGGTAGGTAATTGTTTTTTATGAAAATCCATCCGAATCTGAAATAAGAAGAAATGCGAGATATTAATGAGGTTTAAATTGCCACTCGGATACGGTATATACGTGGGTTTGATGATATGTATATACCGGCTTTTGATACGCTCTTGATTTCCCTTTGATACAGAGGCAACCGTAGTAGTTTCTCTCTGCAGGGTGCGAGAGAAGAGAAACGAGTGCGTTTTATCTGCTTAACTCGAGTGGCGTGGAAGATAAATGGACGTTCAAGTTAGGTGCCCACCTCCTCGCTCTATCTCCTCTCTGCATTGTTAATATAGATATATCCCCCGCCCACGGTATACGTGTGTGTATGTACGTATGCCTCTATGTATGTAGTACATACGTATGCATGCCTTGTCCACACCGCGGCCTCTATGCTCAATATATTCAGAACCAGGGTAGGTAGGTAGGTAGGTAGCTAGATGGACAGATAGATAGGTATATATATATATATATGCACCATACGTGATCTCTCGAAGCATACATTTATGCAGATTTATCGGTCCATAGGCAGGTGATCTTTATTCAATCGTTTATTAAACGCTACAGCATCCCGCTGAAGGGACTCGAGGTTTATTCAAGAGTAGGTATACAATTTTCTATACGTCTTAAGTAAAAAGCCGCAAGTGGTTATGCCGGGGGTGAATTTTAAGGGAGAACAGTGAGCATAACGCGGTGTAGAAGTAGGATAGGACCGTTCCGACCCACTCCTTGTACGAGGCTGATTTTTTCTCGTAAAAGTTTCGAATGAGTTTCCAGAAGCGTCCTCGCTACCCGCTAACTTTTTACTCCTTACCTCTTTAACTTCCCCACTACTTTCTTCATCCGGTATGTAAATATATGTACATTTTTCCCGCTTAACCTAAAGTGTCGGCCTTCCTGTCCGGTCCAGTCGACTTTAGAATAGAAATACCGCGTCTTTTTCCATCGCTACGATTTTTCATATCCTTCATACTCTCGTCCACCCTCACTCGAATCTTTCCGATTCGACTGTACACGATTTGAAATGAAATAAAAGTGTGAAACTTTCGCCGAGTCCATCAAGCGAGCTGTATAATTGATACAATTAAACATGGAACTATATCAGCCTGCAGTGCCTATGCTAGCCGGGCTATAAGGTTCGGCTAACTTCGTTACTCCATTAAGAAATGGACGGTAGGCAACTACTGCCGTTCTCGATTCCATTCCCCAGGCACATTGCCAGCCAAAAAACTTTTTAAATTCAGTATTCACCGGGCATTCATGCCGGCCAGACAGTCTCACGATTATAAAGAGCCAATCCTTTTATTCGACGCGTTCATTTGCCAGGGTCCGTCAACCTCCCCTGCAGTTAGTGAAATGTCTTTGGTATATAGGTGGGTATAAGGTATATATTCTCTTTTTCTCCCTATCGTCATTATTATCATTATATCATCATCATTATTTCTCCTTTGCATAATTAATTATACGTCTGTATAGTTTAATTGCAGGGATTTATGGTAAAATTTCAAAACTCGTGCAGAGTCTCAACAATTTTTCTTCTCCTTCTCCTTCTCCTTATTTTTCTTCTTCTTCTTCTTCTTCTTCTTTTCTTTCCTCTTCTTGTTCCTCTTCTTTTTGACAAGTCGGATCGATGGGTGACTTTTTGTCGTGTCCTTTAGAGGTATTTTTTTGTGAGCGGTACCACCACAGGGGTTGGAGACTACGCGGAGAGGGTTATACAGTTTGAGATTCAGCATATTTCGCCTATCCATTATTCATTGTGGGTTGCCTTCCCTTGTTCTTTTGTTACGTACTTCCTGTACCAGGGACTCCTCGGGCACCGCAACCTTTTTGCGTTACTTCGAACACGGATAAAACATACCGCGCATGTATTGTTAGACGACTAGCTCGCTGCGGGGTAGCTATCGTTTATTGAATTCGACCTTTACCTAAAGAAAAAGAAGCGAGATAACTTTTTATCAATAATTTCTTGTCCCGGAATTTCCCATATCAATCATAAACTGTTGAACCTTATTTCGGCTACCCAACCACACCGTATCGTATCTCGATTTATCTAAACAGATCAATGATAATACGCTTCGACGTCTGATTTACCCTCAACGAGTATATTATACCCACGTTCGAGGATAATCACGAATTCGAAGATTCGAAGATTCGAAGACTCGAAGACTCGAAGACTCGAAGGAGGAAAAATCCTCCATAAGCTCCTTAATCGCAAATTTAAATCGAGGACTCGAGGACTGATTTCTCCCGGTATTGAAATTGGGGATCGAAAATTGTCACGTAACGTAAGACCGACTTCGCCCCTTGATTCGTGAATCCGAAAAGGTTTATAGAGTATTAATTGACTAACCCCGGTGAACTGGGTGGGGGGGGGGGAGGGGGTGAAAGTCCGTTCGAATTGCATACACGGAAGTTGTGGTTGAGGCACCGAGTTCATCCCCATATAAAACCCCTGGAACCGTATCAGTTCCTTCGCGCCCTTGCAGCCGCTATATTTGCACATCCCTTCTTTGAAGCCCTGTAGTCTATACATCCACCCTTCGGTAATTGGTAGAGTTTAAATATATGGAGCGTAGAGATCCGGGGCGTGCGATCCACCGCCTCGGGGGTTGATGCCGTTAATGACCGAAGGTTCAAAGAGAATTCGCCGATGAATTTCGAGCGTTTTAAAGAACCTAACGAAAACGAAAAAAAAAAGTAAAAAAAAAGGGTGGGCGATAAAAAAGCAAAGAAGGTGTTTGTAAAAAGGAAAAAAGCTCTCCTAAACTCCGTTATACGTAATCCATATTTCTCTTCTTTCCTTTTTCCTCCCCTCTGGTTCCTCCCGCATCCCCCGGCCCCCGGTTACAGGTAAGTTACGGCATACTCCGCAGGGTTCTTCGTGGATTCTTGTTGACAGTCACGCGTCACCTCCTGCAGGCAATATTCCTAAGTGCTCGACGATCCGTGTTACCATAAGACTAAAACATGCCTCACACGTTCGCTATCAAGCCGCGATATATAGGACGTACCTAATATACTCCGTATAGTACTTACTCAAAGTACAAACAACCTCCCATAAGGTGAGCGGAGGCATTTGATCGAGCTTTTAAGTAAGTAGGTATATAGTAAGTTATACCGTACTACACGCCTCCGCACGTGTCTCTAGTATACGCGTGTGTGTGGTCTGGTTCATAAGGGTGGATATGGAGTTAGGCAGGTAGGTATTTGCCGTAATATTTCCCATGGCATGGCGGTGTCGTTCCTTCGGGGTCGGATATTAATAAAGTTATTAAAGCACGCGCCTCGCGGACCACCACTCTTGTAGCGATAAACTTACGGGGTTCAGGAATAGAGGGGGTGGCCGTTGGTCGATGCTCCGCAAGAATGGACCGTTAACAGAGTCGCGGACTTTATTACGGTACTTTACTTCCCATATTAAGACTAAAGACTAACGTATTAACGGCGGATATCGACTCGGTTATAGTTTCGGTTTATACCGGGGTAGTGGGGGAGGGGAAACTTCTCTTTTACCATTTCTAAACCGTTTCGCATCTCAAAAGATCGTTAACTTCATTATTGCGCGTAATTTAACGATCGTTAATCCCATGTGTGTATAAATATCAACGTATTGGTTCTAATCATCTCAGTTTATTCAAAAATCGAAGTTGGGGCTCTACATGTATGTACATACGTAGTACATGGGTATTCCTTTGGGGAGAAACGTGCTGTTTCTTAAATTTAAACCGTTACTTATCCCCCGTTGAAGATATATATATATCTGACGAAGGCAATCCTGCTTTTGAAGAGTACGAATCTCTGCCGAGTCCCTCAGACCCCCAGTTTCCTTCCTTTCGTATCTAATGGGCGCGAGGAAGAGAATTTAACGACACATAGGTATATATAGGAGCAAAGAAGAGGGTTTTGTTTTAATAAAATAAGTGAAAAAATAAGGAGAGAGAACAATCGCGTTGTAAAATAGTTCAAAGAATATTGTAATGTATGCTGGGGAGGGTAAGAGCGCCTCGACGTTTCTTCGAGATTGAAGAATCCCCGTTTTATTTCAGAATTTTCTTTCTCCCATCTACGTTTGACCATTCTTGAAAAAATATTCGCATTAAACTGTCACCCTGGACCGTCGACTGGGTCAGGGGTAAGAAAGAAAGAACAGGCCTTGTAGGTCGTATAATAAATACAATAATACAGAACCTTGAGATCGAGGATTCGAGGTCTGTGAATTTTCGTTCGGAATAGTTGTTATTTATCGTATCAAGGCTTCGGATGTTTTATCCTCCGTGAATTTTCACGACTTTTTTCTATTTCGAGACTCTGTCCAGACTCTAATCAGACTAATTATGTATCGCTTTTGCCGAAACGAAAAGACTCTGTTCGACTGATGAAAAACTTGTCGACGCTATAACATAGAGCGAAGGAGAAATCAATGATTTCAAAGCTCCGAGAACTGTTATCGAGGATCGAAAAATTTTCCACCAATTTCAGATGCATCGGATAGAGTGGAAGGGTGCCTGTAAATAAAAATAAGAACGAAGATAAAATAAAGAATGATTTTGAGGGTAAAAGGTATCCCCTGTCTGTAATTCGAGTCAACTATCCTGGAATATATCGCGGGTAGGTTCGGGGAATACTAAACGAGGCTAGAAGTAAACAGGATAATAAAAGGAGTATAGAAATTTGAAGAATTCCTTTATAAACGAATAATTTATATGTATGAAATGCAGCGTGCATCTCGAAGCTGGTATGTTCATCACTTACAGCCAGCTTGTGCAGGATGTGATATAATCCAAAGCCAACGTTATTCTTTTTGCGCGGCGAGGTCCCTCCTCTCAGGAGACACGAGCCCGTATTTAAATGCAAATGATCTCGTCATTCGAAAAGCATAACTCTAATAATTCGGTATCTTTCGACATCTGAGAAGGGTTCAATCTCCCGGCCCTAGCCTTGGCGCCTGTATATGAACCGTATTCCGTAACGCGGAACGGTATACGTATACAACGGTATTGAGTTTCCGCAGATATTATCTGCGCAGTCCAACGGCGACATAATGCATGCCCTTCGATTCTTCTTCATATGATCCGTGCACGTAGTGGTTTATGACGTGTGTGTGCAGACATATATGTATATATATACGTGTATCCCTTGTTTGTTCTGTGTAATTGAGTTTTTGGAGCCAGTGCCCCTGGTGATGGTATAGCAAAGAGAATTTTTAACGAAATCCGCTTACGTGTCTAGATATATACGTATACAGTAGCTCTCATGTAAAAAGGATTAAAAACGGTGGATGTTTTATGATTCGATTAACCCGAAATGAAGGTTTGGCTCTCGCCAGGGTGTTTCGTCTTTCGACGATTGCTGCGGGGATGAACGAATCTGATAATATACCGAATAGATAGAAAAGAAGGAAAAATTAAGTATCGGCGATATTGAAACGAGTCGAAATTTCAAATCGCCGTGTATGTGCGTATCTATATGCATACCTATATGTATATGTATGTAGATATATATACCGAACGTGCCTTGAGAGGTTATTAAAGCATCCGTTTTCTCCGAAGAAAGGGAATAAAAATTTGCATAACTCGAGGGGAACGTATTATACGTATAAACACACCGGGAATAAAAAATGAGATGGCTATACGGACACCGGTGATAAATTTTCAAGAAAAATATAAAAACACGGCAATGAGTTTCGAGTTCGGATTATATCGTTGCGAACATGGCCGGCCGTATACATATGTAATCGAGGACAATCGCAAGAGGAGATTTTTTTAGAAATTTTTGGGCATGACGGACACACGGGCACGTGCTTGAAATAAGTTACGAACCCTGTCACAGGCTTAGGAATGATTACCTCGAAGGAGATAAATATAAAACAATAAAAATAAAAAAATTATACTTGACCCGTAAAAAGCAAGCACCTTCAGCAGGTATTAAGTTATTAGCAAAACTAGGCCCTAAGTAAGGGCCGTAGAACTCGTTAAACGTCATCGACACCGGTCACGTTCGAAACTTTTCGGTTGAAGATCCAATTTAACTTTTAAACTTCTTTTTCTTTTTCTTCCAAGCTTCTTCTACCTGATCGCGGTTGCGAATACGTATTAGGTGTAGAATCGAGATCGAACGGAATATATCCGATCTCAGGTAAAGAGATTCGGCTTCTTCTCGTCTTCTCGTCATCCCTAAAAAATGGGAGGATCCTTCCTCCGTGAAAAAAAAAAAAAAAAAAATAGATGCGACCTTTGTAGAAATAGACCTAGGAAATTTTAGGCCACCAAGATGTGTCGCGGGTCTAAATTATCGCGTAACATATTACGAAGTTGAACAGCTAAATTGCAACGTAAAGGGAGCTCAGCACCCTAGGTGGTTTCAGTTTAGCCACCTTCCTTTACTCACGGACCAAGCTCGTAGGTAGGTGGATATTGCTCGACGGAAACGGGAACTGGGGAACGGGTACGAGTTCGTGGGATGAAACCAGGCTGTAAAGGGCACGTAGGAAGGTACCTATGTTCAAGGAAAAGGACCCCAACGCAACGCGACGGCACCAAAGTAGTAGTAGTGGATAGATATAGCTAGCCGAAAGGCGAGGGTGTGTAGCAGGCGAGGAGGCCATAATCTCCACGTCTCCTAATTCATTTAATTATCCTAATTTGGAATTACGACCCTAGCCCGCAGGATTCACCTCGAAGAGTTGGAAAAAAGATTTTTATCACCCGATTCGGCTCGTCATAAGACGGATTTTACTACTCGTATACGAACGTCCGTTAGAAATGGCAAACTTCTTACGATTAGTGAAAACATCCCCGCGTATACTTCAACCCTGTTCCCCCTCCCCGACTCTGATACGCGTATACGTATATACGTATAATATATATTCCGCGTAATTTCTGTGCCAGTATGATTATGGAAATCAGAATGAGCGGGGGGTTTCCGGGCATAAAACAAGGGTTTCTTGAAGATGAAGGAGGGGTAGTTGTTGCAAGTACATTGGGACTTCCGCGGTGAGTGTAATATCGTATTAAGTAAGTATAAACTATATCTATACTACCCAGCAGCGGCGGTGGCGGTAGAAGCGGCACTAGGCAAGATTATGAGTATGTGCCCAGATTACATGGCCGGATTTCACCCCTACGCCAAATGGCGCGTGCCTACAAAGTGAATTTAGGCACATCCGCGTATACATACACTTCTATACACCCCCTACGACCGCCGTTCGTATATCCGTGTATACGCTAACCACACATACACCGTTCTACAACTTCCTGATCCTCGTGTCGTTCTGCAATACGCTAGCTCGCGAGAATATTTCGCCAAGATATTCTCCCAGGAAATTAACGGCTCCTGTTGTTCTTCTTATGTATATGTATGGATGTATGTATCTACGAGATTAACGGCTAAACTGCACACAATGAAGAGGAAACCGGATGAAAATATGAGCCGGTATACGTGTAGAACAGTATAATTGATTCACTGATCAGTCAAAACGTGCCTAATTTTTGACCAATGCTTTTTTATGTTTCTCCTCATTTTTTTTTTCACCACCCCCTGGTTATGATTTTAATCGCTGGACGTACAGGTTGCAGGCCATACGTCCCTCGCTAATAAATAATAACGAAAATTTACGATCACGAAAATTGTTTGCCTGTGTAACAACGACTGTCCAGCTTCTATACGTGTATAATAATTCGACTAAAGTTTAACCAGCCAATTTATAGTCGCGGATGATAATTTTCTATACACTATGCGTATTTATTTACTGTCTAAATATAACTCTGAGCTAGGAGATCTGTATTTTTTCATTTCCCATTTTTTGGTAAAGGAAAAAAAAAAAAACCCCAAAGCTCCAGCAGCAACGCGACCAGATTCGAGTTCAGTTCGACTGAATCATACGAAGATAGGGAGGTTTTAATTAATTATTGACAATACGTGATGCGGGAATTGCTCCGGGTGCCTTACCCTCGTTAATAGCACCTCGAATGGTTTTAACGGTATTATAGAAGCCAACGTTATAAAGACCTATACAAATTTTATCCGAACTTTTCGAGCGGCACCGTCCCGCTCGGCGGCGTACCCCGGTATTAATTTTGGATTATCTCCGTTTCACTTAGCATACTTTGCGGAAAGCTTTTGACCCCTAACCAAAATCTAAATTACACTTCCGTCCGGCGAAATTTGCATCTTTATTATACATGCCTGGCTATACTTATCTGTATCTTTCGTGTAAAATGGTATTTATAAATAACGTATCATATAGGTGCGTTGGCACGTGTGAACGGCATCGAACGAAACTGAAACGGGGAATAAGGCGATCGTTCTTGATGAAAGTCGAGTCGATCCTTGGCTGGGGGTACGGGGGGAAAAAGAGAGAAATGAAATGAAAAACGAAAAATAGAAATGAAAAAGGTAAAAATATAAGAGAGAAAAATAAGTCGGAGGGATAAATGTTGGAGTGAAAAAGGAGGGGAGTAAAATAGAGGAATATAAGGGAGAGTGCAGGGGAAGGGGGGGAGGAACGGAGCTTATTGGGGATGATTAAATACCGCGATAACTCATGCGCCCGGGCACCGCTGGGTGATATTTTAAGATTGTTGCCTCGAGGGTAGCCAGCCGCCCCTCGGTACCACCTCTACTCGTTCCTCGAATTTTCGACTACCTCCCAAGTCACCGGCGTCTAGGACCTACCCAGACCCTGGAAGCCCGAGCCCGAGCCCGAGCCCGAGCCCGAGCCCGAGCCCAAACCCAAACCCAAACCCAAATCTCCAAGGAGTTGAACTCGCCGAAGCTATTCCACGCACGTATCATCGCTACTCTTGGCCCCTTCTTCGCCATACTACATACTACCGGGCTCACCATCGTCAATACGCCCTCTCGTCCGTAGATCCCTTTTCTCGTCTGGGTCCGGGGTCTTGCTCTGCGGGGAAAAGTTACCCTTTAAAAAATAGATCCGCAAGGATAGAATTGTAGCCGATAGATGTTCTTCCCTCCCTATACCTTACATTGAAAGCGGGCTTGAATCTAGCGCGGCATGCATCGGGGGTGAATGAAAACTTCGTTCGAATCTAGTCGCAGATACATACGTCCTTTACTTTTTACTGAATTTTTACCAATCGGTTAGAAACGGGGATCCACGTTCTCGCCTTGCAGCCGATTCTGACTGATTGTGAATTTTCATCCGGACGCCATATAATGTGCAGAGGTTGTACCCGCGTGCATTGAGTGGTAGTTAATTCTCAATTAGAAACTCGGGTAAATATTAAGCCGCGGATAAGTTTTTCAATTAAACCTGAGTAGGTAGAATGTGATTAATAATTAATTCCCGTATTTGAACTCGGGAGAAATTTCGCAAACAGGTAGCTGCTGTATTGTGTTTCGCGATTCCAAATTTTACGAGCCCTTTATACATACTATATACGCGTATCCTCGGGGCATGTGATACACTGTACGGGTACGCGTATCATTGAATACAAATATTTGATAATAATCGAACTTTTTGATACCCCGAAGATGTTGTACCGACATTCTGTGATAAATGAAGTAGCAATCAGCGGTAGGACTGTAAGGCAATTAGGTAGAGCACTTTAAAAATCTTTAAATTACGTCAGAAGTAAAGGGCGAAGCGAGAGAGCGAGAGCGAGAGCGAGAGCGAGAGAGGAAGAGAGAGAAAGAGAGCTAGATAGAGAGAGAATAGGGGTGGTCCGGTGCTCGGTTCTGAACAAAGTTGGGCAAAAATTAGTGTCGCGTAATTAACTCGAAAGCATAAATTCGCATTAAAGCTAGCGCGGTGGAAAAAAGAACCGCGTAAAAATCGTGGGTGTAAAAATTAACCATTTAAACGTCTCCGCGGGGCTGGAGGAGGGTAGAGGGTAACGAATGAACCTTCAGGCACACTCGCTTCGAGGAAATAGTGGAAAGTGGCCGACAGTTCTCGCTGAAAACGGCTGGCTCGCCTGTTCTGGGGATGGAATTTAAAGGAGAAAATTACGAATTTTACCAACGAAATTACCGAAGCGAGATTTCCTTCTATTATTCAAGCTACTTGCGGACAAATTTATACCTAGTTTCCTTTATTTCTTACTCTATCTTATTACCTACCCCAGTGATGGTGGTTCAGCTTCCCCGCCTTCTTAACGATTAAGTGTCAGCCAAAGACCTTCTTTCGCATCCCCTAAGTCCAACTTTCTGTACGATATCCTTGTACGGAATCGTCTCGGATAAAAAAAAAGAAAAAGAAAAAGAAAAAGAAAAAGAAAAAGAAAGAAACGAAAAGATTATCGAGTCCTCATGCACGCGAAGTGACTCCCCCGGCTAGATGTATCGTCGAAACCGTATGAAAACTAAGAAACTCACCCGAGACCCTTTTTCATTCAGTTTCTCATGAAACCAGACGGTTGAAACTTAAGTTGGGTTTATGTACATGAGTTGTAATTCCTGTGTAACAATTGTGGTTCGCTTTTCATTCCCCACGGGTTATAAGGAAGGAAGTTTTGGTAAGAGAGAAAGAGCGCGGATGAGAGAGGGTATAATTTAATGGAGGTAAGTCGAGTGGGCCGAGGGTTGTTTGTAGGTTGGACATTTCTCCCTCGCCTCCGAGCGGGTCGTTTTTTGTTTCTTTATTTTTTTTTTCTCGTATTCCGTTCTAAAATCATTTCCCGAACGTGTGATATACCGGTTGGTGAAAGTTTGAGTTACCTCTATCAGAAAGTTTCCCGTTATTTCCTCACTTTTCTTTTCTCATATATATGTATACATATACGCTTCTATACTCACTCGTATGCCGTTTAAGTTGCAAAAGAGAAGCTAAGGAAATATCCCACGATACCTACTCACTCCGCTCTCATGTATGTATGTACATATACCTGTATATAGATACATCGGGTATATGTATATACCGAGTTCAATTTAATACGTCAACTTCAAACGCGAAACTTACAACTTTCTCCAAATATCTTATCCCGTGGGACGAAAAGTAGGAGCCAGGTTCTGGATTCCTTTTATAAAATAATAAGACGAGATATATCCAGGTATATACACTATATCCATCTGAATTGCTTTGAAGCGAAAGAAAAGCACGTGGATGTATACATAGGTATATGTATTTATACCTATAATATATATATGCACTCCTCGTTAAAAACATTATCTCGTTCTTCGCCCGAAAGTTATAATTCTGTAAAATGAAAATGACTTTTAATTATCTACGTCGACATATTTGATAAGAGAATAAGAAAATCCTTACTAACTGATAAAAGTATTCTCTAAGTGGGTCTCAATACTCCCCTAATCCATTACATCGGACAAAAGCTCTACCCCATATTTTCACTTTCTGGTCTTAAAGCTCAGGTAATTCTTTCGGAAAGGAAATTTTTCTTCTTTTTCCTTCAACCGAGGATTAACCATTTTAGAAGCTTTCAAGATTTATGTATCGTGTATCCGATACCGGGTTATGTATACCTATATCTATATCCCTGGTTCGCTAGGCTTTATCACTTATTCTCTCACCCCCACCCTTGCGGATTTTATAATAAGATAGGAAAAGGCCGAATCAATAACGGATCGATTATCTATCATTCGAGAAAAATCTGACGGTCAGATATGTGTCAGGTAATCCGTAGAGATTTTCCGCAGTTACTATAGCGAAGGGATGACGAGACGACGGCGGCGCGACGTGAGGGTTGAAATAAATTCGTAAGCTTTGTGTCTGGCCCATAGGAGTTTCGGTCTTACTTCGGCTTGTCGACGTCCACAATAATGGGATTAGGTGTACAATCAACAACACCCGAGTACAAATTGAATAACGGCTTTGCGGGGGTCGATATGTATCCTATCGTATCTCGAGTGGTGCACAACCCTGCAGACAGTCGTGGACGACGTAGAACGTGGTGTGGAATATCTACGTGACACCGAAACTGATTTCGTGGTGCAACTCTCAGTGGGCAGTAGGTATGTACGTATGTATGTATCTATCTATCTATGTACGTACGTATGTGTCTATGTACCTGAAACCCGGGTACATGCCATACATATATATATATATATATATATGTCAATACACGCGGCGAAGCTATACGTTGCCGAAGAGAGCGTCGAGGTCTCTTCTATTAGTGGCAAAGGAGCAGCAGCACCTTAGGGTGGCCCGCAAAATCTGAGAACTCTGCCGAGAGATAGAGGAAGAGGTAGGTATCCGGTGAGAGGGAACGGTTCGGTCTTGGTAAAAGCGAGTAATCGGATTTTCCCAGATTGGCTTCTTCTTCCTACCAATTTACACTCCTGTATATAAATATATTATCTTGTTCGCGGGGGTAATCCGGCTCTCGCGGATCCGCGGGTAAAGGTATGTATACGTACCAAAGCGCCAACTTTTTACCCCAAAGAAGACCGGGAGGAAGTAGAAGCGGAATAAGAAGAATAGAAGGTGTTTCGTACCCCGTATTTTTATTTCAACGTATTCGCATGCCTCGGTACTGATTCGATCACTTATTTCATACATCTGTATTGACCCGATACACTTTTTCCCCATGCATCCTTATTCTCTGCGCCGGTATCAACTTCCCATGGGGTTTAGACACCCCGCATGAATTCGTAATACAGAATCTCCAGGTATTTCGAAACTAAACTAATTATCCTTACCTTTGACGGGTGACATGACCATCTGCGCGAAAACGGGGCGTAGTTCATAGGGCAAACTCTGATAGAGATGATATCAGACCTCTCTCCCACAGTATTCGGTGGTATATTCACTCTTTTATTCGAATCGGTTTCCTTTTTATTTATCAAATAATAACACATGCATATACCTATATTATTCCACGCGATTCGCATTCGTTCTTATATGTATATTATATGTAACCTGATTAATGTCTGCATCAGCGACGTCTCCGGCTAATTACGTCCTCGGTACTTGGTCATCGAGTTTCCCGTTCTGTTAGACGAATACTTTCTTAATTCAACGTACCGAATTTTTCGGGATTATTACCCCGCGATGGGGTATATAATCTAGAATTTTTTTCTTTCATTTTTGTTCTTTTAATCTATGGTATGAATACCACCCGGTATGATTGATTTCGCAAATAAAAGGTGTACGACGTGTGCAGACCCCATACACGCGCCGTCATGTGGTGCTTGACTTTTCATCGATAGCTACAGCGCTGGTTGCAAAATTAGCAATCGCATACACACAGGACCCCACCGCCGTTGGGCAGCTGTGATTTCGCGAGGGTAGGATACACCCACCCACCCACACACACACACACGTATATATATATATATATATGAAGGTACTTTCATAGGATATATTGCACGAGCACGTGCTATACACATGGAATTCTAACCCGTAGTACTATATGGACTTAGAAGTTCGCTTTCGCGGTTCCATTGTGCGATATTTTGCTTTGACGATGCCGGCGTCAACGGTTACCCATTATTATACCCGTACCTATTTACCTATAGGTATATACGTCTCCTCGCAAATACCACGGGGCAATAACTCCAGTTCTGTAATACAAGGGCTCATTGTTTTCCGCGATCTTTATCGTTCGCGTTACATACGTAACTATGGAAAAAAGGTATCAGTTTCTCGTAACGCGGTACATCCGGGTTTCCAGAGTCTGTTACAGAGTTCATTCGAAAGATGTAAGGAAAATCGATGAAATTTTTAGAAAAGACGAAAGACTAGTCGAAACTATTCATTTACATCGGGAACGACGAATATGCGATTCAAGGATATCGGTGAAAATTTTGACGTACGCCGATTCCGCACCTACACGAATTAACAGGACGTGAACACCCGCCCGGAATTGGCTCGCATGAATTAATGCGGCTTTCAATTAATCGCCGTATTCTGCCGAGGTAATATTTACCCGTTAAACAACATCCTGTAATATTATTAAGTGCTCGGACGGGACTAAAAGCGATACACTATATACCCTACGCTTCGACGGTTGCATAATTTTTTCGCCAATTTTATTTTCTTCCAAGTGCGACTAATCGATAAACGCGTATATCGAACGAGCCTGACAATTTCGTATCCTTTTGCTTTTGCCAGCGCGAATATATTCAGCTGCGAGAGCCTGTGTTGGCTGTAATAAGAAAGGGTGAAAAATTGAAAAAAAAAAAAAGGAAAATGCATTTTCATATAGTTTTACGCCCTGCTGCAGGTGACGACTGCTGGACTGTTTTTAATTCACGTCTGTCAGTCAGCATGCTTCGTTTAAATTAGATCCGGCCGACACCGATCCGTCAAGCTGTCAGACGCTGGCAGTTGCCTGCGAAAATCAGCCCCAAGTTGTCGTGACGTTCACCTGCTCACAGCTGCCAGCAAAAACGAAATAAAAACAAAAAAAAATAAAAAATAAAAAAACTACACGCACGCATTAGGTGCGACTTCAGGATGGAACCATGTGGCACTCGATTAATTTATAAGCCTCTTCGAGAATCGGACGAATTCAGTTCGGATAGCTTTGATAGATTTTTTAGGAATCTATTTTTTTTATCCGATTTTATCGCTATTTTGAAAATCGATATTTAGCCAGGTGAAAACGATTTCGGAAATTATTTGATTTCTAGGGAAAGTTTATGATACGTTCATTAAAAATCGATACTTTAACCAGTTTCTATCAAAACTTGAAGAGCGAGCGTTCCTTTACTTTCCCCTTAATCAATCAGAACTGTTGATTAAAAAATTTTCACGCTTCGGGGATTTGCTCGGGAAGCGTAATGCTTAACCCCTGCGTAATTAATTGTCTTCAAAGCCTTCATCTCGCTCGATGATTAATTATCTAGCTTGTCACGATCATCGTGCTCACGCGGATAAGCCGCGACGGAGTCTTTTTCATCCCCTGTACCGGCATATAGCCGCAAAAATGCCCTAGCCACACGACCATACCATACCTATAAGTTTTCGTCGAAAGTGGCCACTCGCGGTTCGGTTTTTCAAAATATTATAGAAAATCTGTCGGTCCGCAATTGTCTGGATACGTTCAAGCGGGTAGATGAAAAAGCATGAAATTTTTAGCTTAGCGAAGTAAAAACTGCGCTCTTCGGTAAAAGAGGTCTGAAAATTGAGGATTGAGGATTGAGAGAGCAGGGAAGGACGCTGAACCGACAATGGCACGCTTCCTGTTTTGTTTTCGCGCCAGGGACAATACCCGGGGATGCCATCCCCTGCGAGGCACATTTCCTTGCATTTTTGCAACCCACCGGCCGTAGTCCGCCATTCCCGTGCACGCATATACGCAAATACGTAGTACGTATAGATATACCTAGATAGAAAGGGAAATGCACTTTTACGATTAAAATATACTTGCAGGAGCTGTTTCGAGTGAAAAGCTTTAGACACGAGGCTTTCGCTCCGTTTGACAATCGTTCTATGCATACCCCACCGTGTATAGGTATATATATATGTATGTATATGTACCGAGCCTAAAGCTATAACGGCGGTAAAAACGGACGTATGAAAAACACCCGGCTTCTATATGTACGTAGGTATATACATGTACACCCTCATGCATGCATCCATCGACTTATTATTCGTAATGGGATTCGAAAAGCCCGTCGAAATATAGTCGAGCTTGCTTATTCTTCGGCACACCACTGCGCGGTAGTAGGACTTCCCAAGGGTGGTCTGCTGATGCGACTATTTCGTATTTCTTTTTCCTTTTCTATGCCAGACAGAAGCGTGGTTTCGCTTATCGCGGAAAATCATCTTTCGCGATAATTTTTGTAAAAAAATATGGAAAATGAAATCGATTTTCACGCGGCTGTTCGGGGATTAAAAAACTCCGGATTATCGAAATCGAGGAGAAAAGGAGAACAAGCAGGAAGGCAAGGGTCGGACGAACAACCAGAGATTAAGGTGACGCTCTTAAGCTCGACGCCAAAATCCTGGCAAGCTTCGAGCTAAAAACCGGCGTTCTGCATCAAGCTTCGTCCGTCCGTCTCTTTTTCTTTAAAGTCCTAAAACCTTCCTTTACGTCTCGATCTTAACAATGCGACAAGGCAGAAGACCATTACCCTGATGGCCACGCGCTGTTTCATCCAACGTACCCACTACGGAAGCTGCGTTTAATTGTTTCCGAGTCGGGATAAATTTCAACCCGTGTATAAGGCGGGTACAGTAGTTCGCGGAGGAACGCGATTTTTCGATTTATTCTTCAGCCAGCGAACCGCGGAAGATCCTTTCCTCATTTTCAGATACCAAGAAGAGATGTAAGAAAATATATACATCGAAAGACACAAGGGGATGAAAAAAAAAATGGGAGAAATAAAACGCGTGTAACAATACGTTCGAGTGTATACTCAGTTTCATTACTTCCCCCATCTCGTATTTTTCGTTACACCGCATGTCTTCCGTTAGTCTTCACTTCTGACTACCTAGAATAGAGCGCGCGTCGTACCTACTAAAGAAATAGACGGAGCTTTTTCGTTGAAAGATATATTTCAGTCAAAGTAGTTCACCACTTTCGAAAATTGCAACGACTGTACGTATATATAGCAACAGCTTGTGACGAAAAAAGCTCAGAAAATGCCGAAAATCTTCCCGGATATCAACGCCGCTGTTATTTTCCCTGTATAAATGCACTCGAGTGTCCGCAGTACGGACGGAGCTCGGCTCTCAGGGACTCGCACTTTCAAACAGTCTGCGGAATATAAGACGAGTAAACCTCAATCGATGTTCGGAAATTAGGTAATTTATCGTCTTAATTAAGTTGGAGGTAATTTACGGGCAGAATTTACGAGGGGGTTGCGCCGGGAGCCATCTGAGAACGGGAGTCACTCCGTCCGCGGGGGTTGGTAGATGAGAAGAGGTAGGACCCGTCGTAAAATTAAGGACTTTTCCACAACGTTTATAGAAATAAGCTTTCGCGTACTTATAGGTACGTGTACAGGCGGAGAGCCGAAAGTCTCGTAAGCTTGTCGTCAGCCCGGTTCAATTTCATGAACGGTAAAGGCAGCGTGAACCCGAACCAGCGAAAGGGAAGGGTACGCCGCGGTCTGAATCAAGAACTGATTTAATTCCCGCGTAGGTATGACTAAAATTTAAAAGGACCCAGACCCGCCGGTAGACGACGACGGCGGTGTGCAAAACGAGATGAAGTATATATATATGTAAATAATGAGGGTGCCCATGAACAGTGGGCACCGGTGAAGTGGTAGACCGCTAATGGCGGGTGCAACGCCCGATCGAGGGACCCCTGGACCCGAAAATAATCCCGTCCTCTTAACAACCGCGTCGACTGCCCAATTACTATTAACCGCGTGTAGATTTTTTTCACGTTTTTTCTTTAGTTTTGTTTCGGGTTAATATTTCGTCGTCGTTGTACCCGATAATTGATGAAAAAGGTGAAAAACTAGACGTAGGAGGAAGAGAAAATTTGTCGAAAATAAAAAAGGAAAAAAGGAAAAAAGGAAAAAAACGAAAACGAAATCTAAATAAAATAAATTTTCTTTTCAATCTCGACTCGCCGCAGCTCAAAGCAATCCTCAAGATTGAATCGAGTTGAATTATTTGCGAAGAGCGAGAAGAGGGAGGGATGGATAGAGGGGGTTGGGGTGGGTAGGTATCGGATAAACCAACCCCCCGCATGTCGCGTGTATATCTATACGGATCAAAGGAAATATGGAATTGGCAAAGTTTCGGATCTTTTATTTTTACACACTTCGAGTGAGAGAAGGAGAAAGATGAGAAGAAGGAGAAGTAGAAGTAGAAGTAGAAGTAGAAGTAGAAGTAGAAGTAGAAGTAGAAGGAGAAAAAGATTTGGTCAAGTCTACAACATAACCGCTTAAGATTATTCAACGGGAAAGAAATTCGAGTCAACTAGAAACGTCGCTGTACCCTATCTGCCTACCTGCACACTTGGGGGTAGCGAACCTTGGATAACGTTATGCATACCCCGTATACCTATACCTACTTGAAAAAAAGGTTTTACCAAAACTTTTCAAAGCAAGTAGGTACCTACCTACCTACCTACCTACCAGCCAGCAAGTAAAATAATGAAAAAAATGTCCAAGTAAGGGAATAAACAACATCTTTACCATAATTCATGGTATATTAAATAAAAAGCGGCGCGGTTCAGTTTTCATTATTCCTAAATTACAATTCACGGATTATATTGTTCGAGTAGAAATTCATTAAGAGTATAGGCAGGGGGAAAACCAGAGCGAAACGGGGATGTCGGCCTGAAATTTTTTCAATATTTTTTTATCAATTTTCAATCTGATGCAACGTCGATATTTAATTGCACCGTTGCACCAGGTATCTTAATCCTAGAGTCAAAGTTTGACCATTCAACGTTCATCCCTAATGTATAAGGTTGACGGCTCGCAGGCGTGGAATCGCGTCGCGGAAGATTGGAATTCTAATTAATAGCTTCGCGTAGGTTATTGAGAGGTAGAAAATTGCTTCCGCTTCTCGGCTTCTCAGACATCGCTGATGCTTTTTTAATGTCTTTCTACAATTCTCCTTCTCTCTCTCTCTCTTTCTCTCTCTCTCTCTCTCTCTCTTATTCTCTAGATTGATTATCGTAATGAAAATCTTTACCTCTCACCGTACTGTAATTTACGCCCAGCCTTCTTCCCCCCCCCCCCCCCCCCCCCCCCCGTTTTCCCCCTTTTTCTCCCTTTATTATCTCCCGTTGAAATCCGAACCTCAAATAATCCCTGAAATATTAATTTCGATCTAAGCCAGGCGTATACAGAACTAAACGCCGAGGTTAACGTGTTGTAGCTCTTGTCTGACTAGACGGCGAGCTCTACTACTCCGATATAAAAGGAACCGAGGCCCGGAGACGCGCGTCGTCGCTTTAATATTGAAACGACTGACTCATTGAAGGGGTGAGGTATTAACAAATGCGATTTAAATCCGGTACACGGTAGGTAATGGAACCGGTTTTTGTTACTCTTAATTCTCTCGGAACTATTACCTCGCGTGAACAAAAGATAATAAACGAGGGGTGGTTAACACCGGGAACGTCTCAACGCTCGCGTCAGACAAAGCCAGAAGCCGTAAAGTTGTATGAGAAAAGGTGGGAAACGTAGCTCTTTGAATCGATGCTAAAATCTTGAGATATTAATGCGGTAAGGCGCGTGTCTTGACTCGAGAATTTATACGCTTTTTTCCTTTTCCTTTTATGGTTTTAAGGATGAAAAGGAAAAACAATGATCTTGTATTCCTCTTTGCGAGGGAAGCTCGCGAACTGACCGGACCCTTTTCGCCCTGTTTCTCTCTCTCTCTCTCTCCCTCTCTCTCTTCAACCCTTAACACGCGATCTTATGTGTTAGCGGTGATTTCGTAGTTTTTCACGAGTCTGACGTCGGACGCGAATATGTGTTCCAGGAGGGCGAACGAGGGTATTTGGAGGGGCTCGCCTCGAGGTACGCAGACCTCTTCAGAACGCATTACGGGGACGTTCTGGAGCCACTCGAGGAACTGCGACGACGAGAAACAAATGTATCCCCCCGAATGGCCAACACTCAGCTTACCACGAGTCATTCACAGCCCATTTACGTGCCCGGAAAATACTCGGTAAGTATAATACGTGTGAAAAGTCACCGTATAATGGACTAAGGCATACACACACGCGCACACGCGCACACACGCACACGCACACATTATGAACCAGGCACCTTAATTCTGCCCGCCGTCTCGCCGTGAGTTAATTAATTTATTCATTAATTTATTCATTCGTTAATTAATTCATTTATTCTTTGCATCTACTTCTTTTCATTGAAAGTATTCATTTTGTCAAAGGTTACGGAAATAGATGAACGTTTTAATGACTTTTTTTTCAATTTCCTTTTTTTTTTTTCTCTCAATTTTTCTTAATCATTTATCATTCTATCCGCGACGTTTCAGTTTTTCGTTGATCGAATGTTATCGGCCCTGAAAAGGTATACGTGAATGACGTTGAAAAGTGAAAATTCGAATCAAACGACGCGAGCCAGTTATATAGTAGGTATATAAGCTGCTCAGCTGTAAATTCAAAGTCACGGTTTAACAAGGATTAACTTCGTTTTCCTTTTTTCTCATTTTGTTATTTATTTATTTTTTTTTTTTCCTGCTCCCTTTTGCGAAGCGACCAATGCAATGAAAAAGTTTCTCTAACTAGTCGAGTTTCAGTAGTTTAGTTTGTCTCTAGGCAAAAGCCAGCAAGTCTTTCTATGTATATACGACGGTTTTTGTCGTCCGACTGAAGAAAAAGAAAATGAAAAAAAGGATACGAAACAAGAGAAAAAGAAGAAGAAAAAAAAAAGAAAGAAACTTACAATAATGGAACAGGGTATAATTGATGTTCTCGCAACTGAGTAAACTGCTCTGTAACAATCTTCCGCCTTTCTTCCCCAGGCTAAAAAAAAAATTTAGTTAACATATATATATTCTTCATTGATAGATTTCACTGAGACGTGTATATATTTGACAGATCTTTGCATGTGTGATAAGTTGTTATAAAAATTCCCTATTTTTATAGCCCTCGAGTTGCCTGAGCGACAAGGAAGAGGACGAAATTTACGGGTTCGGTTACGGAGTATTTGGACGTCAGATGCTGCAGCAGAGGCAACAAAAACTGGCCCTAGCCACCCAGAATACGACCGCAACCCCAGGCGCCAATCAACAAACTTACCAAAGGTAAGAAGAGCAAAGAAGTTGTCGTTAAAAAAAAAAAAAAAAAAATGAAAAGAAAAGAAAAAAAAAATGCAATACGAAAAAAACCAGGGACACATTATAGGCTGAAGAGAAAAATGTATTTATCACCGAAACGGTTATGGGAATAGAGATAACGATATGTGAGCCGTAATAAGTTAAAGCGGTAACAGCTGTCTGGATGTAATTTTGTAAAACATCGCCAATTCCCACGGAGTAATTAACATCGTAAATTTAACCGCGATTTCCGCAGGGCAAAATCTACCGTACGTGTATAGTCAGACGTGTTATACCTACGTGATATTTCAACGTCAGTGACGAGTTGGTTGAGATTGAGAAAACGGTTCCGATCTAAACTACACCCGTTTAAACCTTAGCTCTATTATTATTGCTAACAGTAACTGGCTCACATATCTGCGTTTCGCCTATCTCCCGATTTCCGTTTCTCGGGATATTTAGTGTCTAATTAACTCCGGTACATTAGAATCCGAGATTGCACAGGGCTCAAGGAGCTCAGCGCAGAAAGTGCTCTAGGCGATTTTACATCAGCCCGGATTATCGGCTTGATTTTCGATGAGCATTTCAATTTTAGTAACGCGGATCGTTAAGGGTTGAATATATACTTATATATAAATCGTTTTCATTTTTCTCTTTTTTTTTTCTACGATTATTACAAATATTTAACACGGATATTCTCCGCACCCACGCGCGAATACAATTAGCGATTTTGTTACGGTAATAATCGCTAGGGAAAATTTATTACCGGCAACAGTTCGCTGATAATTACCTATACGTGTTAAATTATCGGAGAAAAGAATTTACGATCGACGATTTTAGGTAAAGCGTTGCAGTTTTGAAAAATGAAAAGAAAAATTTCACCATTGAAGAACGGAACTGAAATTGTTGTACGATAAAAAAATTTAATACAAATTTCAAATCAGCGTTATTCTCACCTATGAAAACATGAAAATTCAAGGAATCCGGAGCAGGAAATGGGCATCGAATTTGCTATTGAAACGCGAAAAGCACGTCAAAGGGTGCGAGACTGCAGTCGGCTGTCCAATTAGTATTGAATACCAAACGCGTTGCAGGTTCCGCTAATTCCGCGTGCTGGAGGTGTTCGTTCATCATCTCGCCCTCGCAATGTTGCGCCGAAATACGATTGAACCGGCGATAAATCAGCCATTTCGGTTTATTTCCGTTTTCAAAATAATTAATTACAGAATATTGTATAAACGGACGATCGTATAATTGCATTATGGCTCGATCACTTCTGGTCATTATACCCCCATCGCCTGTTTCGGAATTATTTAATATCATACGTATGCATTTCCTTATTGAATTAGACGCGAGTTTTTCTCGACCCAGGGATTAATTCGTCACGTCTAATGCAATTAGTTTCCTCTCCGCAATTATACAGACCTGTATCTATCTAATTGCGGATCATACCGTTGCCGGGTTTAATTATTATAGACGGAAACTTTCCGCCGAGCGCGGAATCGCTCGCTGTAATGTAGATGACACAATAGATCGGTGAGCTTCGTACGGACTTTGGTATTAGATTTGCTCAGATTTTGATCATCTTGAAAACTGGAGAGTAATAATAATTTTCATTTTTCATCGTCTTGTTTCAGTTGCCTCAGCCCGAGGTCAGCGTTTTTCTACGAATTCCCACCTAACGGTAAGTCTGTGGATTTTCTAAACGTCTAAAAGTGTTAAACCTGTATATATATGTATATCTGGAGCACAATGAGTGAAAAAACTTTCAACGAGGTCTAGCCGGTGCAGAACTATACGTATAAGTAAAAAATGTGAAAAAGAACCGAGAGGTCAAGAGTTGGGACGCGGAGTCACCTCGTAATCAGCGTCGTACTTACAGCCTCAAGCCTCCGCGGGGTGTAGATTAAAAATAAAATTCCCTCGAGTCGCGTTATACGCGGTTCAACGTTCTCAGCAAACATATTTTCCCCTGCAAACGCAAAATTCCCTATTCCATTGTCTCGGATATTAATTACTTTCCATTTTACTGGAACTCGGGAAAGCTCGAGATTGCGATTCGATGGCTTGTAGAGAAAATTTGAGTATAAGAAACGGGTGTTCGAATGCATATATACCTATAGATATATACGGATGAAAATAAAATCAAAAAGAAAATCGTTCGCGTAAGAAGAAGAAAAAGACGGAGGAGGAGGAGGAGGAAGAGGAGGAAGAGGAGGAAGAGGGAAAACCAGCGGCGATGCAGCAGGAGGAATTTTTCAAGATATCGAAAAGCACTTTAGCTCCCATATTGGAAAGACGGAGGAAAGAGGCAGAGGAAATGGAGTGGGGTCAACGTTGATATTTCATTTCTATTGACTCGTACACGGCAGGCCACGGCCCTCCTCTCTTCTCCTTTCTTCTCTTCTCTTCTCCTCTCATTTCATCCCATCTCATCTTTTATTTTCTTACCTCCAGTCTTCTCTTCTCTCCTCTTCTCTTCTCTTCTCTTTTCTCTCCCTCGTCCGCCCGCCGGCACTTTCTACATCGTATATGTACTCGAGTTCGCGTATGAATACGTAATTGAGACGAACTCGTAGTTTCTCTCCTATCTCGTTGAAACGGTTGGCATGAGCTAGGTATACCGATCTATTTCCAACGAGAACGTGTACGAAAAAGAAGAAAATTGAAGGAAAAAGAACACCTCGGGTTAAAAAAGAAAAATCGCTGAGAATCACATCTTGTCCCTCTTACTTAGTCCACTCGTGAACCTTCCGGTGATCGCTTCCAGGAGGCAATTCCTCAAAGCTCGAGCCACCTACCCCTAAGAACTATAAGTATCTTCTTCCCCCCGTCCCCGAACATCGAGAAATCGATCACCCATAATCCGCATGGTAATATTATGGCAATAGTTTCCAAATTCGGTAATTTCAAAATACACGACGAGATCAGCCCTAAAGCATGTAGCCTGCTTAAACACGTAACATGTATATAGGATTGAGAACTGTGAACGTGACGGAACCTTAAGCTTTAATGCGGAATTAGAGGCGTTGATGCTATTGTAGTACTTAACAGTTGTTACGTGTACTTGAGCTGGTTTGCGTTGAACGCGTTGGGAAACGGGTCCGCTGCTTACATAGATGTACACGTAGACGTAGACGTACACGTTACACACACGCACACTTCACGGTACATGGTATATGGTATATGGTGTATGGTATGGTATGGCATGGCATGGCATGGTGTGGTGTGTGTGGTGCGAACGCTACCTACTGTGGGAGAGTCAGGCTGTCTGTCTAGACTCGAGGAGACCTGCAGACACGGATGTGCTTATCCAACCTATCCGATGGGGTAGCGTTGGTTTGTACGCACACATACGTAACACCGCAAGGCAGGGGTATACGCGGTGCTTTACCGCGCTTACCCGAATCCGCTCCTCCGGGTACTGATTGTGTTTGTGCACCGTGTCTATCCAACCGAAAGCGAACAGGGCGCGAGAACGAGAGAGTTGCCAGGGTACGGAGTGAGAGATGGAGAGAGGAAGTGGAAATGAGGAGAAATTAACAAATTCCACTTATCGAGGAGGTTCGCGTTTAAAAATTTGCCATTTTTTTCTTCTTCTTCTTCTTCTTTTTTTTTTTTTTTTTTTTTTACTTCACTTTTTTTACGCTCTTATTTCGCGAGGTGTACGTAGCCCAACCACGAGATACGTACTCGCGTCGGATCGTACCAGACGGAGCAGGTGTCCCCAAGTAACTTTGGCCCATTTGCTGATTGCCTTCTGAAAAAAAGAAAAGGTGTCTCGAAAGCTAATATTTTGTCCACAATTTTGCCTTTTTATTTTCTTCTTGGGGAGAGAGAGAGAGAGAGATTTTTTTCCTACCGTTATCATTGCGCAATTTCTTGTGTAGCTTCTATCTACCGCTTCTGTATACATTAGCTTAGCTAATTCTGCACGAGGTGAATTATATTCGCGATATATATATATATAGGTTCGAAATTATTGAATATTTTATACCGATGAGACGAATACGCGAAGCTGTACCAGTGGGATGCTGCGAGCTCCGTATCTCCCTCTACTTCCCAATGGCATGGGTGCCCCGGGGACACCTGTGCAACGAGAAGTTTTATTTAGCTTTTATTGCGTTAGCTTGCAGCGAAAGCGTGTAGCGCGCTCGTTCTTCCCCTGCGCTGAAAATTCTACACGGGAATTGTAAAACGCCGTAGTCTCCCTGTGCGAGACCCGCGTCTTTCCCCATAGTCGAACCGGGCTGTAAGGTACTTGCCAATTTTACGATCCCACTTTAAAACTCTTTAGCCGCTAGCAAGGATCGCGCAATTTCTTCGATTCGAAGAATAATAATTCGACGATAAGGATAACGTTGGATCTTACCCGAAAATCTATAACTAGAGATCGTTTTCGAGGGTGAATCAGCACCCCCGCGGTTATTACGAAAGAATTTGCTAAACTTTCACGAAGGAATCGACTGCTAGCTGGCTTTTAGCCTCGTCCTGTCCGCAGGCGGGGTACCGAGCGGCTTACAATCAGTCGGAGTTTCGCTGGTAGCGTTTGCCGATCGCGTATGCAAAACAGTCGCAATTAAATGCTAGGAATTTGCATAAATGTATTGTTTAACGACAGAGCAACCGACTAAGCCTAGAGAGCGTGACCAGACGGGATGACGAGGTCACGAGTCAGCGATAAAATAAACTGATACCGTTTCTCCACCTATACGCATCGGAAAGTACCTACACACGTCCCATCGATTCGTGGGGAATATCCTAATTCATTAAGCTCTGAAATAAAGCTTCGTTAATTAATTGAAGCCAGAAGTGAAATTCTATGATTAAAATTGAAAGAAAAAAAAAGAAAGAAAAGCATCATTCACCGTTTCTTGCGCCTAGACAATGGTCACTCAGCTCCGAAGCTAACGAGTGAATCTGTCGTTTAGATAGGCCACGAACCGCATCGTAAGAAGTTTCTTAGGCGGGGAATAAAGGCTGGATATAAATGGAGGCGAGGGATTTGAATAATAATAATGATAATCGGTTATTTGTATTTCGCTTATTTATTTGCTCGTTTATTTATTCTTCCTATTCACTTTTACGGAGCGGCATACACGCAGCTGTGATACCCGAACACGGTTTGGTTTACCTACAGTTTACACCGGTGGTTGTGGGTTAAAGAGAAAATAAATTTTTGTCGGGGTATGAAAATTCGTGGGTTCGTTGAAAGCCCAGAGGAAGCAAACAAAAGGAACAAAAAAAGAAAAAACTGAAAAAAATGGAAAAAAATGAAAAAGCAAGTATGTAAAAAATGAGCCAGGGGGGCTCGTTGAACAAATGCGTTGGTATACCTGCTTCCATTAAAACGTACCAGAATGGGAAGAAGAAAACACGTTTTAATACGCAAAACTCACTCGCCGAAGCGGGGTCTCGATAGAACGGAGAGAACACGTTGGTGTATATGATCGATCATTGCCAGAATGCTTTCGAAGACCCTTTCGTAGGTACCTACTCAAAGTAAGCTCGGAACTATCGGCTCCCACACGACACGCGCTTTCCTATTCGAGTGCGAAATGCACCTTCTTCTTCGTATTATCGCACATACCTCTTTGAAATAATCCGAGGCGTGAGAGGAGACTCCGCGAATAGACGACGGCGACGTCTAACTCTTGAAAAGAAACGGCTAGACCGTTCGAACTGGTGCCTAAACTATTCTCGCACCCCTGGAGATTTTCCCAGTCCGAAGAGCAGGCTGCTTCGTGCCTCGAAACGGGTCCGGGATTTTCACTCGCCTACACCTTCGCCGTAACCAGCTACTGCCTTTGCTTTTGCTTTTGCTTCTGGTTCTCGTTCATGTTCTTGTTCTTGTTCTTGTTCTCGTTCTCGTTCTCGTTCTTGTTCTTGTTCTACACCCACCTCATCCAACTGCAGTATGCACTCGTTCTCCACTCCGGCGACAATACAGTAGTGCCACAACCCTCTCAGCGAGTCCGTGCTTCGCCTTAATTGTCCTCCGTGCGTGCGGAGCGTGATATTACTTCGACACCTGCAGCACAGAGCTGGCATTATGTTCCAAGATTTTAATTGTTCGTGTCGTTGGTCGGTTCCTGGTCTCATGAAAATTCAGACTCAGGTTGTAGCCGGTATACCTGTACGGATAGCCAGGCAACGGATAAGATTTCAGGATTTAATGGTACGCACGTAAGGCGGGCGAGTAATTTGCTTGGGAATTCGAACTCTCTGTGATTCGATGAAAGTATATCTACGGGAGCGAAGTCCGGGGTGTTGGTATTATACACGCATGCACACGTTTACAGGTAGGTGTATATATGTATATCCATCCAGGTCACATATTCTATTCTTGATATTTCCATGACTGCAGATAGAATTTTCACCGACAAAGTCCTGATTTTCGCACCCATAACTCGACGGTGTGCAGCAAGCAGCAAACCTGAGCTTGCAGAATACGTAAAATACTTGATCTTCTATTTTTCATCGTAAAATTCAACTTCAGGAGAGACTTTACGGTTCATCCATCGGAAGTGAATCCCGAAAGGCGAAAGAGTTAGGCAGTTCTGAGTTTATCTTTAGGAAAACTTTTTTCGGTTTCTTCGTTATTTTATTTTTATTTTATTTTTCTGTTTTTCATCCCTAATTTTTCCATAACTCATGCTAACAAAAATCCAGGGACGTTCACGTGCACCGTATTTTCCTTTCCTCGATTTTCGCTGCCGCAGCTTAAAACCGTATAGAAAAATTGCCAGAAGTATTTGCTCGCGTCGTTTATCCGATTTATACCGTTCAACGAAACAGACGAAACAGCTTTCCACTACGGCACTTCCGACTATAAGCGAGATCTGTGCCAAATATCGCGGAAAATTTATCGAGTATCGTTGCCAATGTAACGCGAATAGCCTTCTCTCGCAGAATTTCTGATTTCGTAGCTCGGTTCGCGAGATCTCGCAGAAATCGAATCGGACTCGCTAATCAACGACGGCGCGAGGATCGTCATTGGAATTAGTCCAACGCCGAGGAGAAGCCTCGAATTTATGGTCAAATCGGAACAGGGATCAACCTAATTCCTCGTATTTCTTATTGTATGAAAATTTAATAAATTCAACCACCGAAGGCAGAGCTGATAGAGAGTCGGATCGGATCGGATCGGATCGGAGCACGAGTTGGCGCGACGCTGTAAAGTTAAAGATTTGATACATGGCCCATGAGACCATTTGTTCGCCGGATTCTATGCCGAGTTCGCCGCGCTCGCTCGCTCGTTCATTCGTACATTCGTTCATTCGTTCATTCGTTCACTCGTTCACTCGTTCATTCGTTCGTTCGTTCGTTCGCCTACCCTATCCGTTTTGGTATCGACTGCTGCATCGCATCGCGCCCGGTATGAGAAGGTTTATTTTTATTCCATATACGATTCATTCGATTGAACGTGACTTGTGGTTACAGCCGGCAATATATCTCGGATATTACAGGTCCACACCCGATTGCCTCTCCTCTCCTCACTTCTCGTCTCTTAGCTTCTCCTCTCTCTTCCAGATATCATGGGCATGGCCCGGGCTCTTCTGACTCTAACTCACTGCAACCTATACCTTAGGATACGAGACAGACACGATTTAGAATCCAGACCAAGAATACCATTCCTCACTTTGTTACGCAAGACTCGGGTCCCGGGTATCCCCCAGGTACATCCATTCCACATAGCTTCCTACGATCTATAGATTTACTATTAGTTTCAACGAGTAGATCACCCCTTCTTATTTAATCGCTGATTAATCATCACCTTCGATCCTTACAGCGACTCTGTTTCAATCTACATACATAGTCGAACATACATACATATATCCCGACAGGAGGACATGCATGTATTCGTATATATACCTATATGCATATACATATGTATAAATAAATATATATATATATATAGGTATACGTATATGCATGCCTAATACATATTGTTTCCGGCTGATGAATTCTGCACGGATAGTTACACGAGTTGTTAATAATGTGAACTATAATCAAGGTCCCGTAATTACCATGTGAAAGTGTGGATTAGGTAGTTGGGTTTACGTCCTGGATATGGTTTAGGGTTTTCGAGCGTGATTCTGGTGGGCGAGGATGATCCTTTATTGGATTATCATAACCCAGCGTGGAAAAGTATAGAGGGGCTAAAGTGTGATTGGAATATTTATTCACCGCAGTAATGAAATCCGGGGTCTTCGTCCCCCGTTCCAATTCGAGACCCCCCTCCCGGCATTGATTTCTGGTCATTCCATTCCCTAATCGATGGTATAAAATAATAATATATTTACTCCGATTACTCCGGGCTGTATGCCCCCGGATGAGACACCTTGTTCGCTGCAGGCTTTTCCCTGTGAGGAAAATGAGAAAGAAAATTCCCTCCTCGTTCCGTTGCAATGTTCATTTATTATTTATGAGAAGCGGACAGCAAGCGGAAAGCGGAAAATGTAAATCGAATCACGACGCGGTTGTTTGCGCGTTATACCTACTACAGCTAGCCGTCTTTATAATACCCTGGGAGATGTAAAATCGAATTCCCTTTGCCTTCTAATGATGCATTAAAATACTCGCGGAATTCAACTTTTTATACTTATTCTTATTCTTCTTCTTCTTCTTCTTATTCTTCTTATTCTCATTTTTCTTCTACTTCTTCATCATTTTATTATTTTTATTCTTCCATACTTCCACGGCTAACGAACGAGCTAATGCCATTCCCGAGTCTAACAAATGGACCTGCGTAGGAGTGTACGGCTATAGGCTGATATAATGTATGGTAGTGAGCATGAATGGACCTACCTACCTACCTACCTACCTACCTACCTACCTACCTTTCTACCTACCCCAGTCTGGATTGCCCTCCTCGGTAGCCCAACGAATGGATATCGATGGCCCTCGGTCATCGCAAATTTATTCGCTCTATTCCGGAGACAAGCGAACCTCTAAAGCCATTTCACCGGTCTCGCTTCGAAATATATTCCGAAAGGTTCGCCCGGAGGTGTGGGGTCCTCTTCTCGAAAGTTATATTGACGCACGAAAAAGCGGGGGTAAAAAAAGGACCTTGGGTATACCTATTATCCGAAATTTTAAACATTCTCATAGATCGTTACTCCGTCTGCATTAAATAGTTGAACAGTTTTGGTATTATCCTTCGATATCGCATCGGGCACTGACAAATTGATGGAAATTGATAGTCGGCCGCAAGCCCTTCGGGCTGTTTAGAAGAGCTAATATTTTAGTGAAAGTTTCGACGTTCGAGAAGAGGAATTAGACTCTCTGGGGAAACCGCAGATACCCGCAGAATCCATCGCAGGGAATCAAACTACCGGCTGCTTCATTCAGCTCAGATCAGTTCGACAAGGCAAGGCCAGCCGAGGCGAAGATCTCTAGACTCTCTTCCTCGACCATAGTAATATAATGGGTGGGTAAAGGAGCTGTATAGGTATACGTATTAGGTGTACCCATCTTATAGACATCCATACATACCTATAGCAAGGAAGGAGAGAAGGAAGGAAGGAAGGAAGGAAGGAAGGAAGGAAGGAAGGAAGGAACCCTCGTTCAGGTTTCCTTAGATTTGGTGGTTCGGCGGTTTTCTCGAAGTATCTCTTCCGCTGTCCACCGGCCTTCCTCATTCCTTCGTCCCTTCGTCCCTTCATCCCTTCCATTCCTCATCTCCTCGGTCCGCAGTTATATACCGTTGCTGTTCGACCAGTAGTAGAGTTCCCTTCCTCCTCTCCTCGCGATTTTCATCCAAGAGCTGACGGCAGCGATATTATGAATGTTTCATGCTCGAGGAGGATGCTGGCACGCAATAACGTAACCGCGATCTTAAAGGTTATTCCCGCAAGATAAACACGAGGCATCTTCTTTTATACCCGGTAACATCTGCTGTTTTTAAAGCATCTGTTCCTCCCCGACTCTCTATTATGGTTGAGTTTGGCCACGCGGTGCATTAGGTAAATTCTGACCCTGGATTCGTAGGGAAAGGAGCCTCCCGCTGACGTGCCTTCTTCCACCTATGGAAATTCAGTTTCTGACCGCGCAATTGAACAGGGAGAAGCGGGGTGCTCGTTGCTATACCGTAAAACATGTACCTATACACCATATTCCATGTTTTATGCATACCTCGGGGAGATACACGCTGCAGCCTCCACTATACTGCCCATAACGGTCCATTATTTTGATTGCAGATCAAGGGCAAAACACGAGCAAAAAGAAGACCACGTTCTCAAGGCTGCTTCGGGGACTGAAAACACACAGGAAAGAAAAACAAGGCCAACCACAGGGCTCGCCGAGGCATGGAAGAGCGAGGATGGGTGTCCCTCAACGAGTGAGTACATGTGCATGTACTACCTGGATTCGTGAAGCGATGATACGTATCTCGATCAAATTTTTTGTCCTCGATGAAAAATGCACGTGTAAAGTTCGAACCGATGCTAGAAGAGTGGGTGTGTGTGTATATATATTTTCTTGAATAGCGTTACTCGCTACTTCCAAGGAGCACGAGAAATACCGGAGCTCTTAGTCGAGCTCGTCGTTTTGTACGTGCCATCGTATAATTCGTAACACCGTACATACATACCTGCAGCCATTAATCTATTCCGTTCTTCTGATCGTTAGACACGCGATATCGCAGCCTTTGGTACCGCGGCGTTTTTCGTTTCTTTCAATTTTTCCATTTTATTCGCATCTTTTTTCATTTTTCCTCATTTTTTTCATCTCTTCCTTTCTCCACCTCCTTCTCTTCTTCTACTCTCAGTGATATACCGCTGGTTTTATCGGTACGCTACCTATTGCATAATCTCTTCGACCCTGGGTCAACCTATGCATTCTCTTTGCGCTTGTGTCGCTATATACATGGATGCGATCGTGAGACAGGAAATAGCGAGACTGGTATGGGATTCGAAATTAGTTACGGTTGATCCGGGATCAAAAGGAATTCTTTTTGTCCACGTACGTGGTGCAGCTAGGTATAGGGCGTTCGTTAATGATAACGGCGCGATTCACTTTACGCTCACAAATTGCACCAGATACGCGCAACGTCAAAGAGACTAAAACCCTACCTTTACAGTTAGCTCGGGTGATTCGATAATAGATCGACTAGATACACATGCGGGAATAGAAGCCGAAAAGGACTAACAAATTCTCGGACGGAAATAGAAAAAAGTTGATCCAAAAAATCGGCAAGAAATTCGGGCCGGGTCGAAGTTACGAATTTTGATATCAACGACTCACAGTTTTTGGAAAGAGTATTTCCCTGACAGTCTTGACCCCCGATACATATCGACCTTTCGGAATTTCGAAAAGTTCCGAACTCCAACCTGGCCCCAAGAAATTTGAAATAATAAAATACGAAACCGACGACGAGTAGGTTATTCCATGTATTATAAAGCTTTTAATAAGTTATCCGTAGCGCATCATACATGCGTATATATACATATAGGTGTAATCGGACGATCAACATCACCCTTTTACCACTTTACGCCATTACTGCTTGGGAAGGGTGGAAAGCAGCAACGATATGAAACTGTATATCGTACGGGTACGATACTGCAGTGTGAGCATGAAATGAGAATTAATTGCCGATGAAGGTATCACCCTCATTTATCAAATATTAAACCCGAAATGATTGTGAGTTACGCTCAGTTAGGTAAACGCGATAAACGCGATACGATGTAGTACATACATAGGTATATACACACATATTACACGCATATATCTCAAAAAGCCCCACTAGGTATGCCTATAGTAACAAGTTATTTTATTTTTATTTTTCCAAATCATTATCAGTTGAAATAAAAATGGAAAAGAAGGAAAAAATGATGCTGGCTTTGAACTGCGGGCAGGAGTACCGAATAGTTACATATCTATACGTGTAACGACGCGGGGAATCCATGGTCCAGGTATGGAGTGGACAATGGAAGAAATTGTTTAGCGGATCGGTTATTATTCTTCTCCAGAGAATTCTTGACCGTCCTTTACGCGGAGTGCTCGTTGATTCGTGAAACTGCATTATTCCCGGGGGTCGGGGTAGAAACGGGATTGTAGAGGGCGAGCGGACGTCGAGAGAACAATTTGTAATTACCGAGTATTCATGAAAATCAATGACGCGTTCCGTAAATATAGCCACTATTTCCCTCCTCCGTTTCGTCCCTCGTATTCTCTTGTCTACGGTATTCGTTCAGCCTAGCGTAATACCGGGTTAAAATACCCTGCGGAACTTTGTTACCTCGATCCCGAACCGATGATAACCTTACCCAGACGCGCGGTTCGTAATTGGCCGAATGATACCTGGCATCGGTCACTCCGAAATATAAAATCGAACATCAAATCCCCGATTATTTTCACTTTAGAATCTGATCCTCCACCCCCTGGGTCTCCCAACGAATCAAAAATGATAAATATACGCACGCCGACCGGGTTAAGTGGATAATTTCTACCATCGACGGCAGTTTTTCATTTTTAACACAATTCGTTATTAAAAAGAAGACCCGCACGCATAGCTACATCACGGAATACCAAGTGTGGCAATTAATCGTGGCAATTATACCGCTACCCATTGCAGGGTTCAAGCAAATAGTATAACAAACGCATTTTATTTGACTAACAGATGGAAAGGGTGTATACA
Organism: Tenthredo amoena; assembly: GCA_963966615.1. Taxonomy (NCBI): domain Eukaryota; kingdom Metazoa; phylum Arthropoda; class Insecta; order Hymenoptera; family Tenthredinidae; genus Tenthredo; species Tenthredo amoena. The sequence continues at coordinate 409,681 of OZ016492.1, read as the reverse complement.
CCCGTGGTTTGCTTCGAACCGTGAATAATTATACCGATTTCGATACTTCGGTTCCATTTTCAGACAATTGGCCTTTTCTTTCCCGTTTCTTTTTTCTTCTTTCATTGCTAATATTCCGTCGCTTCTGGTTGATGTATGGTAATGATAAAATTGAATCAAGATACTGTGCAGAGAATAAATTCCGGCGACGCGACGGTACATTACAGAGGCTATCCTCCCTTGGGCCTCGGGGACCAATTCGATAGGATCTCAGCGCAATCAGTCAGCTGGTCAGCTGGTCAACTGTTACCGCGAACCAAAGTGGCCGGAGGCTTTCATTTGATACGTAGAGGTGCTTTGATCATCCCAACGTACGTACGCGGACCTCGGCGACCCCCACGCTTTCAAAAATCCTGTCGAACACAGGACAGCTCGGAGCACCGATACCAGAGCTGTGGCGACCACCGCTTATGGGGAACGGAGAACTTGCCTCAGGCTTTTCAGCGCGAAAATCATGTTACACACATGCGAAACATCGCTCCTGTCAGCGGGAGTAAACCTTTGCCTCCCATTATCGACATTATCCCGATTCCGATCATCGGCATCGAGAGTTTCCTCATTTTTTCTTTGCTTCCATCGATTTCCCGGTCAGGACGGTAACAACAATTATTGTTCTCCGAATGTATGATAAGAACGCTAAGGAACGGGGCGAAAAACATTTATCCAGTAAACGGTACGAAGGGCTTGAACATTCCTTAACATAAACAAGACATACAGCTCGCTTTATATGCTAATTTCTAAGTCAGAGGGGCGTGAAATACACTCAGCTGTTAGCCTCCTGACCCTCGCGATCCTCAGCCTGCACAAGCCTCCGTTCTCATGATCCGAAGTCTAAACCTCAAGGCTAGGACCCTATTCTCAGCTATTTTCCTCTGCCTTGACGTTAATCAACGAACGACACGTGGAGGGAAGTTCGCCCCGAGTTCGTTGAATTTAGAATTTCCACGGTGAGACCAAAGGACGAAAAGTACGGGTACTTTCGATCCTTTCCGTTCTTCTCCCCAGTTCCAGCTAGGGTCCTTGGACCGCGGTTCGCGTAAGCCTGTTTAACAGTCGAGCCCAGCTGGCTGAGTAAGTAGGGAAAGGACTACTTTGCATAGACGCGAACGCGGCACGGCGTACCGTGGCGTTGTAGCGTTAAAAGCTTTCGCAAAAACGTACCGGCGTATAGCAGTTAAGCAGATCTACGAGAGTCCAAGGTTAACACCTGCTATATCTCTGCCTCTAGCCTGTACCGGGTACTTACCTCAGCCGCAGGAATAGCTACGCCGGTTTTAACCCCCTGCATCTACCCCGGCGATATTTTGCATAAACAAATCATGAAATTCTAGTATCGCCTACCTACCTACCTACCTACCTACCTCGCATATATTTGAATTTACCATGGTGCAGATGTTATTCGAGAATATTTCCACCCACACCACCACCTACGACGAAATACAGATTCTTTTTTATCGCAAATCTAAGGCTCCCTTTCCTCTTTGTTTATTTTTTATTTATTCCTTTCCTTCCCTACTTCTTTTTCCCCTCTACGAGATTCAAGTTTTCTTTTTTCGTCTTTTTCCTCTCGCTTCTTTGTCTTCTTCTTCTTCTTTTTCTTCTTCTTCCTCGTCTTTCTCGTCTTTCTCGTGGGAGATATTATCCACCGTGTAAGCACGGCTAGAGGCAATTTTTGTTAACCACTAACGAAGCTTCAGCCTCCTGCAACGGATAACGAGGCTAAGTAATAGTTCTCATACTCCTCTCTCCTTAAATCCTTTTTGCTGCTGCTGGTGCTGCTGCTGATGCACAGACTTGCACGTTTCACTGGTTTGCGAAATTAAACGAGTACTGAATAATTTACCGACCTGGAATATCCAGAGTTCAAAGTTGACTCGCTTGTTTACTCGGTCCTTTTACAACCGTCTAACGTACCCACCTAGTAGTACACTACATCCCAGGATTTTGAACCTCCTGTCATGGCTGAACGATAAGTCAGAAGGGACCTGTAAAGCTTTCGAGCTTCGCTCATCTCCCGACTTAGGTATCGATCGTGTCTCGCTCGAACACGTTTCCATCCACCGTTTGTCCCCAATGAATTTGAAAATTCTTGCTTTTTGTTGTTCCTGTTGCATTTTTTCCCCCAAGTGTATCGAGACACCCCCGCGGTTCGACAAGGGCTGTCGGAACATCGAGTAACGAAATCAGGGTGAGCAAATTAGTTTGGACCGTTCGGCATGCCGGTGATGGCCGGGCAGGGTGGTCGGAAGAAGTAAGGGTGGAAAGGTGAGGAGGTGGTGCAGGAGGTCGTAGCAGGCGGGTCAGAAGCTCGTTATTGTTCTTTCGAGCAACACGGGCCTTTTATTGCCTTGAAAAGGTTCAGGCGTCGCGCTTGTTTCTGTGCGTCTCTCCCTCGGCTTATTCGGGAGTAGAAATCCGTCCGCGATTTCTCGGACATTTCGAACCAATTCCAGGTGATTTCAGACGAGAAATTGAATCGCGCCAGGCCCTGTCTCATCCTCGGCTCTTCTTATAGACCAGGCGCGGGCGTCATCGAGTGTTGCGATAATTGCTCGTAAAGGAGGGAAAATGATGATAACGAGACGATATTCGGATCGGAATTAAAGAGTAAAGAGCAAATTCACCCCTCGACGTATAAATTGAACCCCGGTTTATTCCGTGTTTGAAAAGCCATCTTTTCCCGGTTCGGATCGCGGTAAACTTGAACGACACTATCGGAGCCTTTCATCTTCGGTTTAGAACGGAACGTGTTTGCCTTATAAATCCGCAAGCTCTCGTTCGCGTTGGATGAGTTACCGCAGGTACGTACTACGTACGTTTAGCCGAGGCTTAGCTTGACGAACGACATCTTGGAGTCTCGGTGTTTGAACAGTATTCAATAGCCGCGTTTTCTCGACGGATACAGCTACCTAATATTTATCAAGAATATCGAATTCCTTATAAGATTTTGATTGAACTACGTACATGTATAGATTCACAACCCTCCCGTACCTACATACACACACCTATGAATGCCCATATCCGATTGTCTCAACGCACTCGTGAAAAGACACAGAACAGGGTTTGAAGAAAGCACTTTAATAACTTGCAAATAGAGTCGAAACGGGGGGAAACTCCGGTCTGTTTCCCTTGAGAAACAGAAGGAGTAATTTCTTGGACGAAGAAGAGGTTGAAGTCATTGTATCTTGCCCTCGGCCCTCAAGCATCGCATCGTGCCGGCTGGCCGCTGTCTTTGTCGCAATTAATGAAGCAAACAGTCGGGGAGCCGGTGTTCTGAAATTCCGTAGGTAACAGAGATTCGATATCATTGCGAATGTCAGATGGGTTTTTGCGTTTTTTCAAAGCTCAAAGATTTTCGATAGGAAATATCGATGTGTCGTGCGAGTGGAAGGAAAGCAGAAAGCAATATAACGATAAATGTTGAAACTCCGATCTCGAACACCTTGAGAAGCGGACTTGTTGCTGTATTAGATTTCTACGTGAAGGCGATTTTCCCTTGACTTTGGCAGCCTTCCAGCTCCACCTCATTCCCTGGGACGTAGCCTTCCAAGTAATTGCCTAATGAAGGCTGCCGCACTGGGCTAGCCAGCTACGTCTAGCACCTGCTACTTGACCCTCGGTTTACTTCTGGTTAAGTGGTTTATTGAGATCAACGCGTTGGCTGTGCCCCGCATTGAACCTGGGGAACCATGGGGAACCGTTTCCCAAGGTTTTATGAATTTCCCGGCTGTCTTTGAACGCTTGCAGAGAGAGAGAGAGAGAGAGAGAGAGAGAGAGAGGAATTTGAGTTTCCAAAAAATATATGAAACAAAATGAAACACTGAGAAAAGTTTTTCGGGTAGCAAAAGGGAAAACCCTTTCTCGTGGTCGCGGCAGAGGAAAATTAGATGGGTTTATAAGTCCCGCGGCCATGCGACGCAGCTCTCGGCTTTACCCCGCTAGGATAATTAATTAATTAAGTGAAAAGTTGTGAAATTTTTACGGCCCATTCCAGACTGAAATTAGGTACGTGGTTTGCGGGATTCAACCCACCCATTAGTTTCGAAAAAAATGGACGCGTTACTCAGCTGCGGTTATCTCGAATCGCACATTCGTCGCATATAGCGGGAAAAGAGTTCCGTCTTTTTCCAGTCATTGGCTGTTTTTTTTTTTTTTTCTTTCCTTTTCTCTCCGCTTCTCTGTTTTTCAATTTTAGTTTACTTCCATAGGACGATCGAGTCGCCGTCGAAATACACCAGAGTCGCTAACGCGAGAGGCGCGTAAAGCGGAGTACCGATTTGTCAGAAGTGTCGTAAGTGTCACTCTCCAGTCAACAGGTTCAAGCCTTGGCTGTAATTGGAATTAATTATCAATTAACGCACCCCCTGGCCGAGCCGAGGGGTGAAAGCAAATGCCGCTGTAGTATATACGGGTGTTTCCTTGCCATTTCACGGCTCTGCTTCTCTAAATGGGTGTTTTATTGGAAACAGGACGACTAAACGCTCTTTGCTCTCGGGGTCCCGGAGCTGCTGCTAATGGACGGATCTCGTTAAGCTTAAAATCAATTTTACTTCCCGTTATTCTGGTCCAATGATCGAAAAACACCTTCACTCTATTCTCGACTCTAATCATCCCCATTTCTTTCTGAAATCCGAGGAAATACGGTCCCCGGAAAGCCGGCCGGTACCAAATGCACCGAGACTCGATCCCGCAGCCTCTGGCCTCTCTTCCTCTCTTCCGGATAACGGTTTAGAAAAATGTAAGGAAAAAAATACGAGAGCTGGGAGATTCTGACTGAATGAATTCGGTCCTCGGAACGTATATAATGTTCACTCGAACGTGAGCGGGCTTTATCCCGAATAAGAGGCTGTTGAAAATTTTCCATGGTGCGAAAACAAATACGTTGAACAGTGTAACAAACTCCGACCCAATTCTACCCGAAGATAAACATTTTTACGGATCTAGATCCCGAAGGTATTCGAAAGAACCTCGCAACGCCGAGGGGTTTGTTTTTCCCCTCTTTATACCTCTGAACCATAAAAATGTAATTCCTTGAAAGACTCGGGTATCGAATATGTGCAGGAAACGACGCCCTCGGCTTATCGTTAGTTCCTTATCTAGAAGGATATGATATTGCACATGCGATTAGAGATTCCCCGGTAGGTATAAATGAACGGCAACGCTTAATTGCATTTGTCAGGCAGGCTATACCGCCTATATATCAGATGCTATTATCAACCAAGAAAGACGGAATGGACTGAATGGCGTACACCGCCATAAGCCGGGTAACAATGGATGGATAAATCGAGTTGTAGGCGGAGAGTGAGAGCAGCGATAAAGTGAACCTATAAGGAAAAGCTGCCCCAGGTGGCCAGTTAGCTGCTTAGCCTTAAAAATATATGTTACTCACCTCCCCTCCCTTTTTCCTCTTCCTTTTTCCTTTCCTCCTTCCTTCTCCCTTACCATTTCCCGCGCTTCCTTGGCCATCTGAATCTACGTATACTAGGAGTTGGCAATTTATCTATCCGCCTCCGACTCCCTCTGCAGTTCCATCACTGTTCAACCCCCTAGCCGAAGTTTATTGTGATTTACACCTAACGCGGAAGAAGTGATCGTTTAAGTCGAGTACCGGAATACATTTAGCGGCTACCAGTCTTTCGCGTTGAAATTTTCACCGCCGTTTTAAGGAGGCACTGGTTGGCCTCTTCCTCCCTCTCCGTCGTGGTCCCGGTCCCGGTCCCGGTCCCGGTCCCGGTTTGGTTTACTGACGGAGGGATTAAAGTTGAAAAAGGAAATTCTTATTCTTGGAATTACGCGGACGTCCGACGTATCTAAGGTTTTGAGCCGTAGAAAAAGCTCGGGAACGCCTAGTGCAAACAGGAAACCTGGAAGAACTTTCCTACGTAAATTTCCCCGCCGGTTCGTGCTGCAGCCTCGACGTATTACTCAAGCTTAGCGGATTCCGCCCGGCTGTGTTCACCGAGATTGCAAACAAACGGTTTAATCCGTTACCCAGAAATACTGATGTTTAATTAAATCGTCGGTGAATCTGAGCACCCCTTTCCTCTCCCTTGTCTCACCCTATCGCTCTTTATCTTTCTCGTTCTCACCGCGAAAGACGAAATTGACAGATTTCCGCTCACCGCCCTACATATGCGATTGATAGAATTTATTTTACCACCCCTAAAGCCGAAACTATAACAATATGGAAATTCCGAACGGGAATAAATCGTCGGATAAGTTATAAAGCGAAAAATTGTCGCCTCGTTCTTTGGTCGAGTAGAAATCTTCGTTTTGGTACTCTTTCACCTCATTCCCGGGATTTTCCACCGGAGCACACGAAGCCCTGGTTCCTTCGTTCGAGACACAATGAAATTTATCCGCGGCACATTACCGGCTCGAATCTCTTCGTCTCGATTCTGGTCTCTTCATTTCTTATCATTTTTAGGGAAGTGTTTTTCCTTTGTCGAGGATGAAGTGTACGGGGCCCGTAGCCCTTTGTTTGCTAAAATTCCTCTTATTTCCGTTTGTTGGAATAAAATCGTTACGATTTATCACACCAATTATCAGAATATCTCTCTTAACCGGCTACTCTCACGATACTAAAACATGCGATGCTTTACCTCCACTCTATGCCCATATACCACGGTTTTTTTCGGCCTACGGCTACGGGGGTTAATCTAGAAATCGGATCCGTTCGAACGTACAATAAAAAAGTAGAAAGAAAAAAATAAAAACTTTGATAAACGCCACAGTTTTCGTGTCCAGTTATACAGGATTATAATATAAGTGAAGCTTTCCGTGCAGTTGAAGAAAAAAAAAAAAAAAAAAAAAAAAGAAGTAAAACTTGTTCAACTTTCCCCAGCGGGCCGAGAAGTTTCCTAAGAATATTTTTTATCTTTTTTTCTTTTTTTTTTTTACTCTCATCTTTCATCATTTTTGATTCAAGGTCGACACACCCGACAGCGTTCTGCAAAGTGGACTTGGTCTAGGACCGGAAATGGGGCATACGATTCTCCGATCAATGGTGGACCCGAGAGATTACGACAGACTGAGGTACCTGCAGATGAACGGAGGACAGCCTAACAGCTTTGAAGAAACAATTCACAGGGTGCGTTTTCGTATTCTATTGGAAGAGAAAGAAAAAAAAAAAAAAAACAAAAGGAAAAAATCATGCTCAGACTTCAACGGTCGCAGACTTTTCAGTGAATTTTTTTATTTTTTCCTCTTTTTTTTTTTTTTTTGTTTCTCTTTCCTTTTTCCTTTTTCTTATCCGTCTATAAACTTTGAGCCTAATCCAAGCCTCAAGGGAGTATATATAGTTGTTCAATTCATGGAGTTCAACCCCGAAGTGAAAGCGGTGAATCAATCACTGTATATATATATATATCTACTGGAATATAAGTTGAACGTGTATTTTCTTTTTTTATTTTTCCTTTCAGCTTTTTTCCTTTTATTATTTCACCGATATGCAAGGAAAATATTTTTCCATGGAATACCACCGCGTTTATGGGTATTATGTATCTCGAAGTGATGTATAGGTACGCGCAGAGTCGAGTGCCAATTTGTTTTTTTTTTTTTTGTTTTTTTTTGTTTTTGTTTTTTTTTGTTTTTTGTTTTTTGTTTTTTTCGCCAGGGAGATAGGTACCTGCCAATAATCTGACGCGAGGAATTTTCGAGGCTTAGTATCACAAGCAGTATTTAGTATACCTATCTCGGTCAGCTACTGCGTTTAGTATTTCATTAAATTCTATGGGAAATAACACATCCTGAGATACCTAGATTGTTTCCTGGCTCTCGTTAGAACGGAGAGAATCTAGAAAAAATGAAAAAAAAGCCACCTTTTTTGCAAAAAAAAAAAAAAAACTAAAAATTGGCAGACAAATGTCCCTTCACGTTCGCTCGTTATTTTTTAATGACGGCAATCATTTTTTAAGCTTTATACCTGACCAGCTGTTGAACTAGTTACGAAGTGGCGAAAGTGGGGGTTTGATGCATCGCGGAAAAAAAAAAACAAATCATTTCGATAAGTTTTTTTGTACCTTGGGAACACGCGTTCCCGGATAAAGTTTGTTCTACGGGTGAACCGAGTCCCGCGACACCGTAAAACGTAGGGAATTGGTGTATCGGAATATTCCGGTTGGAAAATATTTATGGCGGGATGCAAGAGGGTTAGGTGGGTATATGCAATCAGCTTAAAACCCTCGATTTTTGTTCTTTTCTTTTTTTTTTTCTTTTTTTTTTTTTTTTGATTTTTTTCCTTCTCTTCCATACACTCGTTATCACTGACCCGCACCGCGCGCCCCCGTTTATGCCCCTTTTTTTTCCTCGACTGGGGTTTTTTTCCGAGTTTTTCGTCGCTTGACCCTTTATCACGCTACATAATGCCCCACTTTTTACGATTACCATAAATTTTCCTTTTACTTCGAAACTCGGCACCTCTCTACATCCCCGTACCTAGGCTCCCTCTCTCCCTCGTTCTCTGTCTTCTTTCACCTCCTCCACCCCCGCAAGACCCCTCAGCGAAATTTCGTCAGTCATGATCTCTTCCATTCTTTTCCAGAACGCTTTTCTTGCCGTCTAGATAAGCCAAGTAACAAATTGAATATACTTTTTACACCACCGAGGAGACGTTCTCTCTCCTCTCTCCTCTCTCCACCCGATACCCCAACTTCCCATACGTATACCTATGTACAAGCATCCCTTGCGTCTACCTCTCTCCGTACCTCCTGCAGACCTCCTATAAGAGCAATGAGTTATTAACCGTTAGCTCAACGGGTCGCGTGACGAGTAGATGAAACGGCCGACGTGCAACGAAGTGCTCCACGTTTAACCCCTTCGAGATGATAATTGAAACGCTTTTGTTAATGCGAATAAGCGAAGGGATAAATAAACGTCAGTGATAATAATCTCCAGACTAGAATCGCGTATACCTATATATATATACGAGTATCTATCTATAGGTATACTACGTCTGTATATGATATGGGTTTCAAAGGGATTGTATAATTGTTAAATTCCGACCTATGCATATTCGGGATGGTACAAATTATCCCATAGTTATATATCTTGTATTATGTTTCAGCTCAAGGTACAAGAGGCGCTGAGGAAGAAGGAGAGATTCCACAAGGAGCACGAAGAGGTGAGTTAACACCGCATATATATATATATATATATATATATATATATATATATATATATATATATATATATATATATACCTATACATGCATATACCTACCATACGCGTATGTTTCGAAGTGGGTGAACTCTCCCCCGAGTAGATAAATAATTGACTATAAATTCGAGAAAATTCATTTATTTGGAAAATATGAATTTCACGACCCGGACGCCAGGTTTTCGACCGTTCGGAAACGACCCTTGGTTATACTACCCTTCGGAGAAAATAACGAAAAAAGATTCAAAAGCGTGAGGGTTAAAAAACGAGAATCATAATTCAGCAGTTAAAAGGCTTGTGTGAACAAATCCCATAATATTTCGTTTACATGTGCGAAAACCAATCGATGTTTCGTTTTTCATTCTTTTTCTTTTTTTTGTTCCTTTCTCTCTTTTTGTTTTCTCGCGGGATTTAACCGAGCCAAAGAGAACCCTTTGGACCATAAAAATCTCCGATGCAGTTCGATATCAACGATCGAACCGCTGTCATGCGTAACAAGATGCGAGGCATATTAATTTCTGACGTGAGGAAATCGCGTGCAAATTATTTGTTCCACGATCATTGCGCGCGTCTGTTTCAACCCTGACTCCGTGATCATCCCCATCCGATGCAGTATCGGAAAATGAAGGAATATGAATATACGACCAGACAATATTCTCCGATGATTTTTAGTATCCTTTCCCGGAATCTATACAGGGAAATTGATTTTCTCTCGATGTAGATTATGGAAAGGAGGTAAAGAATTCGCGGGTATATCCATAGCGGAGATTTATCACTCGCTCAGCTAGTGGCTAGACGGTTTATTGTTCGAGAGATATTGGATCGCAGAAAGGTAACCGATTTCCGTGGTCGTTGATATATCGTTAATTTTGAATCCTTGTCTCCCGATCGTTACTTATTCCAGGTTCGCCTTGGCTAAACCCGACCCCGACCTGACCTACTAGCTTCCTAAGCACTAAGAATTGAAAGAGAAAAAAAAAAAGGATACAAGAAAAAATACGAAACACAAAATACCCGGCGCCACACATCCTGACGCGTCGCGTCGCGTCGTCGGTAGTGTAATACTCTCGGTCGAATATTTTCCACCCTTTATTCTAAACATACAATTTTCATGAATAGAAATATTATAATAGTACACGTTGCGTACTGCGATGTCGATCGTGAAAAATCCATTCCCTCCGGATAATCCTCCCCCCTCGCAAATTGACCGTTTTCTATATTCCGAATTTTTTTGTTTTTTTTTTTTCCCCCGAAACACTCCGGGCGATCACTAAACAAATCGTGCCTATATATATTTCTTTTGATAAATGTGGAAAACGATGCACCTGTATAATGTATCCGTATACAGAGAGTTTCCGGTATGTTATTACGTTTTCCGTTTTTCTATTCTATTCTTTTCTTTTCTTTTCTTTTCTTTTTTTTTTTTGTTTCTTTTCTTTTTTTCGCCAACGTTTGCTACTTGGATCACAAAGTTTGGCACCCTTCGCCAGTAGACCCTCACGAGGATAATCCAGGATCATCTCCTTCCGTCCATGTTCCACGCTAAGTCTTGACCGGTACTCTCCGACCTTACCAAAAGTGCTCGGGGAACTTCTGCTTTTACTGCCACTGCCGCTGCCACCCCCAACGCCAACGCCGCGACGCCATCAGCTTTTACATCGACCCCCGCACACGTATCTAAGTACATACTATAAATATATATTGTATATATACCTACCCTGCCTACCCTACCTACCCTACCTACCCTACCTACCCTTAGCTCGCTCTGTTGACTGACTACGCTACACGAGAGCTACAGATGGTGGCTCATTGTGACGGGTCCTTCGAAAGAAGAAATAAAGACGAAGAAAGAGGAAAAAATAAGGGTAGAGTATAGGAGAAAAAGAATCGGGACAAGATACGCTCAGCTTTTATTTGGCGAAATTCCATTAATTCATTTTCCTCTTTTTCTCCACCCATTTCCATCTGCTTTAGTCTTCTTCGCGTTCTTTTTCTGTCGTTTTGTTTTTTTTTTTTTTTTTCTTCTTCTCTTCCGTTTTGACACCTCGAAGACAGAGAGAGACGAAGATGAGAACGGGGTACATTTGCGCGAACTAGACGCCATGTGAAACTTACCTTTGAGGCTACAGGCAATATGGAAATAAAGGGTGGTATCCCTGTAAAAGTTTTAGTGTCACCTCTACCGCAGGTTTACGGTCCCCTCGAGGGACGGAGAGAGGTTCTTCCCTCCCTCCCCACCCCCTACCCTCACCCTCGTTCTCCACTTTTTCCTTTTTCTTTTCCTTTTCCTCTTCCTTTTCCTTTTCTTTTTCCTTCCTCCTTTCTCCTTCCCCTCCCTGCTATCCACCTCGCAACCCTCTTTCGTACGCCGACCCCCTGGCTACGTCGCGCCATCCCCGAGCTCACGGTCGACCAGGAAGCCCGGGGCGAATACTCCGACTTACCACCCCACGTCTGTCCGCCATGTTTCTTCGTTCTATTTTTTATAATTTCATCCCTCCAGCCTAGCTGTCTCAATAATCGTGTTCCTCCCAAGAATACTCACCTTTATCCATCGTCTCGCTCATCCTTCCGCCTCCCCTCTTTCTTCCCTTCTTCGACTTCGAGTTCACGAAGAACCACATGTTGGATGAAAAATAGTCGCGAGTATCTATGACCTGCGAATTTTTGGCTACCAACCCGTCTCCTACCTCGAACTAACCAACTCGTAAGAGAGGTGTAATTATAACTTCCGTTTCGCGAAAGCCTAGTTGTTAAGGCCCAGGGGGCTTCGGTGTAGGTAGGAAGGGTACCCAAGGCAGCTCGACGTAACAAGCTAACTTGAGTTGCGGAAAGCTAAACAAGTTTCAAAGCTCGCCAAATTTTCTAGACCCGTATAAGATACGAACTAGACCCTGTTTTTTTTTGTTTCTTTTTTTTTTTTGTTTTTTTTTTTTTTGTTTCCTTCGAATATCGCGTTGAACAAGACGAATGAATGAATGAACGAACGCGATCATCGAACCGTTCATTGCCAAGTTAACGATCAACGGTCCCGGCCTCGAAAGAGCAGCGAGGATCAAGACGTGGAGTAATGGCTGGGGCTGGTTTGTTTCAGATATTGAGAGACATCCGGCAAGGTTTAATGCAGCTCGGACGGGACGGACGAGGTCAGCTCCCAGGAGGTCAGTATATACCTTTAGTTGACCCGTCAGCCATCGTACACGAGCGGAATGTATCCTGCCAAAGTTTGAACGGGGAAATAAAATGAGCGCACGTTGTTACTCGGTCTCCTTAGGTCGCGGGGCGACTTTAAAATGTATTTTATTATCTCACCGGACGTCAGTCCCGACTCTTCATGTATTGTTAACGAGTAGATTCCCCATTTCCCGTATCCCGTTTCCTAGAGGGAAAAGAAGACCGAGGGAAGCTCGGCGTTGTTCTTAGTCTCGAGTAAGTTCAACTCCGATATGTACCCAGCCAGGATCGAAATACGCGATTATACGATACGGAGACGCTGTTAATTCCATTCAAGTATCGGATACCCGGTCCTGCCCACTTGCGATTTTCGATGAGAATTCTCCCGCTCGACTTTGTGATCCGTCAACAACTTTACACCGAAGCTCGCTCTCGGATAGAGTCTGTAACGTCTTATTCAAATACTTGCCAAGCCTTGCCTGAAGGCCCTCGAAATTCTGGAGAGAATCTCGATTCTACTGAGGAGAAACACGTGCGCGGTAACCGTCGCGAGTTGATATTTAACCCTGCTTTACGCAAACAAACCAATTTCGGGTTTACATACATTCTAGGGAATCCGAACCGTGCAAAGTTACTAGACAAATCCAGGCGTTGATTAAAAGTCGCGTGGACAAAAAATTCGGAGCAAACATTGCCATATGTACGGAACTTGCGTATATATACATATATTAGATACGTAGGTACGTATACATATGCGTGCGTGTGTTTTATGCACTAAGCACCGCTATAGGGGTTTACAGTTTATCGTCGATTTATCTCTATACACTGGGAGGATTTATTCGCTTCATGATTGTGCGACGACGAGACATGCGTCGAGCGACTCGAAAACCCCTCGTATGACGGTAATCGCGTTATCGTAAACACCCGCCGTGCCGAGGCCTTCCTGCTTTTTTACCCCTGCAGACTTTTCGCCATGTGACCATACGTAGCGTAGGTATAGTATACATATACGACTGAAACGAAAAAAGGGAAAAGTGAAAAACAAAAACAAAAACAAAAACAAAAAAAGGGAAAAAAAAAAAGAAACGAAACGGAAGAACCGCACTAAAGTCGCGAAAATGAAAATGGAAAGTGAAATTGCCACCGTTTAGCGAGTGTAAGCCAACCTCGGAGCTTCTTGCGGTATATACTGATATACCGTAGGAACCTCTGAACTTTGAACTACGTACATCGCGGAGCCCTTCGTAGGTCGTAACCGCTCGGGTGGCACTAATGAAAGCAAAGAATAGCCCAGAGCGTGGAAACTCTGAACCAGAGGTTAATTTACTGCTTGCAGACGACACGTACATGTACGACGAAGACGCGAGATGCGGAGGTGCGGGTGGAGGCGGTGGGGTCGGTGGTGGAGGTAGCGGTGGTTCAGGCCCTGTACCTGTAGGACCTGGGGGACCCGGAGGCCATCACTGGTACGACGAACCTCCGTACGAGTCCGACCCGGAGGATTTTCTCATGGGTGCGACCGGGGGACCGGTACCAACAGCGACCATTCAAAACGGAAGGTAAACGCTTTCTCGTCATTTTTCATTTTTCTCACATCCCTGTAAGAACGACCGAGGGAAGGGAACCTTTGGGGAAAGAAATCGCGAGGATAGATTCCGCCCGGGGTGTTGTTCTGGGGTGGGAAAAGGACTCGCCGCAGGTTTTATGCCTGTCCATGTATGTACTACACCGGCTCTTCGTTATTAAAGAGAACCGGAATTTTAGAGTGTGCTTCACGCTGAATCTCCGGCCCGAAAACAGGGGCGAGGGGGTTATCTCGCTTCGTACGGCCGGCGACATCAGCCTCCCTCGGGATCGCTCCCGGAAACCGGCCATGTCGACTATGCGGGGGCTCATACTTCCGCAGGGACACAATAACCCACCGACCATCATACCCCTAACGCATTCCAGAGCCTCTAGGGAGAGCGGGGACTACGCTAGCAGCGATGTACAGGTCAGTGGTCAATCCAATCAAACTTTCTTTAGAAAAGTACGTTAAGTCCTCCTCGTCGTGACATCGCATCACACCCACACCCCCCCGCAGCTGGCCAGAACAAAATCCACCATTATCCACGACATATCCACACTTGAACCGTGTAACCGCTCTACAAAGGGGAGAAACTATACCTAGTAGGTACTCGACTTTATAAAGTTTCGCCGGGTCTTTTAAACCGTCCGGTGTCGTATAATACCTACCTACGCGATATTTACAGAGAAGTTACGAAGCACCTCCTAGTCTTTCCGTACATTCCGCGGATCTCGTGTAAACACCGACTTGCTCCGCAAATAGACCGCGAGTTCTCCTCGAACTCTGCGCGTCTCGGGAATGTGACACGAGACGCTTATATTCGTCGGTCTAGACACAGGAGCGGAAGACGGCCGAGAGATTACACTTACACCCCCGTTTATTAGTTCTCTCTGACTTTTTTCTTCCTCTCGTTATTCCACGGTTATTCGGTATGTCGTCGTGATTTATTTCATTTCGAAATGCAGAGTGTCAGCTCGAGACTGTCGGCCCTTTCGGTGGACACAGCCAGGGGTGAACCACGTCTGGCAGGGGGTAGGAGGCGTCGTGACCAACCAGCCTCACCCCGACCCAATCAACGCGAATCCGCAACCATCGCCACCGTCACAACCACCACCACCAACGCACCTCAACCATCAATGCATCCCCTGAAAACCCTGCCGCGCCACGTACACGGATACGTTCGTATTTGATTAGATATTTAGACACCGTTCGCTTCCGCTGATCCATATATGAATACGTATATGTGCTACTAACTCATCTTTAAACATATAACCATACACACGGAGGGGATTTTCTTTCTTTATTCCATATGACGATTCGTGATAGTTTTCTTCGTTTTTTTTTTTTTTTATATATATTTTTTTCCTCATCGAATTCGTGGGCCTCTTTTCATTATATTTTTGAACTAATTCAGAACGGATTAGATAGGTATAACTACTTGGATTTAGAGAACATCGCCTCGTCGCGTCGCCGCGAGAATCGCCAGAGATTTTTCGGATAAATCTTTCGGGTAATCGCATGCCCAGAGAGAAACGTGGATAGAAGAGCTTTGTAGCTGTCGAGAGATAGATACATTTACCGGCTTTCAGAGGAACGAGAACTTCTCTCTGGACGAAACTCTTTGGGATACGGATAGTAGGGAGTCTGGTGAGCGATCGCTGGCGCCTAGACGCTCCAATGAATCTGTTCGTGTTTTCTGCTTTTGTCATACCACTTTTATTGCTCGTAACAGTTTCCTGCCTCACATCCTTATACACTGAAATTCGCTGTACATGTATACACGTTTTATCAAAACTCTCGAGGACTTCGGCTTTCCACTTTTTTCAACCCGCATATACCGCGAGCGATCGACGAGATCTCGCGGGGATCGTCTTCTAGCTTTAACTTTCGGAGAAGGTTGATACCGGAACCAGGTGTAATTTGTAACCCAGTTGGTCCCGAGACTGTGATGAAAAAGAGAAAACGGCCATCTCGTTTGTGAAAATGTGAAAATTACACGGTCACGAGCCTCTTTAACCCCCTGCCCTCACCACACGACACGCCAATACCGAATAACTCGCCAACCATTCACTCTGGGAAACTTTGCTAACAAACTCTCATCGTTTTTCGTTTTCTATAATCGAGTGCTACTCCTATAGATATACATGTATATGGTGCTGAAAAATAGGAGGTTAAATCCGTAGTGTGCATTGGATGTTTTCAAGATTAGAACCGTTCGGGTGTTAATTGTAGAGTCGCAGTAGCGGAGAGGAGGGAATATCCCCGAGCCAAAGCAGCGACTACGAGGATCAAGAAGAGATCGAAAGTCAACATTTGGCCGCTGTACATACAGTACGTGATTTGATTACAATTTTCAAACAATTTTTTATCCTCAGTGTTCACGTATACATATACAATATACTATACCACATATATTGACACAGTGTGGCTTACCATTCGCTCTGTTCCAAAGTTACTCCGTTTTCATTTGTTCTTAAGTTTTTTTATTTTTATTTTTTTTCAAATTTTTTAATTTTTATCTTCCGTTCAATCACCACTTCTTCCCATTTCTTTCCTATCTTTTTACATATTAGCTTATTTCCCGCTTAACTGCGTGTTTCGTGTTTCATGTTTGTTGTTCGCATGCTGAAATTTGTACTTTGTGTACAGAACAAGATCGAAAGGCGACTCCGCACACGGTCGAACGAGACCCGCGACGAGGGTCGAAGATATTTTTTTTTGCATTCATTTTTTAGTTCGCATGATTGTTTCGATGGCAAATGTATGTACGAATATTGAAATATTGGATTATCGGTTTATTCTCGAACTTCTCTAGTCTTCTCTGGGTTTCTCATCAGTTTATTAAATTTCTGTTGTTCCGGCGATATACTCGAAGAATGGGAGAAAGAAATTGGTTCGAATATTACCTCAGAATACAGAAATTTTCTCGACCACACAAAAACGTGAAACTTTCGTCAATTTCTCGGTTTTTATTCTTCTTCTCTGTGTTTTTTTTTTTTTTCTTACTTTTCTTTTTTTCATAGCGCCAATTTCCGGCGTGCAATTTTTCAATCACAAACAAATCCAAATGAATCAGTCCGTTCGAATTGTAATTTTCATCTTCAGAGCGAATATCAAACAACATCTGTCCCACGCTGTCCGAATACCGGGTGCCAATTGAAATACTTATAACTATGACAAATTCGAGCCAACATTTTTCAAAATTGACAAGACCGATCACTTTTTATGAAAAAAAAAAAATAAATCGGGTGTAAATATCAGAGATCGTCAAATATCATCCCAGCTCTAATAAAGAATGGGCAAATATCATTCTCAAGTGAGAATTAAAATTCTAGTCCGAAGCCAGCGCACTTCTCGAGGGAGACGCGAGGGCCGGGATAGCGGGACGTGCAAGAAATCTGAGGCACGATGTCCAGCGAAAGATATCTCGCCTTCGCCAGGACAGAGCATCCTCCGAGGCATTTCCATGCAGCGCAAGCAGCGTGGAAAGTCTTCCTAGCGGTAGCGGTTCGAGTACGCAAGCTCTGGTACGAGCGGGTAGCAATCACAGCTCGATTTCTTGCGAGGAACGAGACGCCGTCAGTCCGTCTTCGATTGGACCAGTTTTGTGCAGAGCGAGAGCCCTGGTGGACTACACACCGAGCCCTTACGACAAAGAGGCGTTAAAGTTCAAGGTCCGAATTTAATTTAGGGATGAAATAAAGTTGACTAATGTAAGAACGACGATCTTTCAGCCGACTGCATATTCCCGCCTTTTGTTACTCTGTGCAGAAAGGAGACGTCATCGACGTGGTCCAAATGAACACCAGCGGTCTGTGGAGAGGTGTGGTTCACAATCGATTAGGTCATTTCAAATTCATAAACGTTGAAATATTAAACGAAAGAGTTCAACGCCGCGGTGAACCCGAACGAGGTAAATGGGGGCACAGATATCGACAGAAGCCAGGTTCGGTCGAGGAACTCTTGCAGAGAATGAATTTGCAGGTAAATCTATCTAATGGCCAAGCCCCGATGAAAATTTGAACGGAACGACGGGTCTATAACACTTTTCCCGAACAGGAACACATATCCGTTTTCGTTCTGAACGGGTACGAGGACTTGGAGCTATTCAGGGAACTCGAACCGGCGGATCTCGACTACTTGGGTATCCAGCAGCCCGAACATCGGGCTAAGATCTTGACCGCTGTCCAGCTTCTCCACGACCTCCACTGTGAGTATACCGCCGACTTATCGTCGCTAATTTCTTAACGTTTTATCAATTTCCGATCATAATTACATATCGAGATTTATTCGAAAAGCCGGTAGCGAAGGCGACTTGGCCTCGAGTTCCGAAGGGGACGAAGTCACGCGGTTGGCTCTTACCTCGGGGCAGACATCCGGTCATTGCTCGCCGTTCAGTAGACGTCAATTCCCTCGAGACTCGGGCTGCTACGACGCCCACAAAAACTCAACCCGTCGCGGTACGATAAGTCCCGACGGCAAGAAACTATCACGGGGAGAAAATAATCTGGACTTAACGACCGGGTCACAGGTAAAAATCGGTGAAAATCCACTGATGGAAGTAGCCAAGGACGACTTCCTTCCCAACATACCGATTTCCGGGGGAGTGAGCGGCTCCTGTCCGAAGGAGTCCCACGGTCAATTTGAAAAGCCGATGCTCCGGGGTGGTAGCAACGTCCGATTCACAGCTAAGCGAAACTGCCCTAACTTCGGTGAGACCGTGGTGATCGAGGACTCGTGCGAGGGAAGCCACAAACTGAGCATGGTAAAATACGTGGTAGGTGGAAGCTCGGACTTGGGTCTCGGGTGCGAGAGTGGAAACGCTTCGGCCAGCCTCGGTCAGCGTGGTTGTTTAAGTGAGAAGTCCAGCGACTCAGGGGTGAGTTCTTCGAGTTTGAGTTCGGCCCCACCGCCCAGGGACAAGGCCTTGGTCGCAGCTGCCGCAACCGAATCCCCGACGAAGACGTTCGCGAACTTTAGTCGCGGTTCGCCAACTTCGCAGGGTTCCAGTGGAAAGAACCAAACCAATGATGTCGGGTATCCGATAAACTAGACAATTTTTCTAACACGGTTTCTTCTTCCCTTCAATCAATATTATAGCTCAATCATATTTCCATCTTATTTTCAATTGTACAGAGACTGAGGGAGATGAAGAGATGAAGAGAGAGAGAGGGAGAGAGAGAGAAGGAGGTATATTAGATCGGGAATTGAAGGAGGGGATTTGAACTTTGATTCAATGGTCGCGGGGAGAGATAGAATCAATATTATATCAACTTTTGGTTAATGGGAGTTCGGTACAGGCTGGATTGGGGTGGGATACGATTAGTCGAATTATCTCGATAATTAGCTAATCGCATCTTTCCCGTAAGTAATATAATAGCTATTAGCCGAGAGCCTGATTCGAGTTATTATTTTTTGAACCGGTGAACAGATTTTCATCCCACAGACATCTAGAGATGATTATTTTAATTAGTCGGATACGAAGTGTGCCTGAGGGTGAAAAATAGAAGACTCGACAATTTTTTCACCTTTTTTTTTTTTAAACATCTCTTTCAGCGGCTTATTCATACGATTAACGATCGGGATATATTTATACAGTGACAATTGAATTTTGTCTTTTATATTTGAGTGTTTTTTTTTCTTTTTTTCATTTTTATTTTATCCATTCCCCAACACCCCGTACGAATTATCTTATCATCGTGAATAACCGAGATTTTCTATTGCTTCGTAGTGAAGACGAGAGAGAGAGAGAAAAAAAAAAGAAAAATCCAAAAAAAAAAAAAACTCAATAAATAAATATAACGAAAAAAAAAAAAAGTAAATTGTAATTGAACGACCGACAATCCCCACCAATGAAAGAAAAAGAAAAAATTTAATAAAATAAATAAATAAATAAATAACACTCTGTTTCGTCAATATATACTTATATATGAGAGACAATGGTGAATATATAAATTGTAAATGTGTATATTGATATATAGGAGAGGCGGGAGAGTGTGTGATCAAGCGAGAGTATTCTGCGAAAGAAAAAAAAGGAAAAAAAAATAACGGATTGTAAATACGTATATATTGTAGTATAATTTTGGCAATTTGAAAGAGAGAAGAGAGAAATAAAAGGAGAAGAAAAAAATTTATAAAAAAAGGAGACAAAAAAAACCGCTCTTTTGTATCAAACCTATCCTTGCCAAAACTTAAGACGAGATATATTTATTACAAATAATAATATTAATATTAACAATAATAATTACAATAACAATAATAATAATAATAATAATAATAATAATAGTAATAATAATAACAATGTTGGATCTTGTGTACATCTTTGTATAGTGTAAATGATAGAACGATATATAGAGAGCCAACAATCGCAATTATCAATTAAATTATCATATATAATAATAATAATAATAATAATAATATTCATAATAATAATAGTAATAACAACAACAACAACAATATTAATAATGATTATGATTATGATAATACGAACCACGTACTCTCGTTGTATATAAATTATTACCATTCTTTTTATTTTTAAACATATGTATACTTATATAGGTATACATATATACATATAGATAATAGTATAATTATGGTGATTGTTAATTTCAACTAAGATCACGCGGTGTTTGAAAAAAAAAAAAGGGAAAAAACGAAAAAAAAAAAACAAAAGGAAAGAAAAGAAAAAAAAAAAACCGTACGTGGTATATTCTCAAAGCAATGATCGTTATGTAATAAATTAAGTAGAGTGCATGTTCATATTTCTATTCAATATCTATATATATAGAATAACTATATATATATATAGTATATAATATCATGCTTGCCAAAACACTTTGTCACACTATAATTTAATCATCGAATATAATATCTATGAAAAACCAATATTACATATTAACATAAAGATTTTCTATACGCTGTTATACATAATTAAACGTCCTTTCATCTCCTTTATTTCTTTATTCTCTATATACTATATAAAACAAAATCCAAAGTTGGTGTAATCAATGAATAATAGTGGGACAAGGTATGCTGGTGGTGAATTTTTTCTTGTTACAACAATCATACTGCCGGAAAAGTTATCGGGCTTGATACAGTTCACGTGAAATCTTATCGTGGCAAACTGTAGGTACGGAAGAGGTGAAGAGATGAGTCGATGCAAAAATAATTGAGCAAATCAAAGGTGGAATTATTCGTGAGAAAGGTTTGCTACCAAAGTGTATGTAGATTATCCGTTCCATCGATTTGTTATTAAAGTTATACGAAGAGGGAGGGAGGAGAGGGAGAGAGAGAGAGAGAGAGAGAGGATCAAATGTTGACGAAATGACAAGTTTATAAAATATAAATAGACACAACAGTGATTTTAATTAGCTCAGAATAAATTCGGCATTGAATGTAAATTCATTTCGTGTAGAATAATTTATGAAAAATAATATAGCTGTAATTTATTAGGTAAATAAAAATGATGATTATATAATAGTAACGAAATTAAAGAAATACAATCTATTCCTAAAGAGGCTACAAGTCTGTTCTAACTCACATATATTGCAGAATATATTATGACAAATCGCTAATTAATTAATTAATTAATTAACGTGAAAATTTCATTACTTAGTGGTCTAGTCCATTATTAAGAATAATAATATTTGTACATAAAAATTTAGTGACCTAGCCGCGAGTCTGTCACTAAACATTTTATATAATGATTTTGTATTTATCGATTAATTACGGGGCTAGAGGTTAATATCACAAATTTCATTGATTCGTTACTTTTCTATTTCCGTTTTCTTTCATTACTATTATCATTATTATTATCATTATCATTATTATTATTATTATTTCAATGATGATTGTTAATTTATTGACTGTGAATAGAAATAAATGACGAAAGAATTAAATGATCCAACTGTTTTAATCCCCGAAAAATCAACCCTCACCTCCAACCATATCCGTCTCATCTAATTAACAACCTGATTTGTCCTACGTTAATTATTCCAAACAATTATTCAGGATTTTGATATGATTTTTCGATGATAAATTTGAAATCGTACATAGATCAGGAATTATTTTCATCCTCGGAATTGGGATAGGGATGGCGGAGATATACTGCAGAAACGAGAGCACAGGCTAGCAGCCTATTCGGTAAGTGAAGCCCAGTCATTAGCCAGAACTTTGGGATAACAAATGACATTTCGCTGCTTAGTCGTAGCAAGTTTCCAACTGCGGTTAACCATGGTCCTCCATGGCTGGGAGCCGCCAGCCTTTATCCTTCATCCCGAGCTAGGGGTGGATACTCAAACCACCCTTCCGACCGCCGCAGTAACCAGTATCACGTATCGCTGGCCGCCGCGCTGCGACTTTCCAAAAACCGGAGGAAAATAGACATGTTTAAAAAGATTTTCAGCGGCGGTGAGTTATTGGCGAAAATTGGCAAAATATGTGAGGGAGGGGAACGGGGAGGGGGCGGAATATTTATTGTAATAAAGAAGATTGGTTCAACGAGTTTTTTCTTTCTTCTTCTTCTTCTTCTTCATTTCTTTATGTCGCAGAAAATAAGGCGAGGAGGGGTTTGAATCGTTTTTTTTTTTCTTTCTGCTTTTTTGCTTTTTTCGGGCCTGGCGAATTAAGTGACGCAACGCGGTGTCTTTTCCATAAGAAGTTACCGAATCAGCAAGTCTTTGATCCAGGCTGCCTTGTCCCAGTACTCCATGGGTAGCTCGCCTCTTTCCGAGGTCCGGATCCTTAATTTCCGTCAGGCAGACTTCAGGATTTAATATAAAGCCTCGAGCTCAGCCTCCCTCTAATCCCCCAACCCCCCCACACACGCATACGCATACGCACACTTTCGACGACAAGCCGTCATTGTTATCGGGCTACATCGGGCAGATAAGCTGACTTCGCGGATAATCTCTTCCCTCGTGCGGTTGAGTTAAGTAATAGGCAAATAAAACGATATCCATTTAAAGTCGGTAGAGATGCCCGGGTTAGAATTTCGAGTGAGACCCATACGCCCGCTGCACGGCCATCCCGCCTCACCAATGTGGCTGCCATACGTCGCGACTCCGAGGAATTCGAAATTCCGAAAAAGAATTTTTGCAATTTTGACATTTTTATTCTTACATCGGATTGCACCAGCCTTCCGTTTTTCTAGAAACGCTGACCGGACCGCGACTCTTGAGAATTCAAAGCAACTTTTGATCTCAGGTTGCGACTCGACATGGGATACACTCGGAAGCTACATCGACTATCCATATATCTGTCACCTCGATTCAGCATTGATAAGCTACGTCGGTCGGCCTGATTATTGCCATAAAAGAAACATGGCCTTGTGGGATTAATGTGGCACGTGGTCTGACCGTGTAGAAATATTACCCGGGTATAAGTTATGCAATTCGTTGAAATCGGACGAATTGCGTGAGCCGTGTGTACCATGATCTTTTATTTAATAATAATTTACGAGAGGATGCTGGTATTCTAAGCTCTCGAGAGTTTGCGTCATACTATTTTTGACAAGCAATTTTTCAGCTCATTTTCGTCGCAATACTTCAGAAGTGCGTGGCCAACCACGAACAGAATATTGGCTACGCAAGCAGGTTACCAGAGAGCGCGTTCGAGGTCCGCTGCTTTTTCCATCCACCTCTTACAGGCATTAGATTCGCGAGGTAAATTTCTTGGGAAATAAACTGCGCCGGTGGCTAACAGCCCTAAATTATCGAATTAAAATATTCCCGGGTCGTTGGTATCGCGAACGTTCAACAGCAGACGACATTTCAGTCCAATGTTCAACGTTAGGTACACCGTAGAGATTTTCATCCTTCTATATCGCATCCCCATAGAAATTGACCAACCGCGGAATTATGGTTATCGGAAACGCGTTCTTTCCAAACCGTCTCGGCATTAGGGTGAACCATGGGTCCGTTAGCGTTTCCGCGAATAGGGTGCCGTTGAAAGGAGTCAGGGAACAACGGCGGAAGCCCTGAAGAAACGTAGTAGACGGACGCTAGCACACGTTTGCTCGAAATGGCTAAGCGTGCAATTTCTGGTCGTCGGTCAGTATTCTTTGCGTAATTTTCATACCCAGACATTTAATATATATGTTAACGATTCGCATACACCGAGGTATACCTATGTATATGCGCGGTAGTCTTTATGGTGCATGAAATTATTAATTATCTCCCCGGTTATAATGGATCGTTGCATATCGTTTTATTATTCGTTACCGTACGCGAACGAGGCCATTATACCTTTTTCTGCGGTTTGCCGGGGGCGTCATCAATAATTGCTTTATCTACCCGGTAGGTAGAGAGATGCTCGTATATATCTGTTCGCATTTCATCCGCGGCCCGTGGACTACACACCAAGTTGCAGTGAAAGGGTGGAAGAAAGAAATTCTTTCCAAATTTGGGGGTGAAAAAGGCGCGGGACGATGACGGAGCTAATTGGATATCGCGTCGACGTAGACGTGGCAGAAGTTTCCCGGATTCCCGTACAAGGAATCGAATGACGCGGTCAGTCGGTGGTGCGTCGTCCATTTGGCACGGAAGAGCAAACCCTAAATTCCGAATCTGATTATCCGAAATCCCAAAATCCCAGACCGTGGTGACTCGTTGTTTAGCGAAACGTGGTTTGACTACGATCCCTTCGTCGTCCCTCTTCCAAACTTCACCGGTACTGCGGTGCGTTCGAATTAAACGAGGTGCGCAAAATTGCGGTACCTCAAATCTAAATTTCAACCACCCCGATTACCGTACACGAACGCACACCGAATAACTTAAAGCGACGCCGGCTTCTTATTTTTGCTAATTGTTCCTGTTTTTTTTTTTTCTTATTTCTTATTTCTCCTTTCTTTTTCTCCCTCTCCCTCTTTCCCTCGTTACCTTTTCCCCATTTCAATACCGAGTCCCTCGCTATTATCCGCAGCCAGTGCGAATCCGGTTAACTTACGGCTGAACCAGTGCCCGGGCAATGTCCATTTCGGGGTCAGAATAACGGGTCGGAACTTCCTTAACTATTAACACCTGGTATAATAATAGCAGTGTTTAGTTTCGAAGCAACAAGTTAACTACCAGCCAATAATTAGTCAAGTTAACCGGTAACTTGTCCCTCGAGCAGCGTTGATCACTTCAAAGACACCGTTAACAACCTGAAACTTGTACCTTTGGTATTCCGCGGTACGGAGGAAACCGAAGCCGTGGAATATAACGGGTAGATTTTTCCGCCCTTAACTATTTCGGCAACCGAGATTAACGTCAATGTCTAAATAATCACGAGTCATAATCTACACTCGGCAAGTCGGGATGTCAGCGTGTCAGCATTCGTCTGGTAGAAGATTACAGCGTGTTATAATGTTAATATCTGCTTCTGGAAATGGAGATATTCAGATCTCGGGGTGGTAGGTATTACCTACATAAATTGACTCGGAAACTGCGAGCTCATCATTCCTCGTAAACGGAAGACAAGAATTTCACATTTCGCATCGTGATATACAGAAGGTCGGGAGGCG
This sequence comes from Tenthredo amoena, assembly GCA_963966615.1. Lineage (NCBI taxonomy): Eukaryota > Metazoa > Arthropoda > Insecta > Hymenoptera > Tenthredinidae > Tenthredo > Tenthredo amoena. The sequence goes on along the minus strand of OZ016492.1, from coordinate 384,241 downwards.
TTGGGACGGTGTAGAGTGTAGACGGTGAAATAGTGCATCGAGCATTTCGCAAATGAACGTTATGTGGATTTAAGTTAATATCACCCGGATGCGGTGCCAGCAGAAACTGCAGAATGCATTCTCACCTCCGTGCGTCTGCCAGGCTACACATTAGTCGGGGAAACCCGGTGTTTGTTCGTCTTGATTATATCGAGGGGTTAGTAATTACACGAAGAATCGGACCAAATATTAAATAGCTTCCACCTCCAAGTTCTAACTGCAAGATTAAATCACTCTGAAATGAAATTCAACGAGTGCAGTATATGTATTATATATCTGCACAAAACGTGCGGCTGTGCTTTCGCATATACGTATCTGTAAATTGGGTATCGACATAATCGCTAATTAGTGCCCCGTCAAGTTCAACGCGTTCCGATGCATTTCCGTATTTACTTTGAAGTGCGAATTCGAATTCACCGGCACCCGTTAGCTCGGAACTCTTTACGATAACGGAACAAGTCGTAGCTGTGACCGGACCCATCGTGGTCAGTCTACTTGTTCGTTCGTACGAGTTCGTTTGCTCGAAGGTACTGGTAAGGGAGGCCTGTAAATGGCCGCATCGAAGACGTAAGATGATACGAAGTTAATTGAACACCTTCCCATGGAGAAGGTAAACACGGGAGATATCACGGCGCATGTTATATCCCATAAATTAGTTCTCCAAAGCTAACGGTCAAGTCCTGACTTACGATTTACGCTACCCGCGGGTAATACATTATGCATACGTGTGTGTATGTTAATAAATAATTATATTTGCCGTGTCAAGAGTCTATTGAACTACAGGCCGAGCCGTTCGGTAATTTAGCAAACACCGTGGAACAAACAGCGGTCCAAAACATACATAGATAAAAGTCGTCCGAGTCCCGATCGTAAATCACCCAGCTAAATTTCATTCGACTTCGAAGATTATACGAAATCGACGTGCCTCCTTATTATCATAATTACGCTGACACGTCGGCGAGTATATTAGGTTGTACGTGTGAATCGTAAGTACCCGTGATGGACAGGGATATGTTTGTGCAGTGGTAATTGGTAGCTGTGGGAGCTGGTTCGAGGTGTTTCAACCGCGCATAGGCGGCTGGAAGTAATTGACTAACACCGTGGGGTGGCTCTCCACCGGCGGGGCTCTGCTTTTCGCGATATTTCCCAAGTGTATATGTTATGCAAATATGGACCGAACGAATAAAGGATGCACCGATGCAGATCCCAGGGGTTTCCGCTTATCCTGTTATATCATAGAAATAATGTAGCTGCTCGATACCGACTCGGTACTGCAGCAAATTGGTCAAAGATTCTTCAGAAAGGGATCGTCCAAAGGTTGAAAGGTAAAGCTTCTTACTGAGGTGACTCGGTCGTACAATTAGCAGCAATAATTGAACACACGTGTATACTTAGAACGATCGTCTTTCTATTTACGTGTGTGAAATTAATTAACTGGCAAGTTGAGGCAGCTTACTCTCTAATGCTCCTAATAATGTAGGAGTTCTACGGCGACCATTTGCCGGAGCTACCATGTACAGCCGGGAGCATTTGGTTCCTGCGGAACACTTGGCAGGCGTTCCCGGTGTTTCCGTGCGCTAATCCTTTTTCGATAGTTCGACCTAGATTGGCTCAGGCAAATGCTAACGAGGTTTCGTTTTCGGGCAAAAGAAGCGCGGAATCGCTAGTCGGCCGAGTCTTCCTCTCGCCTATTCTCATTTTATTATCGCACCTCCGCGGCAAGACGCGGAATCACAGTCGAAGGATTTCATTTTCGCGAATTTCAGTAAGACTAGAGAGTTTCAATTTTCGAATGAGATAAGCGAAACTTTCGCGTCGTCGTCGTCGAGGCGTATACCTTGTCACTTTATCTTCTTAATCGGCGTATAATCGTCTCAGACTTTTGGATTTAAACCCCGAAGTACCGAAGTTCTTTATCTCGTCAAGAATTGAGGCGTGTAGGCAGGTATAGGTATAGGCAAGGCACAGACCGAGGGGAGAGAAGCCTGAGGAGATCCAACGTCAGTTTTATCAACCCGAGAATAAGGGAGGGCATTAGCGAACTTTTGAAGAGCCCGTCGAACCGCGATAACGCTCTTCTCCATAACTAACTATATTCAATATCTCGACGAAAGGAGGAAAAATAAAGAAAGACCAGTGTGAAATACACGGGAATCTTTCGCGGTGTACCGGACGCACGTCGTTTTCCAATATCTGAGGAAAACTCATACCTCCTTTACTCGTTGGCCGGTAGGAATCTATGGGCCATCTACGGGAGGAGAGAGGTTCAGCTGTAAAATGATCCAGGATAGTTGCGTGTGCTGGAGAATAGGTGTACACCTAGGCAGCAACGCAACGTGCCGTGGAGACTGACAATATTGAGACGGCTGAAATCCTTGCGAAATTGGTTCATTTATCGCACGGTATCAGCGAGCCACACACCAATCTACCTGGTGCACACATTCGCCTACCATTCCATACCTCGTTCCCCGGAGACGACGACGACGACGACGACGACGACGACGACGACTCCGGATATAACAGCTGGGCGAGTGATATTCTCTCGGACATTTTTCTCGGGTATTTAGGTTTCATAAATTGAAAAGTATTTCATACTCGTGTACAGGTGTAGGTGTATTCCATTTATTAGCGTGGCGGTGTAGGTGCTGCCGAGCGTTTGTATCGCGTGAAAGATTCCGAGTAAAATGTTATAGCCAGACGCATTGTGGGGTTGACTTTAAGCCGGAGGAATTGATCCCCGTTAGCGTTAGGTGGGTAGGCGAGTGAATTGAAGGAGGATCATTTTCGGCGAGTTCTTTGACAAATACGAGAAATCTGAAAGGATTAGTCTTTTATGGAGCAGGGATTACCACAGAGGCAAGAACGACCGACGAACCGAATAACTTCCAGAAACGGAGGAGACTGAACCGAACTCGGCGTATAGCACAGAGAACGCGTCTCGCCTCGCCTCGGCTTACGTGTGATAAAGCACGCCTGTAATATCGCCAATTGAATTCTACTGATAAAACGTACCTATTTGTAACGGGATTTTGAACGGCGAACTTTTACCTGAAGATATAAAACTGCCAGGATTTGTCAAACTAATCGATGCCTGGACCCAGCTCCGGGCTCTGATTCCTACTTTCCATTCGCAACGTTCGCATAGGTTCATTTCGAAGGAAAGATATCATTAACGCAGCCGGGACTGAGTGCATGAAAGTCTTTTTCCGTTCCGTTCCGATCCTTTTTTTCTTTTCTTTCCCCTTCTCGTTTCGCTCTTCTTTTTTAATTGTACGTCGAAGTAGTTGATGGTTATTACCGCGAAGTACGACGAGGTGGAATACCTGCGTAGTGCCCAGATCCTTTCGTCAAGGGAACGTCGAGTGGCTGTCTGGGGACTCTGGGAGGTGGCTAGGTACCTGGCTCCGGCGTCATTACTCGTCTGAAACTCTGGAATCGTTAGGCCGTCATCTTTACCGCAGATCCATGCAGCCGCTAGCTGTAGCTGGTAGTAGTACGTGTATCTGAAAACCGTCACGGACGTTATCGTCTCCTAGTTTTTTTGCCGATTAACAAATCCTGACCAGGTAGAATTTCTAACGAATCGAACCTCTCTCCGTCAAAGACGTCCAGCTAATCGCTGCGTCAATTTCTGTTACCCGGTAAACTCGGCCCGGAACGGATATAAACAAGTTTTTAAGAAATATACCCAAAATCCCTGGCTAACGATGTAATCAATGTAACCCGGTGACCCGGTTGACCAAATAGCAGCACCGAGAGTTTGGCTAGAGATTCTGCAGTTAATAGGTTCAGGACCGAGAGGTGGAGCCCGGTACCAACCGTCCGTGTAGTGCTTCGGACCGCGATAACCTCGACTCACCACCGGCCGAAGCTTAACTTCCACTCAACTAGGAAATTAGTCTAGTTGGGAGTTAATTAAGTACGTAAAGATAACTCGTAAGTAGAGAGAGAGAGAGATATTTGCATCGAGGATTAGATTCGGGTGCGAATATCACCGCGCGGGGAATTTCGCTTATTTTTCCTCATTTCTCGATTTCTTCTTTTCCTTTGGGTATACTCAGCTTTCTGTTTTCCAGTTGCCGAGTAAATGTAGCCTCAGGCTTCTGATCAAGGCCTTTCAAGAGCTGGTGCATTGAAATTGAACGAGGCTGTGCCTCGTGCCCGCCGAGAAACGGTCTGAGAAATGAAAAGGAGCAATAGTCGAAATTCCCAGCCACTAGCCACGCGGATTCTCCTTTTTCCTGCACTCTGCTTCACGGCGCGGTGACTTGAAACGCGGTTACTTTGAAAAGCGACGTCTACTTTTCAGCACGAGGGCCTAGGCTGCATCCGAACCGTCGAAAGGAAACTTTAAGACGCGTTGAGCCGATGAACTTGCCCACATTTTCTCCTAGCTTCTCTTCTCTTTTCACCTATAGAAAATATGGGCTTCCAGGGAATCCCATGTACAGTTAAATGAGACGAGTTCGAGGTACAGCTGGCTGAACAAGAAACGTGTGTGTCTCGACGAGCCGATATCAATCAAGCCGCACAACCCCTTTCGTTCTTTCTGTCCTCTCCCTTGCCCTTCTACTTCGGGCAATGAAAAATAGCATTTGATATCGCACGAAATTAGTAGCTCCAACGGAAGCGAATGTGATTAATGAGGCTGGGAATTAACGGAAGCTAGCCAGACCGCGTTTCTTTATACCTAGGACATTCGCAACCATTTTTCGTTGGATCTGTAAAAGTGAATTTTACTGTAATGAGTACGATCGATGGATTGATCAAAAAAATTTGAGGATGATTCGACCGAGATTCTCAATCCTTTTACAAGTATCGGTGTATAGATCGTAAACGAGACAGCAGGGAATCCCCGTTTCATCTACGACACGAAATTAACGGTGCTGTTGGTATACGACCATAGGACCGTTAGTTATAATAGCTGACTTCAACGTTATACGACTCCGCAAGCCACGCCAACTGCTGGGAATCATTCTGGTGGTTTATTGAAATTTTAGACCCTCGAATGTACGACGACGACCACGAGGAGGAGGCGGTTTATCGTTGAGATTTACGAAGCGTAATATACAGAGATACGAGTCTCTATCTACATATTACATGTATTTGTTAAAAGCGGAGAGAAATTCTAACGAATTGCAAATTTAATATAATTACTATTCATGGACGTGACTGCAGGCCAATTCAACGATACCTATATAGACTCGTGTGATAAAAAGAAGGTGGATAGAATTCTCCCTCGGTTTAACGGACTGTCAGTACCCATATCGGTTCCATTTTTTTCCTTTCTTTTCCTTCTTCGTCTTCTTCTTTTTCATTCCATTCTCGATTCTTCCGCAGAGCAGGATTCGTATTTCTCAATCGATTCACGTGACGTTTGAGTAACACAGTGGCACTCGGAGGTGAAAAGGGTCTGGCTAAGGGTTCGATTTGTCAGCGTCGTTCCCGCTAGTCTGGCTTTGTACCGTGCCATATCGTATACATCCGACAATATTTATTCTGCCCCGCGAGTGTCACGAGCAAAGTTCCGAGCTCAAGTAGACTTCCACCTTTTCCTTCATTTTTATTCCGTTTCTCTCGTCTTCCTAATGCCTCGGAATAGGTGAATACCTACATCCCGATTATCGCCCTTGTAAAAGAAATAGGATAGGTATATCTGGTACAGGTGTAACGATTATTCTTTTTTATGTAAAAGTTACAATCGCGGATAAATCGAATCGCATAATAGCAGCTATGTCTAAAAATTCGTTCGTCCCTTTATACTGGATAAGGTTTATTGCCGAGTATATACCTACTTCGATTTATATTTCGGTCGTGCCGAATGGCCCTTAAGGAAGAGCTACAAAAAACGAGGATAAATACATTATTTCCCATCGCTGAATCGAATTATTACACGCCAAGGTTGTAAAACGAGGGGAAACTTCATTGAAAACGATATAGAGGAACGGGGGGCATACGTTCGATAAGTTTGAAATAAGAAGAAGAAGAAGAAGAAGAAGAGTAAAATTTACTGCGACGTAAACGTGAGTAGGTAATAATTGCAGTTCTTTTACCTTGACGACGTGATGAATGCCGGGCGAAAATACGTCGTTGTAATCAACGAGAATGGCTCGGTTAATTAATGGCTCCATTAAAAATATCTCCAAGCGTAGCCTGTAAACGTTCAACAGTTCTTACGATTTTTTTTTGTTACTTTTTTTTTTTTCTTATTTTTTATTTTCTCCGTTCGCGATCGCTTGTCTCCCGAATCTCGACTTCACGGATCTAAGAAGCGCGACTAGAAGCTCGATGAGAGAATAGAAGAGAGGAGAGATCCCTTGAAACAGGAAACACCAGACAGGGAATCGATTCTCGAACCGAAGTATAAAGCGAAGCCTTTTAGACGGAAAAACGAATAACGGATTGACGTATTGGTTCGCCGAGGGTAGATGTATACGAGAGTTGCGGTGAATCCTAAGTTGCACAACCTTGCCGAACACCCCTATACGACATGCTGACACAATCGGGTTCGTAGATGTGTACCTACCCGAGATTTTCAGACAAAAAACGTATTTCAGTTTCTGTGTATAACGTGTGTATACACGTGTATATTGGGTATGTGTACATATAAATATCGACGTCACTTTCTTCCACGTTTCATCTTCTTTTTCATCCCCCATCACCTCATCGCTTTGTTTCAGCGCCTTCTTTCACCCGGTATCGAGGTCTCGAAGGACCGATACATCGGCGAGACGTCGCCATAGCAGAATCTCGAACCATCCTCCTATTCCCGAATCGCAAGAACGTTCCTTATTTTTCCTTACTTTCGTCTTTTCAATTCACTTATACCTATATGAAACAATCTGTGATTTCTTCGTTTCTTTCCGCGAAAGAGTTCGCTCACCGAATTATGAAAATCATGACCTCTCGGGGGATTCCAGACTCTCTGAAAATCATCAAAGTCTCGGACTACCCGCGAACTGAAATTTTACCAAGCGATTATTTCACACCCTGACCCAATTCTCTCCGGCAACATTCAATCCGAAACTAATTGTAAGTTTCGTCTGGATATCGGTTTCCACCGATAGGTACGTGCTTGACCTCCGCCGGATTCCTCGGAGGCGATAAAATGCAGCAATATCAAAGGTTCTCTTTACCAATCGAAGTTAAAAGTTCCTTCAAGATTTTAGCGAGCTTCTACCTATACTATAGCATTCGAGGGGTTGCAGAGGGGCGGTTCTTTTTTCGTCTTCTTATTCCTTTATTTTCGGTAAAGGTGATTTCTTGACGCGGCAATACGGCGCTACTCGGCGTCCCCCATCGCGTAACGAAACTTGAGTGGAAAGTTTCTTTTTCAAGTGATAGAAATTCAAACTGCATCAGTCCAAGCAGCGAAGGAATTCCCGGTTACGTATTCGTCGGTCTCCCAACCGCTCGGAAGTTCAGTACCAAACGAAATTGTCAAATTGCTGCCTCTGCGGTAACTTCATATACCCAGGTAGGTATGTGTTCGCGAATATACATATACCCGAAAGCTACGATATTTTTGCGACCCCGCGGCAAATTTCCCGACGAGCTTTTCCGCGACCACTGGGTCTGGCAAGGACGTACCGCGAGACAAGTGTCCTCTGGCTCTCTTTAGGGCTGAAAATTTAACGACATCTTTTGAGGCACCCGAGTATCAAGATAAGACAGTCTATATACTCGGCTCCTTAAAACGGCGGAAATCCTTTTCCGTTTCAGCACGGAACCGTTGACTTTGCACGCTCGACGGGTCAATTTTTAACTCGTCGGTAACAACTTGACGAGATTACAAGAGGAGGTTGCAGACGAGGATTCGGCGGTTTAACGTTACTTATACTTTAGTATTGGTAAGTTTTTGAATAATATTCACGAAAAAATCTCCTCTCAACAAACACACGCACGTATGTGTGCCGCGGTACGACGAATAACTTTCACTCTCAGGTCGTTTCAAGTTCCCTTTACGCTATCCGACATAAGCAGCTTACTCTATATATATATATATACATATATACACTGATTTAATCTAACTTTGACACGAATTATACACCCGAGTCCCACGCACGTAGTCGAACTTTGAAGCGTTAGCAAATGAAAAGTTTGCTTCAATTTTCGCGGATAAAAACTTCTCTTTTCCACCGTTTCAAGTTTACAAGAAATCGAATAACCCCACGCTGGAAGAACTCGAGGAACAAATTTTCATCGATATTGATACTGCAGTGAGCAATCCACCACCGCTCCCTGAAAAGCATCGCAGTCGATAGATTTTTTGATTTTTTTTGTTGTCGTGGTTTTTTTCTTTCGTTTTTCTAATAAAGCCAGCAGGGAATTATTCGTTTGAACGAACGTAGAGGTATTTTGACCTGCCGCAATAAAATTCAAATAGTCCGGTTACCGTGCGAATGAACAATTTCATTTAGCAATACCCGTGTAGGTAAATACTGTAACTCGCAGTACTGTGAAAGCACATAGCGACGACAGGAGGGACTCGGGGGAGTAGAGCAAAGTGATGAACCGATTCCCGATTGGGAATCACTAACCCACTTGATTTCCAAGCTATACTGAGGCAAACTTTGGGTCCTGTGACCAAACGGCTCGCTGTTCGGAAAATTCATCGATCGTGACATAATCAGGGACCGCGTGGGATCGAAAGCAAACAGAAATTGACACTTTTTTTCAAAGTACACGCGTACGGCGAACCCGCCTCACCGATTTCGCTGCCATGTCGCAGCTCTGAGGAATTCGTGATTCCGGAAAAACGGAATTTATGGAAAAGAAGAGTAACGGACCGACGTTGAGACATCCCTTTCAATGGAGATATGATTCCGTGTTGTGGGATGATTATATTGCGGGGAACGTGTATATGGGGGAGACGTTATCTCGACAACGGAAAAAGCCGTCGACTCTTTGAAGATTTGTTTAACTTTCGACTGTGAGAAGACGCCTAGGAGGATTTCAGTTGTTAAGCACTTTACATAATGCGGGTGCCAAATATTTAGTTGGCACTGTGTAAGCTGAACGAAAAACGCAGAGAAGGACTCCCGCTGAGTAGTAGGGCGTCTGGCTCCTGGTAATTAGAGGTAAGTGCGATAATTAGCTTGAGTGGGGTGCGAGGATCGGATTAAAAGACGTCATTGCAATCTGGTGTTCGTATTATATTTAAACGGATTTATAGGTACATTGTCACATTCGAATCACTATATCCAGCTCTGATTCTCTTATTCGCGCTTTTTAAACTCCACTATCCTAACGGAACTTCGGCGTATCGATTTAACCAACGTATTAATTATAAATATCAATAAGCATATGGCGGAGACGGAGGCCAAGAGTAAAACCGCGTAGACATCGAGCAGCGCGATTTGCCACCAGGTTAAATCCATCGCGGGTGACCTGAGACCCGTTCCTCCATGCCTGGCCACGTATTCCACCCAGAAGATCGCTGTGTCCAGCGCACTCATCGGGCGATCACGAAATTCCGCGGACAATTTCTTGGCTGCTTTCCTGGAATGTTATCGATAAAAATTGAAATTTCGGAAACCAGTTGTCGTGGAAATGTATAAGAATGACTTGCATGTACGACGAGTCACTCAGAACGGTATGGAAAGCTGCGTTCAGTTTCTCCTCCGTTAGCTGGTTAACGTCGAGAGATACTGCCACGTGCTTCTGTTCGTAGCGTTTGATGTTCTGAGTTTGATCAGCGAAAAGAGGTACTCCTATCATAGGAACTCCGCAGTAGATGGCCTCTTGTGTTCCCAGGAGACCACCGTGTGTCATGAACGCGCGTACGTGTTTGTGCTCTGAGAATGGGAATTCATACTCGTCATGTTACAACAAATCGATTTTATACGGTGTAATTGCGGATTCTCTCACGATCGCAAAAAAACTTACTAAGAACGGTTAATTGGGGTATCCATGGATAAGTGAAAACATTGTCGGGCAGGCCGGGTGGCAATTCATTCGGTTTGGCAATCTTCATCAATACCCGAACTGGCGACAATTTTGCGATGGAAATGTAGAGTGCACGAAGCGTTGATTCGGGAAAGGACTCTATTTTGGCCATCGATCCGAAAGATATATAGACGAAACCGTGTTTGCTATCATTCAGCCACTTCGCCACATCCTGTTTTAGAAACCCAAACAATATTAGAGACTATAGCGGTTCGTACGTTTCGCGTTATAGCCAAAGATACACAACCTGAAATGAAGTACTCACGTTCGGCAACGGCTCTAAATTTTGCGAAATGTGAAGTCCTCCGACTTCGACAACAGCCGTAGTAAATGGCCTGACGCCGTTCAAGCTGTGATGAGAGTTCACAAGAATCAAAGATACGTTCCTCTCCGCTTCTCTGAGACTTGGCGCATGCGGGCCAATGTATTTCTTTATTTTTTCATCTTGATACGCACTGTAACGGTCAAACTCCCACTTTTCCTTCGTGATCTGTAGGGCGTTCGAGACTCGTTCCCAAAAATTCATCTTTTCAGCGAGACCCGAGAAAACGCCGGGTATATAAGCTGGATCGTCAGGATTCGCAACCTTGTCATTTAGCCATGGCCACATCGCAGATGCGACCATACCCACAATGGGTACCTTGAAATGTTGGCCGAGAGCCAGGTAACAAGTTGCACCCATTATCTGCGAAGACGTATTACCACTTCATTTAGCTCGTCACACGTTTAATACTATATGGTGAACCATATTCAAGTTTCCTGTCACAGCATAACCGAATCGTCTGTTTCTAATCGAAGTCTCATGTCCAAGAGCCAAAATTTGTTATTCAACGGCAAATAATGAATAACAGTCGAGGAGTCATGATTTCCGAAGAGTTAAAACCTAATTCTCTTCGGTATGGCCGGTATCGGAAATAAACAACTCGAAAAATGTAAACTTGCTCATATCGTACGATAAGAGTTGGAAACTCTATCGGGCCACCGAATCAGCCTTGCTGATCAAGTCTTCGTAATAAATTATGATTACAACTTGTCATTCCCTGAGATGATAAGGAACAGACATTTTAAGTAAGTATATGATAATGAGTCGTATATATGGAACGATAGTGCACCCACGATACATGGATACTGAGATATGAAGGTTAAAACAGTTCCGTATGTTTTCACATCTTAAGGAAGGAAAAAATAATTCGGTGAGCCGAAATTTCGTTATGAATAAGCACGATTTGAATTTTCTGTGACAAACGAAAAGTATTATTTCCAAACCGAGTGATCGAAATGAATATACAATTTTTGTGGACTTTCTACAGTCGCCTAAGAATTTTGACTCTCATGAATATTGCATTGGGTACCGACTACAAATTGTTATTTCAGATTCTGCCATAATATTGTGCTCCGTAACTTACATCAGCGATGAGTAAATCGTAGGGAGGATCTTTCGGAGGGTCTTTTATGAGCTTTCTGAATTGCGGCATGTCCATCAAGTCACACATATTACCGCCCAATGTGGTTGTTAAGGAACGCACGAGATTACTCACTAATACAGTGTTCATAATGTCATAACTCAAATTGTTTTGCATAATAGGAAGTGTTCCATTAAAGTTTACGATCTGATTGTAATTGGGAAAGGGTGTCTTCAGAGGAAAATGGCTCGCTACGTCCACCTGGTGGCCACGTTCTGCCAGTCCTTTCAACAGTCTCTCGTACATGATGAAGTGACTCCTTCCAGTGTAGCTAAGTACACCTAATATCCTGTACGTGAAACCGGGCGATATGATCGAAGCAATCGCGAAAAAACCGGTGAAGAAATGGACTCTCATGTCGGCCACTTTCCTTATACTTGAACGGTGAAATGACCATGAAACTATTGGTTATTTGATGAAAATCTAGTACATCACAATAAAAATTATTAAATCAATGAAAATGAGACTGAATCGCCTTTTGACAAGAGCACAACGAATTTCAGTCGCTACTACCGTCTCAAAACCAGTTAGCACATCGAGTGGGAACTGCGACAATGAAATGCTTCCGCCTTCCTGGTGTTCCTTTTTCTGTTTTTCATATGCACGCGAAAGATAAGACTGCGATAGTTGGGGGTCAGCGTTAATGAGGAGATAAACTTATCGGAAAATTTTTGTCATGGCTAGTTTATGGGTGATAAATTTATCGAATTCATCAAGGTTTCTCTTTTATTAAGACTGCTTCTATAACGCAGGTATTTACAAGTGAATTTTTACCATACGACTATGGTTCATTCCAATTGCGAATGACCTAGGACTCATCTATAATAAGATGTCTGGCATACAGTGCTCAGAGGTAAGTACAATGATTAGTGTACTTAGGGTCCGTAAGAAGACAGATCGAATGATGTCGATAGTCGAATCATCTTCGACCGAATCAATAGGCGTTGTACACATTGATAGCGAAGACAGAATATCGAACAGACATTCTCTCACTTAATCTTCTTGAACTGAAGAGATCTTCCAACTCGTATTTTCTCAACCCCTGATATAAACTTAATGATAATGAATGTCAACAAATATACAGCAAGAATAGTGGCGAATAGCAGAGCCACGTAAACATCGAGCAATGCGATTTGCCACCACGTTAGATCCATCGCAGGTGACCTGAGATTCGCCCCGCCGTTTCGGACCACGTACTCCACCCAGAAGATTGCTGTGTCCAGCGCACTCATCGGACGATCTCGGAATTCGAAGGATAATTTCTTGGCTGCTTGCCTGGAATAGCCATCAATTAATTGGGTAAAATAATTGTCGTAGGAATTTATGAATGACTCACATGTACGATGGATCATTGAGCACGGTATTGAAAGCAGCATCCAGCTTCTCTTCTGTTAGCTGGTCGTCTTCGAGAAAAACTGCCACATGCTTCTGAACGTAGAGTTTGATGTTCCGAATTTGGTCAAAAATAAGAGGAACGCCTATCATAGGAACCCCATAGTGGACGGCTTCTTGAGTTCCCATGAGACCTCCGTGTGTCACGAACGCACGTACGTTTTTGTGCCCTATAAGTATAGAAACCAGATTTTTCCTCGTCATGTGGGAATTTCACATCTTGATAATCCTCCATGGATCTTCTGCTGACCAAATGATTCAATATCGTTCTGAATCCTTTTCACGTGAAGGTGAAGACTCACCAAGAACGGCTAATTGCGATATCCAAGGACGAGTCAGAACGTTATCAGGCAGACCCGGTGGCAATTCCTTTGGATTGAAGATCTTCATCAATACGCGAACTGGCGACAATTTTGCGATGGAAGCGTAAAGTGCATGAAGCGTCTTTCTGGGAAAGGACTCTAGTTTCATCATTGCACCGAAAGATATATAGACAAAGCCGTCTTTGCTGTCATTCAGCCACATTTCCAAATCCTGTTGCAGAAATTCAAATAATTACAGACCGATTCGCGTTCCTACATTTTTCGTCGTAGCCAGTTCCACACAACCTCGAGCGAAATAGTGGCACGTTGACAACTCACATTCGGCAACGGCTCTACATTTTGCGAAATGTGAAGACCGCCGACTTCGACAACAGCTGTAGTAAATGGCCTGACGCCGTTCAAGCTGTGATGAGAGTTCACAAGAATCAAAGATACGTTCCTCTCCGCTTCCCTAAGACTTGGCGCATGCGGACCAATGTATTTCTTTATTTTTTCATCTTGATACGCACTGTAACGGTCAAACTCCCACTTTTCCTTCGTAATCTGTAGAGCGTTCGAGACCCGTTCCCAAAAATTCATCTGTCCATTGAGACCTGAGAAAACGCCAGGTATATAGGCTGGATTGTCCGGATTCGCAACCATACCATTTGCCCATGGCCACATTGCAGACGAGACAACACCGACTACCGGTACCTTCAGATGTTGGCCGAGGGCCAGGTAACAAGTTGCACCCAATATCTGCAAGTCGGCATTTCGGCTGATTACTCAAAGGTCAATGCTCACTGATCAACAAGGATTCAGGTGTTTAGATGATTCAGGTTAGAGGTACTTTTACCAAATTATCATTGACCTTAGCCAGTGATATTACACCCCCTTAATGCATAGCTAAACTCATTTCTGTTATCGCCTACAAAGATAACAACTCCCAAATCGTATCATAATGATCTGGCTTATTCTACGAGAATGGTGCAACCGTGCCACGTGAAAATTTTCATTCATGAATAATACTTCATTGAACAATTGTCATTGCGCCTCGTTACTCACATCGACGATGAGAATATCGTAGGGAGGATCTGTTGGAGGGTTCTTTATGAGCTCTTTAAATCGTGGCTGATCCATCGAGTCACACAAGTCACCGCCATACTCGACTGCGGCGTAATGCACCATGGAAATGGTTTTCATTTTCTTCAAAAGTTCATAGGTCAAATTATTCCGTAAATAAGAAGCCGTTCCAGCCAAGTCTACGATCTGAGTGTAATTTGGAAAGGGTGTCTTCAGAGGAAAATGACTCACGACGTCCACCTGATGGCCACGTACAGCCAATCCTTTTGCCAGCTGCTCGTACATGTTGAAGTGACTCCTGCCGGTGTAGCTAAATACACCTAATATTCTGTACGTCGAGCCAGGCGATATGATCGAAGCAATCGAGAAAAAACTGGTGAAAAAAAGTACCCGTACATCGGCCACTTTCATTATAGCAAAACTGTAAAATGACTATGAAACTATTCGTCGTATGATAAAAATTATTAAATTGCTAAAAATTACGCCGAATCGCTTTTTAACGAAAGCACAGTAAATTTCAGTCACTACTATCGTGTCAAGATCGACCAGGTCTGAGCGAGAACTGCGACACTGAAGTGTTTCCACCTTTTTATTGTTCCTTTTTTAGTTTGTCATGTGCACTGAAATGATAAGGCTACGATGGTTGAGGGTCAACGTTAATTAGGTGATAAACGTATCGAAAAATTTTGCACGTAATTAGGTTAATGGTTAATAAATTTATGGAATTCACCAAGGTCTCTCTTTTATTAGGACTGCTTCTATAACGCAGGTATTTACAACTGAAATTTTAACATACGATTCTGATTCATTCCAATTGCGAATGACCAAGGACTTATCTATTATAAGATGTCTGGCATACAGTGCTCAGAGGTAAGTACAATGACCAGTGTGCTTAGGGTTCGTAAGAAGACAGATCGAATCAATAGGCGTTGGATACACATTGATACCGACGACAGAATATTGAACAGACATTCTCTCACTTAATCTTCTTAGACTGTACAGATCTTCCAACTCGTATTCTCTCAACCACTGATATCAACTTAACGATAGTGAATATCAATAAATAAACAGCAAGAATGGTGGCGAATAGCAGAGCCCCGTAAACATCGAGCAATGCGATTTGCCACCATGTTAGATCCATCGCAGGTGACCTGAGATTCGCCCCGCCGTTTCGGACCACGTACTCCACCCAGAAGATTGCTGTGTCCAGCGCACTCATCGGACGATCTCGGAATTCGAAGGATAATTTCTTGGCTGCTTGCCTGGAATAGTCATCAATTAATTGAGTAAAATATTTGTCGTAGGAATTTATGAATGACTCACATGTACGATGGATCATTGAGCACGGTATTGAAAGCGGCATCCAGCTTCTCTTCTGTTAGCTGGTCGTCTTCGAGAAAAACTGCCACATGCTTCTGAACGTAGAGTTTGATGTTCCGAATTTGGTCAAAGGCAAGAGGGACGCCTATCATAGGAACCCCACAGTAGATGGCCTCTTGAGTTCCCATAAGACCACCGTGTGTCACGAACGCACGTACGTTTTTGTGCCCTATACGTATAGAAATTTCACTTTTTTTCCTCATTATGTGGGAATTTCACATCTTAATAATCCTCCACAGATTTTCTGATGATCGAATGATTCAACATCATTCTGAATCTTTTTCACGTAAAGATGAAGACTCACCAAGAACGGCTAATTGCGATATCCAAGGACGAGTCAGAACGTTATCAGGCAGACCCGGTGGCAATTCCTTTGGATTGAAGATCTTCATCAATACGCGAACTGGCGACAATTTTGCGATGGAGGCGTAAAGTGCATGAAGCGTCTTTCTGGGAAAGGACTCTAGTTTCATCATTGCACCGAAAGATATATAGACAAAACCGGCTTTGCTCTCATTCAGCCACTTTTCCAAATCCTGTTGCAGAAATTCAAATAATTACAGACCGTTTCGCGATCGTTCATTCTTCGTCGTGACGAGTAGCACACAACCTCAAGCGAAATAGTGGCACGTGGAAAACTCACATTCGGCAACGGCTCTACATTTTGCGAAATATGAAGTCCTCCGACTTCGACAACAGCCGTAGTAAATGGCCTGACGCCGTTCAAGCTGTGATGAGAGTTCACAAGAATCAAAGATACGTTCCTCTCCGCTTCTCTGAGACTTGGCGCATGCGGGCCAATGTATTTCTTTATTTTTTCATCTTGATACGCACTGTAACGGTCAAACTCCCACTTTTCCTTCGTAATCTGTAGGGCGTTCGAGACTCGTTCCCAAAAATTCATCTTTCCACTGAGACCCGAGAGAACGCCGGGTATATAGGCTGGATTGTCGGGATTTGCAACCATACCATTTGCCCATGGCCACATTGCAGACGAGACAACACCGACAACCGGTACCTTCAGATGTTGGCCGAGGGCCAGGTAACAAGTTGCACCCAATATCTGCAAGCCGGAATTCCGGCTGATTACTCAAAGACCAATGCTCATTGACCGATAAGGATTCTGGTATTTAGATGATTTAGGTTAGAGGTACTTTTACCAAATTGTCATTGCGCCTCGTTACTCACATCGACGATGAGAATATCGTAGGGAGGATCTGTTGGCGGATTATTTATCAGCTCTTTAAATCGTGGCTGATCCATCCAGTTACACAAGTCACCACCATACCTGACTGCTATTTGAGGCACGATAGCAGAACTTCTAAATTCGGTTAAATACTCATAAGTCAAATTGTTTTGCATGAGAGGAAGTGTTCCATTCAAGTCTATGATCTGATTGTAATCGGGAAAGGGTTTCTTCAGAGGAAAATGGCTCACGATGTCCACCTGATGGCCACGTTTTGCCAATCCTTTTGACAGCTGCTCGTACATGTTGAAGTGACTCTTCCCGTTGTAGCTAAATACACCCAAAATCCTGTACGTTGAACCAGGCAATATGATTGAAACAATCACGAAAAAGAATGTAAAATGAAGCACTCTCATGTCGGCCACTTTCGTTATACGTCGACTGTAAATTGTCCATGAAAATATCCGTCGTTTGAACGAAATCTAACACTCAATTATAAAAGTAATTAAATTAATGCAGATCCGACCGAACAATGTTCGCAGAAGGCACAATCAACCCAATTACCTACTAGCTTGTCTTAACCGACTAGATTCGTGGGCAACCATTGCGATACTGAAGTGCTTTTCGTACAGAGATCACATGCTTCATACTTGCCATTTGATTATGCAATACATACAAGACACACTACCGCTCAAAAGTATTTGGGCACCAAATGCAGTTTGGGACCAAATAACACCCGAAACCTTGACGAAACTTGTTGCGCGGATGCCTCGATTATGCGCTGTAATAATTCGTTTCAGATGAGGACACACAAACGAACTATCCATGAAATGACATGAAACACGCGACTAAATCTTTCTCGTACTTTCGGTGAATTTTTGTATCCATTGTATCACAACAATAGGTGCCCAAATACTTTTGAACGATAGCGTGTATCCGTGTTATCGATCTATCGTATCTGTATCGTGGAAAAAACCAACCGACACTTGCTCGCTCCATTATCACTTTACTACACAGCTCGATCATTATTACGCAAGTGTCGTGTAGGATGCGTGTGCGATGAAGATAGAGTCACGGCCAGTCAAGGCTAAAGATAATCAAGCTCTGATTGAACTCTTGCGAGTTAATTTTGACGTGACTGGAACCATCTGGCGCATGATTAGTTTTTTGAAGAATTGAATCATGGAATTCATTGAGTTCTACCCTTAATGAGGACTGCCTGGCACTGCGAAGCCCGTATTTACCCGCATTTGCCGTGAGGCGTGGAACATACCAGCTGAGGCATTATTGTGTCGCCGACTGAATTGTCGTCTCAGTTTCTATGAGAAGAATCCCACCACCGCACACCCCGCTGCCTCGCGACCTTAATGCGTATTAATCCTTTGAGCTTTTCACTCATTTTCGGTCCCAGTCTGCACTCGGGGTTAAAAAACTGTCGCGAATCTCGTACGGAGATTTCAACAGCGAAAAAACGCGACTCCACGCTGCAGACTCGACGTTAAAAATTCTCGTTCCAGACCCTTCATCGATCGACACACAGGATACGTGCGAATTCCGACATACCGTCGAAAGCTCTGAGAAACTCTAATCAACATTTTTATAAATTAATAAGATCTGTGTGATCGCTGTGTGGCTCGAATTATTCTACTCAAAATCTACCGCATCAATTCACCCCTAAATAGCATCGGAGCATGACTAAATAAACCTGGTGCAGAGATTTCCACGCGGTCGATCACGGGAAACAAAACGTTCTTTCCTGCGCCCCTGGTGTCCCGAGGTTCGAGGGTTGCGCTACGTTACCCTCAACTCCATGGTGGCTGTTGCCGCGAACGTCGAGCCTGTTCAATGTCAGGGTCCTGCAGCATATTCCATTCTCTCGTGCACGCCGTCACCGGTACCACCCTTATACCACCCTCCAGTCAACGAGCACATTCGCACCCACCCATACACGCATATTATACCACAGCTCGATATTTTCATTACTAAATGCACTGGCATCGTCTGAAAATGGTACGTTTTTTTCTTTTCCTCTATCTTTTTTTCTATTCGCTTTCTTCCTTTCGTTTTCATCCACGAATTTGCAATGCCGTCAAAACGCATCGTCCCCTGCGGTGATTAAATATTCCACGTTGCAGTTATTCACCGGTTCGGATACACGCGTCTACGCGTATATAGTACGTAAGCGCGAGCGTATTCCCAGTATGGGATAAATAACGATCTTTAAAAAGAGTAACCTCATCGGAGCTTTTGTACATCTCCTTTTTTTTTATTTCACTACCAACGATCCGTTTTATGAGCATTCCATCCGCTCCGAGACCATTCATCGAATACGTATCATGATATACGTATACACTACTATACATATATTCGACGTGAGAATCGGAGTAAAGAGAACCGATGTAAAATTCTTGCATATCATTCCATCGAAAGCCCAATCCGTACGTGTATATTTCGAGACGGGATTAGAAGTTCGCCGAGATCTCAGCTACTCGTCGGTAGATTTAGCTCCGCGTTTTCACGTGTCTAGGGGGGATGATATGTAAGCTCATTATTTTCATGGTCCAACAAGAAACGAGTTCCACTCTTTCGCCCCTGTCTCACGTTGCAGGTTCCCGGTCGCTATTGTGGTTAGGAATTCATCTCGCGTCCCCCGTCTCAGCCGACCGGGTCGGGGTCTGATTCCTTCTTTGACCCACGTACTTGATTTACACTTCCTCATATTAGATCACGTTTGTTTGTACTTCTTCTTTGGCCCGACTCGACGCCGACGCGTTCTTACCCCTTGACTCTGTACCTACCTTCATAACCTGCCCGAACCCCCCTCCCATATTTCAACCCCATAAGAAAAGTTATGTCGTTCTTCACGCACGTGATTCACATTCGCCTTTCACCATACACTATACTCAAAGAATGAAAGAATCGGGACACATTCTACTCGCATCGAGATACCGAAGGACTTGGATTATCATCCGAAACGCGCGTCGCCCGCAGACGTTGCACTGTATAACATTCTATTCCGCGGCAGGAACCTCGGGGCATTTCCTACCTGAATAATCTTACTATTACCAACCCCCCAGAGAACTATTTGCAACTGTAATAATGGACCTGGTAAAGCTAAAGCCTCAGACTCCCTTTGCAGAGAGAGCAAGCCCCGCTCCCGCTCCATTAGGACAAAGAAACTCTGGCTGGTCAGCAAATTGCTCGCTATAGGTATACGACCGCTTCTATCAGGGCTTTTAAAACACCAGGATCAGCCGAACGCGGAAATGACTCTGACTTTCGCGGCGTATGATCCGTGATTGATTAACCGAAGAACCGTTTCCTTTTTCTTTTTTTTTCCTTTTTTTTTTTGGTTCTCTCTTCATTTCGCTTTTCTTCCCATCGAGGTTGAAGAAAATTCTTTGACATACGTACCTATGGGCAACGAGCGTAGTATGCCTACCAGCTATACCTGGAGACTTATTCAGAAACGTGGGGTAACTGAGGTCCGGGCTTTTTACGAGATGAAAGAAAAGTTACTGCCGGGTTGTAATCTTCATCGTCGTCCGTGCGTCAGATCGTTACGTCAATCTTTTGCAGTAGTGGATAAAACTCGTGCTACTACGTTGACGAGCAATTTAAATAGAACCGCGTTGCCATGCCTTTTCAAGACCCAGCGGACCCGAAGTACCCACCTAAACCACCTTCCCTCGGGGAAGGGGTGGGGCGAAGAAAAAATCGCTTTACCACTATCGCGGGATGGGGATAGGGTTCCAGTAGGTACAACAATTCGATCGGACAGACGTTGACGGGATCCACTACCGTAATCTAATCCCAAGTTTCGACGTGTAGCGAATAAATCCGTACCTATTACTATCAAGCGTAAATTCAGAGAGCGGTGCAGAATAGATGCAGAGTCGAAGGGAACGAGTAGAAAGCGGATTTTAGCCTATCGGAATTTTAGCGAAAATAAATTCTCATCGTTTTCCCACGATTGGCAAATATACTCGACTCGGTATATTCGTGGCGTTTTACAATTAAACCGAGGACACGGTCGACAGTGGCGAATCGCTCGAGAGTGCGTATAGCTCTACGCATAACGCATATAAGGTAAAAGAGGAATGAGAGAGGAGGAGGAGGCGGCGTAATTAGCGCGAATGAATTTAACCCAAGCTGCACGTAGCAATTTATATCCAGGTCAAGTTCTTCTCGACACTTCTGCCTATATGCTAATTAAAATACAGTAATGCAGGTTCTGTTTACGGGTACTCGGATACCGTTCAACCAAATACGCGTAGACATACGCGTATAGATGGCAAATGACGTTAATGAGAGATCGTAGTTTATTTTTTTTATTTTTTCATTTTTGTTTTTTTTTTTTTTGTCGCCCGCTGCAGCTCGCCGTTCAATTTTTGGAATCGAGAAGTGTTTAAGCTCCGTGTGTAAAGTCTGGTTCCTGACAAGTGGGTACATATGTACGACGAGGTGTATACTAGTTCCGGCTTTTCAAGGAGGGATAGATAAGATCCGAAACTGTAGGATGCAGTGATCGGAAAATTGGAAGAATCGCTGCTCCACGAGTGAAGATAAGGAAAAGAATAAAGAGAATAAGAAGAGAAGGTATAAGAAGGAGAAGCAGACTGGCCGTTGTACTCCGTAAACCGTAAGAGATCTCCTTTGCCTTGAACCTAACGAAGAGCTTTTGTACGCCGCGATTCAAGGAGCTTTTAAAAAGATCGATTACGTCGCGAGACCGGTAGTAGTACTACCTATGTACGGCAAGTGAATAACAAGACCGTGTAGAGACGTATACCATACCTATGAGCACACGTATAATAAAAAGACATAAATTCATGGTAACATTTATATAAAATATATATACTAAATAAAATACTAGGTAGCGGCGCGGCGTACGATATTTCATTCGAAACAACTGCTCGACGTGCAGTAATAATTGCTCTGGACCGAATAATACAACCATACCATGCATGTATGCCATTCTACCGAAGTATATTTTTGATCGAGTGAAGTGCGTTTGACGCGGACTCGAGTGCCTCGACGATTGGACAACACGGTCAATTGTTAAATAGTCCAGTACCCCGACCGTGTCGGTTACAAAACCAGGGGTGGTGAAATAATGCCGCCTGTCGCGCGATGAGTAACACAGGAATACGAGAAAAAAGAAAAAAATAGAACTGATAGTACCGACTGTCTTTTTTCTATTTCTATTTTCCTTTGTTTCTTTCCCTTTTTATTTTTTTTATTTTTCATATATATATATATGCTACGAAAAAGCAATATATTTCGAGTTTACGGAGTTTTTAATAGATTCTCAGTAGCCCGGAAGCTCCTTGGTCGTCCCTCTGTTCTCCGGAGCTTTAGGCGTCACCTATAAGCGTTGAGAATTTAAAGTGTAATGAATAATAAGGGCGTCCGTTTAACCTGTACAGATCTTATCCGAGCCACTGTCAACATCCATCTAATATCGCGTACAACGTGGCGGGTTAATTGGAAGAGCCCTAGACTCTAAGCAGGAGTTTTTTTAAAAAGCTTAAATCATGTTCTCACAACTCTATCTATGGCCTATACCTACCGCGAGCTTCCCGGGCTGTGGCGAAACGCGAAGAATCTTTATTTTCCATTTTTATGTTTTTTTTTTTTGTTTCTTTATTGTACCTCAATATTTCTATTCCTAGATAATTATTCGAGATAAAATCGCCTCGGCGATGGTTCAGAATTTTATTTTTAATATCCACAGTACGTCGAATGAAGATGGAATAACGGGGTAGTGCGGAACAGTGTATGTCTCGAGAGAAATGACGTAGATATAAAAGACGGGATGAGGAAAAAAAATGAAAAAAATTCACGTGAAACGAGGTAAAACAAGGCGGAGCACTTTTCATTACACATTGTTAATAGTTGGTGAGATGTGGGGGATAATGGTTTGAATTTTGTCTCGTCATGAATCTCAAGGTTCAGTCCTAATTTCCTGCTCCAAGATCTTGCGGAAGCGACAGGCGGGTGCTTCCTCGAAAATCTGAGACCATTCTTATTAATTTAAGTATTCGCTTGGATAATTCTTACACGTCGAGGCAGAAGGGGCGAAAACGTCAGCCAATTAGCCGGTTCGGGTAAAATCTGTTAAATAATGAATTTTCTTATTGTCGTGTATAATAAGTTCCCCTTGGCTAAGGGGTTGGAGGCTGGAGGAGGCAAAGTACACGTATGTCGTTTGTCATTTCCTGCAGTATCAGTTTTTTTGTATTTCTTAATTATGGTTTCTGTTTTTTTTTTTTTTTTTGCCAAGCTTGAAAAACGATTCATTATCTAAATTTATAATCTTAATTTTTCGACGGGTAAAAAGAAAGGGATGAAGGTAGGAACTATGGGGAAACTTTGTCTTTGTGATAAAACGCGCGGGCGATGCTGCAGAAGAAAAAGTGAAAGAGACTCGAGACCCGAGAGATTGAAAGCTTTGTTTTTAAAATTAAATTTACCGTTTTTTGTTCTTCCAAGGATAATAATTTCCCCGCTGCTACAGGCAACATCGAGGCGCGGGGAATTATAAGGGGTTTTGCTGCTTCCACGAATTTGATAAATATTTACCACTTTATATTATATTCACGTATTCAACCACGTAGAAAATAATAATTATTTCCAAGGGTAGCAATAATTTTCAGAATCGAATCAACAAAGTCAATCCTATACAATCATGTTGGTATTACATAGATCTATTTCAACTCACAATATCGGTAATCTGTCAGTCCGAAGTACCCGTGACTTGCGTATCAATAAAGTTTTGAAAAGGAACGAAAAACTGTTTAATAATACTCGCAGCCTGTTGTAAACCGTAAGGTAGTAGTACAGCATAAGGTGGAAAGACTGAG
Organism: Tenthredo amoena; assembly: GCA_963966615.1. Lineage (NCBI taxonomy): Eukaryota > Metazoa > Arthropoda > Insecta > Hymenoptera > Tenthredinidae > Tenthredo > Tenthredo amoena. The sequence goes on along the minus strand of OZ016492.1, from coordinate 360,582 downwards.
TAATACCAGAAGTTGGTTTTCCTCGACGTTGTCTAATTAAAAGTAAATATAAAAATCTCTGAGTAGTTATATACAGGTGGTGGTAGGTCGCGTTGCTTTCAGCTTCGACAATGTCTGGTATAGCTGGTAGCCCAACCCCCGCAAACAAAGCGCAACGGGCTCTCGAGGCCGCGAACTTTTGGCGTATTCATTTTTCACATCGAAATCGAGGAGAAAAGAGAATGCCCAAAGCCGGGCTTAGGAGGCGTTGGAAAAAAAAGGGAGAAAAAACGAAAGAAAGAAAGAAAGAAAAAAAAAAAAAAAAACACTGAAACAGAAAAAGAATAACAAAAAAAAACCGAAAAAAGGATGGCATTTTTCCGCGACTTTATACAAAATTCAGAGCTCTACCTTCGCGCTCGTTTTGAATTATGAAGTGAAAAATGGGTGACGATCATTTGCCCGAAAATTTAAAACAATTGTATTATTCCCTTTGACCGAGAGAACACCACGCCCGCGTCGCCTTTACTGAATATCGTTAAAACTTCATCGTCAATTATGCTAAGAACTTCTGCACAGTGAATAAAATATTTAGCAGCTTTTATAAAACTTCTCATTCTTCCATTGACGAAGACCGGCAAGAAAAAAGAGAAAATTTAGGAACCTGCACCTACCCGGTCACGAGGGTCGACGAAGTTTTGTATTCGCGGGTTAGCTAAAAAGAGTATAAAGAGAAACAGGAAAAAAAAAAAAAAAAAAAGAAAAAAAAAGACAATTTTTTTTTCCCCCTATTTTCACTCTGTTTTTTCTCTTCCGTGTCAAGTATCGCTTGAGACAGCGTGCTCGTCTTTTTTTGTGAGAACACTCGAGAGGGCACGAGCGCCTATATACGTGATAATAATTGACGATTGCAACTCAGCAGGCTCGACACCGAGGTGCAGGTGTAGGTACCGTGTATATCGCGTACTCCTGCACTTGTGAAATGAGTTTTAAAAAATCGATAACCGATTGACACAAACAAAGTATAATCGTTATTCAAATGTGAATTTATATTTTCCCTTCGGTTCAATGATTTCTCTTGAACTTCTCTTCGTCGTATCAGATACTATCCAGATATGAATAAATCCGATGAATCGAGCTGAATTTATAACGACGAAATTTATCTCGATTATTGAAAAATACTCAAAGATATACGGCATCAAAGAGGTAACCGGACGAGGAGGAGCTCCACGGTGGATAGAAAACGACGTCGGACTTCTGCGAAAATCTCATTTGGTCGCAGTTTCAAAGTAAGATTTGAAGGAAAATCTTCTAACCGGATTTTGCGACCGTCCAACGAACGGACTGACCGATCTAAGTTTCATCCCCCACCCCCTGTATCGGCGAATTCGCCGATTCGACATTTCCCTGTGACGCACCGGCGTAGTACCTTGACCATCTTATACAAGACCCGGATGAAAATTTATTGCCCGAGTTAACGATATCAATATTTCCGTCTCTCTCTTGCTTCGTTTCATCGGATTTATGCCAGTTGGCGGAAAGCCCTGTTACGCAGACATTAGTTTTTCTCCTGACATGTAGGTAGGTACGGGTGTATGTTGAAATTGATCCTATCGAGATAATATTTACACAGTATATTATACCTAACTTTCCCGCATAGATGTTTTGTATAATTTTTAAGGATTAGTCAGGCAAACTTTCTGTCCGCAAACAGAATTCAAATGCGACAGCTGCTATTTCACTTCCAGTGCATTAAGCATCGCCCACTGTCCAGCATGTGCACCATGCGGAGATGTGCTAGCGTTCAGATTCTGCGTTCAACATTTTGCATGATTTTACGTGTCAGTGACTTTACCGCATAATAAGCAGGGCGCGGCGAGAATTTTAATTACACGTTCGTTTGGGACAAAAAGAAGAGAAGATCCAAAAAGAAAAAATAATAACGATCGCAAAAACGGAGATAAAATTCGCAAAATCGGCAGAAACTTCACGATGATTTCTTTTCTCCTTTTCAATCTTCCTAATTAGCTTTGTTTCTACCGGTGTATCGAAAAGGAGAGTAATCGGCTTATCGCTGTGGAAGAAAGTTATTGAAATTGAAGAATACGAGCAGCAATATTTTGCGCCAGGATAAATCGAATATCACATAAAAGGATGGAAGCTGCGTGTAGGTAATCGAGTAACGAAGGACGTATAAAAACGGTAATTCGATTTACCATCTCCAATTAAACAGGTCCCCGCGATAAGGATCAAGGAAATCATTAACTCCGACGATTACGTGATTCTTGTTGACCAACTCAGCTGTATGTTCCCGCAGAAATCCCACGTTCTCATTGCAGCATTGTCCCTGCAGCGGTAGGGCGAGCAACGCGGGATTTCGAGTAGGTACCGCGAATAGTTATAGGAGTAAATTTATCAACCCGTACCTCGAACTTTACCACCCAATATAGCCGCGGTACATTACAGGTTGAAAATTATGGGGTAACTACGCAGCTTGCAGTGAACATTCCTCAGCTGCAGCGGTATAACTGTGCTGTAGGTAGGTACCACCTAATTCATGTATAAACCATTCGAAATGGAAATAAAAAAAGCGCGCAATTTCGCTCGATATTTTCTCTCCCTCGAAGTATCGGGAAGCGTTAATTTCTGGGAGTAGTTATTCTCGATAAATAAAGAGAAGTTAAAATCTAGACTTTTTCTCAAAGACCTGTGATTAGTTTCACCGCTGCAGCTGTACCGCTCTTCCTTCTCCGGAGGCTCGTTACGCCGAGGAAGAGGGAAGATAGCTGTGCGGAAGTGGGTGGAAAAAAAAAAAAAAAAAAAAAGCCAAAAAAAAACAAAGAAATCTAAAATAAAGTAAAATCCGTCTAGGTTTTCAAAGGGGGTCCATTTCTCAGACGTAGAGTAGCTGGTACCTACCTAACGCGGCAGAAGATAAGGAGACGTTGGACGACTGCGAAGCAGTAGACGAAACTGTATTTTTCTGATGTCAGTGCCGAGGGGCATTTATCACCTTGTTCCAAGCGGGAAAAATAGGCTTGGATGGTTTCTGGGGAAGATATTGTAGAATTCGAGGGGTGACTAGCATAGGACGGGCTCGTTGCAGTGAGCAATCACGATAAATGCATCTGGAATTTAATTACTCTACCGGGGTATACGTACTGTATAAATTATTACGATTGCGCGTCCATTTACGCTAACAATAATATCGCCTAATTTTATCCTCTACCAATCACCGTCGGAACGAACCGAAATAATTATGAGCTAATTGGATGTAGAATAAAAAAGATTCAATCAGCTATCTAGTCTGCAGATATAATGGATGAACATTTGAAATATAAAATGACGATTGAACCGCTGCATCTTTTATTGCTAATTGCTAATCGTGAATGACGCGGCGAGAGAAATTATCCAGAGATATAGATAAATCGCATCAATGAAGAATAATGACGGTAAAAAGTGTCCATAAATAAAACTACAATGAGAAATGAAAACTGCGATATCAGCTACGTCCGTGGGGATTTTTATATCAGATATTTTACTCCGTTCTTAGGTATAATATGGTAGGTATACTTGGAGATAATCGTAAAATCTTTATGGATACTCTGCGGAGAACGAGATTTCATAGAACTTTATCTGGATGCGGAATAATACGAAAGAATTAGCAGCGTATATCAGAGATTTAAACAATGCGATAAGTCATACCTGTAGAAAGAAAAAAAAAAAAAATGATTCTGTATAAAAATTTCTCGTCTATTTTTCGCACCGAACAAATTGGCTGATTGCTATACGTGCTACATAGTTGAACACCGGGAGGCTTTTGCCTATACTACACGGGGTGTAAAGTGCTCGATATAGGTACGTATAGGTTCTACATAGAGAGAGAGAGAGAGAGAGAGAGAGAGAGAGAGAGAGAGAGAGAATCGGGTTATCTCGATTTGGAATTAAATTGTCAATTGTACTGGTAATGCCGGCAGCTTGGCACCGAAAGCTCTCTGCACTCTCACACTCGCTGTGACTACCGTAGTATATACCCATATACCTATATACAGCCAATATTACCAAAATTGTGCACGCGACTGTGCGAATATACATAGTTACAGCTGGGATGTGGAGGCCGGGTAGAGCACGACGTACGCCCCACATATCTACGCATGCTGCAGACTGGTGCAGCACGAGGAACAAATTAATATATGTATATACGTGTATTATGTGTATAACTATGCTGCAGGATGTATGAATTGTGTGTCTATATGTTTTGCGTGTATGAGAGATGGGAACACACACAGACACGTGTCTTTGTGTTCGGGTATATTTAGTTAGTAACGACGGTATGCACCCACGGTATCGGGGGGATGAGATAGAGAAGAGCTGTCACTACCCCTGGTGATCGGTGCTGATGCCGCGCATCAGAGATTCCAGTCAAATATAACTTGCATTTGCATCCCTAGTTCTAAGTGACACATGACGAAGCATTCGATTGATTCTATTACGAAAACCCCTTACAGCTAGCGTAGCTATACGTAGCTTGGTATCTACATATAACGCCACGCGGGAATTCGCGAAATTTTCATTTAAATTTCAGCCCGGTTGACGTGTAGCTTTGCTCCCATGATACCAGCCGATCGAATCATCGATTCTATACCGCTGTGAGTAATAATTACGGTAATAGGGCTCTAATTATAGCCGTTGATCGATAGCAAATGTTGAAAAATAATGATGGAAGATATAATTGTAGGCAACAATTTTCTTTGAATTTGTTTATCGTGGGGAATAGAATGAACGTTTCTAGATACAAGAGATGCGAAGCAACGCGAAAGACTGTGTCAGCTCACATCCCAGTATTTTGCAATCCAATTTGTCCAACTCAGATTTGAAATCCTGCGGAAAGGTATAAGGCGAACTTTTCACTCGAACTGTTTCATTTGTGTTTGGTCCGTGATGTTGTTCCTACACATGCGGTGCTTAAATTCCATGTGTTTTACCTATGGCAAACAAATAAACGTATTTTTGTTCTTTCCCCGATCGAGAAGCCGCAAATATAATAACTACAATCCATAGTTTTCACCCCAGGCATTAAAAATCGATTAGTTTCGTTGAAAACACCGAATGGAGGATTGGATATCTTTTTCACATTCCGTTTTTTGAATGTGAAAACCGATGTACAGCGAATATACTGAATAATAAAATCTGGATGCCTGGAGTAAATTTTAAACGCGTATTGATATGGAACTGGGAAAATAACGCGCGTCTTTCATCTTCGTTCAATTCATATTCGAGATGTGTTTGACGTGTATAAATATAGGTGTGTGTAGTACGTGGTTCCGACAACTTTCAGCCTTTGATTTCCCCCGAAAACACGTGCACTGTATAAACTCGTACGAGTATAGGTATAGGCTAGGTACGACGGAAAGGAATTAGGGTGTCAGTCAGGTGGTTCGGATTTAGTGACATGTTCGCGAGGACCGCGAGCCGCATTTAAATGTCACTGCCGAAATGATCCCATCGTAACTTGACTTGACTGGCACCGTTCGCTGACAGACGAGATGAGGCGATATTTGAACATATTTTTAGGTTTCATTCCCTGCACACCCTACAGCCAACGAGATTGAAATAAATAAACTTTCGGATGCCATTCAGCCATAAACTTTAATATCTTTCCTTTCTGGCCAGTAATAAATCCACTCTGACGAATTATCGCCCCATTAATTTAATAACGAGTAAATAATTACGTATCAAAATCGCCTTCGATTAAATATAAATGAAAAAGCATCCAAACAATTTATTCGTCTGTTCGCCGTATTATATTTAACCCGCGCGCCAGATATTCTCGACTTGTTTCATGTGAAATTGGCTCACGGGGGGCCAAATGGTATCGCCATCTCGCGGTCGAACATAGGAACTGCTTTTTCTCTGCACCTGTCGTAGTAACTTGGAGTCAGTGGCCTCCGTGGCGTCAAAGAAGTCGTATGGGGGCTGCGCTAACGAGATACGACTGTCGGACTGTGACAGGCATCTCAATAGGAATATATCACTGACGCAGAGATCAGAGACGGGGCGAAAAGGTGTAAAACTGGCGTTGACAGAATAGACAATATACTCATTGACGAATAAAGTTTATCTTGTCTAATTTTTCGAGCACTTGACTCAATCATAGCGATAATATAACACTTGTCCTTATGTTACAGTCGAAAAACCTTCCACCAGCGTCCGAATATCTTCGGACAGCAAGAATTCAGTCCCAATTGGCAATGGCAGCGACCGAGTGTGGATTGAACTGTCTGTATGAAATTAGTTACACTAGTTATATTATTGTAATACCAATATATGGTAACTTATATGCTAGGAAGTGAATAGAGAGACTTGTTTATTTTTAAGAAACAGTCACAAATTGTATACAGCTTTGACAATGAGTAATTTTGTATCAATGCTGCAGCAATAAATTATCACATGTACCATTAAACAATTGCTTCGTTTTTTCTTTCACTGACCCTATCCTACGACCTTATGATTCCAATATGCGATAGGCGAAGCAGCGTACGATACACAGGAGGAGTGGAAAGTTGTAATTAATGAATTTTGAGGTATCAAAAGATCAGGTGTTCTCCTGATACCGAGAGAAATTATTTTTGAGTTAAAATTTAAATTATCTAGAGATGAAAAAATTTTAAGTAGAAAATTTTCTGCTCCTGGTATCAGGAGAACATCTGACCCGAGGAGGTGTTCCGAAATTTTGGATGTGTGTATAGATATAGGCATGCGTACGTTGCTTCATGCACGTCTCTATGTATATCTATTTATACTAGCCTTTTTCGGAGTTAGAAAGATTTTAAGTCGAAAAATTTCTGCTCCTGGTATCAGGAGAACATCTGACCCGAGGAGGTGTTCCGAAATTTTGGATGTGTGTATAGATATAGGCATGCGTACGTTGCTTCATGCACGTCTCTATGTATATCTATTTATACTAGCCTTTTTCGGAGTTAGAAAGATTTTAAGTAGAAAATTTTCTGCTCCTGGTATCAGGAGAACATCTGACCCGAGGAGGTGTTCCGAAATTTTGGATGTGTGTATAGATATAGGCATGCGTACGTTGCTTCATGCACGTCTCTATATATATATATATATATATCTATTTATAATAGCGTTTTTCGGAGTTAGAAAGATTTTAAGTCGAAAAATTTCTGCTCCTGGTATCAGGAGAACATCTGACCCGAGGAGGTGTTCCGAAATTTTGGATGTGTGTATAGATATAGGCATGCGTACGTTGCTTCATGCACGTCTCTATATGTCTATTTATACTAAGAGGTGTGCTGAAATTTTTGACGTGAAAAAATCAGAATGTGCAGAGAGGGGAAAGTGGAAAATAACGAAGCAATTGATTATTGATATATCAGTCAATTTATTCAAATAATTGATAATACAATATGACCCATTATTAAAATTGTGTAAAAATCATAATTGTCTCTTAAAAATAAATATTTTACATATTGCAATTAATCGAATGCATTTATTTGCCTCCTAGCATACAAGTTATCATAATCTAAACTACATTGGTGTTACAATGATATACGACAGCTAAAATAACTAATTTTATAAAGATGATATGGATCAACGTTCGTTCGTTGCAATTGGAATAGAAACCCTGCTGGACGGAGAAGTGTGGACTCTAATGGATGGTTATTGTACTGTAACAGAAGGAAAAACATTATAATATCACTAAGATTCTGTAAATTACTCGCAAAATTAGTCAATATAAATCTTTCTTAATTGTTAATTAGTCTCAAAATTGCGTACAAATAGTAGTTGGTAAGTTTGACCGCGAGATGGCGATACCAACTGGACCCCGTCGCACAACTGGCCTGGTAACTGCTCCTTGCTCGGCCAGTCTGGCTGATGGGGGGCCAAATGGTATCGCCATCTCGCGGTGGAAGTGACGAACTACTATTGCCGCGAACATAGGTCGCCCTTGGGGTACGCAGCTCGAACATCATAGATGGTAAAGGAAGTCACATATGATAAGGCGGCGCTACGTCTACGGCATAAGTAGTTCGTCATATCGACCGCGAGATGGCGATACCATTTGCCCCCCCGTCAACCGGACCAGCCGGGTAGGGAGCACTGACTTACAAAGGATAGAAGCACCTGCTGTCGTGATATCGTGGGGTCAGTGGCCTCAGTGGCGTCAAAGAAGTCGCAGGGGGGTTATGTTAACGAATTAGCAACGGACGAATGCATGCTGAACTCAATCTATACAAAATTACTAATATAAGAAAGCATATTATTGTAATACGAATGTAATTTGTGTTATCATAACTTGTATGCCAGGAAACTAATGAAAGGACTCTGTCAATTGCGATGGGTACATATTTATTTTTGTTTCAAGCTTAACGCTGTCAAAAACTATAGGTATAGAACACTATGGTAAGAGGAAATAGTCTAAACACGATAGAAATATACAATGAATCATGACTTTATTCGTAATATATAATAATATCTACAATAAAAATACCACATCGTTTGGAAAAACAATTTTCGTTACAATTATACAGTTAATCTTAGATAATAATATTATATTCAAGTTTCGTAGCAAGTAAGATGTAGCGTGAACGTTCACCTTGCGGTGAGAGTGAGAAAATACATTTTTGTTTTGCAAATTTCGCGTTGTTTTTTTTCACTCAATATTTTGCAGTGTGGTGTTTGTTTGAAATGACACTTTCATATAATTTTGTTATTAACATTATTATTATTATTATTATTATTATATATTTTTTCTTCTATATAATATTCTCATGGTGCTACATGAGAATCATGAGTGCCACTTCAAATAAGCCTCGCTTTTCTGCCCTTACAATATTCAATATACTCACATTAAAATTGGAACAATCCAATATTTCTTCATATTAGCAAACTCTTTGAATTTCATTATTTTTTTTTTTTCTTCATTTTTTTTTGTTATCTAAAATACTAGGCTTACATTAGTCAATAGTTCTGTAATATCATCTCAATATACATATATATTATATTATTATTCATTAGTTATACCATAATATATAGAAAATACATGTAACAATTATTTAGATGACTCACAATCAATCATTTTTATTTTTATTCATTTTTTTCCTGCAATTTATTAATCGCAGTTTTATATATTAGTATAGTTACAGGATATCATTCTCCACACCCACACATATACACACACACACACACGCACACACACCATAGGAGGCAAATTGTTCATACACTGACTGCATTGTCCATGCCACGTACGCACCACCACGAATTAATTTTCCAGACTATAATTATCAATAATTCATCATTTCTGGCCTGTGAGTTGTTTTTTTTTCCTTATTCTATATAATATATATAGTATAATATATATATATATATATACTACTACATATGGGGCATTCCACGCCAAATCGGACAACATTCTGCTTTTGCATCTCCGATTTTTTTGAAAATTTTTTATGTTATAGTACCCATTGAAAAAGGCCTTTATGATTTTTTTCAATTTTTTTTGCTCAGCCGTTTTCGAGATGTCGATTTCTTTTTTAAATCGCTCTTTTTTTTTTTGAAATGTCCGTAACTGCGAAAAATGGGCCGATCGGGACGTTTTTTTTTTTTAAATTTTCGTTTTTATACACACTTTTGGAATATAAAATCAAAAAAAAATCCAAAACTGTATTTCTATAAGATTTTCAAATTTTGACTTCAAAATGTTGATTTCCAAAAAACACGTAGCGATCGATTTTCTTGAAAATTTTTTCTAAAAAACTGTCACTTATCCCCCAACTTTTAAGCCTAGTCCCTTAATGGGCAAATGATGGAATCCATTTTTTTTTCGAATTTCAAAAATTTCATGTTTAGCAAAAAAGATGTTTTTTTTTTAATTTCTGTTTTTAGACGCACTTTTAGGGGAAAAAACGCTGCGAAATTTTCTAAATCGAATTTCTATAAGATTTTCGAGCATGCAACGTTAGAATTGAGGTTTTTTGAATTTTGAAAAAATCGCTGCACGTTCAAGCCTTCAACTTCCGTACAATGAACAAATTTCGAAACCTCAACAATTGTATGACTGGGCGGTAAAACCGAATTCTTTGCCAAATATTTGTATTCGGTTCTTTTCTAACGACCATTATATTCAAGCCAAAGAATTTTTGGAAAAACGTTACCTGAGAGCTAAAACAATAACAGGTACAAAAAAATATCATTGTGTCATACCTGACGGAGAAGACACTTTAAAATTCAAAGAATTTTCGTTTTCTTCAAATTCGCGACAGCATAAGTTATTCAAATGTGTAAGAAAATGTTAATTAATTCAAAAATGTTATCTAATATGACGCGTACTTTATTAGACCTATTTCTTTTGTTTTTAATCAATTTGTAAACTAATTAATAATTATTACGTGTCATATAATCCTCGAATGTAGCTTCGATGTAAAATATTATGATTTCAGATATTTTTTGACATAAATAAGTGAAACAAAAAATTCCAAAATTCAAAAAACCTCAATTCTAACGTTGCATGCTCAAAAATCTTATGAAAATTCGATTTAGAAAATTTCGCAGCGTTTTTTCCCCTAAAAGTGCGTCCAAAAACAGAAATTAAAAAAAAAACATCTTTTTTGCTGAACATAAAATTTTTGAAATTCGAAAAAAAATAGATCCCATCATTTGCCCATTAAGGGACTAGGCTTAAAAGTTGGGGGATAAGTGACAGTTTTTTAGAAAAATTTTTTAAGAAAATCGATCGCTACGTGTTTTTTGGAAATCGACATTTTAAAGTCAAAATTTGAAAATCTTATAGAAATACAGTTTTGAATTTTTTTTTGATTTTATATTCCAAAAGTGTGTTTAAAAACGAAAATTTAAAAAAAAAAAACGTCCCGATCGGCCCATTTTTCGCAGTTACGGACATTTCAAAAAAAAAAAAAGAGCGATTTAAAAAAGAAATCGACATCTCGAAAACGGCTGAGCAAAAAAAATTGAAAAAAATCATAAAGGCCTTTTTCAATGGGTACTATAACATGAAAAATTTTCAAAAAAATCGGAGATGCAAAAGCAGAATGTTGTCCGATTTGGCGTGGAATGCCCCATATATACTACATAGTATTCAAGAATTACATATTATTACTTCGTTCACAGAAAATAACAACTTGGAGGATAATTATGAGCGGGTGTAATTTTTAACGATCTTAATTGTCTCTTACAATCAATGAAATAATTAAATAAGATGAAATTATCGACCTGCCCTTACTTTTGTATAAGCTAGGTACTCTTTATCCCGACAATAAAAGTTCGCAATTTTTTTTCGGAAACAGATGTCCAATCATTCGGGAATTTATATCATAGCAATACCGCAGTTAGAGTGATTTGTTTTTTTTTTTTTGTTTTTTTCTTGTATTTGGCTAATATCGAACCAATTGTCGCAATAAAAACGCATATCCATAGAACAGCTGCAGTGTAGCTCACAGATATACTCTTCACAGTCAATAAAGTACAGATGGGAAGGCATAGATATACATGTATAATATAAATTCAATTATTCTTATAATAAGTATATCGATATAGAAAAATCTGAACAAATATATTTAATTATAGATAAATCGTGAAAAGTATTCGAAAACATTTCGGAACAATCATCAACAGTATTGTATATCGTTGGTATTTTAGTACAGATATAAGAGGGAATAAGACTACGTACTTTTTCGGATATACAGATTATTCAACATCGTAGTGGATTCAGGATTCGGGATTCGGTATTATAATTTATTGAAATCTCTCCGTGTCTGCAGCTAAAAATTTGTCATTGGAAATCCTTGCAACCTTTGGAACAAATTCAAGTATACCAAAGTACGTGTGCATACCCAAACGACTCACAACTTACGCTTCAAAGTTCTTGCGCATGTGTTCTCTATAGTATATCTCTACTGTAGGTATAGTTTTCTAGTATCTAGAGTTCATCTCTTTTCAAAAAGGTAATTATTTTTTTCTTCTTTTTTAAATTCTACACTTTTATTATCCATATTGAGCGGAAGGGGGTATTGCTGTAGTTTCTTGTCAGAAGCATCGTGTGTTTGATATGTCAGACATTTATTTTTTACTTTTCTTTTTTTTTCTTTTCTTGTTTCTTTTAACGAGAAAATTGATCTCCATTAAATTTTTACGATTTTTTCGTGACCTCTGCATTTCAACGCATTATCAAAATACTTTAGAATAGGCTAGAAGAGAGAAAAAGAGTAGAGCGACAGTTTCGAAAAAATACATTTCTTAACATGTTTGCACAGAGAGCTGGACAGAAATAAGAAATTTTCTTCGAATACATCATTCAAAATTTTTTTCAAGAAGATCGCCTTTACTGTTCATCTTCTTCTTTTTTTTTAATTTTTTTTTTGTCTTTTTTTTTTTTTGTTTTTTTAAATTTTTCATTTTTTTGGTTTCTTTTCCAAACACACAACTCTTTTACTTAACATTGAACAATTAACATCAATTTCCTATTTATGTATAATGTATGTAATTAATATAAATTTCAATAATTCGTCAATTATCGCGAAGAAGTTGAATCGTTATAAATATAATTTGTTAATCACACCAAAAAATATGAATATCCTTCCACACCGAATATTTACATTCAAGAAAGTACAGAGTATAGAAACCATTCATATTATAAGAAAATAATGTCCAGCCCTTCAGTAGATATTATTACACGTATTTTATAGGTATTCAGCATGTATTTTCTTCTGCTTTTTTTTTTCCCTTTATTATATATATTATTTATTGAAATAGGTAATTAAGATTTGTTATTATTCATTATTAAACGGCAATTCATATCTGCAGTATGTATGCTTCAATATATGTATTACTTAATACTGTTTAGCTTCTTACATAATATATATATCGTTACTGAAAGATGTGTTTTTCATTTTCAGTATTATATTTTTATTTTTATTTTTATTTTTATTTTTTTTCTATACCACCATTTTGATTCAAGCTTCAGCCAGTATTTTTTTTTTTTTCTTCATTTTTTTATTCTATTTTATCTTAATTTTTCTGTTTCCTTTTTGTGTATGTTAAAGTGTACAGTTTTGCTAAAAGATTATTGACTTCTTATACATAATATAGGTTTAATATGTATGTATTTAGTCACAAAGCATATAACGAAAGATTGTTATAACAGCAAAGGGTATGACACATATTAATCCATGTTCTTTATACATGTATATTTATTGCATGCTACACGTTCACCACGAATGGCAGCGAGGCGCCGACCAACCCCATATTATATTCGTTTAAGTAATCGCATATTTCTCCCATTATTCATCATTATTTCGTTTTTTTTTTTTTTTTTAATTTTTCTTTTTTTTTTTGTTTATATTTTCCATTAATATTTCCTCTCCGTGTCGATATATATGTAGGATCGCGAAGGTTTGATTGAAGAATTTGATTAGTTTAATTGATTGGCACTATGCTTATTGTTAAACGGTTTTATCTGCGTGAAATTAAATTCAATACGATCAACCTAAATATATACGGTTTTAGGATTTACATAATATATCAAGAATACCTCATTACAGCACACTGCGGGTTTCGTTTATCATGTTATATTCAAATAGAAGAAAAAGTTTTGAAAATTTCAACCGCTATATATTCAGATTTATTTGTTGAATGAATAATCGAATCCTTCGATTATGGCATACTATAGGTATGAACACGATCTAGTGCTGTAATGATTATAAAGACATATAAACGAAAAATTACCGAGTGTGACATATACATCATACATTGCGAGGATCTATGCGATGAGTGTCAATTTCTTTCTTTTTTTTTTTTCTTTTCGTTTTTACAGTGATTGTGCTCAATTCTTTAAATTGGATTAATAAATTATTCATTATTGTATATACTAAGATATATAATAATAAATATAATAATATTCATAAAATCACACTTATGGTATACAGTAAAACTAGATTTGTTGTACGCAGATTGATTTTGCGGCAAGTTTTTCTCTATATAGTTTACGTCAATACATAAGTTGCCAGAATTTCCTTAAATTCACATTCGAGATAGGTAGATAGGTAGGTATTACACAATTATATCATGTCGTCGTTGAATTATATATATATATATTTTTTTTTTCTTTTTTTTTTCTTTCCGTCGCGATTTCAGTGTCACGTAGTAATGATATACATATATACATACGAATATATACATGTATATCTTTTCACAGCGTAACGAAATAGTCGAGCTTTTACAATTAATAATATTCATACGTAGAAGATAATGAGATAATAAGATACAAAGAAGATAAAAAAAAAAATTCAATCACGGGTTTTACAGGAGTATTTATGGGTATCTTGTTAATCATTTCATCTTCATACAAATACAGGAGTTTGATTATGTCTGCTTATAATTGTTATTATTATTATTTTTTATTTTTTTTGTTTTTTTTTTTCGTTCTTTTTTTATAGTTTTTCGCTACGCACAAGTAACAATATCTTTCAATTATAATATACATATGCATCATGTAGGTATTAGAATGACAAGAAAATATCTTACCGAGGAACTATATACTATTATTCAATACGCGGATATACTAATATTATTATACTTACATTTTAATACTTTCTGCAGTATGGCATCATTCATGCACTTACACACTGATAGATCATAGATTATATTCGTCGTAGGTCGTCTAACCATAGGATTGTCAATATAGGGGCCTTTTTCATCCATGTACGGGTACCCATACTACGTAATGATAATAATAATAATAATAATAATAATAATAATAATAATAATGATGATAATATATCATAATTGTCCGACTGTTATACACATATTCAACGTTGCTTTATTTATTTATTATTTATCTATTCATTCATTTTATTCTTCAGGTTTTTGTTTTTCTTTTTTCACCCAAAGGGAAGTCTTTTTATCGCGTGATTATTACATTTCCTATTTAAATTGGCACGATTTTGATGGAATATCTTTGTCGATAGGTCGTGAAAATCTGTTATCTGAAATCATAGTTGACAATTTTTTTTTTTTTTTTTCTTCTTCTTTCGTTACTCCTCGTATTCGTAGATAATAAAGAGAAGAAAGAGAAAAATAATCTGTTATCGTACGTTTCGATCCGTATATCGCAATTATTTATCAGTATAATATATGCGAGAAAAATTTATCTCAAACTATATTATATAGGCGGTATGTACAACAAGATCTGTCAAAGTATATAATACAGGTAGGTAAATATGAATGGCTAATGATAGAAAAGTCGAGATTAGTTTTTTTCCACAATATAGATCAAAGAATATTTATAATGATAATGGTAATAATAATAATAATAATAATAATAATAATAATGAATTCTGTAATCGAATGGAATTAGTGAAAATGAATCTGCAATAGAGTACAAAATACACGTATAGGTATAACAATCTGCGCTCTGTGTAATAAGCCAGCAGCCCTTAACCAACTACAGAATGTCATATTATGTACATCAATTCCTTGTAAAGATAGCTATAATTTATAGTTAGTATTATTATAGAACCATTAGAAAACACATTGAATATTAATTTATCACAACACGAAACAATTCCTGTTTTAGAATGAAAAAGACCCCTCGAGGGTCTAAAGAGTTTTCCCACATACATATTACACTTTTTTTTTCTCTTTAAATTTTATTCTATAATTTATTGAAAGAGAGAAGGGAAATAAATTTTGAAGAAAGATATTTAATCATATATAAATAAAGACAGCTGCTCATTCATTCGTCGAGAAATAAACTACACTCACATATACGTCACTCTATATACTGAGTAGGTAGGTGTGTGTATATATATATATATATATATATATCATATGTATATATAATAGGTATATATATATATACATATATATATATACTATATATATTATATGTACATGTATATTATATTATATTATATGTATATGTATAGTTAAGTTGTTAAGTGTCGATGATTCAGAATTTCTTGAACATCTCATTTATATTCTATTGCTTATCTTTATTAACCGTGAAGATAACTCATATATATATATATATATATACGTATTTCACGTATTTCATGTATTTCACTACACGAAGTACGGAACTCACGATGCATTTGAGATGAGATACAACGTTTTCATCTCGCGGGCTTCTCGCTACATTATATCGTGTTAATTCCGTTATCAGCTATAGATATACTGTATGGCGTGGATTCATTAATATCACATCTGAAACGCATTGAAAGGAAAATAACTTGACCACGCAGTTTATAGTATAATTATACTAAGTTTACGTAGTAATAATAGTAATAATAATAATGATAATAATAATAATTATAGTTGAATGAAATTTAAGATTTTCAGAATTATTTATCTCCGTACAAGTATAGGTATAATATTATAATATTTCCTCATTGAAAACACATCTACGTACGTCTTACACTGATTTTGGCAAGTTTTATATTCAAGTGGTTTTTTTTTTTTTTTTTTCATTTTTCTTTTTTTTCAATATCGTAGATAAAAGTCAACGACTAGTTACCAGAACACAAGGCACTTGGCTTACACATCATATTTTTTTTTAATCTGTTTTTTCATATTTTTTTTTTTTTTTATGTTATACACGTTTTTGGCATAGCTCAGTGTTGAGATAGCTATCGTTAAGGCACACTGCTATCGCGATTTTTTATATCAAGGAATTCATTGATAATTTCTTTCTGAAATAATTAGAATAAAAAACGAATATACGTTCACTTGTTTTCACTTGTCATATTTTTTTGTTCATTCTTCGATTTTTTTTTTTCTTTTTTTTTTTCTTTTTAATAATAATTATACACCGATCGCAGTATGCCTTTAACATAGACGACATAACACGCATCAATCATTCACAATATCCATAGAAGAAAATAGTCATATATTATATTGTACATATATATTATGTTTTTAATATTTAATAATAATAATATATTACGTGTTACCTATATATATATATATATTTGTGTATATATTATATATATATAGATATATACATATAAATACACATATATTAGATATGTATATGTGTGTGTATATATATATATATACATATATATATTTATACATACATTCAGTATTTATCTTATATATTTTTTATAAACGACGATTAGAGATTATTTATTATATCAGAGTATTACAACTTAATTCTTCTTTTATCTCTATATACCTATAATAAAGTTCAATGGTACTCATTCTTTATTCTTTCATTACAGGGATCATATTATGTATAGTTATGTATACGCGAGAGTTTCCGTATTTCATTTTTCTCCAATAAGCAAAAAATGACGAAAAATTATATAGATTAGTTATACGCGATTCGCTGTATTATATATGTATTCATGTATGTATATATTCATTGATACGTAGCACCTCGATTAAATTGCACCCACAATCATAAGCTTATGGCATTATTTCTTATTTCTTCCTTCACTTTCCGTTTTTACGGTCGGGTATACATAGGTATACGATTATAAGGTCAGTCAGATATTAGGATTAGGATCACGCGTTCTGCATATTTTCTTCTTTTAATTAATAGTGATAAAATATGCCAATTTATTAATATTTCGTATATTAAACGGTCAGATATTATAATATAATGATCTCGGAGTAAGTGAATTATATATATATATATATATATATAAATATATAACTAGATAGAAAATAAAATACGAAAACCTCGGATCCCCATGCGAATCAAAGCATTGCTTATTAACAGACAACATCGAAATTATTTAGCAAGTCGAAAGTATAATTTTTAGTTGCTCACACTTTAAATATAATATATATATATATATTATTATATATATTTATATATATAATATATATATATATATATACACATATATATTATCTATCTCGGCTATATAATGCTTCCATATTTATAATATGCATGTATATTAAATAGCGGGTATTTATGTATACATATAATATGTCATATATGTTTTTAGGTACTATAATTTAATTTATATAAGTATTGTTTCTAATATAATACTGATGCACAGATACTCGTTGCCCTAGGCTAAGCCGGCTGCAGACTTTAGACCGATCTGTATAATATTATCCTTAAAATTTATTTATTCATTATTTGTATTTAAATTTTTCATTAGTTAACTCTTTTGTTTTTTTAGGCCTCGCTAGAATTTCATTTTTCATTTTACACGGTTTTTTTTTTTCATTCTTATTTTAGATTTCACATTTTAAGTTAGGTTTTATTATTATTATTATTATTATTATTATTATTATTATTATTATCATTATCATTAATTTTATTTTATCATAAGACTGCAGATGTGGCAGAGTTGCATGAAATTTTCTTAGGCCACTGCTGCAGTTTAGTTATCCAAATTACATATACGGTCTCACCTATATATGATAATTTAATTAATTATATATATATATATATATATCTATGTATACATATACATATATACATATACACATATATTTATATATCAAAGCCCGCGCGTCTTATTTATGCAACTCTTTACCACATCGTACTTGAAATTGACTGAATGGCTTACATATCCCATGCTTTACACTTGTTTGCCACTAAATCATTCAGTCACGTATATATAATATATATATATAATAATTATATGAATTCAGAATTTTTGCTCACGTAATACTATATTAGTTAAATATAATTATACCGTAGCCGAGCTGCGGCGGGACAATTTTTATCTTTTGACAATTATTATTATTACCATTGAAAGTCAGAAATTTTTCAAATAAAGTGGAAAAGTGAAACAGTACTTATTATACATTATATTATATAGTCGAGAGCCGAATCGATTCAATATGAAAAGAAATATGTATGTATATAATACGTATTGAAGCATCGAAAATTGAAGATAATAAAAGATGAGATTTAAAAAACCGTCGACGTTCAGCTGAATGCAAATAAACGAGAAATAAGAAACCAAAGAGACGGAGAGAAAATTGGGAACAGAAATGCACTTGGAATAATAATTTATCGCCCCGCGTTCGTTTCCAATATAATATTATGATGAAAAAAAAAACCATTGATGTGTGATTATTGCAGTGATATACAATGTTATTGACAAACAACTGTAATGCATATATAACACAACTTCTGAGATAATTAGAATACTACTAGCCAGCTGTAGACACCAGAGCTGATGAGGCGATTTAAATTAATAAATATATAATTAACAATATTCGTGTACAATAATAATTATACACGGAGAATATGGCACCGACTTTTGAGCGATTTTAATGTTACATTTATTTAAATAGATTTTTTTTGTGTTTCTTCAATGCCCGTTCAGTGGCAGGCTGCTTTTATTGAGCAAGATATAACGACAATGAATCCCGTAGCTGTGAGAATTTTCTGAGATGACAATAAGTCTCGAATGAACGATATTAGTTAGTTTTGTTAGTTTTATTTTATTTTCTTTTTTTCTTTTTCTCTTTCAACTTATAATACAATTATTGTATTGATAAAAACTAGTTGAGCAGGAAAGTTACAACTCATGACACCGCGACCATGAATATTGCTATTCGTAAGTTTGATCTTTATAACATATGCTTCCACACTCAGCCCCTTACAAATGTAGCTGAAATTCAAAGTATTATAACTATATACGGTATCTCATGTATTTAGGTATAGTCCATTGAAAATGCCGATCAATGAAACGATGATCGATCGTTATTCTGAATTCAGAGAAGGTTTCTTCGGGCTTTTTATCTGGGTGTTCGCATAGGAGATGTTACGATTTTTCTTAGACGTGCAGGTTTCCCGTGTTTTCTAAGTCCCACTGAATTACCAATCGGTTATACCAAGATTGTAAATTATAGAAAAAATGATTGCCATTTATTTTTTGAGCGATCTTATACTACGATAAATAAATTCAACCGAAACCTGTACATAATAGGTGTGATAAATTTGTGCGAACAGGTACAATGAAACGGTCTATCTGCAGGGAGAGACCATCGATTTAACTGCAGTGTTATTTATCAAAAATTTGGTATAATAATACATGATTGAATTGAGATGAGTAGGTATTGTGATTCGACAGCTGGCTAGGCTCTGATAAGTTATTAAAAATCCTATCAACAATAGGTGTAATAGTAAAAGTTAATAGAGAATAGAGATAACATCGAATAGAGGAGTATAAAGATCCATGCTAGTGTATAGATAGACATTAAAGTAGATAATAGATAATAGGACAATAGATTACGATATCAATAATTTATAATAAATCTTCAATCTTTAAGAGTAATTTTGCGTAAACGATGATCATTTTTTTTTTCATTTTTTTCATTTTTTTTTTTTTTTTTTTTTAGTAGACTTTTTTTTCTCTTTAATACAGTATTTTGAGCACATTCCTCAGGTGTATAACCACGCTACACTTTCTTCATCGAGTTGTACCAATATATACATACACATGTATGAATATTTTTTGTTTTTCTTGTATACGTACGTGATAAATTATGCAAAAGATTCTCTGATTAAAAATTCCCTAATTTCGTGAAGATTTAAAGAAAAAAAAAAAGAAAATGATAATTTATCATATTTTTCTCGGTATACATAATCGTTCATTATCAGAGGCATAAGGTCGATGTTGTAATCATGTAATTATTTTATCGATCGTATCATAGAACAGGAATTATTGAGTGTTAATATGATCCGTAGTTAATAAAATACAAAATCGAACACTATGCCTTGTGGATATTAATATTGTGGAGATAATTGATACCGCGAATTATTCTTTACCACTGATTTTACGATAAGCGACTGACGAAATTAGTTTAGCTAATATTTCCGCACTTTATTAAATCATATAATGAATTTTACTCCGGTGATTATAGCTTTAGAGTTATTGGATGTAGAGAAATTGCACAATATACTTTGTTTCGATCATTTCTTTCTTCTGGATATAGAAATTAATCAATGATTGGCAACGATTTCGCTATTTACCAACTATAGCGATCTTTCGCATTGCAATTAATCATACTACCGATTGACCAAGAGATTCAAAGTTCAAAATTAGATGTAAATCGATGAAACCATTCGCCGACTGTTGAAGACAACAGGCTCGATTATTTGAGAATATATATGAAGACGCGTAACATAATGAAATCGAGTCGATATAGGATCCTGTATATATGTGAATTTTCCCGGTGGAAATTCGTTGAAATAATGATAAAAAGTCTGGAAATTTAGATTTTTCAGTATGATTATTAATTCGGAGAAATTTAGAGATGAAAATTTCCACCGAAGAAAATCGATAGGGAGGGGTGGCTCTAAATCCATTAACTTCATAACTTTATAATATATTGATATCTTAAAGTTTCCATAATATCGGTACAACCCACTAGTTGATGGCACGGGTCCGCCTATGTACAAATATGTATTACCATATACCACCATATACCACATACCATTTAAATACATCACATATTTATCAGTTTAATAAATACACGCATATATATATGAATATATGTATACACCTAGACGCGTATACTCCTATATATGCATATATATATACATTATGATTTTGTGACGTGGAGGGACTCAATTGTACAATTCATGCATATCTTCGTCACTGTTTCGCATTGCTTTGTTTTTTTTTTTTTAAATTTATTTATTTATTTATTTATTTTTGTATTATATTTCTCGCACCTTTTCCAAGTCAACAGCCTCCAGCAATTAATTTCCAATATGAGCTCGCCTATATATTACCACAGGTCATCTAAATCCAGAGTGAAGACAAATTTTCGATTTTTTTTTTTTCTTTACATACGAATGAACGTTCGGATTATTTATACTGTGGATTTAACTTACGATCTTTACCGTTTAATGAATTACTACAGAATGATCTATTACGAGACTTGAGAGAAAATGTAAATCCTATCGCGGGTATTTTATTCTGGAAATAGATAAGCGTCAGGCTTACATCACATTGATTTTTAGTATGTAGGGTGGGTACTAGATATTCAAATCCTACTGAACCCTCGCGATCTGCTTAAAATTTAAGTTACGTACATAATAGTAATATTACAATAGTAAGTAGAAACTTAGTTTCTGTAACAAGTGTATTGTCTTAAATGATATGTTTGCTAATTTTGTTTTATTCAACCTATTTCAAACCCATATTCAGAGCTGATAACAATTTTATTTTTCTTAAATAAACTAGTTTTAAAATGTAAGATTCTAGATATTATTATTCGTAGCGTATAGATCTACATTTTTTACATTTTTTATTTATTTAATTTTTTTTTTTTTTTCCTCTCCAAAATGCTGGAAGCTGTTACGAAGAATTTACCAAATTTGCTTTCTTTATCACCTATATAATATCATAAAGAAGTCTTTACCGGAGAGAATTAAAAGTTTGCCAAAATTGGTCATACTTTTAACTACTTTAATTAAAAGAAAAAAAAAACTGCTGAGAAATACACAATTATGTTATAACTGTAGTAGAATTAAATTTAAGAAGATCTTATTGTCCAAGAAATAAAAACAATGCAATAAAAAATCATATCCATCTTTATTATTATTATTATTATTATTATTATCTGATTAAATCATTAAATGATGAGAAAACAAAAAAAAATTCATCCCAAAGTTTATATAAGTTGTTTAAAAAAAATTTTTTTCCTGTTCTCAGAGGCTAATTATTGTTCGACTAGCGTCAACTAATTCACATTAATATAACATTACTTATGACCATTTTGAACAAACTTTTTCTTTCCACACAAGTTCTGCTGCACTCTCCGCGCCCTTATACTTCTTATAAGATCTGTAACTAATTTGAAAATGAACGATTCACAGTGGCCGGACTATTTATTCATTTTTACTTATGCTTTAGATTCTTAAATTTGAGGAAAAATATTTGCGAACTAAGCTCTTACCTCTATATAACTGACTAGTTCAATAAATTTAGTCAGGTATATTAGCTAATAGAAATAATATATTAATGAATTATGCAATCGACAATGGTTTATCTATCCACTGTGTTATTGAACTGCACTTGATATCTCAGATATCTGAGGAACAGAGCCTCCTCACTCTTATAATAGACTTACATTCACATTTATTCAACCCCTGTTAATAGCAATATAAAAAGCGGGATTTTCTAACAATAGAGAAAATAATGTTGGTTTCAGTTATTAGCTATTGATTGTAATAGATTAGTATTTCGGAACTGTCGAGTAAAAGGAAATTTCGATACTGGAAAACATACTATATAAGAATATCAAGGCTCCGCATTTGATCCTAGGATACAAAATTATGAAAAGAATTTTTCAGATGTCGAGTATTCAGATTTTCGTAAACCATTCTCATGCATAATGCATTATTCAAAATATAACTAGTGATAATTTTGATCACTATTATATTGTTACCTATCAGAAAATCGACGAAATAGCTTAAAAATTAATATTAAGATCACTCTTTAATTCACAGATTATTTTTAAGCGTCCACGTAATTATATTCACTCGCAGCTAACAATTCGAAGAAAATATTCATTTAAAAATGTTAAAACGTACAACGTGATTTATTTAATTGGTAATAAAGTGAAGAGGTCTGAGAAGAAGGAGGAGAAGACGAATAAGTTGTAGTAGAAGAAGAAGAAGAAGAATAAGAATAAGAATAAGAAGAGAAGTAGAAGACGAGCTTTAACAATGAATATAACAATGTTCGTAAGACAAAAGTATAACACCTACGATCGGTAAACGTCTTGATCAACAATGAATTTCGCTTGAAGTACAACAGCTTGTCAAACTAATTTCATTTTATTACTATTTACACTATTCATTATATGACTTAAATTTGAGCTAAGAATTTTTTGTATAAGTATTCAAATGCAAATGATATTTTGTTAGAAATGTTGTCATCAGTTACATGTATGGGGGCCCTGAGAATAATCTTATTACGTCGTATTCGTGGTAATAAATTTAAAGTCTGCAAAGTTTTATCGTTAGAGAAACTCTGGCAAACGATAATAATAATGATGATGATGAAAATAATAATAATAAAATAACGTACTTATTGTCAGGCACCCCGATGTAATGAGACAAAATATCAAATTTCAAATTACATTTTTCTCTTTTGTGTTTCTCCCCCATATTGTTTACGCAAGAGTCTCACCACGTAGGCCTCAATAAGGTAGAAAATGAAGTCGAGTGTATAACTATAATGGTAGGTATCCCTCCTAGAATGATCTAAAAACTATTTTACTTAGTTCAATTAATATCTTCCTCATTGTATACATACATACAGAGACATTTATGAATATGTACAGGCGTGTATACATATGTTATATGTACACATAGTCATCATTTAGTTAAGTAATAGGTATTTATCAAGAATTTTTCTCTAGTTAATATACATAATTATTATAATACACCCAATGTCGGCGAGGCCGAGACCTGCAGAGTGAAACTTGAACAATGTTCTTATAGAACTAATATCATCCTGATCTATAGAAATTATATATTAAATTACATCAATTTATATATTAAAATCTACTATTCAATGTGTTATTAAGAGATAAAGGTAACAGAATTGGGATTTTAACAAATCTATAATTGGCAAATACCGGATTAATATCAACTCACTTATTCCTGTATAAACTCGTGTTCAACTAAGCATAGCTATTACGAACATATAACAGATTGATTAAACTGAATAGAGGCTCTTCAATGGCATACACTACGCGACGCAATGTATGCTGATTAGTTATTGATATGCTTGATTGATTAGAAAACTGTGCTAATCAATTAACAAGGCTCGAAACGGATAAAAATAACCACAAAAAAAAGCGTGATCACAAATTGGTTTACGATAAAAAAAACTTATAGCCTCGATCGAATCTCGTATATGATTTAAGAAACATTGCCAAGTTTATAGTATATTACGTCACGTAGCACACAATAATTGAGCATAAAGCAGTCATGTTTCATAAAAAAAAAAAAACAACACAGAGTACTTTGTAATAAAAAAAGACCCAACAGGTAACAGTAGTGTCTCATAGTACAGCAATTCTATATTAACGCTGAGTGTGCGCATTCGTTCAATGGTAATTCATAATCATAATACAATAGAATATCTTTGTGTGTACTTCTAAAATGAAGTACTTTTCTTCTAATTCTTAAATTGATTTTCTCATTAGCTCAACATCTGTCCATTCAACCGTTTAATTCTTTTAATATAAAGTCATGTTCTTAAGGGATTATTTTTAACAACAATTTTTTTAAATTTGTTTTTCGTTTATTCTACTAATTCTTTCGCCAGATATTATTCCCGAAACAATTTCCTTTCTTTCTTTCCTTCTGAATGTATGTATGTTATTGTTAGATTCATTATTTATATTAAATGCCCTGACATTTCACATACAGAATATGTGTTATTATATCTGTACTTGTCTAATTCATGATTTATAAATTATCATTTATAATGCACACATTTCATTTCGCTTTACAGATTTATATTCAAAAGAGTATATATTTCTGTGTAATATAAATAATCTCAATTTATTGGGGCGGGCGGGGGGTGGCTGGGGAAGTAAAACTATAATTATATAGGCCTAAAATGTTCGTAAACATATGTGAGTAATTTTTTTTCCTTTTTTCTTTCTTTCTTCTTCTTCGTCAATGAGAGCTGCTGTTCTTTAATCTATACTTTTTGAGTTCCGTTAACAACTAACAGAAAAAAAAGAGAAAAAAAAAAGAAAAAGAAACTGTATCCTATACTTATTAAACTTTATTCCAATATCTTGGCAGAGTTGAATTATTCACACCCTTAGCTATCTTCTGCTTACTATAAAGTTGTGACATTCATTTCTTCAATACATTACAGCCTTCGTTAGGTAACTTAAGTTTAGATTGTTAAGTTTCTTTTGCTTTGTTTTATTTATTATATTATTATATTATTATTTATTCTCTTTCTTTTTATGGTGGCCTAAGTCTTGTAGGATTGTGCCATAAATGAGTTCCATTATTAGCATTGGAATCACTATTCGTCGTGTGTTGATAATCCTGCAACGGTTTAGGTTGTTGTTGTTGTTGTTGTTGTTGTTGATTATTCTGTTGTTGTTGTGACGTGCGTTTAGATTCTTGACCCGTTGAATCTGGCGATGGCATTGGACGATGAGATTTCATATGTGCACTTCTGCTTTTCACTTTGTTGAAAACTCTGGAAAAGATTATACGATGCTTTTGTCAGAGAGTTAATGAAACTTCAAATTTATGTTACAATCCCCATCCTCCTCCATCCATCTTATTGTAAAATATCGCTTTCTCAATATAGCAATGAGATTATTATACTTTCCCGTTCTGCTAATTGCTTCGGGTAAACAAGCAGATAGAATGTTTTCCAATATACTCATATACATGCAGATATTGTGTACAATTATGTGTACTAGATATTCATCATGAAATGAATCAACTATTACAGATTTTCATAATGCATTTTTCTGCTTATTTAAGCAATATACTCATGTGGTACGAAAAATTTGTATATCAAACGTTCTTCTGTATTTCCTATTATATGAGAGAATATATCGGGGGATAAAAGACGTAATATTTTGGGTAAACAAAGAAAAAAAATTGTATGAGTAATATTAAGTAGCTAGTAATGTTCAAGGCATAATATGTATATCAATGAAAAGCATGCTATCAAATAGCATACTTATTTTATGTAATTATAAAATCATAAGAATTAGCCAATCTTTGATAGTAAGCGCAAGAAGAATTAAGAGATTATGTAGATTCCCAAAATAAAATAATATTGCAGCTGGTATAATAAATTATGAAATTCATAGGGATAGCAGTGTTGGCCATGCTACCCATCTAACATACTACCATAAACAGATAACTTAATTTGAAAATCTTCATGGGATTCGTATATATATAGCTGTATAGGTTCCCTTCTAGGGAGTCTGAAATTCCATTGTAAAATATCAGCGGAAGCATTTCATTCTATTTGACTAATTATTTACATGATATTCTCATTTCGCTTAATAAGCATACGTGTGAAAGGAATTGGTAAATATAGTATAACTAATGCAACAAGTTTCATGGTAAATTTAACGCCTATTAGATATAATACGTTAGGCATTAAATTTTCAAGAAAACAAGACTATTTGATATTTGGACGAATATGTAATGTAAGTAAGTATGGAAATGGTACTGATTTAGATTAGATTAGAGACTTACTTCCCGCAAATCTTGCAGGGGTAGTGAAGTAGGGTGGGCACGGGTGGTAGTTGCTCAGAACTAGTGTGAGTTTGTGAGTTGGTGTTGGCTGTGACGTGACCGGTTTGGCCAGTTTGGGTGCTTCCAGCCATCGTTACTGTTACACTTCCGCTAAAGCTCTGATAACACAAAGAAAACACAAAGCCAAAATAAACAACACAACCAAACGACAACAACAACAATAACAATAACAATAACAACAACAACAGCAACAACATCATCATTACTTGACCCGAAATCTTCAGGTTTTTCTCTTTTCATATATAAGCGATAAGATAAACGCATTCACAGAATAAACGAATCACATGCGACATTTAAACTTTCACATGTAGAAGGAAATGTATATTTGGGCGACCGGCTCTTGGTGATGTGGTTGAAAATTAGACTGAATATGGCGTCAAGCAACGTAAAATCATTAAAACGGCGGTATGTTAAAATAAAAGTGATAATATAAACGGAATAATTTCTCAGGACCATTTGAGCATATTTACATGTCGATTTTATGTATTATAATCAAGTATAAATAACTGCACTCTCATAGTACACCTTCGACTAATAGTATAATGAGTATTAACAATGACCAATTTACGTCGTCATCAATGAAGTAGCTGCTATAAGGTGCAATTGAAATGCTATAACTTTTGTGAAGAACAAGATAGCAAGATAGATATTCAACTAAATATAATGATCAGAGGGACAGGAAATAGAAATAAAATATTGTTACTTAGGAGTGGAAACTCACATCGGGACATTCGTAGGCAAATAATCTCAGCTCCCCTTCGCTGGTTGTGAGAGTTGCTGAGCTTTCTCTTTCATTAGTCTGCAACTAGAAGAGTATTTGTGGTAAGAAAATGCGAAATGAACTTTCAAGCAACGGATGAAAGACTTATTTAAATTCATTTCATAGTAGAAAAAGATTAATGCTAACCAGAGTGCGATGAAGAATTGATTTTTCTTCGCTGAAGTCGATATCCGTAACAGACGCGATGGCGTCTCTAAGTTCCTTCGTATCTTTAGAATCTTTAAATTCTTTATTCTCAATTTTGATCTTTGGTTTTCCGTGTCTGGCTCTCATTCTTTTGTACTCATCAGGGCAAAGTTTTTTCCACAGGTAGTAGAATTGCACGCATTGTTTAACAGACTTGCTGCCGACGTCACGAGATATTCCTCTAAAATCTTTATTACGTTTAGACAAACTTTGGTGGAATATATCCATTTCGTGGGCTGTCCAACGGTCAGATTCGTGGTACTCATAGCAAAGCAATGGATGTCCCATTGGCAGAGAAGGGGTAGGTCTCATTAACTTCAGCATTGCTTCCTGAAAACGAGTTCAAAATTCAAAAAATTAGTCCGATTATTAATTAAAACGAACTTTTCATGACCCAAAGTTATTTTCTTACGTGAATATTCCCTCTGCACATATGTAGCAGGTGAAGAGCATACTCCTTGTTCCTTCCCCCACCGGGCACAGCTGCGCAGCAGGCAAACTGTAGGTACATTTCCACTGGAATAAGAAAACTCTGCTTTACATTTACCCTAAGATAAACGAAAACCTGAACAAGTCTGAGTGCCAAACTCATTGCACCTACTTTCGGTATCGGTCAAGTTGTTATTTATGCCAGGATCCCAAAGAAGATGGTCAATTTCTGGCCCTCCTCTTCCTCTCTCCCCGTCGCACCTCACCGGAGGTATCGTAGCCTGGTATCTAGTCCCGATATTAATTCTCGGCGGAGGTCCGTCGTTCCCTTGCGAATCGTCTGAGCTGAATTCAGAGTCTCTTTCATGCTGGTGTAGCCTTGCGTATAATCCCGGGCCCGTTCGAGAGGGGTCTAAGATAGGCGGAGGTGTATAACTGCTGTCCCAATGTCTGTCGCAAGCCCGTCTCAGTCTTGAAGGATACGAATGAGAGTTAGAATAATGTCCGTCGATTCTCGGCCTTTTTCTGCACTGGCGAATCGGGCTGGCTGGGATGCTTGTAGGACTGAGAAAAACGTCCTCATCCAAAAGTTCTTCCTTTATCTGCTCGATGGGGATCGGCAGATTACTAGATGTTTTACTTTTTATTGTATACTTTGTAGAATTGTTTGTTTGGATGAGAAATTTTGCTGGATTAAAAGCAGCCGGTTGATGTATTTGGCTAGTTTGATATTGAGCGGCGTTTAGTCCTCCGGAGTTAGCGCCCGGTTCAACTTTAGGAGTAGCGAGTCTGATCTCTTTCCTGAAGGTCAAAGGGCTCAGAGATCCAGCCTGAACGAGAACGTTGGCCTTCTGAAGCCCTGCTGTCTGTATGAGTTTAAACTCTCCGTTATTATCGACAACGATGCCTGCGAGGCTGCCATTTCCGAGTCCAAAATCGACTAAATTCTGGCTAGTGATGAGCTTGTAAGACTGGAAGCCGGAGAACTCGAATTTCCTGCGACCTGCGGTAAAGTCCTTTGGACTAGAGGACAGTAGCGGATCCTCAGAGTTGGGCATCATCTGATTCTGCAGTCCGTGATGGGGAGAAACGGGGAAAGTCGAACTCGAGAACGTCGCCGGACCAGGAGAAGAAACCGAAGAAGGCGGAAGAGACGAAAGAGGAGACGGAGCTGGCGTGGCTGAAAGTGGACTCGGAAGTGGCGAATGGGGGTTCGGAGATCCACCGTACAAATCAGTATCGGGCTCCGTTTCACCAGGAAGAACTTCGCTCAAAGCTTCTTCCACCGCAGCAGCGGAGGACATTGTAGTTGTGTAAAAGGCCGCTGATAGAGGTGAAGACACTGGTCTAACAGAATCAGGATCTTCCTGAGGACTTAGAAGCGGTAGACTTCCGGTCAAAAGACCTTCTTGACTAGCCGGTGGAGTAGGATATGTGAAGCTTGGACTATCGTGGCGGGTCAAAGGCGACGGCAGCGGCGATTGGGTGGGAAGAGTGTGCGGACTTTCTGTATTGTACTGAGCACCGTAGGTGCTGAATTCAGCCAGAGAATCTGGCAGCGGAGAATTAACCAGAGCCTGAAGATCTGGGTTGACTGTATGCTGCGTTGAGAAACGATCTTCCAATGAGATTTCCTGCAATTGTTCGGAGGACTGTTCGTGGAGGAGACTTGTGGCCTGAAACTGTTTGGAGAATATATATATATATATATATTTAGTAGAATGATTCAAAAACTGGTACCTATGGGATATGAACTACCGTGGAAAGGTTCGAGATCACATTGAATATTTGAGATCTTGACGAAAAAATCAATATCTCCGTGAAAAAAAGTCGTAGACGGATTTTCGAACGACCGTTTTAAAGAAGAAGGAACAAGCTTTAATTTTCTGTGCTGATAGCTTTCGTACGATTTTTTTTCGCAAAGTTGTTCAACTTTTTGTGCGAAAGTTTGGCTTTCAGAAAATGCGTTGTAACTCGAGAATCATTGAGCTTAGAGAAAAATTCTCGCGAAGAAAAAAGGCTTTATTTCTAATTTCGAAGTCATGGAAATTCTTTTAAAAAATTTCAAATTAATTTCCTCAAAGACTACAAGTGATTAAGGGAAAGTATAGATATAGAAACAAGTACAGATATTCAAAATGCTCTAGTAAGCGATAAAAAAGTCGTAGAAGATTTGAAAAATTATCAAATTAAAGCTTGTTCTTTCTACTTTAAATAACTGTTCGGAACACTCGATTGCGATTTTTTTCCACTGAGATATCGAACTTTTTTTTATCCAGATGAAAATTCTTTCAAGTTAATCTCAAGCCTTTCTTCTATGAAACGGTACCCGGTTCTGGGATATGAGCACGTCGAGCCTTCTTTCACCCCCCTGATATCGATATGCATCAGTTTCCTTCACCCAGATGAGGTAAATTAAGACTGTTCGTATCTTTTACCTGGATAGAGTCCAGCTGTGTAGCGTGTAGCAGTACACTATCAGGCACGGCAGTAACTTGCTGGAATACCTCGTCCTGTAAGCTAGGACTAAAGTATCCCCCGTCTTCGGAGTACCCGGTCATCGGGAAGCTGTCCGTTACAGAAGCCTGTAACTGGGTCTGTGCTTGTTGTTGCTGATTATTGTTGGGCTGCTGCTGCGTAGTAGTAGTCGGCTGATAATTTAATTGAACTCTTTGACCAGGATCGGAAGTCGTTCTTTTCACAGCCATTTTCGTAGTTCCCTACCAATGCAGACCGACAAAAATGATTTTAGTACAATGTCTGGGATCGGAGATGATCGATATCGTTCAGACATGTAGATTAAAGATCGAAGAGCCGAAGTATCTACCTTCAATATCATGTCAGCCAAAGCCTGGGCTTGGGCCTGGGTCTGGGCTTCTTGTAGCTGTTTTTGTACCGCTGCATGATTAGCAACGGTGACATTAGGCTGCCTAAAATGTTCGCTGTCCGAATGCCTCCTGCCTTTTTCACCGGTAGTTAAAGGCGGTGGTGCTGGTACAGCGAAGCTGGTTTTACCAGATGTGATATTGGCCCGTTCGGTCTGTGTAGTAAAGGTGTTTGTCCCAGACCGAGACTGAAGATTGGCATTGGTACCATCGGTAGCTAAAAGACCGAGAGCTGCTTGAATTACTATAGAAATTCGTCAAAAATAATATAATAATGGTACAAGAAGTTTCGGGGTCGTTTTTCAACAAAGGGATGGTTATATTTTCCCTCTCGAAATGTTAGAATGGAGAAAAAGGTTTTTTCAATCGCCTGAAGGATTGCTCATTCACCGAGCACGGGGAAGACAATATAGTGGTACGCTGCTTTGCCTCGGTTCATTTTTCAATTAGCGCGTGAACGCGCGTCAAATCAGAGAGTGGAATAAATATCGGAGCAACGGTAACGACGAGAGGGTAGAGGTGGGTGGGTGGGTGGGTAGGTAGGTAGGTAGGTAGGTATATTGCCAGAGAGAAAAGGCTCGTCTGAACAAAACGTGGTGCTACTACTCCTCCTCCGCGGGCTAGTGGTAGCGATGCTTTTGCTGCTGCCATTTACACTTCTACGTCATTTATCTCGAGTTCATTTCGCGCGAGAAAGACATAGGGACTGAATTCGCCCGCCCTATATTTCTATTCCGATGAAATTATTCAGAGTAAATTCGTCGCGTATTTCATCATTTTTTTTTCTCTTTTTTCTCATCTTCTCGTTTCCCAAAAAAAAAGAAAAAAAATACAAAACAGACAACCCCCCTATTTTCAAGAAATTCCACAACCGATAGAAATAAATTGGGAATAAAATGGTTTCGGAAATTGGTCCATATCACTCAAAATGAAACCAAAATTTGATTAAATCCCGGTTTAGAACGTGTGTAGATGCAGATATAAATAGAAAATACAAATTATACTCGTCGTGCGGTTCGTTTCGATATGGCAAAAAGGTTCCGCACCTGCGGTCGGTTAATTGATTTGATATATCCCGTCGTTTTCACAAAACTCGGAGCTAGTACGTTACAGGGTACATATATACATGTGTATATATATGTATATACACCTATATAGGTATAGGTATAATAAATATTACCTATACCCGCATGTAGAGATGGGATGAAGGATAGATATAGATGTATGTGTGATAACACGGTAAAAGCGAGGTGATGCGAGACGAGACGAGAGGCGTTGCTCGTGTCAGCAGCAACATCCCATTCAATAGTGAGCTCCGGGTTCTCCCGTAGAGCTATGCCGTTCGCGGCAAATTATTTATCGATCTTATGGTATTGCGGGATGCCGACATGCCGAGGCTTTTGAAAGTAGAATGGGTACGGGGATGGGGGTAGAGATGGAGGGAAATTGAGGGAAGGGATTCTGATGTTCTCGCTAAATGGCTTGTAAAGAGATTTAATAGAATGAACGAGAAAATCGATCAACTGTTGTTTGTGCAGCGGTTTCGCGAAATGGTACCTTACATACATTGAACGTCGTTACACGTCAGCTGTTGCTGATCAGGATATGATGGGTTTTCCTTTTTTTTCTTTTTTTTTTTTTTTTTTTAGCGGTTGAAAAGTAAACGAACAACAAATGAAAATATAAAAAAAAAAAAAAGAGAAAAAACGAGGTACAAAGAAGAAAGGAAAGACTACGTGGTATCGGCTTATTTTTCTACCTCATTTAACGTCCGGGTGAAATGTTTTTCCTACCGTCAAATGAAAAATAAACATTAAACCCCTGCTAAGGCGGTCTGTTACATAGAAACGATAGCGTATCCCCTGTCTGTACCATCGATACAACAGACGGGAGATAAATTTCAAATTCTAATTAGTACGGTGTAGAAGCTTCGTTCCGAGTTAGAGTTTATACACGTTTCATTGGGAGATGAGAATAAAACAATGACAAGGAAAGAAAAAAAAAAAAGAAAAGAAGAAACGAAAAGAATAAGACTTTTGTTATTTACCAGTCGTCCGCTTCTGTATGATTTTTTCTTCTATCAATGCCCTCACGCTTACAGATGCAGTTTGCAGAGGCGGTCCTACAACTTCCTTCTTCTCGCATTTCTTGTTCTCAGCATCCTGGAAATAAATACGCAGAAAAAAAAAATCAAAATCAATATCGTAGATTTAATGAAAACAGACCGAACATCGATGTACAGCTATCTGCGGAAAATGAAGGAGAAATGACGAAAGAAAAAAGAAATCGGTATTGGAATCGGAAGGGAGAAAGAAGACGCGGAGAGTGTCAGTCACGTATAGATAGAGATAGAGATAGAGATAGAGAGAGAGAGAGATGGAGATAGAAGAGAGAGAACCACGCGTTACCTAATTACTAAGCGAAACTAATTGAGGGGATGCATTCGATTATCTCGTGATGGAATCACCGGCGTGTGTGACACCGTCCTTGAATCTTCTCAGCTATCTAACGTTTCACTGGCATTAACGCGAGTGAACGGCGGTCGTGATTATCGATCCAGATCGTTACAGTTTCGTGGTAATATCCTGTGATAGATATATATACACGCATGTAATGGGACCGGCTAGGGGGTTGAAGGAAATAGGGGATCGGATCCTGGTGAGGGATGTGTGTACGGATACCGTAGGGGTCCCGAATCTCACCTTATCCTGAGTAGGATACACTATGTACATATGTACGATACACCTGTACGTCAAATAGCCAAAATGGAACTCGGCTGCCTTTGACGTGCCCGTGACCTGCACCATGTATACCGGGTACCTACGTGCGTCATGAATATTGATCGGTTTCCTAATGTCGAGAATTGATTGCGAGCCAATGCGGAGAAACTCATCAATTCAATCCCCCGCGTCTATTGCAGGGTTATTACCGTCGAATATTTCGCATCTTCCTCAACGGCGCGGCGTGCGGGTCACCGAGATTTTTTAATTTGAAACGATTTCAATTTAGCGAAAGGGTCGAACCGCTATCATAGTTCTGCATGGGGGAAACTGACGTATGACTATGGATCGTCAAATAGACTCTGGTTGATTGATAGTTACATTGACTGGCTCGAGTTCTGGTGGGTAAATGGCTGGGCATGGTAGTGAGGTGAGGTAAGTGAGGTAGCGAAGAGCAAAACCAACCCTGGGCGAGTCGAAGTCAATCTGCATAATGGAGACAGCTCGAGACAATGTTTGCTCTGGGAGCTCTGCCTTTATTTGGATTTAGTGGTAAGTGCTGGAAGGAAAGAACCTGTTAATGGCCCCCCGTTTCAATTCGATCGCCGTACTCATCCTCGTAGCGTCGTCGTTCGATCAGGGAAAGTATATATATATAAGAGGGTGCGCGCCGTACCGGGCCCGGGATTCTTGAATACTTAATTAAAACCACCTTCGGGTATCCCGAATTTGTGTTGAGGAGGAAACTCGGTAGTTCGAAAATGAATAAAGGGAGAATGAAAGTTCCACACGTCGAATATTCACCTTTTTGAAGTAACCCCCGTGGAGTCTCATGTGTCCGTTCAACGCCGGGATATTCTTGAACTTTCGATGACACAAATTGCACTCGACTGGTTTCGGTTCGGCCTGAGTTTTCGGGCTCGGACTTTGGCCAGGTGACGAAGTATTGGCCGGTGAAGGGCTGTTTTTTCCCGCGTTACCGCTACCCGGCGAATTCGCCTGTTGTTGAGCCTGTTGCTGCTGTTGCTGTAACGATAACAACAAAATGAACTCCGTTAAATTTCAAAGTCTTGACGAAAGATAAGACGAAGACCAACGTTTCCATACGTTTACCTATGATTCGCGGGCATTTCGGCAATCAACTAATTCACTTTGATCAGCCGTGGACCACGCGGGATATATATATATATATATATATATATGTATATGTATATATTCAGTAGTTATATATTAGCCGCGTTGTACATACGTATATATACTTGGGAACTTTGTGCCTGGCTCATTCATTAGTAGCTATTTCATAGCTTTGATATTGCACGCGAACTCTGAAGGAATAACGACTAGGGTTTCAGCGAGTCTGTCTAAATTTCTCTGTCTTTGTTTCGTCAAAGACAAAACGAATCTCTCTCTTCTCCTCCCCCTCTCTCTCTCTCACTCTCTTCGGCGTTCTACACCCCGTGAAATTACCCCTGTATAACGACGACGAAGGTTAGGCTAATGATACGGCGATACGGGGACTGAAATTCCCTACTACGAAAGGGTGGAAGTGGAAGTGGGAAGTGGGAAGTGGAAAGTGGAAAGTGGGAACCGGGAAGTGGAAATGGGAATGGAAGTGGAAGGATTCTAGCTGCCTGTTCTGATTGTTAGTAAATTGTCGGTATGAAATTAAAACGACGTCAACGCCTAAGCTGCCGCACTACACCCACGATTCAACGGCATAATCACCGATCCATTGTACTTTTCTAAAGAGTAGGGGACAAAAAAAAATGAAAAATTCCTTTCCTCAATTTTCCGAAAACCGAACTGGATGTACTACATACATTTATCGGTGTATTACGATCGCCGATCTATATCTGTGCCATTTAACCTCGCGGTCTTTCTTTCCTCCTCTATTTTCCTCCTTTCGCCCATACATTCTTACCGAGCTCACATGTGCTTCACGCGGTTCTTTAATCAGTGACGTATTACACTTCTGACGAACAGACGTTCGTGAAGGATCGTTCCGAACATCTCCTCCGAAGCTGGTAGCGTAGGTAGGTAGGCAATATACGTCGGGGAGGAAATAAATAAAAATAAATAAAGAAAGAAAGAAAGAAAGAAAGAGAGAAAGAGAGAAAGAGAGAAAGAAGGGAAGAAGGAAATATATGTTCTCCGCAGTCGTACGTGTATACCTATACCGTACACAAAGACGCGGAGTGATTGATGAGGCGTGATTGCGAATCGTTGAAAACTTGTGTATTTATGTATTTGAAGAGAAGACACGCGAAGTAATGACATGTGGGGTGGATAAATACTTGTATCGGTAAATTGTACCATCGAGGTGTCGCCGTACGGGAGGTGTAGGTGGAGGCGGAGGTCAGTAATGGAACCAGGATGGGATAATTTCGTCGACGACCATCGGACGCGGAATAGCAAATAATTGCGTTCCGTTCCCCCTTCCCCCTTTCCCCTTCCCCCTTCCCCGTTTTCCGTTCCGTTACGAGGCATTCGTCGGCCACGTTGGGTGTTTCTCACCGTCAGCTAGTCTACTCGCTCTGTGTCGAACGAATTGCTTTGTTACGAACTTGAACCTAGGTTCGATCGATCCGAATATCTTTCGGTTGAACACCGAGGGAGTTTTCCCATGTGTTGACTACAGAACGCGGTCTGCGTGGGCGGGTAGGCGGACGTATTAGGCTCTGTCACGCGTTGTTATACCGAAGATGGAATACCCGCCATATTCCAACTTGGTTGGTATATGCTTTTTCTTTCCCTTTCCCTTTCCCCTTTCCCTTTCCCTTTCCCCTTTCCCCTTTCTCTTTTACTCTTTTCCCATCAAATTTTATCTAAGAAATTCCCTTTTTTCGATTACAGAAACGGCGAAAGTCTCCGCGTCTAGCTAGAGCGAGGAAAAACGTTTTAGAACTTTTTCCCGCAAAGCGCCAAGAGTTTCAGTATATATTTACGATACACGGAAACCCGTAAAATTCGGATTAGTTTCAATTTGAAAACATTTCTCGTTCTCCCGGGCGAATAAATATCGAATAAATTCGCGGATGCAGCCTCTCCTGCACCTCGGAAGTCGGTATCAAATTCTGGAGGGTTTTCATCATCGAACAAATAATTCTTCACGTCTTTCTCCCCGAATCAAAAGCCTCGTACTATCGATCCGAATATATTTTCACTTTTGAAGAAAAAAAAGAAAAAAATGAAAAAAATGAAAAAAAAAGAGCGACTCTCGTCTTATCAAAGACAGAAGCGTTGGCTGTTTTCATTTTCCCCGTTAAACCGGGAAAGCCGCGAAATGAATGACGGGAGTTTCTCCCAAGGCTCAACCGCGACGAAGAAGAGTCGACGTTGGTTGGTAGCTGGTATACCTCGGGCGTTGAGATAAGACGGAGTCCTCACAAGGAGACAAATTCTCTCAAGACTGATAATTTTGCTAATTGTACGCTCCCCCCCGCTGGCTTCCACAAAGATGATATAGGTACTGTATTAAACTCTCCATCCAACACCGACTCGTCTTGACGAGGAAGATGAAGAAGAAGTATGAGAAAGCAAGAAAAGGGGAGAAAAAAAAAAAAAATGAAATGAAATTTTTGCGGAAAATTATTCGTCAAGTTTTATTAAAGAAAAATTTGATAACCCGAATGAGGCGTTTCCTCTCGCCCCTGCAGTACTACACTTTCGGAGTTTTCGCGTCTCACGTTTTCAGGACTCCCTGGATAGCAATAATCCGTACTATTCTACGAGGTGGAGAAGTGCTTCGGCGTTGTATGGTAAGCTGGGGCACCTCCGCACCTTTTACATACGTACACGTACGTATGTAGGTGTACGTATACGTGTAACCGAGTAAAGTTTTTGGAGGTCGTTTAAAATTGTTCCTACCTAGGTAAAAACAAGAAAGTTGAGCTTTCTCGCGCAATAACTTCTAACGTACTAATTATCGCCTAGAGCATGCAACGCGAAGGGTTGGTTTGGGTATGGTATATAGGGATACAAGGTATACCAGACCCTCGAAACATGCCTCGAAACTCTCCGTTACCAAACTCTTGTTACTCTCTCGGTTTCAAGGATGAAACCGAGTCGTTCGTTACTCGCGACAGGTTTGCACGGGGTATCGTTATGGGTACCAGCTGTTTGTGTGCGAATGTGTTTATAATATTATACCCGAATACCAAAGCTATACCTAACGTATATATCCGTGTATTTATCTCGAGGCTGTCGATGGGCGGTAATATTCGCACGACCGCGAATCTCGCAGACGAATTGTTCGTGTAATCAAAGACGAGGAAAGGGATATGGGATATGTGTATATCACAGAAATGAGAAAGAGAGAGAGAGAGAGAGAGAGGAACTGTACAGCCGGAACCTAATTTCGCTATAATTACTCGACGCGCGTTGTCACATCTGCCAATCGTCGTCAAATATCCAATGTAACTATAGGTTCGCCCTAGTATGCACGTATGCGACGACGTGAGAGCTTCGAATTTATTAATAAGTATCAGGAATATAAGCGACAAGGATCCAGTTACCTTCCACATCTCTACCCTCTACCCTCTACCCTCTACCCTCTACCCTCTACCCTCTACCCTCTACTTTCACCCTAACGCTACTCAGTTTCTTGGCTAACACATAAATTTGTGGAACACATGGCGCGCCAAGCTTATGAACAATAACACCGTACCTTGTAACCACCACCCCTCGTCTTTACGCCGCTATCCTTCCTGATAATTACGGGTACCTACCTATCTACCCACCTACCCCCATAGACATTCGGTAGGCTTGCAGGGGTGTATGAGATGCCGAATAATGAACGTAAACTTTCGAAACTCTTTATTAGAATATTGAAAAAACGAGAAGGTGACAAATTTTACGAAAACCTTACCTCTTCGGATAACAATTTCACCCCATATATCCTGCTGCGGACAGAACCAACAACGACAATAAAAAATATCCCGAGTCGATTAAACGCGGGGGGAATTCGGATGGTTTTCGGTTCAGAATCATTTGTCAGTGAAAGAGAAGATAAGCCGAACGATTTCGGAGTAAGTTTCGCGTTAATACGTCGTAAAAACTCCCCGTGTGTGTATGTGTGTGTGTTTTCTGTCCCTCCGCTAGATTGCTGCGGCTGCTGCACGGATTCGTGGGATCTTTTCGATGTTTTGTTCGCTACGTTATAACATCGTGGTAACAAAAAAAAGAAAAAAAACAAAAAACAAAAAAAAAAAAAAAATCCACCCGGAGTAGGTTTCTCCGCTTGCTTTGTTGCTACCGTTTCGTTTTATCACGACGGACGTTCACGGTCCTTTTAACGGATCAGAGAACCACCCTTCTATATAGAGCCGTTACTTTACTTTTTTTTTTTTCTCCCTGCGTTGTTTGGTCCCTATCCTATACGGAGGAGAGAGAATCCGTCGTTGTTGCTGTTGATTCCTGTTTTTTTCATTTTTCTTCTTTATTATTCAGGCTTATCTCCGCTGCAGCGGTGATAATATTCGGTAAAATCTTTGTCGTTTGCTAACGCTGCCATCAACGAGGTACAGAATAATGCCCTGATACTTGAGCCTCGTTGTTGTATAGTCGGAATTATATCCTGCAGGAAAAGCAACAGCAGCAGTGACGACGGGTTCCTGGTTCCCTCTCTGCCCTCGTCTTTCTAAAATTTGACTTTTACGTCCCGCCGTAAAATTTCTAACGCGTCTAATTACCTCGGACAAAAGCACCCGCGTCAGGCTTCACCTCTTGTTTATATTTTGACAGGAATTTCTACCTCTCATGGGGACAGAGCACAAGAACCCAAGGTATTTCACACGGGGTGGCAAAGTCCTGCTTTCCTCGCTTCTACTACTTCTCTCGTATTCCACTTGTCTCACACGCCATAACCAATTTGTTCCCCGTGCCTAAACTCGACGACGTATACGCGAGAGAATAAATAACCGAAAAGTAGGGAAGAGGAAGGAGGAAAGAAGAAATTGGCACCTCTTTTCGCACCCCGTATGACCCAAATCTCGCCAATTTTGGACTATCGATTATCGCGAGACTTGAGACGCGGTGGCCGCGCAGATTTCCTAATCTTCTAATTCTAGTTTCTCATTAATCTTGAATTTTTTATCTCTTTTTCTCTCCCTCAACGTTCATCCCCTGAAACACGACCCCGTAATAATTCCGTACGGGTTATAGATTCGGGTTATAACCTCGCCGTCCGGTCCCCGAGAGTATAATTTCAAACTAATCGTAACTCCCAGGCATATCTGTCCCGCGTACATCCGGTGTGTCAGATAAGGCACGGATCCGTTTCCCCCTAGTGCCGTGGATTGATGGGGTTACGATTGCTTTTATCAATGCCAATATAGATATGCAGGGATCCCGGTGCGGTTAGGTAAACTCCTGAAATTCTATACTCCAGTTTTCGGTCTCCGCTCTATTCCATTTCATTTTTTGTCACCGATTGATTCACACCCCCGACGAGAGTTGATCAAGGGAATAATTCTCCTCCGCGATGCTTTTCATTTACCTGGAGCGAAAGACGGTACAAATAATCGTGAGAATGCTGCTGATGTTGATGTTGAAACTGGTGCTGAAGCTGATGTTGATTTTGAGGCTGATGTGGATTTTGATGCGGTTGTGGTTGTGGATGTTGATGTTGATGTTGATGTTGATGTGGATGTGGGTGTGGGTGTTGCACATGATGTGGATGATGGGTATACTGGGGCTGGTACCAGCCATGGTTGTATCCATCCATGTCACTCCGACGTCACTATTTTATCACTTTTAATGTATCACCGTACCAGCTACCCTAGAACCGCGTGTTCTCGACGTTACCGTAAACATATCAATCACCTATCAACGCACCTCAGCGGTTCACTCCCTCAAACCCACACCTAGACATGTATATCGGACGAGAGACTTTTCCCGATGATTGGGCCTCCGGTTTTCTACAGCCAGAAAGAAGAGGCGATAAATTTGAAAGAGAAATAATTTTCTAAAAAAGGAGAGAAGAAAAAAAAAAAAACGCGTACCGCTGAAATTTGACAATATTTCAGAAACGATCGGGAATACAAGTCTATATGATTGTTATTATCTTTCACGTCGGAGAAAAATACCGTATTGCACAAGATGACGAGCGTACAACGACTAAAGTTGTATTAAATTGTCCGAGATCGGCGTGGCTCCGTCTTAACCCCTCTCGCGATCCCTTGTCACCATCCCTTTCGGATATTTGGACCGGTTAGTCGCTCCGATCTTGTTCCTGGGGGGTCGCGGGAATTTTTACAGTAAGAAGATATACGACTTGGGGCAACGGGTAGTATAGGTATAGTACCGTGAAGAAATCGGATAGGGCGTTTCGCCGGCTAATTTGCCGTAGGAAAAGTTTTCGCTTTACGTGCGTCCGTCGAATAGAGACCAGACAGGCTTTTTAATTTCGCGATTTACTAGGTGAAACGAGAACGTGCGAAAATTAAAGGATAAAATAAAAGGAAATAGAGAGGCGGAGAGTTCTGCTTCCTCGTTTTTTTCCCTTTTCACCTTTTTCCCATTTTTACGGGTTTTTTTTCTCCTGTTTTCCTCGAGATAATTGACGGCAACGTGTCGCCTCGCGTCGTGACACTCAAAGGGCGAATTCGCGACTGTAATTTTACCTGCCGCGGTGATAGCATCGCGCTAATACCACGGCAAAGAGCACACACGTTGCGAAGACCAGAGGAGAGACACTTTTTCTACACTCTTTGTCGCTAATTTTTTATCCGTAATATAAATAGAGGTGAAGATATCAAAGCAGACCAGTTTCAAGTTATTATCAATTCTCTAACGCCCAAGGGCTCCAGGGAGAGTGAGGATATCATTAGGCACTCATTATTTCGGTAACATCAATGAGCTGGGTTCTAATAATATCTCTGTCGCCTCGGTACGCCAGCATCTCGTTGATTTAGTCGTTTTTTTTTTTTTTTTCTTTTTTTTTCGATAAACCGTGCGAGATTCGATAATAAAACGAATAATTATGAAATTATTTTAGTCTCGGACCCGCAGGGTTTTATTAATTCTCTTTTCATCGTATGGATCGATCGAGGATTCGCTGTGCGAGTGTAATGTGTGCGGATGTTGCTGTTCCCCCTTTATTTTCTTCGAATTTTCGGAAACCTATGGAAGCTCTTACTTTGCATTCAAAGCTCGTTAACTCGTTAGACGTATCTATACGTACACGTTGCCGGATCCTGAGAAAAAGATAAGAGGAAGGAAAAAAGCAGAAGATGAAGAAAGTAACAAGGATCCGGGCTAGCGCATTAAACCAGGGAAAGTTAATACCTTACCCAAGAAGGAAAATAGATCCCAAAGCACGCCTTCCAGCTCTGGAAGAAAATAATATCGATCGCATAAACCGTATAGACCGAAGACTAACCAACCCATTTACGTTCGTAAAGGACGTCGCGCGACGTCCAGACGTTCGTAAGGAACGAAAAAAGAAAAAAAAAAGATGAAGAAAAAGGAAAAGAAGTAGAAGTGGAAGGAGTCAAGGTGAGGTGAGGTGAGGCGAGATGAGTCTGAACACGAATTCTCCCAATACCAACGATAACCGGGTACCTAGGTAGTAGGTGTGTACGTACGTATACGTCCGTCTGTCGTACCGTGAAGCCGCATGGTTCGAGGTAGGGGTTGGGAGTTAAACCTGCAGGGGGTGAGGATGGCTTGCCAAGTATTTTCCAATTACGTCTTGCGGTAACAACGAAGCTCCGTGTACAATGTACAACGGTAGAATCGGGTGGGTAGTGCCCCGGGTACTGGGTAGTGCTCGTACCCACCCAACGGCGTGTTTACGTGTGACGGTACAAACCCCTCTTCGGAACCTTACCCTTACACCTGTTTCCCAGAATTTCACCGAATTTTCAGCCAATGGTGTTTCATTTTATACACCCACTGTAATTGCCTACCCCGCGTCTCTGTCGGAGACGCGATCATTCCTGCGGCTGGCATAGGATGATGGAAATTGTCGTGGATATTATATTTTCTTATTTTATCAACAGACGTACCACCGTACCGCTACCCAGCTACCCCTTCAATCATAAGTATCATAGCCGAGGGCACGAGCTCAACCTCGAGCTCAATTTTTCCTTTCTTTATC
Organism: Tenthredo amoena; assembly: GCA_963966615.1. Classification (NCBI taxonomy): domain Eukaryota; kingdom Metazoa; phylum Arthropoda; class Insecta; order Hymenoptera; family Tenthredinidae; genus Tenthredo; species Tenthredo amoena. The sequence goes on along the minus strand of OZ016492.1, from coordinate 317,222 downwards.
ACTATGCTCGCGCGAAATCGAAGAAATTTCATAAATCTCGACGAATCCCTTCTCCCACGTCGTAGTCCATGTCGTAGCAACGGTTTCCATGACCTAGAGACGCCTCGGATATCCATTCCATAGGGTATCTCGTTCCTAGTTTAAATCCCCGACGATATACATATGTATGCGTTTGTCCGTGTAGATGGATGGATGGGGTGTCTCGGAGTGATGAATAAACGCGTATCTTTAAAATCCAAAATAAAGAAGCCACCAGCCTTGATGTCCAACGTACATACTAACACGTATGTATGTATACCTAGACGGCGAAGAAACGGCAGCTGTTTCCATACCCATCGAAATTCGAGCGGAATTTTCTCGTCCTCGAGATTCTAACGTTCGAATCGTCGGTCCCGATTGGCCAACGGTCGTACCAAAATCCCTCTATTGGTCGGCCAAATTCCCGCCGAAATTTCTCGAGGGGGGGTCCTTCTCGCTTTCTATCGACCCCACGTAGACATCGGGGGATATAACCGAGTTCCAGGTCCAGTTTACTGTGAGAAGATACGTTGTGGTCCAGCGGACTAAGAAGTTAGGCCAAACGCGCACCCCCCGTCAACTAGTTTTTTACTCTCGATCTCCCCTGCGGTGAAAGGGGTGCGTTACGCGACGGACCCCCTATGCATAGGCGCGGTAATTTTTTAATAAAAAAAACTACGATACCAATCGCGTGAATCTCGTTGCTCGCTGATAATTTCCTCAAATTCTGGAAGACTGGCTGATGGACATTTTCACGATAAGTCTGCTCACGTCGCGTCGCGATATACAGTTATCAGTTTATAGCCTTTGGTTCCGAATTCTGAACTACCACATCGACGATTTTCTGCATAAGCCCTCCGACGCCCGCAGTGGTTATTATACCATTAACCTAATGTAGTTAGGCAGAGAATGGAGCGCGAAGGTTGGTGGGAAGGGAGAGGGCGAGGGCTGATTAAGCCTGGCAAGGTTATTACACCGTTCCTGTACTCCCGATCCTTAATTAATAACATCAGATAGCTACTGCATAGGCTTTGTTAGTGCGGAAACCGCGTAGGTACCGACTATTATCAAACGGCACGTGCAGAGCATGGCCAGAGGATCAAGTCCAGAATTTTCAGAGTCCCGAACGGTCAAAATTTCCGAAAGCCAAAGATCCGAAAGGCCAAATCTCCGAAACTTGAAATTCGCACGCGGATTCGTTCGGTGTTCAATAACTCGAGCTGTATCGATAGTATCGAAACCAATAACTGGTCAAATGAATCGTGTTTGGACATAAATTTCTCAAAAAAGGATTCAAAATCCTGTCAAGTATCTATGACACGGAAGTTATCGATTGAAGTAGATAAAGTGAGCTTCCGTGAAGAGGGGATCTCGATCAGAATGAACTTCTCTTTGTCCTCACACCCTGAGAGATGGGGCGTTCGGGGGTCTGGGGTTTCGGAGCAAACGTGCCCCCGTACAGTAAAGAATTTTCATACGATGCGTTTGTTTCATAAAGTCGTGCCGAATAGGTGAATTTTCTCTACTCGATTTATGTTGCTAATGAGAAGAAATAATAACGTTTAGGTATGGCGTAGGTATGTTTCTTGAATTTCTAATTAGAACGAAAAATAACTACGCCGGTATAGAGGTATATGAATAAATAAAAGAGCCTCTAACAACTGATGCAATTAGTAACGTAAGTACGAGTCGAGTCGCGGTATATGTAGACGCGTCTAATTGCAGTCCGACGAACTTAGCTGCGGGTTGAAGTGCGGGGCTAGGTAAGCCGGAAACCTCCCGGTGCATTTCGAATTGTAAATTCCGCGTACCGAGACTCTTTCGCCATTGTACATACACCCGCGCGGCTTCTTTATTTTTCTTTTCGCTTATTTCCTTCCACTTCCACTTCTACTTCTACTTCTACTTCTACTCCTACTTCTTCTTCTTCTTCCTCTTCTTCTTATTCTTCTTCTTATTCTTCTTCAAGTTTTATTCCTTGCGGAAGACGAGGAGTCTCTCTACCATCCCCCATTGATCATAAGGGCAGGGCTGACTGCTCTCCTTTTCCCAGGGAGTTTCTTTGCGTCCGATGCGTTCGAGCGTGACGCAATTTGCTCAAAGCGGACCTTCGCTTTTCTCCCTCTATATCTATACGTGTAGTAGGTATGTACATACATGTCTCTGTATACAGGAGTATATATACGAATCTATACACATATAAATATATATATATATATGGACTCGTGCGCGCGTGTGCACCCATAGCTGCTTCGTTCGCGGAAAGCTGAAGATAATTCTCGTAGAGAAGTCGAAACGGAGAAAACGTAAAAGTATAAGGGAACTCTAGTCAAAGAGGAGGGTAGAAACTTTAAATTGCTCTCTTTAAATTTTCAAAAAGAACACACTGAACGGAACGGTGTAATACGTATAGATACCCGCGGAGTTTATACCACCGAAGAGGTATAAGTGGAAAAATAAAGAAGAATTTCTCTTTCCTTATTTCCACGCGAGTTGAAGCACCTACGTATAGTATTTTGTCATTACCGAAGCCAGCTGTTTCCCACCTTATCTCGGAATACGAGTATTCCGGCAAATACCCGATCCCAAGGAAAGGGAAAATTAATCAAGCTTGATGAAAGCGTGAAAGGAAGGCGAGGCGCTCGCTCTTCTGTTGCGTCTTCTTGCCTTTGCCTTTGCCGTAGCTCCGCGTTATCGAAGGGCCGAATCTTTTTATCAGGAGATATACGAAAGGAGAAGCTAGACGGAGGACGAGGAGGAGAGAAAGTAGCGCGGGAATTCCACGTGCGAGTGGATTTATATAATTTTCTTTCTCCCTTCGATTATTCTTACACGAAATGATAGAACAAAGCAATAATGATGATAATTTATACAAGTGGTGGGATTCCTGAAACATGACGCTGCTCAAATTCGAGGTATACTTTCGCTCCCGAGTATTTACTTCATAGAATTGAAAAGGATCGAGTATTAAACTCTTGTTCTTAAGTCGCTGCTTGCGTCGAGACCAAAAGGTTTCGACCCTGTCCCACCTCGGTCCGCAGACTCCGGCTCTCTCTCTCTCTCTCTTACTCTCTCTCTCTTACTCTATTTCGAAACTGAAACTCTGGCAATTAATAATCCCCGTTAAGTATAACGTATAGCTTTCCATTAAATACTCAGCCTCTGCTCGTTAGTCGTTGATAATATCATTTCTGGTCGAATGGCTGCTTACCGAAATTCGTATCGGACAATATTCGCGAGCGTAGATAAAATTCGGGGGAAATGATGAATGCCATTAGGTTTTTACTCACCTGAGAGTGATTCCACGTTCTTGGTTTAGGACTTGATCTGGCCGTCGATCCGTTCGCAGTTGAAGCCGGATTTGAACTGGGTGACGTTGTTACTTTCGCGGATGATTTGGCCGCCTTAGTTTGTCCCGTAGCAGCTGCACTAGCCGCCGGGGGTGTGCTTTGCTGCGATAATTGCTGTGTGGATTGTTGGGACGCTTGCTGTTGCGTTTGTTGCATAATCTGTTGAATAAGTTCCAGTTGTTGTTTCGTTAAACCGTCGTTGTTCGCCCCGGGAGACGTCGCCGACTGAAACGAGACATAAACCGACGCGTACTTTAATTACACCATAATTATACATGCCGTATAACGATTACCTACCCGTTCGCGTTATTCAACCCCGGCAATAGGAGGCGAATGTCATTTCTCGATTGGAGAAAAAAAATTCAATTATACGTTCCGGACTCAAAGTCTCATTCAATTCCGATAAAAGACCTCAAAGCGAAAGGGACCAGGTCGAAATACCGAATCTCGAAAGGTTCCGAGCGAGCCACGGTTTTTAGAATGAGTATTTCCGCGGAATTCCACAGAGCCGATTCGAAAAATTTTTAAATGCACTTTTTGGGAAAAAAGTTTCAAAATCGTATCAATTATTTATGACATCGCGAATTTATGGATTGAAATAGATGGAATGGATTTTCGTAAAGAGAGTTTCGATTAGAACGAACCATTCTTCGTCTTCACATCCTGAGAAATGGACCAAAATTTCCGGATCTTCGAGTTTTCGGAGGTCTGGACTTTCGGAGATTCGATATTCTAGACTCGAACGTTTCCGAAAATTCTGAATCGTCTAAAACGAATTCGAAATTCTTACCACTCAACGGGAAGTTGAAAAATTCGGAAGTTCGGAACTTCACCCCTAGCAAAAAATAAAAAAGGGTTTAATATTGGCCGATCTACTTCCTCCCGAACCCCAAAGTTAAACGTTAACGCTGTCAACTTATTTCCTTGAGGTTGTTGTTTGTCGAACGCGTCTTAACTGACGAGTAACGACACCTCGACGTCGGTAGGTAATTGGATATATCGTTAGGGCGAGCCGTGATCAGGTCTCGGGTTGCAGGCGAGATGAAGCAATAACGAGATTGTCATTATAATAATATTGGCTCAATTGTAATTCGATATCCGAGTTCGATGTCAGCGTAAAATCTGATTTTCCACCTCCTTTCAAAGTTCGCCCCATTAATACCATCCCCTAACGCTTACGCACACGCATGCCTACCTATGTACACATACCTACGTTTCTGAAACCGGAAACAGAAGATAAATGACCCGATTGTTACTTCCGGTCAGCAGCTGCAACGATTCGCAACCTCCGGGATAAGTTCGCTACGCTGTTCGACAATTCGCCTACCGACCCGCGATAGTACGGAATAGTTTCTTAACAGAGGATATCGCGTACGTCGTACAAGCACCACATACGCGGTACGGTGCAGCGAAGATGAACACATATATGTGACACACTTTCGCTACTTCACAAAATACCCCGTTAACTGGGTCATAGCAAGTGACTTTTGACGTCAGGATAAACAGAGGCTGCACAATATGAATCTTTGCCTAGTCTCTATATTCGTTTATTTATTTTGATTTCATTTTTTCTCGAATTTTTCCACGGAATACCAATCGATGCGAAAGTAATTCGCTGATAATCGCGGAGCGTATAATTAACCGGAAATCAGTTTTATGGTTGAATATTACGATTAGCTCGGTGAGATACAGTCTATTGGAAGGGAAAGAGTATCGGGTGGAGAGGGCAATTAAAATTGGATTCGTTAATTACGAGAAAGGGATGAAGCTAGGGGTGGTCGAAGGGTTGGGGTAGTGGTGCAGCGGTAGCTATACGCCCGCACGAGTAGGTACTCGCTCGTATTTTATTAAACCTTCATTTCGTAATCCCCTCGCTGTCATTTGTCCCCGTTGTGTAGCTGGTTCGAGTATCAAAAAGATTCATTGCTGCCGAACCAAGTGTGAAATCTTTATTCTGGTACGGGGTATCGAAAATTTCAATTATTTCACTCTGGTGAAAAATAAAAAGAAAAAAAAAAGAACAAAAAGAATAGAAGAAACAAGAACGCGGAACCGAAAACGCGTGGCGCGTTACGAATCAGGGGAGATGACTTCGGGGAATGAGTAAAATGAATTTAGGTCGGAAAGAACGGGTTGAAAATCTCACCGAAACAAATAGAAAATTAGCGACAGATTGTTTGTTTGTGGTTTTTTTTTTTTTTTTTCCTAAAGTTGAAAAAAAATTAACAAGATTTCGGAAAGGGAGCGGAACTTATATTTTTCACTCTTTGTTATTTCTTTCTTCTCGAGGGAGAGAGAGACACTTTTTTTTCACAAGACGGGGAGGATTATTCCGCGGCTTTCATCTCGTAAGACACCCTGTACCTATGTAGATAGGTATATAGGTATCTATGTACAATGTACTACACCTATATGTATACATATGGCCATCCCGTGGCGCCCGGAAGTCCGCGAATCTATTCCCGCTTCTTTTCCCTTCTTGTTTTCTTCCCGTATTCCCGTTTCTCGCCTTTCAACTTACTTTCTCGCCCCCGACTCGCGTATACCCTATATACCCTGCACCCACCGTTCCTTTTGCCAACTGAAGAAAAGACACATGTATCGTGTTGCCCGTTGTCTCAATTCTTTCTACGTCTTTCAAATATCGCAACGATTTGTTCTTTTTCTTACTCACCCCTCGCCCCTCCCCCCCCTCCCCCGCCCTTCTTCTTTTTCATCGTTTTTATTATTATTTACGAGTTCTTCTACCACTCCAGACCGTCTACGTCGAACGATACAAGTGTGTACCCATCAGACAGGCTTTTTTCCCAGCATGGATATTTCCCGCTATAGTCGACGTAGAGGGCATTTTTTGGAATTGCATCTCGCGTATCTATTCGGATTTTCGAACGCGAAGGGAGGATATTCTTTTTTATACATAAAAGAAGAAGAAGAAAAAAAAAAAAAAAGAATTCAACGTAAGAAAACGAGACGAAGGAAGCTTAGGAATTATATGCCGGTATAACCGACGTACTTTCAACATTTGTATAAACGTTGAAATAAATGGTACTACTCGCCTGCCCGCCCGCCTGCCTGCCTGCCTGCCTGCATAGCGAGCTGTAAAAAAGTTGACGGGAATCAAATGAACCGTAGAGCTGCTGGTTCGCAGTTGGAAAAAGATTCTGAGCGAAAAATACTTCTTTTATTTCCACTCTCGGGGCGAGAGAGGTAGGTAGTAGGTACGAGACTTGACTATAAAAATATCTGACCTTATTCTTCATCTGAAACAACGGGTGCAGTTAAACTTGCTCAAACTCCCTTATATTCTCATCGACTCGATATATTATCAGCTATCGCGGGATTCAATACCAATCGCGTGAAAGATCGACGAGGCTTGGGAATTTCTTCCTACCCGACGAAAGAATAAAAATAAAAAACCAAAAAAATAAAAATGAAAAGATATCGCCTCATATATTCGCTCATTTTTAATTCTTACAGCCTAGGTCAAGTTTTCAAACAAAAAATAATATACCACCCGGTGCCAGATGCCACCTTCTCCCTCCCTTAGCTCACATATTTTTCGCGAGACGCGTCAATTTTCATTTGAAACTTTTTTCTCTCGCTATCAACCCCCCGTTGCCTTCTTTCTCTCTCTCTCTCTCTCTCTTTCTGTCTCGCTCTCTCTACTTATTTCACCCCGTCGATATTCAGATCCAAGGAAAGACGACGACGAAGAAGAAAAAGAAGAAGAAGAAGAAGAAGAAGAAGAAGAAGAAGAAGAAGAAGAAGAACTTCACCTCCGTAGCTGATGACGTACTTCGAAATAACTTTTCTTCTACCTCTCTTTTCCATACGCTACCACCACCACCACCACCACCACCACCACCACCACTACGAGTGGGAAAAGAAACGGCTGCGTTCAGACCGTGTTAAATATCGAACGAATATAATGTACGGTATTTTAAACGACTCACCTTCGTCGAAGTATAACCACGTCATTTTTATCGCGGTTTAAGGGAGAGACGCGTAGGGCTGAATAAACAAGCTCGTTAAAGGATATCTCCTTATTCGTTTTTTATTTTACTTTTTTACTTTTTTCGCTGTGTTGAATTAAATTTTCGGTGTGAACACAGCCTTCGGTTTACGCTTACTCAGCCCTCGGTTCTCCACCTCGAACTCGCTCCGTCTGTAATATCCTTTTTCTTTCCTTCTCGCGCCCCTCTAGCCGTCCCCAACCCTAACATCGCCCTCACTTTCTCTCTCTCTCTCTCTCCCTCTCTCGTTCCAGGACCGTTAACGCTTCACGACGGCGGGAGAAGACGTGGAAAATGACAACCGTCCTCCAGAGATGCTCCATTCTGCTTTAAACTGGCTAAATTGCCTAAATTAGGCCGTGGGGTGTATCCGCAGGGCGTATCTCGGGCGTACTTTAAAGATGGCCGTTTCGCTAACTCGATTGCAATATCATTCAGCGTATTTTTCTTACCGGAATAAAGGAATCCAACGTTTTCATTATTTATCAAGCGAAAACCCTGAGCAGCTTTCGAATACATATATACCTATGGTATGGAACCCCTTTAAATACGTTCACAGATTATTACGCAGTTCGAACTCATCGCGGCGTCGGGACAATCTTTACCTCCGATGTAACTCAGGGGATGAAGAAGAGAATAAATATATTTAACCTATATCGATATTATATTTCCGCGAAAGTAATATACCAGCTACGTAGGGCCTTTTCATCCTCGTTCCATCGAAGGCGACGCAACGTAACGTAACGTGACATCAAACAAAACGATCCAATTTCAAAGTCACACAGGGTGGAAAAATCGATTCAATAAAAAGTTCCATCGTACCTTCTTCACTTACGTCCTGACGATCTTGTATCTTTATCTTTCATTTCTCGATATTTTCCTATATAGTCGTTCCGGTTAGTTGTCACGAAAAATAGGCGATTTATTTTTATTTCGTTGCTCTCGAAGCGTTAATGATTATCGTTGATTTCCGTGTGGCAAGCAAATAGGAGATGCGATATAGCGGTGGACAAACGTATAGAGGTACCGGGGAACGAAGAGGGGGTGAAACGTACGGATAAGGGAGAACTAGTCACAAATCAAAGTCAAATCCCGTTGGCCTGCGGTAGCGCGCTGGTATAGCTCTAACCATAGCTAGATTCAACGTTCACGCGTTCATTTGATATACAGCTAATTAGAGATCGAAATCTAGCGATTCGCAAACCGTTGGCTCGCAGGAACGTTGCCTCGGTGATTCTAGTCTGCGGGGGAAACTCATCTGTAGCCGGGGAGAATGAGAGCGTAAAACGAGAGGAAAAATTAAAAATGAAAAATGAAAAATGAAAACTAGAAATAGAAATAGAAATAGAAATAGAAATAGAAATAACGGGGTTGTAAACGGTATATAACTGAACTGCGGAATGGTACGCCGTAAATTACGTAATATCACTTGGGATAGGTGGATGTAGCTGGCAAAACGTGCCGTTTTGATGGCGTCTGAGTAATATATATCGCCTGTTTCACGTTCGACAGGACTAGGCTATATACGAAAGCTCGTTAAAACGTTGAGGCAGTGAGTTCTTTCTGTTTTTTTATATATTTTTTTTTTTTCATTTTACTTTCGTGTCAGTTTACGTTATTTCGTTCCTTTTTTTTTTTTTTTTTTTTTGACCCGCTTCAAACTGCGGGACTGGTAAATTTTTCGCTGAAAAATTTCAACGCAGTTTCTATACGTATATACCTATGTATACATATATGTTTATAGGTATATAGGTTTGAATAATAAATACATACATTATCCAATTATTTATTCTCGATCCTTACGCGACGATGATTAATCGCAACGCGAGTTTCCTGACGCGGGTAACATAAATCACACGTTTCAATGATTATCCCGGGTATATGAAAAGATATAGAAAATAAAAGGTTCAAACTACCCCTCGACATCGTTCGTTTGATTTTCCTACCGAATTAATAATCTTTACGCATAAGTCGTCTAAAGAGATTGAGAAAGGTATTGCTATCGTATTTTCAAGGCATACGCATACCCGCGCTTTGCTCCGGTTGATAATTGTCCACGCCCACGTACACCGTGGAAATCGCGAATAGACCGCGATGCGGAAATCCGAGATTAATCAATTATTATCGGACGGCAATTTACGGTTGTAGAGAATTGAGCCGATCAATCGATTGACAACGCCGCAGCAACCCTGATCGCTACTGCGGAGGGGTAGACCTTTTAATTAGGCTGAAGTAATATTAACTGGCACGAGTAAATTCCGGGTCTTTTTTTTTTCTTTTTCTTTTTCTTTTTCCTTTTTTTTTCATGGGTAATATGACGAAGGCTGGGCATAAGCTGTATTTTTCATCATGAAAGGGAAAGGGAAAGGGAAAGGGAAAGGGAAAGGGAAAGGGAAAGAGGGTAAGAAAAAAGAAAACCAATACTGCAGACAGGTGGAAATTGTTACCATTTCGCTACAGCGACAATGGAGTTCGAGATCCAATATGAGCAAGGATGGGTAGTTTATTGCGGGAATAGGGAGTTAGGAGTCGAGATATAGGGGTTGCTGGTTGGGTCCGAGTAAAGGGAAGAGAAGGAGCAGAGAAGGCGAAGGCGAAGGCTGAACCTTTCCAATAGGAAGAATACTTCCGGTATCTATCAGAGAATACAAGCAGCTTACCGATTCCCTCGGGATATACCGAGGGAAGAGCCGAACGGCAAGTATGTATATATACCTACGTACGTACATACATATAGAGTTTTAGCTGGGTAGGAAGGTAATGCCGTTAGAGATCCCGAATGAAACGAACGCCTGACCATCTGAGACGTCACTAATCGGATATTTCCAAACCATCGTGGGAAAGCTCTATTGTATTTGGAGAGCGATTTGACATGGAAAGAGCTGAGAAGAAACTGTCGCGTACGTTTTGAATCCGAAATGAAGTGACGATTGCGTGGGAAGAAAAAATTAAAAAACAAAAAAAAAAAAAAAAAAACGGGAGGGAAAGAAAGTTCAAGTTTTATCGTTACGGTTCTCTAATTTCCATAAGAAATTTCGCTGATCATCAATTATTACAGTTGTTTTAATTAGACCGTACGGGAAGCGACTGTGCTAACTCGAACTTTTTTTTATTATACCGCGTATACATTATACAGTGTAAATATATACGGTGACTAGAGGGGACGGCAAGGTAGGAAAGCGAAGAAGCGAAGAAGCGGAGAAGCGAAGAAATGAAGAAGTAAAAAAGTAAAAAAAAAAAAAAAGTAAAGAAGTAAAGAAGTAGAGAAGGAAGTAAGGGAGCAAGGTTGATAGTACCATCTTAATGCGAATCTGTAGGGAGTTGTTGATCGTAATTCAAAAAGTTTTACGAGTTTTTGAATTAAAACTCACTACGACGTCGCGTCGCGGTCGTTTCTTATATCGCATTATATATATATATACATAATTTTGAGATGATTTTTTAACGAATCAACCGATCGCTATCGCGGCAATGCTCTATATATATATATATTTTTTTTTTTATGGTACCATATTAAAATGATAAACTCTCCAAATTAGCCGAAGGTGTATTGTATTGGGACAGTTTCTCTCCTCTCTGTCTATTTATCTCTCGTCTATCTCGCTAACGAGCAAAGCCAAGAGGAAAAAGGGACGGGCTTGTTTTTCCCTAATTACGTATAGGAAAGAAACGAGCGAAGAATATCAGACGGCAAGGCGCGGATAACCGATAGAAATTGGAAGGAATCGGATAACGTTTATCAGGTGAAATCAGGACCGACGTCCGAAATTAATGACTCGGCCAGTTGCTAGTTATAAGATATCAAGAGTTTTTCGTCACTCCCAATTAAAGTCACGTTCGAGTGTTATCAAGCTAGGGAAACCGAGGGTAATAATTTATCAGCAAGGTATACGGAAAGAGAGAAGTAAAAAGCAAAAATAAAAAGATGAAAGAGTACCCATACACATGTACGAGGGTAGAGAAGAAATGAAATTGAAAATCTAAGGATGTGTGCATGTGTGCTCCTGCGGGATTCGCTCGCGTTCGTTCGATGCTGATAGACGACGTTTGATGTTTCGCGACCCTCCGTCCCGTTTTACCAGCCAATCACTCAACGCCCGCATACTTTATTCCGTTTCCGCGATTTCAGATTCGTCGACAAATTTTCCACCCGCTTATCGAACGGCGACTATACCGCGCGGGGCCAAACTCGCTCACTTCTTCATATTCAGGGGGTTGAAAATGATTCGTTTGACTCTCGACCCGTTATCAAAGACCGAAAAGAAAAATAAGTAAGAGGTCTAGTTGAATCCCTACTGCGAATAGCTATTTAACAATGGCATGGATTAGAAAGTTCAAAATTATACATCTAGGTTCAACTGCAGGGCAATTGCTTCTGCAGTACCTGCTCAACTTCGTCCTTAGTTCTCTCAACCCACCTCTGATTAAACTCCGTTCAACTTACCGAGTATAAATGATATCGTGTTCTACGACGAAGAGCCTGAATTATTTCTATACCGTCTAGTCTTCTACGTACCTGCGGCATCAGCTTTAGGACCGTCGTTGAATTACGTCAGGTTTTTTTTTTTTGCCAATTTTTAATGCTTCGGGTATATTAGAATTTCTTCTTTTTTTTTTTCATTTTTTAATTCCAGATCACAAGGGTGTTGAAGAATTGCGTAAAACGGGGTTCGGGGGACCTCGAAAATCACGTAAATTAACCTCACGTAATTTAAGAACGGCCCGTCTCGACCTTCACCCTCTGGCTTCTCCTACCTCCCATTACTCTCCCGTTTCTTCTATAACGCGTTCGTTGCGTAGGGGTTGTTCTCATTACAAGCGCCGACGAAATGAGACTGAAAGTAGTTCGGAAACGGGTGGAAGAAAATAAGCGAGGCGAGGCGAGAGCAGAGCCCGGTCGCCGAGGCTGCATGAATCAGAATCGGACAGGCCGAAGAAAAGGAATAAGAAGTTATATTGTTCGAGGAACAGCCTCTCCGTCTCCTCGCACGTTTCAATTCGTCTCTATTTTTGTCCATTCCGTTACACAGGGAATAAAGAAAGAGAAGAAACCTCGCGCTCCGGATAACAGAAACATCAAAGCTCCATTTACCCGGAATATCATCGATGCGATACGACGCTTCGCTTCTAGCCGAGATCAAAGCTAGATACGTATTACTTCATACAACCCATACTCTGCCATTCATACGTTGCCGCACACTGTATATATGCCCGCTGTATAGTACCGAACCGCGAACTATTCGCGATCAAATATCGCTAATGGTAACTCTCTACCCGCAGCACCACGCCGCATCTCACATCTCACATGTCACAATCGTTATGAAAATCTCTCAGTTTTCTACTCACCTTGTGCTGCTGCGTGGATGGAGCCGGATCCGTCGATAATAGCTGTTTAAGGGCTGTATTATTGTGACCATTCTGTGTCGTTGGTGCTCCCGGCGTGCTAGGTGTACTCGGGTTGCTGCTCGGTGTGTTTGGAGTGTGTGGTCCAGTCGTAGGGCTGCTGGGGCTAACGCTTTCGTTGACTTTGCTACCTGCATGGTGGTTCTCGGTGTGTCTTCGCAGACTCCTCGCATCACAGTAAGACTTGCCGCACCCGTCGGCCTTGCACTCGTATGGTTTTTTATTCCGATGCGTGAGCATGTGGCCGTTCCTGTTGCGAAAACAGAAATAGGAGGGAGGATTTTTAACGAGGTGAAATTCAATTATCGTGGGAAAATTTGCTATCGAAGGTAAAGCGCCGCTTTGGTACGAGGTATTCGAAAATGTTTCGGTGTACGTAGAGACGTAGAGTTGTCTAGAGAGAACTCGCGACAGCAGAGATCGATCAAGCTAACGGGTCTGAAAATTTAGACAGGCTTTATACGCCTGGACTAAATATGATTAAGAGATTCTCTCCCGTTCGAAAACTTCGCTCTCGTACTTTCGACCCAATTCCAGTTGAAAGTTGGTTGAATCAGAGCTTGAGATTGAGTTGATGGAATTTAGGGATTTTGAATCGAGTGTCTGGAATCGCAGGTAGTAGGTACGTAATGGGTAGGATTTTTTAATTCAGTATCTAACTTAATACATGGTTTGAAAAACGCTGATCGAACGAGTTTCGAGAGGCTCTTGAATTATGCGAAGGCTTTCGAGACGAGAAAATTTCTACAAGTCGAGTTGGCTCTGCAGCTCGGAGGAAAAGAATTTTATGTGCAATCAATACCAAAGGCGCTTTCCTTTGCTTTAAAGTCTCGTCTTAGAGACCCGTAAAGCCGGTCTCCCGCTCTCTCGGAATGGGTTTAATTTGTAAAAGCTAATTTGCTGAACTTTTAACGTGGGTACCTACAGCTCTGTACCCGCCTCCTCTCGACCCGACCCCACCTCACCTCACCTCACCTCACCTCACCTCACCTCACCTCACCTCACCTTACTTTACTTTCCCTGGAAATTATGTTTCCGATTGCCTTCGAGGCAAAGAGCAGAAAGGAGGCGGAAGGCAGAAGGCAGAAGGCAGAAGGCAGAAGGGATGGAACCGTCGAGGCAAAGTAAACGCGACGTTACCACCGCTCGCTCGTTCGTCAGACGAAAAGTAACGGAGGAACACGGTTGAAATAAGAGGAGTCGTATCGCGACAAGAGAACTCGGAGTAATTATCTCTAAGTCTCGAGATCGCGGCGGTAAGACTTTTTGCTCGTCACCTTTTAGTTTTCACGAAACATCCGGCACCCAAAATGAAGAGCGAAGAGTGAACCGAGGGGTCTGCGAACTCCCATCGGGACCCATACGCGTGTGGTGATAAAACGTTGAAAATAAACGGAAAGAAGGAGACGATATTGCCATCAGCTCGCGTTCTCGCGTCAAAGGGTATAATTTGACTCGCGTGTCGAAGATCAGACGTTGACGTTATTCTCTTTCGTTGAAAAATGTCACTCACTCACCTTGAATATTCCTCATCTCACTTGCCGCGCGATTAAACGCGAAAAGAAATCCGCGTTCTTCCATACATATTCTTCACGATCGAAGGAGCAAAAATAAGGAAAAAGGGATCGAGCCTTCACCTCCGCCGTACTACGAGATAGACAGAGAACGGGAGGGCCGTGGGTCGAGGGACAAGTTATAAATTTAAGATACAAACTTACAAGTGGTCCTGCCGCTTGAACGCCTTACCGCACATCGTGCAGACGTATTTTCTCTCGTCGCTGTGCGTCAGTTTGTGCTTCGTCAAGGCTGACGCGTTGTTGAACACCTTACCGCAAACCTTGAACAGAACGGTTGAGAATATGTGTTAATTAACGCCGTCTGAATAGGCCAGACCGTTATCACCGGCAAATTATCGGTCCGATGTCTCATAAGGGTCCCAATTCCCTTCGACAAATCAGACTTTATTAAATGTGGAACAATAATTGGGTGCATCGTAACGACTCCGTTTCATTTACGCTTCGTATACTCTTTTTAACGACATTTAACGTGTCGTTACTATTCAAAGCTCGTATTTTAATACCATTCAGATAAAAAGGCAAGGTTCATTTCGCTTGTTCTGTTTCACTTTTTGCTTCTTCTTCTTCTTCTGCTTCTTCTTCTTCTACACCAATTACTCGATTGATGATGTAATTCCAAATTATTGGTCGGTACAACCGGCCTCGGACGCGGAGCTCGCGAGTATACCCGGACTATTGGCAGACCAATAAAGCGAGATAGCCCCATCGCCCCATCGCCTAGAATTACTGCTGATTGCACCTGTACTCGCAATTGTCGGAGGGTCGTCGATAGGTTGGGAGGGGATGAAACGAGCGGAGCCAGTGCACCGTGCCTACTAGTTTCCCTCGTCATATCTATACGTACATTTTCCCTTCAGTTTTCATCTCCCTTTCTCCGATCGCTCGCGAATCTCGGAAACGGTGGATTTCTATTTTCTGGTTTTGCTGAAAGGATTAAAAGGGGCTAAAGTCGGGGTTCATAAAAGATCGGATCGCAGAATCCGGCGAGATTCTCGACGCGATATCGCGAGAATTGTTCTATTACTGAGAGCGAGGAGCACGAGGGTGGATCGAGGGTGGAGGGCGGAGGGCGGAGGGCGGAGGGTGGAGGGCGAAAGGTGGAAGGTGGATGGTGGATCTGAATTCGCAGAATGTGGAAACTCTCGAACCCAAGTGGGAATGGGAGTTCACAGAGGACTGGCGAACAGAGTCGAATCGTGTGACTTGACTAGCTAATTCAATAGACCTCCAGCCTTCTCATACCCCGGACGTGAATCCTTTCGCCTCGCCCGGCATGCAAGCCGTTGCAAGACCGTAGCCACCACCCTTCCTATCCTACTCCACGTACTTCAGAATCCGCTCAACTATGTCTGTAGCTATAATTGCAGGATCCTATCTTCTGATCTCTCTACCATGGATCCTAACTTTGCCTACTCCGACTCGGTCCTACCCAACTGCACCACTCAGGATCATCCAGGGTGTAAACTATCGCCCAGACTCCGAGCTATATATATATATACCCACCAGACTGGAGAATGTGTTCAGTCAAAATTTGAAACTGGATTTGATGAAAATTCGAGGATGTATGATACATGCATGTGTATATATAAATGAACGAGGAGACCGTGATTATTGTATAATGTGAGGGACAGCGTGGCGGTCGGAAAAGGTGCGAGAAAGTTTTGTAATCATGACATGGATTGTGTTTCTTGGATACGTTGGTCCGCTACTATTCCGAGCGTAGAAAACCTCATTTGCGTAGCTTAATTCAGTCTTCGGGAAGAGCGAACGTTACAGGTATACAGAGAGATGCACGAATGTCATCAGCGCGGGTTTCAATTTACACGGAACGCAGTGGTGAAACCGTAGATTTAAGCCCGTATACCAAAACTCAAGATCCAAGACCAGGAGCGGCACCCCCTTGAAATGTAACACTCGCACACCCACCGCGACGAAGAACTAAGCAAACATCATTACTCCACGTTCTCCGTTCTCGCCTCGCGTACCCCAATGTACATTTATCTTCTTGAATATATAATCTGTTAAAAGTTGCATCAATTTTTCACTCCGAGGTAGCGCCCGGAGTTGAACAAAAAAATAATAGAAAAAATGAAAGAAAGAAAGGAAGAAAGAAGAAAATGAAACGGAAGAGAGAAATTCAACGTTTTTCACATGGATTTCGGCGAAATCTTTGCGAATTTTGTTCCTAGATCGGACTTCGGGGGCTTGATTATTCCGTGCCCGAGCGTTAGAGAGGAAAGGACTCTCGGAATGAAAGTAAACAACCCAGAGATATATAACGTGTAAAAGTGGTACGTGACATCAGCTCCTATTTGTCTCTAACTCGGTACAACATTGACGACGCTTGTCAACAAGTCGGGCAGACCATCATTCAATTACGTAACAAGGTCGAGAGGGTGGTTCTCTCTTCCCAGGTCTAGCGCAGAAAGGGATGCGATGGGATGGGAAGAAACTGTGCGGAGAAACAGCAGCAGCGGCTGAGGATGGGGTAGAAAGGGTAGGGAGGTAGGTATCGTTTGCCGCGAAGCTCAGGATCACCGTCTATGCTATCCGCGTCTGAGATATTCCCGATCGATCGAGTTATCCAGTTATCGATACTGCCCGAATCTCAATATCGATTTATGCCGGCCTTACTACGGTCTCGCCACACCGAACAACCACCGGAAAACTGAATATTCAACAGCGTCGAGTTCTTCCGATAAGCTCCGGGATTCGTGATTTCATTTTCCTCCAGTATCCCCATGCAGTTTTATCTTGACTATTTGTCAAAACTGCATAGGTACTACGTACTACTACGTATACCTACCATATATTCGTTACACAGAGATCGTCGCATCGATATTCCGAGCCGATCGTAACGGCGAAGGAAATTTCAAACGTTACAGTTAAATGGAAGACCTGATGTAAAATATGTACCTGGCACTGCTGGGGTCCTTGTCTGTTAGGTGAGGAGGCTTTCGGTCGTTGTTTCTTGACACCTAGTTTACCCGGTTCTCCCGTTCCCGACCTCGACTCCTCGCCACTTCCTGAAATCAAGAATCATAATAAAAAGGTAGTAGGCGTCCATCTACCCCCCTGCGAAGGATCTCGCGCCTTCTTTCTTTGGTCATTCGGTGGTAATAAAAACTACCGTACAACTCGGCTAGTCGAGTTGAGAAACTGTCGTACGAGACTCAACCCCCGGTCTCGTAAGAAACCTGGAGGAATAACCCGGGCCCGGAGGACCTGGCGAAGTGGTAAGAAGGGAAAGGACGCGTCTATACAAAAGGAGATGAGATACGGAGGTGGTCCGGGCCGGTAGACAGTTTCTTACACTAAGCCCAGAGCTCGGTTCAGATTTGGTAGGTTTGGTATAGGTCTTCCTCGGGGGTTGGAGAAGGCAAGGCTTCGAAGCATCAACTTATAGAAGATTGATCACTGACGGACCACCGGGGCAAGCCTGCAAGAGCCTCCTTCGGTTTCTTCGGAGAAGTCTCAGCGGAGCTTTACTAATGGCCGATTACTGGGCTAAGCTTGCTACTCGAAGTTCCGTCTCTTAAAAATGAATAAAGTCCAGGTATCGCGGACGCAGTCGAGATGAGACGATACCGTACAGGGGTATTAATTGGGGGGGGGGGACCGGGTTCGAGTCCCAAATTCGAACATGAGCGACTCACAGTGTTTCTGGGGAGGGTATTTCCCCGAAAGTCTACTGAGTGGATTTTGGAAACTTTATTGTACCTTGAAAGCTTCTGAAAATCCCAAATCGTCGCAAACGAATTCGAAATTCTGACCGTTCGGAGCTTTTGAAATCCGGAACTTCAGCCCGGCCTCTACGAGTTGGTCGGCTCGATCTCTTTCGAGACGTCTCTGTCTTCATTTAACGTCAAGTTTTAGAAGACTTTAGACGGAAACCGGGCGAGTTGAAGTTTGGACTGATTGTGCGAGCTAGTAGGGATGGGAAACTTAATCTCGGGCACGTCGGCCACGTCGGGCACCTGGGTAGACAGAGGAATGCCACGTCTTGGCTCGGCCAGAAGCCACGGCATTAAAACAAAGCGTCTTCACTGGTGCTCTGCTGCTGCTGCTGCTGCTGCTGCTGCTGCTGCTGCAAAGCTCTAGCTGTTACGGCGATAATTAATTAGCCAGTCTGGGTCTTCGTAAGACGTACCTACTACATAGTCAGACGGATCCAGGCACCGAGCTGTTCGACCTAACGGTTACTGAATTGAACCAACTAAGACGAATGCATCGACTATTCTTGGTCAACGATTTCCACACCGTCGAATCCTAGTCAATTTTCTGTTTTTCTTCTCTTTTTTCAATTTTCTTTCCAGAATTCACATACATCATTTTCTATTCCGGGTATACAGGAAACGGAAAAGTTCGTCGCTGCGCAAAGGATGAAATATGCGAAGAATAAGATGACTGGTGTTGAAAACTGGCTCCGATTCCGAGTCCGGTTTTCGTACCGAAGGATGAAAAGTCGAAATATCAGAGACACGGATCCCAGGATGACTCTAGCAATAATCGATCGCTGAGAACTACTCGAGGAGGAAATAGAAACTTTCAAGGTACAATAAAGCTCGTGTTTGAAGTGTGTAGCTTAGGCAGCTAACGACAATAAAGGCCATCGATGAATCGGATTGTAAACAACTGTATATACGCTCAAGTTCTGAAAAGCTGTTTCCTACTTCTATTGAGATTCGGAATAGGGAAAGAGTGGGCGAGATAAAAGCACTGAAGATAAAAAGAAAATACGCTTTGTTTTCCCACGGTATAGGTATATATATATATATATATATGTATATATATATATATATACGTAAGGAAAGATACATTGTTTAGGATAGACGCTATCGCCAAGTTCGGAACTCGCTTCAAAGTTCTCTTAATTACGAATCTCTACAGTACAGAAGTATAGAGTCGAGATAATGGAGCCAGCCTTCGGAGTTTTGCGAAAGTGTAACCTGCAAGATAAATTGATTTTCTATTGTGTTTCGGAAAAGCCGGACGCTTTTTACCCGATGGGAATTATTTTTCAGCCAACTTACGAATACCGTAATAACGCATAATTCTCAAATTGCTGAATTATAGGCGTTGCGAGAGCGCGTCGATGCGTAATTTGAATTAATTCTCGGATTTGAATTATACAGGGAGGGTCGAACGACGGAATATAGTATAAGGGTGAAAACCGGAATGATTTTTACCCGCAATAATAATTGTTTGTTAGGGTAGCAAGGTTTGCGGGTCGAGAGCCGCGGATTATTTGTTCCGTTTTTATATCGCGGTATTTTATTTTTTTTATTTCATTTTTTATTTTTTTTTTTCGCTCTTTTTTCCCTTGTTTTTGATTTTCATCCACTTTTTGTTTTACGATGTTTTTCCCCGCATCACGGTAACGTAGTTCTATAGAAGAGCTTGTTTTATCGTCCCGTTGACGTGCGCCTGTCCAAATTCATGTGTATAATCGTAGTGCAGTCGATAGCCGAGTGAACCGCGCCGAGGGAAAGAAAAACATCATTTCCAT
The DNA here is from genome assembly GCA_963966615.1 of Tenthredo amoena. NCBI lineage: Eukaryota > Metazoa > Arthropoda > Insecta > Hymenoptera > Tenthredinidae > Tenthredo > Tenthredo amoena. The sequence goes on along the minus strand of OZ016492.1, from coordinate 297,352 downwards.
AATGGCTCGGCTGCGAACTATGGACGAACTGGCTTTGCGTCCTTTTTTTTCTTCTACTTTTCTTTTATTCTTCTTTTTTTTTCATCCCTTTTATTCCGCACACGTTTCCCCGCGTCTGTGACGCCGTGGCCGGTGAAAAGCTTGCAGAAAATTCTCTCAAGTTGGAAAAACAAAAGATTTAGCGAATACCGAAGATCGCGAGAAAATTTCACGAATCGACTCGCCCTTATCATTATTTCCTCTCTCTTCCTATTAAAATTGATTGAAAAATACTCTTTCTTACAAATCCTCCTATACAATTTTCACGCTCTATCGATTTTCACCGAACATCGCTAAGTAACGAGCTGTACGTCATGGAAAAGAAGAAAAGTAGTATTTCAGCAGATTGTGTTTTTATGAAATTTGAAGAAAAATAAAAGGGCTGGAAATATTCCCAGTCAATTTTTCTTCCGAGTTCTCCCATTTTTTTATGAATTTTTTATCCTCTTCGCTATCTTCTCGATAACGTTATTCCGTATAGATAGTGTCATTCGGTTATCACAACACGTTAATTTTATCGTTACGAAATCCCCGTATATTCGTAGATAGCGAAAAAGAACCGACTCGTGTAATATTTCAGGCAATAAGAGAAGGAAGAATGGGAAAATAGCAGCGGGGGGTTAGCCTCTATACGCGCCCCTAGGATCCTAGAATCGCTTAAGCTATTGCCCTAGATTTATCGGTCGCGTAAAACCGATGATAAAAAGTGGATATTCGGGCCGTCGAAGCTGCCTGCTAGAAGAGGGAGGAGAGGGCGAAATAGAGAAAGAGAGAAAGAGAGAGGGCCGAGTCCCAATTTATAATATTTATCGCCTGAAGCCGATAATGGAATTTTGCCGGTGGCACGTATGGCCGCCACAGCCCTAAATCCCGAATGGAAGCGAGGCGGGCGTCCAACCCCTGCTAGACGTAATATTCCTCGTAAATACGAGCAGGGCAGTATAAATATTCTCGTCCTTCGTACCCTTATACCCACATACCCCTTCCCACATATATACGTCCCTTCCCCGCGATTGTCTACCCAACCGAGGAATATTAAGGTCCGACTTTTATCTTGCCTCGAATCTAATGCCGCGATATACATGTGTGCGTGTGTGTGTGTACCAATTGCATGGCTATAGCATGCGTGTAGATTGGTGAAATTATTGTTATTTGTTCTTTCGTTGTCTTGTTTTTGTTCTACCGAACCTACCGAACGAAGAATTTCAGCGAGTTTCGATTCGAGATGAGGAAAATAAAAAAGAGACGAAGGATTTTGACATTTTTTGGCGAATCGAAATATTCAGGAGACCTGGAGCATCCCCTGAAAAAGTGTCACGATTTCTCACTTATATTTACGACTAGGGAAACGTATCGTGGCATAAATCCTGATCCAAGGGCCACTTTTTATCTCGGTCAATTCCGAGTGGAAATTTTTCACGCCTATACGGCCACGTCAGGGATCGAAGGAAGAGGTGTATTTATTTGTCTGTAAATATAGACAGGAATTCGTGATCGTGTCTAACCCCTGATATCCGAAATTCGCCTTTCGTACTCCCGCGGTGCACGGCAGGTATATAATCTACGTGCGCGATACGACTTCTTCTTGTTCCCGTTCACCGTGGGACGAAATACTTGAAAAGAGAAGCAGAAGCACGAGGGGGTAGGTATACATATATACGGGCACGGTATACGGTATACGGTATACTAAATTTCCCGATAACCCAAGTTATTAACTCGTAAAGGCGGGCAAGTTAAGTTGAGTTGAGGGAACCTCGGGGTAGAAACATCCCTGCTATTATCGCGAATTTACATGCCAGAGTGGGAGCGAGAAAACCCGAAGCGCACCAAGCCAAGCTGGCCCTCTAACTCTCCGGGCAATAAAACCCCGTACTATAACGCATAATGGTTTAATTAAGAAGTTGTAGCCGTCGTCGGTGTCACCCTCCACCCTGTCAATACCGAAAATATTCCGAGTCTCGATTCGTCGATAAAAGTTCCATTTTTCTTTCATTTACCTTTTCATTCAAAGACACGCGGAACCTACGGAATTGGCTAATTGAACGAGGAGTGTTTCATCCCCGTATACGCAAGGGTAGTGTTGTACCAAGGCATGTATAGACCAGATTCGTTCGAGTCCGTCGCGTTTAACGAGCGTACTATAAAGTCGGGTTTGCATTTGGTAGTGATTGCAAGATACGTGGTACGAGTGCGTTGCCGTGTTTCCCTAGGTAACTGGCTGTTTACTTACATTTCGAAACTGCATCTAAACACCGTGGATACACCACTGGAAGCCCACCACCGCCAGCCACCCTATCTGTCCCCGTAAAACAAACATCGCACAGAGAGGAACGGTAGAATTCGATGATGTGAACCGTTATTAGACCATACCTTTACCTGGAAGAGTTAGAACACGCATCAAAGAGAATGCCGTATGGTCGATAGTCGATGGACCCCGTAGCCCTTGTGAAGAGATTAACGTCCGGTTATAGAGCGAAGAACGGTTGGCTATTGCCTCCCAGGGTTAAGATCAACCCTTCGGAACCGGATATTCGGTATATTTTCTACGTCTCTTCGATTCGCGGAGAAGACCAAATCGAGAGATATCCCCCGTCCGACTTCGAGGATCTCGAATATTCATATACTACGTTGATCGATGATCGATCGTATAGGGGAGACGCGATCGATGATTATTGCGAGTTTGAAGAGCCTTCTCGAGTCTGTCTATGGCAAGCAATAGTTCTGGTAGCCATCTACTCCACTCTATACCTGACTAGAGACAGGGCTTAGGAGAGAAGGGGTGAGTTAGGATGGGAGCACCAACTTGCCACTATAGTTACTAATTAATCATTTCAGAGTCGAGGATTCAAGTGGTTTTGAAGTTTCGAGTGGCGGATTAACAAGTTTCCTACGGGACCAAAGCAGGCGACAAGGACAAGAGGAATAGAGGAAGGAAAGGAGGGAAGGGGTGAAGGGGGCGAAGAAGGGAAGAAGGGAGCTGTAGAGAAAACGGGTATAGAGATATCACCGTACCGAAGACAAAGTGGGCTTTAACGCGAAGAGATTATCAAAGGCGAATGGGCGAAGTCCCACGCCCAAACTACCTTCGACGGATGGGACAAACCGAGAAGTGGAAGAAGCTCTTTGGAACCCGCCGGTCACCTAGCACCTAACCAACCAGCGTCGCGATGTGATGGTGCAAAATAGTAGGCGCATAACTGCGGGTGAGATAACAGGGTAGGTATAATACCAAAGGCTCGAATTTTATTCCCAACATACCAGGAGTGTCGAGGATCCGCGCACGGATGTCTAGCTGTGTGCCTCCCTGTCTATTTACCTTCGAGTTATACCGCGAGGATCCAGGAGATTACGAGCCGAGGATGACGGGCTATTTATCGCACCCAGACTAAGACTCAGACTTGAGAGGAGAGGCGAAGGAGATTATCAGGAGCAAATGGATGAAATTTCATGTCAAAAAGGGCGGAGGACGAGGAGGAGGAAGAGGAGGAGGAGGAGCAGGTCCTTTTGGCTTTGAGAACCGAGGCTGTGCATGCGAAGGGTTTTGCTCGTTGCGTATGAAGACGCGGGGTCGCACCGCAGGGTCGCAAAAAATAATTCGCCTCGAGGTTCTATCGATCGTCCTCGTCCTCGTCCTCGTCCTCGTCGTACATGGCTGACGAATGGATTGCTCGGCGGTTACAAAAGAGCGGAGTTTTAACAGTGGCAATCTGTGGGAAGGAAAATAATAGTCCTTCCCCGACAATGGACGGCTGTAAGTGAAGCGATAAGAGCCAGGATGACAGGTGTCAGGAAAAACAGTTACCAGAAACGACGAAGGGCTTCGTATTCGAGGATATTGCGTGAAAATTGTTTCGGGAAAAAAGAAATTTTCCACACGTAGGTAGGTAGGTAGGTAGGTAGGTAGGTAGGTAGGTAGGTAGGTAGGTGGGTAGGTAGGTGGGTAGGTAGGTACTTATTTCTCTTCTATAGACTGCAAGCGGCAGTAAGCTCCTAACGCGATTTCTCACTTATGGGTACCTATATCCTCCGACGAGGCGAGCGCGTGGAAAATGTAAGTCAAGATAGAACAAGGGAGAAAAGGAAGAGGAAACACAGCTCGGGAATAAGAGATGCTGCAGTTGTTAGCATAGAAATTGTTTCTCCAGGGTAGAGTGGCCCATTGTCGGGTCACTCGTTTCTGAAAGCACTACCATTCGCCTCGAGGCGTTCAACCATCATCCTGCAAACTGCCATCAGAAGGACACGGTCACTTCGAGTATATATATATATATATATACATTTGAACAAACATAGGGTTAAGCACTCCGGAAGACTGCATCGAATATACAAGGTGGAAGTCTGGCGCGGTACGCGTAGGTATATATCATAGAACGATTGATTTCGGAGCTCCGAATTTATTTCACTGAATTTTCAACCGCTCGAAACCTTCAGTAAGGATCTTCATCGATTTTAGACCTCGACGGTCTCGCGCGGGCAGTCGGTCTATGTTTTTTCAAATAGAACTGAACAAAGTTTAGTATTTATAAGGCCCGGAGAGACCAGGGGAATTCGGTACGGCATCTTCGGTCTTGGGATGGTCGAAAAGCCTTTTTCGTATATGATTTCATTTAAAATTCCGCTCGCATCTTTCGTCGATTGATTTTTGCCCGCGGCCCGGTATTTCTCTGCCGGCGAGTTTACCCAGAGTATTGGTACAGAATCGCAGCCATACTTGTACTTCGAATCATTATCGTTATTATTTCACTCTTTACCCAGTTTTTATTCACTGGTGGGCGTTCGCGGGGCCTGTAATTTTCCGTGGAAACATAACGGGCGATCAATTATACGCAGGGTCTTCGGGTCGCCCTTGGATTCATCAAACGCGATTAACAACGACATCTCGACACGGCAAAAACCGAGGAATTCGACATCGTCGGGTCTCAGAGTTGGTTGAGGAACGTTGGCAAGGAGGTGTCGTCTGAAATCGTATAATTTATCGCACCACTCGCGCGTCTCGTCGTCAACCGAAGAACGTTATTTTGTGTCAGCAAAGTCGTTGGCCTCGATTTTCCGTCCACGAGGGATTTGGAAATTGGCTGTCGTTCGAGAGTTTCAAATTCTCCCACGCGTTATACGCGACATCTCTAATACTGGCGCAAACATGTATACCTACCTACCACGCCTATCTCGTTTTTCTTCAGACGAATCGCGATTCTCATAATCGCTAACGAACCATCGAGATCCAGAAAATCTAAGAATACGTCTTTCGGAGCGTACCGAAGGAAATTATTTTCAAAAAAGAACCAGCCACGATAAAGGCTAAAGTGGAAAGTGAAGAGGCGCGTTTACTTCGGCTTTGAGGGAAAAAAATAAAAAATGTATATATATATATACCATACCGGTCTGAGTTCTTATCGCGTGACTAAATAAAGGAGAGAACGTTTTCCCTAAACGGTTGATAAGAAAAAAGAGGGATAGCATTTTGACCATTTCTTGTTTTTTTACAAGAAAAAGTCCAAAACCTATAGTCCCGATGCCTAAATTCTCCTTTTATCAACTATTTACATCCATCTTGATTTTCTTCAGTCTTCCGCTCGCGTGCGTCCCGTCCGCTTCCGGTTACAGAGCCTTTCATCTTTATTCGTCGTATAGTCGATATTCCGAGGACTGAATTGGTGTCTGACTCGAGGGGACCCCGACTGACACTTTTAATAACCTTTGATTAGCTGGGTTTGTTCTGAACGCGGAGAGAATTCGCCGAGTAGGAGGTATACGACGTATAGACAGATACGACCGGTATCGATCGAAGACGACGAGTAACAACGTACATTTCTTCCTTCATTCGTATCTTTTCTTCTATTATATATATAGTATATATATATTTTTTATCTTTTCATTTTTTTTTATATCATTTTATTTTATTTCTTCGTTCGACTCGCCGTTCCTTTCCGGGCTCGGAGGTTACCGGAAACGGCTATTAATTATCCAGCCACCCTCACCGAGGCACGCGATTTCGAATCAGCGCGAGACTAACGATACCTGGACCTTTTATTTTCCGGTTTTCACTCCCCTCGAAAAGAAGAGAAAAAAAAAGGAGAAACAAAAAAAGAAAAAAAAAAAAAAAAACGAAAAAAAAAACGTTTGCGAGAACGATTGAAATACTCGGAAAGTATACGCCGTCGAGGATTCAATTTTGACCACCATGGAGTTTCCGCGTTTGTGAGCACCGATTGCGGTGATCGAATGCTTTTCCGGAGTCATTAACTACGGGTTGAATTTACCGAGGGTGGGAAGGTGGTTAGGCAGGTAGGTAGGAAGGTAGAGGTACGCGAGTGCACCCCCGTTCGGCTTTGAATTCGGTATATTTTTTTTTTTTTTTTCTTCACTTTATATTACGAAAATAATCGTCGTCAAAGCCTTCCCGCAGCCGAGATAAAAGCTTTTCATATTTATACATAAAATTGGATATAACGCAGCGTATCCGCGAACAGACGCGGTTTTCTGAAGAAAAAAAAAAACAAAAACCAGGGATCAATGCGGTCTTCTTCTTTTCTTTTTTATAGTTCTTAATCCGAAGAAGAAAGAAATACCTTTTACATAATTGAAGCATTTTCTTTTCTTTTTTTTTTCCTTTTTTTTTCTACTCCTTGCTTCTTCTTCTCCTTCTTCTTTGAGGTAACGAAATCGTCCACTATTTTTCAACACCGATCAAGTACTGAACGTTCCACTTTCTCAGGATGACAAATCGACACGGTGAATTTCGAGGTCTCACCTCCGCGGACCCCCAACGGTAAGAAAAATAAAATAAAAACGGAAATTTTTTTCCTTCCCCTCTTTTTCTAAAGTAATCCAGAAGAAGGTATAATATATCACCAGTCAGGGAATCGCGGTGTACACAGGGTGGGTTCGGTCCGTATTTCACGCAGAATTTCACGCATGGATAAGCCGTTGTAGGACCGTTGGATAAATTCACCAGTTCATCGAAATCCTTACCCTTCGCCCTTCGCCCTTCGCCCTTCGGCCTTCCGCCCTCCACCTTCCGCGAAAAATAATCGCGACCCGTTCTTCCTTCTCCTATTTCTTCTACTCCTCTTTAATTTCGAAACAAAACTCCACCCATACCAGCTCTGGTCAGACACTGGCAGCCTGCACAGTCTCCCCTGGCCAGTTTCAAAGCCGAAATACATCAACCGAGTCGTAGAGAATAAGATAGACCAAGCGAAACGACGCGGAGCCCTCCTCTCCGAACAGATCCCACGAGGGACCTGGGAGGAATAGACAGTATGGATGTAGTACACGCGTCGGTGTGCTCTGTGTCTAGCATGCGGTGTGTGCTTACTTGCGCCAGTGTGTTAGGAAGGATGAGGATTTTCCGGGGTAGTAGTGGTAGTAGTGGTAGTAGTGGTAGTAGGTAGTAGGTAGTAGGAAGAGGAAAGGGAGGGATGAAATCGTATTACTAGTGCATTGTGGGAGCTGAATAGCCCGCATTAGAGCCAACGAGGTTGTACCATCGTCCTCTCTCGCCCCCTGACCGCCACCCGTTCGCTTACCCGAGCTGGTTGGTTCTCTTCCGCTCATGGCTTTTCCCTCGGCTATCCCGCCACGAGCATTCCGCACTGTTTACGTACAATGAGAGAGAAGCTTTATGGATTTTGGTAGAAATTAGGGAAGTTAATAACCCTAAAGCCGAGGATGGAAACAACAGCACCGTGGTCCGGGATTGGTTTGAAAAAAAGAAAGAACAAAAAATAACAACAAGAAGGAGAAGGAGACGAAGAAGAGGGAGAAGAATAAGAAAGAGGAAAAGCTCTGAAAACTATGAACATGAAGAGAATATGAAAATAATGAACCTTCATCCGGAAGATCTGACAAGGTAGAGATATTCGTGCACGATAAAGGTAATTCCGTGTCCGTGTGGAACGAAGGTAGTAATTCTAATGCGGCTGGAACATGCGGAGGATAGAGTTAACATGGTTAGAGGCAGTTAGCCGGCCGCCAGAGAGCTTGCAGTGAACAGAAGAGGGAGTAGAGAAAAGAGGAGGCAAAGGAAGAGGGAGAAAATGGGGGAATGTGATGATGAGAGAAGAAACAAATCCGAAAGCTCAAAGGTATAGGTAGCGGTATAGTGGAGGAGGGTGCGATGAAGTGTGAAGTAGAAAAGTGGCAAAGTGGTAATGCGAGTGAGGCGCGGCTGCCGTATTACGTCTAGCTCAAGACTGAGGTAAGAGTCTCGGGCCATCCGAAGCTCAGAGGTTAAGGAGGAGGATCGAGGTAGAGGGAAGAGTTTCAGAACGGCGTTTCTCCTAGGCATCGCAGTTCCCCCGTCCTACTCCATCTGAACGATGCTGGTACTACAACGAGCCGTTTTCTCTCTCGCTTCTACCAGAGCTTTCCGAGACCTGTCGTAGTGTAAGTCTAAGCGTAAGTGTAAGTTTAACAGAGGTGGAAGGGCGGAAGGGCGGAAGGGCGGAAGGGCGGAAGGGTGGAAGGGTGGAGGCCAACAGCGTAGCTGAGTACGGAGCGAAGGACGAACGATACCTCGCGCTCCCGGTAATTGCTTCGACTCAAGAATGCAATATCCCTTTTCCAAGACTGGCGAAACCTCCCCGCTCCACCCCCCTCTCTCTCTCTCTCTCTCTCTCTCTCTCTCTCTCTCATTCCCTCTTACCTCGTACCCGCCTCTCTACTTCACCTCGATTTTTCCACCTTTAGTTCATTTCTTACCAGGTGAACGAGATCCAACGAGCTCTCGTACCACCTCTTTGTTACACAACGAACGAGACGGGAATTCGTAGCTATAGGTACCGCCTTATGAACTTACAGATTGAAATTATTACCGCGGATGAAGTTGAGCGGGATCCTTTGTCGCTGGGAAATAATATTGCATGGACAATGCCTTCCCGTCCATCGTTCGTACGAATGAAAATTACGTGTTTCCGGATCACTCCGTGGCAGAGCGGGGAAGGATTCCTGCCGTTCGATCGTTTGACCGTCAGCCAGAAGAGCTCATAGTTCCCGACGACGTGATACAAGGATGCAGGGTACGGGGGACTTTCGGTCAAGTTTTAAGCAACTCCCTAGGGTTCGGGTCCCGGCCGGCTGGTCCGTCAAGAGTTTACCGGCTCGGTGGCAAAAGCTGGTATCTCTCTACGAGCCCCAATAAATTCAGTCAGCCGACGAGGCCAACCGCCCACTCGCCCTAGCCGGCTAGTATGGGCGATGAATCGCGAAACAATTCTGAACCTGGCAAGAAGTAGTTGGTATGCCAACTAGTGTACTACACGTACGTATAGTGGATCTCGGATGGCCGCCTGCACGCTTGGCTCCCACACCGGGCAACATGGTTACCCGAGGGAAAACAGAGCTAGGCGTGCGAATGTGTTGCATGAATACGTAACACCCACATGTTCACGCATGTTGGTAACGAGGGGCGAGAGGGACGGGTAGTATTTCTGCATATAGGGGAATTCCCAGCGTATTTGCGGTGGCTGGTTGTACCTACGCTGGTGCGTAGTTCGTTAGCGTTAATGAAACACGAGTTCCTCGGTTACTTTTTCGTACATTGCTGGATGTACCTTTTTTTTTCTTCACTCCACTTGTCATCTGACTGTGTGCACGGTGCAGTGCCCTTTCCTTTTTTTTTCGTGCATTTTCAGTCTCCTACTCGCGTCGCGTCGCGAGTAGCAGATTGATGAAAGGAATTTTCTAAAGTGAGTAAAAATTACGCTTCAACGAGATCAACTTACCAGCGTCGTTGTCTCCCGGAACTCCAAGGCTGTCGCTGTTATCGTTGATAAATGCCTCCGCCGTCGACGTGAAGGTCTGGGGTGACAGCGTGAGATCCGGTCCGCTTTCGCTGTCAAACAGCTCCAGGCTTCCGTTTCCTGAAACACAAGAGAGGCACGCGCTCTTAGGCCTTTGGTCTTTCGACTTTGGACTTAACTTATTACCCCCTGAGCCTCGAGAACGAGTCTCGAGTCGAGTGGGTTTCATATACCTACCCGCCCAACTGAGCGAGGTAATTAAGCTGTACTTAGAACCTCGCGATCGCAAAACTGCTTTGTTTAGCTAACCACCCGCTGCTACCTGTCACTCGGTTGCCTAGATAGAGGATTCAACATCGAAATCAGTTCGAGGATATTTCCAAAGCGTGACATTGACGCGATCAAAGGAACAGGATGGATTATCATCACCGGTGCCACGAGCGCCTAATATTAACCTCGAGAATCCTCGTGCGTGCGGTTTCGTTATCGGATCACGCTGCTATCCGTGTGCCAGGGAATAGAATGGAAAATAAAGAAAGAAAAAGAAATGTGGTCTTATACCATCGACTTGATCCTTTCTTATCAATGGTCCGTGTTTATTCGGCCATTCGAGTATGAACAACGCGGCTTTCGCCGGGCACAAAGACCATTGAAACGCGCTAACAAGGGTCCGACAAGTAAAGATATGCCAGAGAACGTCGTCAACCGGGTATCCGCTTTTCTCCATCCTCTCCCCGAAATCCATGAACAAAGTTCCATCGGCTGACTGGCTTCGCTAAATCGCACTCCACCCACTACGCTCGATACAATTTCTAATTCTAAGCTCACCTTGCCTACCCCCGGCTTTATTTTCAACCACCGCGCCAATTTCTCCAGCCCGAACAATGAATTCACAATAGTCTTATCGTACCAGACGTACCAGAGGTATCCACTTCGATATACCAAGTTCTCAATTATTCACCGCTATCGCGAATAGCGAAACATTTTTTTCTGAAATCGAAGCGAAATGCCACGAATGGGGATTCAGAGTTCAGACCTCTCTATTCCATAACTTCGTACATAAGAGACATTGCGTTACCGGAATGGTGCAATATGCAGACGTATTGGGTGCATGTTAATTCGTACACCTCTCGTATGAATTAATATATCCCAGATTATCCCGCACCAGGGTTTGGCCGTGCCTTCGCTAACGGGTGTCTAGCATATACACACGCACATATATATATATATACACACAACCGGTATATGCGGTTGTGTGTTAGTCTAGTTAAATATGTAAATAATCCTGTGGGACCGTCAAAGCCACCGCCACCACTGGTGCCACTGCCTCATCCAAAGGGATAGTGTTGCACGGGATCAGTTAGGCTACATATATACATACGCGGGGATATACGTTCATCCGTGTGTATATATTGGTTTGCATACCATTCTCCTGTGTATATATATATGCACAACTATATATCGACACGTGCACATATATATACATTATACATATATACGTAGTTCGAGGAGCAGGTTCCATCATGTATGGAAGTGTACCCGCGTACTTCGACTAATGTACCGCTCGCGGAGGTTTCGGCTACCGCGTTTGACTTGTTCTTCGTCCGTTAGCGAATCGTGGGAACAGTGATCAATGGGACATACTGAATGGCGAGAAGAGAGACCGGGGCAGATAATCGATAAAGGTCGATTGCCGTAACGCCCTTGTTCCCAAGTCTAATAAATTACACCGTATTGTACGGGCACCTGTACTATCTAGTTCATTGTCAGACATCAGGGATGTGAAACGAGTACCGAGTACCAGACCAACAATGAGTTAACGGTTCCAGTCTGCCTAAATCGTCCGTGATTCAATTTCCACCGAACGGTTTCAGGAGTCAGACTAAAAGGATCGGGAAAATATTTAACTTAATACTTAACTTTCCTTTTTTTTGTTTTTGTTTTTTCCTTTTTTCGGGAATATCCAATTTCTGATCTACGAAAGGGTTCCCCCGGCACGAAAACAGCAATTGTTTCGAACGCCAAATTTATGGACCGGCGTTATAATTACAAACAGGTATAGCAACCCAGGGAATTAGAGCAACAAGGCTTTGAAACCGCAACCCGATTCGCACAAGCGCAACAAATTGAACTGGTCGTAGGTAGGCAGGCAGGTAGGTAGGTAGGTAGGTACCACTGGGCTTGTACAGTTATGTTACATGCCCGTACACCAGGGCACATAATACCGGCTACAATACCACCTACGGACACAAGGTTGACCAGAGTTTCGGATAATATCCCTCGGACAAGGACACGCGGGAGAAGGGGGTGCGAGCTTGCCCGTGACCAAGGGCTCAAAACGAAGCAACAAGGAATCGGCGAACGGACAGCAATTACGTCAATCAGAATTGTCCGCAGGTGTCAACTTTACAGAATTAGCCTAATACTCTACATCATAGATCCGCGTTCAGTGCGGTTCCGTAGATTTTACGACCTACCTACCCTCCACCCGCCGCTGCTACACCCTTCCGAATTTACATGTTCATGTGGATAGGGAGGTAGGTGGGTATGTAGTACGTACGTACGTACGTACGTAGGTAGAGTATTGACGGGCCATTTACCACCCTGCGAATTTTCGGTCGATTAATTGCTCGGACGGACATCAACCGTGGCTAATTAGTGCGGAGAGAGAAGTCAGCCGGGAAAATCAGCCGTCGAGTATATTTTTACCCCGTCTAGAGGCGGCGCGGGTTAGGTTTCGCACGCGTTGTGACATTTGTCTGCGGTTCGGCAATCGAGACGGATAAGTTAAAAATCGTCGTTATACGGGGGAAGAGGGAAGAAGAAAAAAAGATACACATTCCGCTACTCGATTCGTTGGAGTGGATAGATGACGATGATTAGTGGATCGTTAAATAAACTCGAGTGATGAATAATTGAATAAATAACTACCGGGGTAAACGACCGTCGTAGGCACCGGGAGTGGTAAAAGTTCGTTAATTTCAAGGAGTTATAGTAATGGAGGAAATTCGTCGGCGGACGTTATAGTTATACACATAACGATAATAACAATCTCTAATATCGGAAAAGTTTTGAAATTCATTAGAAAGGCGTGGATGATAAAGGTTCGGCGCGGCGAGGAGGGCTCCTCAATTCTTCGGGGTAGTATAGCCATACTATACCGAAATAGCTACCGCAGACTGCGAGGATGCGCTGTGGCGGTGGTGGAGCAGGAGGATCACAGGAAGGACGAAGTATTAAGTTTATTCAGCGCCCGTCCAACGTTATACGCGAACGACGAACCCCGGTTATTAATTTTCCCGATGTATATGGATGAGTTCTGTTCCGACTAGGCAGTACCTACCGTGGGCTAAGGTATAAGACCGGTGCGCAGTCGGCGATAGAATACCAAAGGGTGGCTAAATTGCTATCGATCCTGTCGCAAATATCGTTTACTTTACTGCCCTGTCTTGCCCTGTCACGTACTATCATCCAACTTCTCTTATTCTCCCTGGCTCTCTCCCCCCCTCCCCCCCCCCCTCCCCCGCCCCATCGCAATTCCTCTTTCTCTCGCTGCTCGTTCTCGGTCGAGCTGACGAAGAATTCCACCCCCAATTTCGTCTCCGGGCGAAGGTAAGTTCTCTTTTCTCTTTCCGGACCGAGAAACCGTTCGCGCAACGCGTCCCACGGCCTTTGCCTCAATTTCAAACAAATCTCACGCGTCCCGTGTGACTTTACACCTGTTGCAGTTTATCTCCTTCCGATATGCCTAACGACACGAACGGAGGATGTTGCACGGAAGATTGATGAAAAGAAGGAGGAGAAATGGCGAAGGCGAAAGATAGGGAACCGTGTGTAGACGACAAACTATTCACCGGGTAAAGGGGGAGACGAGATTGAATTTGTATTTGGAGCACTTTACCTTGGAACACAGCTGCGGAGGATAGGCACGGTATGCATATTACATTAAGAGTCTTCGTTATCTGGCTGGTGCTGAAATGTTATCACAAAAGTTATCCCATAGAGCGCAAGTGCGTTGAGCCGGTTTTAGGACGGTCGCCGCGTACATAGTGGAGAAACGCTATGGTTTTCGAGACTGGGGATTTCCCGGTTGACGCGCACCCACCAGGAACCCGCAACCCGCAACCCGCAACCCGCGTGTGGCATAAGTTCCGGACATTATCTCGACCCAGTATCCCCGCGTCCCCGCCTCTAGCCACACGCGGAAAAGTTCAGATTCAGGTTGTACCCCACAACCGCCGCACCCCAACCCCCGACCCCCGACCCCCAAACCCTACGGTGAAAACTCTTGTGACTTCCACCACTCGGCCCGAATTGCCGCGTCCAAACGAATATCAACTTTTTATTAGTCCCGCAACTCCTCCTCGCGAACTAAAGAGATTAAAATTTCACCCTGCACCGTAGCGTCGCGACGCTCGAGCCAGGGTAGATTCGCCTCCCGTAACCACCCGCTATCTTTTCACCGACCCAAATACGGACACAATATATGCGTGTGAGGAGGAGAAGCGATTTTATACCCCGCGGTCTTAGTCTATATGCTTCGGGAGATCGAACGTACTCCTTTACCGTACCTACCTAGTACACTAGCTGTTCTGTCCTGGCTGCTGGTTTACTCGAAGTAAATCCGTGTTGAACTTTGCAAATTAATTTTCGACCCTACCGCGAGTTACGCCCAGCTATTGTGGGCATAAGCCCCTACTATCCAGAGTGGTGTGCCCCCGGTGCCAGCGAACAAAGATAATCTAATCATTTCGGGACAGACAGTAATTAATGCCTCGATCAATAATTACGCGATCATAATTAATGTGCCGCAATTAAGTACGGTTAGACGATCCATAATCAGCCAATTCGAGACCGATTGCGAATACCCTTAGACTTTCAGATCCAGATACTCGGCGTCTCTTCTCCTCCTTTTCTTTCCTTAATCTAGGAATTTCAAGACTATGTAATCAAAGACGGGGAAAAGGGAGAAGAGAGAGAGAGAGAAGGATCTTCCGCTTTGTATTATTTAGAGGTAGCTTCCAGTCAATTTGCAATCAGCCTGCACACTCCTTCCACAACGGAATAGGGTATAACCCGTATTTACCATAATGCGATAAGAGGCGCGGTGTCTCGTACATTTAAACGAGCGTTCTACCAGTCTCTCTCGTCTCTACCCCGCTCCGATAAGCTCCGAGATCCGGGGGGGGATGGATTTCCCTGATTGGTCGAGGTTCTGATCTATGTATACTATTGAAAAGAAAAAGAAGAAAAAGAAGAAGAAGGAAAAAAGAAGAAATCGCCGGTAAATATGTCCCGACGGAGAATATATCTCGAATACACCTAAACTTCGTTATAGATACGAAGAATAATTGACCTCGCTCGACTTCACTACGCTGATCAAACTCCAGCGACGTACTGAGGAGGTGAAAACGCTGGATTTCATACTCCCTTTAATACAAATGGTAGATAATTGTAATTGCGGGTCGTATATGCTCTGTGTAATCTCGGTGAATAGGGAATCGGACGATTATTCGTGAGATGCAAGTATAAACGCTTGCGGCGTCCCACAAGAAATTACCAAGGTCTACAAGGGACCGTGGTGGTTGTTCCTTGTATAATTGCTGCAGGTCGTCGCGAGCAGCTAGAAAGTAGGCGGGTAGGCACGGGAGGGTAATTGAATTAGTCTCGCGAACGGGGTAATTATTTTACGAAATTAAAAACTGCAGGGCATAATAAGCGAACGACGCGCGATTCTCTTCCCATAAAATTGCCAATTAATGTACCTAATGTCGAGAATCGGCATGCGAGCAGGAAGAAATACACTCGGCGCTCGAAAATTCTTTACTTTATAACCAAGGCGAGCGATCGCATAACAAGACCTGTTCCTCCGTGGTTCCGTATAACAAACTCGGGGATCCCCTGGTGTTTACCGAGCGGTTCCCCCAGGAGTTCGGGGTAACAAGCTCCCGGTTTTACTTCGCATGTGTGAACGACGGGTACCCCACTGGTTAAAACGTACGAGGAGAGAGGACAGGGGGGATCGGGTGGTGGAAACGTAGGTCACCGCACCTCGCAGAGGTGTACTTTGTACATATTTGCTCCGGGCTTACCTCGATATTGGCTCCAGGTTGCCGTCGATAATACCCCCGAGCCGGAAGCGGCCCAGTTTGTACTCCTGAATGCAGTAGGGCCGAGATTGATTCATGAGATTTTCCGAGGATCAAGATAAGGATAAGGATCAGGTTCGGGATCAGGAGCCGGATCAGGACTTCGAGAGAAGGTGCGTGCGTCACTTCCAAAAATCCGGACCCCGCGCACCAGGGAGAGCGCAAAGTGTGTCGATCGGATTTCACAATTTCGGTAAAAGAAAGTAAGACAAATAACGAGACTGAAGGAATTCCTTTCGCAAGAGATATACCGGGCGATGTAAGACGATAAGGCAAGTTGACGCTAACAGAAGTTACGCTCGAGTCAACCAGCTTCTTCTCTCCGAATTAAGAGCCCTCGACACTATCGGAGTGCCCACCTCGCTCTCGCTCTCTCTTTTCAAGTTTTTCGTCATTTTCACAAACAGTGTGTATATGTATATGTATATACGAGTCTTGTTCGAGGAGCTCTTGAAGGTTGGCATTTATCTCTCGACGCCCCTTCTTCGCCTACTCCTACTCAGTTTCCGCGTTTTATCTCACGACCCTTTTGCTCCATCAGCCCTGGGTCTCCGTTGTAGATGCATATTCGAGTCCCTTAGAAGAGGGCGTTTGATTGGCAGAGTGCAAAAATCCATCTTCCCTTTCTTTTAACACCACTTCGTACGTTCCGAGTGGATTTTGCAATCTTGCAAGTACCGCGAGGGCGCGACGCAAATCGGCTTACCTCTTCAGTCGAACCGAACTCGGTAACAAAGCGAAACAGGAGCCCCGGCAGCTCTGGGGTTTGTTGTTTTAATTGTAAATTAATGTTATTTATCGTCCCGGGACTCTGAACTTCCTCCTTGTCAAGCTATTTATCTCCGAATCTCTGGAATTCCCAGACCCAAGAAACTTGCCTGGAATTATTTCAAAGACTTGACAAACGAGGTGTCCCATTTCCCAGCCAAAAGATAACGAATCTCGAGGTTGCTGCAGTAACACCCCCGAAGCCCAGGTGCATTATTCGGCGAATTTTGGAGAAGGGGGGTAACGGATTTCTCTGAAATAAAATTCGCCCCGAAATTGAGAAGAGTCGAGGGAGGAGAGCAGAGCCGAGGAGTCAGGTACATACACATAGCTCGGGGAATTTATACCCAGGAGCACCGGTCGCGTAGGGGTCGGTCAGCAGGGGTGCAGCTGGCACGAAGTCAAACAGCGTTCATAATTCACCTAGTTTCGTTTGCGGTAGTTTGCTGGCTGCGGCAGTATCACAATAATTTTGCCAGACGCCTTGGTTCGCCCGGTGTGGAACTCGATATTATGAATTCAAGCCCCGTTGCCTCTCTAGTCGAGTCGAGGTCCTGTCGCGTACCCACTGCCGACGACAGCCGGACGCGGTTCACCACGCCGTACAAATTCCAACGTAGGAACAAAGAGCCGTAGGGGTGGTTATGGATTTACGACTAAATGAACCGCGACAAACTTCGCCGGTATTCCTTTCGGACGACGGTTTCTAAAAAAGAAAAAAAATGCGACGAATCCTTGGAAACCCCGAACCGCTCGGTACGATAGCGAAGGGATATTTTTCTACCGAATGCCCCTAACGAACCCAGGATCAATTCACCTCCGAGTAAAATCTCCGAGGGCACGATTCCCGCCCCGAGGCAGAGAACCTCGACGTTCCTCCCAGCCCGTGTTCCCATTCCACGTTTCGTCTTCCCCGGTTTAGTCCGGGTTACGCGCGTTGGCCCCAAGTTCTGGGGCGTTTGCCAGCCCCGCTGCTCCGGCGTACGTGTCCTTTAACCAAGTCTCAAATACGTGACAGAAGGATAATGGCTACCGTGGGGAGAAAATCTGCCACCCGTTGCCTGCGGGTATATCTAGGTATCTATCTACATGGACCTAGGTATGTACATACGTAGTACGTACGCGTATCGTATAGTTTGCGCAGCTGTCTAGGTATACGGATCGCGTTTTCGAATCGAGAAATTCATGCGGGTGATTTTCGGACAATTAGACATATACGGAGGGAAACGGAGGGAGAAAGAGTCCTCGTCAAATGAAATATCATTCCTCTCGACACACATGCGTGTATATAGGTATGTGGACGGATACTCGAGTATATGGTATACCTATATATATGTAAAGCTTGTAACGGTTGCGGGGGCGCGACCACATTTCTCACGTACAAACTACCCTCCTAATCAATCGCTGGTTTCTCCCCTCTGTATCCCCGCTTTCCGCCATGCCCACGAAACTTGCGGGCCTAAAACCGACGTAGCCAGGTTCCACTATGCAATAAATCTTTCGAGAGGCAGCTAGACTCGCGTTTTGTTACCGTATAGAATCTACGCCGACGAAGAGGCACGCACGGTACGGGTATACATGAACCGATTAGTTATTTATTTTTCATTTTTTTTTTTTCTTTTTTCTCTCTTGCGTAACAAATGATCTCGAAGATCATCATTTTCTTACATGAAAATGAGAAGATTACGACGGGCTCGAGTCATACAGCGAAGAGAAGAAATCATGAGCGTGAAATAGGGAAAATCTAGCGAGTCGCATTAAGTTCTCGGGAAATGAATCACGTTTAATCTGTTAATCCTGCGTTCCGAAGTATGAAAATTAATTATTATCCTTAAATACGAGCGGGATAGCGGGGGCGTCGGATCTCCATAGCGATAAATTCAAACGCCGAGTCAACGGGCTGGCAAATTTACATTGGCCAAGTTGCGTAATTGCCGTAATTACGCAGTGCGCGTAAGAAATCCGATCCTCATATTTACACGGTCTTCACGAGCCGTGGATCGCTTCGAAAGCCTTTGTAAAATAATCGCTCGTCATCCTCGGAGGTAAAACACCGAATGATCGCAAAATTTAATACATACATGTATGTATATACCTATATGTACATTGCATACATACTATATATGATCGACGCGAGTGAATCATAGGAGAGAAATGAGGAGAGCATCTTACCTGTACCAGCGCCTCCCAATCTCAGGACGGTATCACCCTGCAAAGATATCGACAAGGTAGCGGTGTCCTCGAGGCGCGCTAGCACCTCTTCAGGGATGTCCTCTGGCTCCCGAAGCCGAAGCGTCACCTCACCCCCGCCACCGTTTCCGGCGCCCCCACCGGCTCCCCCAGGGCTCATGGAGGCCGAGTACATGAACAAGGAACCATACCCATGCAGAGATTGCAAAGGCAATCTCACGCCACCCACCTCCCCGACCGGACCCTGAAATCAGAAGGAAAACGATGCTCGACGTTAACATCGAAATGTCCGAGGAAATGTCCGAGGGATTAATTAATGGACAACGGGGGCGGGGGGATGAGGGGGATGGGGGATTTTTATCGTTTGTTCAATAATTGGTAAGATCAGCATTCATCGATCGTGATACGGGGGTCCATTGGTTATGGATGTTGTTGGCTCGGTTGGTTTAAATTTGTGGCTCGGTCGACCTACCCCTCATCCTTATCCTCTTCCTCTTCCTCTTCCTCCTCCTCTCCCGTCTCTTCGCTACCCCCGATCTCAAGGGAGTTTCTTAGCCCTAGTGCTGCCTCTCGCAGGCTCATCCTCCCCCTTCGACTTCCTTTCAAGACCCTCCGCGGCACCATTTCACCCTAAAACCCTGCCGGTCCCTGATCACAAACGCGCGACCTACTTTCCGCCTTTATCAACCAAATCTTGCACATCTTTTTCCTTTGCTTTTTTTTCGGTAAATGGTTGATTCGATGGATATTTCTTCCCTTTTTTTTTTCTCTCCCTGGTTTTTTTTTTATCTTTTTCTTTTTTTTTTTTTCCTGGGATCCTTCAGTTTTTGTTTGTTGTCTTTTTTTTTCCTTCGGGGAAAGGGATCGGGACCGATAAGCGTCGAAATATGTTTCCGTAGGTATAACATACGAGATAGGTAACGTACGTGCGGTGAATATAGACGCAGAGATTCTTCTCGCAATTTTTTTTTTTTTTTTTTTCAACAATTACTCATACCTATACCAGCGATATTTGTTTCGCGGTGGGCTGGTAATTTTGGCAAAAGATAAGCCCCGCAAAATTTCTAGCAAAACATATGTAGGTAAGGTATATGCATATATATATACATGTATACTTATGTACGTGTAACGGTGAATCGTGTGAATTTATTCAAGCATTAAAATCAAATATGATATCGACAACGTAGAGGGACGAAATGTTCGCAAATTTCGTTGCGCGATTATACATCGTTTATATCCTATACGTGCATGTAGCGTACGGTTGGAGGGCGTATAACATATTTCGAGGCGTTCAAAAATTTTCTATAATTACTGGTACCATGCAGTAATATAGGGTAGAGGTGTACTCGACGTAGCTGTTCCATTTCGCTAATTGGCTTCCATCAGATTCCCATACAATAGGCGATACGCCGTTTATTACAATTTTTTCTCTCTTTTTTGTTAATTTATTTTCAATTCTCGAGCGCCATTTCATCCCTGGTAGAATATTATTATTCGAATACGTGAAATCATCGAGTAACCTCTTCCTACCTCCTCGAGTCCAATCTCACCCGTATCCACGAATCGTTGCTCTAATTATTCGACTCGCTCGCCAGAACGCCTTTTTTTTCCCGTCATTTTTTTTTTATATCTTCTCGCTTCCCTCCTATCCGAAAAATTTATTCGCGATATTTTTACCCCTCGGTGACACAGGTGCGTCGGAATACCAACCTCGTAACTATAGAACACCCGCGCGCTGCTGTTTACCAAAATCGATTTGTACCCTTCACTATTTCCGGCTCACTCGACTAGCTACGCGACTAGCTACGCGACTAGCTATAATACCTGGGTAGGTACACGTATGCAGTACCCACAATCATTGACGGAGTGGATGCCAGGACGGAGTAGTGTGACGAGAGTCATTTATTTTAATGGTCATTTTCGTAATGGCTTTTTGAACGTAGCTACTATAGCCGAGGTATGGTATAGGTAGTACTACATCGGCAACGTGGAAGGAAAAAGAGGTTCGCAAAGCCCTATATTATACCTACCAAGCTTTGCATACCTATATGCGTATCTGTGTGTGTAGGTGTATGAATTTGATTGATAAAGTTCGGTTCTCTTTGTTACTTCGTTTCATTTTCATTTTCATTTTCATTTTCATTTTCATTTTCTTTTTTCTTTTTTCTTTTTCCTTTTTTCTTTTCACCGTTTAGGGATATGCAGAAGCAGATGTCTAATTGGCGGGAGAGAGCGAGGATTACGTTAATTGCGATCGCGTAAGGTCTGAGAGTTGTAAGAGTAGAATGTAAATCGATCCACGGAGGCATGTCTCCTCGGTAGAACTACTTGTCGTTTACTGGGTTATTTACAGGATGAAATTAGCAATAACTTTTACCGGCCGCCCTTGGGATCCTTTCCCGTCAACTTTCCTCGTTCCTTCCTACGTCGTTTGACTTTACGATCGGCTTGTTGACGAAAATGTGCCAGCGATAAAAAGTCGAGGTCGTCGGCGGGAGCCATCGGCCAAACAGAGAGAGGAGAGAGAGGAGAGAGAGAGAGAGAGAGACAGAGAGAGAGTGAAAGAGAGAGAGAGAGAGACAATGCTAGGAATAAAGGGGTATGGGCTAGGGTTCGGGTTCGGGTTCGGGTTCGAATTCGGGTGCGGGTTGGCCCAGAAGCTGACGCAGGGTAAACAACGGCAAAGACTCGTCAGCCTCCGGAGTTGCAGCCCGTAAAACTTCCCCTTTCTCTCGAAAGAGAGAAGGAGAGGAGAGAGAAAGAAGAGAGAAGGGAGTAAAATCAAAGTTGTAGCTAAGCTTGGGTTAGGTTGTACAATAAAATACTGGGAGCGAAGCTCGATGGGTGGTTTTGTGCCGAGGGTGGATTCACCCTCTCTCTCTCTCTCTCTCTCTCTCCCTTGCTCTTTCTCTACTCGAAATGAACGAGAATCAAAAGGCTCAGAAATTTGACTTTAATTCCGCGTTATTCTCCGGATGAACGCGCCCGCCATTCGGGATAATTGGTCAAGCTGCCGATTGCCACCCCTCTGTGCAGTGTCACCGCACGGTACACTCCAATATATTTCAACGTTTCGGACTGTGATATTGCCGCGAAGGGAGAAGGGAGAAGGGAAGAGGGAAGAGGGAAAAGGGAAGAGAAAGGAGAAAAAAGGGGAGGACTCCGCATTGTCGTTCGAATCGTTCGAAAATTTACGCTTCGGTTGAAACGCCGGTTGTTCGTCGGTCGCGGGTCTATCCGTCCGTCCATCCGTCGACGAATGATGCGACCCAACGGAAAATTCTTTTTTTTTTTCCCCCATTTTTTATTCTCTTTTTCGGGATTCTTTATTTGTTTTTTATTATTATTACGAGCTACACCACGTGCTTATACCAGCTACTGCAGGGAAAAATATTTCTCGAATGCCCCTCTAGATATTTCAACTGACAATGAGTCGATCCGTAGATGCATATATGGGTATAGCGTACACACATGCACGTATAGGTGAAAACATACGGCACATACGTGCGGAGCATCCGGTTTCGTAAGGATTTTATTTTCTCAATTTTTCCCGAGACGAGGGAGAGGGCGACGCGAGTCCGGGGTAGCGAAAACGTCAAACGGGTGAACGCGTGAACGTGACGCGTGTTGCAGGGCAGGGTATAGGTATAGGTACGTATAGGTACGTATAGGTACGTACATACGTCGCGACGCTACGAGACGCCGAGGAAACTTACGGCTTAGAATTTCTTATGAAAAGGAGGTGAGCCGTAAGAAAACCAGTCGGAGTGTCGCGTCGCGACCGGCTATAGAAAATCAGCGGCCGTTTCTAATCCGATTCGATTCCACCTCTGTGCTTATTTTACCCGCTATACGACTTTCTCTCGACGGCAATGCCACGTCGCCGAACTTATTCGGGCCGCACCACCAGCTATCCTGTTATTATTGGGATCGATATATCTCGCTTCTATTTATCCCACGAGACGACGTCGGGTGCGGGACGGAGACGAGTGACTAATGATACGGCTCGGTCATGTATCTATGTTATTATTTCTATCTTTTTGTCAACTATTTTAATCTCGGACAAAATTTTCTATTCATTCGTCTATCCGCTTGTTCATTTTTCACCGTCGAAAATCTCACCCCCGATCGTCGGCCCCGCGGTCTCGAATCGCGGGCACCAAACCCATTTTCTCTACGTGACCAGAATTATTCTTTGACAGAAACAATGAGAAAGGAGAAATGAGAAAGGAAAGAAGAAGAAAAAAAACTCGAAAGCTCCCCTCGGCTCGGTGCGCACCCTTATTTATATATACCTATAAATATATATACCTATATTTATACACGTGTGTATGCTTACGTCCGAAAATCGCGTGAAAGAATGAGAAGTTTGTCCGCAAACTCGGCCACGCACCATATGCAGACACGTGTGGGTATAGGTTTACGGATGCGTGGGGCGTGGATACGTAGGCATAGGTACTTAGGCGCGTAATGCCCGCACAGTCCTGGATACCGTAAGCCCGGCTTTCGAGGATCCCGAAAAGTAATCTATCAAAATTCGCTCGTAAATTTATGTGTAAGATACAATATCGGGTGTATTATGGAGCCGGAGATATGAAACAGAATGCGAGGAATTCAATTACCGAATATCCGACGAAAGGAGATAAAATTCTATCCTCGACGGCGCTGGCAGCTATTCATTTTACCCGAACCGCGAGCAATTGAGTTCACCGATTTACCTCACAGCATCGGAAAGGATGGTCAAGCCCTTTTCTAGACTCTAAACTCGGGATGAGATCCTGCTCGGAAATGACGTAGGTACGGTCGCCAATCGGTATTTTTAATACACCCACTTCCTTCTGTTATCGGTAAAGTGTTTCGAGAGGCTTAAGGTTCGAGGAAGCGGCGATGTACCGAAGTTCCGGGTGTAGAACCGAACTTGAATCCATAATCCAGTCTTGGATTTACGGTCGAACGTGGCTGCCGAGTAGAGAAGGATAGCCGAGAGATAGGGGAGAGAAGAGAGAACGAGAGATTATATAGTCTAGGTGATAAAGCGAGGCCAAGAGAGCCTCGGAGAGTGGCGGAGAGACATTGATCACCGAACAACGCGATCAATCAAACCGGCCACCTTACAGTAGATACTTCATTCTCTATCCCGCGTGACGAACAGCTCTCGATCGTTCAATGCATCGTTGTACATATTCCAGACGGTTGTGAAGAAATTTGCCCGTTCAATTATTTACCCGCCGCAGGTGAAACGTGTAAGATGAAAAACGCAGGCGATGCGTGAGATGAGGAGGAGAAGAGGAAGCAAGAAAAGAGAAAAATCACTCGATAGACCGACGAAGTGCGATCGGGTATCGAACCGAGAAATGATAGACCGCTTCGACGCCTTCGTGATGTCGATAATTCGGTCCTTTCGCGACAGGTAATAACAGGGTCGAGAGCGATTAGCTCCTTTCCATATCCAGAGTCACGCGACCCTCGCGCCGTCGACTAATTTTATTCGAAAAATATGCAAAACCGGGTCTTTCTATAAGATTGAAGAAAATTATTAGTCCGCTGCACGAAGGTAGGTCTTTCCTCTACCTACCTAATATACGTACAGCGGTGATCGGATTGCCTCAAGATCACCCGGGGGTGGGATATAGGTATATACGTCAGATCTAGATATACCCGAAGGTACATACATACAGGCGCCTCCGCAATTGCTAATAATGGCTTAACTAGATCCTGCGCATATTATATTACGACTATAAATTATAGACGTGGTTCTATGTATCCATGTGTCAAGGTAATACCAACAAACGTGTAGCCGGCGTACATACCTACCCCCACCTCTCTCCACCCTCTTGGTATTCCGTAATGCTCGAAACGTTAATGAGCATGACTGCTAGTCAAAGCGAACGAGATGAAATTTTGGGCTATAATTTGAATCGTATTGTGTTATATTATATTATATTATATTATATTATGTTATATTAAACATTAGATTAAACGTAAAGAGTTGGAAATTGTGCCGTTAGGGTGTAGGAGAACAGCCGAGAGTAATTGCGGTATTTATGTCGGTCTTTTATTATGCTAACTAACTTGAAGTTTACATCCTTCCCTCGGGAATTACTCGGCTAGTTTCATACGTGTGTATTGTATCGTGTGTAGTACCTGTACGTACGAGTACCACCAACACCTTACCGAGGGGTAAACCCCCCTCGAACTGAAACGACAAAGCGTTACGTATATACGACTACGCTTCTTCAAACTACACGAACCAGTAGTTAAATACCTACCTGCCAATAATTACCGGGCTAGACTCTAACCCGGTGCGAAATTATGGGCAAAGTTTTCCGCTGGTACGAAACTAAATCGCAAAGTGCAGTATCTCGCCCTGTCTGCCTGCCTGCCTGCACGCTTTTGGTATATATATGGAAATCCTCCTGTACGTATACATGCATACCGAAGTTATTTCCTAGTTATTATCCGAAAGAGGTAAAGAAGCCAACGGGAAAGAAAATCGGTCGTACCATATCTCAGACGTAGACTCGCGATACCAGTTATTTTTTATTTTATTTTTATTTATCGTTACTTCACGCGACATAGAAAAAAGCCTTCGGAAAAAGACTCGAACCATGCATGCATATATGGGTTTCATGTCACGGTATCGCGTAGGCGTAATTTTGGCCGCTTCACGCCTCGTCGATCTTTCACTTTAATAGCGTAGCTAGGTATAGTAGCTATAGGTACCCCGTCCTGCATATACCTGGGTATATCATCAGCTGCCTTATTGTGAAGCTAGGGAAACGCCGGGGCTGCAATAGCAGCAGGGTGCAAGTGAAAAAAGGGTAATAAAATCGAGATACGATTTCTTCGTGCGGGGTGGCGCGATAGAATCGAAAGCTTCTGTGCGAGAAGGGTAGGGGAATAAGATATAAAAAAGCTAAGAGACTGGGCAAAGGAGGGGAAAAGAGGAAAAAGAAGGAAAAGGAGGCATCAAACAAAGAAGATAAAAAAATAATTCAATCCCAAAAGTTTGTTCGAGGTTCGTTTAACGTCCGGTGGTTGTGACAGGATCCAGGCACAAGCTTACTTACAATTAGCTGAGGATTCTCTTCCGGTAGCCCACGCCGCGAAATATTATACAAGTTAGATCGTTCGGGGTCGACTTCCGGTTAGGCGAACAAAGATTATAGTTATTTATCGCGTCTTTTATGTACATACGTACTTCGTACATAGATCCACATACATACACATAGATATATATGTATATATATATATACACACGTGTATATAGGATTGATCAGACTTTTCCTTGCTTCACGAAAAAACTTTCTCTCTCTCCCCCCTTTCCGAGGTAAAACTAAGAAAAGCGGGCAGTTTTTGCGGATGATCGCGTCGTTGGACACGTACCCAAAAGTTTTCGATTAGAGGCCAGTAACGATCCCTAATTCTTACTTCTTTATTTTATTTCGTTTCTTTCTTTTTTCGCGACCATTTATTTCTTGTTTGCGAGGTAAAAGGTAAAAAATAGAAGAAAAAAACAGGAATCACAAAAAAAAAATGGAAAAAGTATAATGTGATCAAATACCCGTGTACGTTTTCGACTATTCATGTATTTATATATTTAGTTACGTATAGCTACCTACGCAGGGGGTATAAGGTATATCTATGTGGGTAGGTACTTGTTCCGTCGACTATACGATGTATATGTAGGTATACGGTACGAGGGAACGTCGTGCCATATTTTCGGGGCCTAAGGGCTGTGCCTGAGTATCCTAATATTTGCTGCATACTTAACGAGAAGAGGTTCTCTACGTAGACCCGTGGCCTGGGTCTGCCCCAACCCCTCGTCGGGAAACCCCTCTATTTATACTTACACATACACATATATATATATACCAGCTTATGTAGTACGTTATTATTACGTAGATACGTGTGCCTCTACGTACGAATAAAGTACACAAACACAGAACCCCCTAAACTCTACACGCCCCCGCATATATATACGTATGCTTGTATGTATATATGTATATATATGTGTATATATATATATATATATATATATATATATATATATATATATATATATATATAAGCGCCGTAAGCACTTGAGCCGTTCTTTCCTCTTATTAGCTTTATTTTCTCGGGAATATCCCTGCTGCGGTTAATTAATTCACTTTTGCTTCATACAGAGGCCGTGGCCGTCTGCGTTTTATGCCGCCAACCATCTGCCGAGACAAAGTAGAATAGAAGAGAAGAGAAGAGAAGAGATGTGAAGAGAATAAAAAAGAGGAGAGAAGAGAAGAGGAGAGAAAGGAACTCTGCTAGCGTAGAAACGATCCGCAAACTCTTAACTATAATACGTATAGGGGGATGATAAGGGAGGAAACAAAGCGTCAGATATTTAGACGAAAGTATATAATGAGAGTGAGTAGAGTACCTACTTCGAGTATATACATATACTATGTATGTATACAGGACAGAAAAATAACTTGCGTGTGTGTGAAAGTAATTTAAAACGAAACGAAATCTCGATCTTAACTCTGCCATATCGCATTGTCCTCCTGAAGGATGGATTTTTTCCTCTTCTCTTCGTTTTATTTTCTTTCTTTCTTTTTCTTTTTTTTCCCGTTTATTTCTGTTTTCTTTTTTCTTCCGACTCTCCAGGAGTCTGGAGAGTGAGCGTGTACGGGTCTTCGTATAAGTAAAACTACGACGTCACCCACCGTCGCGACGCCTGGTTGCCCCGGCACGGCATGGGCACCGAGGGTAATTAAGTTAAATGTACGCGCGCCTTATCACACCGGTCTTTGTTCCAGGGTAGCCTTGGCAACATTTTTCATCGTTTATATACGTAACGGCAGCACCGTGCTCGAAACTACCCCTCTGACATCACCCTTATTCACCAACCCCCTACCTTGCCGTTGCCAACGGTGTGCACACCGAGCGTAGAAGCTCTTTTATACATGCCGCCACCGCATGTTTATTCAAGAGCCTCACGTAGAAAAGATATTCCGTGCGAAGCGACGTGACACTCCGCCGCGACGGAAGCGACGCGGAAATGAAAAAGTTATACTTCTGCTACCAAGTAGCTCGACGTGTACCTGTAGGTGTGAATATATACGTACGCATCCCTGTGTATATGTGTGCGTGTGTGTGTGTGCGCGCGATAGAGTTTCTTCGCGAAGTTGTATATGTATGCATGTATACGTACGTACGTCAGCTACTATCCCTGATCTGCCGAGACAGGGGTGTCTTTTATCATCAAACCCCCGCGTCTTCACCTTTCATAAATAAAGACGATACATACCATTTTTCTTTTCCTTTTTCCATTTTCCTTTCTTTTTTTTTCTTCTCCCCCAACATATTATATTCTCTTTTATACTGTAGCGTCGTATTCCTTGTGGAAAACTGTAGAGATATTATACGAGCGCGAATATCGAGAGGCTAGTAGTTTTTGAATCAGAGCGATTTCAAGTAATCGACCAATCAACGCCCGGCGGGCGCGTAACGGTCGCCCCGATGACGGTTGGCGAGTTTCTCGCTCGACTATTGGTCCAATTTCAACTCTATGCCATTTGAAAACTATCAGACTCTCGAGTTTTTAACTGGGACAATATCGTCTCAGTTTTTTACGGAGGATACGAATCCCGATATTCCGTAGAAGCCCGCGAATTTGCATAATCTTGAACGCCTCTCCGGTTCCCTTTCAGTCTTTAAACTAGCGACGAAAGTTTCGAAAAAATTCTACCGCTTCTTCGGCGGATAAAAACACCGACCGATCGCTACAGCGCGGCCAAACCACCCCGGCGGCCATTATTCCACCCCCGGAACTGCGCCCGCGAATCGAATGCCAAATATTAGCATTGCTACGGAAACAGTACTCTCCCGGTGGTGCGTACCTATATACCACCTACCTACCTACCTACCTTCTCCAGGGCTCGAGGGAAAACGACGTACTCTCCACCTCCTCCTTTCGCCACCCTTCGAAAGCCGCTTAAAGCTCGCCCTCCCCGGCCACGAGACGCGATATTAAAGTTCGCGAAGCGACGTTCACCGTCCATTAAAAACCAACATATACCCCCGACTCCGCGACGCCTTCCTTTTTCGGTGGTCTTTAGCCTGTATAATTGTTGTTTTAGGTGCGGCTACTTTCACCCGGTTTTCTTTGCGGTTGAATTAAAATTCGAGTTAATTTTTCTTTCTGCGAATCTACCGCACGAAACTTCGCTGATTCACCTTTTCCCCGGGTCTATTTGTTTGCCCGTCTGCCTGTTTTCCTTCTTCGTTTTGTTTTTTCTTTTTCTTTTTCTTCTTTTTCCAAATTAATTAATTACGCATTCTTATCCGTATCATATAGGCAAACTCGCCCGGAGCTGGCGAGCGAGCGAGCGAGCGAGGATCGCGCGCAGCCGATTTTCTGCTAATAAAAACGTCGAGAGACAAGCCGAGAGATTCGTTTCAAACAAATATATTACCTTGGCTCGGGGCCAAATCCGTTCTCTCCGCATGTCGCTAAAGGTTAATTTGCGTAACGTTCATATAATATGAACTATTCTAACAATAAGCCGCAACCCGCGTCCGATCGTTCCTATTTCCACGTTCTCCTTTTATCCCCCGTTCGAAGAATATGATCATTCCCAAATCCCAATGAAATGCAACGTAACGCCGTGGGAGTGATTCGAAGCTGGAGGAAGAGTATACCTGGACGAAAGCGAAGCACGGAAATGAGATTAAACGAAACGAGAACACTATTGCGCGGAAAACGAAATAAAAAATGGAAACGGCCAGATTCAAGCTACAAGAGAACTGAGAACCCAGAAACAAGACGAGAAGAGGCGAGCTAGGAACACACCGAGAGATTTAGTACCGCTTCGAAGAGTTTGCAAATGGCGTACGTACGCCGCGGGGGTGTTGCATAATGCAAGTGTGACTCTGGACTCTTCAACACTAGCCGAAAAACGTGTTTGCCGGACGTACACGGGTGACACTGTTCCCTTTATCCGAGATAAGATATAGATTTTTCGGAAATGACTCTTCCGCTTCCGGAATCGATGGAGAACGTTCCCTAAATCCAGGCGAATTCCAATTACCAATTTACAGCTTACAATGGTAGATGTCGCAGATTCTGCCCGGGTCCTTTTCAACCGGTTCCGAGGTCTCCCCTATAATTCCGCTTACAGCGTAGACGTACCTACCCATACCCACCCCCGGTTAGGGAAATATATAACCCATCGCATCGGTACGAAATGGTCGTAGCGATTTTGCGTCTCTGGCAAAAGGGGTGCGTACGTATACAATGCGGAGGGGGACGGGGATGGGGATGGGGATGGGGATGGGGAGAGGGCGTCGGTGGAGAGAGAAGAGGAGAGAAGAGAAGAGCAGAGGAAGAGGAAGAGGTAGAGGAAGAGGGTGAACCGGTATTATTTACGCTAGAACTGGAAGAAATATTACATTTTCAAACCAGGCTGCTGCGCCTCGACTTTCCCCACCGCCGCACCACTTTTCTACCCCGAATGCCAGCGGGAGGAGGAGTGCAGCCTCTCCATTACCATTTATAGTGATTCCTGAACCAACTGCTCGCACCTTCTAACGGGTGACTACCCCGATCCGTTGATAACAACGAGAAACCAGAAAATCTCTGATTTATAGCCTTTGTCATACCTAGTTCTACCCTTCCTCCCCGACCTCCTGTCGTCATTCATTCATTCATTCATTGATTCATTCTGGTTCCGGACGCTCGTCAATGTATGTACCAAATGTTAGAGACGCGGTAGAGATACCTTCAGATAAATCAGCACCGTAGGTATATAGCTATGATATACATTGGTTTACGTCTGTTTCGGAAACGCCGTGACTTCGTACCGTACCGTCCATAAATTTATGAGAATTCGTGCTTCGAAACGAAACGAAACGAAACGGAACGGAACGAAACGGAACGTCGTACTCGTAGTCGAGCAATGCTTCAAAAATTGTTTTTCGCAATTCGCGAACGGTTTTTCTCCTCTTCGTAACACGCCACGCTTCACTATTTGGCTATATTTTCTTACCGCGGGAATCCCGACTACTCGGCTTGTTTTCCGGACACTTTAAGCTTCTTCCTACTGGAATCGTAGCTGTGGCAGGGGATTAAGAAAAATTTATACATCTATTCTAAACCGGGAGATTAACGGTCGCGAAATCGCCAGTTTCCGCAAATCCGCGCGGGTCTTTTTTCTTTGGTCTTCTCTCGAGTGAACGGAGCTGAAAGAACGTCTCTCCTTCTGTCTCTGCTGCCGTATACCTAGAATAAAATCCTCGCGAATCCTTACCGATCTATCTACAATTCGCAGCGAGATTTTCTCAGGCTTTGATGTATGGAGAGAAATTTCCTCAACAAAAATATCTCTTCTCTTCTCTTCTCTTCTCTTCTCTTCTCTTCTCTTCTCTTCTCTTCTCTTCTCGCGAAATAGGTAGGTAGACAGGTATGGGGAAACGAACGTGAACGGTCGCGACGTGTGCGTACAGATTTGCGTCATATATATGTATACAGATATATAAACATATGCGTTATACGCCAAAACTTGTACGTCACAATAATCTGTCTCGCAATATATCTTCGCTTCCTAACAGCACGGGCCACCGCCTCGCGATTCCATGTCTCCGACCATCCGTGCCGAAATAAATCGAGCACACTTCTTCTGGAAATGACAGGAAATTCAATAATCCTAAGAACCCGGGGTATATAACCTAGTATAAGGAAGGTGGGTGGGTTAGCTGCAGTCCGGAACCGGCGAAGAGCGAAGAGGATGCATTTAAGAGAGTACATATATGTATGTATGTATGTATGTATGTATCTATATATGTATACAGGTCCGCGTATGTCCGTGTGTACATGCGCGTATGTATTATACATGGACGAGAGAGAGAGAGAGAGAGAGAGAGAGGGGATCTTCTCCGGAGTCCAAGGATACCTACGAGAACTGCCGGGTATTACCCACTTGGTTGCTTTTACTTTAGCTTTATTTTATACTCGGTAACGGTTACCGCTCACCTTTACACCCTTACGTGAAACAGGGGGTTATAACCTACCGGCACCGGCACCGGCACCGGCAACCATCACCCTCTCTCTCCCCTCGCTAAGAGGCAAAGAAGAATAAGAGAAGAGAGAAGCGAGCCACTTGTATAATGAGCTTTCGTGGAGACGTTACGGTAGGTGGTAACGTTGCTTCCGTATTGCATTAGTTATTTTTAAACTCGATTTTTGTATCCAAGGTATAAGTATACACACACGATTGTAAAGATGATGTTCGACACTTTGCTTTATCGGGGGTATACATATAGAACGAAAGAAATGACATATTATAAGATCGAAGGTACAACGCCGTGGGGAAGTCGGTAAGAAGGGATGAAGGAGGAAATCGGAATCGGAATCGAAATCGAAATCGCAAATGGCTAAGGGCGACCGCGAAGTATTTTCGTCGTATAGAATATTACAAAGCCAAGCGAGCGAGTCGAGTCGAGTCGAGTCGAGTCGAGTCGAGTCGAGTCATTCGAATTCAAAGGTGGGGTTCACTCACTCAAGGAACCGCGTATATTCGATACACATACATACATAGGTACGTAGTACATGCCTAGGAAGAAACTCTCATCTCGAGTAAAAATCTCATACATGGAAAAATATTCAATCTTCAGATTGCCTGGGGTCCACGGGGTATGAGATACACCGACGACGACGCGAACGGACACGCGAAATCCTCTACCACTCCTATATATATATAGGTATGTACCTATGGGCGATTGCCGAAAAGCTCTGTTACTTTCGGGGAAAAGAATGAGAATGAGAAAGAGAAAGAGAAAGAGAAAGGAAGAAATATGAGAATAGAAAAATAGGGGGAAAAAAAAAAACGAGGGAGGAGGACAAATTTCTGAGGTCACTTTGACAACCGTCAAACCTTCAGATCGTCGATATATACACGCGAGCTACACGCCCTAAATCAAGTTGTACTACGACCCATTCCTTTGGAGGCTGGCTGGTTCGAGACGATAAGGAAATGCGCGCGTTGCGTTTGAATAAAAGAAGAAAAAACTGAAATAAAAAATAGAGGAAAAAAGCGAAACTTACATACGTGCAGACACGCGGCCGAGTGACTCAATACTTGGCACGCAGCCGGGATAAACGGAGAAGAGCGATGCAGCGCGCAGCGACGAGAATTAGGCGCCTCTTATTCGAGATCGCGATAAGTATACATGCGATGCAGGGCGAAGACATGACTGAATCTGAGAGGAAGCGAAAGGAAATAAAAAATAAATAAATAAAATAAAAAACGAGGGAGAGAAGGAGAGAGAGAGCGAAATGACTCGGTTGGAATTAGTTTTAATTTGAGTCCGTGCGATGCCTGGGCGACTCTTGCGTTACAGTAACTTAATAATCCCTGAATAAACACTGCTCCGTCATTAATTGCGTTTCGAAATCCGGGTTTAAAGCAGGCACCAGCTACGGCTACGCGAACACGACTCTCTCTCTCTCTCTCTCTCTCTCTCTGCGGGGGTGGATGATAGGATGGGAGTTTGCGGGGTATGGGCTCGAGCAGAGTCAATCGATACTACATATATGCCGAGCAAATACGTTCAACAAATATGGATATACGCGGGATAGAAGTACTATAACCGTAACTATGTATAGTCCCATACTACTACCTCATATACGTGTAACCCAGGTATTCATATATCGTGGAAACCAGAGCGAAGTGGGCATCTAGCTGAAGATTGATAAAATTTATTTTCTCTTACCCCCGAGAATCGTTCTTGTCTCAGAAAAATTAGTTCGAACGATAGGTTTTTTTCACTGTACTTTGAAGAAAATAAAAAATGAATGAATTTCATCAGTTTTTAGCTGAACTCGAAGAACCAAAAAAGAAAGGAACCCATAACATTCGATAATTCAGACATTATTCGAAATCGTTTAGTTTACCTATAGGCAAAGGCATCAGGCTATGCGTAGGTATGTAACGTAGAACCGTATGTAAACCAGAGAAGCCAAAAGCCAGAAGGCAGAGGGTGGAGGGTTTAGGGTGGAGGACGGAGAGAGCAGCGAAACTGTTTGGGAAATGAGAGCCTACCGGATTTCAGTTCTGGGGGTCGGCGAGTTCGAGTGTATATACGCTTCGGGTCCTCGAACAAACTTCCGAATTATGGATCGAGCCTGGTTTGCCTGGACGGGTGTAGATTGATAAGTTAAACCCCCGCGATGTCGCGATTCAGGGGTGTGTGTATATGGGAAACTATGCCGTATAGAGCTCGATCGAGCCGATTTCGAAAATACGGAATAGTCGTGCGATTAACGAATCCCCGATTTTTCTGAATCTTGAGGGGAGAAAATCAATTTAGGGGAGGAAAAATTACCGGCCCTGGAAAAACAATCGTAGTCGAAGTCAAAGAAATTCGTGCTGGGGCTTCAAGATCGTATTATAAATATATCAGGTTAAAACTACCCCATTGAATCCCACCACCCCGGTCCTAAGCAAATGTTACCTACAAGACGAAGGAACTTTTCTAATTTTATCAGGGGTTGGTTATTTATATCTTCAAACAAATCGGAGACACGTATTCCTCTTCTTTATTCCATAGGACGTTTCGTATATTCCATTTTCTGTTTTCGGAATTCATCCCTTATACTCTCGCGGCGTGCCTAAAGCTTAATCCAGTTCTCAAAGTGGGTATTTGTACTTTGAATAACCCAGCAATATCGTTTATATATATATATATATATATGTATAGATACACGAAGCGTTGGTTCGCTCTAAAACTTTTCAAATTAATTGAGACACGCGGTTTTCATTAATCACGAATCATCGAACGTGAATAGACCTTTCCGCGATCGTTCCATAGTTGGATATAGAGCATATTTTGACTAATTATTATCATGTTTCACCATATTTACAATATACATGTACCTCCTGTATAATAACTAGGGGGTTTTGCGTATATCTGTCTATCCATCTACCGGTCATTGTTAATAACCGCGCGCGAGTAATTAATTACGAGTAATGTAAACAGTAGGCGGATGCGAAAATACGCTCGAGTAAAGGTATTATTTTAAACCAGATGAAAAATGAATAAAAACGAGAGAAAAAAAAGAAAAAACGATGAAAATTTCTACCGCTAAACTGCAAATAATTTCATTCGATGTAGGCAGTAATTCAATATTTGCTAATATACCCTCGAACGTGAATACGGATATTTGCCTGGTTCGAAATTCTTTTTTTTTCTTTCTCTATTCCGAAGGCTTCGGTACGATTAGCGAATTATGGCGAATTAATTAGAAGTCATGAAGGATGTGGGAAAGCGGGATTGAAAGAACAAAAAAAAAAGAAAAACAGAAAAAAACTTGAAAAAATGAAAAGATACGAAGCACAGCTGCCAATGATTGCGAATGTCGCATATGTATAGGGTAACGAGTGAATGTGGCAGCTGCTGCGTGGGCGACATTGTTAAACTCCTACGTGGCTAAAATCTTGCCGAAAGATGAAGCGGGTTCTGGCTGTATATTATACGTAGGTACTACTCGAGAAAAGGCCGAGTTTCGTTCTTTTACTATAAATTTATACGAACAACAAAAACAAGGAGGTAAAAAATATCCAGAGAGTAGGGCTGGTATCGAGTTACCGCCTCGCGTTCCTCATGGGTACTCCAAACTTGTATAACTTATTGAAAAAATGAGAATTTTTCGCTCGGAACGAAACTTTTTGGCAAACAACCAACTACTGTTCGACCCTCGAATTCTCTAATCTCACTATTCGTACGGATCGACATTCGAGACCTAAGAAAATCGCGTTAATCGGTTTCCCTCAATCGTCGTTCACATCTCGTTCCGACGTTTCCGGAAAAATTTACGGAAAATCGTGAGACAACGGAGAAGAAAAAACAAATATATATATATACATGTATATTTTCATATATATACACAGAAGAGGCGAGGAACGAGTCCGCGTTCCTTGTTCTGTTCCTTCGAAAATCAGTGTACCATACTTTTTTCATTCCTTCATTTTCAAATTCGTATTCCCTCGCACGAGTCACCCTTGCGCAGCTGGGCTGTTTGAATTCGTTTCTACCCCATTGCCGCGTCAAGCCTCCGATACAGGGGACTCGTCCTTCACCTTTGGCAACTTTCTTCGCGTCTTTCTTCCTCCTACTTTCTTCTTCTCTCTCCGGAATATTGAGAACCCGTATATACAGGTAATTTCATTTGGTTACTCGATCTTTCGCGCGCATATAGGTCCTCGCTTCAGACTACCGAGCGATCCGGTTTTATCACTACCGGAAATTACTTACGGAAATTGAAAGTATACGGTATACCCGCGATAGCACGGTAAGAATCTTTTCATTTCAACTATAATATAAAGACCGGTGAACGAGGAACGGGTATGACAGTTCATTCTGAGATCCAGGTATTTCAGAATCTATACCTACCTGAAATAATAACTACACCGCGAGTAGTAACGACGCAACGTGTACATACGTGCACGTGCCTACATTATTCGCGGGTAGTTACAGGCCCGGCGCACATACTCGTTCGGATCCTACTGCGAGAAACCGTAAACTGGAATTCTATACCTACTGCAGTAATAATAGATATACGACATCGTGCCCGCCGCAGACTAGGACATAAAAGTCTCAATAAAAATAGAGAAAAATACTATTCCAGACTATTTTATCCCGCTTACAAATTACTATTACCTCGCTCGCTCTTTTCCCCACTTTGTCAGTATAGTTAGTCTCCATACTATGTTCTCGCGTAATTATTAGCTTTTCGCGAATATCTGTAACGTGACCACGTACGCGGTTCCCGATAGAAAACGATTTCACCATAGACGAATAAAAATAGGTACCGTCGGTCCCCAAGGGTTGGGGGTTTATTCAGAACGGGGATAGACGGATATTATACTTATATATACATCCAGCTGCATTAGAAGAAGCGCATAAAGCACGGCCCGATTATTGCGCAGATATAAGAATAAAGGGAAGGAGTTATCCCCCAGGGCTTAATGTTTAATAAAAGTCCACTCAAGGGAAACTCCTTCGGAATAAAATGGAAATAAAGAAATGAAGGAAAAAACCGCGTCTCCGAGTCGGGGAGCGTATTTTACACCCGGACTTGTAGCCAGAGGTACGAGCCATTCGTAATTTGAATATTCCTATAAGTTACTGAAGGATTGTTGATAAATTCAGTACAGATCTGGGACTTTTCTCACTATTTTATTCATGTGTTTTTTTTCTTCTTTTTTCTTTTTTCTTTTTTCTTTTTTCTTTTTTTTTATTCAAAACGCGAAAACTTCTTCCCTTTTCGTTATGCAGCCGACGCGAGCCAGGGTGGTATAAAAGTAGATACATAAAGCGTATAGCCGGTGAATTACTCCATCGCAGGAATACATTACCGTTCAAGAATAGCTCGGCGCTTTATATTCGAATAATCGATTATCGGCGATGACCCCCATATGCAGCCGGTTGCTCCTGAAGAGGATAAATCGAATAAAATCGAATGGAATTGAATTCTAACGAATACCGCTAGTCCCGTACAGCGATAAAATTTGTCAACCGTCCCGGCGCCCGCGTCGTTGTGGCGATATTCACCGGCAAAAACCCTTTTAGCTTTCTGAAAAAGCCGAGCTTCCGCGTCTCATCCTCCCGAAACTCCTTCGTCTCCTCCTCACTGTCCCGTATACTCCCGGCGCGGTGTGTCGAATCGGGATTCGGGGCCAATGCGCGGGTTCCCTCGCAGCGTTACGCGCGCGGAAGGAAGCCGGGCTTCTGGCTTTAACCTAGATGGGAAAAAAAAATCGAAAAACCGAAAGCGAAAAAGTATAAGGAAAAGGGCGAACACTTCTCGGAGCTGAGCTTCGGAGAAGAAAACGGCGGAGGAAAATGGAGGTGGGAGTTGTTTTCGACGGGTTATTTTCCGGCTGGACGAGTTTTCGCCCTGTACCTACCCCATGCCTATACCTATATCCCGGTATCTACTCTAGCGTGTATCTATACCGTACCCCTCAGCGGACGGACGGACGGACGGACGGACGGTCCAATATCCCCGGGGGACATTTGTTAGACAAATATTAGCGATCCTTGTTCCTTCGATCTCTATATTTCCTCCTCGCTAAAGGAGCACAGGCGTCGATGCCGAGGTATAATAAAAACGGATTTCAAACTCTCCCTGTACAGTACACCGGAGATTTATCAAAGGCGAAAGAACGTCCATTCATATAGAGGTCTGTTCGTTACGCGGAGATCGTCGAAAGATTAATTGTCTAAGAGGTGGATATAATAGGGGGTCAAGAATTTCGGGTTAATTATAGAAACGGTACGACTACAACTCCTTGACCCAGCCTTGGGAGGAGTACAACAAATTCGACAAGACCCTCGGACATAAGACCGATATACCTAGGTATATATACTTCTGTCAGAATGTGTCAACGGGTCTAAACGTCCCACGCATCGACACGTGTGTTTCTTTTTCTAGATTCTTTAGTGAAAATAAACGGAGGAACTCAAATTGCGGCTAGGTGCACGATCCGGAAGACAGAGTTTCCCCGGGCATCTCTTCCACGGGCACTGCTCCGCTTTTTCTCAATCGCAGGGTAATTGGCGTCGAGATAAAAGCCGAATGAAATTTCTGCGCTACCCAGTGCAGTTCTAAACTCGGGACACTCGTCACGTTAATCAAACAGCTGATGCTGCTGCGCCGTGTATCGGTTAGATAAGTTCTGACGCTGGAGAACAAGCTACGCCTCATTCCAAGCGGTAAACATTAAGCAATGTGGTAGGCAAACTTCCGCTCTGCAACAGCCTGCAACGGCGAAACCAGCGAAACCAGCAACCAGCGACGTCGATTGAACATCGAAGATTGCCGCCCGCGACGACGCCTACGCGCGACTAGTTTCTATGCCAAAGTTTCGCATATGTAGAGCAGGTATGCTGCTGTTAGCCTAAGTGTCTATAGAATAGCTAACTCGAGGGATTTTCGGAAGTGGGTAAAGGATTTGCCGACAAAACAGTCCGGGGTTTGTTCTGGGGAAATGTTAGTCGTGTTATTCCCGGTAAATAATCGCCCCGGAGTTTTACTCGATCGTCAAAAACCTCTGCCAAGAAGAACTAATAGCGTTTAGAATCGTCGTTTCGGCAAAAAAAAAAAAAAAAGAAACGTCGGTAAAACACGTAAACGCCACAGCTGCGACAAAAACCGAGACAAAAAGAATGAGGAAAACAATCCTTCGGAATGAAAGCCAGTTGCCAAGTTCTCCCGACTCGAAATTTCCGGCATTCGACGATCGCACTGCGTTCATTAAACGCGTCCGCAATGTTTATAGATTGTCAGACTAGCGCGGTACGAAGGCAACGAAGGTAATGTCCTTTTGCAATCCGTCATTGCAGCTGCTCGAATAGCCATCGCCGTCATCGTCATCGTCATCGTCATCGTCATCATCATCATCAATAACTGCTGGCGAGGGTAATTCGATCGTAGAACCTTCGTTTCTTCACCGAACGCGAGTTTTCCCTCCCTCAGAGGCTAACCACCTCTTTACCTTCGAGCCGTCAGTCGATTCGCGGGTGTCGCGAAGAGGGAGAAAAAATAATGGTGCAAAAAACGTTCGCGATGCGATTCCACGGTACTACATTGAATTTGTACGAGAAATAAGAAAAACGACTCATGCTCGTCCGCTATATGGGTACGAGATTATAGTCTGCAGTCAGTGTTCGGCGACGGTGCAGCGGTCCAGACTCTATACCGATCTCTAAAGGCTAATGTAACTCTGTAAAGTTGCGTAAGACTGTCGAACTTCTGTCCGACTATCCCGTCGCTACTACTACTGCCGTTCTTGCTGCGACTGACCCACATACCGCTAGGACACGAGATCTTTATTTAAACTTGTTTCTTGACGAGTTTCGTCTCCATCTCTCTGTCTCTCGAGAGAGATTCCGGGTTGATTCTCGTGTGAAATCGTCGTGGTGGGAGGGAAAAGGGTCGTCGGTGTCTTCGGCTTCGTATACCGGTCATTCGAGAGTTTTAACAATTTTTGCCAACTTTATTTTTCATTGTGGATCTAATCTTGCGTACGGATATCAAAGATCCGAGGACGATTAGTCTTCGTTTGAAAATATCTTACCGGGTATATAGTCGTTAAATTTGACAATATTTTATCAGGACGGAGTTAATAAGACTCACCGAGTTGATAGCTGTCATGTTGCCAACTCGACTTGGATCTGACTCCACTAGCCCGCTGTCGCTCTGTAACAATCGAAAAAGAGAATAAGGTTTCAGTTATTAGCGAGCCTTCGCAGACGCCTAACTATATTTAGGACACGTATATCGGTGTCTGGCTCTTGATAAGTTGGGGAACGGGATTTTCAATTATCGTAAATAAAAATGGAGGTATATACGTACTACATATACATACATTAAGCCTGGGGATAGAGTAACGATGAGAAATTTTATTGTCGACGGAGGAAATGTGTGTAATTAAGTATCGCGAGAGGAGGAGAGATGAGAGGAGTGACAAACGGCGAAACGCACACACCATTGCTAAGGAAGAGTGTATTTTAATATAAAAGTATAAATAAACATCGCGGGGACTCGTGATACAGGGATTAACCGACTGATCGAAAACTTCCGCCAACTAACAAGATAGTTATTACACCGCTTCGCGTATGTGTGAATATTAATTCTGCGGCAAAAACGAGATCGTTTCGCTGCTTGAAATTCGGGGATCGATTAATCAATCGCGCGAATTGCAGGGCATAGGCGATGACGCGAAGACGAAGAATAGTTAATTCTTAACGAGAACCTCTTTACGGAAACCCGGATTCATCTAATCCAATCGATGACTTCACGATGTCGTAAATAATTGACAGGAGTTTGAAACTTTTTCTTCCGAAAAGTGAATCTCGAGACGATTAATTTATACGATCGATACAACCCGAGTTATTAAAGACCGAACGGATACATGGGTGAATTCCAAGTTTCGGGGGTTTGGCTCTTCGGATATCTGGCCTTCGGAATTTCGAAGGAAGGATGGAGACGCGCCTCGGTTCGCTGGCGAATTTCGTTGCATGTAACTGTAAGAAGGTGGCTAGATGAGGGGTCCAAAAGTCGAGATGATACTAATGCAGACGCCAAGATCTTGAATATATGACGTCATAGAGTAGGTGAGCGCGTTACGTAGCGTCGCGACGGTGGCGTCGCGACGTGACCTCGAGATGCCAAACTCTTACGTCGACTATTCCGTCAAAACTAGCTATACTACCGCATGCGTTGATGTACTACGTATAGGAGGTACGTTATACGCGATCGGAGAACAAAGGGAAAAAAAAAAAATAGGACGAGGAAGGAAATTTTTCCAGAAGGGATGCTGCGGAACGACGACGCCCGCTCTCTACTTTCTCGATTATGGGAAGTATATAACGAAGGTAGTTCCTGGGGTCGGTCGGTTGGTCGGAGGTTTCCTGTACAGGAAAGAAAAAAGGAAAGCGAAAAGAAAGAAGAAAAAAAAATAAAAAAAAGTAAAGAAAAAAGGGAGAAGAAATAGATAAGGGAGGAAAAAAAAAGTAAAACGAAAAGAGGAAGGAAGAAAAAAAGGCGTATACGCGAAAGTAAAGTGAAGTTAGGTAAAGTTAAGTAAAGGGGTTGCGGAGGGGTGTAAAGAGGCTAGGGGAGACGGAAAAAGAGCCAAAGCTGCTGCCTTTGACACCATCGCGTTCTATAAATTGAAGAACTCCTGCAAGTTTTCTGCGGGGAGCTTTTCGAACGCCATCGTAGAAAGGTAGTAGAGCTACTACATGGGCGGCAGGTTATCAGAGTAAGCGGTGCACATACACGAAGGGTGTACCCGGCACAAGTTTATTTCGTGAGAAAGTCGAGTAAACTGATATTTGCATGTAATCCAATCCCGATCCACCGATGATTTGAAAAACGCCTAGGCGTTTTCTTTGGGCCCCCCTTTTAAGAATTCTTTACAGAAAAGTCAGTGGGACATGAGATTTCCTTCAGATTCGAACAGAAAAACTTTCAATTCGCTGCCTTCTTGATTTTCTTGGCTAATATTTGAAAGAAAATTCTGCGACTCGTTCGGGGCGATGCATAGAAGAAGGTACGGGTAAGAGAGAAATGGTATCCGGAGCGGATAGAGCGCGTGTCGCGTAGATACAGACTTTTCGCATGAATGTGA
Source organism: Tenthredo amoena (assembly GCA_963966615.1). Classification (NCBI taxonomy): domain Eukaryota; kingdom Metazoa; phylum Arthropoda; class Insecta; order Hymenoptera; family Tenthredinidae; genus Tenthredo; species Tenthredo amoena. The sequence continues at coordinate 255,289 of OZ016492.1, read as the reverse complement.
AAACAGCCGGGCCTGTGAGGGTGGGTGTAGAGAAATCGGTGTAACGTTGTTATATAGGGTACGGAGAGGGCGAAGGGCGCCCTATTATTCTCGCTAACCGAAATGTTTAAAAAGATTTACGTTTTATTTATGCCCCCGGCATAATTCACGGGCGGAAGCCAAGCTTTTCACTCGAAGAGCTTTGGAAATGCGCGGTGGCCGTGGACTTGCGAAACTTTTAAAACCTACCCCTATCTCTGTACCCATACCTGTCCGACGCGACGGTCGCAGGTTAGAACCGCGGAGTTCCAATTGTCCCTGGGGACGACTATAAACGGTTATGACAAAGGGCCTGTCCTAGAAATCGGTAAAATTTAACAAGCGGTAAAAAATATTAAACCAATCTCTGTTTCTAGGGTCGATGAATAATTGCGGATGAAAAATAGCGGCAATGAAAGACCGAGGGACGATGAAAGGTCGAAGAAACGATCGCAGCTGTTCATTAAAGAGATGAAAAGATCTTCAAACAATATTCAAACGGATCTGAAACCAAGCAATCTCCCATCACCGTACGCCAACTGACGCGTATAGCAGCTATAATATAATCTATCAGATCTATCACCGAGTCTAGGTATATGTGCGGATCTATACACCGTGGTCCGAGTTCCGAACCGAGCTTATAATGTACAGTTCAATATTTGTTTTCGGAGATGAGTCAGGCCGCGGGAACGCCGTGTGGTATAGGTGATATAGTGTATGTATATAGATAGGGCATACATAGGTTTGCATGTATGTACATGTATTTGTGTATGCATGCGTGCATGTATACATACATACATATATATGTGCGTAAATCGCGAGTGTTTTCCGTGGTGTAGCGGGTAAGAGTGACGTTGAACAAGACGTGCGACATCGGTTCGTAGTTAACACCTCGTTAGCTTGCGCATCCCTCGCATCTTTAGCTACACGCGTTATTATATATATATACACAATTATAGACCTACCTAGGTCGACGGTATTTATCAACCCCGTGTCCCGTGTCCCGTATCCCGTTTCCATTGATATTGAAATTTTAGGGAAATTCGACGATGAGACGAGGAAGAAAAATGACATGGCAAACGCGTGGTTGTCAGGAAACGTACGAGCCAGTTCGAGTGATTTTGGTTAATCCAATTTTCTTTGCAAACCGCGTACATCGCCAGTCAAAGAAAATTTCATCGCTATCACCCCTACGGGGATAAGGATTCGTATCTGCTATGGTACAAATCGCGGAGATTTTGGAATCAGGTGCAGGGATAACGATAGCGAAATTTCTTCTTTCTCCATCCCTTCTCTTTTATTTCTATTTTTTTCTATATACCGATGGGGGCAGATTTCGGGTAAAAATTAACTGCGTTATTACAGACAGCTACTGTGAATATATATCGAACGGAATTCTTTTTTTTTCTACTGTTGGAAATAACTTGTAATTTGAGAAGTAACTTTCCAAAGGTCAGAACACGTACTCCACCGATACAAAGATAGACCACTAGCCATCCCGCGAGGGACTCTTGCAGAGGAGCGAACAAAGTGTTTAGTTTCTTCTTCTTCTTCTTCTTCTTTTACTTTTTCTTCTTTTTCTTCTTCTTCTTCTTCTTCTTCTTCTTCTTCTTCTTCTTCTTTTACTTTTTCTTCTTTTTCTTCTTCTTCTTCTTCTTCTTCTTCTTCTTCTTCTTCTTCTTCTTCTTCTTTATTCTATTTTCTCCGTTTTTTCGTGCCTTTTCTATTCAGCCCCTTTCGACTCGTCACTTATAGTCAAAGACCGCGTTCACCATATGGACCCTAAGTTGAAACTGCTTCTGCGAGACGAGTTACACTCCGACAGGCCCGAAGGCATTAAATACTCTCAAAATGGGGAAGAAAACGAGGGAGAAAAAGAGAAAACACACTGGATACCGTAAGCGTAGATTCGAAAAATGAACACCGAAAAACTAAGACAGTAACGAAGGAAGGAATTTGTCAACCAGCGCTGAAAACCGACGTGAAACGCCGGTTGATGATAAGATAATTGCTAATGGCTCGCAAGGTCAAGGATACTCAACTTCTAACTGACGTGGGACGCGGACCTCGATGACGTTAATGGGTACAGACCGAAGGCGTAAACTGAATAATAATTATGAGCATGACGATGATGACAATATGAACCACGTACGATTTACGTGACCGTCGACGTCGGTCCTCGAGAGTTTTCCCAGCCCTATAGTTAACGAGAAGACGTTTTAACGTCTCTGACATATATATATATATATATATATATAGTTGATTAGGAAGTTACGGGACGAATGAATACGTATACGATATACACGCGGTACCTATCGGTAGAGCGGTAAAAAATATTGAGATGGGAAAGTTGAGAGCCCAGAGATTTTCGGAGAGCAAGACTGGGTGACTACCAGAGATATTTATACTAGGCTGGAGTGTCGCCAAAAGACTACTAGAGCCGACCTTAGAGATCTCCTCTCTCTAGCGTCTCTGCCCATCGCTTACGGACCATAAGATAACCGAGGGCAGAAATAACTGTCATTCAACTCGAATCGCTTCGATATTGCTTCTCCTATACCTATGGATAAAATGACGCGATAAGAGGATCAAATTTCTACATCCTGTGGCGTATATACGTATAGTAGATTATAGCTGGCGATTCTTCGTCGTCCCTGCACGGTTTTCGGTTTTTGTTGACAAAATATTCGATAGTTTTATTCGATGAAGATTTCTGACCGAAATCAGTCGATGAAACGAGGGAAATGAAGTGAATTCGATCTTATTCGAATCGAACTATTCGGGGGATGAACGGCGTTAACCTCGATGAGTAAGTGTTTGAATTTCAGTATATTATTAATGCGGACGTGTCGTAGATGAGAAATTCTTCGTTTGTTATTAATAATTCTACTAGACTGACGGCTTTGTGAAACGAAACGGTACGAGTCTGCCAAAACGGTGACGGGTCCGCGGAGTCGGTAGTCGTGGGTAGGTACAGTCGAAAAATTTCAAGACAGAGATGTAATAATTACTGCCAAGAGTATAAGAATAACAGAGGCACTAAAAGTTGCGATAATGAAAAAATTACGAGATGAAAATAAGACTGGTTGGAAAATTTTCAAAAGCGATTAGAATCGACTTTTGTTTGTTTTCTCGTCCCCCCAATTTTTCTCTTCGCGATATAAATTGAAAGCCAGATTCTAATCGTATCACCGTCCAAGATGGACCACGCCGTCGAAAGTCAGAAATATCCAAGATGGAGGAAGAGACGAGTAGCGAACAGCTGCCCGCGCGTGGCCCCAATCTTCGTTTCGTCATTCCCTTCGCCCCTAGCTACATCTCGACCCCTCACAGTAGTGGAAATCAGAATCCCGCTACAGAATGATCGATTCCAAGCCGGAATCTTATTTAGGGGTTCGCGAATGACCCGAAGATCGAATTCTTCTTCTTGTTTTATTCAATTTATAAAATTTCTCCTCCCCCTCTACGGGGATGTATTTTCTTTTCCGTATCGCTTGAACTTGATTCCATACCTGAACAAGACACGTATGACAATGACACGAAAAAACAACGCCCCCACAACCTGCGGCAGTCAGTTCCTAGCGAGGGAAAGCTAGCAGGCAGGCAGGCAGGTGGGCGAGGGTGGTTACGCTTATATCTCTTCGTACATAGTCCGTCCCGTTCGTTGCGTGGATCTCAGTGGTCGTCATGGCAACGTTAACGTGCTTTTGATGGGGTTCCCGAGGCATCAGTTTCTACTCAAGTATTCACGAAAACAGGGGGTATTCCTGGAAGCGAACGTTTGTTCTCGACGGTAAACCCGCGGCACCGTTCTTCGTATTGTTTGTTACCTTTGTTACCCCTAGTTCGCGATTTTTTTTACAAATTTTGTTTCTCTTTCCTTTTCAACATACATCATTCGCCCCCCCTCCGAGCTTTCGACCCTCAATTTGCTCGAATGTATGACAAAAAATAAAAAATAAAAAACAGAAGAAGAAGAAGAAGAAGAAATTCTGATTCCGAGTTGAAAAGTTTGCGAAATAAATTCGCAATCGTAGAAATTAAGCCCTGAGTAAGTCTCAAAGGTTGCGAGATAAGGGTGGGATGAGAATGCATCGGGTTCTCGTTGACGCTAGTGATAACGGTAGCGAAATGTATCTCTCACGCTTGAGGGCAGACCATAACGGACGATTTCTCGGACAGTTTTATGTTTCATATAGAAACGAGGTATGGGAGAGGGTGGTAAAGTTTAATCGAAGAATTATTCGTCACGCACCTTGTCAAAATCGGGTTCCCCGTCATCCCGTTGAACGGGGTGTTTCGAAACAAGGAGAGACTTTGTAATAGTCCAGAGCTATGATAGAGCAGGGCGTTCAGATCCTCCTTCTTCCACGTTGTCAATCACAATATGCATATTTTCATATTTTATTATTTCTTTATATATCTTTATCACCCAGGTATAATATACTATATATATACTATATATATATATATATATATATATATGTGTGTGTGTGTGTGTTATATTATAAAACTGTGCTTTTTAAACCGTGCTCCGATTTAAATATTTTCAAATTAATTTATTACTTAAAACCGTATAATATAACAAACAATTATTCCATCAGCCTCGTTCATTTCCTATACCTATTTACGTTCGCACAATTATAGGTAGCGTGAGATAAATTTTTAACAAAACATATTAATACTATTAATTTTTTTTCTCTTTTTTTTCTTCAGCTATGATTATATACATATATTCATTAATTCATTAATTCATTCACAGAAAGAAACTTTTCCGCGTATATCGTAGATGTGTGCGCGTACGTGTATATATATATATATGTATATATGTATATATATATATGTATATATATGTATACTATATGTTTACACATTGATAAACCGTTTTATCGCCGGTTATGTACCGTTATAAAAATAATAATCCGCCCGTCTCCGTTCCGTTATTTATTGTAATAATAATCATCGTGTTAAAACGACGTTAATAATACGTTAGAGAACGACTCTTCGCGATATCGTCTCCGTCCCTCGGACGGGCAGAACTGACGGCATCGAAACGGACGAAGTTGGACGTTGGGGATAGTTGTTTGTCGCGGCGCGGCGCAGCGGCGCTCACCGTGCGTCGTCGTCGTAGTCGTCGTCGTAGTTCAGCGCCGCGTCGCCTCTACGACGACGTCGGGACGCCCACCACCTGTGGGGGTAGAAGCGACGCGACGGTGTCTTCGGTCGTATGTATAGGTACGGGATTTTTTGAACGAAACAGAACGAAACGAAACGAAACGGAACGAAACGGAACGAAACGGAACGAAACGAAACGAAACGAAATGAAACGAAACGAACCGAACGTAACCGCGCGCGCTTACGATTAGTATAGGTGTATAGGGGTATGGCGGCGTGTATCGCGCGCAGGCGCCTGCGAGAAACCAACACGAGACAAACGGCCGCAGCGCACCGCAACGGTGGAGGGAGAAATCTATTCCTGGTTATAATGACGCTGACGACAAGTCAGCGGTTGAAAAATAATAGTGACATAAGTTTGGAAAGAAAAAAAAAGGAAAAAAAAAAAAATGACGCGCGCGCACACACAAATAATAATCATAACGATAATGATAACCTAGTAACATATATTCGAGATGGAACGCGGAACGAGAAAGAGAGATAAACAGCGCGGATATCGTCTTGAAAGTTAATTAACGAATGCGTGTGTGCATGTATATATTATACATATCAGAGAAACTGTATTATTATTCCGAGACAATGACAATGATTTATGATCATTTGGCATGATATTTTATGGAAAATTTACAACTTCGAGTTGGAGAGGGGAGCGCAACCTTGGCTGAGAGCGTATCACGTGCCAAGTAAGTCGGTCTCGCGAGTAGCTGTTAGAATTCTTCTTATTCTTCGGAGCAGTTGGCAGTACAAAGTAGTTGAATGCCGCCATCGAGTATACAAGAAGAAGGATTCCGTTCCGTTGTATTGGCGAAGGATTATATAAACCGAGAGAAAGTGTTAGTATCGTAGTTTTCGTTTTCTTCGAGGAAGAGGGCAGAAAAGACAAAAAAAAGAAAAGAGTCGCATTACACTGTGTTAAGATTTTCTTGTTTACGGGAATCCGTTCCAACGAGGGTTTCGCCGAAACTGGGGACGTCGAGTTACGTAGCGTTTCCTGTGGTGTCACTATTGGCCCGAGGCCAGGAACTCTGCCAGGCAAGAATCGCCCGTGTCCCCAACCCCCGTCTATATACTTCGCGAAATATTGTTCGTGCGAAAACAAGCGAGAGGTCTTATATCTCTTCCTCTTCTTCATCTTCATCTTCATCTTCATCTTCATCTTCACCTTCATCTTCATATACGAGTACGTATACCGCGAGTAATCGCGTTACGCCTTTTTCCTTAGAAATGAGAAAAGTCGAATGGCCAATACTTGAAGAAGGGGTCGTAGCGGAAGGGTCCGCGCTAATCGAAAATTATCGTAACAAACGCGAATACCAGATCGAAAAAGAACAAGTAGAAAGAGCCCGAACGGCACGCCTCGTTAAGAAGGCTCTTGAGTAGCGAGGTGATTTCGTGGAGAAGGTGTTTCGCGATAGGGGGAGAAAAGGTAAGTACCTACCTACCCACCAGCTAAAAGGGGTGGCAGTGAGCGGGAACGAGCACCTCGATCAATCTTAATCGGGCGGACGGACGGGCCCCGGGATTTATTACCGGACGGGTATGATGATCGTGCGAGCTGATGGCGATGGCACGCGCCTGATCTCGTTCAATGCAAAGAGCCGAGGAAACCCTTGCACGGGTAGATATTACGTAGAAGCAAAGGGTAGTGTTGAATCTTTTCCCCGGGACAACAGCGTCGGCGTAAATTCGCGTCATTAAACGAGGCGGCTCGCGAATTCAACACCCGCGAAACTATACAAAGAATTTCGCAGCTGAATTCTCCGGCGTGTTCGGTCGAAATTCCTTCTTTCGGTAAGATCCGGTCTCTTCTTCCCATCCAACGAGGAGATATCGGAGTATCAGAGGTGCGGTAGGCCAAAGAGAAGGCCCGCAGTCTCCACTCGCAGTAATTTCCCTCGGTTTCTTCTCTTTTTCGAAACACCACGAAGCGGGGTGAAACTCCCCGTCAGACACAGGGTCGTATGGTCGGGGAACTCGAAGGAGGGATGAAGCGCGTTGAATTTGAGGTACGCGAAAAAGGTCACGCGGCCGGATTCTTCCCTGTGCGAATATAGGGGAGAGAAAGGCGTCGCGTCGAGGAGGCTACGGCGCGGCGGTAGTATCAAATATTCCAAATACATTTTCCGGGACAGAAGTTATTCTTTCTTTTCTTCCCATCTCGTCCCTCGCCCCGTCGCTCGTCCCATTCTTCTCCTTCCTCTTATTTTTCTACCTCTACTTCTTATTCTCATTCTTATTCTTATTCCTATTCTTATTCTTCTTCCTTTCCTCGGCGCGTTCTTAAGGGGGATCAATGCGTCTAAGGACGGGGACCATCCGTTAACGGGACAGAATAGCCTCCAGGGAGGAGACCCGGGCAAATTAATGTTTGTCCCTAGCAGTAACTTATCTACCATCCAGTATATTACAGCTTACGATCACAGTTCGCTGATAAATGGACGAATGTATATACCTATACACACCCATACATACATTACCTAAAGAGAAGAGTATAATTCAAAAGGACACCGAGATAAAGAAAAAAGAATTCTAAAATGACCAAACCATTGACTGGTCCTCTACAATCCCGTACCTACATCTATATATACCATTGCAGAAAAATGATTCACTTCAAAGTCAATTATAAAATCTATATGTCATAATCTGGGTCATACGTTTGCCAAAATTTCATACCACCGATCCGAGATGTATGTAAAACTTCTTTCGATTTTTTATCTCGTAGTTTTTTTTTTTACTCACTGCACAAATCAATCCGGACAATTACTATTTCCACAACTACATCACTAATAGTACCTGTATCTAAACCGATAGAGTTTATTACCACCGGAGTTAGTTTAGGGTTGTTGTGATAGGTCCTGAGCGTTCCCAACGTTCGAATTCCTTGGCGCACTGCCCAACTACAGGCCTTAGACTTTTCCTTCCTTTCATTTTTTCCAGTTTCTCTTTTACTTTTCCCTTTTATTTCATCATCCGAATACCCGACATACTTACCTGGGATCCGCGAGCTTCGTTTTGCACGGTGCAATGTTACAGGTGTATCGATCGATTGATCTCCCTCTCCCTCTCTCTCTCTCTCTATTGAATTTAATCACGAGCCGAGTTGGAGAAAATTCGGGAAGATAAAAGAAACGAATGATGAAAAAAAAGAAGGATAAAAAAAAAAGGATAAAGGCTCATTGTTGGTACAACTTGAATCAAAATGGCGTCCCAGCTTCGAGTCTACAGGGTGGCTTAGCTACCCTCCTATATACCCTGCAGTCGTACAATACAGCAATTGCGGACTGTTCCGCGCTCGTTGGGTGCCTCGTGTAATTAAATGCAATCAGGGAACAGAGTGCTCCGAATTGCCAACATTTAGCTCGCTCTACTACCACCACTACTACTATATAACCACTATACGACGGTGCCAGTGCGAATATATAGGTACATTTCACTAGAATATATACCTACTCTGGTTTAGACTGGCCTATGCCTCGCTTTCTCTACTTTTCTCTCACTTATCCTCGTTCTATCATTCTCTCGATGTACGTATCCCTATGTATATAGCTGCGCCTGCAGGCAGGCGGGCAGGACGTCAGTCAGTCAGTCAGCCAGCCAGATATTCGTTGCTATTCCATATTTTGCCATTTGGAATTGCGAATGTGACGACGCGACATGCTTTCGCGTTCTGTATACCTCTGTCAAACGCTTTTAGGAAACTTTGTCCGGAAGCAATTAACGGAAATTCAGTTTTGCCTTCCGACACAATAGCAAACTAGACGCACGACGAATCCACCCTCGGAACTCCGTTTCAAAGAAAATGAAGAAAAAACTTAGTTAATTCCTATTCCGTATATAATTATATTATTCATTGGACGGAGAGAAGCGAGCAATTATCTCACGTTCATCCTTTCTTTCTATATCTTCCCTTCTATCTTCCCGCGGACAATTTATCGAGGCATGGGTCTAAGTTCTGAATTTCAATATTACCGACTCGCAGTTTTCAGAAAAGGGGTATATTCCCCGGAAGTCTGCAAAGCCGATTTCAAAAACTTTCAAACGAAGAACACCGGTGGCTCAAAATTCCGAAAGCTCAAAATCCGAAGGGCTATAAGCCTCCGGAACTTGAAATTCACGCATGTATGCTCATTCAGTGTTCAATAACTCGGGCTGTATCTATATCGTATCGAAACCGATAAGTGGTCGGATTAATCGTCTTGAGATTTACTTTTTGGAAAAAAAAAAAACCGTGCCGAAATCCCATCAATCATTTACATGACATCGTAAAGTTATCGATTTGAGTAGATAAAATGGGTTTCCGTAAAGAAAGTCCCGATTAGAATGGATTATTATTCTTAGACTTTACATCCCGAGGAATAAACCGAAATGTTTACAGATCTTTGGGCTTTCGGAGTTTCCGAACGTTTTTGAAAATTCAAAATCGTCTCGAACGAATGTGGAATGCCTACCGTTCGGAACTTCAACCCGGCCCCAATTTGTCTTTCCGAAAATTATTACCGACGCGTTTCGCGTCTATCCAACGCGACGCTGCACGGTAGGACGTACGGCCTGGACACGACCATTAGTCGCGGCCAATTATTTCCCGCTGTCTCGTTAACTCTAGTACCTATACCCAGCGCGGTGATTCCGCGAGACCGCGGACCCGCTACTTCCCCGAAGGTACCACGTATCGCACGCGTTAAACTCACGCAACTCCTATAATATAGGTACAGCAGGAGCATGCGGAATCGCGTTTCTGTCTTACAAATGCGCAATGGTATTTATACATATTAGGTATATCATGTATAAAGGAGAGAATGAATGAAAAGAGAGAAATAAGAAAAATTGAAACAATGCGCAGGAGGTTCAGAAAATTTGGTCACCCTTGAAGAAAAAAAAAAAAAATATATATATATATATATATATATCCGACGTTATCCCGCTGCAGAGAGAGGAGACAAAAGGTGTGGCCGTAATTCATGGTCGCGTATACGCGAAAGCAAGGGAAAGGGAGAATTACGAGGTCACTTCCGGTGGCGCCTGCGCCAGCTTCCGGTTCCGGCCCCGCAACCGCCCCCGCCACACCGAATCGGTGAGCAATGCAACGAAACTTTGAAAGCGCACAATGGCGGGGCACAACTTTCCCGTACATAGATATTATATACGTATATATACACCTACGTGGAAATAGATAATATATATCCCTATGTACATTATACAGATATCACATTATATGTATATGTATATGTATAGGTGGGGTAGGGTAGGTATTCGAGTAAAATGAAGGCCGCGTATTTAGTGGAATGCCGAATACGTGTCTGATGGTATATATACATTGCACGTGTATAGGTATATGTATAGAATCGGCGATGAAAGTTTGAAGGAAGTACCTATAAGAGGGAAAAGTGAAGAAAAAAAAGAAGGAAAAGAAGAAATTCCGTAATTAATTCCCGTTCGTAATTGGACGGAAATGAAGATTAAAAAGTTGGTCGATTCGCTAATAAGCGAGTGCAGGGCAGAAACGAACGTTGAGAGAGAGAGAGAGAGAGAGAGGAGAGACCGAAGGCCGGGGGCACCGCAGGCTAAGGTATAAGGAAGGTAGGAAAGGTAGGCTTCGGATGAGGAGTACGAGGGTTGGCGAAGGGGGTGGGTTTTAGTTTCGAGGGTAAATTGGCAATTTAACAAATTTCCAAAGTTTCGACGCTGGGAAACTTTGCTCGCTTGTTCTCTCCGCAGCTATACGGGGGGGGGGCACCTTTCGTATTCCAGAAGTAGAAATACATTGTTCGAACTCCCATACATATAGATATTCATTTATTTATTTATGTATACATACGTATATCGTATTTGAATACGAATACCCCTGCTGCCCCTCGCCGACATCATTTTCTACGATCTTTGTATGCACATATTTCGCGAATCGCACCCCCTTTCGGTAGCCGGGACCGAAAAGTACCTACAGACGCGTGGAAAAGTCGAATGATCTCATCTTCGCTGAGAAACAAGAAAAATAACAAAAAGAAGAAGAAGGAGAAGAAGAAGAAGAAGTAGAAGAAGAAGAAGCAATCGTCTCCGCGACACTAGGTCGACCGAAGAGGCATAGAAGACGCACAGGTAAGTTTAAACTTAAGAAACACCGTCAGCCAATAAAGTCTTCGCCTAATTTACAACCCGCAATTTAACCGACGGAATCATTCTCTAATTAGTCAAGTGTTGGCCTACATACGTGGAACGAAATAGACTCGAATAGTACGAACAGGCGTGTAACAAGCCTCGCAATTACCCAGGGCGAATGGAAAATCAAACAAAAGTGAAGTGAGACTTTTAAACAAAAGAGACAAACGTTTCGTTTACCATTCGTATCTTTTTTCCTAAAACCTCGAGATTGAAGGCTTCTTCTCCTTCTTCTTCTTCTTCTACTTCTACTTCTTCTTCTACCGGATATCTAGATTAACGCGGTATTTTTAACTCACAATAGAACAACACGCGCTAAGATCACATTTTACGAAACTAATCCCGATTCGCCAAGGGTCTCCAATATTTCTTTAGAGAGAATAATAATAGTCGCGTTCGCTCGGTTGCCTAATTCCTCCTACATTTATTTATTCAATGTTTTATGGATTTCTCGATTCCTTTTTCTTTCTTTCTTTTTTTTTGTATTTCACAGGGAGAATGAAAAAAAGAAAAAAAAAAGAAAAAAAAACAAAAGGGACGAAATAAGAGAGCAATCGAAGTATACTAATCGCGACATCCCGAATTAACTGTGAAAATTCATCGTTCGTTCGTATTATAACCGGGGGCACCAGCCATGCCATTCCGTTATACTACTCATGGCTGGGCAGCAGCTGCCTCGCATAATTCTTCTTGGCGGAGAATAACTTTTAGCATTGCGTAATAAAGTGTCTGGTGAACGGGTCCCTACCGAGTTGGGTGGATGGCAGAAGTAGAAGTAGAAGTGGAAGTGGAAGTAGAAGTAGAAGTAGAAGTATACCTACCTCTCCTGATAATAAAAAGGAAAAAACGACGCGCTGCTGTAACGTACCGAAAAGACAGGTAGATACACTTAAAGCACTCGCCGAAGAGCAGCTCGTTTCCTTTCCCGACCTTATATCAAGAAAAAAGATAAAGAAAAAGGAGGAAGAAATATATACCTAGTGGATAAGTAAAGCCCCGCAGAGTTTCTTCCTCGATCGTTTGTATAGAAAATTCCTTGAAAAACTAATTAGAAATATTATCGCGAACTTTGCTCTTCGGGTAGTAGATGGAGGTACTCGGTTTTCTGGCCCTTGGGGGTGAGTTTCGACTCCGTCGTGTCACAGCTGGCTCGAGCAACTCTATATATATATGTCTAAACCGGAGTGTAGGTGCACTAGGTGTATGTAGACGTCGTACCGCAACCACGTGCGGTAATAGAGAAATTCCTAATTGAAAAGATTCTCGAACCCAGTAGCGAGCCCCGACTTTGACTACTCGGGAAATTCGCTAAGTCCGAACTGATTGAGAAAAAAAACAAGAATAAAAAGAGAATCTCCGTCACCTTTCCTCGTTTCCTTTGAATTGATGAGAAAGATATAATTGATCGATTAGTTCGTTAATTAATACAGCTAAAGTGTCGCGCTAATATCGTCGTCCGTGGATCGGATCTGACCGATTAATTATCAGGGAAATATTAACACCTTAAAAGGTAACCTCCACCGAGCGCCACTCTTCTCGGACGACGTATTGTACTACCTATAGGGCACAGGCTATACCTATCTATACCTACCCTTATACTCCGCGAAGACGGGCAGAGAGAATATTAATTCATACCTCCTTGAGAGCGGTGTCGATGCGACAGGGACCCGGTAGTAGGTAGGCCTTCACCGTATTTAATTAATGAATGCCATTAACGGGCCATTTCTGGGGTAGATTTTAACACCGTCGTCAATCAGCCCCCGGGATTTATCCCGACTGGTATACCGAGAGTATGAATTTTCTAATCGATTCTTTCAGTGTCGGTGTCGTAGTTTGAATTTTTCTTTTCTCTTCCACCAAATTCACGATAGAGAGAAGATTCATCGGATAGAAAAAATACCAGCCGCTTATACCGCGGGAGACATCGAACAAGGAGAAAGCCCTAAGGAGCCGGGGATCGAAGCCAGGAACGCTCGCCTCCCAGGCCCGTGTTGAATAATTAACAGGATTACCGTCGCCATGTTATTCGACCACTTTTGATCGAAAGTACTTAAGAGGTATAAGGTGTGCCGTACCGCGGGGTGTTTATACACGTGTACACAGACACACGACCACCCTCTCACTCTACTGAATATTAATTACGTCGCGAGACCATGGCTTAGATAACGCGGTACACACCATCCATATTGAAAGTGATAATAATAATAACAATAACGACAATAAAAACAAGGGCGAAAATAATGTCGACAATGTCGATGGCAACGAGATGGCATCGTGGGGGGATGAGGAATCAGTTTTCACTCGGGAAAAGCCTCGACAGGCCAGGGAGAAGCCGGAGGGATTTCCGTATCATTCGAACGGCGTGTGTTGGGTGCAGATTGTCCGTCAATCGGGATAAACTTCGGGCGAATGAACGGCGTATCTTTATCTGCTTGTTAGCAATTTTGTATCATTTTACTTATAACGCGTGAGAAGCGCAATTATTTCTACGGAAGATCGTTTCTAAAATCGCACCGCGTATTCCTTCGCGAATATCGAGACGATATTCTAGCAGCGAGGAATGCCCTGACGTAGGGGCGGTAAAACGACCGTTACGCACCGGCCGAGATACGATTCGTCGAATAGCTCGACTTTTTCCCCGATACAACTTCGTTCCAGTTTTTTTACGAGGAATAACATACCGTCGAAGTAAATTGTTAATTTTCCACCCGTGACTGTGGACTTATGAGAGTGTGCCTTGAACCGAAATACAGACGACTAACCTGTAACCTGTAACGCATGGGGTATAGGTATATATCGAAAGAAGGATAAATCGAAGTAAGGGGGATTAGCGAGTATCGTCAGGGACTCGAGGCAGCGATGGTGGGTGTTCCGAAGGTATCCAAACACTCGAGTTTAATTTCCTCGGCAGGCCCTGGGGTGCCGAGGGGTTGAAGGCGGGGACTCGACCGGCAGGGGTCTGTCTTTTTGTTGGAGTTTTTAATATAAAGAGCGAGATATAATTGTTCAAAGGGTGAACCCCACGCCTCGGAAAAGAGCTCGTGCTCGAGGGGAGGAGAGCCCGGAGTAAGGGAGCCTTTCCTCAACGAAGATAGGGACGAGTCACGCCTGTCACGCTTACGCTCACAATCCCCAACGACGCTCAACGAAAGGATGCAAGATTAAGTCATTTTTCGCACACAGAGAAGGGAGGAACGTCCCGCAGCCCCGCTGTTTACGGAATTTAAATTGCCAAAGTAATTGTTTTCATCCTCTGGTGCTGCAGGCTCGAAGCTGATGGAACAAGTTCATCATCGCCCGACGCTACCGACTCCTTCTTGGCATTAAATTATGCACGGTAGTGGCGGGTAGGTTAGTATAGGTATACGTATTCCCGTTAAAATATTACAGAATTTATTTATAAAGGTGAGCAAAAATAAGTCGTGACCAACGGTAATCTCGCGCTCACGGCTTCCTAGACCCAGTTCCAATAAACCGAATATGAAAAATGCTCCTGACATTTTATTGTTGCCAAATGTTACGCTTCTCGCGTCTCATTTGTCCGCGGTCGTTAACATATGTATATTCGCGAGGACGTGAAAATTTGGCGATTGAATTAATAAAAATCGGGGATTCTCAACGCGCGTAGTCGATCATTATAGGTATATGTATATATAGGGTACCGATAAAATGCCGAGGGTTGATAAATCGAAGGGTCAAAATTCCGGGAAGGAAATTCGACTGATTGAATTGATCAGAGAGAATCCAGAGCTGTACGACTCTGGGCATCCCCTTTACAAAGACAATAACCAGAAGAAAATCATCTGGGAGTGCCTCTCCGAGGAGATGAACACCCCGGGTGAGTCGAGAAGGGGCGAGGAGGAAAATCTAACGCTGATTAACATTTTCGATCAATTAGATAAACAGAATTTTCTCTTCCTGCAGTCGAAAGTCTGAAAAAAGTCTGGAAAAAGCTCCGCTACAATTACATGAAGAAATCCAGAGACTTGGAGGTTGAAAAAATGGCTAAAACCACGCCGTGCGACGAGGCGCTGGCTTTTCTAATGACTTCTGTGTAAGTCCAGGTCCATTAGCTGGCCTCTGAGCCTGCAAACCGATGTTTTTCTTGCCTTTCCTTTTTTCTCTATATATCAGGATGGAATACGCGAATGAGAATAGCCCCGGAAATAGCCAAGCGATGTCTCCAAGGACCGGGGAGGACCGTACGCTGCGTTCCTCTTCGCAATTGACCGCGATCTTCGAAGAGGATAAATCGACGGCCACCCTGGTGCCTGAGGAACCGGCAGTCCCAGGGGATTCGGGTCCGCCTGAACTCGCCGCTGTCTTGCCTCGGGAGAATTTCGGGGCCGCCGAGACATCGGATCGCGTTTTGAGACCGAGACATTCGGAGCCTTCGAGGATCGCCTCGAGGGAAAGCCTCAAGCTGGGTAACGTCGAGGCTGCAGGACCCGCAGGCCCTCGACGTCTTACAACGACACCGACGACCCCGGGCGCGCGATCGAAGAACCGGAAGTCGATCCTTGACCCGAATGATTCGACTAGAATATTTTTCGACAGTATGGCCATCACCGTCGCTTCGTTCCCACAGTATCTTCAGGCCACCGTCAAGCTCCAGATATGCAAAATCGTATCCGAGACGGAATGCGATCTCTCGTCGCCGAAGATTCCGTGAAATTATTATATTTCGACGAAAATGTATACGTCGTTTATTTTCGCGGTTTTCCAATTTTTTTCTTTCCCCCTTGTTTATCGCGGATTTTCCACAGAATTTGGAGAAGAGAATTTTCCGTTCGTTCGTTCTTGGAGAACGTAAATAGAGCCATTATGTCACGTTAATGCTGTAATAAACGCCTTGTTGAGTGCCCATGAATTAGGTATTTTATTGAAGTAACGAGTAATTAGTCGTAAATTGAGTTTCCTGTCGGGGCAAGCTGATTATCGAAGAAAGTAAACATCGCGTTACAGATAGGAGATATAGGGGCGGAAAGAAGAAGGCGAACAAGGAATAGAAGGTATATATACATGAGTATAGTTTCGCGCTTCGAATTTAGCAATTAAGGGTAAATTTCCACTGCTCAATAGAATCTGTTCAATCCGTAGAATCAATCGTTAGTTCTTCTTCTTCAAAAGTCGTAATAAAACGGTAAAAGTGAATAGAGTAGTCGATATAGGTCTCCGTCGAAGAGAAGAAAGAGGCGAACTGGGTAGGTATGGAACTGAAACGAAGCCACCGTCTGCAGCAGCAGCAGCAAGATTTTAACGATATCTCGTAAAGAAGTATTATTGATTGAAACTGAAGTAATTTTTCGCGAAAGGTTTCGAGCCCTGTTTCTTCGGGTTTTCTCTATCTTTTTCTTTTTCTTTTTCTTTTTCTTTTCTTTTACGTTTCTTCGGAGTTTCGTCCGTACCTTACCTATATATAAGTTTCGCTTCTCTTCCCCGCTCTTAGGGGAAGTAAAAATTCCAAATTAACTCCGGGCCGTCGATCACGCGCTATTTCCTCTTCGGTTAACGATTTCTTCCATAGCATATGGTCAGCTGTACCGCATGTAAATTTTAACCCCGATTATCAAGTAAGTGCATCCGGTATACGCAGATATAATGTCGCGGATCGATATCGCGCGATTAAATAAAATTACAAATATACACCAATATACATACATATATCGCGAGGGTAATACATACACGTACCTATATACGTGTATGTATATGTTGTATATAAAATACGTGCGTAGATATATATATATATATATATATATACACCTATATGATACCGGTACGTGTGCTTCCTACCGCCTCGTACCAATTAGCTTCGTACGCCGTCCACGTACGTTCGAGGTTTTATCTCGTCTGAATTTGACGTTTTCTCCAGGGGTCGGGGATCGGGGGTTGGGAGCACGGGGTGGCGGCCCCGCAAAAGCCCGGAGATACGGCGCAGAATTTGAATCAACGAAACCGACTGTATGTGGCCAATTTCACGGATTGGTTAACTCGCGATGTATTTTGGCGGTAACGAACAAAAAAGAAGACCAAAAAAACAGAAGAAAAAAACGAACCGCGACATTTTTCAAAAAGTTATTTACGTCCCGTTTTTTTTTTTTTTTTTCACTTTTTCGTTTTTCCTTCCACTTATTTCACGGCGAATGAGAAAAAATAACGAAAAATTGTCGTCTCAGCTCATTGAGCGTCGGATGGCTCAGGGTGGACGAAAAATGATCATCTTTTCTACCGCACCTATACGCACACCGGTAAACCGGGTATTTTCATTTTTCATCGAACAACGAAGCGAGCAGAGGTAAAAAATTGAAATGAGAATGCGAAGAAGACGTGTTCAAATACATGCATATAGGTATAATAAAAGTATACCGGTTCAAGGTAAGAAGAGCTAGAAAAATGAATAATTCACTCCTCGTAGCCGCGTACATAAATCTGGCGAGTCCGACTCTGCTCATTTGGCTAATTTCTTATTATAACAAGAATTTTATCTCCCACGAGTGAAGAAATGAAAATAACAACAATAATAACAATAATAGTTATGACGATGATAATAATTTTATTTAACCAGAGCTAGGTTACACCTATCTCTCTCTTTCCCTCTATGTTCGGGCGATTCTTATCTCAAACAGTTTCCCAACACGCACACGGGTATACGTATATATATATAGACGCAATTTCGTGTACCGGTACTGAAACCGTGTTTACGGTAACAGGAAGAGAATGAAATAACGTGGGATCGAAATTATAATCAAGAAGGCAATAGTTCGCATCGCGCGTGTATTAGATAGTTGCGAAACTTACGGCGAGCACAGACACATTAGCGCAGCGTGCCACGTTTGTGGTATAAATTTGACTAATGACCAACGTGAGAAGATCCTCGCATATACCCACCGCCAGGTATATAGATATATGGATACGTAAGATTCTCGATGTTATGAGAAGAAAAAAAGTTATTTCTTTGATATTTTTGGATTTATTTTTCTTCCCTTCCCTCTTCGACTCCCTTCCCGATTCCGCGACGTTTCATCTAAGTTTTCGCGAGCCCCGAGGCTAGTTCTATGTTATATAAACGATGCATAAGTTTCATCAAATCCACAAGGAATAATTTATACCGATCTTCTTATCGGACCGTGGGACTAGGTATATAGGTGAAGACAAATAATCAAAACGAAGTAAACATTTGTTTGCTCAGGGCTGAGGGACGGGGACGAGGTTCGGAGGGTTTGGGGGTGGTTTACCTTGAGGCGAAGAACGTAGGTGACTTCCTCATCTTCCTGTAGCACACTAATGATTCAAGTTTTAAAAAGACACGAAACAAGAACACTTATTTAACCACGGACACAAAACTTACGTGCGGTATTTACTAGACTACTATACTGTTGTTGTTGTTATTATTATTATTATTATTATTATTATTATTATTATTATTATTATTTATCACTTAATGTAACACGCATTGTTAATAGGATGAATTGAATGTCGATGATACGATGATATGTCGATTTTCGTTAAACGATACAAGTGAGATTTGAAGGGGAAAGGCAGAAGCCTCGCCTGTAGAATAAATTTACCACACCTGAGGATAGGACAGCTAGTTCGGTCGAGGATAATATCGTTTTTTTTCTAGTCAGAATTTCGATTGATCGAACGATCCAGTCGAGGACGATAATAATGATGAAAAATCGAGAAGTTGAGAACATTTCACTATTAGCTGTGAGTGGGGGTGTGTGTGTGCGTGTGTGGGTTTTTGTTTTTTTAATATATAATTTAATTTTTTTTTTTAATTTATTCTCTTCTTATGCTAAACAGCGTAACGAGGCCGTCCCGTTTTTAGAAACCACGACGTCAATAACGAGGGTAGTTTCACGCCTGGGCCAAGAACAATTTCAATAGTTTCTCTTTCCTTATCTTTCCTTCTTTGTTTTTTTATTTTTTTGTTTTTTTTTCCTTCTAGAACGTTTATAGTAACGATTTTTATCGAGTTAAACATTCGCTTCTGAATTCCGATCGAGCCTCGTTTCTCCCCCAACTTGTCTCTACGCAGTGTAGGTAGGTAATATAATCAGTCGGCTAGTTGATACATCTTATCCCTTCGTTTATTACGGAAATATCGCGACTAGGAGAGTTGACTAATACGTATCGTTAGACATTCCCTTATTTTCTTTATTTTCTATTCACTTTCGGGGGAAAGAGGCAGACCGATTTTATTTATAACCACCGCACTTTCATAATCCCCTTACTCGACGTACCACTCGAATTCCTTTGATTAATAAAAGTTTCACCTACGCACAGATATAATACATGTACTATAATTTTAAGACTAGCGAAGTCCCATGGGACCAAAGTTGGGCTCCGCATCGGCACTCTATAATAACGAACAGCGTCTTGTACCCGCGTAATTAAAAACCACCATATACATTCTCGATTATATTGTGTTATATTGTATTACGTTATATTATATTGTATTATATTATATTATAATCCCTTATATGCAGTTTGGGCACAGTTATGACACTACACCGCATAAATCTGGGGTGGATATTACTTCGTTTTTCTCTTTCGTTTTTTAAACAAACAACAATGTAAGAAAACGAGCATAAATTATGGAGAGGAAACGATCGTGGGTCGAATTTTCACTTTCTCGAATCTAAAATCCACCTTCAGGCGGACCGGAAGGACAACCACCGTGGAGGGCGGGGATTTTGAGGGAAAAAAACGCCCGGAGGGCCGCGCAGTCATAACGATGTCACTCTTTTCTTTTCTTCTCTTCCTTTCTTTTATTTTCTTTTCCTTTCTTTTCTTCCCCTCTTTTCTTTTATTCACGGTCCCCGGACCAAATCAGGATAAAATACGGATGAACAAAGCGCGAGAGAGAGATGGAGAGAGAGAGAGAGAGGCAGAGGCAGAGGCATAGGCATAGGGTAAGGGAGAGGGAGATCCCGTCGTCCTCTTTGACCCTCTTTCTAATTCCGGACCGGAAGTAGTCTCACCCACACCTTCACTCCCGACACTCGCGACACTCGCGTCACAACAATCTCCGGCCCGCGACTCGCTCGCGCCACTTGGTCTCGAAGTTTCAATTCACACTGACCGACCGACCGACCGACCGACCGACCGACCGCTGCCACCCGCCGCCTGCGCACCTCCGACGCACACGAACACACGATGATGGCTACATCTTCGGATTAACTATTCAAAACACCGGGGCTAAACGGAGTGGTATATCAACAGATTCAATAACACCCTTAAGATCTAATCTTCCATCGACTTAATTCATATCAAACTTCTTCAATCTCTATATGCCATGTTCGCTATTGTATTATCCCTCCCTCTCTCTCTCTCTCTCTCTCTCTCTTTCTCTCTCTCGTCGTAGTTTCGATCTCTTTTACGATTTTCAATTTTCAATTTTCGACTCTTTTTTCCCTCGGTTCTTTCTCTTCTTCTTTTTCCTCTTCCTTTTCCTTTTCCTTTTCCTTTTCTTCTTCTTCTTCCTTTTCTTCCTCTTCTTCCTCTTCTTCCGCTCCTTGTTTCTCGTCCCTTTCAAACGATTACGACAACGCTCGCAGACGGTATTACCAATTTGTATGACGTTAGTAGTGATGGTGGTAATGGGGGGGTGGGGGTTTGGATTGGTGGTGGTAGCGGTAGTAGTGGTGGTAGTGGCGGGGTAGTGGTAGAGGCGGTTGCGGTTCGTGGTGGTTCGTGGTGGTTGGTGCAGGTGGCTGGTGGATGTGCCAGAAGTGCGGGCTTACGGCGGAATGAGAGGAGAGCTTAGCTCAGGGGGGCCACAGCGTGCCCGCCGACCGACTGCGACGTGCGAGAGCTGCGCGTATCGACCCGGTACCCCCTACTGCCCCGTGCCACTACTACAACCACATGGACCGCCACACGACTACGCTATACTTTCCGCGCTCGCTACCCTTACTCGCGGCACCCCTGTTCCTCTTTCTCTCCTTCCTCTACCTCCTACTCCTCCTCCTCCTCCTCCTCTTATTCGCCCTCTTCTTCTTCTTCTTCTTCTTCTTCTTCTTCTTCTTCTTCTTCTTCCATCTTCGTCGTTTATACCTGTCTACCTGCACGCTGGGTCGCTCCTCCTCGTATCCGTCGCGGTCGCCGATCACAGGTGTTATACCGGAGGTAGTGAACGAGTTAAGCAAACAAACACCGTACACACACTTTACCCGTGGGAAACAAAGGGAACTGGGGATAATAATCGGTCTTCGAGACTGGTATACGCAGGGGATGATATTAGTTTTTATATCTTTATTCAACACCCGCTGCAACGATTCTTAGCCAGCGTCTGGACCTTATAGCTTATTTTTTCTCGAACTTCATTGCGGTATTGCAGATCGATGTCCGGGGGGGGGGGGGGGGGGGGGGGGGGGGCGAATGATATTTTTATTATTTTTGAAAAACGGTTAGAATTGAAATTCGGAAAATTTTTCATCCCTCGTTCGTGTGGGAAAATTTCAAGTAAGGTACGATAAATTGTCCGGGTATTACCTACGTTCTTATATAGACGTCTTTATACAAGGCAGAAGGTGAGAAAAAAAAAAGAAAAAAGAAAAAAGAAAAAGGAAAAAAGAAAAAAATAAAGTAAAAGTAGAACCTAAAACGCATACAGCTAGGCGAAAGCGAAGATGAGCCACCCTCCGTTAAAGGTAGGCGTTTATTCAGCCGTCTTTATTTTACTCGTTTCTTCATCCCTCCGCGATCGTTTACCAGAGCTTTAATCGACACCTCAGTCGCGTGAGAAATAACAAACTGTTGTAGTCGCAAAAACGAGACAGCCTTTTCTCTAGATAGGTATAAGGGGTAGGTGGGTATATACGCGTGGATCGGCGTACGAAGTTTCCGTCAGAAAATGGTTATTCTTTTCTTCTTTTTTTTTTTTTTCAATTCAAAACAGTGAACGATGATGAATCCGAGGCTATTGTAAATCGCAAATTCGGAAATTTTCGGAAAATGAATTTTCACCGTTTAATTCGAAACCTCGTCAATTTTCCCACCCCATGACTTTTCCATTTTTGGTCTATAAATTTATCCAATTTTTAATCAGAGCGAACCGAGATCGTTAGAATTCCGCAAATTATATACAGGGGGAAGAATGAAATATTTCCTAAATTCTAACAAAGTTTGAAAATAATCAGTTCTGGGTCTATACCTACTCCTATATATCCTATATGTATGTATCTATGTACTACATGTATACCATAAGGAAGGCGAATCGCTTGTCAACCAAGAGATCGCATTACTTACTCGGAGGGGATGGAGAACTAGCCGAGGAGTTGCGGAAGCGGATATTACGCGGCTAACTAAGATAGGCATCCGGATTGTATACACCTGTATAATATGCATGAAGGTAAGGATGAAGGTAGGGATGAAGGTAGGTGGACAGGTACGCACGAAACACCAAAGTGTATAAATGTCGCGGAATTTCTCAGGTATGTATGTATACGTACCTATATATACCTATATACAAAATTCTTGCTGTTTATGCATAATGCATATGCATATATATGCATACATATACATATATACATATACATGTATGTACATTTATATACCTATATAGGCTGGGAAAATACCTTGGTGCGAATTTCCGCGTGATTTCAGAGAGAGAATTCGGGGATGCAGAAAGGATGCTGGCTGACGCGACGGGGGTTTGGAGAGGTATCCTAAAACGTTACAAATTTTTAGGTTTAATAAGGGATGAAAACTGCGAATGGGGGCGCGGCTCGGTCGGTAGTTATGTACGAGATATATACGGAGAAAGTCTAACCCGGGCGAGAGTTGAAATTAAAATTGGTCAAGCGGATTACCGAGGGGTGGAATAAGAGCGGGGTAGAAGAGTAGCCGGCTGCTGCGGTTTCGAATATTTTCGATATTCAATTTATCATTTATAGGTATATGGGTACCGTGTATAGAAACTCTTTTGGGAAAAGAATTGAAAAAATAAATAAATAAAATAACTGACCGCCAATTTTTTTATACCTACCCGTTGCGAGTCACGCGTCACTTTTCGTATGTACGCGGTATAGTCGCGAATCAGTAGGTGTATGTAGATATATAATATATATAATACTGCCATCGAGCTAAAATGGAAAACGGGCTGAAACGCGATTAAATAAGTACGCCGAGTACCACAGAGAAAAAAAACACCGTACATCCACCAGCGAGGTCTATATTCGATGTATATTTAATTCAGTATAGGTACCGCGTCAAAAGGGTGTAAAAAAAAAAAACGGCTATTTAATTAATTGATTAACGATCAATTTCCCGCTTTCAGAAATACGCGGGAAATGAAACGCGAGATGATAAAGAAAAAAAAAAAAAACAATACAAAAGAGAATGTGAATGAAAATGAAAATACGGCACATATTAACAATCGATCACAATTAACCGAGGATATATATATATAGGTATAGGTATATAGGTATAGGTATATGTATACCCAAGCTTCTACCGTACGGTGGTATATTTTTCGAGTTTACAAGGTTTGACAAATTAGGAAATAAAAAAAAAAAAAAGGAGGAAGTACCCGCAGCTGTACGTAATTTTGGAATTCAATATTTCAATTTTTCGTATAACAGGTAGAAATAGTAATTATTATTATTATTTTTTTTTTTTCTACTTCATTTTTGGGGGTAGCGAATATAATGGGGCGAAGCGAATCGTGGGTATAGTATATATATATATATATATATATATATATAGGTATAGGTATAATAAGAATTGTGGCACGTAGTACGTCGTTCGCCGTCATTCCAGGCTCTCGGTTCCTTAAAACCGTATTATGTGCCGAGGCGTATTTGAAAAAGCGATTTTATTTTGGCACAGGCACACACACACACACACCTATAGCGGTGCTGCAGCCACTCGTGCCGTCATTTATAACATCCTCGCAATTCCCAAACCCCCGCGAAATCCCCTCTTAATCCTCACCCCCGGCGCACATACCTTCTGCGAATAATATCAAACGGTGCCTATAGATATATATACCTATAACTCTTGAAACACCGGAGCGTAGCGGACCCTAGCGTTTTATCGTTAGATATTTTCGCAGACGTCTTATATTATAGGATAGGATCGTGTATATATGTATATATGTATATATATATATATACCAATATATACCTCTACTCGAGAGACAATCCATTCCAAAGGTAAGAGAAAAAGGAAAAAGAAAAGAAAATTAGAAGAAGACAAATCATCGAGGTGATCGAATATTGCATATTTTATAGAAAAACATTTCGCTATCCCGTTTTACGCAATTTTTATTTTATTTCATTCTCTGTGTACCCAGATGTGTGTATATGTGGGTGTACCCACTGTGCGTAGGCGTATATGCATAAATATTGAATTGACGTAAAACGCGTTAATCTAGGGAAATACGTCGTTGGATTATTACAAAGTGTATATGTATATGTATATGACTATACTTGCGCGCGTATGTAGAATCGCGGGGTATAGATATATATATATATATATATATATATATATATATATATATATATATATATATATATATATATATATATATATATATATAATAGCCAAATTTTGGTATATATCGATACATAAATGTGTGTGTATGCAGTGCGAGGATATAGTTTATACGCTTTCCATGTAGCCTGTCCTATTTACGACGTGCAAACACAGTTCTCTCCTATATTTTGCACTAGATTTGGTAAATAGCAAAGCTTACCGGAGGCTGCATATATGGACAGATCAAATATTTGGTTTCCTCCCACTACTAACCCCGCGCCCCCTCGCTCGCCTATCCGGTATACCGAAAACTGGGTAAAATGTTTTTGTAATTCCTGCGCAGCATCCAGTTGCGGGACCAAGAGAATCTCGGTGTAGATATTCCGCAGATCGAATGGAATATTTATGTTTCGGGTCCACGTTCTTTTTATTTCATTTTTCTGATTCTATTTTTTTCATTTCCAACGCCCTTGCCGAGTTCCGAAATGAATGAATAAATCGGAATGGGAATCGGAACCGGAATCGGAATCGGGATCGGAATTAGATTAGAAAGGAAAAATTTGAGTCCAAATCAGAATCGCGAAATTTTCACGCGACGTTAAAATATCGGCTATTTAGGGTACTATGCGATAGATATAGCGCGCAGGGTGTCGCGGGTCCGTGTATAAACCCTATTTTAAGGGTAAAAAATCGGCACGCGCCGCGAACATCCATCAGAAGCTCGAAATTATCGATATTACATTAGAGCTTCGAGCTTCGAGGTTCGAGCCGCGCGCGCGCCATCGAGAAAAGGGAATATCTATCTCCACCCTGAAACCCTACGCCTTCCACCTTCCGCCCTAGCGATCCTTTCGCCCTCTCCACTTCTCGCCACTGTGCTTTGGAATTTCATATAATAGGCAATAATAACCCCGTCGATAACCCCGCACAATACAAACAATTTAAGCCCGCTCTTCTCCCTGGCTAAACCAACCCCCTCAGGCTTTGCTACTGCCGGTAGCAAGCCACCCACCCACCCTTATACGCGAGGCGACAAATAAACCGAAAATACAACCTCGTCTATACCCGTGTCTATATATATATATATATATATGTGTGTGTGTATATATATATATATATATATACACACACACACACACATGTTCCCTCGATAGGTATAGATAAATAGATGGATAGATAGATATATAGGGTAGATTCTCGGGTCATTTGTTGCTTTAATATGGCGCCTCAGACGGGGTATATATATATATATATATATATATATATTATAGGGGGTGTCGGAAAGGTGTTCGTAG
Source organism: Tenthredo amoena (assembly GCA_963966615.1). Taxonomy (NCBI): domain Eukaryota; kingdom Metazoa; phylum Arthropoda; class Insecta; order Hymenoptera; family Tenthredinidae; genus Tenthredo; species Tenthredo amoena. Next base: position 229,163 of record OZ016492.1, on the reverse strand, counting down.
ATGGTGCCAATAATCAATGAAACGTAATAACACCGGGTGAATTCGGTCGCCTTAAGGTCTGAAGCGGCCTAAAGGCCTGGTCTGGTCAGGGATTTCTTCACTCTTCCTTTTTCCTTTGCGTACACCCTGCACCTTTTCCGTCCCTTCGTCTCTTTGTCCCTACTTTCTTGACGCCGATAAACTTCCGGGTCCCCGCGATAAAAATGTCCCGGCAAGATCGATGGCTCTTTTCTTATTTTCCTTATTTTTTCTTTTTTTTTTTCTCCTTTTTGTTGTCCATTCTTTCGCCGTATAGCTACACCAACGAGCAGCCCTTGCATTATTATCAGTATCATTCTTCGTGTTATCACCGCTCGAGCTGTGCCGCAGAGAGAAATGCAGCATTTTGCGAAAATTCGTCTCGATTCGATCGGTGATTCAGAAATTTGTATAGATCGTAGAGATTTGGTAAGACCCAGAAGCCGGAGGAAGAAGAATTCCGTCCAGTTCCGAAATTTGAAACCAAAGTCAAAGAATCACCGCGAATTCGACAAGTTTGCCAAAATTTCAATCAAACTCGCGCCCGTTCGGATATGAGAGCCGAGTTCGTCTCGGTCTATCCTCCGACCTCTGAGACGTGGTCCATATCAAAGTAAGAGTACCCGAAAGTTGAGAACCACCCCTGAATTCACATGAAAAACATTTTCAAGTCTGAAGTACTATTTTTTTGTTTTTGTTTTTCCCTTCAAACGGGACGTCGAAACGGAGAAGTTGTAATATTTTTGAGCTAGAAAAGACTATAGAGATATGAAATTGTTCGAAACTTGATGGTCCATATCATCGCACGCTTTACCCTAGATAAGTGGAAAGGAAAATAGGGGGAAAAAAAAAGGTGTTTTTGTATTTTTGTATTCTTTTCACTTTTGTCGTTTTTTTTCTTTCATTTCCCACTCTCTCTCTTGGTTTTTTCTACGATCGCGCGGAAAAGTCCTCCTCCGGCAACGAACTATGAAATTGACTCTAGACACGTCCGTGGGCAACTAAAGTCCGCAGAGTCCCAGCTCGCTGAGGCTATTGGAGTTTGTTGTTGCGAATTAATTCCGACTTTTGCGAGTTGAAGTCACGGACCTCGCGCGCTTCTCTTTTGGTCAACTTTATTTTTCTACTTTACGAGAGTTCCTCTTCCAATCTCACCAGCATCAAGAGATCCGAGAGAAACAACTTTCCGTATTCCCTGGAAAATCCTGCGCGAACTCCGACCGCTCACTCGCTCGCTAAAGGCACATTTCTCCACGCTCATAGTTCGGATGCCTAAGCATTGTTTAACCTCTTACTTTCTCAATCCTGCAAAGCGCATTTTATCTTACGCTGGAGATTCTTCAATTTTCTAACGGAACTGCAACTCCGGCTGCAATAGGAAAACAAAGAAAAAGAAAAAAAATTTGAAAAAACAACCAAGAACCGGACGAATCTTCGAAATAACAAGATTCTTAATTAAAAATCGAATCGACAATCGTTTATGCCGATAGAAACGGTAATTTGGTTCGACTATCGTCGATGGTTTGATACCTGGGGCCGATATAGGTATGCAGGTGATTTGCCAGTCTCTAGATTTGTTTCCATAGTAGATAATATAAGGGAGTAGAAGCGGAAGACGAAGAAGAAGAAGAAGAAGAAGAAGAATGGGGTAGAATGTAAAAAGAGAAAAGAAAATGAAAGAAAAGAAAAGAAACGAAAAGAGGATAGGGTGAATGCGGGCAATTTGGACTAGTGCCTAAGAGTATCTTCAATGGCAAATACTTTTAGAGAATTCCGAGGGAAATAATTGCTGCCACCGAGATACGTAACGCGATGTTTCTTCCGCTTCTTCTTCTTCTTCTTCTTCTTTTTCTTCTTCCTCTTCGTTTCGTTTCGCTTCGTTTCCTAAAAGTCAACTTTGAAATCCCACAAATTTCATTCTCTATACCATTGTCCGAATAAACCGACAATGGTACGGTCAGAAAAATTCAAGGAGAATTCTTACCCGCCCTAATACCTCTCTCGATGCAATTCCCCTTATCCCAAGCGCAATACTTCCTGCTCTCTTTCCTGGCGTACCGATCGCTCAATTTTATACTAATAACAACGGCAATGATAATAACAAAGTCGCCAAAGTTTCTCGAGTGTGGAGGCAGGTAGGCAGGTAGGTAGGTAGGTAGGTATACGAGTATACGTATATATTATATGTAGTACCTATGTGTATAGGGCAGCAAAAGTATAGGGACAAAGTGCAATAAAATGGAATGAAATGAAACGAAGTAAAAATAAAATAAGGGTAATGTTAAGTTCGGAGAGTCGGTCGATCTCGTCCGGAGGCCAAGAGACCCGCACACGCCTACAATACCGTCGATCGAAACCTCCTGCAATGGATTTTTATTATATAGAGTTTACCGAGGTTCTTGGAGTTCGGTATTTTCGCAAACCTTGAGCCAATATATCACGTGCGGGGTGGGGTTCCACAATTGTTGAAAATAACAGCCAGCCTGGAGAACTGAGGTAATTTTTTTACCCTCTCTCTCTCTCTCTCCGTTCTAGCTTCCGGATTAGGTACATACATCGTGGCAATTGAACTCTGCATAGCTATGCCGCCTAATTACGTCTGAATAGTTACGAATGTTTATTTCATAGTTACGAGATTTCCAGAAAATACTGCGAATACTCGGATGTGTGGATCTGAGACATATACACGTCTCAGAACCGAGACGAAGAGCCGCGTTACGTGACCAAAATACATCAATTATTTAACGGTGCAGAAATGATTTAGGTACCCTTCTTCCTCTTCCTCTTCTTCTTCTTCTTCTACTTCTTCATTTCTCGCTGGTTTAATTGAAAGAAAAAAAATAAGAAGAAGAAGGTATGAGGTCCGTCGGAAAGTGATTCGATGATAGATGGGAGCGTGATTTTCCCTCTTGTGTAAACGGCATAATTCCGGGGTGATCGCTCTGTGAGTTCAATTATTATGATATACAAACGGGAGAAAGAATTGGATTCGCTACAACAGGTAGATGTATATATGTGGACACACACACGTGGCAAAAATCTGTATACATAAATATTCGTCGATAAATGCGCCGGTAGGTAAATGTTGGTTTACGTAGTTTAGAATTTTCGGCGTAACTTTTCTTCCCGAGTCAATCTATCTATCACGGGTACGAGTATATAGAGCGAAGTACCATTTAATCAAGGGGCCTTTTTTTTCTTTTATTTTTCTCTTTTTTATCTCGTAAAACTTTCCCAGAGTTTGATAATAAACAGACAATGGACAGGATATATAGAAGCGAGGAGACGGAGGGATCCCGAGGACCCGTAGATAGGGAGGAAAGGAGCGGAAGGTAGGTACCACGTCGAGCCGCGGGGGTAGTATTAAAAAGTTTGTTTATTTTATGACAGCCTGTTATTAAACTCGAATCGAAACGGCTTATGTAAATTGCTTATTATACGAGCACCCGCTATTTTAGAGATTTTATTACGTACCCTGCGAGACCCACCCCCCCGTTTCTAAACTGCAGCATCAACAACGAGCTGTACATACCTATACCCCTTCTCGAGCTGGTAATAAGGAATCGTTTTAATTGCTACACGTAAACGGTCCAGAAATAAAGATCCGTAAACTCGTGACTCGGTCAATGATCTCCTCCGTATTAATCTTCGTTTCGGAATTCGAAACTGCACCCGAAGTTATTCCACTACCGCGGCTACCCGATTCTCATCTCGATTTCCTCGAACATCCGCTTGACCGGTTCCGAACGACCTTTCGTCTCGCAATCAGCTCGCGTACGCGTCGCGAATCAATTTTAGGTCTCGTCAATTATGGCAGGGACGGACGAGACAAATTTCACGAGTATTTTCCAAGGGGCGAAGCGGGACGTATTTCGGAATATAGAACTTTTATCAAAGGAGGGAATCTCGGAGAATCGCACTTGAACCCGCGAACTGCAGGACGGATTAATTCCGAGATGGGAAAATTTCCTTCACTTCCGTATACGGTTTAGCTCCTCCTCGACGGCGACGACTCGTGCTTCGGGGTAGTTAGGGTACACGCACACGTACCCTAAGTTCGCGTATAGTGTATGTATGTAAATACTTCTGTAGAGCGTAGGTTGGCGTTGAGTCAATCCACCGAATCCGAATCCTGTCCCGAGGAACTCAAACTTGTTCCGGGAGAGACAGGAACGCGAGCGGCCGACCGAATACGGCGGTAGATATAATCAAAAGTTGCCATGGTTACCTGGTTTCCATCCCTTGATTGTAGTACAACCGCTTCCGTCTCTTTCAACACTTTCTCAAATTTCTCCCTCTCTCCCTCTCTCTCTCTCTGATTCTCCTACTCGGTTAGGGGTGCGAATCGAGCAAAACGTGGACAAACCAGGTGGGAAAAGTCCCCAGATCCTAGTTTCCAATCAATTAAGATTAAAACGGGGGAAGGTTGGTTGAAATTGAACCCGGAACATCGAGGGCGGAAGAAAATCAGAGCAGAAGGCAATAGTGGATGAAAAGAAAACGAATCACTTTGACGAGAGCAATAATATATGAAGTTAGGGGTTGGGCGTCAACCCGAAGATTTAATGGGGCGCCGCGAGCTACCTACCTACCTACCTACCTACCTACCTACCTACCTACCTACATTTTGCAATTAGTTTGCGAACGAACTAAAGTGTGGCATAAACGAGGCACCGGGTCGACGGTCGAGGGCGAAGAAGAGAGAAACGGGGGGAAAGAGAGAGAGAGAGAGAGAGAGAGAGAGAGTTCGGGGTGTCGACAGGGCGAAGGTACGGGTAAGGGTGAATGAGAGAGAAAGCTTTGTGCTTGAGCCCGCAACAATACGCCGTGGCACCGCGGGTTGGAGTAGGTGGCGGTAGGTTGTACTCACCCTCTGTACCTCAGCCACCGCCATCGTAATATTTTTCTATCTTTTTTCCTCTCTGCACGCGACATCGAAGCTCATCGAGAATATATGGCCACAGTTTACCGGTCTTTTATCAAAAGACGTCTCTTTCCCTCACCGTCCTAACTGCACCGCATTCATCCTCGAATGGTATATCGTAGCGAGTAGCGACGCATAGAGTGGTTTCGATGCGCAGCTAAAACTCCCTCTTCTTATTATTATTCATCCTCGATTCATCTTGTGCTGACCACTGTACGGACACTGAACGATATGAAATGGGTGAAATGAAAAACAGCGGAACACTCCGGCGAGTTTCTCTACTCGGGAAACGAGGAGACGAGCACGAGCAGCGCAAGAGAAGAAAGACACTTAAAGGATTTACGGTCTAATGTAAGAGCTTGCAGGACTTGCCCACGCGGTTTCTGCGCCTGGTGGGCCAAACCACGGTGGAAATAACAATAAGTCAGATGGAAGGAGGAAGGAGGAAGGAGGGAGGAGGGAGGAGGAAAGGAAGAAGAGAGAAGAAGGAAGGAGGGAAGGAATGAGGGAGAGTAGAAAGAGAACGTTAACACCGCGAGACCTGAATCTTTGATAGAATCCTTTAAACTAACGTCGAAGGGAGCCTCGGGAGAAACCTTTGTGCGAGGACTTTGAATGCGTAACTAAACGACCCGATAGCACACATTTGCCACAAGGCTTGATGCCATTGCGTGCCTCCTTCGTCTTTCTTGCCGCGGGGTCGACCCAGGATGATCCTCTCCGCCCTTACCTTGCCTCGCCTTCCCTTGCCTTGCCGCAGCTGCTTTTCCCCGAGACTTTCAAAAATCAACCCTTTGTATCTTTTGCCGCATCATCATATTCGGATATTCTATAGGATACATGCACGTATACCTGCTATATCGCGAGTGATGAGGAAAAGGGAATATCAAAGGAGGTATGATGTAGGAGTTGCGGTCAGTCCAGGGGATAAGGAAGAGAATCTGGAGAGCGGATTTAATTCCTATTTAAATTGAGAAGGTCGGTCGGTCCTTTTGTTTTTCCTTTTCCTTTTCCTTTTCCTTTTTTTTCTTTTTTCTTTTTTCTTTCTTCTTTTTGTTCAAAAGCTCAGAAGTATAAGGTAAACGATACACATATGTGAATAAATGACGATGTGGAGCCCGTATACATTACGATCGCGAATTAGTTGGCTCTTTGAATATGTTTAAAAAAGCGGATATAAAAGCATAAAAAGCGTAAAAACCAAAGCCTGCGCGCAAAGGCTTTGGTTTACGTAGTTACTTTACCGAGAGGATGAGGAAGAGGAAGAGGAGGCGGAGGTGGAGGCGGAGGTGGAGGAGGCGCAGTACGGCGCCGGTGATTGTAATATAGGTCAACGTTTACACAGCTGCTTTAAGCTGGATTTACCGAACAGCTTTCGCTATACGCCATGCCAACGGGAGCAAACTAGGACGGCAAATACATTTTTTACACCCGTCTACTACTATTGTTACCCCTCGAAACACCCCTTCGCGTTGAGCCACACACTCGCGCAGAGCTAGGCGATTCTTATTTTTCTCCTTCTTTCTCCTCCTCTTCCTCCTCTTCCTCTTCTTCCTCTTCTTCCTCTTCTTCCTCTTCTTCTCTCCTCATTTCCAACCCACGGATACCTAGATTCATCCTGAAACCCGTGAGAATCCAATTCCCGATTCTAAAACGCGATTCTCGATTTATTTCGTCCCGGGGATCAACAATTCTTGCGAATCCTGATCGAATCATAGAAAAAATGTGCGTTTCGGTGGAAAAAGAAAAAAAACTTGAGCCGCGGAGTGAAAGAAAGCGCGTCCAAGTCCATTCCGCCGCGGTTCAAGCTGTTCAACTATCCGGCAGCGGCTAGGCGTCTATTCCTACACCATAAGGACAGAAAATCGCTTGGGTATTCCGTGTGAGCTGTGGAGGCGGTATTTAGGGGTTCGCTAATGCATCCCTCGTAGAAGAGCCGGTTTACTTTGCCCAAGCCCTAAGTCTATCCGGGCCAGGAGACGCCGGTATGAGGGGGGATACAACAACTATAGATACCCACACACGAGACGGTATACGTATCTATGCATGTACATGCGCGTGTGCGTGTGTGTGTATACGTTTGTATGTGTCCAAGGAGAGAAAAGCTGGATCGGCTCGGAAATTCTAACCCCGTCTATGGCGAGGCTACACCAACGCGGTAGTCAGCGAGCTGAATGCCAAGTGTGCAAACCGGAAGACTGTCGAAGAAGCTGGTAGTAGGTACTACCTACGCGCTTCGTAATGAAAACCTGCACCACCGTTCATAGAAATTAGGGAAGAAGAAAAGTAAGGGCTTCTCTTTGGAAGGAAACGGTTTGAAAAATATTCGATGAAACGAATCTCCGCGTGTATGCATGTAGTACGTATGTAATCAACGATTCTTTTTTCTCATTAGGTTTCCATACTCCGATTTTTATCATTTTGGATCTCGATGCGACTAGGTTCTTCGAAAAGTCGTCCTACTTCGGCTGTATCTATACTATACGTATATCCTTGAACCAGGAGCTATATAGCAGCTCGTTAACCTTATCGATGAAACTTGCAACGTCCGAGCGCCCCTCGGGCCTCGGGCATGTATTTGTATATGTATATGTATATGTATACATGTATATGGTCGACTATACGCGAGCGTGGGAATGTATGTATGTATGTATGTATGTATGTACGTACACGTAACAAGTAAACGTGAACAAACGTTCGCGCAGGGTAAAACACGGCACCCTGTAATTGATACCCGATTTACGCTATCTGCGGCGGGTAACGACGTGGCGTAACTATATACAGGTATATATGGCTATACAGGGAGAGAGATTCGATACAACGGAGAACCGAACAACGAAACCAATAACTATTAATCGAACGCAGCCACACATTCAGCAAAGTCTGGAAACCCCGAACCCCGCAGCAAAACCCCAGTTGCGTCTCGTTGGCTTGGCTTCAATTCGCTCGAGTTAAGTTAGATTCGCGTTATATCCTATCCCAAACGATTTCCTCCCTGTCTCTCGCCTTTTTATACATACCTATACGTAGGTACTACACACGTCCACACATCCACACGACCACACATAAGCGCGGAAACACCGCGGCAGCGAAAAGAGCAAAAGACCACCCGTCACCCGTGTGTGGGGTATCTTTTCTCCTTCGTCCCTTATTCGCCACTCCGATGACTGATCGTTGAAGGTCCTGGCAGTGGCAGAGTGGTGAGTACCTACCCGGGTCCCTTCAAGAGATATGACCTCATAACGTGAAACTCTTGGAGTATCTACGGGTTCGGTTCGGCTCGATGGTTATACACGTACGAACCCTTCGTTCGCGACCCTAAGTCGCACCGCCCTTTTCGGATACTCTGCACCTTCTCTCTTATATCAACGCGCGACAAATTAACAGACTTGTCTCATCGAGTTGTGGGGCCCAGTCGTCGAGCGATTTTATCATTTTTCTTTATAACGAACCTGAGTTTAGCCGGATTTCATTAATTTTTTTGTTGATTTTTGACTAAAAAAAAATCGACTCACGGTAGCTGCCATGAAGGGGTGAGCGCCGGGGAAGGTGGGGGCGGCTTCTCTACACGAGCCATCGCCTGCCGCTACTGTCTATTTCGTCTTCGTACATCCTGAAAAAAATGAAGACAAAAATAAATAGACAAATGGTATGGGAGAAAAAAATTAGGTGAATTTTTTGTTTTTTTTTCTTTCTTCTTTTTTTCTAAGGGTAGTAGTTCGAGGTACGAGGAAAGTTCGGAACATCGAAAAAACTCAATCGGAAAGGATATAATGGTATACGAAAAAACGAAGAGTTTCACGAACGATATATATTTGTTAGCGTTCATTTATACGAGGGTATAGAGGGTGTAGGTAAGGACGAGGCAATTAAAATTAAAATTAACGAAAACGGAAGAGAAATAATGAAAAAAGAAAAAAAAAAAAAAAAAAACCCAACCGCACGAGCGTAATTAGAAATTCAAATTATCAACGAGGGTTCTATAATCTATACAACCTGCAGTAGTACTTTGAGCATCTTTATCGTTTCCACTCCCCTGATTTTATGAAGAAGAAAATGGGGGGGAAAAAAAACGAGAAGAGGAGATATTTTAGGCTATCTACTTCGTAATTAAAAGAGTTACGTCTTCATTCTCATCTCTCTCTCTCTCTCTCTCTCTGCCTCTGGTCGTCGCCGAAGAACGCCGACGCCTATGGTAGGAGTAGGTATATAAAACGAAATTGTTCCCATTAAAAGAAGAAAGGTACCCTTTTTTCCCCCTGTCATTATTATTACGATTGATGAGAAAGAAAACACCAATTATCGTTGCACCATCGCCATATCGAAGGCGTCCGTAACAACCCAGAACCCTTGGTTGGAATATATTTGTTTAACCTCGTTCTTCCTCGATCCCGTTCGGAATCTATACACCCACCCACCCCCCATCTACGATCGGTAGCGCGAGCCCAAGCTCAAATTCAAGTTCCCAAAACTTGATACCTCAGCTCAACCAATCAAAGTTTGAGTTTCTCCTAATCCTACCGCTTAATATCTACAGCTTCCACCTGCCACCGCGACCACCTGCAGCTCTGACAAATCTCCTCTGAATTATTTTCATCGATCCAGGTGATCTCTCGGTTTTTCTTCTTTTTTTCTTTCTCTCTCTCCCATCCGTTATAGATACAACTTGATGAATGATTATTAGGAAGGATATCGGATAATTCAATTTTCCATATATTTTCTCTTCCTTTCTTATTTACCCAGTGGAAGAGAAAATCTCGGCTTTCCATCGGCACGCCCGAACGACCTTAGAAACTTTTGGGGAAACCATGTCAACTGCAAACTTTACCTCCCTCCGCATCGCGAATTCGTGGATTTGTGGACTCGCGGATTCCAGCCAACGCAGAGTTACTTTCGTACCATTAACCAACCGAATTCGAGTCGGAATCACTAGATACATGCTCGTACCGCATAACTGTATATATACCATATATACATTTATACGTGTGGGTGTGCGATAGCTCTAGGTATTCGTACCATACCCACAGAAGCCGACTATTTGCGCTTCCGAACCCAACGCCACTCGTTCCTCTCGCCATTTCCGGTCCCACTTTTCGACTCAGCTGCTGCTGCTGCTGCTGCTGCTGCACCCCCCTGCCCTCCTCTTATCATACCGAAAATAGAGTCTTGCGAAGGAGGAATCCGAGCCACTGCCAATCTCTGCTACTCAAACCTACCCCCCACACATGTGTGACGTATTTTACGCGTATACGTGGTGCATACGTGTCCGGTTACCTACCCTAGCGTCTACGTATATGCAAATTCATCCGTTCTGTATATACATACGTGTGCGTGCGCGTGTGCGTGTGCGTGTGCGTGTGTATGGGGCTGGCGGCGCGGCGGTAGGAAAGCGAGTCATAAATTAAATGATGTAAATGCTCTGTCCACCCTCGCCTCTCCCTTCCCTTTCGCCTGTTTCCTGGCCACTACCACTACCACCACCCCTTTCGGTCATCCGTCATATGGGGAAATCTCTCCACCCTCCACCCTCGATCCTGAACACGAGCACTACGAAATGCCCTTCGGTGCTTCACAGTCCCTTAGAATTGATTATTATTACATACGTATGTACACATAGCTAGGTATATGTAGGTATGTATATTCTGGGAGAGCATATATCAACGTACGATATTCGTGATCATTTTTGGCACCTTTAATTATCGGAGAGGAATAAAATGTGCAAAAATACCTGCCAAAATTACACCAAGTTTGATGAAAAGAAAAATTCGTCATCTATAGCCTTTCCTAGCACGAAGATATTACAACTTCTTCGTTTCGACGTCCCGTTTGAGGGGGAAAAGAAATAAAAAAATGTTTACTTCAGACTTAAAAATGTTTCTCATGTGAATCTAGGGATTTCCGACAATGTTTTCCCTCCGACGAAGGAGACGGCGAACGAAAAGGTACTACAGGATATTTTCGAGCATCGCGAATCCTCGACTATCCTATATCTGGGAAATATCATGGATCGCAGAGCACTCGAGCGAACAAACGGGGCTGCTATCCCGATTACGTATTCGATCATGATCGGCCAAGTGGCTACACGGCTACCTATACCTACACTGTCCGAAAAGATCAACGAGGGATTTATATACGACTTATATACATCGACCTTATATACATATGTACGTATAGGTGGAATCAAGAAACGGAGAGCAGTTTTTCCGAATCGGACAGGGTCGAGGTGAGATCGATGAACCGGGTCTTCAATTTTCGGGTCTCCGATCAGCGAGCGAGTGATCAATCGTTCGTATCGATTTCAATTCACATATCTATTGTATACCTATACCTACATATAAATATTTCTATAACGCGTGATTCGGTATCGAATGATAAGAGGAAGCGTAAAGTTCTCGTGAATGACTTCATTCGCATTTGATACCCGAAGGAGGGAAGAAAGATAACTGGCAAGATAATAAGAGCGAGAAGTTGAAAGTAATTCTCCAATATCCCGAGGCAGTTCGTCTCTCCGGGACGAAGGCACGATACCTATAGTATATAACGCGGATGTGCAAGCACTCTTGCCAATAAAACAAGGAATAATTCTCGTGCACTTAAATATGCAAACTACTACCCGTTTACAAGAGCGAACTGCACGCGGTAACATCTGCGCGAATCCTTTACTTCGCAGATTTCCCTCCACTTATCATCCACCCGCGACAAACAACGCGAGAGGCGACGGCGAGACTCACTCTCGCTCACTGCACCCCGAAGCGAGGAGCCTCCCTCCTGCCGTCTGTCCGTCCGTCTGTCTATCCGTCTATCCGTCTGTCCGTCCGTCCGTCCGTCTGTCTGTCTGTATGTGGGGTACTGTAATGTAACGGGGAAAACGCGAGAAGCCCGGGCCCAAACCGGCGATATATCACAATTTGGTTGAGAAATTATTGCCTCGCGAATTCAAACGGAACTGAAGTATTAGTTTTCATGTGTTTTTGGGATATGCGTGGATATCGTGTATGCTGCGGCTCGGACTGGGGTCGGAAGGTATTTTTGGTTGAAATTATCAAAAATCGAGACGAACGTTTCGCTTTTTAGTATTTTATTTATAGGCGGGGTTTAATTACGAATGAAAAAAAAATCTGACATCGTCCTGTTGGACGACGCACCCTTTTTCTCGACCGCGAGAACGAAATATTCGACGATCGAAGACTTTTTCGGACTTTGAACTCGAAACTCTGTGATATTTGTGTAGACTGTGGATAATATTCGACGGATTTTTTTTTATTTTGCAATTAGAACGAGACGAAATTGGGATTTCGTTAAATCGAGACGGAAAGGAATGACCGTCGATGATAATTATCGTGGAATTATTTCTCATGGTTCTTCCACGGGACTCGTTCAATTCCGAGATGAAACACTTTCCTCAACCCCCTGGGCTGCTGCTGCAACCCTAAGGATTCGACCTGGGGAATGCAACCGCTGCAGCAGCGGGCGAGAAATTGAACAGCGAATGGGAGGCGTCGTACAATTACCGACTACACGTCGCCGCGTGTGTCCAGTTTAAAATACAGACGGCGAAATTCGCTCGCTAAATCAAGGCTGAAATCTTGATGACGGAACGAAAAGGAAAAAACAAGAAGGAAAGAATTTTATCGCGATAGGAAAGAAGGAGAATCCCGTTATTAAGGAAAACGAATAAAAACCAGAAACGGTATTTTATTATTTTCCCTATTTTCGGACAAAAAATCTGTCACCTGTACTACGTAGGTATACTACGTTTTCATATATAAAATTCGCCTCTATTTTACAGTCTGAAATAAAAATTTTGATACACCATATAACCTAAGGGTGAAATTTGGAGCGAAACATTTTTCGGCCCAGGGTGTACGTGCACGTATGTATGTACATACCTATATAGGTACTACGTTTACGGGGTCCCCTGTACGCGCGAAAAGCCGGCACCTAGATATACGTAAGCGCAAGTATGGTACACGACCAGTTTACGACGAACCAAAGGTGGGCGCGTAAATCCTCGCACAATTCGCAATGGGACAGGGTCGAAATTCAAAATTTCGATATCATAGTATTTAGAAAGGGAATTTCGCCCAGGTTTCAAAATCATACAGGCAATTAAACATCGTTTTATGAATAGTTGAAAATTATCGCGGATACCTAGCAGCGAAGGTATTCAAATAATATACACGTACATCCATACACGCATACGTACGTATACACGTAGTGAAGAATAATGAAATCGTAATTTGAAACTGAAAATATATCGCGGGGCGTGTAGGGAATGGAGAATGGAAAAATGTGTCGAGTTGGTAATGCGAGTATGTAACGTGTACGCCTACACGGGTACACAGAAGGGTTGAATATTGGTCAGGATTTAACAAAATTTGACATTGTGGGAAACGGCGTTCGAACTAATTAGACTAATTATCAATTTCCGATATTAGTTTCCGGGAACGCGTTGGCGGGCGAGCGACGTGGCGCGAGCAAAAGAGAGGGAGCGAGATAGAGAGTCGATGATATTTCCCTCGACCAAACACACGCCGCGCCAGCACGTCGAGAGGTACAATTCCGCAATTCACAATTGTGCGATTCAACAAACGCTGAATACATCCAGAAAGTTAGCTGCTCTTTGTGGATCGAGCAAATTGCAAATTACGCAGCTATGCAAGTGCTCGCTCGCATGCAACGAGTACCGCCGGGGAGGGGGGGAGGTGCCGAGGGTGCGGACCGGAACGAAGAACCATCAAAACGCACTAAATTTCACATTTTCGACCATTTCATTTAAATTCCAAAATAATTATCCACTTTCGTAGAAATTTCATTTTTCGGGCTAGGTGCCGTCTTGCTTCTTACACTATATATACGTCATTACCTGCCCCTATGTGCAGTAATTTTTTTTGTTTTTTTTTTTTTTCTTTTATTTTTTTCTTCTTCTTTTTCTTCTTCTTTTTCGCACCTTCGAATATAAAATTTATTCATAGGCCGCCTAAACGCGTTAAGGTATTCACCCGCATCCACCACCACCACCACCACCTCGTAGCGGTCGACGAAGGAGCAGAAGAAGAAGATAAAGAAGGGGGTGAAAGAAAATTTTGTTCTTTATGGACGCAAAAGCGTTTCGTGAAATTTTAGATTCTTATTTTATTTCATTTCTCTCTTTTTTTTTCCCACCCGCAGTTTTTACTACTTTTCGAGGCACCGCAATTTTTTATTGCATATACGATGCGCAATTGAATGTAGGTGCGATACAGGGTCGTCCCCGTCGTCGGATTCAATGTAAATTATTTCGAGAAATTCGTGAAACATTTTAGCGACACTCGATTCAATCGAGTAACTCGTTTGTTCACGGCGTTGAAATAGACCGAACTATTGTATTTTTGATGATTACTCACCGTGTAGAAAACGCCTTCCTCGTTCACTGCATCTGAATACGATGTCGGTCCAACGACTGAAACGTGAAAGATTGAGAAAAAGAATTAATTAGTGTACCTAGGGATGATGAAAGGAAGAGTAAACTACGAGCAAAGAGAAGACGGAAGCTTAATAATTAATCGTCGCTTCTGGCGAGTCGATTTCCGTCTCTTTCTTTTCCTCCTTCTCCATTCTCGAATGACTATATTTTTCTGTACACCAGAATCGGTAGGATATATATCTCTTTTTGGAATTTTTCCAAAAGAAGATAGAAAATCGTCGAATAAAAAAGGAAATCGAACTGCCGATGGTCGACGGGCAATGATTCCGCGGACTGTATCGAACCTCGGGGCGGCTAACGAATGGGAGAGTTGAATCCCAGCGGACAGAAGGTGACGGAAGCCCCGAGACTCGGGAAGAAAATCGATAGGGATCTATCCGACGAGCCGTGAGGCCAGGTTGGGTCCCTCTCGTCCCTCCGGATACGTTTCTTTTAATCCTCCCGGTCTCTCGTACCCTCCCTTTTCAAAATCTCGACCGTTTAATTATCAAATAGGGAAGTGGCGAGTGTCTGATTGTTAGAAATAAAATGCGAGGCAAGGAAGGAAGAAGAAAAAAAAATTGTAAGGGTGCAGAAGAGATATTTTACGCTCGGACAGAATCGGAGTTTGGATATAGGTATGCGCGATTTCGAAATATAATATTATTAATAACTGACTAGACTGTCCGAAGTTATTCGTGACAAAGTTTAATTAAAGAAATCGTTTTCAGAAGTCATATAGACCTGCCTACCTACATATATATATACCTGTGTGAAATTAAATGGAGCATAGCCGAGCACGTGGTATAATATATTATAGACTCGTGGTCACAAAAGGATGCCAAGAAATACATGGAGACGAATAAAAAAACACAAAGGAAGAAAGAACGGAAAACCAAAAAAAAAAAAAAACTACGACAACGAAGAAGAAGAAATTCTATCAGCCAAGACAGGTCGGCGTTTGGCAATCGTACAATACGTCACGCCTCGTCGATGTCTTGCGACTTCTATTTGTCGAGGAAAATCACTTATATATATATATCGCATCATTATTGTTATACGTTAGCTCGTCGCATTTATATATATATATATATATATATATATATATGTATAAATATGCGCGAAGCTTCTTGCCAATATACACGTGTGTGTAACGAAATCTTTATCATAATTGTTTCGCGCAGATCGTACTGCCCGTTACGCATATGGGTAATATAGGAAATGGAATAGAGAGAGAAAATCGTAGCAGTTAATTTTGTAGAAAATTTTCAGTGGAGTAAAAGAGGGAGACAGGGATCACAGGGAGAGAGAATAATTTAGCGAGGGAAGATTGGTGACGTTAATGATTCGAGGGTTTAATTTGAGCGCTAACGAATCTCCTTTACGCAACACGCAATCGTCTTTCGTGTTAACGAGCCGCAGCGGCAGCGACCGTCAGCTGCGCTTTGTTCCCCTGCGTACCTTACTCCTTCTTCTTCTTCTTCTTCTTCTTATTCTTCTTCTTCTTCTTCTTCTCCTTCTTCTCCATCTTCTCTTCTGCATATACATCGACGACCGACAGCCCTGGTAAATATACACCCATCCGATTCTCAAAATTTCAAACCTATACGCGCTAATTATTATCACAATTATTAATCGCACACCTCGAAACGGATGGAGATATACGATCGTTACCTAATTCCTCGAAAGACGATACCACAGGTGAGACATGAAGTTCATCCGATCAGAGGGACAAAACTTTCTGATCAAAGAACCAAACGAGGTAGGGCTCGAATAAAGGGGGAAAAATGATCTCCTCGAATTATCCTGTAATCTTTCTTATTTTATTTTATTTTCATTCTTCCGTTCCGATTTACTTCAGTAACTATACCCTTTTAACAGGTGTACGGTATATACGCACACGTATTGTTTCTCGTCGCGATAGTATGAGGTATCAGTTTCGGTATTGTTTGTTGGGTTGTTGGAATAGGGATGGCTATCTGTTGTCGAGCCAGCAGAAATATTATTAATAACAAATAATAACGGGGAGTTAGCCAGCTAGAGCGAAAGAGCGTGCGGGGCAGGATAAACAATAATTTATCGGTAGAAAAGCGAGAGAGAAAAAGAGAAAGATAGAAAGATAGAAAAAGAGAGGGAGAGGGAGAGGGAGAGGGAGAGGGAGACAAAGGGTAGTAGTTCGCAGGGGTTGGCGATGGTCCAAGTTCTGGCGTTCATCGCTGCAGACGCTAGGGGAGGACGGGACCATGATAAACACCTACAACGTTGAAGGGTCACGAAAAAGAGTTATATGCTCCGAGCTAAAGCGACGATCGTCCCGAGGATTTGCCTCCTCTTGCTTCCTATGCCCGGGCCGCTGCCGTGCTGCTGCTTCTGATACCCACTCGTACGAAAACAGGAAAGTCTTCGATCCCTGACCTCCCTTGCCAACCTCTGTACGATTCCATGCTATCAACGCTTTTTATTTCTATCATTCATGTTTATCCAACGTAAACATCTTTTCACGTCATATACACTTTCCTGAAAGGGATTTCAGGCTCGCTCTCTCCCCCTCGTTTTCCCTTCCGGTTTAATCTTCGTTAATTTCCGGATTCCTTTTTCCCCGCAAGCATAAATCGAACGGTTTTCGTTATTTATTCAAAAATCTCGTGCATCGATCTTCCCACCTTGACGATCTCGACGATCGAAATTTCGAAAAATAGTCAGATATTTTACTTCCTGACTCTTTGAGCCACCGTTCGGTGATAATCGAACTTCCGGGTCGAAGTGGTTGCGTACTCCATCAGAAACGATCCGATCGAGGGTTCATTCTCACTATTCAAATTTGTACGCACTCTTGTAGAACTCTTGTAGTCACTCGTCACCGTATAATCACTCGAAATGAAGAGTAAAACGATACGGGATTGAACACTTTCGGTAGATTTCGAGCGGTGGAAAGAAATGATGAAGAAACGTCGAAATATCTTCACTCCGCGATCAAGTCAGTTCCTTGGTATACGACGAGAATTGAAATTCTCTGTTCCAAATACGGGAAAACGAGGGAAACCCGATTTCGGCGTGGAGACAAAGAAAATGAAACACGCGCGAAAATGAGCAAAGAGAGTTTCACAGCTCGATGAAAAATGATCCGATCGATTCGGTATAGGAGAAGGTGGTGGGTCTAGGTGCGGAGCGAAGAAGTGTTCGCAGACTAATCGGCAAACCAGATACGTTAAGGGGGAATAGTCTGGTCTATCGCAAGAGGAGGAGGAAGACGAAGAAGCGAGGAAGCTGAGAAACGAAGAAACGGCAATTGGACTTTAGCCATGTCTTTTGACCGACGGCACAGATGTGAGAAAATATTCACAATTACTGTTTCGTTCGTTCGTTTTCTCGTCTCTAAACTCCACCCCTCACCTTCTCTTCTCTTCTCTTCTCTGCTCTTCTCTTCTCTGCTCTTCTCTTCTCTTCTCTTCTCTTCTCTTCCCTTCCCTTCACTCTTCCCTCTTCGGTTCTTCTCAGACTCCTCGTTCTATACCACGACGTGAATAATGGATTCAGAGTTTCTACGAAATCTGACGAGGATAGAAATTGGCACAAGGTTCCCAAAACCCGCCATCTTTGAGCCAGTACACGTTCAGCCACGTGGTTTTCTCTACTTCTATTAACGTTTGTCGGACTAACCGAGTCATATTCACCCCGAGCTATTATCAATACCGAAAGAAAGGAAGAAAGAAAGAAAGAAAGAAGAAAAAAAGAAGGGACGAGGTGGGGATCTAGCGACGAGGAAATGGGCTCACCCGCGATTCGAACCAAAGGTCGAAGGTGAATCGAGGATTATTGGGATTAGTCGGTGTGTGGGGTGGCGAGGCGAGGCGGATACCGGGTCGGGGTTTCTAAACTTCATTTCCAACAACCTGAGACTCGGTTCTAATCCGGGGTTGACGTCGGCTAGATTCGACACTCGGCCTTCTCTCGTTCTCAGGTCAAACCTGCTTCCATCCTTCGCTAATATCAAAATTCCTATTCTTATATATACCTGGTAGAAGTATGACGGTAAGTCTACGCTTCCGATCCGTAACCTTGGATGAAATCTCACCACGTAGCCGCGTTTATATATAAACCTCGTCGATCTCTCCTTCGCGTGTCTCGTAGTCGTGATCTTCAAAGGGAAAACGAGTAGAACGTAAAGGATCAGAGAACAGACGATCGCCCGGTCGTTTATCCGAGGCGGTGGTTTCCCCGTGCTTTTATCTGTGGTAAAAACGAAAATTGAAACTCTAACGCGGATCAGGTGGATCAGAGACAATTTTCAGCAGCATAAAGCGAACGGACGGACCCGGAAAGGTATACTACCTACGTAAGATTCGACACCGCGGGTTCGGCGAAGCTTCGAAAGAGATGAAAATTATCGGAGTATCGGGATAGGCGTATAGAAATCAGAAGATATTTTCTCTCCTAATTAGACGCGAGCGATAGGTCGGAGTATCTTGCAAAGGCTAGACGCCCGAGTCCCAACTTCTTCCGAGGGACTCTCTATTTCGATATTCTAAAACGAGGTAATTTTCTAGGTACCAGGTTTCGACGGAGCCTCTTCGACGAAGGGGAAGCGACGAGGAGACTCGAAGGGGGTGAATGGGGATGGTATAATGTACGTATTTCTATACGGAACGCGAACCATCCCATCCCATCCCATCCCATCCCATCCCGTACCAAACCAAACCAAACTGCACCCCCAACCCTCGCTCACTCGCTCACAGCTCTGCACATATATATGTGGCTGTTACAGACGCTCTAGGCCGCACCTGTTACCCTCGTTTCGCCCGGTACCCCACTTCGCTACTTCAACCCTTACTCGCTTTCCGGTTCATCCTCCCCGTCCCATCTATTCTCAGCTGCTCTCTAAGCTCCCTTCGTACATACAGATATTTTTTCGCGAATTACAATTACAGGTATAACCTTGTCGTTATAGTTTCGAAACGAAGTTTAAAGACAAAAGGGTAGATCCTGCCTCCTCTCCTTCTTCCTTCTCCCTTCTTCCTTCTTCCTTCTTCTCTATCTTTCTCAGACCTACGCGAAAGTATATAGGCGTGCAGGTCTTAGTTTGCCCTTTTTTCGCTAGGGGTTGAATTCGCCGTATCGTTAATTGACCCTCCAGCGGTTCTGGGATAATTTCATAAATTCTGTATAATTGGTGCAGTGGCAAGCGCGAGGTGTGCGTGGGTATACCTATACCTATACCCACATCGGAAAATGAAATAACGCGATTTATTACAATCAGGAGTTGATACCGATCGCGTACGCGGTTTTCGCGACTAGCTCAGCGACCCTAATTGTCTTTTCACGAGTAATTATTTATTATTACATGATTTCATGCCTCGTTACATTAAAATTCACGATCAAGTGAACCGCGTCAGCCCACCTGCCGCAACCCCGACGACGATGACGGATTAAAGTAATTTTAAATCCAAAACTCGTGTAGCGGTAATCAACCCTTACGAGGGTATAAAATTGTTACTTTTTTTATTCACGTGTGACGTGTTATATGGAAATGCAAGAGATTCGTTACGTATGTACATACATACATACATACATATACGTGTAATCTTAGCTGTTTGAGAAAAGAGGCAAAATTTTCGGACGGTCGAACGGCGAAAGGAAAAGTCGGCAATACGAACCACGGAGAGAGAAAGACGTAGCACGTGTCATATGGAAATGAAGCGATAACAGATAAGATTTTCGTTCGCTAAAATTTGCATGTGTTAAACAATCCGGCGTTCCCGCCTCGTATGGGTCGACGATGATCTTTTCCGTGGGTTTATTCCGTATACCCCACATATGCGTATATATATATATATATATATATACACATGTATATGTATACGATACATAGAAAAGTAGGGTGGAAATTCGAGTGCATGTATACGCCTCGCACGATCGCCGGGAAACCGATTTCTATACGTTATTGATACGAGCCAAGATTCCAATGGTTCAAGTAGGTAGAGGCAGCGATAATCGGAACCTAAAGTCGCGTACTATTACCGGAATGGGAATAAGAGGACATTAGTGATAAAAGGATCAACTTTTATGTCCACCTTTTATATTTATTTATTTTCTTTTTTTCCTTTTTTTTCTTTGTTTCCTTTCCAACTTTTGAGGGAAGTTTTTCCTTTCTCCCGGTGATTTCGTAATGGTCAGCTGCAGCAGGTAGATATGTATATATTGATCGTGAAAAATGATTTTCATGTAAATCATGCGAAAAAGTATAAAGAATGAATAATAAAAAGGAAAAAAGTGAAAAACGAGAACGACACATTTTCGCAGTTATATGGTAAACAGATAAATCATACGCGTATACCCGGAGCGCCTTTGGCGCGTGAGTTAACCGAATACTATTTTCCTGTTCCGGACTGGGTAAGTATAGGTGTATATATATATATATATATATATATATATATAGGAATATGTATATAGACCACCGCGGGGAAGGACATTAGTGATAAAAGGATCAACTTTTATAGCCCTCCGTTATCCACGCTCTACGGAATCGATCTTCAGTTAACGCAAATGGATTATAGGGGCGGCGGTGGTACGGTGGTGCAAGTTCGTATTTTTTAAACAGTATTCTACCTACCGCAGTCAGGCCCGATAAATCCCAAGGGAAATAAAATCGACCCACATTACATCTCTCGCGTGTACCTATATACATACATAGGTATACGTATACATATATATATATATATATATATATATATACACATGTATACACCCGAATGTATCTCTATATATTGAATCAGAATGGGAAACGCAAGAAGAAGGTTTAACGAAATTAAAAAGTAGGTAGGAATAGAGAAATATTCAAACGAGGTAAAAAGTTCATCGTGGATGTGATAAAAAATGATTTCCCTCGTCATCGAGAGCAGGGATGGAGGAACGGATGAGAAACCGAAGAAGAAAGGAGACCGAATCCCCCCCGTATGATCTGAATTCCGAATTTTAAAGTCCGGTGGTCCGTTCCCCGTAATATCATAGAATACATACACGTATTTCGTATACGTGGACAGGTATGGGTAGGTATATTCTATACGATATTAGTATAGGGTAGGTGTGTGCCGCGGTTATTCGGTATTCGTCGTTTGTCCGTAGTAGTGTACGTAGGTAGGTCCCGGCCGTTGCGTGATTCTAGAGCACGTAGATCTATATATATATATATACATACATACATACATATAGGTATATACGTGATACGCGGTACGTGATACGCGGCGTATTCCGCGATACGAGATACGTGCAACTGGGAGCGTATGTGATAAGGGAAGGGAGGGAGTCGACATCGCATTCGGATCACGTTGGGCTACCCCTACTTAACTATCCATTAAATATGACCGCGCGCCGGGCTCACCCTGCACCTACCCTTACACCTACCCCTACGGGAGCCTAGAGCTAGCCTGTCCCACAACTCGTCTAAAAGACGACGAGGGTAGCTAGAGAGATTATTCTACAAAGTCCTCCAGGGTCTAGGGCGGTAGGTGTATACTGTATACGTATATATATATATATATATATATATATCTCTATACGCCTCTGATCCGTCCCAATTTGTTTTACCCTCCCTGATCAACTGATTTTTCTCTAAATGTATTATATACGTCAATTTACGCAAAACGGCGTCTTTTTCATTTTTATTTTTCCTTTTAGCTTTGAATAAATTTTGCTGCGGTATTCCGACTGAAGTAATTATGAATCGCGACGCGGGATATTCTCGTTCGCAAAATATGTGCAGCTGTATGTATATACCTACGTATGTATAATATATGTACGAGTTTTATATATATATATATATGTAAACCTGGAGAGAGATACGCGCAATGATTTAGTGGAATTTATTATATTGCAAATTACAAGCTACTCCCTGCGGCTACGGCTGCTATTGCTGTTGTTGTTGCTGTTGCTGTTGCTGTGTTGCAGGGGCAACGTGCAGCATTTATGATATGCCGCCCGCGGTTGGCCAAGTTATTTTCGCTATTGGTACAGTAGCTGCAGGTATATGCGCACGTACCTGACAGTGGCTACAGCAGCACCGAGGCATTTATAGGATATGAAAAAATGGTCGAGCCACTTGAATTATACGCGATTTTGCGAATTCACTATACATCGTCGAGTGATAACCGAGCGTACTGCAGCGGTTCATTTCATTCTCCTTTATCTATCGAGATGAATGAGAGAAGATCGGATAGAGAGAGAGAGAGAGAGAGTCTGCAATATCGAACATTACGTATTTCGCCCTGCGCCCCGCCGCACCCCTCGGGAAAACATAAAATTGGCGATATTGATGTTGCTGAAAAATTAGCCGTCTCCGTCGATTAAGAGACCCTCTTACCTCCTCCCTCTTCTCTCTTTCCTTCTCTTTCCTCAGACCCTCGTCCTTCATCGCACCCCGCCGCCCCTTTCCCTTTGACGTAAATTGCCTCATTAATCTGGTATTAAATCCGGGTAAATGATTACAGCTTTGCTCGAGAGATGGATTTTTATTAGAGTCAAAGCTCGACTCGACCCTGTCCCCCTTTCCCCCGTCTCCCTTTGCTCCCCAGCCGCCGCCCAATCTCTAGATTTATAAAAATCTGTACGGTAGATATATTTGATTGCAATTAAACTTTTTCTTCCCCTTCCTTTGCCATTTTTTCTCCTTTTCCTTTGCCTTCTTCTTCTTCTTCTTCTTCTTCTTCTTCTTCTTCTTCTTCTTTCTCTTCTCGCTCTCTGCAAACTGACAATATAAGCGGCGATATCCAGTATACGACGTATATCTATACACTTGTAATTTTTTGCAGCTCGCGGTAGGTACATAGTAGCTATTGGCATTGCCCTATCGATTCCCATTAAATGAAAAGGTATACGTTTATACGAAGAAACTGCAGCCAGTATAGGGACTACGCGCGGTGCTTTCGAGCGTAAGATGACCGTCGAAATTTATGAAGCCATTAGGCCAGGGGATTCCCTTCAGCTCTTCCCTTCCTTTACCCAGTTCATCGTTCCTACGTTGACCCACCCTTGCTACCGTACACAACTTTACTTCAACTCACATTTCTTTTTTTTTTTTTCTTATTTCTTCATCATTTTTTTTTTTTTTTTTTCTTTTACTTTTTCTTCTCCCTTTCTCCTTCGCTTTATACCTACCTACCTACCTACCCACCTACCTAGCTCTCCCATTAAAAGAGTAAATTGCCTCTCTTCAATTCCCAGTCCGGACACTCCGAGGCAGAAAAATTCTCTAGATATTTTATTTTATTTATTTATTTGTTTATTTATTTATTTACTTATTTATTTATAAACCATGTATATTGTGGGTGATCGATAATTTCATGTATACATATACAGGTTACAATAATTGACTGCAAGAATATAAATACGTATAGGTATTTATATATACCTGTATATATTGTATATATATAATATCTAATGTGCCAGCGATGGAATAACAGCTCTTGCTGCTGTTGGGGGCGAAGAAATGAAAAAATAAAAAAGAGAAAGAGAGGGAGAGGGAGAGATTCGCGAAGACAACGAAGGGAAGAGAATCGTACATTGGCAGAATCAGTGGACCGGCACGTCCGAATTTCGCACGCACACCAATATATCCCGAGCGGAGGGGAATTCCTGATATTTTTTTTCTTCTCATTTTTTCTCCTCCTTCAGAGTGAAAGATCCCAAATATAATCGGCGAGAAGAATTACACGGATGATACGATACGGTATAGATACGCGTAACGAATCATTCCCGAATTTATGAATATTACGGAAATCGATCGTCGTCGTTATTATTTTCTATTTCTTCATTTTCTATATACTATAATTATGTATACATTAGATATTCGTTATCCGTTATATATATATATATATATATATATACCCAGTTATGTCGTTATTACCTATGAGCGAAAGTAAATATGTATCGAGAGTAACGCGTAAATACGGAACTGGAAGCAGTGCGGCGTCGTGGGAATCAATAAATGCTCGAACCTCGCGTTAATCGATATTCTCTGAATTTGGCTCGGAACTTTTTCGTTCTCGTTAAAAGTTGCCCCCCAACGAGCAAGAGTTTTCGCAGTCGAGGGGTTTGCCAGCAGCCAGGGAGAGATGCCTGGCTCGCAGCAGAAATGGGCTGGGTTGATTTCGCAGTTTTCTCGATAAGGGTGGGACTGGGGGCAGAGGCACAAGGCTGCATCGCTCCTCAAATTACCTAGATTTTATAGGAATTTTAATGAAAGACTCGGCGAAATTAATAATCACGCTTGACCAAAACCATCACCCACTCAATCTCTGCAGTGAATAATATACATAATAATACATACGTGTATATATATATATACATGCCAAAGTTTTTTTTTTCCCTTCGGAAGGTAAAAATCAACCGAAATGAAAGGGAGAATAATGATAAAAAAAAAAAAAAAGAACACACGCCGAATATCGCAATTATCAGTAATGGCTGGCCGATATCTCCAGCACTGTATACCGGTTCGTTCTTTTCATCGAGAATGAAGAGAAAAAACCGAATGACTGTAAATATCGTATAGGATATCTCGTTTCGCGATAGACTTAATTAATTTTTTTTTTTTTTTACCTCCAAGGTGAGAAAGGCGAAATAATTTCATTATTCTATGCATTATAAGTACCTATATAATGAAACTCGACTATTTATTTAATTTGTATTCTTCAACAAATTTTTCGCCGATATGATTTATATGCGATTATAATACGAGTTTTATACGACCTGTACAAAAGTGGCGAAAAAAAACGAATAGAGAACCAAAACAAAAAAAGGAAAAAGAAAAACACAGGTCGAAGAAAAGCGGCACTGCAACAGGTAAACGCAGGGAGAGGGAGTCGAGTCGGGGTCGGTTATCGTCCGTATCGCGTGTCGCTATACTCTCAGAGCACCCCCCGCGGTACAGTTTTCGCACGATAACCCGGCACTGGAAAGCAGACGCCATTTAACTGCTCGAGTAGAGGAATATACTTGGTTCTCCTCGGAGAAGAACAGCTACCACTCTACATTACTATACGGGGTGCGTAACAGCGTTGGCGATACGCCGTATCGCCGGTATAGCGCGCATCCCCTCGGTGACTGTGTTCAAAACGGGGCTAAACAATAATCCGAACGAGTTGATCTCGTTCTTAGAGGAAAAAGTTACGAATCGGGGGTGCAGATTCATTTTCCTATCTCCTTCTTCCGTTTTTTTTTTTTTTTTTTTTTTCTCAATTTTACATTTTTTCATCTCTTTTCCTTCAACGTCTTCAAACGCAGGAATCTAAGTTTTTCACTTTTTCTATGAAAGATGAACACGCGGAGGTCCAGAGGTAAGAAATAGCGGATTCTCTGTTTGCGATGCGGAGAGTTGGAATCAGAGTTAGACGGAGGCGTGGCGTTAGTAGTAAAGTCAGCTGCAGCGTCAGACGTCTGCAGTAGAACTGCCGAGGAGGAGATTCACTTGGTATGGTATGGTACGGCACGGTATAGTTCGTACGGGAGTACTAGAACGCTGGTGTGCAATTACTCTTTTCTACAGACTTTATAATAACGATCTTTCAGACTCCGGAATCGCGTGGGAAAAGGAAAACTACGCAACATACGGGAAAAATCGCGGAAAAATCGCGGAAAAATCGCGGAGATTTTTGTGGAAAAATAAAAACGAATAGAAAAATAAATGTAGATTAAACAAATCGGATTTATAAATGGGCAGACATTGAATCCCCCTCCCCGGTAGCCGGCATACGGTAGCACGGGGTCAATTTATTCCCTCCCATTGTCGTACAGGGTATGGAGAAAAGAACAAGGAAAGCTCGATAAAATGCCTCGGCACTCCGACTTCGAGGCAAAGTCCTGAACTTTAAATTAGATTACGAACTACTATATCTATGCCGGACCGGACTACGCTTACCGGCTTTCGCTACCGCCTACCACCGCAGACCCTGATCCTTCTTTTAGAGATTTCGACCGAGACCGGGGACCACCCCTGCCTATAACACTCGGTATACGAAACGGAGGGTAATTCTCTAATAGGCGCGCCTATTAGAAACCACCCTGGCGTATTTTTTACTCGAATAAGTATAGAAATAGTACTAATATACTTCGACAGATTTGAATTTATGGGATTTGAGGGAAACACAGAGCTAGGATCCTATGTGGCCGTGCTGTGGCGATAAATCCTGAATCCGTTCCGTCGAAGAGAGAGAGAAATAGTACCGGAAAGTCTGTATCCAGGTATAGGTGTATGTATAGGGGGTGGTTTCATAAGATCAGGGAAGTATTTCTCAGCCCAGATTCCATCCATTGTGCAGTATAAAATCCAGGTTTTTCTCTCGAGACCCGCGTATTTACGCATACACAAATATAACCGAGAATCGCATCGGCGCGGATGGGAAATCACGTACACATATACCTATATATACGTGGAC
Source organism: Tenthredo amoena (assembly GCA_963966615.1). NCBI lineage: Eukaryota > Metazoa > Arthropoda > Insecta > Hymenoptera > Tenthredinidae > Tenthredo > Tenthredo amoena. The sequence goes on along the minus strand of OZ016492.1, from coordinate 202,351 downwards.
GCGTATACGTATACGTGTACGAGGGCCGCGGAACGTATGCCGCCTTGTTAGGGGATGAATGAGAGTTGTCAAGGCGGTCCAATTAATGTCAACTCTTCAGACTGAGCTTAGAACCTTGGCTTACGACCAGACCCTCTTTCGCCCCCTACCCTAGTTCGTACCGAGATACCTATCGCGATGCGATTTAACGTCATAAGCTTTTCCACACACATCGTCGTCCCAGGCAGGCGTATATATACCTACATAAATAAATGTGTCTAGCGAATGAAGGTATAGGTACTATATCGTTTCCGAGGCAACTCCAATTCCTTCGCAAAGCTCTTATATATACTTTGGTTTTGTTCGAACCTAATCCTCGGTGAAAAAAATCAGCCCGCACGATTATTCCCCCTTTTTTTCCTTTGATGGGAACGTGAGCGAGTAAGTACCTCGCGAAGAAGAGGAAAACTATTTGATCCAGAGATCGCGCGGGGCGGAAAAGCCGTTTATATCGGAGGGCGACGCTCGCTGACTCAGCCGGTGGCGCATAAACGAGATGGGCGGTCCTGGCATCCGAATATACTACCTTCCCTTAAATATATATATATATATATATATCGGTAGGTCTACGGTACATGAAGACACCCGACGACGACGACGACGACGACGACGACGACGATTTTTCTGCGGTATAGCGCGGAGGATGGAAAATCAGGGGCGAGGGAGGATATCGGGCGAGCCAAGAATTTCCCCAGACTTTCCTAACGCACTCTTCCTCTTCTATTCCCATATACGTATTCCTCTTTCTCCTCCTCTCTCATACTTCTGCTTTATACCCCGGCAGAGAAGAGAAAGGGGATAGCTACGCTACGTTGCCGGGACTCATATCTCAGAAATCTCTGCCCCCACTTAGCATTTATCTCCGGAATTAGGTTACGACCATTTTTTTATATTTATTGTCCTTCTTTCTTCCCCGTGTTTTTTTTTCCCCCTCCGACCATTTTTCGCGAATTCTTCAATAGCTGGATGCCGCCTGCCGCCTATATAACCACCGACTATTCTAAAATCATTTCATTTCACTTCATTTATCTTCTTTTCTTTTCTGGCACACCTTTTTCTCTTTCTTTTTCTTATTCTTATCCTCTTTCATTTTCTTTCTCATTTACTTTTCCCACCGAGGCCTTTTTGCAACAAGGTACAGAGACACGGACAGAAATCCGTGGATCGGCACCCGACTCCCAAGAGACAAGGTGAAATTGAAATGTCGCTTGATTGCACGACGAGGAAATGAAACGCGCTAACTAAACTGGGCGAAGATTATTTCTATATATATATATATATATATATATATACCTGGGTATATACACACATATATATATTATATACATATATATTTATATAAAAGGGAATTTAATCAACTCAAAGACTTTCACGACGTAGGTATAGGTACAGATTTTAACTTTTTCACCAAACCCTAGAACCGTGACGCGGAATATTGTTACCAAGTCTGTTATCCATGCGAGGACCGGTGCTGTTCAACGTATATATCTACGATAGTCCGGGTCCCAGCGGATTGTCGAATGTCTTGACTCGTAGGTCGACGTAGACGGATCGTACTCCAGGGGCACTCGACGCCAGACGCCAGACACTGGACCCTGGATGGTGGATGGGAAGAATCGGGACACGAAAAGGGTTGAAACTGACTCTATGCTTTATCACGGTTAACCATTCAGGGATGATGCGAAAATGATTTCATACAGATATATATATATATATTTCCTGTTGAATTCGCGAAGGTCGGAAGAAGAGGTAGACCAACATATCAATTCAATTAGTCATCAATAGAGAGAAATATAGGGAAGATACAAGGTCGTCTCGGTGATTGGTCAAAGTTTGTCTCGGGCTGCGTGATCTCTCTGAAAATTCGCGAAATCTGAAGCCGCGCCGAAGCTCGAGTCGCTCGGTTTGATCTTCGTTATTTGCTCATCTCGTTTGCCTCGAATTAATATTAAGGGAAATTAGGGATTCCGTGATTATTTCTGTCGCGCGAGGCAGCGCTCGCTGGCTCGCTCGTTCCTTCTGCTTTGCTGAATTTTATTTCAAATCTTTTTTTTTCCTACTCCCCTTTTCCCTTTTCCCTTTTTTCTCATTCTTTTTATTCTTTTTCCTTTTACTTCACTTCCACGCGCAACGGGGTGCGATCAAAGATTATACGAATAAAGTAAATTAGAGCGCAATCAAATGCAACGATCGATTCGATTCGTATTGTATATACATATATATATATATATACACTCATAGCTATATAGACCAGCTGTGGCAAAAAATTCACGAAATTCACGGAGGGTTAAAAATAGGGGCGAGATTTCCTCGTCTGCCTCAGAAAACACGTACCATATACCTACCTATATACATATACACGATATACAGTAGATATTCTTTTCTCATGCGAGAAATCAGAAAGCAAAATTTTATCCTCTTGCTTTCCTTCTTCGATTCGTTTACTCATACGTCATTGATTTCCCACGCGAAATTTTCACAAATTTCACGATTTGTCATATAATTTTATTATTTTCTTGATCGATTTTTCCGCCATAGTATTTCTCGCTAACATCCTTAGGGAAATTATAATTTGTAAATAACGTGAATTACTGTCAACAAGACTTTTCCTCGAAATTCTATCTTGTCAGACTAATTACACGATACCGAGCATTATCCACTTTCGGTAAAGTTTTCAGAAAACGAATTTCTATATTCTTTATAGCTAGATATATATATATATATATGTATAGGGAGAGGGACGAAGAAAAAGGGATGAAGAGCGCCAGTATATGTATATACCTAGGTATAGATGTAGGTATATATAAAAGGGAAAAGGAAAGGTGGAGGCAATCTTTTTCTTCATTTTTTCTTTTCGTCTTAACCCCGCGTATTTTGTTCCTGAGAGAAAAATTCCCTACGTGATCGCGTGTTCTGCTAGTTTATACACTATATATATATATATATGTACGTATACACGTTACGCAGTTCGATGCAGGGTATCATGGCTACGTAGCTACATCCTATAAGCAGGGAATAACAAGAATAAGAAGAACAGGAAGAAGTAAGAATAAGAGAAATGAGAAGAATGAGTCGAAGAAGGCCGTGCAGCTTTTTACGTTAATCGTTGCTGCGTAAACGAGGAAAGGGGGATGGAGATGGTGTATAAAAAGATCCCTTCGTTTCCCGTCTTTCCCTCGCTTTTCCTCTTTCTATCCTTCTCTCTATCGCAGCCTCCTCGCAGTACAGTCGCCCCCATACCTATACCTACACCCACACCCACACCCATAGTTACCTACCTATTGTTTTATCCCAGGGGATTAATTTCCTAGGGCTTAGTTTAGTCGCGTGTTGAGTTTGTGTGTATTCAACGTGTGTGTGTATATATATATATATATATATATATATATATATATATATATATATATATATATACACGCTACACAACATACACGCTAGGTATTAGGTAACCCCCTGCATATATGTAGGTAGTACATATACATACCTATATATGTACGTGTAGGTACAATGAGGAGAAGAACCAACCATCTAGGGCTCTAAACTCGTAAGGAGAGGGTTAAATTGATGAAATTTAAGCCAAGTCTGAAGCCTGTAGGGAACGGGAGAACCAGGAGAAGCTGGCGATGCCGAAGAAGCTCTTTCGTGGCATCATTTAGGTGCCAGCTACTCAACAAACCGATAACTAAAATATACGAGAGCAACACAACGCACCGCAGATATACGGCTTATGTCTTAGCTATATATATACGGAACGAATTACGCAAGCAATCATACGCTCGACCGATCACATGCATAAACTCGCTGATTCATTCCGGGAACGGAGATTATTAAGGATCATTAAATAACTGTGGAACATTTTTTCCACACAGACCAGGTATTTCGTTTTTATTAGCTAAGGAAACCACGATTGAATTCGCGGATCGGTTATTGTTTCTTGGGCTTCTTGCTGAAGTTCCGAATTTTAGAAACCCCGAAAGTCTGCCCAGCCGGCATGAAAAACTTTGAAACGAAGAACACCGGAGGTTCAAAATTCCGAGAGCTGAAGATCCCAAAAGCCAAAACTCCGGAACTCGAAATTCAAGCATGTATATATGGGTACTCGTTCAGTGTTCGATAACTCGGGCTGTATCTATCGCATCGAAACCGATGAGTGGTCAAATTAATCGTCTTAAGATTTAGTTTTTTGAAAAAAAGTTCCAAAATCCTATCAATTATCTATGACATCGTGGGGTTATCGATTGACGTAGATGAAATGGGTTACCGTAAACTGGTTCCCGATTAGAATCTTTATATCTTTTGCCTTCACGTCCTGAAAAATAGACCGAAACTGTCGGATCTTTGGCGATTTTTGGCCTTTGGGGGATCTGGACTTCCGGAGTTCCGAACTGTCTGCATATCTCGGATTTTTCGGAATTTAAATATTCTAAACTAAAAATTCTAAATCGTCCGACGGAAATTCGGAATTCCGACCTTTCGAGACTTTTCAAATTCGAAACTTGAACCCAGCCCCACGATATCATATACGGAGCCGAAGCTTTCAACGGCGAGAGAATGAATATATACGTATGTATGTGTGTATATATATACATGTATATATATAGTATATATATCACAGAGGTATAAGGGGTATGCTATGGCTATCCATACGTGAATATTTCCACGGGGTAAATTAATATTGGTGGGACCCTTGGGAGGAAATTAATAACAATCGACCCCATACCGAACGTTTCAACGGTCCTGCCCAACGGTGCCCCGAGAGGACGAAAAGAACAGGCCTGCAGAAAAATTGTCCAACTTATCAGACCTATACCACACTCTTTCGCGTACACGTATACATACGGGCATACGTGCATGCGTACGTGGTGCGGAGAAAAAGTTCATACGCGAAAAAGTATATTGTGTCTTTCGAATTGTTTCTCTCATTTTATTGACAAAGTTTGTTAATATATGAAAAGCGATTCGGAGTTTATACCCGACTATACGTATCAGTATATATGTATATAGGAATTGAGGACTACGGTATGAGTACCGTATATAGGAATATGAGCATTATACTGATTAGAACTCGCGCGTGTATGAATAGGCAAATATTTATACAGTCTACAGTGATTATCGCCCGAGTATGTAGTCCATACATGGTTTATAATAGCAGGCATTAATATATTGGCGAGAGTTCTCGACGCGTTTCAATTTCTTTTCAATTTTTCTAATGGTTCTTTCGGATTTTTTTCACTCCTTCTCTCTCTCTCTTTCTTTCTTTCTTTCTTTCTCTTTTCTTCTCAATCTTTATTCTGCATCGCGTCGCAACGCTTCCTTTGATTTTCCAAGATACTCCACCACGATACGCAAACTTTCTCCGCGAACGAGAATATAATATGCGGAACGATATTCTTATGCCATACGTACCTATATACGTATATACCTACGCGTTACACGCGTTCAAGTTGTCATTACGCCCGTGTGTGTTTAGCGCACGTTTATATACCTATATACATATAGGCATCCGTGTATCTCGATTCGCGGCATATAGTCTCTGATGGAAATCATTTACTCTTTCTCTTTCTCTTTCTCTTTCTCTTTCTCTTTCTCTTTCTCTTTCTCTTTCTCTTTCTCTTTCTCTTTCTCTTCCTCTTTCTCTTTCTCTTTCTCTTTCTCTTTCTCTTTCTCTTTCTCTTTCTCTTTCTCTTTCTCTTTATACATTATATACTTATACCTATATCCAGGCGCGATAGACGTTAATTTATAAAACTGTTCGTGCGGATCAACGCTGTAGGTATTCGAAAGACTTTCCAAATGATTAGTCATTCTCACATTCCCCGCTGCACCATTCATTTTATTCATTTTTATCGATATTACCGCAACGTCAAAGAATAAAAGCGAATGAGAAATCCGCAAACGCTTCAGCCTCGGAGGGAAAAGAAATTACAATCTATATCGATTATGAAAGTTCGATTTTTTTTCCTCTGCAGAAGTTTTGAATTTATTTCTCACTTCTAGTTTCATATTTCACATCGGTACAGGTATGTATACATATATCAAATTTGAATAGAGGTGTTAAAAAAAAAAATTCCCTTTTTCTTTTTTCAATGTTTTATCTACCTATAATATGTTATCCTGCTATTGTGTAGAATTATTCGTTTCCTTTTTTTTTCTCCCTGTTTTTTTACACTATTTTCAAGCAGATTATTCGTATCGAGGAAAAAGACGAAGGGAAGAAAGAAAGGAAAAAATACAGAGGTTGGAATTAAAATGAAAGAGAAACAAAAGCGGGTCCTAAGGTATATTGTGTATCGAAGTACCGATCTGAACGGGAAAAATTGTATCGTTGAATTATTCAGGAGGCTATTAAGTGTTTCGTAATCGGAGCAGAGAACTCGATTCCCGAACACGGTTCGCGGCAGTAAAGGACCGGTAAGTCGAACGGAAGCCTTTTTGTTTCCTCCGAATTTGCAAGAGAACAAGAAAAAAAAAACAAATAAGGAAGAAAAGAAATGTGATTGGATAGATCGCGGTATATATAGGTAAAAAAAAAAGAGATTATTTAACAACTCATCGATTTATCAAATTTTCATATATGTAGTCATTCGTATGACCCAACGTACGTTGGAATAGAGTAATTAATGAGAAAAGTATAAATTTGTCAAAATTTATACACCCAGGCACGTGGGAAAATCGGGTCAGTGGTAAGAGATTCGCTCCCGAATCGTGACTTGTGTATACCTACGATATTTATTCGTCATTTATATCATATTTCATTTATTCTCAGTTATTTCCCACGGTATTGACTGTAATTAATTAATTAAACCATTAATTAATTGCCGGAAATCAATTCAACGACTTATATATTAATTGTTCAATAAATAAGAAGAAGTAGGGAAACGACGGAAAAACTATGCCGAGGCGAATACATTGATGTACCTCGCATATTTCATTTCATCAGCAGGTCATCCTGCATCCAGACAAATTTTATATGATACACATGTAAATATGTATGTTTTTTTTTTTTTTTTTTTACAACAATTCAAGTTTAAATCTCTATCCCTGCCCCGCTGCAGTTATTATTTAAAGTGACGTGCACGGTATATAGTGCTTGCCTAGCCGGTTGAATTTCCGGTCTGTTTGCCACGTAGAAGACCCACCGCTAATATATTTATATATGCTTTAGTTTTCTTTATTCTCCCATATCTTGGTATGATAATAGCATTTTGCACAGCCAAATTTTTCTCTTATACCACGTCCCGTATATGCATTCACTTGTTTTACTCTTTTCACATGCATATAAATTTTTCCGCCACCGTGCACCGTTCTTCTCCTTTCTTACTTTCTTTCTTTATTTGTTTCCTCTATTTATTCATCCACAATTGTTGTCTCATGATTAAAAATTTAATACAGAAAAAACAAGAGGAAGAACTAGTAATCGTTATCGGGATTCAAGAAATTGCGTATTGAAAATAATCCAGCAAGTGAACCTATGCAATTGCAGATGCGCGGGGTAACTGAGAAGATAAAGGGGCAGAGGGCTAGGGAAGAGAGAGAAAATGGTGTGGAATGAAATTAAATATCTGCAAATTTCTGCTAGTATATATTATTCGGGTATATATATATATACATATATATATATATACATAAAGAGAGAGAAAGAGAGAGAGAGAGAGAGGGAGAGAGATATTTGGCGTTTGGCGCGAATCCAGGACCCTTTGGCACGCTAGATTTCATGCCTAAAAAGGATTATAAATTTATCTGGAAAATTTTTGCCGAGAAAATTTCTACACCCCCATTTTATACATAATATATTATATACATAGTATATATTATACAGTCTGTATCCACGATCTAACCACCCAACCCGAATATAGAATATATCTGAAAGATTTGTTGCAAATTGCTTCGCGATCGATTACACACACACACACACGCACACACGTATATAAGTATATTTATATCTATACATATATATATAACTCTTCCAATTGTCTCCCTGCAGCACTTTTCCTCCATCTCTTTCCCCGCGTCTGATTTACTCACTCGCGTAAATATCCAGATCCGTTTGAGTTCGGTTTGAGTTGAATGAAATAACGAATGAAATAGGCGAAAACACGTCTTCATTATATTTCACGCCGAATGATTCAATCTATTCATTCGTAGCACAGAACGTAACGTTACGTAACGTAACGTAACGTAACGTTACATTCAAGCTCGTAGAAATGAGACCCGAAAAATGTACACGTATAATGGAAAGGGGCCGTCTAATTATACACGTACACCGTTCTACAAACCACCACGCGATATAACCTTATCGATTGATAACCTCGAGGTGGAAGTGAAGTCGAGGTGCGGAGGGTAGCGCCAAGAGATTAAATCCTGTGGCAGGTGTAACAAAAGCGGTCGGACGCGACCGTTCGCCCTCGCGTTCTTCTTATCTCGAATCGTTAGGTCGGTGATTACTCAAACCTCGAGATTTGCATACATCGGGATTATAACATATGTCGAGGTCGCACCGATCATCAGCGTGCATAATTCCGTCCGTTGAAGACGCACGGGACAGATTTCAGAAATTTCTTCACGAAAAAAAATAACAACCGAGACACGTTGCAATACATTGCGGACGTAATTAATTTGCCCTAGGCAAGGTACACGCGATAGAATGATAAGACACGTGGGTTTCCGGAAGGGTGAAAGGAAAGGGAGAGAAGCCCGTCACTCATTGATGAGAAACAAGTTAGCTAGGTGAAACAACCGTGCGGCAGCAACGTGGAAGCACGCCGCACGCTGACGGTCGTAGTCGTTGTCTCCGAGGCCTGCAATGCGCGCATGGGTGGAGATAATTGAACGGGGCTATACGTGTAGGTATGTATATATATATATGTATATACGTGTAGAGGAGTTCCGACATCAATGAACCGAGTTTACGAGGCGAACGATAAGAAGAACGTAATATTGTCATAGGCTACCGTATATAAATATATATATAGTATGTTTAACCATATTGAGCCGATGATTTAGGATCTTGCGGCGATATACCGTAATGGTGCATGTACAGGCGCGGTTGGAAGTAATTGAATATATGTACATGTATACATGTGTTTTGAATTTGAATAGATTGTTGAAGTGAAAAAAAATAATATCGACCCGCGTACTGGTCGCGGTGGGGAATACAGCGATTTATTCATCTATCACCGTATGCCCACGCGTAATGCTATTAATTCATTCGGAAATTGGTAGCTGGCTGGGATCGTACGTCAGCAACTTATACTTTACTCTCGGGAAAGAGTTTTTGACTTTAGCCATTATCGTTCGACGCTGACGGACGCGTCATGGATTTTCGTTAAACGAGCCAGATGTCAGATGATTTATATGAAAAGGGTGTATCGCATACTGAGCTGCTTATAATGTAATGTGCATTTGAATGTAAATTTATTATACGATTCTATATATATGACCGTTATAGTAGCCGCAGAATTGCGACTTTAAATAAATGCATAGATAGATCTTTCCTGGCGTGTCGTATAGGACGCGGAGATACAGCATGTATACCTGGTAGTGCGAAAATTGAAGACAACGGAACGTAGACAAACGCGGATGACACAGTTTTCGTAAAAATAGAACCGGCTATTTCTAGCACCTATAGAATCTAGATAGAATAGCCGCAGAGTACGGAGACCAAGACCAAGAAAGAGACATGCATGATATACATGATACGCGCGGCGTATCGTGTGATCATTTGAGAAAAATAAAAATTTCATGAAATCAGCCATTATCCTGTTAATAAAAATAAATAGCGAAGAAGCAGACAGGCTACGGATCGAAAAAGTAACAGCAATTTTTGTAACCACGAAGGCACGGCTCGCGATATTCCTTATTAATTACATTAGGCCTTGCGTTACAAAATAATTGAGCACATCCCCCCCGGGCGCGAAGACGAGTGAATTTAGGCTCTCTAAAGTCTGATGTTAGTGACGTAGCAGTCGTGTACATCTCCTTCTGCGTTCTGCCCGAGGCTATAGAATAACGAAATGGTCAGTCAGTCGGTATACTATGAGACAGCGCTAGTGGATATGATCTTATTTTTCATTCGAACGTTCGTAAAGCTGTGATTTAGTATGAGCGAAATTAACAAAGACGAAGATAATAGGAGAAAATTACCGCCAAATATCACGCGGTCTTTTCGCGCGTATTATATCCGTACGACTTTCTAATCCTAAGGCGCGCGTAAGCGGACCTTTAAATTTCTAGTTTGTAACGTCGATGCCGCCTCCCCGCACTGACTGTGGCAGCTGGGGTTCCAGGGACCACGTGAACAAACGAGGACTGGCCCTTTAAATGCAACAGCTACCTACCTACCTACCTACCTGCCCCTCACTCGCTCTGACACGGAACGAACGAACGTTTCGCGCGGGGCGGTGAATTTCAGCGAAAGTCAAGAAACGATAGAAAAAATAAAATAAAATAAAATGAAATGAAAAAATGAACACTAACTAGATACTGATAATTGGGGGATTTAAAATTGTTGAGTAATTATTTATCTTCTTGGTGTTTTGATCGTTATCCCATTTATAAATGTATATTCTTCTGATTTAATTAAGGAGTTCGTGATAAGTTCTGTCGAAAGGAACCAGCGGTTCATCGCGGGTCACGTTTCTGACCTTTATAACGTTATATAGCTACTAGAGTTGGAAAACAACCGACACGCGCGACTAGGTTCGCTATACGAGGCAAAATAAGAATGAAATAAATCTAAAATACGATACGATACGCGATACGCGATACAATAAGTAATAGTAAAAAAGTATAACTAGGAAAGAAGACTCGAGTTCGTTTTATACGATACAGTGTTTTAAAATTGCTACTAGATGATGGATCGCCTTTTGTCAGAAAAATGAAAAGGAAACAAAGAGAGATAGAGAGAAAAAGTAAAAAGAAATGGTAATCACGTCTTCTCTATCTCTCCTCCTTGAATTATCGTTTCCTCTCGCTCACTCACTCACTCACTCACTCTCTCTCTTTCTCTCTTTCTCTCTCTCTCTCTCTCTCCCTCACTCTCTCTCCCTCGCTCTGACATTTGTTTACTAGCTCGTCGACCATTTTATTAAAACATTTGATGAGATAGACACTACGTAAACGTTTAACCATTACGATGTAATACGAAGAATTATTGCCAACTTACGATGCTGCCGTAACGCGGATAGTAGGTCCCAATAAAATTGTCACTAAATTAAAATCGCGCACGAAACAAACCACCGCACACAGCATCCACATTCCACCATGGGAATCTGCGGGCCGCGATACACGTAAGATAAAGATAAATCCGCGATGAAATGTAGTCCGTTCTCGCGAATTAATTTCCCATATTTAATACCGATACTGATAACCGGTCCAAATACCGGGGCGTTAGAAATATCGATAATATATACCGGATAATATTATCCGCTGATAACAACCCACCGAGTCTTGATCAATCGAGGTAAAAATAATTAAACTCTGACTTTTTTAACGAGCGTAACAGTACAGGCGCACGACCGTTCTGGAAGTGACGTCATACGATATCCAACATGGCTGACGCTAAACAACGTAAACAGAGTGGCGACTACGAGGACACGAATGTTGGTGAGTTTTTTTTATAAAATATCATTTTAATTCTGGCCAACGGTGTATGGGAAAGTGCCGAGCGTGTTTAAAACTGGTCAATATTAATTTACGTTTATTAAATCTACTTATAATACGAGACACGCAAGTGCGCGCGCCCCAAGTGCCAGCTGTATTCTGCAACATCACCTCCTCCGCGTATTTTTTTTTTTTCTACCGCTCTCTCTCTCTCTTTCTCTCTCACGCTTTACATTATCAGAATTTGTTTGGTAACAGTTCCGTTGAGGTACGTGGACGAGTGAAGGACCGGTCTTCGACAGGTTAGGGTTTTAATTGAATTTATTAAACACAAATTAGCGTGGATTAACCTAGAAAATTTTCGCTGCTCGAAGTGTTTCGTCGAGGTTCTCGAGGAGGTTAGTGTTGTTGCTCGTGACAATGGTGCAGCGATTTACCTCGGCCTTGTGATTACCATACCCTATACAGCGTGCTTCCTATCTTCTAGTTTATTATCGAATAATTTAAACTATCCTTCATCCCGTGGCCCATTCTGTCAAAAGATCTGTAGAATTTTATGAAATATTCTACGACGCATGACAGATGGCTGCTGGGTGCTGCCGCCCCGTGGTTTATATTTGAATTTCATTCTACCGAGGAAACTAATACGAACGCTTAATCGGGGTAAACGTTTTCACGTTATTTCACAAGTTAGTATCATTCTCGCTTGATATTCATCGTCTTTTGAAACGATCAGATGATTAGATTATTAAATGTAGTTGTTCTGTTGTTTTTCTATTATTGTTATTATTGGCTGCATCCGTAACACACGGCTTATCTGTGAGACTTTGAATCGCTACTTGAACATCATTGAACATGTTTATTTAATTTATAATTCCAACATTTCAATAACTTCGATACACCGTAATACTATTGAGAAATTCGCCCGGTATTATATCATTATAGTCTCCGTATAAAGAGCGCAGCGTCTCTTTTCACTTTTCCTCATCTTTTCATTATTATCGTGATACGAATTCCTATCGAATGCTGAATCTTATCTCAAGATTGTAGCTCATGATCAAACTATAATCAAATTATTTATAATAATAAATATTCAAGGTACATGGCGTAATATTGAATCAACCGAACAACCATAAGTTCATAGTCTTTAGTCACATCCGTGAATACTTCCTTAAATTTCGATCGTTTTTTTCTTCTTCTTTTTTTCATCAACGCCAAATTCTTTCTCTCTCCACTTTTTCCAAGATTCGAATCGCGAATTTTCCATCAATTCGTCCGAGCAATTAGAATGTTTCGTAGCCTCGGGTCGCGTAGGCGTAAGGTAAGACTTGAAAGGGAGTCTGGCAGTACCGTCTTAATCCAATTCCTTAAATTACTGGGTAAATATGAAAGGAAAAATTTACGGACGGGGGTGGATAAATCGGTAAATATTGTTTTTGAAGAAGGAAAAGAATATCGGTACAATGTCTTCGAATATCGAGTATAAATATCATCATTTTTTTTCTTTTCTCTTATTTCACTCAGCTGAAATATATATATATATATATATATATATATATATATATATATATATATATATATATATATATATAATATGGGAACTATTTTTAACGCTATTCCTGCTCTGCGGTGGTAAATTTACTTTATTACTCTAGAGCGGTAAAATAATACACACGACACACCATAGACAATAAATCATTATGTCATCTCTGGTTTGGACGTGTAGCTTGGAAAAAAAACAAAAAGATGCTGTAATTATAATATCGTACGTGCGAAATGGTGATCAGGTAATCGATGAACCTAGCGATGCAACAAGAAGGAACGGGAGAGCGCGAAAGAGCGAAAGAGAGGCGCGAACTCGTTAGTGAACGAGTATAATATCTATAGAGGCTGTGAATGTAGTCATTCTGACAGACTGGTGGTAGGATCAACTTCGTGCGGATTCTGACTAATCTGGGTAGATGTAGGGAGCATCAAAAGATTTCAAAAACTTGTTATACCGTTGATGAGGAGAGCAGGGCCGTTTTTATCCAGGTGAAAAGATACAACGTCATTCGAATAGTGTAGCTGTATATCTAACGAAAACATGAAATGAAGAAAAAAGATACACTTTACATATATATATATACATACGTTTGAATGTAAAACAGCGGAATTATAAATATTGAAACGTGTTACTACGTCGTTACCGAATTTCACGTCTCTGCGGTAATTTAAAATATTTCTAATCTCGAATACGTATTCTGGCGTTTCTCCGCGTTTCTTACTGCTAACTTGATGCAGCTATAAATATATGAGCCATGCATGCAGTTTATTCAAGAGACCACGCGACAAGATTAACGATCTTAGAGATATTAAATAACTTGGTAATAATCTTAAGTCTAGCGAATATGGCGTTTTGCCGTATAGCAGCCTGCAAGTATAAGCGGTGCACACGTATACATACATGTATATACGTATTATACGTATAAACTATAAGCCCGCGATCGTTTGTTACACGTAGTCGACCTCTACACGTGTGTATAACCGTAGGTAGGTACATAGCCTACCTAGAACCATTCGCTTTGAACTGCTCCTTCGCTGCACTATACACCGAGATATAGTGGTAGAGGTACATACGCTACGACGGCAACGACAACGACAACGACAACGACGAGGGCTTTCGACGAATAGATTGAATCGTGCCGGGGAATAGTAGCGTAGGTATAGCTTTGTGAGTCAAAATCGTGGGACGTGAGTAATGCGACGCCTAAGTACTACGTAGTCACGTTCAATTTTAAATCCTGAATTGAAACTGAGCAGAAAGAGATTCGCTCTCCCCCTATGGCCCTATCCATCTGTCCCCCTATCCTCCGCGATGCCGATTCCTTTTCTCGACCTGTTTTTAGACGCGAATTAACAGCACCGTATAGATTTTTCAATCCGCGGTCATGCTTCATTTCATTCAAGCAGACATGTAGATACAATCAGGTGCAGGTAAAATATAACCGAATGTTCAGCTCGCGGGAGCCAGGATATAATTACTCGGGTCGAAATTTTAGTGGAAATTAAAAAAAATTCCAACTTTTGGCGAGTAGAAACCGAGAGGCCGAAGCCAAAGGCGGTGCCAAGTCGTCGTCCGACCAGTATGTTACATACATACATACTGCGGAGGTATATTTCCGTCCTGAGTAGGTAGAAGAGATGCTCTCCTACCGACGATCAGTGAGAGATCCCGGGCTGACGGTAGCGATTGCTCTACTCTCGTCTCTTCCAGTCTGGTCGAAACTATTTTCTCAGTAGTCAAAGTGCGAATGTCGTCGGACGAATTCGATTATGAGTGAAAGACGTAGGCGGATCGACAGACCCCGATCAAATACGCGGAAGAAAATTAAACCGAGGGATCAAAATGCAGAGGGCGGCAAAATTAACCGGGTCGGCGAGGGTGCGGAGAAAATAAGTATTCCCATTCAGGGAACGAACATAGGTATACTACGTACGTGGGATCGTGCATGCTCTATTTATTTATTCACTATTTTTCGTTTCCTTGCATCACTTGCGAACTGATTAACGCCATTCTAGCGAGTGTTCTATTCGAGCTGGTACACCGCTCATAACACGTATTGACATTCCCTGTTAGAATGTTTATTCGCTCTATACCGATTCGACGAGTCATTCTCAACGTCGAATGAATAATTTCAGCCGTCGTATGCCTCGTCGTATGCTTCTTTCTGTTATTCAGCGAACGTTCTACCCCAAGATATCTCAGTTATACCTCAATGCAACAGCGATAGAGTTATAAATTGATGATAATAATATAATAGAGAGTCCATCCGCACGCGATGCATTTATTTCGCACTGCAACCTTGCAGATCATACTTTTGCCACTAATACTGACATACACTCTCTGGACTACCGGTTCGATTATTCGCGTTATTGCACGGTCTCTTTTTGCGCGATAAACAATTACTTACGCAAAAAGTCTCGATCCGCTACAAACACTTTTCTTTCCTTATTTGTGTATGTTAAACACCTTTAATAATGGTTTGCACATCGTGTACCGATGTGAAAACTATAATCTGACCGCTTTCAACTGCATTTCATTAAAAACGCTCGTATATATTCATTCCGAGCGATAAATAGCTTGGTAATCGGTTTCACCTATTCGCTTATGTTAGCGTTCTCATAAATTGTGACGGCCTTCGATCGTATTACACGGGCGTTTCT
Organism: Tenthredo amoena; assembly: GCA_963966615.1. Lineage (NCBI taxonomy): Eukaryota > Metazoa > Arthropoda > Insecta > Hymenoptera > Tenthredinidae > Tenthredo > Tenthredo amoena. Next base: position 186,505 of record OZ016492.1, on the reverse strand, counting down.
CGTCGTTCTCAATGTCAACGTTTCATCAGAAGTTATCGGAAGAGCATAAGGGGATTGAGAGATACAGAAATTAGGTGTTCAGACTTTACGCGAATTTTCATATCAACCGCATGTGCCCTATTCGCCCGATCCACTATACGCCGTGAATCTTCTGGTTTCAGCAATAAAGTCACCGATGACATCGTTGGACGAAAATGTCAACCGTATACTGCGAAGAGGCAGAGCGGCTGAAAAAGGTGGGTGAGTCTTAAGTCGTATTTCCGAACCAACGTGCCGTTCCCTATAGCTGCAGCCTCATTTTGCTCGCCTCCTTGTCACTCGTTATCCCTTTAGACCGTCCCTACTTTGATTTCATCAATTAAATGTAAACCAAGACGTCGTATCAATGTTCGCGAAAGTAAATGACCGAATAATGTTCACTTCAGGAAATACTGGGGGACGGGAAAGAATAGAAAGGCTCCCTGTAGAAGAGCAGGAAGGTGGCGATGGACGGGAAGTGGGCAGACCCGTCCAGGTGGTACTTGCCCATCCTGACCATACGTTCGAACTCGACGAAGATGCTCTCGAGGAAATACTCCTTAAAGACGAAATCAAGGACAGAAGTGTCGTCGTCGTTTCCGTAGCCGGTGCCTTCAGGAAAGGCAAGAGCTTTCTGCTGGACTTTTTCCTTCGATACATGAACACCAGGGTCAGTATTCCGCGGATGAGGAAAAAAATTCACCTTATTTTATTATAGTTCAAGCCTTTGACTCTTGTTTCCCGCCCCAGAATAACGCGATATTATTTAATTAACAAATAAACTACTAGCTGAATAGAATAGGCGATGCGAAATTACAATATGTTTGAATTTCATTTACAAGTTAATTCAGAGAGCGGTTAATTGTTTGTTTATAATTCAACGTCGACTACTCGCTTACCCCGTTATTATGATGTATTTTACCTCATTATACGCCACGGCGTCTGTGTGCGAATTCGCAATTTGTACGACGACACAAATTATACGAAAAATATAACATTTCATTACCCTGCACAGGTCAATGACCAAATGAAATTATCATTTGATTTTTCGGAATTCGGAGGTAAAAATGAAAAATCTGCTTTTTTATTCCACCCAACTCGAATGAACTTGAGCTTTTCAACCAAAGAACTATTCGACGTGTAACAATTGGGATAATATATTTGTGCAAATGGTGAATCGATCGAAAATTTGTAGATAGATCGAAATCGAATCTTCATTATTAATAACGTATTGATTTTTCCTTTTATTTCATGACGACGGCTCTCCTCGTCTTTTCGGACCTCCAGTATAATCTAAACATTGAGACAGACTCCTGGCTCGGAGCGGACGAAGCTCCGTTGGACGGTTTTTCATGGAGAGGGGGATCTGAGCGAGATACAACAGGGATACTCATGTGGTCTGAAGTTTTTAGCGGCACTTTACCAAGCGGAGAAAAAGTAGCAATAATACTTATGGATACGCAAGGCGCATTCGACAGTCAATCAACCGTTAGAGATTGCGCGACTGTATTTGCGCTAAGTACGATGTTGTCTTCGGTACAAATATACAATCTTTCTCAAAATATCCAAGAGGACGATCTACAGCATTTACAACTCTTCACCGAATACGGTAGACTCGCTTTAGAAAAATCGGGGAGCACGCCATTCCAGAGACTACAGTTCTTGGTCAGGGACTGGAGCTTTCCTTACGAGGCAGATTACGGGGCGGATGGCGGTAGAAAGATTCTACAGAGAAGACTGGAGATCTCGGACAGACAACATCCGGAATTACAGAGCTTAAGGAAACACATTAAATCCTGTTTCTCAGACATATCATGCTTCCTCATGCCTCATCCAGGCCTCAAAGTTGCCACAAATCCAAACTTCGATGGAAGATTAGCCGAAATTGAATCAGAGTTCAAAATACAACTGAAAATACTCGTACCCATGCTCTTAGCACCCGAAAATTTAGTAACTAAAAAAATTGACGGACAAGTAGTCAAGGCCAGAGATCTGTTGGAATATTTCAAAAGTTACATAAAAATCTACAAGGGGGACGAGCTTCCCGAACCGAAAAGCATGCTCGTGGTAGGTTTGAGTAAGCTATCATATCAGGTATTCATAAGCTGAATAAGTTCACACGGTTAAACGTGGACTTCAATCTTTAAACAGGCAACGGCCGAGGCGAATAACTTGTCCGCTGTGGCCGAGGCGAAGGATCTTTACGCGCAGATGATGGAGACCGTTTGTGGCGGGGCGAAACCATTCTTGGCAACTGCTCATCTGGAGTCTGAACACCAGCGGTGCGTCGATAGAGCCATTCACCAGTTTCAAAATAAGAGAAAAATGGGTGGGGATGAATTCAGCCAAACGTACATGGAAAAATTACAGAAAGTAAGTAGATGAAGTGAGATAATCGCTCGATTCATGAAAATCTGACATTTCTTTTGATCCACAGGACATGGACGAATCTTTCCAACAATTCAAGGCGCATAATGAGAGCAAAAATATATTCAAGGCTGCGCGAACGCCGGCGGTATTCTTCGCGATTGCTGTCACCATGTACATTCTCTCTGGGATATTCGGACTTGTTGGTCTTTACACACTCGCGAATATCTGCAACCTCGTTATGGGCACTGGGCTATTGACGCTAGTGCTCTGGGCCTATATCAGGTTCGTAGATCGCGGTGCGCGCATCACTGAACAACTCGCAGAATTGAGGATGTATTGAGAGCATTTGATCCTTGTTACAGGTACAGCGGAGAACTCCGAGAAATTGGAACGCAAATAGATGAATTAGCGAGTGCCATTTGGGAAAATGTAAGCATTTCACGTTGACTCATGTAACATAGGAATAACTTGACATTAACCGATAGAATTCTCGTACATTGACTAACTATAGCGCTAGATCGCAGAAACATTCACTTCTGAGTAGCGATTTATATCTATAACATAGTAGCGTTAAATTGGATCCTTTGCATATATTTTGACGGATGATCATACGGTTATATGATATTGAAGGTTTTCTCAAACTTCGAGGATAAGTATGGAGAGGATTGAACCATTCTGACAAATTTTAAGACCTGTATTTCGACTAACGTGTAGAATTGTTTCTTTTTTCTCTCTCTCAACAGGCCTGGCTATGCGCGCATCTCATTCACAAGTTGAGATACATTATCCTATCCGTATTTTTTATTTTAATGTGTTCAATACCTTCCTTAGCACTTATTTGTACCATATTTCGCGAACATCGCAAAGTCTGATACCACGCTCCGATTCCAATTTATTTATACTATTCATGGTTTATCTCGATTTAAGATTAAGTTTCGACCATTTATTTTGTTCGTCAATTGCCCTAAACTAGTTAAAGACGCTACTTCAAGTTAAAGTTATTATTTTTCGTTAGTTTATTTACATATTTACATCCCTGCCTGATATCACGCTAGTTACTTATGTTTGTCGTTTATTTTTTATTTTTTCCTATTATTTCTCTTATTATTTATCTCCTCGCTAACACGCACGCCTCCTTAGAAAGGAATCAAGGATTAGGAAAGGTATGGTCTAACATCATATCATCAGATTCTGTAATATCCACTTAAGAATACCTTTGGCCCTAAAATTAGTCACTAAAATTACTAGATCATCATTTTTCAATCTAATCTGTGTTGTCTTGGGATCTCTGATACTATTTATCAAGAGAAATATCAAAAGTGCATGAAACTTGAATTCTAAGCTCGTCCAACACCCTGAAGTGACTTGTGAAATTGACTATGAATGTTTTTACTTTTTTAGTTCATGAAACCACTTTATCAACAATTCGTGGAAAAGTCTGTGTCAGTAGCAGTAGCCCAGGCTGCAGGAATGGCGACGAATGCTACGTTGAGCGCCAACGGCAAGCCTAAAATATCGTAACTTTCATTCCCTTGATATCCTTCTACCCAAGAATTAAATGAATAAATGAAATAAATAAATAAATAAATTTAAAAAAAAAGTATCCAAGCGTATCGCAATAACACAATCTAATGAAACAGAAGCCCGTATTTTTGGCATGACAAAATCCAGTTTAAGAAAGAGATGATCGTTATCAATATGCTGTGAAGTTTTTAAATGCAACACAAGAGAGCTACTACTCGTTAGTGGCTGAATGAATAAGTCAACGTCTATGATAGTTGTCAATGTATGTACAGTATACTCTGATCGTTAATCAATGTCAGATTGTTAAAATTATGGTTACTATTACAATCTATGATCATTACTATTATATTGTTATAGAAATAAAATCTTGTACCAATAACAAGCAGAGTACTATTATAGTAGAGTGGTAAAAAATGTTTACTTTATAATATCATAATTCCAAACAGGTGGATTATGGATCAATTGATTAAATTTGTTAAAATTTCTACTCGAACACGTTTCACCGCGCTACAAATAATTTATCCGTTATTTTTCGTTGCTTCTTATTAATGTACGTAACAAGTTTTGTGATATTTGTACTTATGTATATATAACTGCATCAATTCATTCGAAATTATTATTTTTTTTCTCCAATCTTTTTTATATTCAACGCTTGATATCTGAACAAATGATGATAATCGTTGTAATCAATACCTACATACTTTGATAAATAAATATTAAATAATTTAAATGTCACAAACTCTTGTTCAAATTCCGTAATCTTTATCTTTCACAACGGAGTAGAAAAAAGTACATTTAGCATGCCATAGAAATCCTAAATAAGACAAACATATTCTCTCTCTATATCTTGGTTTCTTCCAAGACGATATGCGTGTATTTTATTTTGCTGGTAATGATCTTGCCATTTATTTTACATTCAATGCTCTATGTAGCGCTATTTAGCATTGAAGTTTTTTTAATACTTGTTTGTTTGTTTGTTTTTTTACATACCTATATTATATAGAACGAATTATTTTTAATCATTATTTACCGTAGATGTAATGTGTATTTTTTTAGTCCTCAATTCTTTTCTAAATAGCTACGTATGTTTTTAAAAATTTCCTCATGATCAGGTTCATTCAAATAAGGGAGTATCTCTTTACGGAAAATATTATTTTCAACAATCTAAGGTACACAAAGGTCTCATTAGGAAATAATCATTCATACTTAGTATAATGAAAAAGGAAAACAGAAAACTAACAGACATCGTAAGACAAACTGATGAAACTACTGTTATCAAAGGACTATAAAATTTGAAAAAGCATCTAGTTAAAAAAAACCGGTGATGGCTCTACACAAATTTTCTTAATAGATATTTTCCTCGGACTTAAGATTTAGGTAATTATAATTTATTAGAAGCCAATTATTATCATTGTATCTCAATTATGTATTGTGAATTTTAACTTAATTAGATACTGGCCTTAATAATAACTTGCTTGTTAACTATCTTCCATATTCAAGCTCGTACCATGCTACAAGCGATTAAACCAATATTATTATTCCGCGTTTCCGCTAGAAAAAGAGGGCTTTGGAAAAATTTGATTATTCGTTTAGCCAGTCCATAAGCAAGGTGCCATTAATTAAGTTAAACATATTATGTATATCTATGCGGCAGCGCTTGCAGATAGCACATTAATATTATATATTATTTGTTCATTACCTAATAATACAGTATAAGTTGATCTCCGATCCTGCAATATTGTCCACGATGTTTCTAAAGATAATATTCTCTTACGTATCTACTATTTCATCAATTCTGTTGTATTTGATTTTCACTACCAACGTTATCAATCCGCGAGCTCCGAGGTTTCAATGATGAGAAAATATTATCTTCAGATGCTATCGAATCCAATTTAGTTTAAAAAAATGTTGAAAAATTTCCACTGTTTAACTATCAAGTCAAATGATCTTGTTATAAAGTTTAATTTAAACTACTGGATGAAACGGGAAGAAGTAACATTCTCGCATGAATTTATCAATTAATTATGTTGCAATTTATTATGAGTAGTAATAAAGGCGTATTTTTCTAATTACAAAAGATGTGATTTGACAAGAGTCGAATAAAGCCCCAGCTTAAACAATAATATTAGTAGTAGAAAAATATCATTCGGTACATCCGTGGTTTGAATAAAAAAATAAAAACTCGCTTATAAATAACTAGTTTATTGCATAACGATCGATAATCTAAAAGCTCACAATTTCATTACATAATCGGGAAAATAAGGTCACCCATTTAAATGAAACATTCTTTTAACAATATCATCATAGTTCTTCTTAGATTCCAATAATTTTTGCCTGTAAATAACCAGTCTCTCTTTGGCAGCAGAATTTCTTTGCTCTATAGCGGCCACCTTCGCCATATTTTCGAAGGCCTTTTCATAATCTCTCAAATTCTCATTAGCCACCGCTTTTCTGTAAAGTGCTTTCACGTTATTCCCATCTCTCCCCAATACTTTATCGCACAATGAGATAGCGTGATCATAATTTTTTCGTATCAAATGACACTCAGCCATATTATTGTACAATACTTTTCTGAGATTCTCTATATCATTTCTCAGTGTATCTTCCATATCGTGATCTTCCATAGGTTCCATACTTATCAAGATTTTACATGCCTTGCTGAATTTCATAAATGCCTCAACTATTCTCACAGATTTATGCAAACCGACCCCAACTTCTTTGTAGCTCAAAGCTAATTCGTATTTTTCTTTTGGCATCAGTTCCCACATCGGTTTACCCCACTCGCAACCGATCAAAGTTATCATAAAATCAATGGAAACGTTTTCGCCATGTGTCGTAGTTATCCTCGCCAAACTTTCCTCGTTTATAAACATCGACTGAATCAATCTTTCCATACATTCGTCGACCTTTGAATTCGCGTCTCCGATAGTTACCACAATTTCCCCATAAGGCTGCTTGAGATACTCGGTCAGAAATACTCGGTCCAAACTTTTACCATCGTATGACGACTCTGGGAAATTCACATCGTAGATTTTAACTCGGCATTTCGAACGCTCTGTTGGTTTTTTCGAGAAATCACCATGGGTGATAATTTTTTTCTGTATACAGCTGTCGGACGATTCCCAAATCACCTTCATGACTGCTCTGTGAACGACGTTCCTGCGTATTCAAGGGGAAATATCGGCTTTTCCTAACCTCAACATTTATCAGAATATGAAATTGATTGAATTATGGAATTCATTCTCATTACAAAGACACATGTCGGTCCCATTTCATTATATACAAGTTTATCGATCGCTTAGGAATATCGCTAGGCTTCTATCAATTATATACGGTTAATTAACGACTAAATTAAAGCGAGGATGACAGCTAGAAGTGTTTGATTACCACATGTCTCCTACTGTCAATTATCAGTTGATAGTAATTCGAATATCAATTATATATTTTTCTTATTACAGACGAATAACTAGATGGAAAAGATCGTTTAGTTGCCTAGGAAATTATTCCTACGTATTTTCTTCAATGCACAAAATAGGGAAGTGGTGAAAGCCGATCATTTGACGTTTGAGTTGCCTACACGCGGGCGTTTTAAGCCCCCTATTATGCTTATTCACGAAAATACCCTGTATGCATGAATATGATTTCAACAAAACAATGAATAATATTATGATTCATACTATAGCAACTGCAATATGCTTCCTAGGTAACGGCCACTGCATTGTTACGCTCTTGTATCCGGCCCCCTTCAAATTATTATCATCAATCTAGATCAATTCATTGCATTCCCCTTGTAAATTTATTTTAATTCAGTTCAACGGAGTCAGTCACCAATACTCCGACGTTCGTTCTTGCCATCTCTTTGCTATAATACTTTCTCTTGATACCGGATATCCCTTTGCTAATTAGAAATGGATCAGCTTGCAGAATTCCAACATGTTCTACGCGAGTTTACTCCCTTGCTAGACGCCTACTGGCCGTACCTTGTCGGCATTGCATTGGGAATTTTAACTATGATAAGGTGAATCCGCTCGCTTCATTATTAGCTAACATTTGCATGCCTTTAATAAACCGACGTCTTGGGATCGGGTACATAAGCGGGTCGAGTTTTAGGTCTTACATGGGAGGTCCGGACTGTCCTAGCGAGGAACGTATCGATGGAAAAACAGTTGTGATCACTGGTGCCTCGGGCGGAATTGGTAGAGAAACAGCGCTGGAATTAGCGAGGAGAGGAGGACACATTGTTTTAGCAGTTAAAGATGAACAAGCTGGGAATAAGGTCGCCGATGAAATAAGAGCCTTGCCAAATGGAAAGGCGGATGTTAAATTCTTGGACTTATCCTCGCTGAAGAGCGTTCGTAGCTTCGCTGAAAGTCTGGGTACTTATACACTATACACATCTCTTATTCAATCGTTCGCTATCTAAATATCTGAATAACATGTTATACCATCATCTTTCAGACCTAGACGAGGTAGATATACTTATCAACAATGCAGGGGTAACGTTTTATCCTTATAAAAAGACTGAGGAAGGTTTCGAGACGCATTTTGTGACCAACTATCTTGGTAATTACATAGTCCGATGACTCTGTTGTAAAAAAACTTCAACCGATTGATTTTATCTCATTATTACAACCAGGACATTTCTTGCTGACCCATTTACTGATGCCTAAACTTAAGGCAGCCAAACAAGGCAGAGTTATAAATGTCTCGGCGCAAGCTCATGTGGCGAGCGATATTCACCTGGACGATTTAAACCTGGAAAGAAATTTCTCTGTGCTGGAAGCTTTCGGGCAGAGCAAACTCGCTTTGATACTAATGGCTAGACATATGGGGCACATTCTTAAAGGTGACAATTAACTGCAAGTCGAAAGTTCCTCATCAACGTTTCTAGTTCCTCTTTCTTCTATCAGCTGGTATCTGTATTTCATCCCATAGATACAAATGTAACTGTGAATGCGGTGAACCCTGGACGTGTTAGAGGAACCCAGCACATGAGAAGATCTCCTATCAGTTCTACGTACATCATAAAACTGTCGATGCAGCCATGGATGTGGTTGTTGTTGAAAAATCCTACCCAAGGTGCTCAGACCTCGGTTTACGCAGCTGTGTCGAGTCAGTTAGAGAAATGTACTGGAAAGTATCTTAGGTATGGGATTCAGGATTAATTTCTACATCGGGATCTTACGATTATCTAAATCTGAGAAATCTGTTTTGTATTAATATTGTTTATTCCTTTGTTATTAGTGATTGCGATTCGAAGACACCGTCAGAGAAAGCAATGGACGAAAACCTCGCAGAATTATTATACTTGAAATCATTGTCGCTTGTACAACCGTTTCTACCGCTACCTGAGATTGTCACTAAAATTGAATGAATGTTTTAGCAGATCCTCGGAGAGGCTTATGCAAAATTTTTCGAGTCTACTGCAAAGTTCGAATGAATCTTATACTCGTATTTATAATATTTTCAATCACCCACATTACGTTGTATTTATTATTTTTTACAAACAACTACTATTATCGATTAATTTAATTTAATATTTATATAAAACGTTCGCATTGTGCCTCTGATCTGTTTCATTCAGAACTTTACTTTAGTACCTAGAGATTGTTGGGGAATTTGATGAACTTGAACAATGGTTGAATTAATTTTAAATACTCAGTTCATTAACTACATAGTTTCTAATGTACAGTTAAATTACAGTTCATATCGTTTGTTAGCTGGTATTTAGTTTCGTCCATTTTTCGCTAGTCAACCACAACCATTTAGCCAACTTATCGTCCTTGGCCTGTGGGGCAATATCAGCCTCCTCGCAATCGCTGGATAGAAAAATGAATAGAATATTAAAATCGATCTAGATTAAATGGACGAAATATATTCACCTGAAGTATCTACCACTGAGATCTTTAAGATTTGGTTCTACTGCTGCGAACACACAAGTTTGAGCCCCTTGTTTCGGTCTCTTGATAAAGGGCCAGACGAAAGGGTAAATAAAAATCTTGCTGAATGTGCTGTTATAGAAACTCATGTAGCGTATTATTTCTGTATCAACAAGGCCTGGGTGAACAGCATTCACAGTGATTCCAGTACCTAGAACAACAATTAGAGACCTCAGCTGAAGACTGACTGTAAAATACGAATATAGAGAAAGATATTGTGAATAGAAACCCTCAAGTTTTTTTGCTAGTTCTGTAGTGAAGAGAATATTGGCTAGTTTGCTCTGTGAATAGGCTGCAGCAGGATCGTAATCATTATCGCTGTTCAAATCAGAGACATTAATCTTTCCCCTAGTGTGCGCTATGCTAGATACATTGATTATTCGCGATGGAGCTGAAGCCTTCAAACGATCAAGGAGTAGATTTGTCAGGAGAAAGTGTCCCATGTGATTAACTCCGAGTTGTGTTTCAATTCCATCTTCCGTCGTGCTTTTCGGACAGCGCATCACACCGCCGTTATTGATGAGGACATGGAGCTGCGAGTGTTCTGTAAGGTTTAATCAAATATCTTTGGATCTAAGAATCTTGTAAGCTATTAGTTTTATCCTCAAGTGAAATTTGGAGTCACCTTTCTTAAATTTATCAACAAATTCACGAATACTCGCGAAAGAGGCCAGATCACACTTTCTGCAGTACACATACTTGTTCTTTGTTTCCAAGACTATTTTTTGACGTGTCTGAAAATGATGAAAGAGTGCATTTGAATAATATATGGGATAAGATGTTAAGTGGGAAACCATTATGGAATTGAATTTAAATACAGTTTCACATTTGTGCATATCTCTGCAAGCCATTATCACTTTGGCCTCTCGTCTAGCCAGATCCAATGCAGTTTCTTTGCCAATTCCTGTGTTTGCTCCTGTTATTATTACCACCTTGTCTGTTAGTTTCACATTACTCTTGTAATGCTTGCCGCCTGTGTATTCCCTACGTAGGAATATCAAGTTATAAAGTAAGAGTAGGGTTTTGGGTTGAAGATTACGATTGAACGAATTTACTAGGAATTGAATTTGTCAAAGGCTATAATATAGACGTCCTAATGTAATAATTCTAGTTTTACGTTCATAATATCTAAGTGAGAAAACGAAGTAAACAAAGCTCGAGGTTAGGTGCGGTAACGGAAATAAATTAATTACTTCATCAGACAGGCCACGCCAACGATTGTTGCTGGAATAGTACATAACAGGACGGCTTTTGGGGGTTTCCAAACCATATTAAGCCTATTGATAATGTTAAAATTGATTGAGGAAGACTAATTATGACGAATTTATGGCTATGAATGCTTCTGCTTTTTTCTGCAGTCTGCAGACTGCGTGGAGCGACCATGCTGCGGCGAAATTAGTTCGTCCATTCGACCGCGAGATGGCGATACCATTTGTCGTCCCGTTGGCGGACAAGGACGAGTGGCGGCCTTGACCTTGGGTAGGTGCACCTGTCCCAGAGTCAGTGGCCCTCCTGGCGTCAAAGAGTGCGGATGGGGACTGCGTAAACGAGCTACTACTGACAGATATCGCGAAAGGAATACTCGGAATGCAGAGAAGTTATCGCAAACTAGACTGCGATTGGTATATATGTATATTTATTGTTGAGAAACAATTACAACTTGTAAATTACTCTGACAGTCTAAAAGTAATATTGTAACTATGGTACAACAATAAATCTCAGATGTACCAATAACCAAGTGCGTTATATTTATCCACTTCCCTTCCAGCGAATTTTCATTACAGGCATTATTTATTGTAGTTGGGAAAATTTAAGGTTGAACACTGCTTCTTGTATCAGGAGAACATCTGACCCGAGGAGGTGTTCCGAAATTTTGGATATATGTATAGATATAGGCTTGTATACGTGGCTTCATGCACGTCTCTATGTGTATGTTCATTTATACTAGCGTTTTTCGGAGTTAGGAAGATTTTAATTCGAAAAATTTCTGCTCCTGGTATCAGGAGAACATCTGACCCGAGGAGGTGTGCCGAAATTTTGGATATGTGTATAGATATAGGCTTGTATACGTGGCTTCATGCACGTCTCTATGTGTATGTTTATTTATACTGGCGTTTTTCGGAGTTAGGAAGATTTTAATTCGAAAAATTTCTGCTCCTGGTATCAGGAGAACATCTGACCCGAGGAGGTGTTCCGAAATTTTGGATATATGTATAGATATAGGCATGCATACGTGTCTTCATGCACGTCTCTGTATGTATATTCATTCATACTAGCGTTTTTCGGAGTTAAAATGATTTTAAGTCGAAAAATTTCTGCTCCTGGTATCAGGAGAACATCTGACCCGAGGAGGTGTTCCGAAATTTTGGATATATGTATAGATATAGGCATGCATACGTGTCTTCATGCACGTCTCTGTATGTATATTCATTCATACTAGCGTTTTTCGGAGTTAAAATGATTTTAAGTCGAAAAATTTCTGCTCCTGGTATCAGGAGAACATCTGACCCGAGGAGGTGTTCCGAAATTTTGGATATATGTATAGATATAGGCATGCATACGTGTCTTCATGCACGTCTCTGTATGTATATTCATTCATACTAGCGTTTTTCGGAGTTAAAATGATTTTAAGTCGAAAAATTTCTGCTCCTGGTATCAGGAGAACATCTGACCCGAGGAGGTGTTCCGAAATTTTGGATATATGTATAGATATAGGCATGCATACGTGTCTTCATGCACGTCTCTGTATGTATATTCATTCATACTAGCGTTTTTCGGAGTTAAAATGATTTTAAGTCGAAAAATTTCTGCTCCTGGTATCAGGAGAACATCTGACCCGAGGAGGTGTTCCGAAATTTTGGATATATGTATAGATATAGGCATGCATACGTGTCTTCATGCACGTCTCTGTATGTATATTCATTCATACTAGCGTTTTTCGGAGTTAAAATGATTTTAAGTCGAAAAATTTCTGCTCCTGGTATCAGGAGAACATCTGACCCGAGGAGGTGTTCCGAAATTTTGGATATATGTATAGATATAGGCATGCATACGTGTCTTCATGCACGTCTCTGTATGTATATTCATTCATACTAGCGTTTTTCGGAGTTAAAATGATTTTAAGTCGAAAAATTTCTGCTCCTGGTATCAGGAGAACATCTGACCCGAGGAGGTGTTCCGAAATTTTGGATATATGTATAGATATAGGCATGCATACGTGTCTTCATGCACGTCTCTGTATGTATATTCATTCATACTAGCGTTTTTCGGAGTTAAAATGATTTTAAGTCGAAAAATTTCTGCTCCTGGTATCAGGAGAACATCTGACCCGAGGAGGTGTTCCGAAATTTTGGATATATGTATAGATATAGGCATGCATACGTGTCTTCATGCACGTCTCTGTATGTATATTCATTCATACTAGCGTTTTTCGGAGTTAAAATGATTTTAAGTCGAAAAATTTCTGCTCCTGGTATCAGGAGAACATCTGACCCGAGGAGGTGTTCCGAAATTTTGGATATATGTATAGATACAGGCATGCGTACGTTGCTTCATGCACGTCTCTGTATGTATATTCATTCATACTAGCGTTTTTCGGAGTTAAAATGATTTTAAGTCGAAAAATTTCTGCTCCTGGTATCAGGAGAACATCTGACCCGAGGAGGTGTTCCGAAATTTTGGATATATGTATAGATATAGGCATGCGTACGTTGCTTCATGCACGTCTCTATGTGTATGTTTATTTATACTAGCGTTTTTCGGAGTTAAAATCATTTTAATTCGAAAAATTCCTGCTCCTGGTATCAGGACAACATCTGACCCGAGGAGGTGTGCTGAAATTTTTGAATACTTGAAGATGCATTAATTTTAATTATCTGCTCCTGAGTGTTCTACCCTGTTTCACTTATCGCTCATTTATACTAAAGTCATGGGAAAAGGAAAGTGGAAAATAACAAAGCAATTGATTATTGGTAGATCTTGCAATTTATTGCTGCAGTATTGATACAATATTATTTTCTGCCGAATTCAAATGTTCAATTTGTAATTGTTTCTTAAAAATAAATATGTATCTATTGCAATTGATTGAGTTTCTTCATTTTTTTCATAGCCTACAAGTCATAATACTATAAACAGATACATATTGTGATGATATGCTTTCTAATATGACTAATTTTGAATAAACTGACTTCCATATGCATTCCTCCGTTGTTATTTCGTTAGCATAATCCCCATACGCTTCCGTTGACGCCTCAAGGGCTACTGACCCCACGATACTACAACAGGTGTCTGTATCCTAGTTCAGTGCTCCTTGTTAGACTCACCGACTAGTCCTGCTGATGGAGCGACATATGGTATCGCCATCTATTAGACAAGTTGAAAACTACAATAAGACATGCCGATTGCGTATGACAAGGTGCTCTAATCTAACAACTGGGTCACGTACGGTTATCATAAGTTTTCTTAAAAACTAGCGCTGTTATTCCTAAATTAATTGAACAGATCAAGCCAATAAAAACAAAAAGTATCAAGTTTTTCATATTTATTATTAAACCAAATTATACATGGTAAATTTGCGGCAGCAACATCTTATGCAGGTGGATCATCTCCCTTGGTGGTACGCGTGTAAATTAATTGTGCATGGTGCTGAACAACCTGCTTGATCAATCCCTTCTGTTGAAGCTCATTTAGCGCTCTCCTAGCAAGAGATCCACGGATTTTCAATCTCTCACTGACGATTGATGGTGTTATAAGTTTGTACTGGGGCACTTCCTTCAACAGTTTCTCATAAGTTCCTTTGTCGAAAAGGACTTGATTGTTTAACTTATCACGGACTTTTCCCTTGGACCACTTCTGCAAGATAAATCAAAAATAGGTGAAATTTAGTTAGAATTAATCAAAAATTTGTTTCTGATCAACTTTTCATAACGATTGTGAAAGTATAATCTCATCAGTCTCATTAAATCAGTTTTTTGCCTTCATAGAATATCAGGCAAAGGTATTTTATCGTCATTTGAGAATATTTTTCTTCGATATAAAGAAATTGATATCTATTCAAATATGAAATCTTGCGAACCTTCTTTTTGGCTTTGCCACCAGATCCTCCCTCCTTCTTTTTCTGGGTTTTTTGGGGCTGTTTGGAAGACCCCTTGGTATCCTTTTTAGGAGGCTGAAAAAGTAATGTTGCAACAGTTGATGACGAATTGTTGGTAAGGTAGAAAATTATTGCGAAGAGATAACTCGATCGATAATTCGCGGTATGATTAATGAAATTAGTTTTAATAGCCACGGTGTTTCTCTATCCCCATAACAATTCATTAAATTTTTACGTCACGAACGTACAATAAAAACGAAAACTAACTACACAAAATTAGAGAGGTTAGGGAGCTCGGTAATATTCAATATACTGTCAAAAACACGCGAGAGGTTATCTCGACAATTATTTTCGACAAAACTTCGACGTCATATTAAATAGTAAACAATATTAAACAAAATTCTCAGGCGAAGGTATACGCAATCTCAATAACATCGCGTATTATCAGTTTTACAGCAGAAAGTTTTGTGTACACCATGTGGGCCACGAGAGCGATTATTCTGATTTTCAACGGCGCATAATTTTAGCCTGTAATAAACACCTAAACGATTTTAACGAGATAGAGCAACAGTCTAAAACGCGGCTGTAATTAACAGAGGTAAATTCTACTGCTTCGATCACCGAAACTTATTAAATAAGTTTGAGAAAGTTCGAACACCATCACTCACCATGATGCCTGACGACTCGGAAAGAAAGGGGAAATGGGATTTCGGCCATATTGAACTACATGTCGCAAGTTCAGCGCCACCTAGACACACTACTGTACTTCCTTGTTGAATGTTTATTAAAATGACAATAAAATTGTAAAAACGTATTTGAATTGATGATAAACCGATGAAAGATTTTTGAAAATGGTTATCAGGCCTATTTGAATATTCATATTGATTATAAAATGGTTTCATTTTAATACGAGGTTTTGATTCATTGACATTAATGCAGCTGACTCAGTTGTCAACTTGACAGGAGTGGCTGAAGCGTGTTCAACATGGCGCTATCCCGTAAATCCAATTTTTGCGGGACCGGGAAAACCGACCTTTTGATATAAATCGAAATATGTATTTAGTATAGAAAAGAAGTTTAGAAATAATATATAAATCAACTTATTTAAAGCAGAAAATACGACACTATATAGACTGGTAAGTTTAACTAAAATGCATAACACCATCTTAACCTTATGTTTACGTGGACGTGTCACTGTTACGAAAATTCTTCGTCATTACTATTAATGCTATAAAAACATATCTATCAATGTATATCTGAATGAGAGTACAACGGTTATTCTCGATTAAAGAATTCATCATCATCATCATCGATTCGATGAACAAGTAAAAAATTATTTTAACCCAACTTTTCACCATAAGGTATTGAAAAAACATTTCTTTTTTTCTTATTCCATTCAATATTTCAAAAATGAATAAATCTATAATTTATATCCATTTTTTCAGACAGCCGTATATCTAGAATGCTTCCTCTATCGCACAAGGATTCCCGAGGTTTTGGGAGTAGAATAAAGGAGAAGATACTAGGATGGAAGCGTCTGATATTTTCTGACAAAAATTCTCGGAACTTATTTCTGTTCCTTATATTGAATCTGTCCTTTGCGTTCGTCGAATTAACTTACGGAATATGGACGAACAGCTTGGGCTTAATATCGGACAGTTTTCACATGTTCTTTGACTGCACAGGTCTTCTAGCTGGCCTTGCAGCGTCAGTAATAACCAAATGGCGAGCTAACGAGAGATTCTCTTACGGCTATGTCAGAGCAGAGGTTCTAGCAGGCTTTGTAAACGGTCTATTTCTTCTCTTCATTGCATTTTTTATAATGTCCGAAGCTGTAGAGCGAGCCATTGAACCCCCCGAAGTTAAACACGAAAGATTATTCGTCGTTTCTGTACTCGGACTTCTAGTTAATCTCGTAGGAATTTATGCCTTTCAACACGGGCACGGGCACAGCCATGGTGGCGGCGGCGGAGGTCATGGGCATTCCCACTCTCACGGAGACAGCCATAGTCATTCTCACAACCATTCGCACAGTCACGACCACCACGATATTGAAATAGACCAAAATATGGGGGGCGGTAATTCTCAGATAATGAAAGGCGTGTTTCTCCACATTCTGGCGGACACACTTGGATCCGTTGGAGTCATTATATCCGCAGTATTGATGCAGATGTTCGGATGGATGATAGCCGATCCAATCTGCTCCATGTTCATAGCCGTCCTTATAGCGCTTAGCGTATTGTCGTTAATATCTGAATCAGTGACTATATTGATGCAGAGACAGCCCGCCGCGCTGGATCACGTGCTACCGCAATGTTATAATAAAGTAACGCAGTTGGCAGGGGTTTACAGCGTCCAGGAACCACACTTTTGGACTCTTTGCTCTGACATTTATGTCGGCTGTTTGAAATTGGAAGTCGCTAGAACCGTAGATCCTAAATATGTCGTCGCTCATACTCAGATGATATTCCAAGCTGCTGGTGTTAGGCAGCTCACTGTTCAGCTCGATTACGCGCCCATGTGATCAAAGCTTATAGACGATGATAAAACTGGTGGTCAAAGTTTCACCCAAGTTTACTATCAGAGCCCTATTTCTGTCTGCGGAACTTGTCACAAAAAAGCTAGGAACGTCGCCCTTGCACAGAATTTATTTACCCTTCTTAGCTTTTGCCAATTGAACGGTTTTGGGAGACACGGGTATCGGCTGGGTCTCCAAGTAGTTTAAGGGAGACATGATTGTGTTAATATACATTGATTATTGAATTGAATTGATTGATTTGTTTAATATAAAATGGTAGATAAATTCTGGATATAATTTAAAGGCACACAGAAAAGAAAAGAACAATGAATAAAATAAAAAAACTTGAAAGAAAAAGTACACGGATTACAGTTCAATTTAATACAAGGGCTTAAAAAATGTGTATAGACTGTTTTGTTAAAGCAGTCTTGCAAATAATCTATTTTTACTTTTTTAAGAATATATAAATATATATGAAAAATATATTATATACTTAAATATAATAGGAGAAAATTGAATGAACGAAAAAAAGAAGATAAATGAACAATATGGTTGTATTAAATATTTGTACTTCATCGTCCGTTGTGATGAGTTTATTCGATGATAGATGAATTCGTATAATACTAATAAAATTTTATTTCAATATTGGATTTCATTATTCTTGTACTTATTTCTGTTAAACTCGTTACTCGTGAACTGGTTTTAAGGAAGGCCATTTAGATACCATCGTTTCATTGCTATGTTATAGGCCAGTTGAAATGAAACAAAAAGAGGACGAATAAAAAATAAAACGAATCTTTAAACACAAATTGATCCATTAATTGTAATGTGACAAATTTCATTATTGGTTTTCTCTCATCCAATGCTTAGGACCAAAATTTAGAATAATTTAACAGCTAATTATTGTATTTATGTCGTTATGGAAATTCCACCCTTTCATTTTGTCAGTTAAAAGTGTAAATTAAAATCAACGACAATATATATATATATATATATATATATATATGGGTATATATACAAACATCTGTATCCAATTAAATGAGTAAAAACGCAGCTGTTTCTCCATCAATTTCCAAAATTATACTATCAAAAATTAATAATTATTCGAATTGCAGTAAAGAAAAATAAAAAAATAACGAAAACTAGAACATTCCATACTTATCGTAATTATGGTAATGGTAGATGTGCGTCTTTCCGAATCTTATAGAATCGAATAGCTATCAATGATGTAAGGATGATTGAACTTTTGCCAAGAATCTAGATTACGTATATTCATATATACATAAATCCACCTACTACACATATATATATTTATTAAAATTTCCCCTCATACATTTATTTGTAAATTTTTAAATTATTATTACCCGTATTTAGATAAAAGTGGGTATACATAAAGTATAAGCCTGATTTAGTTAGCCATCACAGTTTTAAAGAGCGATAATAATAAAACTATACTGCAGATAAAATCCATAACTAACTTAAGATTAGTAGAGAATTTTTATTTTAAATTTTAATGAAAGACCTCAGGATCATTGCATTTATGGGTATCGGCGATGTTACGATACATAAAAATTATTATTATTATTATTATTATATTATTACGTTTGTTTTAATAGTATATACATGAAAATGATTCTGATATTCGGATATATACACATATATATATATATATATATATATATATATATATATATATATATATATATGTATATATGTATATATATATGAACAAAAGTGTGTAAATAATGAGAATAAAAAGAAATAAAACGCTCAATAGAATTTTCTTTTAAAATATGTCATTCTCTTTTACCCATAGAATATGCCTATGCGAAAGGAGGAAAATTAATAAAGTATATGATTATCAAAATACATATCGCAATTAGAGTATACATATGATAACGCCGTAAAGTCTACAGGGGGGAATTATAATTTGTACCGTAGATTATAACCAGGAGTTTTTGGTTTGTTAAGCGAAAACTTGCCACCGGGGAATCCCCGTCCATCTATTTACCCCAGATTTCCCATGAGACATCTCCGAACTTTTATTAACGCGATTCAGCCTTTAAACTTTAATATATACACGTTTATACATTTTTGCATCAATGTATGTACGTAGCTTTATTTTATCATATTTTTTGGTTCTGCTTATTTCTCTTCTTTTCAAACTCTCAAGTTCTCGGTGTAACTTGTTGGGTATGAAGAGAAGAAAAAAAAAAAAAAGATTCCACACCCACACGGATTTAAAATCAGATGAAAATCAAGAAAGAATTTATGAAATATACAAAGTAAGGGATATTGAAACGCGGTCTCAAACACGTATTACATTTATTTGGAGGATATGTGTGTACATATAAATACATAAATATTTCTTAATAAAATTACTGTTCAGCTGATGATAATATCGTTTGTGAAAAAAAAGCGAATCAATGATATCCTATTCGTTAATTTATACGAAATCGATATTGGAGGGTATTTTTTATTATTTTTCCTTCTCTTTCTCAAACGTTATACATCGTTATACCAGCTCTATCAGTTATGAATTAGCAGCTGGAACTATATACGGTTTGGTATTGTCATATAGATATATAATATACAAGCGATAAATTATATATCTACCATAGGTTGTTCCATTCATGAGTTTGCTGCAGTATAAATATGTTTTTTTTTCTTTTTTTTTTTTCTTTTTAGTTTTCGTGTAATTTGTATATCTCTTCAATCGCTTTATTATATTTACATAGGAAACTATCAAAATTAGAAAAAACAATACAGATCGCAAACAGTAGCGGTTTTGCTTATTCCGAAACGCTTTTAGCATAATTTAAAAATTTGCATATACATATATAATTATATCAACGGCGCAGAAATAATTATCGTCAGTCATACGATCAATACGGTCAATCGATAATAGCGTATAGTTTGTATAACCTTTGTGGAAAATTTATTGCAGTCCTTAATCTTTTTTTTTTCAGACGCAATATACAATTAATAATAATATTATTTATATAATTCCTTATCGTTATACGTACAATTGTATTATCCAATAATGGTCGCTACGCGGCAATTAAAATACGCGTACTATATGATAATATATATATTTTAACTGATATACAAATGAATATATATAATATATATTTATTATTAATATTTAATCGGCGTAATAATTCATTCATTCTTTAATTAAATAATTAATTAATTCCGCATCGGCTTCCTAAAATGACGAATCAATTTTATTTTATTAATATATAGTATTAGTTTCAATTATTATAACATACTCCCGAATTATCTATTCTATATTATAATAATTATAGTTACAATATCGTTTGGCAGTCAATTTTTCAAAATTACTCGGTTAATATCCTTTTGTTTATTATATATATATATATATATATGTATATATATATTTAAATATATATTTAATAACTAAAGCTAGGAATAATAGAGTTTATACTTTATACAATAGCTTTTTTTTTCGAATTTCATGTAATAATAATATCCCTATAACTTGTTTTAGAATTATTCTTTATTATATTTATATAGTTTTCTTCCTTTTCTTCTCAACTTTGATACCGCATGAATACATAATACACAATATCTATATATACTCCATAAAATCTCTAAATCTCCAACAATTTGATCTGCAAACTCGAGTTTACCTATACTTTAAATTTTACTCTCATATATGTATATAATATGTAGGTATATATAATATACATATATACCATATATTAGCATATACTATACGCACATAAATATATAATAATTTTTTCTTTTCTTTTCCTTCAATCTCTTCAACTTAACAATATTATTATCATTCTATTATATATTATTAGCGTACGGGAAAAATTCATACTTGGACAGTTCATTTTTTCTTTTCTTTTCCTTTTTTTTTTGCATGGATGGACGACTAGCGTAAATTTTTTCGCAAATCTATTTTGGCTTCTCCGGTTAATATTATTCATTTATTTATTCATTTTATTTATTTATATATATATATATATATATATAATTACGCGCACAAAAAACTTTTTACAATTTTTCATTCAACTATAGGTTCTACATACTACTGTCTTATATAAGATAACTACTTATAATATAAGATAAACTCAACGATATACACGACACGCATAATAGCCGGGTATGTATGATTACGTGTTATATTCTTCATTGACCCAATATAATTTCGAAAGATGTACAAATAGTTATTGTGTAACTATTTGTCTATATATAATATCGATAAGAAGTCGTGTATATGATATATTGGGACAAGATTATACACCGAATCATTTTTTATATTATATATATATACGGTAGACATATAATATGATGATATAAAACATATTATTATAGGTATATGTATATAGGAACGGAATCGGGCAATTTTTCAATTTGTTTTTTTTTTTTTCTTTACGATTATAAAAGCAACTTTCATTCTTTCTCGAGAGAATAACGATTTGTTGGAAGGAAAAAAAAAAGAAGAAAAAAAAAACCTATACAAAAATTTATATCAATCGTAAATCGTTCCTGCAGCAGTCGCGTTTCTTAATTAAAATCGATCTAACAACACCGTCTATGTATGATTGAATACAAGCCTCTATTCGGTATTAAATATAGATAATCGTTCAGTTTTTGGTCTGCTTTATTTATTTATTTATTTATTTATTTTTTTTTTTATTTTTTTATTTCTCAGTGCAGTCTGCAATTATAAAAGCCTACATCGAATACACGCGGGCGATATCATTGAATATATCTGTCATTTGGCAAAAGGTTTTTAATTCATTTAAATAACTAAAAATCAAAAGGGCAGTTTACTTCTTTAAAACTTTTCAAAAATATCGTAAACAGCTAGTCGGACTAGCCGATAACCGTAAATTCTACTCTCGTTCACGCGGATGCACGTCTAGGTACTTATCTCCCGCTACTTCCGTTTCTAATGAAAAAACGATTAATTATCTCGTTTCAAACGTATTCAACGATAAACCGGTCGATTTAGTTAGTTTCCCGAAAAATTTCTCACCACAGGAAATTCACTTCTTCTTGTGCTTACCGTTCTTTTGGACTTTCGCTATTCGCAATCTGCAGTGTGCACCTCCTGTGTAAACTACTTCTGCCCTACCCCCGTCTTCAACGGCACCAACGAGCGCCTTCACAGACTTAACGCTTATGTCTTTGGCACTGATCTCTAAAGAACTACCCGCGAATCTATCGCGTATGCATTTTCCAACCAGGGTTGATTGCGTCTCGGTTAATTCAATTCCGTCCAAGCAGAGCCATGCGAGGTGTTGTAGGTTCGTTAAAATCGTGTGAAGGAAGCTGTGCTCTATTTGGACCTTTTTCACACTGTCCGTGACTATGAGACCGTTCATCTTTAGGAAACTCAAATTGCAGAGTTTCAGGTACTTCGATATATGCCTCATAGTACGGTCGCAGTCCTCGAGTGTCACCCGCCAGAAATTGATCCTCAAAGACTGGAGGTTTTTGAAATTGCTCGACAAACAGCTGAAGAAACTTGTCAATATTTTATCGTCGATGAATAAAAGGGAGCCGCTACTACCCCCGATGGTCGACTTGTCTAAGGATAGATCGAGCTCGCTCAGAGCCGTGAATCCTCCCAGAAATGGGAGAAGAAGAGGTCCTCGAAGGGCGAGTCTGTCGTTCACCGTCACCTTAACAAAGAATTGAAAATATGTCGATAAATAAAGCGTGGAAAAGTGATTTTTTGGTTTTCTAATTATTTCCTGTCGCAATTTTACTTACTTGAAAACCAGCTAGCCTGAGAAACACTATTGCTGGACACGCGGGGGGTGCCGCAGCTCGCAAGAGCTCAGCACCAGCGTCGTCCCGACGCCCTAATCTGGACAAGGGTCCTTCGTGAACCGCCAGGTGAAGACGGGCGTTGCACAAGCTCAATTCCCGGACACTGGTGCATCGCAGGAGTTCAGAAAATACCGAAAGGCTATCAGATTCCTGGGGAAAATTTTTGATCAATTTTATTTTCGTTCATATTCAGATTTTTCGGATAAATTTTCAATCGGTTTTCATTAATTGTCTCAATTTTTCGAAGATTTTGGCTTCCCGAATTCTCCCTGTACGTTTTCACCAGGGTAGACTTGTTTCCAGACGATCGTTAAGATATCTTTTTCCCCTAACATTTTTCTCCCTCTCTTTCTCTCTAAAGTGTGTTGCCGTTAAGGGTGACATTTGCCCCCTGTGGGTCGCTACCTATACACCCGTTTGCTTTTGTACTCGGGTTTAAAATTGTCGAAGTTTCACGAGATCAGCTCGGTTCGGAGCAATTTCGAAAACCTATAGAGATCATAGATATCTTGTCGAATCTTAGACCTACGACCGGTTTCCGATAACTATAGCAGGGAGACAAAAATATTTCCATTTTTCTAAGAATAATAATTCGTATCCGTTTGAACTTTTGCTCGAAGAATCATACATCACGTATAGATTTTCGTAACAGAAGAAAAAGAAAAAAATGTTTCCGTAGGTAATACCGGAGAAAAGAAAAATATTAAAAAGAACCCTTAAAAAGGTTAACGGCGTCTAATTATTCTACCATGGGGTGAAAATGATGTCGACGGTTTAAAACGCGTCGTTGACTCGAGTCTGCGGATATAAATTCACCTTTTCGGGAATATTATGCTATACCTACCCCCCTGGGCAAGTATTCCTTGCTAGCTCGTTGGGATAACTCACTGTTAAGCCGATGAAACGTAACGGTTATGGGATTTTTTGATGATGAGGGTAGCTGAGAAAAAATTGCTCATCTCTTTTTCTTATAAAAAAAAAAAAGAAAAAAAAAAGAAAAAAAAAAGAAAAAAAAAAGAAAAAAAAAAGAAAAAAAAAGGAAAATAAATAAACAAAAACGATTGGGAAAATCTATACCTATACATGTACAGAATTTTTCCCGTTTATAGTATAAGTCCGTCCTATTATATATACGCCTATATCCTCCTGGTTATTCTGACCTTCTATAAATCGGGGTGAGATTTTCGTTTGGGTTTCTGATCTCACGTGTAGTCTGTAGACGTACTACATATATACATATATGTATATACGTATATAGAGGGTCCAGGGTTTTAAAGCCAGGATGAGCTTGCAGCATCCCTAGAATATGTCGCGGTATTCTTTTCTCCCTGCGTCAGGCAATTCCGCCAGTGATCCTCGCGAGCTTTGGTTGAAACTAAACAATATGGTACCCGTGAGATAGCTAGTTTCCGTTAGGAAAAGTCTCGAGCTTATACAGCTACCGTTTGTTCGAAATTATAGTGGATTCTGTTACATTTCAGGTCTTATCGTCAGCTGTATATATGGGCATTAGAGCTTTGTAGAAAATTGCGAGAACTCCGACTAACTAACATAAGTAGAGGCGAAGTAATTATCGAAAACTCGGAAAGTGGAATGTTAGAGGGGAATGAAGGAGGAATAGAAGGTCCGGAAATGTTTAATTTTCATAAAATAATGCTAATGGACGGTTTGCAATGAAACTACCTTCTCGGCTGGCAAAGTTGCCGAGTTTTGACAGACGGGATTTGCGAGAGAAAACAATGGACTAGAAAATTCGAAAGTTTGTCGGAAAGCGGATTTCATCCATTTACAGCTACCGCACACTACAATTAGGTTTCTTTAATTACCAGATACCATTATTTAGACGGTATAATCATCGCCGTGCGATTAGGTATCTCACTCCATCATCAACCCTGACGTTTATTCTTCTTCAGCACGCTACGTCGAGTACCTCGACATATGTATATATCTGTATACCCTGTACCTAACTAGCAATGAAATTTTATCGTAAAGTAATTAGGTACCGATTTATTCTTCAGCTTTGCCAAGCACTCAAATAAACGCTTAAACTCGTCGTTATACTGACGTTGACTCTTGAGGTACTATATAGTAAACTCGGTTCAATTAGTTCTACGCGGAACAAGTTACACGGATCGAGATATGAGATGAGGTAAACACATGCATATATATACCCGAAGGTATGCCTGAAGCTACCGGGAATGAGCAGAAGACTCGGAATCCAAGATTTGCTATCAGAATTTTTTAGAATTCGTCAACGGTTCACCGATTTTTCGACTTATTCAATGAATCGTTATGATATTGGGTATGGAAAGAAACGAATTTCTTTGTGTTTCGAGAAATTTTTCCAAGATTTTACCAGATATCAGTTAGACTTGACGAATTCTTTGAGAATTTTTTGGAAATTGAAAAAAAAAAAAAAAACTGTATCGTGAAATAATCCCGGGGGATTTTCATACTACCCCGGGTTCGAAGGGTAGTTACGGCTCTTCTCCTCGTGTAGATGTAAATCTACTAAAATCATAAAACGAAAAAAGGGAAATAAAAATACTAAACAACGGAAATTAAACATTGTACAAGTTTAACAGCCCCTGTGTTTTCCATATTCGTGTAATAACTTTGAATCCATGTATACGCGTATTGCTGCAGAGTTAAAAAATGAAACAAAAACGTTATTAATATATACCTACTCGTGGATATAAAGTTCGGTATATATCCACACCTATATATGTATACCTGCATATATCGCAGAACTGGTATATTTGCATATGAATATCGGAGTACACTCGTACTTTCTCTCTCTGTTGCAAAAAAATGTTTGAAAAATGAAAAATAAATGAATAAAAAATGAATTGCATCTCCTGCTGAGCAATGCGATTCCAAATTGTATTTTCGGTCTTTCATAGTTATACGTGAACAAAAGCAAGACCGGAATCGGGGATTCGGAGCTTTTTCCATTCCTCCCTTTCTCGCGAATATAATTTTCGCAGAAATTTAACCAGTCACTACCGAAGGGATGATAATATTTTAACGAAACTGTTCTCTGCGCTCTCGCGCAAAACTGCAGGGAGACTCGGGGGGAGAGAAGCTATTGTTTCGAATCGCTGCAGGTAGCTAGCCACGTATATAGACTACAGACTCACCGCTGGGTACCCACTATACGCTGAATACGCGAACGGTAAATCTCTCTTTGTTCCGTACTCGAACAGAGGGAGTAGAAAGGGTGGGCAAGGGATGGAGGGCCAGCATTCCCGCCTCAGTTTTCGCCCGACGAAGGGGCGTCGCGGCGGCGGCGGCACCAGCTTGCGATATAATTTCACGAATTATACACACGTTTCTGTATACGGTTATATTGACCGTATTTTCTGCAAGGCGCGTGTGTTACGCGAGATAGCTGGCTGGTACTGGTACCGCTACTGCCTCTGGTTGCTTTTGGTTTTGCTGTTGCTACTGGTACCGGTGCCGTACCGCGTTCTAAGTAACGCGTATTCTCATGCAAATTCTGAAACCTCATACCCCTCCCTATCTCACAAACGCCTCTTTCACCCCTCGCATTTCTCCGTACTGTTAAATTTATTACACGCAATATTACCGAAAGGATATACCTATATATATATATATATATATATGTATATATGCATACATATACCATCGGAAGAAATTTATTCAACATTTTATAACAACATAAGTTACTATCGCGAATAATTGTTCAACGATTTCAATACACGGTTCTTTACATTTTCTTTTCTTTTCTTTTCACTTTTTATCTTTCTTTTTCTTTCTTTCTACACTTTTCGTCACCTCCGCGGTATATTGGGAAAGTATCGATTGAGTTAGAAAATGACTTTCGATCGTTCCAACGAGTCTCCATGTCCTCGGATCTCTATATATATAGGTAGTATTCGAAAGATGAAAAGATCCCCAAAGATCTTTGGTAAGAGATGAAAAAAACAAAACATAAGAAAAAAGGTGATTAGATTTGCGTTTCTATAAGAAGCTAAGGGTATCTTGTTTTTAATCGTTTGGATATGAAATTTTGTTCTTCCCCGATAGATTAATCACCATAAGCAAGTGATTGGTTTTCTTGATAAAATCGCGTACCTATCGCGACCGAGTTGCAGGGTATAGGTATCTCCTCGTTCTTGCGCGCGAAGCTTCCGTATAGTATAAGTAGGTAAGGCCCGTATCAAGCTTTGTCGAGTTTGTATAATGGATCATAGCTCTGCTATTATTTCGCAAAGTTTAGAGACGGCGAGGAGTTTGTCTTTGCTGTCGAGACGGGGACGATGGATTAAGGTGCCGGATATACCGAGCACTGGTATAGTAAGTAGTATGAGCCGGGTAATTAGTGGGACATGAAACAATTGCTTGCTCTCATATGATCGATAATTAATTACCTACCTACTGCTACTAGTAGACGCGTACCTCTATATTCCTAACCGCTAGAAAACCCTCGTTTTCCCATCTCGCCAGACCTCCACCCTAATGCTAATAAACCTCCTAAAATTTTGGCAAAACCATGCGTCATGACACCCAAAGGGCGAACCAACCGCGCTTCCTTATCTAATGAAAATTTATACTTACCCAAGCATAACACGCGTATATAGTATAGATACGCGAAACAAGAAAATAAATATCAACCGTATAACAGGCAGCCCGGAGGGCAATGAGAAAGTGAGTAAAAAAAAAAGGAAAGAAAAAAATGACTAAAATTTATGTTATTTATTATAATTATCGATTTACCTCTATTCTGAAGGTCCATCCTTCGAGACTGAGCAATTTTATTGTAGAATTTCTTGCCAAGGCGTGACATAGGAGACGTGAGGGATGATCGTCGAGGGCAAGTCTGGGACTGGCGAGATCCAAAAGTTGAAGACAAGGAGCTTCCGTCAGGGCAAGAACAAGCGGCATCATATCAGCTGGTCGAGAAGCACCCGCAGC
This sequence comes from Tenthredo amoena, assembly GCA_963966615.1. Classification (NCBI taxonomy): domain Eukaryota; kingdom Metazoa; phylum Arthropoda; class Insecta; order Hymenoptera; family Tenthredinidae; genus Tenthredo; species Tenthredo amoena. The sequence continues at coordinate 158,292 of OZ016492.1, read as the reverse complement.
TCTCAAGGCGTCCAGGTGTCGAGCTCGGCGAATTGTTTCGGCCAGACATCCGGCGTCTAGACTTCCCAGGAGACACTTTGACACGTTCAAAGATCTGAGCTTGCAGCTTGGTTCTCTGTAACGTAACGGATGCCGGAATATTTACAATGGATCGTTTATTCCGCGATAATCGTTCAATCCTCTCGTTCCTTCGCAGTATTTTCATTTTTCCAAAAGTTTGAAGCTCGACGGAAGAAAAACAAAACCAAAAAAAAACGAAAAAAAAAATACCGAAGGGCGAAAGACCCTGGTAGCTATTTTCCCCGGTGAAGAAAAAAAAGCTCGATTGAGTATAATCACTTTACCTCCCATCAGCTGTTTTGAGGGTTGTAAATTCTCGCTGACAGATATACGACGCGGGATTCAATTTCAATTGGTAATCTGTTTTACGCAGATATTCCGACACCTGGCGAGGCTTTTGCGTTCGAAAAAGGATTACCTTATTCACCGTATCTTGAATTTTGAACAAAAACTTACGTGTGTTCGTTAATACGCATATTTGCTGACATCTGATTAATTCCTATTGAGAAACTTTCCGTCCCATGACAATTATTTTTTCTTTCTTTCTTCTTTTCACACGGTGTTTTATATACCTCATATATATTATATATATTATACACACACATATATATATATATATATATATATATATATATATATATATATACATACCCCATGACGCGTTTTTACCAAGAAATTTGTTCGCTCCGGTAATATTTCATTTGATATAATACAGGGGAGGTTTTGAGGCTCGAGGAGGCCCATCAATCAGAGGAAAAGGACCAAGTGCCTCGTAGAGCAGGAGGTGAACCGTGATACGGAGTGTCATGGGCAGCCAGGCGCAACAGCGAACCCATCAAATTGAATAAACAATAAAATAGCGGTTAGCTGGGACAAGGGACGTTGGTGGATGGATTCTGCACAAAGTTTATGGGCTTTCCTTGTACCTCAAATTATTCATTTCCATCTCCTTCACGATTTCGTGTTATCATTCCTATCATCATTATCATTATCATTATCACTATCATTATCATCATTATTATTATTATTATTATTATTATTATTCATTGACTTCCTTATTTTTGTTTATCAAGAAGAATTTGGAAACGATTTCGGGGTATTTCTTCTTCCTTTCTTGAATGGAGAATATAAACGAAGGAATATTTGAGGGAAGTATAAAAGAACGCGTTTGAAGATAGATCGAGATACCTTAACCGCGGGGTAAACGAGGCATTTAATAAAACTGAACGTTTTAGTAAGATCCCTTGTTAAAACTTAGCCACCGAAGTGTGAAGCCGAGAGTATGACGAAGTGATCGCTAATGGATGTTGGCGTTCGTAGTTAGGCACTCGATTCGCTCAACGTTTTAGGGGATGGTTTAGCGAACGGTGAACATTGAACGACGGGGTCGACTCACTTGGTCTCGAGAAAGAGACAGAGAGAGAGAGAGAGAGAGAGAGAGAGAGAGAGAGAGGCAGAGAGGGTGAATTGAGTCTGTCATTGATTAAGAGAGATCGATTGATATTCCGAAGGAAATAAAAATCAATAACTACCCTCACGTAGCGTCACTGACAGCCGGGTATAATATGGCTTAGAATTTCCGTAACCGCGAGAAGGAATTTTTCTATAAACGAGAAATGTAGGTATAGCTATATATCCTATACTTTTTTCATCCAAACGCGAATAGCCGTACGCAAAGTCCATTTTTTTTTTTACCACTTTTATTTTATTATTCTCGAAAATAATTATGTACCAAAAATAAAAGGAGAAGAAAAAAAAGACGCGAGAGTAACTGGCACTCCGCGTTTATACGCGAGGACAATGGACTCTGAGTTTTATTCCATATTTGAAATTTGTCATTTTTTATTTCATTTAAAAAAATAAATAAATAAATAACCGGATCACTGCACTGTGACGCAGTCGGTGGAAATATATGGTTAGTATTATACGGGTTTTAATTTGGTTCCATCAGCTCTGCATGCTGCAGGGTGTAGTAGAGAAACGAGAGCTTTTCTTCGTTTTTTTTTTTTTTTCTTTCAATTAAAACATCGGGTGGAATGTTTTTCACTCTGTGCCGAACCACCCTTCGTACTTTTTTAGTTTTGTTTCCAAATTGTCTCGCACATATTTTTAACTATTCTTGCATATAGTGGAATGTATACATATATGAGCTTTTTGCTGCAGGTTAGTTCTATTCTCTCCGGTGTTGGACGCTCGTTGGGAATTGGGTCGAAAACGTTTACCAAGAAATCGCACCGTTTAGAATTTAAAAACTTTCAGCGGAAAAGCTTTAAGAAAATGACCAAACTCATAGAAGGGGTTCGCGAGATTTCTTCAACATAATTTATATCTCTACACGTTTTCGGAAATTATATTCACGAAATCGTTATTCTCCATACAATTCTGATCTCTTTCGTTCGATCATTGATTACGGACCTTCGCGTATTCCTACCCTCAATTTTTCCAAATACCAGATCTGTATACTTCGGGAATTCGAGACAAAACGTAAAAAAACGCCACGATTCGAGAGAAATCCAATTCTCAAGATACAAGATCTCAGGAAGGGGGATAAATAACAGATAAAGTTTCGAGGGTAATTATTATTTATCGCCCGCCGTGCCTCCCGCGGTTTGTCTTCATTCTCGAAGAAACAACTTTTATTGGCAATAAAATTGAGCCTGAAAGATATGGCCCCTTAAATTTTACCTATCACTCGTTAAATTTCCTCACTCGTGCCAGTTGGATAAATAATCCCCTATGATATTCCATGTATAGTTATATAATTCAAACGTTACCTTATCGCGCTGAAAATCTCGTGAAAACCAGTACCCTGATGACTGGGAAGATCGCAGGCTGGCAAAGGGTGCAAAAGGGGCAAACGATGGCACAATACACTGTCGCTGTTTCTCTTGCTGCCGTTTTCTCTGTCACTTGGTATCGGGACCGGCCCTAACCCCAGAGGAAGACGTGGAAGTGTAGCGGGACGAGTTAAACTACCGTAAACCGTCGGTGCACCCCGTGGAAGGGAAGAGTAGCAACGATTAAGAGGCAGAGTTCCAAGGGTGCTCGAGGCGCATCCGCTGCTGCCGGATCCTGACCCAGAACCTGTGAATAAAGAAATTGTTTGAGGGTGAAAATTAGGAGGGAAAAAATCTTGCGAAATTCGTGAATTCATGCCCGAATTGGCGAAATGTTGAGAGAAGGGGAAAAATCGAGGACTATTTGGTGGACGGTCGGAAAAAGGCGATGTTTTTCTCTTCCCTTTTCTACCCCACGGATCTCTTGATCTTATACTCGGTGTACGGCATCGGAATACAGATACATACGTGTACCGTGGTTCTCGCACATTCACAACACGTTGCTTTTTCCGGTAGCCGGTGCAGTTCGTGCAAGAAGTGAACCAGCAAGCCAGAAACGTATTATTCCGCCGGAGAATGTTTCCCAGAGAGGAAAGAAGGTCTTTCACCCTCTACAACGCGGTAGTATAGTTGTTCATTTTCGCAATTTTCGCAATTTTCGCAATATCCTCGATAGACAGAGTGGCTAGTCTTGACAGAAGAGATCAATTTAAAATAATGGCCTTCCGCAACATAACTACTGCAACTTCTATACGTCCACGTCTACGTCTTTAGGTCTAGATGGTACAGGTGAGGCGGGGTGATTTGAGTGGCGAATATCGAGTAGGTCCGGATAGGCAACATTTAAAATGCATTGCTTTATACCTGTGTACCCGAAACTGATCCGCGTCTCGTTTCGTCGGAGAAATTTATTGCCAATTTTCCTATATTTACCACCTTCCATCGAAATTATTTTACCTAGGGACTATACAGAGAGAGAGAGAGAGAGAGTTGCCGAAAAATTGGGACAAAGGTGCTTCAGGGAAATGAAATTTTTCCACCTCGCAGCTGATACCCAACTAAAATTTTCCGATATACAATGTATATATCTCGCGGTATATTTCGGGACGAGTTTTCTTCAGTTTCAGACAGTTTTACACGGGCATAAAAAAATGTCATCAACATATTTCACGGGCGTCGAAATATTACTCGAGACTCAATTTCACAAAATTTACGAAAAAATTACTCGCTGTTTAAATTGCGGCCACTTGTCCGTTCAACGACTGGCTAATAGCCGAGCGAGTATCCCAACTTTCAGTAGTGGATGGTGTATTCATTCATCCCTCTCGAGGCTGCTGGCTAAGGTTCTAATTATTTATGGAGGAGACGGAAGAGGAGATAGGAGTTGAGTTATTTTCAAGTTTTTAAGCTCTGGATTTAGTCTAGGTGTATAGGTATATTCGTGTGTTGTAAACTGCGGATGTATGAGTGTCGGTTTGTCATGGAAAAGAGACAGGTGGAAGAGAAGAACGAGAGTCCAGGAATGAAAGTATAAACAACTACGCGTACTATACGAAGATAGATAAAAAGAAAGTAAGAAAAGAAAAAAAGGAAGAAAATCAAAGAAGTGAAATAAGGGATGGAAACTATCGGGAAACTGTCGCCTCGAGGAGTTGGATTTCTTTAGTAAAGAACGCGGCCTGTGGACAGCCTTGGTGCCTCGATGAGATTCTTTGGAACAATCGATCTCTCCGGAATGGGGTCCAGTTCGACGGAACTTTACCGATATTACCGTTTCCGTCAGAAATGTGAAAAATAACGAAGGACAGGTGGTAAAAATTTCGGGGTTCAATTGAAGTTCGAATGATTTGTTTATACGTAGATTTAATCACCGTATACACACGGGGGAGTTTCATCAGGTGTGGATAATTGGCCCGTTCATTAAACCCGGAGAAACAACACCTGATAGTATAAATTGAAGGAGTAAAGTAAGAAGAAGAAGAAGAAGAAGAAGAAGAAGAAGAAGAAGAAGAAGTAGAAGAAGAAAAAGAAAAACAACAACGGAAACGAGATTACTATCGGGAGTGCCCAACGAACTTTCGTTCCTCTATGTAAGTGGATGAGCGAAGCATAAGCGAACCTGGGTTAAAACGGCAAGTGCGATTCCGCAAGGAAACCGGCAGGGTATAAGTAACCTATGTATTAATTGGAGGATTCGAGCAGGACCTGACACTGATGATTAATACGTTATTCGCGAGGGGAGAATCCGGTTCGAAAGTGTCATTTGTCGGGGGCTCAAATCCCCGCAGACTTCTGCACACCGATATTATTATTACTATTATTATTATTCTCAAACAATATCCGAACGGATTTTTTGGGGGAATTTTATCGAAGTTGTCCAATTTTTTTTTTGTTTTTCTTTTTTTCTGTTACCGCTATCTTCATTCATGTCATAACGTGCAGCCTGAAATAGTCCATATGTGCTCGTATACATAGTATACGTATGAGTACATCGAGCCTCCTCAGGCAGGATATTTTGGAATTCGAATAACGGTTATTGCTCCGATTTTATAAACAGTCTTCGCGAATTTCGATCTACGGCGAAAGATTTCGCGGAAGACTCTTCAGCCTCTTTCACCTTTTATACCGCACACACCCATCGACGGATTTCCGGAAGCGTTGGGCACGTTTCGGAATAGGCTGTCCGCTGATTTATATCCGAATGACGATTATTTTTTTACTGCCTGTATCTCGTTAGGTCTTGAGAATCGGGAATTGTGGCTACTGATCTGACTACGTCAAAGTCACTGTCACGGAAAATGTTACGTGGAAAATTCCGACCTTTTCGCACCCCATCCCCCTAATGGATGCCGATGTAGGTTCCTTCCGAAATTTATTGGACTTGGCTGAGGGACTATCTGATATTTAATTGATAATTTCGATAAAACCGGTGGGATTGGATCGTAAAAAGTATACTAAAATCTCCATCCAATACAGGCTCGTCGCTGAAGCGTTTCTTCGCGATATTCCGATCCGAATTTACCCCGGAAGGAACGCGACGTACGGCGCATTGATAATTCTTTGTAAAATTGGGAAAGGGTGAATAGAATTTATAGAAAAACGTTACCCATGCTGATTCCTGAGCTCGATGGATCCTCGTTCTTCGCTCCCCAACTTCCGGCGAGATTCAGAGCAAGGAGAGGACGCTCCTTGAGGAGTTCTGCGACGGAAGCTAGTCCCTCGCGACCGCAGCCCAAGTGGGGTAAGTGGAGAGCCTGAACCTGCACACAGTTTCTGAGGGCCTCGCATACCCTCGAGACTTGTTCCCCGGAAAGATTCATGTCCAAAACCAAACGGGCAAGTTGGGGTGAGGCCAGTGTCAGACCACGACACAGTGCGCCAACCACACACTCGAGCCTGGAATGAAAGATGAAAAGAAGAGGGATAAAAATGAGGAAATTTCTTGTGTACTACATTGAACATTGATGGAGTCGCGTCTATACCTCTTCGCTAGTGAATTGGTCGAGTCAGCTTCGATACACGCGGTGCGATACTCGCGTCGAAGCCATTCAGCATTCGATTGGGGTACAAAGAAGACCCCGAGGACTCGAGAAAGTCTGATAGCATAGGCAAATAGCTCGAGTACGTTAATTGCGGCGAATATTCCGGGAAGGTATAGATTGGCAACGGTTTGCACAACCTGCCGTCTACGTATGCATACTCATGACTTATAAGTTGTGTATCTTGCCGAAGTTGGATGGTAATTGGTAACGAACCGACAACTCGACGATTTCTATGCTAGACGAGCCGCTGCTATCCTTGGCCCGCCTGCGATTGCGACTCGGTTCGAAGTTCGAAGCGGAAGGTGTGTTCTGTGGGATATTCCGCATCTGCTGTTATTATTTGACCAAAATATGGTCGAGGGGTTTAGACTAATTTGTTTCCCTTCGCTTCATCCCTTTTCCACTATGCGAAAGTGGTTTCTTCCGTTCGTTATTCCTACCTTGGAAATTTACTTTCATATCGAAAGAAGAAAAGAGCTTTTGGCTGTCTCTGACCAGCCGCGAATTCCTCGAGGCAGAGAATGATGTATCTCGCGGTAAATTATAATTCCCTCCTAGCTATATGTATACAGGTATATATAGGTATAAGAATTTGGAAGGAGAGAAAAGTGGCCACTGGGTCGTAGATATCAGTTTTTTTCAGTCACACGTTTCCGAGTGTCGAGTGCTGAGTTTGACTCGGACGGGCGAACACGTCTGCGATGATAATTCGAAATTTCACGGAACAGTGATCTCATCTCTGGGTGAAATCGCCTCGAAATATGATAAAGCGAAAGAAGAGAAAAAAAAGGGCGGATGAGAGGAAGGGGAAAAAAGAAGAAGAAATTATATGCGTTACCTGTCGTGGGCGGATTCCTCGAGGCAAGTTATCACCAGTTCGAAATCGTTGAGTCGCTTTTTTCCCAAAACGCTTTTCAGGTGTCTGGCCAACCTCTGGGCCTCGTCGGCAGGAAACTCCTGACCAAGAAGCGACGTGATTCTGACAAGTTTTACGCTCTCGTTGCTCGCCAATGCCTCGAAAAACTCGTCCAAGTATCTCGGATCCGAGCCTCTTTCAACCTGGAATACAACTTCAAGAGCCTCGAGCGTGCAGGCCGAAGAGTCCAGGATCCTCGCCCAGCCCTCGAGCTCTAACGGAACGGTATGAACCAACGGTGCAGACCTGGGTTCGTTAGGAGCAGGTCCGAACCCTGGCCCAGCCCCGACCAGCCTGCAAACAGCGGCGATATTCCCATCGCTAGCCCCGGCTGATTTAAGTAGCGAAAATACTGCCCTCGGTGGAACTTCCAACGGGCAAAGCTGGTTCAGGATGAGGTGAGTCTTTGGACCTAGAAGACCGGCCAAGTGGCCGATTATGCCTGTTGGCAATCCCTCGAGTTCTCGTCTTAGTATGTTGGCGTATTGAGCTACCGAGGTGAGGTAATACGCGGCTAAGAATTCCGCAACTGCAGCGTGAATCGGGGTGAATAGGTCCGGCTTGCGACGTTGACCGAAGGTCAGTCCCCGGGTGAGGAAACCTAGCCTTGTCACCTCCAGACCGCCTCCCCTGGATCTGAGCTCACTCTCGGTGTAACAACATCGTCCTTCCCGGAGAGCGGCTAAGGAGAGTCGACCGAAATCTTCAAGGCGTTTCCTGCAGTGACCCGGGATCTCCTCGTTGTACGGAACCGGGGGATCCAGACTTCGTTTCACGATACACTTTACGGCTGCTTGTATCAAGGCGCTTGCCTCCGCCGGGAGATTACCCGAGTCCTGGTACAAAGAGCAGAGCATTATCCAGCCGAGGGGGTGTTGTCCCAGTTGACGTATCGGCTGGGGTTGAGCGTTCAGGACTTCAAGGAAGTCGCGAACACGCTCGGCTATGTCGTTGTGGATGAAATAAGCGGCGCAGAGTCTTTCGACGTGGGGCCATTCGAGGCCTGCGAGATTAACGCGTCTTTGAACCAGCGGAGATAGAGCCGGGGAATTCCTAGGGGAGCATGTCACTAGGATACGCGCATCGGGGAATAGCCGACCCTCCAAAAGGTCGATAGCATCGCCTAGGGAAGCTCGGCCCCCTACACACTCGTCGTATCCGTCCAGGACGAATAGGACTCGGTCTTCCATTAAATGCAGCGTTCGCCAGACTTGGGCCACCGCGTCTCCGAGGGATGATGCCCGAGGCAGGAGCTCGCGCGACAGGTAAGTCAGCAGCGGACTTCCTCTGAGTTCGCGCAATGGAACGATGAATGCCAGGGCTGGTGATCCACCGTCGACTTGAGTCGCCCATTGGTGAAGGAGACGAAGACACAACGTGGTTCGACCACTTCCTGGACCACCCTCGACCGCGACACGACGAGGAGCTTCGGATACCGAACCGTCGCTGAGCTGGAATTTGAGGAAAAATGAAGATACGGATACCTGCCGGATTTTCGATTAACGGATAAAATTATATTGGAAGAGAAGAGAGTAAAGGAAATTAGAGAAATTCTATAAAACTTCACGCCGTATAGTATAATGGTGCAATAAATTTATCCTCTCATACCAGTAATTCGGCCAGGGGAAAACGAAGCGTGCAGTGCGTGATATTTATATGCTTGACAGTTACCTGCAGTACGGATATATTCATATATACAGTCACTGTATGAGTATATATGGTGTATGAATATCATGCCGGTATATAGAATATACATACATCTATATTTGGATAGGTCTATGTAAATACGTTGGCTACATACATACACGTACGAAATAACGAATATATAATATATATACCCATCTATGCATACCTTGTATATATTGGACACACGCACATGCACGTATATATGTATAAATGTATATGCATATATGTAGTATACGCGAGTACTTATACCTTGAATACGTGCTATATACGCGAATGCGAGTAACCGGTGCATCGGATATTTGCATTGCAAGGTACGGGAAGCTAGCAGGAAGCATTAGGATAATTAGTACTCGTACCGTAGTATCCGGGTTGACTATAGGTATATATATATATGTATAGATATGATAAAAACGAAATATTCAAAAGAATGTTATAGCTATTTCTTCCGGTGAAGTATCGACGAAAGACGAAAAGTTACGTCGAGGGAATCTAACTGCGCATTGTTAACCGTCTCGTTTCAGGTGGTACTCAAATGTCACAAGACTTGGTACTTTTATTATTTAAAAGGACGAAGCGAGCGACTCGAAAGCATCCCGGAAATTCTTTCATATTTATGCAGGACAGAATCGCAAACGAAGAATCGGGAAGAAGAAAAAAAAAAAAAAAAGATTCTGGTGCCTGATCTTATTTCTCAAATTGATCATAATTTTGTTTCATACGTTTATACCGATTTATACGAATTTGCGTGAGTACTCGAGATTCTCGGAGAATCGTACGGAGCTTTGGAAAATTCACTCTTTCATAATATACCTACATACATATGTATTCGAAGAGATTCCGCAGCAGTGATCCGCGGTATTCTATTCTATTTATTTACGGTTGGAAAAATCCTCTGGTTCAGTATACTTGTCCTGTACGGCTATAGATATATTTATGGATATACCGTATAACCTTTATACCCTGATTTTTTCCGCTTCCCTAACGCTGCCGGTATACACACACACGCGCGCGCGCACACACACACACACACACACACACACATATATATATATATATATACGCGGATTTCGACTTGATTTCCCTCTCAAAACTCCTGACAACCTGACCACAACCCTCGGCGATATAGGGACTCCCCAAATTCTCTCGCGGTCAAATTTTACTACCAAAGAAAACCCCCGTCGCGTCGACGAGACGAGGCAAGGGTCCGGATGCAATTATATAGTCGATATCATGCAAATTACTATTTTCGAATAATCTTCAACTCCCTGAACCCTGAAGCGAGATTATCGTCGATTACTCACACGGGGCTCTCACATTTTTGGCAATTCATGTGCGATAATTCTGGAAATAAGGTCCTTCTCAAACCACTGTTATTTCCCATCGGAATGAACCCTCGGATTTCTCCTATCTTCCTATTATACGGATTCAGGTAGGATCCGGCAATACTTGACCCAGTACTGCGGCTACGGTACGGTTACGGTGTTCATAACGTCCGATAGCTGTCGTATACACATACAGAACTCGAATTATCTCCATCAGCGTAAACTGAACAAGAATGGCAGGCTGCCCAGTTTCTCTATAGGTATAATACATATACTGTACCTATAATACGTATGTTTGTTTGTTCGTTCGTTCGTTCGTTCGTTCGTTCGTTCGTTTGTTTGTTAGTTTCACGCAATATCCGCATCGGGTTACCAGGCTCCATATAGACCATATATGCATATACGCGTACAGATGTAATACGGACACTATGAAATACCAAATTCTGCATACAGAACGGGAACTTGCACGAAATGGCATGCGGAGTCGGTCTGAAATATCTGTTGTTTCAGGTGTATGTAGTATGTACTAGATAGGTACATGGGTACATGGGTACATGGGTACATAGGTAGATAGGTACATGGGTACATAGGTCTACATAGGTCTACATACATTACACCTTTACACCGTTGCACTCGGCAGAACAATAACGAGGCATACATGTATACAAATATCTAACCTATCCTTTACACTCGGAGTATCCTGACGAAAAGAATGAGGGTAAAATCTACTCACCCTGACCGGAGCGAAGATTTGGTCAAGTTTTATATTCTCGAGTCTATGTTCCTGCTCACTTTTATGGATCAATTGCAAGTGAGGCTGGAAATGAGCTGGACAGAGAGTGCCTAAGGGTAGCGGAGCCGCCCATGCTGGAAGATGGGGAGGATCCCTGGTGCCCAATTCTCTGTAGAACGTCTTTAAAAATCTGAAGGAAAAAATGGAAACACTTATAGATGAGAAAAGTTTATGGAAATATCGTCGTTTTATGGTTATTGGTATAAGAGGGTGTATCTTTGGGGTGAAATGAACCCCGTCTTGTTATATATATATATATATATATATATATATACACGAATATTTCCGATACCACATATCCACAGGGAATCGGTGACCTCGTCGTAAAGATTGACGTAGCGCGTTAAGCGAATCGTTGAGCCAGAGTAGGCGGAGTGTAAAAAGAGCGAAGTTACAGCTTTCAGGCGATTGCCAGGAATCCGTGTCCCTCTTCAGAACCTCAGGCATCAGTGTAAACATGCCCAAGTGCCTCGAGAGATCAACCGAAGGACGAGGATCCTCGAATTCTCTCACTTTTCATCGGGAATAAATTTGAGTTCCTCTTTAAGGGGGGGGGGGGGGGGGGGGGGGGGGGGGGAGAAAAAAAAAGAAGAAAAGTCGAGAGAAGAAAAACGATCGAGATGAATCCGCTTTAATTGAAAAATCAGTCTATTCTTTTCCTTTTACACGCGAAAAGAAGGATGAAAAAACATTTCCTACATCTACTATATGCGTCTATATTCGCATATATATATATATATATATATATGTATGTATGTATGTACCCTTCACGGTTCGTGACGAATTGAAATCGGTTCCTCCTCCTCCGCCTCGTGATAGATTCAAATATACCTTTGATGTGTGCAGACTGGCTTCGCCAAATGTTGACTTGGTTGATCAGTCAAACGAAATATCACCGATATGGTAGACGGGCGTGGGTGGGTATTTCGATGTTTTATAGAATAACAGGGCGGAGCGAAAGACCTGTGTTTCGCGTATTTAAACAGCTGGTCAAAAGTTTATAGGGGTGGGTTTGTCCGACTGGACATGACTGTGTCGCGCGTCGTCGAATAATTCGGCTTATTTTTCTCTTCTCTTTTTAAATCGAAACTGAAATTCTTTCCGGATCAATACCCTAGGATTTTCAAAATTTATACTCATATAAAATCACGAGCGGAATAATCTTCCTCGAATATTGAATTATTGAATTTGAACAGATTACCTATATGAACACCTACCCACCTCTACCTTTTTCTGCTATCGAACGATAACGTGCCGAGATTCGCCTTTTTCTTTTCCCTTCTTTTTCGTTTCGATGAAATTCAAAATTTCCCTTCTATGCCATTAAATACAAAATATTGCCCGGAGACTCACCTGAGCAAACGTCCCAATGGATCTCTTTCGGGAGATGATGGTCCTCCAACTCCTAGGCGACGGGACGAAGCCCTGGCACTTGAAATATAAGCTGTTGGGGCTGGTGGAGGACTGCAGGGTGGACAACATATGGGACTGCCACCACCAGGCGTTGACAAAGTGTAGCTACGCTCCAATTCCTTAAACAGATTGAAAGGGAATAAATGATTATTATTATTTTCTTTTTTTCTCTCTCTTCTCTGGGGAAATGGAATGATTTTGAAAATACATTCCGTATGATTCTTGCTTTTCATATTTGCTGGAGATAATTTGCTAAAAGGTGACGCGAAAGTGTTTTTTTCCGTCATTCACAATCCCTCGATTAACGATCTTGTTACAGCTGTTCAGAGATTGATCGAATTGCCTGTACCTACGTCCGCAAGCGGTAAGTGGGTATACATTAGATTTTGTCGGTAGAGTGGCAGACCGCGACTGTAAGTCGTTCATCGAAGACGGTAATTGATAAAGTTTCAAGTTTCTCCCCGGTACTTCGGAGACCATTCTCTCGTTTCGTTGCTCTCAAAGTCCCCTTTAAAACGCAGCCAACTGGTAGGTGTGTATCAAGCCACGGTTAATCTTTATCGTCGTACTTCCTCCCTTACCGTAGAATCGATACGCGGACTCTAGTCGATTCTTTTATCTCACCCTTTTAACAATCATTATCCCGGGGTTCAATTCACCGAGTATCAATGCGCGGGGTTAGTAAAATCTACAGAGGCGTAATCTCTCCCTCTTCCTCTTTCATTATTATTCCTTGGAATGAAATCCTCGAGCAAACCTCATGCCGAAGACTAATTGCCTCAAATTGGGGCTCGTTGTTTTCCCCCTCTCTCTCTCTCTCTCTCTGAGAAAGGACGAGAAAATAAAAGAATAAAAATAAAACGAAGATGAAAAACCCGGGGCTGACCACTGCTCGTTATAATTAGAATAAACTCGAAAGCATTATTATATCGGTATAAGAGGGCCCTGCGGAAAAGTTCTCTCATTCCCATACTCGGAAGGTTTCCAAAATTTCTGAGGACCGGCTCTTACTCAGAGTCGTACAATCAACGAAGGATCATATAGGTATAAGCGATATCCTCAAATTCGTCCATTACAATAGAGTTTTCCGCCTCAGAATCGATTACAACAGGAATCAACTAGGCGATATAATTTATTACTTTCCCACTCACGATCTGCACGAAGTATGAGATACAGTCAGCTCGAATTTTGGCCCCCCCCCCCCCCCCCCCCCCCCCCCACGTGTCTAGGGCAAAGATTGAACGTCTTTCAAAGAGAGAAACAATACGGGTCAGCCGAGAAACCCTGAGGAAATTGCGCGTGGGGGTGTGCTGTAGGGTTTATTGCGTTTCCCCATTGTGTCTGGGGGTTTTCTTCGTTCAAATGTATACAGATCTACAGGTATTACCTTCCGAATGGTTGGGGCATTTCGTGCCGGAATTAAGCGCTGCGTGTTTTCTGGCTAATATATGTATATACGCGTGTATACATATACAGTAAATACAAATACATGGTGGAAATAATTAAGCTTTGTAATTACCTTTCGGGATGAAAGTTGGAGAAATAACGAGAGGAAAGGTGCTGTGAGTGGAAACGATTACCTGTTTTGCCGGGGCCGGGGCCGGGCTGGAGTTACGAATTTTCAAAGTCCCGAATGGTCAAAATTACGAATGTTATTATTATTATTCAACATTACCGACTCACAGTTTTTGGAAAGGGTATTTCGGTTCGAAATTTCGAAAGCTGAAGACCCTGAAGGCCAAACCTCCGAAACTTGAATTCCACGCGTGTATTCAATCAGTGTTCAATCAATGTTCGAATTTTTGGGAATTCCGGGGGAAATCTTCTCGAACCCGGCCTGGTTTTACTTTTTTTTAAATTCATTCGTGACTTAACGACAGTGTGAAAAAGTAAAAGCGTGATCTTATAAATCGTCGAGTAGCGAAGAGAGGAGCGGAGATATTAAAGTATCAAGCAATTAAAAGATACCGTTAATTAATTGGACTTTAAGTTTAACTTTTAAATCCCATATTTCAAGACGTTTCAACCGACGAATGAATTGTATCGTGAAATATTTGAATTCCTACTTTATCTTTAAGAGAGAGAGAGAGAGAGCGAGCGAGAGAGAGTAAATGGCAGAGCAATAAAAGGGCTGAGACCCTTAATATACACCTACGTATATAGTTCTTGGTCTGAAAATCCAACGCGTATAAGTTTTATTCTCCGGCTATTCGCCCTGGCGATCGACCAGATGCTTTCATTGCGACGTTCTGCAGCCCAACCCCGTTTAATCTACACCCGATTCAATTAGCCACCCTTATTAAGGAGCGAGCTGCGAGCGAGCAGTCGGTACAGCGCGGTGGGGGCCGTGGGGCTTCGGGCTCGTCGACTAGCCATGGTGTAGTGTTGCGAATTCACCCCTCGTCCAATAAATAACAGATTAACCAATAAATTGACGTGCAAATCGCGTTCCTTTTGGAACTAAGGGACTAAGAAACGAGCGTTTGACGACGGCGTAGAGTTAGATTTTGAATTCCATTATTCGAAAAAGGTTTTCGAAAAGACACGGAGAACGAGAGGATACATTTATTTGTCGGTTCGTGGTTTAGAGATGAAGGAGGAATAACATGTCCGCTGGTTAAGTACTGGTTTAAAATATTAACCCGATTCTACCGGGGAGAAGAAAGAGCATTCTTCAATGTCCGGGAAATAAATGGCTAGCGAAACGGCCGCATACGTATACATCCCGCAACCCACCCCGGATAGGAAATAGGAAGTTCCAAAAGCTCGTTTCTCTATCCTGGTGCGGTCAACTTTTTTGCTGGCTAACATTCGTCTTGTATCTCACATACTTGTAAAGACAGAAAAAGGAATGACCAAACATCGCGGCCATATACAATATGCCTATATATGTATATAATATACATACACACACATATATATATTCGTAGGTATCTGTATTCTGTAATGTAGGGCATATGTAAACGGTGTTAAATAAAGAGTATAATCGATGTATCGATCAGGTTGAACAAGAAAAAATTTGTATAATATGATCCCTGCCCGTTACGTTCATGATCCTCGAACCTACACAGCCCCCATAATTTATTCCAAGTACTCAACGATAGGGTGTATATAATCTTGTTTCTTGTTTTTCACAAGGGAAAAGTACGAAGTTTAAACAAACACCTTGATAAAATATGGTCCTGGTTCAGGTTTAATCGGGTAGGTGTAACCGACGAGGGATTCTGTCACTTTAGGCTACTGCAGTATGAGAGGAAATTTCAATTCTGTTTAAAGTTTCGTACGGGTATAAGGTATATATAAGGTATAAGGTATAAGGTATAAGGTATAAGGTATAAAATGATAAGGGATGGGAGACAAAGTTTCATACTCATATCCGTTTCGGGATCGCTGATGCATACATATACACGATATACATATATGTATTTAGGGCGGAGATGAATCCGCTTTTTGATACCACTTTGGAAATATAAAATTCACCCGCTTCCTATTGTCTTCTATCGTCCGTGCATCGTAAGCCCTGAATTGGCCGGAAACTTTGCTGTTTATTAAGCTCACTCACGATGTACCGAGTTTAGAGTCAAGTCCTCTCGTCCTACTCTCGTCCTGCCCTTCGAGCGGCCGGTGTTACGGGAATGATAAAAGAACAGAACAGGCGACAAGAGCTTGCGGAAGGGCTCTCGCAGATCTGTAGTGTCGCCGTGTGTAGTGGCTCTGCCACCCTTATGGAGAGAATGAGCCTGTTGTGCCGGGATTTTAAAAGTCTAAAGCTCAAATTGTATCCTGCAGCTGGTTTTTGGGTGAACATTTTTTCTCGTCAATTTTCCATATTTTTACCGCTCGAAAATTTTCTTTTCTTCTTTTTTTTTTCGATTCTTCGTGAAAAAGTTCCGAGCCGAGGGCTGCCTTTTTCTCATTTTTTTTTTTTTCCCCATCTCGGATATGTATACAGACTTTCACTCGAGTGTTTTTATTCGAACTCGCACCCCTATACCACCGCGAATACTTTGGCGCATGAGACCGGGGATCGAATCGACGTTGGGGAAATATATAAACGGGGGTGAACGGTATGAGAAAAGGGAAGCGATTTTTATCCCCCGGAGTTTAAACTTTGAAAATACTTATACATATATCGTATATACTATTTCGGGGCGATTCTTTAAAATTACTATTTTTTGTTTTCTTTTTAATCCCTTCGATCGCTATCGGTGTAAAATCCCCATACCCCGATCGTAAGATTCCAAGGGTCGCGATATTCCGTGTGATATATTCGTAGTAAGGTCCGTATGAAAGAAAAAGGACGGGAAAAAAATCGGAGACGAGGATCGTTGTGATGACATTCGCTAATAATTTTAGGCGAAATTATTATACACCCAAGTGTGCGATTTCGGAACCCCGCGGCAACGATATCTACTCATTAGCTTAGTATAACGGAGGGGGTTAAAAGCGCCGCGTTCTTAGGGGTGCTGAGCTTTCAGTTTCCCAGTGAAAATTTTCTTGTTTGCCGAACGCTTAGAGCTTAAAAGCGAAATCCCGGAACTGAAACGAGGTGGTGGTATATATACGCGTGTCATATATACGTATACCTACAGTAGAGTCAGAACAGTACCGGTGTTCCTAACTTCTTCAACGTTATTTCTGCCGCCGTTTTGAATATTCATAGGACGTTCTTGGGCTCGTTGGTGTTTGGAAGAAGAAAATTTAAAAAAAACGAAAAAAAACGAAAACGAAAACGAAACGCGAGAGCGAAAAAATAGTAATACAAAAAAAAGGACGAGAAAAACGGATAAACTAAGAAAAAAAAAAAAACGTTAAAGTAACGTATAGGTAAGGCTGCGCCGGGAGTTCCGCACTTGTTATCATCGCTTTTTTGCTACTTCCTAGACTCCCGGGGTACCCGGAACTTCGCCGAGAAAACGGAGATTGCATTAAAATCCCAAAGGAGATGCGGTGTGGAGTAGAGGAGTAGAAGTGGAATAAAATGAAGAAGAAGAAGAAGGAGAAGGAGGAGGAGGAGGATCGAGGAGTTAGGTATAGCGAGAGCCGCTTTTGTCGCCAAGTCAAACTCGCCGCAGGACTTTTATAGATAGAAAACGATTTCCTATACAATCTACAACCGCGACGATTCTCTACTATACGGAATTTTCTTCATTATTATACGTAGAAATTTTTCTTTTTTTTTTACTCCGCGAGCTTTTGCGATGCTTTCGCGAAAAAAAGAAGAAAAAAAAGAAGAGATATGACAGTATCTTCACGTATTGATTTCCGTCCGCGGAACCGCGATTTAACGACACGCACCTACTACGTAGCTATAAACCGACATATATATACCTATACACAGCTATGCTAGTAGTATATTACTGCTTTTCCGCAAACGATGTAGGAACCATTCTATTTTTTTTTTTCTTATTCTTTCTTTCGTTTTCATATTTATTTATTTACTTACTCGCTTCGTACATAACGTATGTATACGCGTGTATGGGGTATAGGTTTCTGTATATTCTGAATGATAAATAATCCGAAGGCTCCTCTAGATCTACCGAAAGTAGGAGGATACCCCGACTTCACGGCGCGGTGACGCGAAATGAAGAATAATAAATCCGTCATATACCTATATACTCTTTCACAGCTACATGGAGGAACAAGAATGATCGTTTTTCTCGAAACGACTAAAATCACTGGTTATCCGATTCCTCTCTTTCATTTCTTTCTATATTACTACCTCCTAGAGTCTAGACCCTAGACGCACACCTATATATAGACGTATACCTTACTGATAATCGAACAGGCGTGGAAGCCGCAATCTACTTAATACCTACTCACCATCAACCGCTCGCAGAACCGCAAAGTACACACGCGCGCGCTCGCGCCCATGTAGTATATCCAGATAGTTGTATGTATTGGGTATAATAATGATTATCGCGGTAAATGGATTATACTTTTACATCCCCGAAAGCACTTGAAGTAATTAGACAAATCTTGATTCTATGGTATATCAATAATTTCCGATAAGGTTCATCGATTTCTCATCATAAATATCTTATGACACATACACACGTATGTATCCGCATATTGTAATCATTTTATTACGTATAATGAAAATAATTGGAAGAATACGCACTTTCATTGATTATTTTCAATGAGCGTCATATACAATATATAATATATATACACGTAATTTTACGGCAATCCGTAGGAATTACCGATGTGTAATTTTAATTCAACGCGCGATGGTAGGTGGAATTATCCACGCACTGGCACGATCCGAGTTGGTTATATGGATAGGGAAGTAAACATATATAGGTATGCAGAGGGGTAGAATCGTGCTAATCCGTGAAATTAGATCGTTAATCCGCTAATTATAAACGGGATGTTTGATTATAATGTGATATTAATATTCGTAGAAAAATATTTGATCATTCCCTGATCCCAGATGTTGTTTGACAACACGTATGTATGTACGTAGTACTATGTACGTATGTATGTGTGTATGTATGTATGTATGTATGTATGGTACATACATGCACGATACGACGGGGTTTGAACGATAGAGCTACCGTGATAACAACAAGGACGATTTTGAAAACGTTCGTATTTGCGAAAAGGAAGAGGAAAAAAATAAAAAATAAGTATAAAATAAAAACTGAAGGAGAAGAATACGTCGTATCGTGACATACTCCTTTTTTTCATTCAAGGGTGGTTATACCCTTAATATACCCGATAAATTGAGGAACGGAAGAACTGACGCTCCGTGATCCATTACTATCGGATAAAAACGCAACTTGCGTAAACCTCGTTACGATACGATACCTATATCTAGCCTTTCTACATCGATTTTGTATCCGTATCACATACCGAACTACCTTGAATGTGGTAATATGTATCGCTGCATCGGGATCATGTAATAGCCGAAGGACAACGGGGTGTGAGACGACCGATGTATATTATCTATGGAGAGGTGGATATATTCAAATATCTCATATTTATTCGACCGATATCGACTCGGTCATTATATCTTTATGGATATATTTATGGATATCAAGGACCATGGTCGGTACCGCGGTTTCTCGTCTCTTGTTACATTATACCGGGAGTCCGCGGTACTCGGTGTCAATTTGTATCTCTGCTTATTTTTCCAATTTTTCTTTCCTCGACTCGCTTCTCAAGTTCTCAAGTCGGGGAAAAACTTCGGGACGAAAACCAGCGAGGGCTCGGAATTCCGGAAGCTTGAAGATCGTTTCTGAAAATCTGGAAATTGTCTCAGACGAATTCATAACTTCGATCCGGGCCCGAATAAAAATCTACGAAAATTATTTTCCCTTCGAAAGAAAACGGCCGTATCGGCTAGCTTCTCGACCTCAGAGATCTCGAATCTATATACCTATCTATATATATCCTCAGTGATAAACGAATCCTGGAAAGTTGAAGTCCCCGGAGAAATTAAGCCCATCAACTCGCCGTACGCCGGTGATAAATATTCATAATTGTCGTTTCGTTCGTGCGAGCGAGGGCGATGAATGTACTATACCTATAAGATCCTCTTTGATTGAATGGAGAAAATGTTCACCCCGCAGTTATCACACCCGTATTATAATCGTTGAATATATTTATATTGCATATAATATTATAATCGAAGTTCCCTCGGGGTGAGATTTCAAATTTTATTAACCAACGCCATCCCTCCAACTTATCTACATACATACATATACTATTTCGCATACTATTTGCATACTATATTCATATTTACGCAGCGAGAAAAGTTTCTTCGCGCACTTATTCAAATTCTACGGCTAATTGTTATAATAATTAAATGAATAATTTAACGACGCGAGAATTTGGAGTGTTTCATTTAATTTTAACACGTTTCTCCCTCATTTTGTACTTTTCTTTTCCGTTATCTCTTCTCTCCGTTCCAACTTTTTCATTATTTCACCCTATGAAAATTTTTCATCCAATTTTCAAAGCGATTCTCTATTTTTCCCAAACATTTCGCGGCCAATGATTTCCTCTTTTTCTCCCATTTCGGTAATCGTAGCTTCGGACTTTCCGCAGCAATTAAATTTCTCCACCTTTGAGGACATCTCGCACTTCACCTAGTCGGCCAATGATCCGACATTCCTTCGCCTAGTTCTATTCCATTCAATAGTTTAACAGCGTCCAGGTATTAATACAGCGTCAAGGATCATCCCAATCCTTTTTCTTTTCATTCCTCTCTTTCATTCCTTATCCTTTGTTAAGGACAAAAGCGAGGTGCTAGAATTGGGACGATGTAATTCCGTGTCAAAGAACTTTTCGATCCCAGGTCAGAAGACAAAGGCAGAGCCGCTGGTTCGCTATCGCGGTGTAGGTATTAGCCGCGAATACGGTCTGCACGGTTGAAACCTAAATTTCGCATACGTATAGAATATACTCCTGCGAGTAAAGTCCATCCGCAAAAACTGCGAGACTGTATGGCCTCTGGATTTTGAACGTCAAAACTACCCCTGTTTACGCTCGAACGACACGTCGTGTTTGTCCAGTCCCTTACTCGCGCGGTTCGCGAAAACAGAACGGTTTACCATCGATCCACATCCTCGAGCTCTCGTCTCTGTCTCCTGGAGTTAGAAATCCTTTCCCATTGCAGTTTCGTAGCTTTTGCGAAACGAGAAACTTTACGCTAAATCCGATGCGATGTACGTTCGGGAAAATCGATCTGCCGATATCGGGGCTGGGATACTTTCGCATTTTTTTTCCGCAGCGATTTTGTGATCTTTATTTTTTTTTTTTTTTTTCAATTTTTCAAGTAAAAGTAGCGGATTTGAATTAAATGATAGATAATTGCGAGTGAAATTGTTCCTCCACTTCTTATTGTTTCAATTTGATTTTCATCAATGCCGTTCATTCCCCGGCAAGAATTTCCGGAATGCCGGAAGTAGGGAATCCGAATTTAATAAGATAAAATTATACAGTTTATTTTCGCCATGAAACGAGAGACGTGGGTATAACGTCCGGCACGTTTTATTAGATTTCAGCGAGTCTGTGGGCCGCGGTGGACCCCTGGAGGCTAAAGGCTCAAATCCTGACAGGTTAGAAAAAAAAACAAGGAAAGAAATTAAAAATGAGGAAAATCCAGAACTGATAAAACAAACGATAATAAAACTGATCAAATTTGCGGATTATCGAATTGAAGAAAAAAAAAACAAGAGAAAAAAAAACAAGGAGAGAGTGACAATTTGACAGGTAGGTATACGTAAGCGATCTGGCTATACTCATGGATTATATAAATCCGTGAAACGTTCGTTTCGCGTTATTGATAAAAACTGCGAAATATAAAAGCGAATAATAACGATAAATAAATGAATTTCAAACTAATTGGTGGTTCCTTCATCAACGAATATATTTCAAGTCCTGGTCTGCCAAAACTGTAGAAGCCTCTCGCCTCCTACTACCTTAATTCTTCGGCTGGTTTCTGACCCGAGGTTGGGGTTTTTGAAATGCCAAAAGCGGCAAACGAGATGCCAAAAATTCTCTACCGTCCTGCGTTTAGTGGGTTCTGTTAACGTAGGTGGGTAGGTGGGTAGGTATAACGTAGGTACGTATGTACAATGTACATACATACATACGTATTACGTATACCGAGGTAGAATGCAAACGATGCGCACGAGTAACCGGGGACGGTTTGAGGGCGATTACGAGCTCGTTTTAGACACATATACATACATACATACATACATACATACATACATATATATATTTTGCGAGAATTAATGGCAAACGGTTTGTTCCAAGGGTTGTGGATGCAGGATTTTACCGTTAGGGTTGCCGTACACGGAGTTTAAACGCGTATACCAGCCCGCCTAACTCCGGAAATTGGACTTATATGGTCCTACAGGACAAAGTTTAACAGACCTAAAAGACTCCTCCACGTCTCGTCGTAGAAGGGCGAGGAAATAACTCGGCAAACACTCGGGAACGCAATTAGAAACGGCACCTTTTATGACTTTAATTACTATAAATTTAACAGTCTTTAAACATACACCACGTCTAAAGAAAAGCGAGTTTTCACTACCCCGCATGGATATAGACATTCGCAGAATTTTCCCTATGCGATTTTTTCTGTTTTTTTCTGTTTTTTATTTTTCCTTCCTTAAAACACAACTTCCCTTTACACTTTCCATTCTCTATCTTAACTCTATCTCAAATCGCCCCGGGTATATATATACCTACCTTTAGGAATTAAACGCCTCAAGATTTCATTTCAGATACATCGAAAAGTTCTTTTTCCCTTTATTCTTCTTCTCTAAAAGCAATCTAAAGATCTTTCTCTATATAAAGGAATGAATCCCAGGTCATTTTAACTTTTTTCACACCGGTCTACACACGTCTTTCACACGTATCTTCTACACGGGGGATGAAGTAATTTCATTTACTTAACAAGGCGCCAGAACGTTTCTGCAATAAAACACCGATTATACTCCCTCAATATAGGAAGACGCGCAGGGTTGATTTACCCAGATCTTTAGCCTGTCTTCTCGGATATAGGTCCTACTATATCTGAGGGTGGAATTCTGAGGCAACGGATTCTGTATAATTATCTGACGAAATTGGAGAGAATTTAACACCAATTTGTTAGCTCGAGGTCGAACGATCTACCTTCTGCGATTTAGCACCACCGTTTCAACCTGCACTATCTCTTGTACGGTATTAACTATACCCCAGCCGTATCTAGACCTGGTATTCCCGCACCTTCTTGATTCTCGCTCTTCTATATTACTACGATTAATTAAATTATACGGAAACTCGATATCCACGCGACGCTGCAGGCTATATCGTACACTACACGCATATAGTATAGGTATGTATGTATATGTATATTATACTCGCGTGTATGTAGGCGTGTGTGCATGTCGGTCGATGTGATCGGGATATCGGCGAACGCACGCGGACTCTTGAAAGAAGAAGAATTGGGGTTCAAATTTTGTATTTTAAATACCCTTATTCGTACCTGCACCCCAATTGCAGTATGTGTAATGCGTGTTCGTGCATAATTGAACCCGACTCTACGTTCTCTGCTACGCGTCTCAGCACTCAAATTATAATCACGCTCAACCGGGTAAAATTCGTATATGTATACATGTATATAATATATAGCAGATATGTGTGGGTATATGTATGCATGTAATTGGTATACATATACACGAGACTTGACCACAGCGTATTACCGATACGTATACCGATAATGATATACGTACTGCCTAGTGCCCATATATATATACCAAAAGCTGCGCGACGCGGTCCTTTACTTTGTGCCTAAATATAGTTCCATACACGTGTACGATATCATACGAGGTACTACGTATGTATATACATACGTGGATTATAGGTATACGTATACCACGCGAATATCAGTGGGTAAACCGGAAAAAGATCTGAGGGTGAATCAGGTTGAGGAAACCCTATTTATCACCCTTGGCTAAAAATATACCGATACTAGGTATACCGATATATATTACACGTATTTTTAACACGCGGCTGGAAGCGAATGAGTCGAATAATATTTTTCAAGTATAAAATTTGACTAATTTTCGTTGTTTTTTCTTTCCCGAGGGAAAAAGCTCCGGCATATATTATTACGTTTCGCGTCGAGATATTAATCAGACTTTTCCCCCGGTATTCTGAGAGGAAACTTAATCCCCGGCTTGGGCAGCATGTGTGAATCGTTTGAATGGTTGTAACGAGGTTCTCCGGCTCTCCGATCCTTTGCTTACACTTACAATTAGACCCCGGCCCGAGGATTGTAAGCGGAGAATTGAAGAATTCAAATTTTCAAGTCCGAATTCACAACATCAAAAGCAAACAGTTCCGATTCCGCGTAATCACAATTGAGAATTACGATCGTTCTCCTGGTAACTCCGGGACGCTAATGAATCGGAAATAATTGAACGTAAATGAAGGAAAAAGAAATAGAAACGAAGGGGAAGGGAAACCGAGTGCCGGAATCTGATTCTCAGTCTGAATCTGACTTATATTTTATTTAATACCATCGCAACGCGACCTAATACCGGCACCCCCCTTCGTTAACGAGCATTTGAATATAGGAATGAGAAGAGGAAGACGAAGAGGGATGAAGAGAAAATAAGAAATAAAAAATAAAAAATAAACGCTATTCTCAAGCGTCTCCGAGGGGACGGACAAAACACGGCTTCCGTTCCTTGATTGCGGGCTTTTGATTTGAGCCTTTGGAAAAAACGATTCCCGTACCTCTCAGACGCGACGTGAGTCGTACTTCATATCGTTAGAATTGCAGCAAAGACCAAAAAACCGGGATCACATCGCGTACATTTGATTTTCGTTTATTATCTTCTAGACCAAAAAGGGTTTGAAAATTTTCTCAACTCCCTACCTTGATTTTATCACAGATTTCCGAAGCCTCTTTATCCTCGTCCACTTCATTTTCACACCCCACAATAACCCCGTTTGAATTTTTGTACGAAACTAATCGACACAATTCACTGGTCAGATCCGGAAGTCGCCTCTCGTCCTCGCCGCAATAGAATATCCGCTGCATCGGCATTTTATAGTTTAGTAAATTTCACTCGCTTGTCATATTTCTAACTGTTAATTAGCCGGTCTGCTGATTGGACGAACTATCCGCAAGCGTGTACGTATATTAATTATCCACATCGCAGTACCTGTGTGTAACTATCCTCTGCGCCCACACACACATACACACACGCACACACGCACACGCACACGCACAGTCGTAAACGTACACCGCGTTATTATATTCCCGGTGGAGCTCGAGACGCGCCCTTTCCTTCGGACTGCATCTGCCTTAATGTTTGCGAACCCGTGCCCTCCTCTTTATCGCAATTTTCCCGTGATACAGGTAAAGATGTGCAGGCGAACGAACCATCCTACTCTATTCATGCACGAACCATCTCTTATTTATCTTCCGCATTAATCTATGATAAGAACCACTCCGGTGCTGCATCTCTTCGTTACGGTCCGCGAGAACCGTGGCCTGGGAGCCTGGGTATACACTATACACGTACGTACATACATACGTACACCACCCAGTCCCACACTCGTTCGCTCGAGAAAGCAATTCCCTAGGAGTAGTCCAGTCCAGTCCAGTCCAGTCCAGTCCAACCTCGTACAGCCTCGTCTAGGCGTAGACGAGAGTCACACGACACAATAAACCGTGTCTAATCAAAGCCTTGTAGAATTCTTTTCACTCTATGGTTTCAGTTTATTGATTTTGACACGAGGAACTCGTCCTTTCTTTTTCCCCATTCAATTCTCAACTCGTTCGAATCGCGTTCAAGTATAATTATATCTCACGCTTTATAACTCCGAGAGTGAAATCTGAACCGTCTCCGATCGCCTCCAGTCTTTCGGACTCTAGTTTGGCTCCCAGCACCGCAGAATGCAACGATTTCATCTCTCTTTCTATATCTCCCTCTCGACCGACCTCTGTCACTATTTTAACACGTCTAGTCATCGTTTCTCACGTCACCGCGACTCAGATTCGGTCTGCAAACATCGAGGCGCATGGCTTCAATTCGGACGGTGTTATACCTACCTAATTCGTTCGCGACTCGGGGATCCGTTTACCTTCCGAATCGCTTTGATCGTGATTTTGGAAAATATGGCTGAGCGTATGAAAGATCGCTGATTATAATCGCGGTAGCAACGTATCAAGGACGAATGAGTTACAGGCGAAGAACTTCTCCGTCCGGGGTCATAGTCGGTCTCTGAAATTATGTATATCGGGGAATGGAGATTATTCCTAGCTCGCGATAAATATTAATCTAACATCATTCGTTCGGCCTTGTTTTCGAACAAAAAAAATATCTACTTTTCAAAGCCACTTGAAAACTTCAAACTTTACAATTCCAACGCTCGAGTTTTCGAATCGTAAAACAATACGAGAATTAGGAGTTACTCCGGCCCAAGTATTATATCTGTAGGTTGAATCGTTGCGAAGTTTCTTAGACCGTGGATAGAAGAGGGGAAAAGAAATTTTAATTAAAACTTATTTAATAGTTATATCTCTCGATAACAACACCTAGTCCGGACAACCCGAAGACAATTCGAAATTATTATACCTCATACTAGATTGTCTTTTCATTTTCAAAACGAATATTTCATCGCGGTTTCCGGTATCATGGAAAAATCTGCGATGCGGGAACTGAAAAGATAAAACTTCACCGATGGCAAAAGCTCTATAAAAATTTCGTTCGCGGTGCTCCAGCGAAATTTGTAGTATCCGAACGAATTAGTGGCATATTAATTTATTTCATCTTTTTTTTTTTTATCAAAAAAAGAAAAAAAGATCTTTTTTTTCGAAGATATCATACAAAAATCTTATAGAGTTTTTTTTTCTTCCTCCCTCCCTCCCCCCCCCCCCCCCCCCCCCCTCTCTCTCTCTCTCTCTCTCTCTCTCTCTCTAATAAAAACATTTTTCAGTAATAAAACTAACTCGCTCGAGGGTTAGGCGGGTCAAAGAATCTTTGAGCTTTTCGAATCGCTGAGTACACATGTATACGTAGACCCAGCGGGAAAACGGCGCGGTCTGGCTTTTCCTCCCTACTCGTGTGGAAATGGCCGACCCTCGACTTCACTAATTACATTTGCATCGCGAAACTTTTCCTCTTACTCGGACACCACAGAGTCCGCTACTCTCGGGTACAGAGGCGAGAAATCTGTTTGATTAAACGTGTTTTTCTAACGTATATCACATCGCCCGGTAAACCCTCCGACGTTAAACTATTCACCGTGAAAACCTGTGAGAGCATAGCTGTATTCGAAACGTTTATGAGAAAACTTGTCGAAAGGAAACAGAGTCGAGTGTTGGGAATCGAGGGAGGGGAGTTCACCCTCGAAAGTCCTGATTTCTCGAGCTTTTTCTACATCTTTCATCTCCTTTCTATGTATATCTGGATATGTAATGCGAATGCCGCGGCCGTGGATAAACCGTCGAACGTGTATACTGTATATATAGGTATCTGGTATATAGGTATACGTATACCTGCTAAAGTCGAGAGCTGGGTGATCATTATTGGTGCAGAAGGCTACGAGTTTAAACTTTGTTACCGAACTAAGGTGAATCCCGAAGTTTGAACGTTGAGCTTCCATCTCGTAGCTTTCGTAGCTCGGGTTGACGACTGGGGGATACGTCAAGTGAATCTTAGATGGCTGGCGCCTCGGATGTAGTACGTACTGCCTAGATAATATAGGTATATATATATATAATATATATATATATATATAAAATCGAGTCCCAACTTCCAGGTTCCGCATGTCTTCTCCGAGGGTGGGATGAATTAATTCCAATCTAAGAGCTTTCCTCGATATAAGGAGGTGAGCGCGTTTCGGGATGTGAAATATTCCTAATTTCACTCAACATACCCAACAGACCCCCTGCCGAGTGTCTGGTCACGTACTTTGCCTACCCTGCATTTTTTTGACGTCGTAAAGTTATCTCGGCTTTCTAAGAGGGCAGAAATTAGGCCGAGCTTTTACTCACGTCCCTCAAACCCTCCAACCCTCTCGACTGACTCGCCCTTTCTCAACTCTCCCAGGAATTGCTCGCTGATGAACTTTTAAATTGTACCAAACGCCGGATATTAACACTTTTTCAACCTTTCTCACGAGGCTCTAACCACGATGGCAATAAAACACAACTCGCAGCACGTGTTTCATCTCGGTCTCAGACTTTCTTCATTCTTCTTCTTCTTCTTCTTCTTCTTCTTACTCTTACTCTTAATTTTATTTTTCATTTTTTCCACGATATGAGCGTCACATCTTTTTGTCACTTGTATAGATAAGTTTAATTGAATTGGAACTGAATTCCGAGCTTTAATATAAAAGTTTTCCTGTATGCAGTCGCAGGATGCACAACAGGGTCGACCAGCGACCCGGCTACAGCAGTTTTCCATATTTTTACTGTTTTTTTTTTTTTTTCATCTTCTTGTCTCTTCCTCTCTCCCCTTTTATTTTCCACCCGACTTTATTCTTTTTCACAAACTGTAACTCAATTTGCGCTGAGCAGGTACCGCTCGCGTTATCTTCCTGACACCGCCGCATCTCATTCCCGGGTTTTATCCCGAACAGAGTCTGCGGTATAATTTCTTTTGAAAATTTTTACACCGTGAAAATTCACCGTCCCGTATACACGTATAGGTTTTTACTCACCTACTAAAAAACAAAAGAATAAAGAAAAAAAAAAAAATGGGAATCCACAAAGAAAAACCGTCTGTTCGTTATAACGATGATGTATACCTATATATACGATTTCAGCACAATCGACACTCACCTCTGTACACCCACGTGGTTTCGTAATAGCGAAAATGGGATTTTCACAAAAAACTTCGAAATCCAACGCAAAACGGATAGCTTTTCCTAGCTGGCTTTTCCAGGGTCTCGTTACCTCGTATACCCACCGGCCTATCACAATATTATGTCTCGATAGTGGGACAGGGTCTGCACGGGCTGCCGAGCAAACGTGGGATCACGTTAATCCTGATTATACAGGATTAGAGTAAACGGGGATTAAACTATCCCGAGTAGAACGCGGCCGTTGCACGAGGGTAAAGTTGAGGGAGTTGTGGCTTGCAGAGGATGGATACAACGAATGATCATCTTATCCGCATCCTAAGGGTTGGACCGACGCTGTATCGAGTTGTCCTGAGTTGCTTTGGGTTCGGACTGTTTTATCGTTATTTGGGTTTTTATATTTTTCATTGAATTTTCCTTCGGCTTCCAATTATCGATGAAGTTCCTCAGGAATTGACGGTGTACGAAAGTGGTGGGAAGAAGCTCGCGATCAATGGAAAATAATCCGCGGTTTTTGAAATTACTGCGGAAAAGAGAGAAATAATAAAGGGGAAATATATATTTCTATGAATATAGTTTTATACGAGTGGAAAATATCGACGCATATATGCCTATACACGCGATGAAAAGGCATTTGAAAATATGATACCACATACGTGGTGGAATTTGAAATTTTTCCTTTTACCCTTCGACGAGCACGAAGATAATCCGTGCTTTTCAATTCTGACCGAGAATTTCCGAAGGGGGTTAATATTTTAACCTCTAGGAATCGGGTATAAATAATGAAAGCACAATCACTCGACTCCCAAGCCCGTATAACTCCGATCGCTGTGAAGTTTTTTTAATTCTCTATTTTTTGCTCTCCTTTTCTTATTTTCACGCGAACTAGAGAAACTCCGGAGGAGCTACTCGCGTACCAGGAGTATATAGAACCGGGATCAGACTCTGGCAGACTATCGAAAACCAAGAGTCGTAAATGTTTAACGTATTGGATGCCAGGGGTGAAAGCCGAGCGAGTATTATACCCGTGCACCTACGTTTCGCGATAAGAATATACCGGTGAAGGGGTGAGGAGGTATCCTGCACCTCGGTTCTACAGAGAAACGAGATTGTTGGTCGAATTGAAGGGAGTAAAGGGATGAAGGAAGAACTCGACGGTGGGGAGGATAATGAGATTCTCTTGAATTTATTAGAGCCTATATCATCGCGAATAAACGCGGAGATTTTTCACCCTCGGGTTAATGATAATTCGGAATGAAAATTGCATTAGGTATATACTATAGGTATATGTATGTATATAGGCACAGGTGCTGTTAGTCTATACTATATAGCAGACTCGAGTGTCAGATTTAAATCGACTTTGTCGAAGAACAGTGATTTCCGAAGTGTTTCATCCCCGGTGTCCGATGGGGTTGGAGGAATCGTTATGCACGAAGCCAATTTCGCTCTCTCGTATACTTGATGACGTTAACGGAACGCGCACTATTTCCTCTACGAAGTGGGAATCCGTCCTGCACCATGTCATGTCACGAGCGAATAGAATCCGGAATCCCCCTTTCATATACATATACGTATACTACATATACGCTTCCACCCTCCGCGACTTTACCCTATAGTGTAATTGGATTCACCGTTGCATAGACCGGGAACGTTTTCGGTTTACACAGGTAAGCTAGAGCTGTAAATACGGATACCCCGGGGCCAGTAGTTTCCGTTAATTAATTAATTAGAGCCGCACGATTCGGTCTCCGGTCACCGAATCCCCTAATCACCTGGTAACTCCGACCGGAGCTCGAGATTCGCTTCTTATTTATCGGTTCCCCTATTCCTCGAACATGAAACGCGGGAATTCCCGCTAAGAACTACATGCCTCGGCTATCTTCCTCCGTACCTATTCTATACAATATAGATATACACGCATGCAGGAATTTATAAATGACGCAGGCAAATGGCAAGGTGCGAAGGATATATGGTCTTCAATTTTATGGCTAAATATAATAAAAAATCAACGATCCATCGGGCGGTTAACATATTTGTCTGGTGCGGTTTACTCACCATAAACTCTCTACTGCCAAGACTTTGCTGAGAACCCTTGGGCGTGGGTATGGCAAGGTCGGCGACGATGGAAGTCGAGAAGCTGCGTCTTGCCTGATGATGGCATTTGTGCGCTACCGGTATTCTGTGAGTAGCGTATGCGGTGGTGTTGAGCTCGTTCAACTTCGAGGTCCAAATTTCCTGTTCTCGCTGAGGCGACTGACTGATAGTTCTGTGTTTGTTGAACCTGGAAACCCGCTCGGTCCTCATCCAGTCATGGTTTGGCTTGGGCTGACGTGTCACCGTGTACCTCAGGGAGCTGTTTATCGTCGCATTAAATCTTGACGAAGAGTAACAAGAGTCGTCGACACTGGTGGCCCATAAATGATCCGGGATATCGCCCCTCGAGTGTCTCGTCTCCAAGGACTGTCGCTCGGACGACGATCCAAGCCCAGAAGTGGTCGGTGTGCTCGGATAGTATCTTCTGTACGCTTCCTTGGAATCTTCGACGTCGGTGGAGTAGAAATCCCCGTCTCTGGACTCGAGGGATCTGTTATTGTCGTGGAGATTCAGGGAGGAACCGAGCCCGGTGGAAGTCGTCGATGTCCTGAAGAACCGTCTATCGTTGCCGGATGTCCAAATATCGTCGGTCACCGACGAACCGATCCCAGTCGAGGTCGTCGGCGTTCTGTTATAGGACAGTTTACGTTCCCGCCAAAGCTCGTCCGGGTTGTTCGAGTGGTTCGGAAGATTCGCCAGGGTGTGATGGGCGTAGGAACATCGCTGAGGGAATCCCATACCTTCGTCAAGACCCGCTGCCCAGAGGGACTCGAGAGGAAGATCTGGCGCCGTATTCGGCAACCCTCGACCCGCACCGGACCCCGTACCGGGTCCGTGCTTCACCCCGGCCGAGGGGAAGACTCTCTCCGCACCCTGCAGGACGCAGCACATGCTCGTTTCTTCCTCCAGCCCCCGGGACCCTACGCTTTGCAGGCAACCTATCGTGAAGCTTTGATCTTGGCTGCCTCCCCGATCAAGGGGAGACGACCTGCACACGCGACCTTCACCTGGTCAACGCGGAGAACGAGTCATTTTTATTTAAAGCCGGCGTCGGCGGTCGGCTCGCGATTTTATTATATTTCGAGTTGACCAGAAGGGGACGAGAGAAATTGTTCACTTTCACTTTCACTTTCGCTTTCGCTTTTTATTTTTATTTTTATTTTTATCTTTCGCTCCAGGTTTACGGTTATTACCGATAGCGCTGGGTAGCCATCTTCATGTTTCTTCGTTCCTATATTATATGTGTGGAGGATATGGAAATTATTTGTTATTTGAGAAACCTCGCGGTGAGGCCGTTGAATCTGGGTTCAAAAAAATGGCAATGAAAATTTCAATAAAACATTTTGGATCTAGCGAATAGCCGGAACTTGCCCGGGGCCGCAACCCTATACTCAATGTAATCCCATTCCCGTAGCTTTCCGCTACATTCGTCGTCGTGTTTTCCACCGCGTAAAATTGCAACGGTAACTCGATGAAATACGAATCTTCGGAAACCCTGGGATATAACTACATGGGGTATAGGTATATATAGGTATGCGTATGTATGTATAAGCAATTAAAGATATCGAGGTTTGGTCAGGATTCAAAATTATTCTGCTCCGATGGGTGTCAGTCGTTATTTTTCCACCTTTATTCTAATTCAAGGGAACGTTATTTGCCAACGCTTTTCGACTCTTCTCTTATATTCGTTCTTTCACTTTTCTTTTCCGTTTCCTCATTCGATCGAACGTCAATAACCTGTGAACCGGATGAAACGGAAATTGAGTTCAGTGGTGGTATTTCGGCGATAAAACGGGAACTCTACTTTCATATTTTCCACTTTTATGGATCACCGACTAAAGGCAATCTTTCATTTCCTCTTCGCACAAACGCGTTATACGTTACTCGAGATAAGCACCATATTAGCCATGCTGCGGACGAGAATTCTCTTTCCCACGCGATAGGTAACATGTATGACGTATGTACCTTGTCCGGGAGAACCAAGGCGAGATTTTATACCTCCCAGGGACACCCGGCGTGGATTCGAACTCTTGTCCGCAATAGGGAAAACCCGACTTCCGATACACGGTGAGAAAATCTAGCTCCGCGAAATGCAGCTTCTACTACCCCTTGGAGAAAAAGACACTTGCAGATCCAATTCCCGATTGCAAACCGTGTCGATGGATCTCATATACGTAGAAGATACCAGAGTGAACTTTTCAAAAAATTTATTCAACGAATTCCACGTTCGGGAGACTTGGTTGGGATTTTTTTTTGTTTTTTTTTATTCTCTTTAAATTCGGACGCAAGAACGAACAGGATCAAAATAGATGAATTTTGAAAATTTTCCGTGGGTGTTTAATTGTTCAATTGAGGAATAGACGTTCGCGAATCTTCGTACTACATATGTTATGTATATATATATATATGTATATATGTATTATTTTTCTTGGCGTAGTCTTCATTTTTTCGGTCGTCTTGCCATGGGGTCGCGAGATGCGACAACCTTCCATCAGGTCTAACGTGAAAACAAATGCCTGACGCGTCGAAATAAGGGAGGGAGAAAGGGAAAAAGGGAGGAAAGAGAAAAAAAAGAGGGGAAAAATGAAAGAAGAAGAGAAAACAAAGAATAACACCGAGGTAAAAAAGAAAGAAGAGAGCTTTGAGAAAGGCGTCGGGGGAGGGGGGTAAGAATTTTCTCTTCTCTCTTGACACTTTCTGGGAACGGGAAGAACCCCGTTGAAATATGCACGTAGCTTATATTATCTGCGGTGTTCGGTGAGCACCTGTATAGTAATTTTCGTTGGGAAAAAGTAAAGTAGAATTTCATAGGAATATATACGGGGAGAACAAGGGCTGAGTAGAAATGCAGCATCGGTGTGTTATGGTAGGGAAGCCGAGCTTTTTGGTCCGCGATGTCGTGTCAACGGTGAAAAAGAGAGAAATGTAAAAATCCAGGAGAAATGGGATATAGCCGAGAAAGCCGGGGAACGAGAGTTTGAGAATCGTAAATCAGGAGACGGAATTATTCAAATTTTTCAAAACTCGTTGGACGGGGAATATCCCCGTCGTATACCAACAGCAAAACAAAACGATTCGGATCGCGGATTATAGATCGGTCGAGTAACGGCGTCGTGGCTTTCGCAGATCATAAAGAACGGATGCGTGTATATGTGTGTATACCTATATACCTATATACTCCTCGCGACATACATCGGGGAAAAATGTAACAGATAACGATAAAAAAAGGCAAAAAAAAAAAAAAAAAAATGAAAAATGAAAAACAAACGGGGCAAAAGAGGATGGGGAAGAAAAATCGTGTTTTGACAATCGGTGCGGAGAACCTCGGTCTCCTTTCCCACGAAAAACGCCCGCAGGTGGATCGCGAGTACGCTTTTTGTCCTGGACGATAATTCGACTAGATTGCTTAGTAATTTGTACCTGTTCCCGGTTGCCCACTTACACGCAATTACTAATCTTACGAGAGCTAATTAGAGATTTAACGAGCGTCGGGTAGGAAACTTTGAAACTTTTGATTGGCAAGCGGCACGCATAGTCATTCCAACTTTCCGAAGAATTTATAATCTTCTTAAGTTCTACGAAATTTCGCTATTTCATCTCGTATTCCTTTTTTCCCCGTACAACGTCAATCCGATTTGAGGAAAATTTATTCTAATATTTTCTGAAAATACTTCGACGCTATATATTAGCAATATTTGAAAATTGATCGACGAGGGCGTTGAAATGACGAAGGAAGAAGAAATTACAGATAGTAATTGATTCGTGTTCCGATACAACCGTACGAATTGAATCTATGCATATTCAATTGAGAACAACGTCCGTTTCATCGGGTGAAGAGAAAACGAAATATCATCGGAATATATACGTTTATTAAATAATCAGGGAGTGTATATATCCCGGAGGATTTCTCCTCAATTTCTCGTTCCCTCTAATGTAAGGTAGTTTACCGTCGAGGATGAGAATCTAGATCGAGCTATTGACTTCCATATCTCATCATCGCTAAACTAGCTCCATATTTCTCTTTCCCTCTTTCTCTCGTCCGATTCCGGGGTAGTTTTCTCCCTCGCCTTCTAGTTTTCTCGATTATTTCTCCCGCCGTTATGGGGGCTGTCTGTTTGTTTTCTTTCTCAATTTAGCCCCACTAGGATAATACGGAGCGAGACCGACTCTAGTTTCTATCACGCGACCAGGGTCCAGGGTACTATATATTCACTTGACTAGCGATCATCGAGAAACCGGTTAACCGAGATGGTATATCGATTTTTGTCCGATAAAATTCGGATCCCGTTCTCCCTCTCTCCGTCCCCGATTCTCTGTCTTAGATCGAACTTTCCGTTCCCCCTAGAGAGAAGAGAAAAAAAAAAAAGAAAAAAAAAGAAAAAAATAAAAAAAATGGGGGAGGATCTTGTTTCTCGCCGCTTTGAAAGTCCCCGAAGGACACTTTGCCCGGAGCTGAGCGGACTGGCGATCGCGGACAAGGGTTAACTGAATTGACCTCCTCGCCTCAATAATAGAATACGAACCGAAATCGAAAATATTGGATCTCCTGGACCGTCTCATCTCCTGATCACTCCTATTTTACTCTTTTATTCGCGTTTCTTGAACCGAGTTGATGATCCGACCTCGTCGCTTATCACGCCCTCTTGATTCCCTGTTTCTTCATCTCTTGTACAAAACCGCGATTCATTGTCTCAGCCTTCATTAAATAGGAATAATAATTTTTGAAAACAATTATAATTCGGTCTTTAAATTATTTCCAAAATTAGGGGTCCGGTCGTAGCCATGTGGAGTTTCTTTGTCCTCATTCAAAAACGTACTAAAAGTCCCTTCGTCATCCGGTCTGAGCGAAGAACAGCTGCCTCCGAACGACTCTATAGACAAAAGCGTTTGTTTGATGTGATCAGTGGGTAGGGGAAAAAAAAAAAAGAAAAAAAAAGCTCAACCGCCACTGGAAGTACGATTACAACCCCCGGTTCAATTCCCTAAGACAATATAACACCGCGGGATCAATCGCAGGGATGATCATTATCATTATTATTATTTCGTCACACGCGAGTTTGTGATTCTGTTCGAAAATGATACGCGCGTGTGTGTGTGAAATTGTTTTTTTTTTCTCTTTCAAATTTTCAATCAAAGTCCATAAAAACACGTCCTGTCAAATTTTGATCAAGGTACGACACGAAATTGAATAGAACTTCTGTTAATTTCGGCAAAAATATCCAGAGGAAAAGATATAATGATGTTTGAGCTGAGAAAATGGGGTGGAAAATGGGGGGGGAATGAAAAAATGAACCATGTCGAGGGACGAAGATACGAAGATAGAGAAAGAGAGCCGAGAGAGACTAATGCGTCCTTGTCGTCTTGAAATAACTATAGGATGACGATTTTAAGCGACGTATATGGCTGGCAAGAGGATACTAACCCTTCGTTCTAAGCAAGACAAGGGTTGACGCGGGTACATGGGAACCTAGAAGTAAAGATTCGATTTTCGATTCCGGTATCTCTAACAAGGGTTCTATCTGCTAATTTCACTGGAACTAACAACAGAGCGAAGGCGTTGGAATCTAGGGGGGGGGTAGTATATATATAGTTATAGCGGAGGAACGGAACTTCACTTCTGAGAATCCGAAGGGTCGTTGATTTGATAAGACAGCTATATTCTAGAAAATATACACCTACATGTAGATCCGAAGATAAGAGAGAAATAGAAGAAGAAGAAGAGAAAGGACGATATCATATCGAGGAATTTTTATCCCCGCTAAAATCAACGTCGCATTTCCTTTCCGACCGTTTTTCTTCTACCCTCGAGAATCAACCCCCGGCGAAAAAAAGATATATAAAAATAAAAAAGGAAAGTACAGAGTATTTCTTTTCCCTTTCGAGGAGACAGACACGTGGCGTGCATCGGGGCACCCTTGGGACTTCTTGTTGACTCCCCGGTGGAAGTGACGTCACTATACCCGGTTCCCTATTGAAATAGCGAGATACGCCCTTTCTGAGTCGCGACGCCCTGGCGTCCCGGCGGATATTTCGCGGAGCCGGAAGTTATCCTGTATGGAACTGAACGGGTCCCTCTAGATATAGCGAGGACTATATATCTGTCTACTTGTAGACAGCCGCACACATGAGGTTGTTTATCTTTTACGTACGATTTCCCTCAGGAATAACTGTTCCGACGAACACCGGTCAAAGTTGATTTTCGTCATTCGATCGATCAGAGGATCCGATCTACGATAAGATCACGCACCGACCGATCCATGCGGCAATTAGGCCGGTGAAATACTGGACCGAAGACTGTCGATTATAGAAATGAAGAAATTAACGGAAGGACTATAATATATTCGAGATTCTTCCCTTGTTCATTTGTTGAACCAAAATGGCAGCGACGTCGTATACACAATACACATGCAATACTCTGTCGTTTCCGAATTTATTACAAAACTCACGGCACTTTGACTATGAACGTGGAAAGTTTTATTGCAACTGACAATGAAAGAGTAAGATCGAATATGCGCATATAGGTGTGTATATATACTGCCTGTATGCGTACGTATACGCTAT
The DNA here is from genome assembly GCA_963966615.1 of Tenthredo amoena. Classification (NCBI taxonomy): domain Eukaryota; kingdom Metazoa; phylum Arthropoda; class Insecta; order Hymenoptera; family Tenthredinidae; genus Tenthredo; species Tenthredo amoena. The sequence continues at coordinate 120,748 of OZ016492.1, read as the reverse complement.
ACATGCATACGCGTGTACAGTATGTATGTATGTACCTAGCGAGAAGTTTTCTTTACTTTATTTACCCATTTCACCTCGATCGACCTGCGGTCCTCAAACCCTAAATATACCTATATATATATATATATATATATATATGTATGGTCTTAAAATTTTACGAGGAAACCTAGTTTCGAGTACGATCACGATTCGAAATTATACCGTGGTCAATGTGCGAGGCAAGGGTGACCTCGGACGCGATCGGTCAGACTTCGTTGCGGCTTTCGAAAAGCTTTATTATCGAAACCCAGGGGTCGATTCTAAAGATCGGGAAAACGGACACTTTTGCTTCTTTTTCTCGCTGCAACGATACGGATTTTGCTTTCAGAGGGTAGGTCGAAAGTTGTACGTGTATATGTGGAACATATAGTTTGGCGTATAGCGGGGTGGTAAATTCGGGACAATTTGAAGCGGGACTAATATTAGCTCGAGGCTTTTTAATTACATAGAATTCCGCGAATTTTACATCACTGAAGGTAGCTGGGTGGCGGTGGTGGTGGTGGGCGAGTGGGCGAGTGGGGGAGTGGGGGTGGGGGTGGGGTAAATTGGTGTTTGGGGGCGAAAGCTTTGCGCGTAAATTGGCGAGAGAAGAACCGGCGAGACACGCCTGAATTAATATTGAATTCATCGCTCTTTCTCGGGGGGCCTACTAGGATTTCCTGCGGTTCTTAAATAAGAGTGACGTAGCTCGATCTTGGGGAAAAGGGAAACGTGAAGAAACGAGAAAAGAAGTATAAAAAAGCAGATGCTGAAATTCGGACGGTTACTTTCTTTATTCCGGTAGATATCAGCAAGAGATAAAATAATTCTTTCCGCAAAATAGAAAATCTCGCGTTTATAATTTTTCTGGAATATGAATATCGACCCCTGAGCTCTGCTCCATATATACCTATATACTATGTATATATATATATATATAGACGCTAATATTCATTGATCTATAAACTCCGACCGAGGAGAGAAAGAAAGTTCCCGATTTAATTTGAAATTCATAGATTTTTATGAATTTTAATACTATATATCATTGAGTGAATAGTACAAAAGGCATTGATACCCATTCATACCGATGCATAATGCATATATGTGCCAGAGCATCTGTCAGGGCGATAAGTTCCTCGTTTTCTATACGGGTGATTTGAAAATCCGTATTCTTCAGCAGAGACAAAGCGGGAGGTATATCTTTATATTTCGGATTTTAGAAGCATTTACGCTCCTCTTCTTCCTTTTCTTTTCCTCTTCCTCTTTCTTCTCCTTCGTCATCTCCATTTTCTAATTAAAGTATGATAATATTAATTAATCATTCAATTGCCCTGATTGTTAATTAATTTTCAAGACGCTTCGACGAAGCTCGCGAAAAACCAGGCGATCATCTCATCTGTAGACACGATCATGCCTCAAAAGATAAAGAATGACAAAAAAAGAACCATGACTAACGAACCGTATAACGAATCGTGTTCCGTTTTCTAACAAAAAAAAAAAAAAAGGAAAAAAGAAAAAAAAAAGAGTTACCAAAAATTGATCAAATTTCCGAGACTAGAATTCGCCCGCACCCAGGGGTACGGGAGGAATCAATTAATCTGATGGACCAAAACGCGTCCGTTATAATATGTTCCGGGTTCCCGGATGCTTTGATTGACAGCTAGTTGACAGAGAGACCGTTTTTCCGGAAATTAGATAAGCCGGAAAGTGCGTTGGTCGTCGTCCATTCGTTTTTTAATGGGACTTTAACGGACCCGAGCTTCAGCCACCTACCTACGTTAATTTAATCGTCGTTCGGGAGAACCTTCGGGGAGATACTCTCGTCTCTTTTCATAATTATCATTATCGCCGTAATTATTATTATTATCATTGTTATTATTATTATTATTATTATTATTATCCGAAGAAAGAGATTGCCAGGGGACGCTCAATGAAAGTCTGCTCGGAATATTACGGGTCGAAAAATATGTATTTTAATACATAATGCGAGTAGTTGGGTATACGAACTCTTATAGCATATACGCATACGTATGTATGTACTACATACATACATGTACATAGATATATATATATATATATATACGTACAGATCATTGGGTATAAGATATTTCTCCGATATTTCTACCCGCAATTTTCGCAGTCTCTCTGATGTGTTTGTTTTTCTTGTTTTGTTTTTTTTTTCTTCAATTTTCTTTCACTTCTTTCATTCTCCGTTTCTCCTTTTCCCTCCGATGCCTTTCTTCATTCTATCCTTCTTTCTATTTTTCCTCCTTTTTTTCCCCGACGTTTATTCCATCGCGGTGGCTCTTCTCGACGGGGATTTCATTAGCGTTACCAATAACCCGACTATATTTTCATACGCTGTCGGAAAATGAATAGTAAGGAATACAGGAAAATGTGGGATTACAGCAAGATCGAACTATAAAGCCGCCGTCACGCGTGGTCGAAATTCTTATGATATATATCTATGTACGAGGATACTATGTCCCCTCGCGAAAGACAGAAATAAAAAACGAAATAAGAAATGGAAAAATGATTCGCGGATTATTTCATCGTCGACGATAAGCTTTGAAAATCGTCGAAACCCAGGCTGAGCTAGTCCCACGTGTATTTTCAATTAATTAAACCGCGCCCGGTTAAACTAAGTACCCGGCTTAACGGATATATATATATATGCCAAAGTCCGCGAGGTTAATCTCTCAGATTCGAAGTTAAACGCCAATCAAAACACCTGACCGATCGATCACCTCTATACGACGGATATCAAATTTCGAAAATGAAAAAAAGAACGGGAATTCCCAATCCGTTTGTGTAACACGCGATTCCTTCCTCCCCCTCCCCTAATTCTCATCGATCATCCTAATTATCGTAATTAGGTACGAGAAAACACCTTCGGTCACAGAGCCGGGGGATGGGGTCAAACCGAGGGGTAAATAAATCGGTCGGAATTATGCTATGCGGCAGAAGACCAGATGCAGGGGTTAACCCGAAAGGGTCCAGCCTAAGCGCGTCTAATTAAACGTGACGGTAATTTTACTTGCGGTTATTTTACCCCGGTATGATACCTGTTGGCTGTTTATACACCGAGTGGAATACACCTATTATACCTCCTTGGGGTGAAATAATTTATTAATGATTTTTCAGCATTTCTCTTTTCTTGTCATCTTGTCTCACGTCTTCCTTATTTTGTCGATGGTTGCTTGAGACGGACACTTGAAAACGAAGACAGACGCGTCTCTCGTCAGATTCATTATAGCCAAAAAATAATTGAAACAACAAAAAAAGAAAGAAAATTTTACAGGGAAAATAAAGAATTAATTATTTACATGCTTTGTGGCTTTTAGTTTATTCCCCAAATTTTGAACACTTGGTAATTCACAACCGAGAATCACTTTGAGTGTAAAAAATGTATTAGGGGGGAATAATTAGCGTGGTGAGTTATCGTTCGAATTAAATTCTGGTCGCACTTTCGAAGAACTTGATTTTGACATTGTTTAAGATTTTAGCCATTTTGTTGTTTTCTTTTGCCTTCTCTTTCCTCCCTGTCCCTGACCGCGGATACAAGAATGTTATATATTTCGTATCAATGTTCGGATAATAATTTGTTGAACCTGGTCAGTTTGGCGTCGCAAGACGCACTGAGAGTGTAACAGCCCCGCCCGCGACGCGACTCGACGCGACGCCCGGCGTCGCCAGATTTCATCCCCAACGGTTGCCAAGAGCAACCCAGGCGACGCACGCGTCCCAGGGCAAAACCCCCGCACATATACACCCCCATAGACCAATACAGGAATTCACAGACCCCGGAACAACACACCTTCCACCGCCACTATCACGATCGGACATCGTTTCTGTCATGATCACGTTTCCGATCCCTTCATACACGACTATTTATTTACATCCACCCACGTACGCAGTACATACATACATATACATACCTACATGCGTTACATACAAATTACACCCGCACGACGCAGAAACAGTAGAATCCTCCGGCGTATTGAATTCGTTCATAGGATATAAGTCGCGTTGAGAGATTGAAATGTCATTTACAAAAAATTGAATGAGAATCGATTCATTAATTTAATAATAATAATAATCATCAAAGCCGAGGCATGATTTAAGGGATGATTTTTTTCTTCCTCTACTACCACGGTAATGATCTCGTATAATTTGTTAATCAAATCTCGTGCGTCTCGTATAACGCCATTCGGAAATCGGAATGCCTCCACCGATCATCACGAGGGGAGTATAGAGATGCCCGTAGGTAGATCCAGCATCCGACTGAATTTCGGTCCGAATCCCGGTACTGACAAGAGGTCGTGTTCGGCTCCATGTTTTGATGCATGACCTGCCACAACCAAATTGATTCGTGGCACCGGACTGGACCAACGGTTGGCTGCCGTTTGCTCTTAGTGGATTCAATCCAATCCATGCTGATGCTGCGGATCCTCTGTGTTCCGGGCGTATTACGACGTTATACGAGTTCGGGGCTTCTGTATTATCTCACTGATAACAAACACGGTCCTCCTCTTATGTTAGTTAATATCCAGAGAATTGAATCGGAAGTAAAGTTCATCGTCCTTTCGTCAAGGGTTGTAAGAAGTTTCATTTTTGCGAAAATCAATCGTTAGAAACCGAGAGAAAATTAATCGCGGATCGCAGTCTTTGCCAAATATCTGAAATATAAGTTTGTTCACGGTTTAGCGCAGGGCAGGCAATTATTTGACGATGGTTGAACTTCTGATATCTGTAAGTTCGGTCAAACTCTCTCCGCAGTTTCTCATCGGTTGCAACGATCCCGTTAAACGTCAAACTCGAACGTGTAGTCTTCTAATTTTCAGTAACTTTTAATTACGTTCTATTAGCCCCGTTTGTATTATATACCTGAATATATATATATTTATATATGTAAAGGTATAATGAATATTGAACAGTAGAGACTAATTATCCAGCGTTTAATTCATTCTTTGTATGATTAGGAAAGAATTTTCTTATACGGGAAGAAATGTAATTAATTAATTAATAATTATTGTCGTCAGTTTTTCATTCATTTTTTCTCCCACGTCTTTACAGATACCTACTTACGTCCGACGAGAAAGAGGCACGGGAAGAATTCTCTTTAAAAAACTATTCTCTCCACTCTATTTTACTCTACTTTACTCTACTCCCCCGCGTATTCACTCCAGTGTGTCTCTATGGCTCAAGGATAGACCTAGACTCGCCAAGCCCAGCCATCTCCACAGAGAGCCCTCGACAATCTCGAATCTATTGTCAAGCGAGAGGTGCTGGAACGTACGTACGTACGTACGGTACGTAGTAGGTACGTATAGAACGTGAAAGTACCGAGAGCGCGCGAAAAGTTAGCCTCGAGGCCCTATATACTATATACCTATATATATACAGAGAGAGAGAGAGAGAGAGAGAGAGAGAGAGAGGGAGGAGTTGCGACGACCGAATAATCGTCCTGAATTGCGAAATCAACGATTGTACAATTTTTAATTAATTTTTGTCGTTTTCTTTTTTCGCGTTTTTTCATTCGTTCTATTCTCTCTCCACTTGAAAGAAAATAGCGAATCTTCAATCAGGACCGAAGCTAATTTTTTGTCATATTTTGAAAATCGAATAACTTCCGAACCAGTCGATATCAGCGGGTTGTATAAGGTTCTGGATTTTCAGTCGGGGGGTTAGCCAAGAATCGAAATCTATCGTGGCACCAAAATCGGGGGGAGGACCCGTGAGCAGAAGAGTGTCCAGGATGACCGAGAATACCCCATGTATACATTTATACCTACACCCCGTATACGTGTATACGTGTATATGAAGAATAAAGTAAAAAGTCAACCGAGCTCGTGAATATATTTTCTGTTGATCCGGGGCTAAAGAGTGGTGAAAAAAAACGAAAAAGAAAAGTAAAAAATGGTGATGGAATATAACGCATAAAGACGTCCTTTTGACGGTGGATTTTTATGATCGAGATTTCAATCGTAAAATACGATTTTACCCCACTTCGCAAATAAAGCGTGGGGGCCGAGGGAGGGGGGTAGATACCTATACACGCATGTCTATGTATACGCAATGCGTATACCTATGTATGAAAATATATTTCTCATTCCTAATGTGATTCGTATAACGTGATAGGTATATACATACCTGTATGTATGGTATGATATGTATGTGGGTAGGTATATATGTGTACCTGTATAGTATACCTACATCGGTGTAAATTCGAAAATCCTTTATTCACATATATTTTTCCCAAGGCTGCAAGGCTATCCGCGGAAATATTTGATAAGCAAGGGTAGTGGGTGAAGTTCGCGGGGTGAGAGGAGAAGAGCTGGGAGCGAGCTTGTTCAAGTTTAAATAATAAAAAGTAAGAGTCAATTCAACGAAGTGGCCGCGGACTACTGGCACCGAACAACAACCATCAACCCTTGGAACGACGCCCTAGGTCCAGGACGTAGGCTTTACCTTTTTTCGTATTTTTTTTGTTTTTTTTTGGTTCTCTTTTGTTCTTTGTTTTTTGGCTTTTGGCTTTTTATTTTTTTTATTTTATTTTTCTCACGGAACGACACCCGGACGTCTAATAACCTCTACGGGGAAACAGGAGTCGCATCGTTTTTAACGCGCCTGACAATAAGCTACCCGGTAAGAACGCTGGGGGGAGTGGAGAAATGATGTCTCTTTGAAAAGCAGGAGAGAGAGAGAGAGAGAGAGAGAGAGAGAGAGAGAGAATGCATAAGAAAAAAGAAAAAAAGAAAAGAGAATAGTATTTCGGAGGGATGCGCTGCATGCAGGGATCGCAGGATCCCTCTAGTCTAGGAAACACGTCCATGACTCAACTTGATTTCATGTTCCATGTCCCATGTCCCAGGGGTGTCATCCCAGATTTTGTTAGACGCGATAGCTTGTCCCGTGATCCCGACGTCCGCGTCCTTCTCTTTTCTTTTCTTTTTTCTTACTACTTTACAGGGGTCACGTGTACGTACTTTCATCCCATAGGTATATATAGGTGTATACATACACACAGATGTTCGCCGAGTCGCGAGATAAAACGATATATATAGGTACGATATATATGTATATATAAAAAGAAAAACCAAAAGAGCAAAGAAAACAAAAAAAGAAACCCGAACATTCGCGCAGATAGTCCAAAAACGGAGATTGGTTATCCTCGCATGGTTTCAGACCTTTTTTCCACCAATTCAATCACGGTTTTCGTATTTCTCGTCAATAAAAGTACAGGAAAAGAGAAAAAAAGTAAAGAAAAAAAACGAGAAATTTCCAAATCTATCAATTGATTCTATCGTACATACCTATCCCTCATCCGCGTGAGATACTGCGATAAGTAATTACAGACGCAGCGGGAGTTCTCTGTATCCTAGTTTATCGGGAATCCCAGCAGGCGATGGTTCGATGGATAAAGTTAAAGCGGGATTTGAGGCTGGACCTGCAACCAGCATCCGTCACGTGGAGAGATATGGAGTCTTATATCTCTCTCTATATATATATATATATTCTTCCTTGATTACTGTCACGTATCAATTGAACGAAGTTTAATTTGATAAGAGAACTTCAGTTTAAAGAAGAATAAAGAAATACGGAAAGGGAGAGAAAAATAAAATGACACAAGGTACTTAATCCCTTCAGCGAGGACAGTATAATGAGTTCGGAAGTAACGTTAAGTCTCGAAATCCCTGGGGTGGTGTAAACTTTGTAAAACTTATTCAGTCGCGAACTTTTCCAGTCGAACTTGAATTTTCTAATCATCGAACTCAGGGAAGAATGAAATTAAAGCGATGATTGAATTCTTCGTTTTCAAACCGAAATAGATACACCGAGCATCGTTTTTGCACAAAATTGATAGCGAATATTAGTCATCTAATTATCATTTCACGTTTAATCAGAGCTTCTGTGTCGTATTCAATTTTTCAACCTATACGTATAATATATATATCTATATACAGATGCAAACTGTATCACAGACTATTCAATAACCCGTCCCCGAGCTCGTCCCTCTCTTCACCGTTTGTTGTAAAATTAACAATTCAATTCGCTACACAGAATATTAATATGCAAACTGAAAATGACGCCGAGTTCCCGGCGATACGTGTCGAGTTCGCTAATTTCACTCTAATGGATTATACCTGCGGAATTACATAAAGCATAAAGTATGATTGAAACATCCCGGAAAGTCATCGTCTCGCTTCAATCCATCGGACCAGACAATCAATTATTAGTGTTGTTTCTTACGGCAAAATTGGGATCTTGACAAACGCGATCGCTGTTTTGATCTTATTGTTTCGTATCTTTGGTTTCCGTACCAATTTCTCAATTCCTTTCTCCGGAACAGTTTTGTTCTCGAATAGGTTCCTTGCAAGCCGCTCCTTCCCTTTGTTCGCGGGTAATAACTGTTCCTGCACAAACTACACGAATTCATGCGGGCTTGTTGCCCACGGTTTTCGCTTGATAAACCAGCTGAGAGTAGACTTAATTAGCAGAGCTTGCGGTTCGAGCTTACTACTCCGAATCGTGTCTCGAATCGGGCCGGGCTGCAACCCGTAACGTGGTTCTACCCTATATATATATATATATATATGTATGTGTTTATAATATACCTATGTGTATGGCCACATATACTATATAATATATATACATACATATGTAGGATCCGTGTCCTTCGAAGCCCACCTCGTGTCCGCTCTCATGGCTTCCGCCTTCTCCTCACTGGCTAATGATGTCGGTGCGAAAATTTTCATTCGTTTTAATTTTACAAGCTCAGGCTAGAATTTTCATTTCTTTATTTTGAGGAGGTGTACATACATACATACATACATACCTCCCTTTCCATATCTTTCCGTATCCTCTGATTCTTGAAAAATGTAACTTCCCCCATTGTGCAACGCAACGTAACGGAATATTATATTTCGGTAAACCCATGAGACCGCAAACGTACCCGATATTCGGCTTACACGTATACCGGCACGTTCGTTAACTATACGGTTGTACACCCGCCAATGTATGTTGGTGCTGAGAAACGAAGAGCGGAGAGGGATACAGGGGGAGAATAGGCAGAGTGAGAGGGAGGAAACGAATATGCCATACACGATGCCATGTTGGGTAATTTTGGGTCGCGGAAATTGGAGCTTCGTGGCTCGCTAGCGGAGGTTAGGCAGTACACCACGGTAAACCTTCTGACGTTTGGTATGTCGGATGCCCTTAATTACCTATCAAATTTGCTTCGTTGATCTTCAAATAATTGACACCGTCAAGTATAGCGGCGATGCTCTATCCGCTTACCGAGGAGCTAGATCTGCTCGCGAGTTCGCATTCGTAGAATTCGCCATTTCCAATGTGCGGAATTTCGAATCTATCAAGTTTCCCGCTCTCGGGAATTCGATTAGACCGAATCGCTATACAGGTTAACGAAATAACCGAATCATACCCTTTGACAATTCGGTCAGTCCCTTTTCTTCCCGATTCTCACCACGTCGCTCGTCGCCCCTGTCTATTTGAACAGGTACCGTGAATCGTTTCCAACACCGGAAGGGGTCCGGGGTGAAATTTCCACCTAATCTCAGGACCATTTTATCTCAGCTGTAACAAAAATCCCAAAGATTCCCGACCCGAGGTTATACCTACGAATAGAATGTCTACTCGTGTCAGACATTAGACAAAGCGGTGCGGTTTCAGTTTTCAAATACGAAAACGGTCCGGATTTCATCCGGGTACCCAGACTCCTGACTTCACGCTAATTTATACACTTCGCCAAGTTTAGTTTAGACAATGTCCGACGATTACTCGACGGTCTTTGAGACAAAAGATCGAGGCTTTTCAGTTTTCACCCCGTTTAACTTAAACCGAGTAAAACAATCTCTGATTTATAATACCCTCGTTTAATGTATAATATAGTATAGGTATAATATACCGGGTACATGTATATCTTCACCTCGAAGAATATACTTTGGTATTCGAATGAACTTCGACACTTATCCGTTGGAGGAACCTGCGAGACGTATAGCAGTCGCGGCAGATCTGCCTAGCTGACCCTAAACACGTAGTTTAAAGTCGCACTAGGTAGAAGCCCAGAACGCGTTTCGCACCCCGACCCCGACCCCGTTCCCCGGGGGTTTCACTCGGGTCTCTATACTCGAGGTGTGGTTTCCCGGGAACCAGTTTAAGGGTTGTGACCCAGGGCCAGCTACTACAAGGTATGTACCTGGGGCTGGCCGTGGACGCCGTTTGTTCCTCACCTTTCTCATACCGACTGTACCACACCCTTGCCCGAGTCTTATCACGTAGCTACGCCGTACCAATCGAGGATGCCGACTGTTAGGCACCTCCGGTGACCGCTTTTCTATTTCCACTGTGATGTTGGATCGGTATGGGGGGGTGGAGGACCGCCCCGTAAATTATGAAGCGGGTCGAAGATCCATCGGTATTTCTTGAAAGGCGAGACTCGAGTATTCGTCGTGATTAGAAATTAATTGTAAGACGATTATAGTCGTTTTTCAGCATTCCAAAGGGATGGCGAGTTTCTGAGAGTCGATGCCCCGCTTAATTTAGCACCCATCATCCCCTCGCAGAAGGCCGGAACCATCCGGGTGTTGGGAGACAGTTTATCTTCGGAAGAGATTCGATTCTTGAATCAGTTTCTCTATTCTTCGGGTAGCGAGAAGGAGGCACTGGCCCATCCGAAATCCGGTGAGAGAAAATCTAACCGAATTTATTACCATTCGATTCGAAGATTCTTTCACCCTGTTAAATCCGCATGAATAGAGTTGAGAATGACTCCGCAGCTCTGTCAAACGGAATATTCAACTCATCGCCCCTTGGCTTAGGCTTTTATATCATCATTTTTCTTCGAAATATCACACCCTGTTCTTACTCCTCCGACATACACCCCATGCACCGCGATCTTCGGTATCGCGTTACTCATTGTCAGTCCATGTATATCACAACCCTTAATAATATTTACCGGATATTAACGATATATTAATCGCCAAGTGAAGCCCCGCGTGCATACGGAAAGTTCGATTTCCTCTCCATCTGAAAGATATCGGGTTCCGAAAAGTCCGAAGAGGTCTTTGACCGAGACAAGACATGGTTCCCAACTTTTGAGGTCCCGTACGGCGAAAATTCCCAATTTCCAATATTATACCCATTCACTGCAGTTTGGAGAAAGGGTGTTTCCCCGTGAGTCTCGATTAGAACGAATTATTCTTCGTCTTCACATCCTGAGAACTAGACCGAACCGACTTTCGGACTGTTGGGCCAATTCGGGGGTCTGGACTTTCGGAGTTTCGAGTACTCTGCCTTCCAACCTTTCCGAATTCGAGACTTCTATACTCTAACGTTTCTGAAAATCCAAAATCGTCCGAAACGAATTCTGAATATTTCAATATCAAACGAAGTTTGCTCGTCGGGATGAATCGCAATAAACTATGAATTATGAAAGGATAATCTCTCGCACGTATGTATACATGCACTCGTGATCAATCCTGTCTCACGCATACCTATCGCTATTCGGAGTGACGTTTGACGTTTGTTGACGATCGACGCGTACAGATGTGCGTATTACGCGGGGTTATTTCGACGGGCAGGCGTCGCCGATGGGAATTTATTACGGCCAAGGAAGGCCAATAACGTAAGATCTCCGAGGACGTGGTCTATACTCTATACTCTATACTCTATACTCTATACTCTATATAGGCTTCAGTCGAGGAAAGAGTCGGTGTGGGTGGACAGGTTGGTGTCTTGAACGAGGTCGCGGGCAGGTAGAGCCGAGAGCTAAGAGAGCGAAGATTTGCCTCGGAGTTCAGCCATCAGGGTTTTCGAATCATACAAGGTGGCGAAAAAAAGAAGTCGATAACCCGGCCCCGTTATCCCATCGGTTCGATAAAACTCTAACAAAAACGTTACAGAAATGAAGAATTATACATTTTCTTCAGAATTCTTTTCGCATACCGCCCAGGACTACGCGAATTTCCGAGTTGGCAGAAAAATTTCTCATCTCTGGACTTATAAACGTATACGTATACGCTATACAATTCTATATAGGTATATACGCCTGTGTAAAATATTACAAATTCCACTGTCACGTGCGGTTGGGAGATGTTCTCGTCTATAATGCGGCCAGCTTTTAGCGAGCTGGATATTTCCTCCGCAGGATATGTCAAGCTGGGTGAAAACCGGGTGGAAGTTTAAATAAAGATTGAAAATATCCGGTGACGCCTGTTGTAATACGATGATTTATTAATTCCGTTGAAATTTGTTGCTTTTTTTCTTCGAAAAATAACAATTTTTTCCTTCCATACACGTCCGCCTAACCATATAACTATAGATATATCGGCGGTATACTCGAATCCGTTCAGAAACTCTCAGACACAGTTTCCCACGATCGTTCCGATCGCGATTAATATAACCGCTGCAGGTAGCCTGTTAGTTGTTGTTACTCCGGTATCGCTAATCTCCTCCGATGAGTTAGAGCCATAGAACTCACGGATCACAAAATAGCGGTTTAGAAATTCAGGGGCCTTCGGCCTGAGGCTAAACGTCAGTGGAAGACCCGCGCGGTGCGATTCATCAGCGTACTTACGTATTAGAACTCACGTCTTCTATTCCGGCGAGTTAGCATTGCGTTATTCGGGAACGATCTTTATACATTACAATTATCTTTGCCATTCGTATTGCCGTTGATAGAGTTCCGGGTGTTTGTGTCGCCGCTCACGAAAGCCCCTTGATCTCACTATACCCAATAGAACCACAGTCATTTATTCTTCGTACCGGCCGGCATCATCGTCGGACGAATCTCCGTCTCGAATCACGAGCGGAAATCAACAGCTAACGGATCTGCCAGCTCCGTTGCGGAATTGGCTAAAAGTACCCTATAATCTTCTCAACGGGTGTATTCCGTGAAGGAATATTTAGTTTTCGTTCAAAAATTGAATCGAGATGCGTGCCACACGAAACATCTCATTCCGTTAAATTTTACCCGAATAAATTGCCACGCGGTTCCCTTTTTTTTCTGTTCTCATACCGATCACTTATCCAGTTATCCCGCAGACCGTGACGGTTTCGCGTAAATTAATATGTAATAATAATATAAACGCGAGGTCTTAGGGCCGACCTTACCCGTGGTTTTTCATTCGGTCGAAAGATCTTCTCCGCGGGTTTCGGAACGCTCCATAGGTTCACGTTATACGCTCGGAATCGTGAATTTCTTAACTTCGACCTGTACGGTACAATGAGGGAAACTCGGCTCGTAAATCGCCGGGGTAAAAGTGTCAAACATCGCCGTTGACTCGATCCTTACATTAGATCGTGTTAACGGATCGAACCAGGTACGCGATCTTCGATAGTCAACCTATGGAATATAGTGGTGGAAGATTTTTTGCCACTTACCGATCTCGCAGCCTCGAAATCCCCCTTCCGCAAGAGATCCATCAATTTCTCGTGCTCCACTTCCTCTTTGGTTACGTAAAGCTTCTCTCCTTTGATCCTCAAAGAATCCTGGAGCAAAACGTTGCCGTAATCGTCGCTCAGAACGTCTCGCGAGTTGAATGAATTCTTTGTGTATGTTAATTCCGTCGGAATCGGTTCGGGTTTAGGAGGCGCCGATGCGGGAATGTCCTGTTCGAACCGAAGAGTCTTCATCAATATCGCGCTCACGACGGGTGCGGGAGGCTGCGATATTTCTTTATCACTTTTAGACTCTCTCACGACGGTCTCCACCCCCGGTTGGGGGATCCCGTTAACGAGGGGTGTTCGTCGTTGAAGATGATCGTCGGGTTCAACGCTGCCGGACATTTTCGGCGGCGTTATTCTCGATTCGTAAAGCGAATTCGCGTCCAAATTGTCGTCCAGCTTATCCTCCGGCCTGTTTATCTTACCGTCAACTGCCACGATCGAATTGATCCGCGGTTCCGAGGACCGTGAAAGGTTCTCCTCCCTCATGGCCGGCGACCGGAAGGTCGTGAACGTGTTTTTCGTCTGTTCGGAGAATTGTTTGAGCCCCGATGATCGCGGCGAGGCGTATATTGTCTCCAACGCTTTCGAGTTACCGTTCCCGGGTTTTTGCACGGTGCCAAACCGCCGTTCCAAGTTCGAGAGATCACTTACCCCGGGTGAACCGCATTCCTTAACCTGCCCGGTGCAGCCCTCTCTTCTCTGGTCCTCCAATATAGTTTCGAGCAAATCGTTGCACCTCGCGTCTCCGACCTGGGCGTAGATGTCTTCCTCCGTAGTCCCGAAGACCATCTCTGAAGACGGGTTGCGTTCCTTATGCCGCGAACTCGCCACCGGTTTATCACCGTACGCGAAAACAGTGCTGGTCACGTTCGGCTTCAAGATTGCCTCAAGATCGTCAGCGTGTATCACTCCGGGCGATGGCTCGTCCCTGACGATACTCGGACGCTCGTAAATCTTCTCGATTTGTTTCGGTGTCGCATAGTGCGATCTGGTGACGGACTCGCTACCAACGCTGGTGGCGAATCCATCCCCATCCCCATCCCCATCCCCGTCCCCATCCGCCTCGACGTCCCCATCTCCGTCGCCCTGAAGAGTAGCGTACATCGCATTGTTCGGTTTGAAGCTCGACACTCGGTTGACCAACCGCATACACTTGACGTAGTTCGATGTGCCGTTAGCGTTGCTCAATTGGTGGACCTTCCTCGGTACCGGAGGTCCTCTTTTACCGGATTCCTGCTCGTTAGATGGACTCTGGAAGTTTTTTAGCTTCACTCTCACGGCCCCTGAAACCGGGCGATGCTCGCGAAGGTCCGTCCTCGACGAAGGCTCGGCTCCGCTCTGGCTTTGATTTCTAATTTCAACAGCTGCATCCTTTCCAATAGTTTTTCCTTGGTCCTTGAGTGAACATTCCGAATGTCTCAAGGTCGGACCCACGATCCTCCCGGTTGACCCTCCGTCGGTTTTATCCTCACGAGCGATAAGTGGGCGCCGACTTTCTCTGTCCTTATTTGGTAACGTTGGCTTCTCAGTCGTTGTCACAAGTTCCGAGGCTCCGAGGCCCTTCGCGTTGGCCCATACCTTCGTGATCCCGACTTCACTGCCCCCAGCACCTCCGTTGATGGTTGAATGCTTCAGGGAAGATCGACGCGTTGGTATCGCGAGAGGTACTACGTGCCTCGGCTTGTCCAAGTTCCTTTCCTGATTACCACCGGAGTTCCCCGTCTCGGCGATGCTTTTGGCCTCTATTTTCCTACCCAAGAAACTTGGGTTCGGATTGCCGCGCTGAGGGATCCTAGAGGCTGGATTCACCCTTTGAGTAGCCGGCCCCTGGGTTACCTGGTCGTGTTGCTTAGCCTTGTTCCTAGATGCGAGATATTCCTTGTAAGGACCACGGCTGGTGTTCACGCCGACGCTTACTTTATCGTGGATTAATCGTTTCCGTTCAATTTCCACGTTTCCGTCTCCGTCCTTGCATCCCTTGTCGCTGTTCAGCTCGTCGCAGCTCAATGCCACGTTCAATGTTTCCTTGGCCCCGTTACCAGCCCTCAGCTTAGACCTCGCATCTCCGCTTCTGTATCTGTAGCAACTGCTGCTGTTAGATCGAACGAGACCTCGGTCCTTCGATACATTGAAGTTCTGGTTCTGGGTCTGACTCAACCACTCGTCAACCCTTTTCTGCACCTCGCCTTTTCGCATGAGAATTTCCACCTCCGTATTGACACGGTGTTGGTCTTCGGTATCGTCGATCTTCTTCGTTGAAGTGCCTACGATTTTCGGCACGGGTCTCGGCTGCGTTTCGATTTCCGATGACCTGGCGGCTCTTTCGTCGATCGACGGCCCCGGAACGACTGATTTTTTCAGCCTTGAAACTTCCCTTTGTTTCTGAAGGTTCATCGTAGCCTCGAAATTAGTCACGTCGATGCTGCCGACGTCGCTTAAATCCGACGACCGTCTGCAGTCGAGTTCTTCGTACTGGTCCAAGATGTTGTTCACCGATTGCGCGTCTATCGAGTTTATACTTTTAGACTTTTTCTTTCTCCTCGCCTCGCCCTCGTCGCTGCTCGAATATCCCTGTCCGTTTTCCCGCTCGGTTTTATCACTTCGCAATCCGAATCCCGGCTTTCTGTATTTCAAAAGGGCGGTCTCGTATCGTTCGAGGGGATTCCTGTTCCCAGATATTGGAACGCAACCGTCCGTCCGGCTCTTCCTCAGGGCTGATCTCGCCTCGGTTAATCCTTGAAGATAACGAGTCGATGGGACGCTGCTCTCCGTGCAGCTCTTCAACGGGGGACCGTGAAAATTCGACGATCTATTAGCCGGATTTGTCGCGAAATTTTTTTCCGGGCATCTCAAATCATCCGTTGAAAATTGACCCGGGGTGCTCGGACTCGTCGAGGCATCCTCGTCGGCAAAGGGAATATTCCCTCCTCCTGAGAGAGCTTTGAAAGCTATTTCCTCGAAACTGCTCATCTTATCGGAGTCACATTTTCTCTTTTCCCTTCGTTTTTTTTTTATTTTTTTATTTTTTCTCAGTTTTCTTGCGGAGAAAAAAGGAGATCTGCTTGCTAGCTCGACGTTTATACGTCACCGCTATCACTTCACGTTTTACGTAACTCTTAGCGCCGACGTTATTGCAGATGATGAATTCCAATGGCGGGATGATATCGAAGATGAGTCAGAATCCTACGTCAATTCATCAGCGATCGATCGCCCCTCGGAGATTCTTCCGTTCTGAAACAGAAATTGAAAAATAATAACGACGTTTCATTCCCATGTTCTCGAAGGCCGGAATTGAACTAAACGAATTTTGAATACGTGACAACGAGAATTTGAATGAATTTATACACGAAACCCCATATATCGGCGCTACCATGCCGCTCACGAATTCTCAGGTACCGCATACATATTACAATATCTAACATCCTAATTGAAAAGCAAATTAATTCAAACCGGATATCGCTTCGGGGACCGGAAGCGCTATCTCCGCAGGTAACGTGATCACTCGAATGGAAGACAATTAACCTTGTTATGGAAGTTGCACAGTTTACCTCGTCTCTCCGAAATGCATCATCAGGTGTCAAACTTCCGTCTAATGGATTTGGGTTCATTTTATAGATAAAAAAAGAAGATCACCGTACTAATTTCATTCGGGGTACCGAACTGACCGGTAACGTCTTTGAAAAGACTCTTCATCGTCTGTAGCGCTTACAAATCGCTGTAATTATAAACGAATTATGATCAATCTTTACAGCTTCTAAATCACCGGTGAACAATGGCCGTTTGTTTGTCTGTGACGACGGGCCATAACCGTGTGCGAAAAGATCGAATCCCAACGATAATGTATTTCGGTCCGTCGGCGGCCGCTATTAATGCTATTATCACTTCGGTATCTAATTATACCATGTGTCGAGTTCCGTGCGAAAGAAGATAGCCCGGAATAACGGAATAATTGATCGTGTCTCGTGAGTCATATCCCGCGGGACATGAGTCAATTATTGACCTCCTTATATCATGCGATGCAACTTTTAGGTATGTATACGAGGCGAAGATGTGGAGGTCGGAGTTGGACGATTATATGCTGAACGTATGCCACGTACAATCGCCCCTTCTTATCACTGAACCCAATTAGAATTATTATCATCATGTCGTGTAACGGACGTGATAAAGCGTGCTTTATTTTGCGGCGAAAAAGGAGTCGACCCGTACGACTAGGAACTCGTATAAAAATTAGAGACACAGAGACGGTTCTTATTAGAGGACGAAAAAACCGGCGGAACACACGTGCGTTCAACGTCATGATTCCAAGCCGTAGTATATAATAGGCCTTACGGACCAACGCAGTGATCCCAAAAAGATCCCAACGCAAGTTTTGGCTCGAGCGGCAGCTGTTCCGAGATACACTATAACGAGTATACGTGAAAACATATATATACCCATGGTACAATTGCGCCGTTATGTGTTCCCCGGAAAACTTTTTACACCTGAGCTGCGTAAGGAAAGAAAGGAAACTGATGGGAAGACGGAAAAGAGAAGAAAAAGAGAGAGAAAAAAAAAAAAATGGATGAGCGGCGTTGCTTTTTGCGAAAATAAAAATCCAAGTATTCGAAAATCAGTCCCCTTCTGCGAAATCAGGGATTCGATAAGAATCGGAAAATTTCCACGTTTCTTTCTTATTCTCATTCCTTTTTTCCTTTTTCCCTTTTTATCGGATCGCGGAAATGAAAAAGTATTTCGCTCCGCGCGGTTCATCGTCTTTAAAGAGTGAAACTTAACTCTCAATCCTTTCTTCCATCACGACCTCTGCAATGTTAAAGCAGATGTGTCAGCGCGATGTGTCTAGTACGGTATAGGCATGATGAAATGCCTATTTCACACTCACAGATTTCACGTATGTATGTATACCTACACGCAATACTCCCACGCGCCGAGAAGCTGGGTGGAGATATATCACGCGTATACATCCATCCGCATATACGTATACATACGTATGGCATACGTGTGTATCTATAGATACGTGTGAATACTTCGTGAATGGCTATAATCTGTTCGACGTGACTGCAAGCGACGATGCAGCCTTAGAGACTCTGCTCGGATGACGGTATGTGTACCGAGGAGAAGAACCTTATCGGGCAAAAGGTTAACACCAATTTGTTACGGAGATTAATGGACCGCTCTGTACTCTAATATTCTGCCATTTGGTCAGCGGTAACTCGTGGCTCGTGGATCCTGACGTGGATCTTCGACGGAATATAAAGATCGCAGCTTTCGTTGATTCAGAAAGGAATATGTGGTCTTTCAATTGTTATTCCTCTTTTCTTCCTTTTTCCCTTTTTACAGACAGATTTTGAGTATATCGCGTAATCGACGGTAACCTACCGATAGATAGAGATGTATTTTGTTAATAAATCGTGAGGGATGATAGCCTCGAGGTAAAACAATGCCAGTCGAGGATGATAAATTCAGTATAGGTAGGTATATGGTATAGTGGGTATGAAGTTTGAACAGCTGGGTGTCGGGGAAAATGCGGGCTTCTAACGATAATTTATCATCGGTATAAATATCGCAAGTCGTTTTGCTCAGCCCTTGCACATAGTCTAATGGATATTAATTAATTACTCTGCACTTCCGGTGGATAATTATCAAACAGAGGGCTCGCCGTACATCGATATACGATTATTATCGAGTATCAAGATTTTTTCGACAAACGTTTCCAATGTCCCTCGAACTCTTGTCGAATCCACGGCCTCTTTCATCTTTCACACAAACTCGTGTCTAACAAGAAACGCGTGACATTTTGATCTCTCAATTATACATATATATATATATATATATATATATATATACTATACGGGAAGATTTCGAGTTATCCTATACTTCCATTCCATATATCGCATGTACATACATACGTACGTACAAAGATAGACACGTAGAACTCTAGATAAGACGGTGCAGTCCGAGGCAGTAACAAGTCGGCCTCGCCTCTCCGTGCAGAGGGGTCTTCGAAAAGAACAACATATTTCTATTGACTTGTCAATCGGTGGGAATGTGTTCGAATTATGTCCGTTAAAATTAATGCGTAATAATTCACACGGACGAGTCGAGGAAGAGATATGACTCGCTTCGTCCGCATATCGTCATTCCGTCATCTGCACGCGGCTGCAGCCGGAAACAGGAGGATTTTGATATGGCAATCTTTCGGATTTCTTTTCCTGCGACCAATCTCTAGGCGATTAGAACTAATTAGCATTGGGAACTTCCACCCCTTGATGACTCAGGATCGGAATCAATCTCGTGTCGTACATACAATAGCGACCCTTCGGACGGAGTGCAAATAGTTTCTCGGCCATCTGGCATCGCGGTCATTTTTGTCGTGCGATTTTCATTTCCGATCGAATTTATTCATCCGAGAGTTTTCGACTGACTCAGGTCACCGATGTCACCCAAGGGCTCTCAATTTACTACCGCCAGTCACCGATTTGAATAAACGAATAGAGAACTCCGTGCATAATAGACCCCGTGTCCTGCGCATATACATTTCGGAGTAGATACAGCGGCGGGGCCGAGGGGCTGAGGTTACGTCCACGTCTATGTGTCTACCTGACACCGTATATACGCGCAAGGTATATCCACGACAAATGTTTACAGATCGAGAAACCACCGGCGGTGTATAACTACCTGAGCTTCATTTTCGGAAACGACGAGTAGAGGACGAGAGAGACAGATGAATAGATAGATGGAGGTAACTCGAAGTAAATCCAACAAACAAATAGACAGGAGAAACAAACGGCACTGTAGTACATTATTCTACACTATCCGCACATTCGACACTTTTCACTCGTCACTTAACTCCACTTCAATTTCAAAACGGGGATAATTACGCACTGCTTTATTCTATTACGAACGATAGACGTTCGCGTTCCCGGCTCCTCCAGTAGGAAACAGTCTGGAATCTGTAATTCACGGTATTAGAAAGGATGACCACCTCGTCTGTGAAATCCTCGAAAGAAATATCACGAGATATCGAGATGAGGGGGGAAGAAGAGGAACGTTTTTTGAAAAGCTACTCTATTCGCTCTCCGTATACTCGCGCGGTATACGATGCAACGGAGGCTTTACGATGGGCCCCGGCGAGCTGGCAGCCTGGGAAGCGGCTAGCAAGAGGCAACTGAGTGCGAGCGCCGAGCGGGTCCCTCCGAGAAATCCAGAGCCAACTCCCGCCGTCGTACTCTCCGGCCTCTCGTCCCCGCAGGACCCCACGTGGGCCCAGGCGAGATTGTGTGCGTCATGCGTGTTAAGATTGTGTGGGACCCGATATCCCACATCCAGACGTATACGTAGCCTCTCGTACTCTTCACTTCAGAGTCTGGGACCCGAGGGGGCCCGAGATACCCGAGTCCGACCACTCATTATAGGAAAGAATAGTCCGGCCTGTAGCCCCAGCCTCTCGAATTCTAACTTGCGAATCGGAAATTTGTCTTCGATTTACGGGGCACGGGTGAAATCACACGAAATTCGAAAAGGTTCAAAGTCGATAGGGGACATACACACCATACATACACACCATACATACATACCATACATATATATATATATATATATGTATGTATATGTATATCTCGTTTCGTCTCTCCGTCGAGTTACACGATACATTGGCTCCTGAAACTCGTTTTGGTGGTCACTATTTTCTTGCGTAAGAAGCTGCTCCTGTACCCCGAGGCGGTATCGACAGTCCAGGTCGTACTTCACGGCCTGATCTGTTCGAATGCAACTGGTATAATGGTAAGGAGTTAGCTGGTACGAGAACCGCGGAAGCTTGTACCTTGGGAAAAGGTTTTCCTACGACTTGAAAGAGTCTGATATTCCTCAGAGAGTTCAGGGAAGGAAGAAGAGGCGCCGAAGTTTAATTCGGGAGAATGGTCGTATTCGGAAATTCCAGAACTCTCTCGTTCCTCTTTCGGTACAACAATCTTCAGTGCGGCCGCGTAAAACTATTCAATTGCAATTTTTGCGACGTGTGATTTGATGAACGAGTCTTTGTTGCTCGAGCGGATCGTAAGGCTGTAATTTTATACAGTTCTCATTATTCTCTCTCGACTTCTTTTCTTCGTTAATATTTTACCCCTTCAAAGCCTAGTTGCGGACCTTGTATATCGTTTCCAGTTGCACAGATGCACTCGG
Source organism: Tenthredo amoena (assembly GCA_963966615.1). Lineage (NCBI taxonomy): Eukaryota > Metazoa > Arthropoda > Insecta > Hymenoptera > Tenthredinidae > Tenthredo > Tenthredo amoena. The sequence goes on along the minus strand of OZ016492.1, from coordinate 99,082 downwards.
CTCATTGAACCAGCTATAGCAAAGGATTGTGTATACTATTTATCGCCCGAGATAAACGTACCTAAAGATCATCGCGAGACTGTAATGGTCGGTAAAGGATCGAAGGTTTTCATTTCCTTGGTGGATTTGCGACGCTTTGATCTCTACCACGTATAGATCATCTTACATCTCGTTTAATTATTTCGAGAAACAAGACTGATATTCGTGACCGGAGAGCAGAAATTCGGTCACGTACAATCTCGCGATAATTCGTTTATTTCAACTAACTGTTTCAGCGTTTGAACGCATTATTTTCCCTGATGGCGTTTCCTCATTTTATTATACGGGTTTGATATCGTCCCTTTTCATTCCCGATAGAAATTGGTTGAAATCGATTCAAATCGTGATCGGAATTAGCATGGAGAAAATCCTACCGACTTAAATTACACTCGAAACGTCAGAGTCCCCGCAAACCCGCGACGGGGGCTTCCCCGCAGGGTAGTAAGCCGCCCAGGTGGGTACTCCCAATATGAAATTACTCCAGACTACAATTTGAACGAAATTTCAAAACGATTACCAATTATATTGGCTACCCGTTAACGTGACCCGGCCAGATCACTGGGTCGACAAGATTGATAACCCTATACCTACGCCGTAACGAACTTGGGAGAGAAATTGTCCGATCGGAATTCAATTTTCCTAATCAATTCGCCAATACGCGAAATTATCGCCGATTCAAACATCAGGCATGCACGCGATGTTCTTCGGTCATTATGATCGCGAGAACATCGCTAAGAACTTCAGTAAATTACCTACCTAACCCCCGTCTTTCGACACGAGGCGTGTCTTCGACTACGTAATCTCAGGTGGATCCCAGGGGGCCACTTTGTTCCTCGGTTCCTCGCAAGTGTACGGAGTCTCGATCAGTCCAGTTCAGTTCAGTCCAGGCCGATCGTCTTGGGTACGTATAAAGGTAAGAGTTTGTCGGGTTTCAAACGCCTGGAAGTTAACGGCCCGGATCACAAGACGAGTTTACTTTCTGGTTGGATCATCGTAAAAACTCGAAGTGGTTTTCTACATAATAATTCGTTTTATCGAGATCCAAGTGTCTCACGGACTTTATATTATCCCCCATCGCATACGTATCTATCCACGTACTACATACATACATACCCATGTACACCCCTACCCAGGATTTTCAAAGGACAAATCTCTTTCTGCTTCAGTTTTACGAGTAGAACAGCTCGATCCTTAAACTCGTCTATGTATTACGTATATATACTATATATACCTCTTGGAGTAACTTTGCGGACAATATCGGGGAGTTCCTTCGTTCAAAAGCTGGAAACTTTAATTCCAAGCTTTTTCTGCCGTGGAAGTAGCTAGGGGTTTAATTCGGCAAAAAGTTTAGTTACCATGACGATCTTGTACGCTACGTTCGAATCGATGGGGTCAACCGTTCGTCCAGAGTCTAGACAATTCTTCCGACAGTCCCAGGCTCGTTCACCAAACCGTATAATCCCTTTTTAGACATACCGAAGAGGTTTTTTTCGGTAAAAAAAGTGATTTCGCTGGTATGTGCAGGTATATCCATCTATATCTATAGGTATGCCGGCGTCGAAGAGAGAGAGGCGCTGGTCTTTCCGATTCGAGGTAAAAAAAGATAAAGTTAGAAAAAATTAACTCAAATAAGATTGGTAATGGAGCGTGTTGAACGGAGGTAGAATTCGCCGATGAGCCAGACATCGATGGTTTTTATTTCATCTCTTATTTTAATTATAGTTCAAAGACCTGTCCTTATAAGTTATAGACATGACAAAGAAAATGATCGTTTGAAGCGCTAAGGTCGGCGGATCGTCTGTAAACTCTGGATTTACATAAGTTGATTTTATTTTTCATTTTCTGTAGTTTAATTATTCCAAAGGTTACCTTCACCCCTCAAGACCGAACATCAGACGCTTAACTCGCGACTCGTTTGACACGCAATTGCGACCTAGATGAAATTTAATTAAAGTACCAAGCCCGGCGAATTGGTTGAGAATATACGTTCTCCGATTAGCCTCGTTGACCCGGGTGTCAATTTATGTCCTTTCATTTTGACGATAGTCGTGAAAACCTCTGTTGAATAAATATTCATACACATATATCTACCTATGCATACGTATATATATATATATATATATATATATATATATATATATATATATATATATAGGGTTACCTAATTCGGTAACAGATCTCTATATACACTGTACACATGAACATGAACATGAACATGAACATGAACATACGCATGTAGTACATTATAGGTATATATAGTATAACAATTTCTGTAGTATACATTCCAAGTCATAGAACGTCGTCCACGGTCTACCTATATTCATAAAGGTGATATTATAGCTGTTGTGAATATAATTTATCACATAGGAATTTCAAAGCCAAGTCTTCGGTAAGCAGGAAATGTTGAAATACGTCTCTCCCGAGTCAACACGGTCTAGACTCTGGACGATCAATCTCGACTTATTACCAGTCTCTATGGAGGATGGAGTTAACGCAAAGAGCCGTTCAATTGACGTACTAAATTGAGCAACAAATATAGCTTATAGGATATACTCGTAGTACGTATACATATACGTATGTATGTACAATACATACATCAACCGTACCTATACCTACATGAACACCTGCTGTCAAAACTTTAGTGAAATAAAATCGGTTTCTTCTTCACTCTTCTTTATACGTCGATTGCGGCAAAAAAAGGGAGGAGAAGGTGATAAGAAATGTTGCTCGCTCTTCCATGATGAACCGGAAGTACCTGCTGGCATGCTTCATATGGTACCGTTCATGGGAGCAGACCCAACTGGTGTTCGTATCTGTGTATCTGTGTATTTATATTATATCTGTAGCCTTGTAAGTTGTGGGTGTATCATAGTATAGGTATATGTATACCTATGTAAGAATGGGACTCGATATCTGAGCTTATTTTCATTCTATACGGTATCTTTTTCTTTTTTTTCCTTTTTTCCTTTTTTTCCGTGTCTCCTTCTCTTCTCTTCTTCGTATCCTTGGGAGCGGAGCGAAATCACATGGTGCAGAAGTTGAACCGCGAACCACGGACCGCGAAAGACGAAACGTGAACCGTGAACCGTGAGCTCAGCGACAGTCGACGAGGAAGAATGAACTCTTCGGTATTTTCGTCGAGGATGCTTAGCAGACGATTTGAGTAAACTTCAGAGGGTTGGAAATTAGCGATTTTTCGAGAAAAAGAAAAGAAAAAAGTAAAAACGAACAAAACGGGTAATCGAAATATTTTTCGATCCTCTTCAATCTCCGGGTTTATTTATTTTTCCTCACAGATTGAGCAGCAGCCTGTGCTTTTCTCTTCATCTTCTTCTTCCGGTTTTTCTCTGTTCTTTTGTATCTTCCGGAAAAGTTTCACGGGCTAATACCCACCCGTTCCGAGAAGGTCTTGATTAATTAAGTTACTGCCCAGTTTTCGGCTAATCGCAACGCCCAGGGTGCCGCTCCTTTCTCACTTCTTTCACGTCTCTTTGCTACCCCGCGGGAGTCAGGATTACACACTTACGTGTGTATACCAGTTGGGGATCTTCTCGGAGTTTTCAACCCCTGTATAGACAGGCTTTTGACTCGCCATTTTTAATTCCTGATAAAGTAAGAGGCAGAGTATGAAGTTCTTGAATAAGAAGCGAATCAAATTCGAAGTATATATATAGTAGTATATAATACCCGGGCACGTCCCTCTTCTTTCCTCCTGTACGTATGTAACGTATGTAGTACATGCATACATACTTATAGGTATATCCACGAATGAATTAGTTCGGAGAAGGGTGAACGAATCGCGCAGCTACCGCGAGCCCAGGGAAACGTGTAGAATTTAGTCAGCAATTTTTTTTAGGTACGGGCCTCGAATTTTACTCCACTCGATACCCCGACGTCTTCTGCGTTATTCCCTTCAGCGGTATCCCGGCAAGCACGAACCAAATATTTATATACTCGGCCTCTGAGTCGTGTCTTGGTGTCCCTTTGCTCCTGGACCATAACGGCATCGCGCTCATGGTATACACGTAGATAGAAAATACACAAGCCGAGTCTCCGCCTGCAGGCTTATACTCGAGTCTTTCCTCGGAAGCCAGAATAAAAAGGAACCCGAAAGGAACTAACTTCCGAACTTAAAGGGCCACGAACTCTTCTCTCCCCTTAAGTGGTATTCAAAGAGGCAACCGGGAGCCGCGCCGGGAGCCGCGCCGGATGTAAACAAGGATGGCTGGTTATTCCGGATGTGGTAGTGGCTGCGTGATCACAGCGATATAGGATGTTGATCTTTCAATCCTTGGATCGTATGCCTCTTAGAACACACAACTACCTACTCTGGTTACACAGAAATTTCCGACTCGCCGTCTACGCTGGGCCATTACTTTGCTTTTTATCTCACCCCGGTAGGTTCCGCGGGCAATAAGGGGCTGTGCGGCGGGGGTACCATTTTCGCGTTATCGAGAACCTCCGTTATTTTCTGAGCCCGCGAAAAGTTTCGCACCCAGGGACGACGGGGTTTAATGTGAGAGAAAACTGGCGAGCTTATTCGATTGCTTTGTCCCCTAAGTACGACGGGACAAAGGATGTGACTCCTAATTGAATTTCGTACATCGTACCGATCGTACCGATGAGAATTATGGCGAAAATCCCACCGCGTTTCTTGCGGTTTTCAATATTTGTTTTATAGGTTTCAAAAAACGATGAGAGGTAAATGAAAAGGCGAAAAAAGAAAGAGGAACCGAATCTGAGGGGAAACTCGGGCTGTTTTGAGTCTCGAAAATATTTAGCAGCTTTAAAATTCTATCAAATGGAATTCGTAACTAATGCATCAGTTCGTTACTTTCTTTCTTTCTTTTATAGAAAATCGATCAACGCCCGACGCCGTAAAAGGTTATTCGCGTTGCGCGGGTATAGGCCGTAGGTAGGTATACGTATTAAGATTTTATAAGGGTAGAAACAAAAGGAAGAAAAGAGAACGTCGATGATCGAGGCCAGAGTATTGATATTCTTCGTTATTATTCGAATTTTTAATTCGACCGTTCGTTCATCACTCCCAAAGAACTTCGTACACCTCTTCAAAGAATCTCCAAGGTGTGTATACCTATAGTGCCAGATTAAATTCTCGACACCTTTTCACGCTCTCAAACCACCTCCTCGACTTCATCTCGCACACCATACCGGTATAATACTTCTTTTCTTCAATCTGATCCCCGTTTCTCGTCATCATTTCATAATCGCTACCGATCCGTATCCTACCGCTTTTCATCCCGCCTTGTTTTAATCACTTGTAATTCTTTAGGTTTTTAGGTTTGTCAACTGATGTGAGAGTCACGGATTTTACAATAGCTTCTCGGATAAGTGAGAAAAAGAAGAAGAAGAAGAAGAAGGAGAGAGAGAGAGAGAGAGAGAGAGAGAGAGAGAGAGAGAGAGAGAGAAAACATATTTTTATACACACGCTGAGAATAAATTCTCTTTCATAAAAAAGTAACGTTCGCAATTTTCCTTTGCCCGCTGCAAACGGACAACCCGTGTCACTTTGGTGTGAGCTGTGACATAGTTCAAGGCGCTTTATATGACTGCACACGAGTGGTACTAACCGATGGAGGTGAAAAGAGTTTGCGAAGTGAGAGAAAAATCAAAAGAGAAGGAGACAAAGGAGTGTGAGGGATATAGAAGAGAAGAAAGAGAGTGAGAGAGAGAGAGAGAGAGAGAGAGGGCGAAAGAAACGAAAAAGAAAAAAAGGGGCAAAATAAAAATTTTTAGGGTGAGAAAGCCAGGAGTACAATTTCACGCCCCTTAAACAACGCGTGGAACATTATTCTATTCGAAATGTACAGCTGCTTCTAGCAGCAATAACCGAGCGTTCACAATTCAATTTATTTTCCCAACCGAGGGTTTATTGTGAACCGAAATTAAATACCGAGAAGTTGAGAAGAGGAGAACGGAGAACAACAACAACAACAACAAAAGGAAGAAACAACATGAGGAAAAAAAAAAAATTGCCAATTTTATTTAATAAAATAAATTGAGGAGATATTTCACGGTATTATTTTCCCTCCCGATATAAACTGTATACAGGCATTGTAATTATATAAGTTGAAACGGACGGGGGATGAAGTAACAGAAAAAAGAGAAGAGAGAAAAGAGAAAAGAGAAAAGAGAAAAGAGAAGAAAAAAACTCAAGAAGAATGAAGGTGAATAAATGAGGCAGCTAATTTTCAACGTCTTTGCGAGACTTCTGAAAGACTTAATATTCGGCTTTGTATATTCCGAACTTCGCCCTTCTTGATTCCCACCTCTCTCTTATGCTCTCTCTCTCTCTCTCTCTCTCTCTCTTTCTTTCTCTCTGCGATTCGGAATGATTAATGATTATATCGATCAAGTGGAGTAGCTATACGCTGAATGGCTTCTCAGTTAGCCAAAGTTACGCGTGGGCAATAACGTCGGGAACATTTGGCGGGCTTTAATTTCTCTAATAATTATAAATTTCTATATCCCATCAGAGGGAAAGGTCGACTTCCCAACAACATTATTAGTCGTGTACGGAACGAGTACCAAAAATGTCCTCAACCAACGTCGTAATAATCTCAAATTATTATTCATTTAAAGCTCGTAATCATCCGCGTATAATGAAAACGCAGGGGGCGGCAGGGGTTGAAACGTGATTGTAATGACGAAAAAGATCTATAAATACAAAAATTACAAATTATACAAAATTTATCGAGATCTGATATGAATTTCGTACGTTACGACAGGGTGTGGAGAAAAAGAATGGAATTTTCAATCGGAATGGAAACTTCGACAGTGAGAGAGGGGCGATCGTCACTATCGTCGTTAAAAGGAAAAAAAAAAAGAAAGAACGAAAGAATAAGAAAACTGGACGTTGATACAGATTCCTTTCGACTTTACGGAGATCTCTTCGCTCTGGTATAATACACATCATCCCAGGGCCTGATGTGAAAGGTCCGCGTGAAATTTATCGTCGGGATAAATCTTTCCCGGGCTTTAATGTCCCTTTGATGTTATCGTTGATCAGCCAATAATGTAACAGGAATTATAGTATAGGTTTATTAGAATATCTCGTATACAGATGTGGACCTGTGCCGAGGTTTCTGTTTCTGTAATAAGGGGGCAAATATTTGATGGAAAATTAATTTATACGATTAAATTAACTCGTGACGTTAAGTTTCAATCTCGACTTTACTCAGAGTCTATAAACATGTTTTCAAAAGTAATTACCTACCTGGCATAGGCATCTAGGTAGGTTGAATTTTAATTAACTCAATCTGGTATACTCGAAGTAGACGGTAGATAAAAATAAAGGATATACGAAGTGAAAAGTTGTACCTTGTGCTGATGCTGCTCCGCTCGTGCAGTTTGTAGTAAATTATGTAGCTGGGAGATGAGAGATAGCCGTAATACATTCGTGGGTAATCGATATGGCCTCTGTCCAGGGTAGTTTGAATTATGAAATTTGAATATCGCTAGTTCTGTCACTTCTGGCGTTTTCTACTTACTCCCGAGCTTACGGGATAAAATATGAATCCAACGTGGTATGGCTGCCCGAAAATACAAAGCTAATAAAATGCTAAGCGAGTGAAATTTAGTATCGCACCCCGAAGTTCTTGATTACACAATACTCGCCCCTAGCCAGGCCAGCTTTCGAGGTTGATTTAAATTTCAACGCGAGAAAACGAGCTTGCTATTTCATGTTTGACGATAAATTTGATTTAAATAATTTTCCCCCACTTATCCCTGCCGAAAACGGGCCTGATATCTTCCCGCAGGGCCTATAAAATCCTTACACATATACCTATGTATCCCTTTCGAGACAGAAGTGTATGTATAGACGTTTTCACTGCCTCGATAAATGTTCAAAGCTATGGAAATCTCGTTCTGAATGTCACAGGGTAGTTTTGTGATTCGAGAACAAGGGGGGAAAGCCTCTTGCTTACAAAGACGATTAGCCCGGTTTCGAAACTTTGACAAGTAAAACGGGAGCGTCGCGTTCTGAGACGCTTCATCATAATTGAGAGTGTGGTAGTTGGTAGTGGGTAGGGATCGCGGAAATTAAAGAAGTTTGATATTTGAGTAGTTAGGCGAGGGTATAGGGTGCCTATTTCGCAGTCAGGTCTCGGGGTGGAAGCCTCCAAGGTGTGAGGCCGATGTTCGTTTCCCTGATGTTTTCAGCGCGCAAAACTCTCGAGAAATACATTATACGCCGGGGTGAAATTTTATAGTACAATTTATAAACGAATATACGTCGACGAGTTTCAAGTTATATAGTATGTATAAATAACGTGTTTTCAAGAAAACAAACTACACTTTCGAATTAGCATACACAGGAATAAATCGCGAATATATCACCCCTCGCGTGCCTGTCCACCTATATTATACACATATATATATATAGGTATACCTATATTCAAAAGTATGGATTCTGATGAAAACGGAGTTACCTGTAACAAAAACGATCTATCATACCGCAGGATCGGCGTCCAGCCAATAAACACCTGGAGAAAAAAACTCACCCCCCCCCCCCCCCCCCCCCCCCCGCCCATTATTCGGACGGAATAAAAACATCCCCTCGAATCTCGGGCCACCGATAATATGCGAAATTCATCCCGACGATAATAAACAGCTTTCGTTCGATCCGAAGTGATTCATTTCTTACGGCAAATCAACGTTTGGATTATCGGGTTCTTTTCCAACCCCTGCAGGATCAGACCCTTACCTGGTCGAATGGGCATGGAGCGATAAGTCTGTAGCCACCGTTTTCTGATTTCATAAAGTATCCTCTCGAAGTGTAATCCGAATTGTACCTATAGCTTTGATCGGTTCAGCAATAAATCGATTCCCGGTCCGATAACTTGATTCCCAGTCGGTTTGACCGACTTGAGTTTATTCCGTGCCGCGATAATTGGTACAGAAATTGAAATCGTCGAAATGACGTCGTTGAAATTGATTGCGAATTTTCATGGAAGGGCTGTAAAATCATGGTATTATCGAACGACCACGCGGATGATGTTCATCCGCCGGGGATGTAAGCCGGATCCGGATAAAGATTATCCCGAAAGTAGTTACTCCGAGGAAACGGGATTTCCAAGAGATTGAAGAAATCATGAGGAGGGAGGTAGATCGCGTGAGCAATATGAACGGGAATGACGCATCTACTGGGAATATATGGACATAGAGAAGGGAAAACTCGTGGAAAGCTCGCCAATTGCCTCTGGAAATAACTTTCCAACCGCTAAGCAGCTGCACTTTAAACGCTATAAATTGTCCGCTTAATTAATCCCCAACTTTTACCCCTTCTTGCGGTAGAAGTTTTTCGACAAACCACGACTCAGCGATCTACAGCGACTCTGTAAATTCACGGCTAAAACGAGTCGCTACATCCTCGCGGTGGATCGGAAACAGTGAAATTTAGAAGCCTTATATTTATTCTAAGAACATTCAAGAAATTTTATCAACCCTTAAAACCCATCAGTTTTTCCGGGTTTTTGGATGAAGAGAACCGTTTGTCCGTTTATATAAATACAGACAATATATCCTTGCCCCTTGGACCATTCTACTTGGAGTCGTTTGGAGTCGTTGATCAGCTGTCTTCAGGATCCGTGCTCCTCGCTTGCGATTCCTTAGTTCTTTGCCGCAGTGCCTCGGTTCTTCTTCCCATTCCATCCTGTAGAGAGTCCCGTGATCGTTTCAGCTCGTTCATCACGTATCTGGTGTCTTCCGCTTCCATTTTTGAGTTCCTACTGTCTCCGTACGTGTTGACACAGATTAACTTAGAACAACCCAGCGCAGGGGTCGGTTCGTCACTCAGCAAACGTACCTAGAGGGGCCAAAACCTAATTCATCCAACGTATAGGGCGTAGGTAGACTAAAGCTAATATTGCATCAAACGTCTGTCTCTCCGAGGGCTGGAACGGGGATAAACGGTAGACCCGTTCGTGGGAAACGAGACGATTCACTCCGCGCAAATTATTATCGAAATTAAATTCAATTTATACTTGAAATCGGATCTGGGGAATCTGAAGAGTGGTGAGTTCCCTAAATTTCGGGGTTGTATAGGGGACGTATGTATGTACATCGAGCGTTACATAATGTATGTGTATCAGTCGTTTATTCGAGGAGAAAGTCCTTTTTCTCGCTCCTGTACAGCTTCATCTTTCCCGGTCCTTCCCTTCGTCAATGCCTTCTCATTTTCCCGTTTCCCGTTACTTCGTAGTCCTTGGTCCTATGCCGTACGATCCTGCGCCGTTGCTCGTTGCTCTTTCGCGTGCCTCTTGGCGCCTTGGAAAGTCTCGGAGAGTTCTTCTTCCGGATTGTGGGTACATTAGGTCCTCTGCTCCTCCGCTTCTCGCTCGAAGTATGATAATGAAATCGCAGCAGAGTACCTCCCTCGTATTACTTTGTCGCGTCACTACACCCACTGGCTCCACCTTGCCTCCTTCCCGTCTCACTGTCTCACTGTCTCACTGTCTCACTGTCTCACTGTCTTCCGTATTTTTCGTTTTCCCCATTAAACTGCGAGAGGCTAAAAGTATCAACGGCGTTCCCCTTTGCATTACCTTGGATTCGTCCTGGCACAAGCTACGTTTTCCAACGTCTAACGAACTCCTGGCACAGTTGCAGCACACCGCGATCGGATACGTCAAAAAGAATGTGAGATTAACGAAGAACTCTGATCTCCTGGGGATAATAGAATATTAATGGCAGAGGGGTTCTCCGGCTATTCGGAATGTTCGAGGATTTCAAAATTTCTCAAACATCTGACCTGCTGCAAATTCTCACAGACTTCATCCCCGTGTCCGGATGCACTAGTTTTCCCTCGCAATCCGTAACGATAGAACGACAACGAAGTTCTGGTTCAAAGTATCCGACCATCTGGCTTCCCGCCAAAAGAACGTCGAGACCCCAGCGTCCCACGACGGGGACAAAAATCCCGACCAACCACTTGAGCATGCCTGAAATTCGACTTGTTTGCGGTTAATCCGAAGTTTCTATTCCGTGACGAGTCTATTGAATTCGCTCTGACGAGAACTCATTCGCACAGGACAGAATTCCCGGAGACTCGATGAAATTCGCCACAAGTAAGTCGGGGAAGGGTGTGCCCGGGATTTGTTTTCGTTATCAAATTTTCAACATGAAATTACTCTGGAAGGTGGTAAGACTGGGTGGGACCCTGGGTGAAAGTGATAAATAAACAGGGCGTCGACAGGGATCATCCCGAGTTGACACAATTTCACGCTGGATCTTAGAACGAGACTGACAAACACCCCTGTTTCAGTTACACCCCTATACACGCGCCGACGTGTATCCAACCCTTCTCCCCTTTTCACTCGGCTGAAAAGGAGCAGCGGCTACGGGGGATCCTATTATTTGCCATTTATTTCCTACGAGGAACCAGCTTTTCGCCGATCTTTGGAACGTTATAGCTTTCACACGGGTATAGAAGGGACGTTATTTCGCAGGAAAGAATTGCTTCAGAAATACTCCTGCTCACCTGAACCGACCAGAATCAGGACGATCGCACCACTGAAGATGATCACGCCTTCGATAGCGTTTGTCATATCAGATTCTTCCAACGAGGCGACTGGAACCGGACCTTGGAAACCAGCGGCATGATAGTGTTCGGGTGACATTGGCTGACAGCCAAGACCGGCAACACTTCCAACGCAGGCGCATAGGCAGTGCCACACGCATAAGCATCGGTCCATTTTTTGGACTCGGATCCTCCGCATGGCTACCAGTTCACCACGATGATTGACAACCTCGACTGAAAGAGATAGAGTTCTCGCGTCAACGGGGGAAAAGAAAATTCTTTTAAGTAATGATCACCGGACTGGTGAGATAAGACGGCCGATTATCAGTCGCGATGTTTTCATTCAGAGGATTCGGAAACTGGTTTTTATATGTCGTCGGGTTTTACGACAGGGAATTTCTGTCCGCATCCAAACGGGGAAGGAAATGATTATTCACACTTGGATTTTTACCGATCACCGGTGATCCACTCGAATGTATAATAAAACTCTGCCCATTATACGTGATGGTCCGACGTGATATGGGGAGGAATGGTGTTGAAGGAGAGAATTTCGTCGGGTTTGAACTTGTTTGGGAGAAGAAGAATGAATAAAAAACAAAAATGAGAAAAAAATTAGTGAACATTCACCCGGCTTTATTGTGTTTACGAATCACACTTATCGTTAGGCGAGCACCTATTTTCCCTCTTCTTTGCAGCGCTTTAATTATTTTTCATCTGCACCCCTTCGGTCGCGGCACCAGCTTTTACCTACCGGATGCAGGCAGACTTCACCTTACATTAAGTTCAAAGAGAATGTTCCCGGACGGAAAGCTTCTTGGGGGGAGATAAAGGGAGATGAAAACGGTTCGAGTTTCTGCTCAAAGAATAGACCAGTGCTTCTCAAATGGGAAAAAATAAATAAATAACAATAAACGATACCAGAAGGTTTCCTTCTGACGAGAAACCAACGCTACGCTTACATATGGGTCCGATTTTTATGAAAAACATCGGGGAAGAATGAATAAAATCCATATGCGTCGATGAGAAATAAACACGCCTATTATATTCGATGATATGAAAATTTCTAGTTTCGAACCACGTTGAAACCACCCAGCAGTTTTCAGTCCAAGTTTATCTTTCACAGCTTCTTCTTCTATTCCCCACACGAACTCGCAGTTGGCTGACTAATCCCGCTGTAAAATATGCCCGGAACTCTGCAGCCAGCTCGGGAAGGTAGACGGTAAAAAGAAGCTGTTTCGCGAGTGTCGAAAAACTTTTCTCTCTCCCCCACCTCTGAATTCTTTTATACAGATATAAAAATGTTTATCCTAAGTTTTTCATTACTCCCGGTGTACGTTTGTTATACGGTACGCCAACCCATCCCGAATATCGATTTGTCTGGATCGCGACCTGGATCAATTCCCCCTATTTATCTCGAGTTCAAATTATACGCTCCAAGATTTATTAGAATTTTCAACGCTCCTCGGGCTTGAATTAAAGCTAGAGTTTTCCTGTACTTACTACAAACCCTACAGTCTAGACTGACGTCTATCGTCTAGACGGGTTACGTCGCAGGATTTGAAGAACCTGTCCTCTCGGCTTCGTAACAAATTCGTTCGGCATCTTCCTATCTATGCGTATTTCTACTGACAGCTAATATCCGCAATTCGTCTCGACGTCTTTATCCTTTGAAGAAGGGCATTTGCGAGCATGTTTTTGCGAATGACAGTGATAATACCCGTTATTGTTACACCGAAGAAGACTCCCTAGCTCCTCTGGCACCGCCTTGCAAATTTACCCGACTGGTATCTAAACTATGCATCACGTTGGCGGCTGACATCCCAGAATTCCTCTGACGGTCTCACTCGGGAATTCGCGGTGTCTGTGATACAGTTTTGGAAAAATGATACCGCCATGAACCGAACCGATGGTAAACGTAAATTTTTCACCTACTCAACTCCGCCGGAACGATACGGACGGGCGTCGAAATGCACGGGGGCGAATGAGATATGCGTAACCGCTGCAGGTGAAACTATTTACTCGCTAGTTCCGTCTACTTGGGAACCCCTTTGTTTCAGGGTACGAAACCAGGTTCCGGCGCAATGCGAGTGATTTTTCCCTTAACAAATTACCAGAGCAGTGAAAATCGTCGAGGAATAATTGCCCATACAAATCCAGGGTTATTCTTTGATCGTGCTGAGGCGGTATGACTTGCATGACTCCCTTCGCCTTGCTCCACGAGACTGGAAGTCCGGTGGGACAATCGGTGATCCTTGATTGATAGGGGGAAGAGGCCAGCCCCATATTACTGACCACAATAGTGACCAATGTGTGGTCGGGCGCGGTACTGTCCACGTATACTTCTGTCACACGACCAGAGGACCTGAAACGATTCCGTGAAGATCGGAGAAGGTGAGGATGTCGGGATGTTAGGATCGTAGGTATACGAAATTTCTGAGGAGACTCACCCGACTCGTACAATCGCGTTATAGTCGGCTCTTACTTCAATGTCGATTGCTGAGACGTGGAAGGAGTGATACTCGAGCCCAAGGTACTCTCGACTTCCACTACCGCTCACGTTGTACTTGATAGGGTTGTTCGGTACGGAAGCAAAGTTGCTGAGGAAGTAGCACCCGGGTCTGCCTGCCTCGCGAGCTTCCTGTCAACAAGGCGGAAAGCGTTTTACCCCATATTTTAGCTTCCAAGAGATTTTATCTCGCTTTATCCCCTCGGTTTCTGGATCTTTTAACCTTTTTCTATCTTATTTATTTATTTTTTTCTTTTTTTCTTTTTCCTTTTTTTTTTTGTGCTCATCATGTCCCGGTCGGATCTATGGGGTTCGTGGGATTCTTTGACTCTCCCCAAAGGCGCTCGCACTCGATTCTGCACCAACTCAGTTTACATTAATCGACCTACGCCGAGTCACCATTTAACAGTCGAACCCGTTCTCTCATCCCCCGAACCCGACCGACGCCTCTTATACAACGCTCTTGAACCAATGACTGAACTGCGAAGAGGCTTGCTGACACAACCCAACTCCAGCCGTTTGCCCAGGATCGTAGTGGCGTCTTAACGCGAATAACGTCGAGGGGTTCAATGGAAATTGTGAAAACGATGTTACACGCCAATTATAGGTACACAGACGCGGGAGGTGTGTCCCTCGTCGATCTCAACTCAACCTCGATCACATATCTCTTCGTTTACTTATTGGTACTAAAATTTTGAAATTCGTCAAAGCCTCGCCCGGAGGGTGGATTTGCCGTCGTATCGTCGGTCTCCGTGTCAGGTACCAGAAGATACGTATAGGCGGCGGAGCAATTCAAATCCAATATAACTACGAACGGTGTGATGCTTTCGTTGGAATTAAATCCCACTATACCCACGTCTCTACATCTCTACATTCAGAAAAGCCAAGGGCAGTCCCAGAGTCTTATGTTAGTCAGAATTTGAGTTAAACTCGAGGTGAAAAGCAATGCGGGCACCAGTCGTACAGGAACACTTAAATTTTCATAAAACTGTATACACGTCGCACGACTTTATGGATATCGCTGCAACGATATTGTCAATTTAATACTCGGTGCGTACCGACCCTAATGTAAGTGAAATCCAAACGACTCACTACGTCATGCCTCCGGTAAGCCAGGGGTTGGTTTTTCAGACAGGTTCCTTTCGGACGTCCGCATCTGTCAGGCTGTGTAGCAAATGTTGAAAAACCGACGCCAGCCTTGTCGCAATAATCTCCTTCCCTGTTAATGGCGTTTGATTGCACCACAAGATACTCACCCGAACCTCCTGGAATGTTAATTGAGCACCTCGTCAATGTCGAGCCAGTACTTGGTATAAATTATGAGTAAGGTATAAAGCCGGGACAATTGATCCGCGTGGAAATCGGCACAGAGATTTTATATCCCGCCAACCAGGTCGTTCGAATATCGGATCACGAATGCACACGGTTGTGCCCGACGGAATTTCTCTACCTTAAGTTCTTTTCCCCTCTCTCTAGTACCCACGCCTAAGAGAGAGATATTCGACGTTACGTTGATAACGTATCCGATAGATTTTAGACGATCGTTTGTCCTTAGAGACGTGCGGTAATATCGTTCCGCTAGGCGAGGTCTTAAATCTATACTTAAAACGAAATCAATACCGCGACTATAGGGAAAAGCGATAAGCTTCAGAAGCCGAACTAACCACATGGAATAATATGAAACACACAGCATCACGCGCGATTACCTCAACTACAATTTTCTATCGCAAATTCACCGTCTAGATCTGTCCGTCAATGAAATGGGACAATGAAACCTAACGATGAGCATCTAAAACCAACCTTTGACTTCCGGATATTTCGACAATTTGTCTTCTGCCACCGGGGATGGTACCAGCAAGCGATCTTTCTCTGGATCCAAATTGTGCGCCTGTGTCTGGGGCGCCGTTTTCGCTCCGCTGTACACGAAGGAAATTGTCGGTGTACTGTCTCTTTGGTGTCTGACGAAAGTCCCCAATCTGTGGAGGTAAGGTGGTGCAAGGATTTCACCGTGATATGGTCTGAGATTGAGTTTGAGTTTGACTCCAGACTTTTCGAGATCTTTTTCCTCTTGTTTTTTTTTTTTTTTTTTCTCTCTCTTTTTTCTTCTTTTTCTTTTTTCCCTTACCTGACCATAGATCCTTGCGTGAGATCGTCCCAGTGTGTCGTTCCATCGGGCAAAGTATGTTTTTCGAATAGTTGAAGATATACCGTGTGTTCCGTTATTGGAGTTTCGAGTTCGTAAGCCGAGTACCTATAGGGATATAGGGATAGGGATAGGGATAGGGATAGGGAGTGATAGATTGACTTTTTAAGAGTATTATTCTGTCCTATGAGCCCAACTCTGTCAATAATTCAAGACAATGTGGGAGAGGATGCGATAAAATTATGTCAATGTGTCAAGAGACGTCGAAGTCGAGGGGTAAGTTTGTCGCCGAAATTGATTCAAATAGTGAACGATACCGCGGGAGCATTTGCGTGCCA
Source organism: Tenthredo amoena (assembly GCA_963966615.1). Lineage (NCBI taxonomy): Eukaryota > Metazoa > Arthropoda > Insecta > Hymenoptera > Tenthredinidae > Tenthredo > Tenthredo amoena. The sequence continues at coordinate 82,514 of OZ016492.1, read as the reverse complement.
TAGATCCGAACGGAAGTTGCGTGTCCGCGAGCTAGAGAGACTTATGGCATCTGGTGGGTTATACCGTTGGAGTTCCTCTTCCATGAACAATAGAAGGAATACGAGATCAAGAATGTGAGTTATAGCAGGGTGTATAAATTCCACGCACGTATTTCGAATCCTTTTAGATAAGCTCTTTTTTTTTCTCATCTTTTTTTATTCCTCTTTTTTTTCTCTCCTTTTTTCCTCGGGGATCAAAACCCTCCGCCGAAACTCAACAGGGGAGATTCCTGATTCCCATAGAATTTTTGGAAACTAGCGAAACGCTTCTGTACTCACCACAACTCACTGAACCTCAGGCAGTGGGCAGATTCTTGATACTTTGCAGAATCAACGTGGGCCGGATGTCTTCGGTCCATGCAGTCTTGACCGCCGCGTATCTGGGAACCACCCGCCTTAATTTGTCTCTTTTTTCTCCGCTTTAGTTTCGCCTTTTTGTTACAGCGTTCAGAAAGCGGATTCACCGCCTGATCCTGTTCCTCGGATCTCTTCTTCCTCTTCGTATCGTCACTCAGATATTCCCGGTGATCGGGAACTGCCAGGAGGCTTCTTTTGAACGGCCACCACTTCTTTTTCTTCTTCTTCTTCTTCTTCCTCCTCTTCTTCTTCTTCTTCTTTCTCCTCCCCCACCTTCGCTTCTTCCGCTTCCTGCCCTCGGTCATTTTACCCTTTGCTAAATGCCGCGTTCTTCGTTTTTCCTTGCTGTGAACAACACCATCGTTTCTGACCGCACCCTCGAGCCCCGTAGGCCCTATTGCGCTGACACCAACCGCATGCGTCAACGGCGTGCGTGCCCGACGATCAAGGTGACGATTTTGTCTCGGTATAGCGACTTCCACACCCCTGAGTACTTTTCTCTCGTTATCCTGCACAGGACCCTCTTTCTCTGGTGTATCGTCAATTTTATTTACCTCCGACACGCTGACATCGTATCCGCCAAGTCGTTTGTTCTTCGGTCCGCCAGAAGCTTCGCCAAACTTAATTGGGCGGACAACTATTTCAGGTAATTCGTCCCGATCTTCATCCTCGGTCATTTTTCTGAGACTTTTTTCCTGCATACGATTTTCCAGCAATAAATTCAGAACATCGTCGGGATGCGACTTGACCTTCTTTTCGGGGCTGCTCCTGGTTCTAACATGTGACCGCAGAGAATTTACCGGTGAGGATCCATCGCCGGATGAATTAGCCTTCTTCTCGAGACCCAATAGACGCTGTTTAATTTTTTTCTGCACCCTTCGAAAGAGGGCTTCAACCTTCGTGGCATTCCCCGATTTATTCTCATCCCTAACCGCTGCAACATTTTTCATCACGTCTTCGATCGTTTCGTAATTTTTCGAAACACCTGGACGAGGATCGGACCTCGATATCCCGGGATCTGAAATCGCCTGATCTTCGACCACTGAAGATTTTCTTTTATCTTCCTCCGAGGCAATGAGTGACCCGGACCTTCCAGGGTTCAAATTCTCCGTCATGTCTTTTTCGACCGATCGCAATTCGGCGTGCGATGGATCACCGATAACAACAATGTCAAGATTGTTCCCCTCGACACGATCCCGATGCCCCTCTTTGTGCCTGACACCTTCTCCGATTTCCACCACCCTTTCAGAAGTAGTTTGTCGTTCAGTCTCGACATTTCCGCCCGGTTGAATGCCCAACGAGTCTTGAGGTACAAATAAAACGCTTTGGACTTCCACCACAGTTTCAGGGTCAGGAGTTTCGTAAGGTATTTCTTCCTCGTCGTCGGATTCCGGGAAAATATCCTCCAACTTCCTTATGAACTTCATCATATTCATCAAATTCTTTAGCTCGATAGTTTTCCTAGAATCCTCCATATCATCGCAGACTTCGCATTCTCCTCCGCCGCAAGCCGTACCTTCCGAATCCTCTTCCTGCTCCCCCATATCATGCGGATTTTCTCCCGGTGACGAAATTTTCACCCCCTTTATCAGGATTTCATCGTTTTTACCAAAAGCTCTCGAGGCTGGTGGGTGAAGATCGTCAGTGGACAGTCGCACTTCGTTTCTCTCTTCTTTAAGCTTTTTCGGCTCACCACCCGGGGGTAATCTCATAACAGAAGCCGAGGCGAGACTCGGATTTTTTCGCGTCAGATTTCTGGGTGTATCAAAAATGGTAGCGGTCCCTTTATCACCGAAGCATGGCGCAGCGATTTTGGAAACGAACTTTGGCGATGCCGTGACATAGGATTTGGCCTGCTGGGATCCAAGCCCTCCAGACTCTCGTGTGTCCAGGTTATTCTTATTTTTCAGAGCCAAAAGATTAGAGTTTCGAGATGATTTTTCGGACACAGATCTCAGGAGGTCGACAATCGTTCTTCGAGGTTCCGATCGCATCTTATCCAGGCTCTCGGGATTCTTCTTCCCCGCAAAATCATCTCCGCCTTGCCGATCTGCGTTTTCACCCAGAGCTACCGATTCGCTACTCAAATTGTCAATCACATGTCTAGCCGGCTTTATTTTACTTTTTTTCGGCTCACATACATTGCCAGGCTCGGAGTCCATCTTAGGCAATTGAGAAGTGATGAAATCAACGGGTCTTCTTTCCAGCGAACCTCGCTGATGAGTCTCGGCCGTCGGCTTTTCATTCTCGTTCAGAAGCTCAACGGGAACTAGTTTAACTAATTCAACATCAGACTCGCTTCCCGCAGATTTCCCCGGCCGATGTTCAATCTGATTCTCAGCTTCGTCAGGTACGCTGTGACGCATAGCTCTTTCTTGTCGCAATCGGCGCGGAGCATGTCTTCTATGAGAATGCGAATTTTTATACGCCCCTTTCGCAAGGTCCTCGTTTATTTCATCATTAAACGAGGGTTGGCCGAGTTGATTAAAAAACGCGGACGCTTCCTCTCCAAATTTGTTCCGCGCCGGTCGTTTCCTGTTGTGCAGTTCGAGTTTCGCAAAGTCAAACACCGGCCCATCAACCGTTAAATTTTCTGAACTCTTTTCGAGGTCGTTTTCCGGCGAATCTCTCAGTTCTTCGGCTTCAGCATCGTCGCTGAAATCCTCGGACGATTCACCAGCGCCTGTCAATTCCCGGGTAGACTGAACCGGCCCTTTTTCATACCGAGGATGAGCCCTGAGGACAACGTTGTAGAAGGTTTTTCTAGGGCTGGTCGACGTCCCCGAAATTTCTGGCCTTTCAGAAATCAGTAGATCCCGATTTTCTTTAATGGGAGTAACGTTTGGCGACTCGACGATGCCGGCTTCGCCGAAGAACCTCTCTTTCTTGTCGTAACTATTCGCGGGTATATCCTCTTGCAGAACGTGGCCCGTATCGAAGTTGTCGAAGTAGATACGGTCGCCTTGTTTCGTCCGTAAATCCGTCTCTTTCTTTCTGGTTCCGATTTGAGGTTGGAAAAACGCCGGATAGACATTTCCGCGATTCTTATCACCGCTCAAAGTCCCATTGTCCATGCTGAGTCCGTCTATGCTTATAGACACAGGCTGGCTTCCCGCCTGATCGTTGATATGGACTCTTCCCGATACAGAAATCTCAAAGTCACTGCCAAGCTTTTCAAAAAACGATCCCCGACTCGCCGGGGAATCTCTTACCAATTGCGATTCGGTCTCGTGAGGAATTTCCTCCTCGAAGGCTCGGCTTTTTTCATCCTCTGCAAAAGCCGCGGCCTGGTCAACCGCCTTCCCGCTGCTTATCCTACTCAGATACGTTCTTTGGTCTCCTTTGTCATCCAGTCCTGTACTTTTCCGAGATTTGTTGGCCTTATCCTGTCTGTCGGTGGTCAGATCTTGTTCCGCGGTATCGAGACTGCTCAATCTGCTGATTTTCTTCGCCATCAATTTGATGTACTTGTCGGCGTCAAAGAAGCGCAGTTTCTCCATCGCCGATTTTTCCTTCTCTTCTTCCGAATCAGGCTCTTCGCCCGGTACCTCATCGCTGTTCCGTTTCCCACCCGAAGGATTATCACCGTCGTTGTTATTATTCACTATTATCTTATCCACTAGCTGGTCCCAGTTGGATTTGAGCTTATCCCTTTTATGCTTTTTGTAAGAACTGTCCAGGTAGTCGAACCTGGAAGTATCACCATTGGGAACAAGGTCCTCATACTCCGGTGACGCCTCCTCGTCCTCTCTTCCTTCCGGCATACCGTATTCACGCCCCAACCCATTGTCTTTGTTTTCGCTCATCTGAACTGCAGACATCAATCGTCTACCACGGCGCCCTTTCCAAATGCCGCTTCCTCTCGCTCCTCCGCGACTGTAGTTGATGCTCCTGCCCATTCTGATATCTCCATCAAGTTTCTCCCGCAACTTTGACCTCACGCTTCTACCACCGGGGCGTTTTTTCATCCCAGAACGTTCCGGTTTATCAATATCCTGTCTCGCGCCATCGGCATCCGTCGTATTCAATTCATTCTTGTCGATCACCGATATTATCATCAAATTATCATCGATCGGCGTCTTGCTCAGCCTGTCCAGAATCTCTGTGTCGTTCAATTGGCCAATTTCCGACTCTCTCGAAGAGTTCTGATCGTCTCCTTGAGATTTTTCGCCAGGCCCTTCCTCTACCAGCAGAATGCTCATCGTGGAGGCATCTTGTGTATTCTTTTGCTTCCCCAATGGGTTGTCCATCGTTGGTGAAACTTCGCTCGTTGAATAAATCGAAAATATTCTCATCACCGTCGTGTCTATACTCGGGCTCCAATTCAAATACTCCTTCAGTATATCCTGGTGCTTTTTCAACTTCAGTAGGTCCATTTTTCCCTGCCATTTCCCCTCGGCTCCATCGCTGCATACAAGTTCTGTGCCAGTTTCTATACCATTGTGATCACGCGATGTGATCTCAGGAATTTTATCTGCCCTGGACATTTCCCGAGCGCACGAGGCACCGCGATTCGCGATAAACGAATGTTTTCCAAGAACTTTGCTGTGTTTTGTCAGATCACGTCTTCCAAGCCTTTCATCACCCGTTTTTGCACCACTATTCCCGTCTTCCACACGATTACCGCTATGCCCAATTATTCTTCCATCATTTTGGTGCGTTCGAATTTCAGTGGACCGATAGAATCTCTTCACTTCATTGACATTCGAGTCCAAATCATAATCGTAGAAAAATTCTACACCACGATTTTGTAATCCTTCGAGATTCTGGGCCGATCTCCTCGTACTATTCTTGTAATCAATTTCATTCTTCGTGTTCCGATTCCTAATTGCATGGTCATTACTCAGCTGTGCGAATATCGGCTCTTCCATTATATAGTTGAGCCGAGAATTTGTCGCGTTCACATCATCGCCTGAAGAAAAATGAGTCGTTTCATCGCCGGGCGGCAGATTGTCTACATCTGTGAATGATCGAGTAACTTTTAATCCGTAGTTCCGGACGAATTCCTCCTTCGAAGGGACTGGGACAGTGCTGTCTGGTTTCTCATCAGCTTCATTCATCATCAGGTCGAAATCCGCTGCACCGTTATCGCCCTCGACTTCGTTTTTGTTCTTATGGAAGAATTGCGCATTTTTGTAACTGTCTTGCTGGAACTGTTGTAACTTTAGATCATCGATACTTGGCTCATGGATAGTCCTTCGATTCTCCAGACTCGAGGAAATGTCTGCATCACTCGTCCCAAATTTTTTGCTCCCCGATGATTGCTCGCGAAAAGCTTCCCTCCTGTCGATACTATCCCTGATATTTTTCTCAAAACTGACTTTTTTCATCTTCGCTGCCACAATATCAGGAGCTTGGATATTTCTTTGACGAGTTTCCGAATCGTCCGCGTCCTCCTCTTCGTTGATTATTAATTTCTCAACTCTCTGGTCGAACGATCCACTTGTATGCGAATCCACTGGATCATGGATCGACGTAGTAACGTTCAATTTCTTCAACAAAACCTTCCTAACCCCTTCAGGTAACCGATAATTGTCTAGAAACTCTCTTGGATTTTGAGAAACCGAATAGGTTTTCACCAAAATGAGACTGGATCCTCCCGTATTGTTAAATCGAAGCATATGCCCAAGTCCATCCGGTGTCTGCGGGATCGGAAAACTTCCGTCCACAACGGACGTCGTTACACCGAATTCAGAGGTCCGCGATCGCTCCAAAACCGTCGTCAGTTTTTTCGCTGTGAATGCAGACTCCGTAGAATCATGTCGTTCCTGGGTATTTGTGCTTATTTCTCCACTGTTAGTGGTTTCTTGGTAAACGGTCAATATCTCATCATTTTCGGTACCACTGACAGTTTCCTCATCATTGGTGATAGTCGTCGGCATCATCTCATCATTTTCTCTGCTGAGTCCAGTCATCCCTTCATTTTGATCATCTTTTCGTGATTCGTCAGCGTTCTGCATCCACGTCGTTGCATCGATTTCGTCAAGCCGTTCGTTTCCAAAATTAATGGGCCACCCCTCTATCGCCGTGTGCCCTTCTCGTTTCCAGGCATGATCAGCCGAGCGAATGATTTCCTGATCGGACTCACGAATCTTCTGATCGCGAAGCATATCAGAGAATCTTTCTAGTCCGTCTATGATGCCAAATGAAGAAGAGCGTCCAGCTTCTTCGCGGTTTGTTATTCGTCCCACGGTATCATTCCGAGATGTCGACTCCGTCGACGAAGATCTTCTCCTGGTCGGCAGAGCCGTCGTGAACTCCTGGGCGTCGAGAGAAATTTCAGTTTCCAACATCTCAGGATTTGTTTTTCCGGATTCCCCTGGATTTTTGGTCTTAGTCGTTGCTGGAATATTTGTGGGACCGGTTATTGCCACCGAGTGTGTCTTCGCGCCAAAATTCGCAGCCGTTTTTTCAGGTGCATTCTTTGGCACTGTAGTCGTCTCTTCAGAAGTAAGAGTACCTTCCCCCTTCTTCAACGCGTCTTCAGAACCAGTGTTGTTGCTGACATCTCCTTCGTGGATTTTTGCTGCTACCGCACTCACCATTGTAGTTTTTGACCCTTCATCTCCTGCCAGAGTGGTAATAACCGTGGGCTCGTCAGGTGGTAAAGTGGGCCCGTCATATTTATCGTCGTCGTAAAGTAGGGGCGTTGTACCTTGATGGCACTTCTTTTCCAACTTGCCAATAGGGAGGCCGCGCAAAATGCTTTCCAAAGAAAAACCTGAGCTCGGTTTTTCGTTGGTTTCATTGCGTGCTTCTGTTGCCGCAATATTCTTCCGCCTTTCATATTTCTCCTGCTTTCCGAAAAACGATGGAGGCGGCACATAATCCTTCTCGAATATCTCTTTAACAATTTCGTTCATATTTGTTTGAGACTCTTCAACCCCAACCCTGTCACTCGCTCTGATGTATTTGCTCGTCGAACTTCCGATCGCCGCCTGATTCGAAAGACTTGGCGGCTCGACTACCGACTCGTGCGTTCCGAATTCGTCGTTCTCCGGGACCTCGTATCTCGTTTTTTGACTGCCAAGCTCATCTCGGATGGGCGAAAATTTTCCAGCCTCGAGTTTCATCGGAGCGATCGGCGAATTCTTGTCCAACATTTCCCGTTCTATTATATTCGTAGGGATCCGTTTCGACTCGTCCTTTCTATGCTTGTTTCCTTGCTTTCTTCTCCTAGAGTTCCTCCCGAATCCCCGTTGGCCAGTCCGCCAAGCGTTATTACCTGCGACCCTGTGATTCTTCGACATCGCAATTCCCTTACCACCATTTTCAATTTCAGGCGAACTTTCGAGCCCATCGTTTTTAGGAATACTATTCAACATGACTGCGAAATCTCTCAGCATTGAATCTTTGCTCGGATCACTCGCGCCCAGTGATGACAATTTTTCAGCCTTTTTCTGGCTCTCCAAAGGCTCGTTTAACGCCTCGGTTATCTCATCGAACTCTCTTTCGATCTGTTCATCGATTCTTGCCTCTTTCTCGTCGTTACCTCGATGGAATGGGTCGTCGTAAGCGATTGACCTAAACGATCTTCGCCGTGCCCTGAGACTGTCTCTTACCGAGTCATCCAATCGGTTGAATTTCCCTTTCACAGGCTCGTCTTTGGTGTGTCTGGTGTGTCTATTATCGCTCGCCATTGCCTCCTCGAGCTTTTCCCCCACCGAGTTTAACCTGGAATTATTCGACGTGTCAGACATCAAGTATTCCCTCGAATTCACCAATTTTCCAAACTCGTGGCTCTTCAATGACCTGAGTCTCTTCCGTCTTCCATTTTTATTCAGAAAAAGGAAATCCTGGTCAGTAGCGGACTGGTCCTGGTATTGAAAATCACCTCCGACCATATCTCCGCCTCCTCGAACTATCACTGCGGGCTCCATCGCCTCCGTGACGGACTCTTCAGGGCGGTCTCTGAGGCTGCTCTGGTTCCCAGAGTCTTCAATCTTCGCCAGCCTGGAATCACCGGTCGAATTTCCTTCACTAGACTTCTTGAGCAGTTTCTCGAACGGTCCAACTCCATTCGGATCTTCGATCTTTGTTGATGAAATTCCCTGCCATGTTTTTGACGAATTGCGAACAGATCCCGGGATCACTGTGTGGTGTTTGCTGCCTGTCGATCGCAAAGACTGATTTGATAGCTGGTCGGGGATTTTATCGCGCTGCAACTTTACCGAAGCTCGTTTGTCTCCTCTTCCCGACTCCTCGTCGAAATGAGGACTTCCGAGGTTCTCAAAGCTACGGGATGGCTCAGGATTATTCAAAGTCTGCACCGACGCCGGGGCGATTGCTACGGGTCGCTTTAGCACCTCTTCGTCGACTCCCTCATGGCTGAGGTTCGCGTCGTTCTCGTCTGCCGATTCAAATTCCTTCAATACTTTGTCTGCAATGTGACTCAGACTGTCTTGCGACCAACCGAAGAGTTCAGAATCCGTGTAACTGTCCGGACCCAGATCCGAATCGTATTTCCGAAGAGGTTCTTCATACTCGGAGTTTATGTAATGATTACTGTGCATTTTCGCATACTTTATAACCCAGTCTGCATACTGGTCCTTCAGCGAACCTCTCAACTTTATCGGCTCTAGCTTCGCACTTTCGTTACTCTCTCCAAGAGGGGGAGATTGCCTCGAATTTTTCCGCTCTTCTGACCTCTCAGGTGTTCCAGAATTTCCAGAAAACATCCCTTCAACGAGGTGCGAGCCCGTCACTCCGGATTTCGGACGATTCTCCGTATTATTTGTTGGAGTTGACTCGTTTCTTAGGATATCGCCCGATATCAACGGGGGGTACAACTTGTCGTTAGCCAATTCCTGCCGCAAGATCAAAGTCGGATAAGTTGGTGCCGGATTTGATATCGGCTCGGTATTATTACTCGAGATCGTTCTTATCGATGGACTAGATCTATAAGATAAATTGGACGCTGTTACGGAAGCGGTGCTCGTCGAATTCAACTTTTCTCTCAATCTGCTGGGAGAAGATGAAGAATTGCTTTCCGAAGTCGCGTTGTCTTCGTTCAGAGAATGAGAGGACCGAATTTCAGGCGACAACTCGCCACTTGGATTCTTTCGCCGTTCGGTTTGATCGATCGAATTATTTTTCTGTGAAAATTTAAGACGGTCCTTCTTACCTCCAGGTTTCACGTTGCAGTTGGTCATTCCAGGGCTGATTTCACCTCGGATATCTTCCCCTCCTCCGCGACTTGTGCTTTTCATTAAAGATACCGACTCGCCACCTTCACCCGGTCGGATATCAGATCCAACTGTTATATCAGACGGCGAAATATCCGGTCCAAAATATTGATCACGACCTCGCGCCAGTTTTCTGAAGTCCTTACACTTGGAATGGGTCCGAGACACCCCGTTATTACCGACCATTCTTCTGGCTGCCATGGCGTCTGACCTTTTTCTTGATTTCTTCAGCGATTCGTATTCTTTTTCGAGTTCTACCAACTCCGCAGTTAACTCTGAGTTCCCTATTTTCGGTACTAACTCGCGGTATTTCTCTTTCAGAACTTTCCGATCGTCTGAAAAGTTCGCCCTTCTACGACCAGATCGTTTGAACCCCCTGAAAATATCGTTGTCAACATTTTCTTCGATACTTGACAGTCCCGCAGCGTTTTCACCGATAATTTTCCCTTCCGGTGGCATACCCTCCCCCCTCACAGCGTCTACGTAAGGCTCGATCTTACCCCTGCTCGGATTCTGTTCCGACAAAGCCACTCTGGGAGCAGATGAGACATCGCTGCCCAGGAAGTCTCCGACCGTAGGATAATCCTCTTCGAAATGAATTTCGTTCACGTTTTTCATTGAAATTACGTCCTTAGCGCCACAGTGCTTGAGGAACCTGCGATCATCTTCACCGTGGCTCGGGTTCTGATGTGCAAGTAGCTCCCCTTCGTCATTCGTGGGCTCACTCTGTGTCTGAGATGACTTCAGGCTTCTTTCCCTCTTCGATAGTGACGTTGGATTCTTCAACGACCGCGCTACGTAACTCTTCGAGTTCTCCTCGCGGGGTAGTTCTTCGGCCGAAGTTTTTCGATTGGCAAAAAGGGGAGCGAGCGAATCGCTTGATCCGACATCGTTCGTCCCGGAACTCTGCTTTCCATTTCTATCTGGCATTATTCTCTGAAAATTTCCTATCGACGGAGTATCTGATCTATGATCAGTCGGCTGACGCGCAACGTTCACATCCGGGTCACAGGAACAGCAGAAACCCTGTTGTCGACACAAATGAGAAACAATAAGAAAACCACCCGCACGGAACGTCCCGCGAAATCGAAGAGCGTACTTGACTGTACGGAATCGGCTTTCCATCAAACATCATTTGCCCGCAGGTCGGGTTGACCAAGGAATCATCGCATCCGGTGTAATTCGATGATCTCTTATTGATCACCTCTTCCTTTGCCTCTCCGTTCACGACCTGTTTCATAAATCGTTTTTAGCATTGGGACAAATTCTGATACCTCAGTCGAAAGAGCGGAAAGCTTCTTGAGACCGAAATCGTCGGTACAGTCCATCGACTGCCGAAAGCTAGGATTGGAAATGTGTTGCCGAGCTCGTGTGCCATTCGCCGGTAACGAGAAAGCTCAGTCAGCTTATCAGCTTTTCAGGGGAGCTTCATTCGGCAGAGTAGAGTCCTTCGATAATTCGGAGCTTGTAAGGTGGGAAAGGAAGAGAGGAATGAACGAGAGCTCACACTTTGAAACTTGAGACCGTATAGCTGCAGCACTTGTTCCTGGCGAACCTTGAAGACGAACGGATTGAGGAGACGAGCTTTGTGCATCGTTAATGGATCGAGAACGTGATCTACGACGACGAATTCTTCCCGAGTCCGCGTCTGTTCGATAGAAGCGAATTTCTTTTAGAATTGGAATGACCGGACGGGGAGAAACTTTCGGAGGGTTCGAACCTTTCCAATATTGTTGAACTTCATCGTGACTACTAATTTTCTGCGGCAGTTCCCGACCACGGAATGATGGGCTGGTTCGTCTTTGTCAAAACCGTGAAATCCGAGGATGTCTTGGCTTCTTCCTGCCGTAATATTGTACATATTTCCCGAGCTCGTTGGAACTTCGACCCTTAACGTTCGAAGACGTTCATTTCCGAATATAATAAGGGGACGAAAATTACCTCGATATAAACACGTACTCACATTTCCTCCTGCGATTTTGGACACCTAACTAAAACCGCTCGAATTTCTATCGAAGGTTCTTGACCAACGGGTCCACCTTCCTCAGGTGAACGAGGCTTTTCCCAATCACCACGAGCCCATCGTCCGGGGCAGCTGGGATTTCTCGAGGGATGAAACTCGGGGGAATACTCGAAATCCGATATGTAAGGAGCGAGCAGTAAACCCATCGTCTGATGCAGACCGATCAACAGGACGAACAGCAACTGTACGATTAATCATACCCGTGTACTTCAATCGCCAATTAATTGGCAAGTATCAAAATGGGAAACGAGAATGAGAACGGGAGAAAAGAGAGAAGAAGAAGAAAAAAATAGAAAAAATAGAAAAAATAGAAAAAATGGAAAAAAAAATAGAAAGCTTCACCTGCAACGTTATCCAAGGGATGGAGGGATGGAAGTTATAGCCTGATGACATATTAAGTAATCTGACAGGACATCGTGCAGTCTGTTGGCACGTCTCATTTCAAGAGGATCTCGTCGCCCTTGGTGGGTTGTGATTTTTCGTATCGGAAGTTCATACGGGATATATTTTATCCTTTGTATATTGAATCCTGTAGAAGACGAAGCTGACTCCGTGTTTTCCTCCTCGGCGAAAATTCAACCCAATTCTTTCCCGAAGGGCCACTTATCAATCGTGGCAATGGAATACAGATCGTTAAAACTCGTACGGAATAATAGGATATCTTTTCTGCATAAATGACAAGCCACGATCGTACCATATCGTGTCAATTATCTCGTCGATGATCACTGCCTGCTCAGATGAAACGAAACGTAGCGCCTACGGCTCGTGGTGATAGGAGCAGAGGATGAGGGAATGGACGATGGTTATATAAATCATATTTATTTGCTATACAAGACAGCTTAAATATATATATATGTATATATATATATAGGTACATTTATATGTTATACTTAAATAATTGTTATTTATTTAGGAATTTTATGCTCTCAATTCAATATAATAAAATGGGCCGTGATCAGCTTCCCGTATTATTTAAGAGGCCTATAATAACATGTCATTATAGTAATCGCGCGCAAGTGTAGGGGCGACAAAATCGTTGATTGATTAATCAATTAATCATTCAATTAATCAGCTACTTATATATGCTTAAATATTAGTTGCCAAACTTAGTTTCCAGGTATCGAATAAAGGGCCCTGGCATATTGTTATTTCCTTATAGCTACGGTGTAGAACAACGATTAATTGCGTATGCATAAGAATATCACAGTTTGCGATTCTTGCGTCAAAAAAATTCTGAGGCTTACCTACAGCCTTATGGCTATACCAACAACAAACTTTCAAACTAATCGTTCAATTAACACGGTTTTTTTTTTTTTTTTTTTTCTTTTTTTTTTTTTTTTTCTTTCTAATAATAATTAAATTAAAACCGAATCTATAGTATACCTATGATAAGATAGGAATTTCGCTCGCTATCTTATCGTTTTACGTCCAGAAAATGAAAATACAAAGGAACGAGAAAAGAGGAAAATAAAAAGGACTCCCACCCTCTTATACGGACGTCGATATAACGATTCTAGGGCTTTAATTAAATACTGCAAAATCAATTGTTCAGCCATCTAATTAGGTCATTTATGCCTACTGTAACGAATGACTAGTGCACGCTTACAGAGCTATGAATCTCGTAATTCTATATCGATGAAACTTAACGAGAATTTATTTGGATAACGTTTTCATAATATATTTGTTAAACTTTCTTTTTTTTTCCCTTTCCTTCCCAATCATACATTTGTTTAATTATTCTTCTTCCCCCCCCCCCCCCCCATTCCTTACTTCCTTTTCTCTAATATAGGTATATGTATCTCTATTCTTAAACTTTGAAAAACACTAACAAGCAGCACTGCAGACGTATCACATTGGCCAATTGCTTTCGTCGTTTTTAATCGTGGTATGTATGTACTACATACGTATACATACATACACGCGTATATGCACACGATTATTTTTATCAGACCGGATTTTCACAGCTTCGTGTAAATAATCCAGCGCCAATTGTTCCCCTTGATTAATCTTTCACTTCTTCTTTATCGTCGTGTTCGATTATTTACTCCTCATCAATTGCGTCCAACGTGAATATCATACCCTCGGACGAATGGATATGGGAACAACTGAAACCTCGCCACATATCGCCTCCCTCTTCTTTCTGTGATGAGAAATTTTTCGGAAATTTAATAATCGATTCCATTCCCCGATATCACCTCGCTTCTTCACTCGTTATTACCTATAATAACGTCGTCTCACGGTGCGTTAAAATTTGTTCAAAACAAAATTTCCTTTTCCCTTCCATGAATCGGTCCAATCGCACGAGAATGGCAGAATCCCCGTCCCGTCGAATATTGACTAATTGAGATCACCTATAGACAGAAATATCCGGAGGTCACCAAGTGCTGCATTTCCTTTGAGGATTCATTTTGGCTCCGGCAGGGCATCGGAAAGCCTCGGAAAAGGCCTGAGAATTCATCATTATCCCATTCACTCTGAAACAGGAATTGATTTCGAAAATTGAAGAAACACGCGCTAATCTCGAATATTCACCATGACGACGTGCAATTTACCTTTCGGGATGGGGCGTATGATCGTCGAGTTCTACCGACAGTATGTAATCCTCGGCTGTAACGTTTGAGCAGTAGGGCTGCGGGGCAATGGAAGATTATTATCTCAGTGGGATGAAAAACTACGAGAAAATTTGAAACCTGAAAATAGTGAAAATCACCTGGGCTGCGCTAATGAAGAACAATTGACTTGGACGAAGAGCGTGCAGACCTGGCAGGGTGCGGTCTTTACCATTCGTCAAAGTCTGCCAGGCCTGGTAAGATATTTGCAAGGCGCCGATATCGGCCATGTTTTCATTTCTCGTTACGTTCCAATCGAACTGAAAGTCAATTTTCGAAATTGAGATACGTCAGATGAAGTTTTGATCGATCGGAAGGAGGGGTTTTTTCTGTTATTTTTCTTTCAAGGGAGTTGTCCGAGTACCTGAACGTCCACACTGTTACCAAGGAATTGCACCTTTTTCCAAAAGCTTCTGGCGTAAAGTTTAGCCACACATTCGATTCTCGCTTCCAAACGACGCCGCGATTCCGGGGTCAGCCATAGCCACTCTTCGGGCTGTTGGCTACGATGATGAACGTCGAAAGCGTGAAGAACTTCGTGGCCGATGACAACCCCTAAAGATGCGTGTGCCATGTACGCTGGACCGCCGTCCCATGGCCATGCGGTTAACATGGCAGTCGGAATGACTATAGATGTAGAAAATAAGAAGAAGAAGAAGAAGAAGAAGAAGAAGAAGGAGAAGAAGGAGAAGGAGAATGAGAAGAATAAGAAGAATGATTGATTTCTATTTGATTTTCTTGGACATATCAGATTCTCACCGATCGCGTTAACCGTGGAATCGTAGTAGGCGTTGACCACGAAGGGATGAGGCCATCTGGAAATGAAATAGATCCACCTTTTCATCACCGTTGGTATAGCTATAAAATGAGGAGGAAACAATTTATAGGTGAAACACTAACTTGGCAGTTATATTTCCTCTCAGAGCGTCGCCTTTGATAGCTCTGATTTGCTTAAACCGTCTGACAACGTTCGAGAAGAAATCCTGAGGGTCGACTATGACCTGTAATGCAAAAGTATAAGTTTTGAGATAGTTTATGGCCGATGATCGATCACTGATTGAGTATAAGGGGTTGGTTTATGGCTGGCACATTGATGATGAATATCAGTTGTTCGGGAAGGGATAAGGGTAGGATATCGGAGGCAGGGTGCCGTCGATCAGAGCCTCCGAGACTCCCATAAAGTCGAAGAACCAACGCCCCGATTTACCTCTGTCATTTCAACAGCGATTCTCGTGTCGTTTTGAAAGCCTGGCCAGACGTGAAACTTCCCTTCTAAGGCTCGGAGCTTGAGCAACGCCTGGGTCCGCGTCTCTTCGTCTAGCCATGACATTACCAACATACGTTCGGCCAGTGTGCTCTTGATACGATCAAACAGCCTCGTAACCTAAGAGAGACGTAAAATAGAAAAATAGAAGAAAACAAATTTGTCAAATGGAGAGGATACGATACACTTGACCCAGATATTTCGGGGCTCAAGCTGGACGATTAAACTCCCTTGTTTTTCTTTCATTTTCATCGGACCAGAGTCACGGGCTAAAGTTAATATTCTACTTCGTTGCGAGGGAAGAGAAATTCGTCTCCTATAATTTTCTACTTTTTGTTGGATTCTAATTTTTGAATGAATCGGTTGAGGAAATAATACACCATTCAGACCACGATAAACAGAATGTGCACAGTTCATCCACATCCAGCGTTCGCGTGTATCTAGTAGAACCTGAATAGCAGCCGTATCTACATTGCGCTGGAGGGAGCTATTCCAATACCATTAATAGCATACGTAATTAGTCCATCGCGGACAGGACCTAGTTTTGCTAACAGCGTTCCAACCCCGCCTCACACACACGTATATGTATAGAATTGGGGATTGGTCATTTGACCGGAACAAATATCAAAGGGTATGAAAAAAGCGTGTGTTGCTGTTTCCTGCTTTTCATACGTCGAATTTTGACGACGTGGCGTATAAGAATTGAGGAAACGATTCCGCTCCTCAACGCTCGGACTCGCGCAGCTTCTTTCCTTTCCGTAGGTATAGCTGGTAGGAAATTGATCCGATGATCCTCTCCCTCGAATTATTCCCGGAATGAAATAGGGGAGGGAATCCATCTCCGCTATACTTTGACGCGCCTCAAATTACACTATCGATATTTTTCATGGTACAAAAATAGAGAGAGAGAGAGAGAGAGAGAGACAGAGAGCAAAGCTTCTCTAATCCCGAGTCATCTTATCCCGATAAACCTCTAGACCATAAAATTTAACGACGGGAATATAATTATTATAAGCATATACCTTGTCGGCTACAGCGTCGAGATATTTTTGGCTGTATTGCTGCACGTAAAGAGCACCAACTGCCGAGCTGAACACCGCGGTGGACAATTTACTGCATGATGTATTCCAGTTCTTACTTGCACTGACGTTAACCACATCGTGGAGTGTGTCCCTTGCGTATAGGAGGAGCAACCCGTTGTGGATGATCCTGCGAGGGTAAATGTTATTGCGGATCTTTTATCTCTACCATTGAATCGATGTCCGATATAATTTACCCCGACAAATCACGTTCCACGTGATATATACCTACCCCCGTTTCATCGTCTGTGAATTTTCGGCTTCTAGGTTTTACTGTATGTTATGCGCTAATGAAGACTAAGCTCTGCTCTCGAGTTAGAGACGTATATATACATGTATATATATGTATAATAGTATATATGTATATATGTATATATATGTATATATACATATATACATATAACATCCGGAACTTGTTTGGCACTGCCTCAGGACTCGTGTGCCTGCAGTTTCTATACACGCGTAGATCATGTAAGAAAACAGGGCTAACAATGAGCTGTAGGTAAATTTCGGGCAACGGAAACACCTAGGCTTGGGTCCCATATTCCGGGGGTAACGGTCCCCGATGTTAATACCAGCGATTCGGTAATTAATCTCGACGGTATTCGCGGGGATGAGGGAAACCGGCTCGCCATTCCCGTCGCGACCAAATCCACTCCGAAGTCCGGCCCGGATCGATGGGCGTTACATTAATTAATATATCATTCCCTTTCTAAGTTATTATTGTTTTTCTATCGATTTAACGTCAACCGAATAATAAACCTGCAGGTGGGGAGTGGTCAGGCGTGTGTCAAGGCGCGAAACCTTTTCCGCGCGCGGAAACAGGAAATATCGCGGGTGAAAAATACGAAGGGATTTCCGGAGGGTGGGAATTCCCGCGGAAATCAACCTCTCAAGTTTCACCCTTCGCGTTCGTCCAGTGTGAATCCTTGCCGAGGACAAATTGTCCGCGGTATAAGTGGCATCTGAAGAATTTTCGGGAAAGGAATACACCCGGCGTTTCTGAGAGTCGTGCGGCGAGCCTTGGGGACTGGAGCATCAATGGATTCCCCTTTCTCACCCTTATTTAGAAAATCCGAAAAATTTCTCCCGTACGAGGGGGAGGAGAAGGTAGGGAAGAGAAGGAATATCCGGTATGTCGTTCACCGACCTGCGACCGAGTTCCGGACAGTTTGGAAATGCCTGACTACAACTTAAGGGCGGATGGCTGGAAACCTTTGGCGAAATATTTCCACAGAAATAGATCCTCGCCGAGGCAAAAGTTCCTCGAGATTGACGAACGACGAAATGTTATTAGCCGATGACAGCTCTAAGGGATGAGAAACGGTCGTTTTCTTTCGGATAATGGAGTCTCGTTCCGGGGGGTGTGAATAAAACCGCGATAAAGTGACTTGAAATGACTTGTTTCGAGTATATATACTATATATACATATATCATGAGAAACTGTAAAGTCGTGGCATGGCTTTGATGATCAGGGATGACGGACGAGGTGGGGAGAAATACGTAAAGAATGAAAATAAAAATAAAAAGATTTCGAGAGTGACGAAGGGTACGAATTTCCGTATAAAATTTATCTGCTCTATGTAGGTGGAATAAACCGTGGTAGATAGTAATAAATTGTCGCTGTTCCACCGATCAGGGATCCTCTCAGCTGGTATACACTCACGGGATTATTTAGCATTATTAAAGCTGAAACTGGAGACACCCGAAAATAATTAATCACCCGAACACCGGTGCGGTTACGCGGTGTATACTTTTTTCTAGAATATAAAGAATCAAACGACTGAAAAACGGAGAGGAGACACGACGAGATACGTTGCCAATTATAAGCATGGAACAACGCAGGACAGGTCCGAGGTGGGAGCTACTGTATACATTAGCGCAATTCAACTCGGCTTACAAAGAGAATAGATCGTTGTTGTCTTTCCTTACAATAAACGATCGAAATGATGAAATTTTGACAAGGTCTTGCAGAAATTGTTGGATTCAATTAATTCGCGATCTTTCTTACAAACGTTGAGTATTTGGTTATTTCGTACTCACCTTCTGGAGAAACGGTTCAACAGCTTACCGAGACTTCGAAAATAGTGGGGTACCGTGACGTAGACGTAAATCACCTGGTCCTCCGGCCCCAAAAGTTCTTGGTCGTGATTGCGATCAGCGCCTAGTACTTCACCGAAAAGCGTCCCCCACCTTATCTAACCAAAGGAACATCGACTGAGTTGGTGGCAGGTCGTTCTCCGTCATTTATTCACTAGTAATCCTGAACCCTAACTCATGTCAGCTTCAACCAGCTACCCTCCACCCCATTTCACGGAATTATATTCAATGACGATGATGAAAACACAATGGGAAAATTCTAAGGCAATCGATTTATGGGTTTATGGAGTTTAGCTCGATGATTGAGAAGGTCTTTATCCCCTTTTTTTCTCGTTTTTTTTTTTCTCTCTCTCTTTTTTTCTTTCATTCTTTCTTCTCTACTTTTTCCCTTATTTTCTTATTTTCTCATTACTTCCATTCTCGCGTCCTTTCGTCATTCAGGAAACGCGAAAGGATTTCTTTCCGGGGATATATCTATATTGAGGACGGATAAAATTTCAGCTTTGTCGAGAAGCCAAACGATCATCTGACTACCCAGGGGAGGGTGGCGTAGAATCGTTCGATGAGGAACCAGTATAGGGATCCCGAAGTAAGAAACAAACTTTCCACAACTTTCAGAACCTTCCTCAGCTTTTTTTCTTTCTCTTTTCCCTATACAAATACGAGACCGGGGAGTCGGCCGAAATTCCTGATCGTTTCTTCTTCTCTCAACTCGATTCATATTCCCTTCCCTTGTACGGAGATAATATAGAGATTTGACGAAACTGGTCCGTATCCTATTCTAATGTCAGCTTTTTTAATCATCAATTTTTGTCCTCGCACCAAAGATTTAAAAATAAAAAGAAGAAGAAGAAGAAGAAGGGAAAAAAAATTGGAAATAAATGGAGAATGAAAACGACTCGTATTTTATCTCGTTTCATGAAAGGTTTCTTGTTTTTTACTTTTCTTCTCTGGATACTGCGAACAATAGGAAAGGGTCAAAGGTCGCATTTCCTCCACTTTCGTTTCGCAGTAAAGACTAGGGGTGTATCTCTGATTGCGAGATACTTCGCGGAATCTCGATTACCAATTGGGAGGAAAATCTTGTACCTCATAAGCTCGCCGCATCTGATACCTGATCACATATACATATACCTACATCTATGCATGCATGTATACAATATACGATATACCTATGTAAATTTTATCGGAACTCTCTTTTTTTTCCTCATAACTGTAGCTGAATATGAACGGAATGAAACCGCGAACGGAAATATGAGGAAAAATTGAAATTGATTTTTAAACGACTTACATAACCGAAATTCTCCTGCAGTGAGGTGAGATTGTGCGCCAAGAAGCCCCTCTGATCCATCCAGTTGTAGAGGTCCTTGTGTCGCGGGTAAATCTGCGAAAGTACAACGAAAAAGGAGAAATGATAGAGAGAAAGAAGAGGGGGCGAATACGAATCATAGGAATCGCGAGCTTATCCGAGCCTTGGGGATTTGTCGGGGAATATATAAAACTGATTTCATCACCTTGTTGAGCATCGAACAAAATAGGAGAATCTGATTCGTTTCATTCTCTCTGTCCTTGGCGCCCATGTTTTTGGGCAAAAATCCTTGAAGAATTTTCTCCATCTCCAGAAGCCTCTGTTCTTCTACTCTGAGCTGTAACAATAAGATGAAAAAAAGAACAAAAACAGGGGAAGAAAACAAAAGGAGAAGAAAAATGAAAAGAAAGAACGAAAGGGAGAGAGAAAAAAGAAGCGAAAAGTAACGACAAACGTCGGTACTTTCGTGTATAGATGATATCGCTGTTGCGATTCTCTCTTCTGCATTTAAACGACCACACTGCCTTTAATTGCATCGGATTTATTATTCTGCAAAACGCGGTCGCCTCCACTGGCTTGGCTATTCTCTACGTCTACCTAGACCATTGAAACTGAGCCAATTTGCATGTTGAACAATTGGTTTTTTTTTTTTTTTTTTTCAATTTCTTCTCGCGTGTACATGTGCCTGTGGTCCTTTTTATCGGCGAAATTTGATCGCTGAATAATTATACAAGCCAATATTTAGTCCATGTAGCTCGTTTATTTCGTTATAAAATAAAAACTACGGAATGCGGTTCGTGTTGGAATTATTTATTTGAAAGTCTTTTGAGGGATTAAAAAAAAAAAAAAGCCATTCAAATCAACGAAATCCACCTATTGCTTGGAGCCGCGAAGAGGAGGATAAGAGACGGACGTCTCCGATTTTGAAAACGTAATTTATTCCCTGTTTTATATAAAATATTGAATGAAATTCGTTAAGTGAGAAATTTTCCCGTAGGAATTTTCTCACCATCGTTCATAATGAAACATTCCCCTCAAACAAGACGTCAAATATTTTGCAAAATTACATTCAGGCTTAAAGGTCTATCGATTAATTAACGACGCGATGCTAATCTCGTTACAAATTTCCTCGCGATTAATCAACTCTGTTAATCCGGTGGGCAAGGTGTCGACTCCCAGCGCGTTGATTGACCTCACTACGAAAGACGGGGTAATCGATTTATTAACCAATTCGAATTTCGAATTAGAGTTTCGCGTATTAGTCTTAATTGAATAATAATCGAAAACTTAAGTTTATTCACCGTATCAAATTATAACTAGGTAAATCCACTCGAGAATTATACGTATGAGGTGAAAGAGAGACGAAACGATCCTTAGGTAGGTGAAATATACCTAAAGCCCCCGGTCCTGGAATGTATGGTAACTAAAGCAATATGTCCGTCGAGGTTTACGTTTGAATTTCATCGGGGTACAAAGAAGAAGAGGAGATGATATGGAAAGGTGGGTCTTCCCAGGCCAGCGAAAAAGGCACTTTGTTCGTAATGTTGGAATATGAATATATATATATATATATACCTAAAATATATGTAGGTATAGGTATGAGGACTCATGCGAAGAATGGGATAAAACGGGGCTTGATATTTGATGGATGTCCGTTTTCGAATTCTCCATACACGGGTATATTACATATCTCATTGAATTTTTGGCACACCTCGAGATCGAGAGACCAGTGGTAGAAGGCCTCCGAATTCCCTCTAAAAATATCTTAATGGAACCATATATCGAGTCATTCGAATATCTAGGACACCCGTTCGCGTTCGCCTTGCCTAAAACTCCCACTCGTGGGTATCTATCTTTTTCTCTCTCTCTCTCTCTCTCTCTCTCTCTCTCTCTCTCCTCTCGCGTTCCATTACGCGATCGGGTAAGATGTTATATTTATGACCAAGCATCAACCGAAACCCGGAACGAGCCTTTCGCCCTTTTCTTTCTTCACGACAGAGATGACAGCCGCGGAGTAGTACATCGATGACTCCGGAGGGTGGAATGACGAAGAATTGTATAAGAAGCGATAATATTAATTGAGTATGTAATCAAGGGGTGAAAATTTCGTCATTTTCATTTCCCACATGCAAACTACCCCGCGTACACGATTATACCTATATACTGCATACATATGGAGACAAGCCTAGGTTGAGGGGGGGTTTGAAAGGTTTACTCGCAATTTTTTCGCCCGTAGAAAATAGGTCTAGTTGTTTCTCTCCCTTCTCATCCACGCGTCTCATCCTCATCCCCGTCCTCATACTCAGGGTGAAAATAATCGCTGGGGTCAGAGATCCGCAAAAAGTGAATACTGCAGAGCTAGATCGAGCGTAGGAATGATAGGGTTCGGTATATACCTATATATACCAGATACCTACATATACCATACGACGAGACCGGGGTGAGTTTGTCGGGGTTGTTTAATCGCGTGTCGCGACCTTTGCCTCGTCCCGTTTTCACGGATTTTTTCTTTTTCTTTTGTTTTTGAATGGACAAGAAAGAGAGAGAGAGAGAGAGAGAGAGAGAGAGAGAGAGAGAGAAGATCAGAAATCAACGAAAGCTCGCTGACTGGTGAAACATTTATTCCGAGAAGGAAAAAAGAAAAAAACGAAAAAAAAAAAAAAAAACACCCCCAAAGGCAGCTGGTTCAGATTTCTGACCATTTTCATGTTCTTTTTTGAATTCCTTTAGCGTTGGTTTTCATTTTTCTCTTCTACAATATCGGATGTATGTAAATGCAACGAGAAAATTCTGCCAAAGATGAAAGAAATTCGGAATCCTTATACCGAGACTTGAAGAGAGGGAGAGAGAGAGGGGGGATCGTTATAAAAAAGCAAGGATATTATTTATTGCCAGCTACTTGCAGGGTTCTGGATTTATAGCTTAATATGTAAGAGGGATTTCTGAGGCAAGGTTAAGAGCACGCGATGCTGGGTAGAGCAGAGGCCCGAACCAGACCATATATACATATATATACATATACATATATATATATATATATATATATATATATATATATATATATATATATATATGTGTGTGATACTGAATCCTAAACTTTCGTCTCGAATAGAGGGAAAGAAAAAGTTTAGTAAAACTGTAAGAGAATAAGCTGCATCTCGTGTGTCTCAAAGTACGAGTCTTTCAATGCTACATATATACCTATAAAACTGATATTGAGCTGGGGAAATATACACTCGCCTTTAGGTAGGTGTAAGCTCTGCTCTCGACGACGTTTGTTCCCATCTTGCGTTCATCGGACGGTAGAAATCTGGCGGGCCATTTCGGTCCCCATCTCTGTAACACGTGTATAATCGATTTATGACGTAAGCCATTTCCCCAGTGATTTACGCGGGGTAACAAAGTTCCGCTATTCTGTTCCATCCGAGCTCTACGCGCCTATACGCCCAGAGAGACTCGGAAGGTAAGTCGTCTGTATGAATGACAAAGAAAGAAAGAAAAAAAAAGGAAAAAGAAAAAATAAAACGGAAGGGGATGAAAAAAATTAACGGTAATTTATTTTTTTCGTACATTTTCACACCCGCGATTTTACGCGAAAACTGAAATATCAACATCGATCGATGAACCACTCGCGCCGAAAGCCTCCCATCAGAATTCGCACGTAGTAGCTGTAAAGCGAGATTCGGGAATTAGTAAGATTCTTTCGGTGTCAGTAGCTGATATTGGACCGGCGCCAAAACGGGGTTGGATATCTCATCCCCTAGTCGAAACTGGCTCCCGCCTGTCCTGTCGCGCCGATTCTATCCCGTTGTTACCCCGCTCTATAGGGGGTCGGTCCGAGCTCTTCGTACGTCTTATTTATGTCCGAGCATGTGGGTAGGCGTAAAGATAATAAAACGACACTCTGCGATATATGCGGGCTTGTGATATATTTGACAGAAATAGAAAATTCTACCGAAAATTTGGTCAGAAAAAGGAGCAAATAATAGAAATACTTCCATATATCCCAACGGATCTCGTGTCGTCGTTAATTAAGTCCGGCCCCTGGGCATAGTACTCGTACCGGGATGAATGTTATGACTAATCTCCGAGGTTTGCTTGTCGTAACGGCACGTATTTATTATTAACGACCTGTACAAGGTGTATAGGCGCATGTGTGTTACGTGCATGTGTATAATACATATAGGTGCGAGAATTGCGATACCCTTCGGGCTATCGGGATCAGAGTAATCCGCGAACACTAGGATCGTATGAAATATGTCACACCGGATACCCACGTAGGTATAGTTACGTATATGTGCACGTATCTACGTATCTACGTATGTACATACATACTTGGATAGATTATAATACGTTGTAGGCTTGCGGGGCCTTGGAAGATGAATGCGAGTGAAGAGAATATGAGGTGGAAAGATAGAGAGAAATGCGAACGTGTAAACGATACGACGAAGGGAAGAACAATAAGAGGATGAAGAGGAGTAATAGGAAGAAGGAGAAGAGGAAGAAGAAGAAGAAGAAGAAGAAGAAGAAGAAGATGGGAAGTTACTTTCTGCGTGGGTGCGGTGAAATAAAATGAGAAATTGAATATTCTTTTTCGGATCGTTGAGACAAAGCACTCTGCTGTAGTAAACAGATTAGTATGATTTAGAATCGGGGTAGACTCTACCCTCCGTTTATTTGGGACGTGGGTAACGCGACGCTAAAAGATTAGAGCTTCTATACGGCTACATATATATTTATACAAAGTGTATACCTAATATAAAAGGTGAAATATTTTCTGATTAAATAACCGGCGATGATGTAGAGTTTATCATACCAAAGGCTTGGACACCAGTCAAGCAATGATCGATTATTTTGTAATTACGACTTCGATGTACATGATATGTGATTTAATTAATCGGCCATATGTTATACATATAAATGTGACGGGGGCAAAGTGAAAATTATTGGTTATAAACCCCCCAGTCGATAAATTCCCGCACCATAGTCCATATACGTATAGATTGTACACGTGTAAACATCCCCGCTTCCTTTTATACATCTCTACCAGCTCTCTCGGAGCTCTTTTTCTGCCTCAATATTTTCAACTATTCGACGAACGCGACCGAGATGAAACCTTGACTCGCTTCGTTTCGCCTCGCCCCCGATTCGCACGAGTTTAAATAGTGATTTTTTTTTTTCCATTTTTTCAATTCCCTTTTTTTCTTTTTTCTTTTTTTTATCCCCATTTTTCATACCTCGATTCTTTCAACCGTATCTACACGTACCCCCTGTCGTTTTTCGCTTCTTTTACAACTTTTTTCTTTCATTTTTCGGTTTTCCATGCATCCAAACCGTAAGCCCGTTATACCGATCGTAAGACCTGAAAATGGACCCCGGGTGTTAATGAAAATTTTCATCCAGTTCAAACATTCATAAACTTACGTGCCTTTTTTACTTTTGTTATATTATAATACCGTCGCGGATTTTTCGTTCGAATCAAATTATACATACGTAGCTAACTCGAGACAGACGTTCCCTGTCCTGCAGGAGTAGTACATCATCTCACATGCTACATACGTCTAAATATCTTTCATACAAATATATAATATATGTATCGTAATATAAATACACGGGAGGTGGGAAACTCTTGCGGAAGATTCCTGTTACGATCTAGAGCACGAGGCGTCCCTTTGGTCTCTACACTTCGTCAACCCCCGTGGCTGCGGGGTAGATAGACCGCGACAATACAAATTTTCTTCCATATACGTATATATACATATGTGTATAATGTGTGTGTGTGTGTGTGTGTGTGTGTATATATATATATAGGTATATAGGTATATAGGTATATGTTCATACCGTCGTATGTTTGAGTTTATATGCATATACATATATACTTATACGTGTACCATATTCAGGGATGATAACCTTCCTGTTGCTCACCTAGCCAGCCCATGCACGGGCCACAGCCACCCGCAAGTTACAATTGCTACAAGCTACAAGGTACGAGCTACGAGCTAGAAGCTAGAAGCTACAAACCTCCCGAGGTCCGTAATACAGAAATAGGTACACCTATTGTCGGAGCCTAGAAATGAGAAGTTGAAAAAATTTTGTAGCGTTTTTTTTTTTTTTTTTCCCATCCAGATCGCGAAACTAGGAAACTATCCGATAGAGACTGGTAATTCGTACGTATAGGGTTTTCCTCAAAGTATAGAGAAAATTTGATTGTATTGGTTTGTTTTTTTTTATTTTCTTTCGGACTTATGAACGTTACTTGAATTAGAAGGAGAAGAGAAGAAAGAATCGAGCGTTTCAATTTCGAGGTACCTTTAGCTACTTTAGAAATAAATTGCGGTAATTTTCACGGCTGATTATCTCCTTCATGGGTGGTAGAATGAGAAACGTGGTTTAACAACCCCGAGATATCGTAAAACGCGATCTTTTAAAACCCTTGCGTAGTCGGGTATATCTCGTCGCGTGGTATCCGGACCTTTATTAAGCTATTGTACCCCCCGACATGAGCTTGCCTACGTATGCACACGTATGTATATACATACATACATACATCTAAGCATATATAGGTATACCAATACGATCATAGATGTACCGAGGTGTGTTTAAATCCGAAAACAACGTCCTTGCAGTTTATTAAAATCTCGAGTTTACGGGGACTTAAGCTTCGCTGGATACGGGCATCTGTTACTTTTCCTATCTCCGGGGATGTTTCATTATTCATCGATGTAACCCCTCGAGCATTCTCCTCAGTTACATACACAGCAATAACGTTCATTCGCATTTTTTCTGATCTTTCCTTTTCCCCGACATGTACATATATTATACCTATATATATATATATATATATATATATATATATAGATATATATAGATATATGTATATACATGTAAATCTACGCAATTTGATAAAATCAAGAAGCGGCAGAATTCACTTTAGGATCTGTAGCAAAAAAGAAGAGAGAGACTTTTCACCCCTCCCAAATCGTGTACCTACCTACCTACCTACCTACCTACCTACCTCTCTCAAGATTGCCAAGAGGACGTCCCTTCCGCCGTTTTGGTTTCCCACAAAATCCACGTTTTATATAGCCAGGCATATAATACAGGTACATACGTATATACCGTGCGTGATATACCCACCCCCTGCTGTTTCTATTATCTCGGTTTTTGCAAGCTGGATTCATATTTTATACGTGTACCGAGTTTCGAGTCCGTTGTACTTGGAACCTTACGTATAACGATTAGAAGAAGAACCTTTGTTCATCTTTTTTTCTTCATTCCAATCAATCGTCGGTGAAAGTCGTTATAATTTTCAACTTTGTTTAAATATAATTGAAAAACAGAAGCGTCTGCGCTCGCCTGAGGTAGCTGGTACACGAAACACGATTAAACTTTCTAATTACCGATCAAGTATATCGTATATACAGCGACGAGAGAGTTGGGAAATTCATTACTGATTACCAATTAGTCGGTCTCGTTCGGGTCTGGTCTTTTTATTTACATGTTTGACTAATCTTTTCGAAAATATCTTCTAATTTTCTTTCTTTGCGGCTGAAAATTTTCAGGTATTCGGAATAATTGGGTAAAGTTAAGTATAAAGGAAATGAGGTTGTTTATACATATATAGAAAGGCGAAAATTGGAGACAATTTTAGAAGCAGGATGTCATTAAAGAAAGCAAGAAAGAAAGAAAAAAAAAAAAAAAAATTCGCGTGTACCCAGCTGGCGAGAATATGCGTTAGGTACAATTAGCAAATGTATATCTGTAATCGTGGTCTTGCGGTACCTAAAAGTGTAAAAAGAATTTAACGATGATAAAATACCTCGGCAATACAACTTACACCAAGACCCATACCTGGTCGCGGCGTTAGCTCGCGGCTTCTGGTTACTTTCAAAGCTGTATAATGTGCGAGAAGAATCCAGAAATATTCTAATAGAATTGAAAAAGTGTTTTTCCACAGGAAAAAGTTCATTTTTCATATACCTCCCTACCTTTCTACCCACCCGTAGACAAGGGGGTGGAAGAAAAAGAAGTAAAAACTTCGGACAGGTATTCTTTCATCCATAATCTTTGTATACATACACACAAGGTATATAGATACGTTGTATATACAGATACACAAGAATCTCGTATTTTTAGATTTATCTTCCACTCCGAAGACGAATGTCACATTTTTTCCTCCAATTTTTTTCCTCGTTTTTTTTTTTTAAAATCTTTTCTGTCTCCCTTTTTTCACACTGTCCCACTTCAGATCGGATCTGAAGAGACCCGGAGCTTTTCGCGTCATCGAATCCTTATCAAATTTCGTTACATCTGGTTTTTGTGACAAATTTTCTATCGTTTCTTTCGGTCTTTTTGTGTTTCTTTTTCTGATCTAAATTTTTTCCTTTCGTTCCATTTTTCTTTTACCTGCCGATCGTGAAAGGCATTGACCTCGGACTTTGTGGGCAGGTCAAGAAATACCGCACGACGTGTGTGGTCGTAGGGTTCTACGTCGACGTATACGTCGAACAGGGGCGCCCCATTGACCCTCAGGAGTGCCGCTACGAGTGGAGTTATATCCGGTGGAGCCATGGTTCGCGGTGGTAGATACCCTCCGAGGTCGTCCAAAAGTTTGAACACTGAAACACGTACGAAACACACAATGAAAAAAGAAAAGCCAATTACCTCGGAGTCATCGGCACTGGCTATAATAATCAAGTTGAAACGACGTCGCGACGCGACGCGACGCTTTTCGACTTTCCCAGATAATTCGGAAATGTAAATTTATCAAATTCATCTCTCTCTCTCTCTCTAGTTTGCTTCCGGGCTTTAGCAAAGTTTCTTCAATTATTTTCAAACTGATGCAAAGACGAGAGTGGGAATGAACAAAAACAAAAAGAGAGAGAGAGAGAGAAGAGCTCGAGGATATTGATTTTTGGAATTGGTATAAAAGAGGATTTATATCGTTGATATCCTGGAACGAATTGACGACTTGTATTCATACGGAAGCAGCTTTTAGAACTTTTGACCCGGTCGCTAGTTTCTTACTATATTCTTCCCCGTCTAATCACCCCCATCGTCGGTTTGGCAAAAACCCCTGAAAGCCTAACGCGTTTCCCCAGTCTCCTCTTATTCCGTTTTCCAACCACCGCGCACCGCGACATCCCCCATCTCTACGCCGCAAACTACTCTCGGAGTTGTACTTCGTCCCGGTTATATTCCACCGGGCCTAGATTCGACTCGACGACACGCGACGCCCCGGCAGCTACCCCGAGGTATAACTATTAACTACGCGTGTATCATAGGTGCCTCAAAAGAACGGGGAACGGGAACAACTAACGTACCCCGTTGCAGTAATATATAGGTATATGTATACATGCGGAGAACGAGCATAAGTATAACTAGCTTCAATGTAAAAAATCGCCAAGATTATTTTATAAACCGAGATATTTCCCGAGAATTATCAATCCTTTATCGAGAAGGTGTTCGATCTCGTTCCCTTCCATTTTTTGAATTCAAATTTCTTCACGGGGGGATAATTTTATTCAATTAAAACTCGGTCTGGATCTTTTCGCACGGTTGCAATTTCTCCGGCAATTTCTCTCACAGAAGTTGCGCACTTGAGGTTGAGATTCCTCGAGAGAGTTTACCTCGAGAAGAATATACATATAATAATGTATACACGAAGTTCCTATTCAGTTTATAGCATATATCCACGTATACACATGTTCCTAATTTATCCTCAGCTTTTTTCTAGATTCAGGTTGAAAAATGCTTTATAAAAATTCTAAGGATGAAAGAGATGAGAAAATTTGAAGAAAAAAATGAAAAGATACCGTACGCGAGGGTGGGTCGCTTCTTTCTGTTTTTTTTTTTTTTTTTTTAATCTTTTTTGTTTGGTTCTTTTTTGTTTTTGGATTCTCGGAATATTCTAGAAGCTTCGAAGTGCCCAAAAGTCTAGAAAAATATCATCCGAATTACCAACCGCTACCGGAATCCTGACTCCGGATCGACCCGCTTTCCGACTTTCAACCCCCCCGCCAGACTGCTTAAGCGACTCGCATCGATTAAATAATGATCCTAATGACCGCGTAACCGCGCTACAACCGGCGAGAATGTTGGAGCGAAAAAGGCCAAGGTCATTTTAGGATTTGAACACATTGCGAAGAATGAAGAAAGAGAGACCCAGTTGCGAAGGTTCTAGTCATTTATTTTACATGTGAAAAGTTGCGGGGACACGCGTGGTTCGAAAGATCGACACAGCTGTTCTCTTCAGATTCGAATGAAAAGTCTCGGAATAGTTGTCATAATTATATTCATTAATTTCACTTATGAAACGTTGGTTTCACTTCATTCCATACATATTCTTTATTTTACCATTTTTCATATACAAATAACGCGTGGCTTTCTACGGCTGGGAAATGGTCCCATAGAGATTCACCCTGACGACAGGTTTCGCGGCAATAACTTCCAAACTATGTTGGGAATAAAATAGAACGTTTCGGACAAAATTTATTTCGGTCTTTTTCTTCTTATTTGTTTGTTTTTTTATTTCTTTATTTATTTATTTACTTTCCATTCTTCTTTTTTTTCCCCATACGGAACTAGGCGATTTATCAAGCCCCGTTCTCGCCCTTTTTAATATGTAAGTATAAGTATTCGCAACACGGTCCACATCAGGCGATGAAAATGAATAAATATATAAATCTTACGGGAGAATATAATTTGGGCAATTTCTCGTCTCCCCGCAGTACCGCGTGTCAGACCGCGAGAGAGAGGAGGAAAGAAAAAGACAAAAAAAAAACAACAAAAAAAGGGCGGAAAAACCCTCATGGGAAAGATGCACCGGCCCCTATATGAAAGCCCGGTACCAAATTTGAACGGAAGGTAGGAGGAGAACGTGTCACGTAGTCCTACCACACCGCTCTTGTGAAAATTTTAATCGAATCAATCGAGATCAGTGTTTGCGATGTGAAAAAAATGAAAAATAAAACAAGTTTAAAAAATAAAAAATAAAAAACTGTATCCCCTGCCGGTGGTTTGGAATTCTGTAACAGGTATCCTGGAGGATGCGGGATGGATGGGGGATGACGAGTTCGAGAGGAGAGTACGCGATCTAACAAGAAGGTGAATAGTTTATTATTCATAAATCATGAGATTACAGTCGTTCGTGCTAGTGATACGCAAGTGCGTATACGTTATGGCGGAATGTGGCTCTCACCCCGTGGCAAGATAAGCTTTCTTCTTGTTGATAATTGAATACATAAAATCCCCGCTTTCTCTCTTATGGCGCGTAAGAGAGAATTAAAAGTGAGTTAAAGGAGGCTATAGGGGATATACCTATTGTATAGAAACGAGTGCGAAACCTGTATACCCTGTGTATACGAAAAAGCTCTGGAAAATCTCTCCTCCCATTCCGATTCGAGACTTTCAACTCATATGATATAACAATCTACTCGCGTGTAACTCAACAGCGATAGATTGATACGGGTATTAATTAGGCAGGGAAAAAGGAACAGAGGTGAAATGTGGGTCAGATTAAGCTCAGAAATGATTCTTATCCCTTTGCCTATGGGCTATGGTATTAATCGCGGCGTACCCCCTCAGCACGAAAGCCTTAACCTTCGAAAGGCATGTTCTTAGTTAACTGATATCGACGAGTTTCAACCGAGCTGCACGAACCGGGTCAGATTTTATTAGAGCGAAGGAAAGGAAAGTTTTTCAAAATATTTTTGAGATATCTTTGATAATCGTCGTCGTCGCCGTCGTCGTCGTCGTCGTCGTCGTCGTCGTCGTCGTCGTCGTCGTTCGAATCGGCTAGCTTTTGAAAATAGCGATAATTCGTTGAAGATGCGTAATTATCGTATTTCACAAAAGTAAAATGGTTAAGAAATTTCTGTAGGTCTTCCCGGGTACAGACACGTATCTTGTACTCTTTGGTTCAATAGATATATATACGTGCGGAAACCAGAGGTTAGGTATCGTTTGTAAGAAAAAAGCTCTGACCTTGGCTGCAGAATGTCGCGAGGCGACACAGGGATGTCACAGAATGCAAATCGCTGATATAAAAAGGTCCTCCTCGTGCCCCTCTAACCCCTACGCCTCTTCATCCCTTAAATTCTCTCTATCCACGTCTACCGCTAACCCCTGCTATACTAAACCGTGCCAACTCCTGGCGTACCTGACCTGTTCCAGTCCGTTTCAGCATGAAATAAAGTTGCGTTTGAATTCCGGATTTTTTCACTTTCCCCCCTGTTTCCAATTTCAATCACACATCTGTACTTCTTATACGAAAACTGATCATCCAGAAACTATACGAATATCCCACCCACGTCTCTCCATTATCGTTATTACGAGATAAAGAGAAATAAGAGTAACGAGTCGTGCGTCGATTTTTATTTATTTTTCCTCTTCCCTTTAATAATTAACGCGGGAACCACGGAGATGGGGGAAGAAGGTGCCCCGTGCTACCGGACGTAGTTGAAAAATTGTTGTTCTTACATTGTAAATGTGTCGGGGTGTCAGGGGAGTTGAGTGAATCACATACATATACTGATATATGTAATGTCATTTGATGAGGAATTATTTCACGAAGCAGCCTCCCTCTCCTCCCTCTCTATTTGTTTACTTATTATTTTTTAATAGTCTTGTACCCGGTAGTCGATATCTTTCATACAGACAGTTTCGCGAGGTTACCCAATTGCACCCCTTCAGCCCTTATAGTTATTTGCAGTATGTATAGCTTGGGTATAGACTTTGCGCCAAGAACGTGACGCTTACGTCGGAATCGCCTGACGGTACTTTTACTTCTACTACCACCGCGGCACCGGTAACATCCCGGGGTAAAATAAGGGCTGAACTCCACGCAGGTTATAACTTATGCAAACAGGAAGGAAAATCGATTAGCCTCGGCGTCCCGACGCCTAGCGGACGGCCCTAAGCGATCGAGGGGAATTTATTTCGCCACTTGAACCAAAAATAGTATATATATATATATATATACGATGGGTGCGTGTGTGTGCGTGTGTGCGTGTGTGCGTGTGTGTAAAGTTTACTTCTCTTTTTTCTTTGTTTTTTTTTTTTTGTTAAATCCCAATCGTAAAACAGGGCGAAGCGAACAAAACCAAAAAGAGAGGAAAAAAAAAAAGAAAGAAAATCATCCACCGTCATAAGCACAGCGATAAATCGCGGTTGAAATTTTTCCTCTTTTCTCTCCCCTTTCTGGAGTTTCCTTTTTACCTCCTTTTCCAAACATCGGCAAACAAAGCTGAAGAAAAAACAAGAATAAAAATACAAAAGCACCAGGTTTTCCTCTTTTTCTTTCCCTCATGCACACAAAAAATCGCGATACACGCAGACAATGAAAGCAATTTCGTTATCGCCGACTTAGCCTAATTGCTTCTGTTACAAACACACACAGGCCCACTTTTTCACCTCTATATATTTAATAGTTTATACGTAAACAAAAATAAAAATGATAATCGTTATTTTCCCTATTCAATCCGACAAATTTTTCCTTCTCTGAATTTAGAAGATTTTCCAAACCATCCGCGGTTTATCCGTAGCATAGCGTGCACTCGCGAGTTGTCGCGATGCTTGCGAAAAACCCAGGCTTGCGCATCTTGGTACTCGCTAACGGGTTTTTAACACGCGAACTATTTGTCTCTACATTATTTCCACCCTTATACCCTTTCTCTTATAACGCTTCACTCCAGTATTTCGTCTAGCGTGCACTGAAATATGATATACTCTATATTATATGTACCCTAAACCTTATACCTTATACCTTATACCTTGATACCTTGATATCTTATGCCTTATATATATATGTATATACTTGTCCAGTAATTAGGCTATAGCTGACCAAGGCAGTCCGATGCATCGTAGATTCCCAAGTTATGTATGTATATGTATGTACGTTCTCATATGCAGGTAGGTATATACCGCCCCTATAGCCAAAGGCCAGAGTTCAACCTGAGGTATGAATATTTGAATGGGATGCGGGGGAGAAAAGCTTGCGACAAACGGAATAACCAACGTAGTGTATTATTGCTGCTCGATATATGTATGCGTGTGTGTATGTATATGTATAAACGTAGTATATACCGATTCCGCAGTTTTATACAATGTTTCTGAACATTTGGAAAGCAAGGGAACAACGAAAAAAATAAATAAATAAATAAAAACAAGACCTCTCCCCTTCGAAGGATATTCTATATTAAGGTGGTGGAAATAATCCGGCGTTGTAATATAATATAATCGGAATTTTCCGGCTATGGAAAATTTATCTGGCACGTTTCTCCCTTTTTTCTCTTCTCTTTTTTCTTCTTTTTTCTTCCTTTTTATTTTTTTGAAATCGTTTGCGTAACGTTGCGACGCCCGTATGAATACCTACGTGCTAAATATGGCCCAGTGTATGCATATAGGTGGTGTACATCCCTCGTTACACCGACAGAGATTTTTCTCTGCAGAATGAGTGAGTGAGAGAGAGAGAGAGAGAGAGAGAGAGAGAGAGAGAGAGATATTCGCGATTGCTGTATTTTGGCAAAGTGTCAAGCCAAATGCAAACCGAGTCAGGTAAATATGCGGACGTTGTGGGCTGGTTTTATCGCGAGAGATAGTGCGCGAAACGCGTACATTTATAATACTTTATCCGCTATACGGTTAGATGGAAGACTAGCTAAACGTTGCAGATAGTTATTCGAAGAAGTGCATTTTATATACGCGATGCGAAACTTACAACTTATACGGCTTCCTCAAATCGAGCATAAGAAAGATAAAAGTTCGTACTTTGCGAAATTCAAGTATCATATCAGATTCAATTTCATATATAATATATATATGTACCTATATACACATACATATATATTGTACAAATATGTATATTGTATATATATATATATATATAGATAGAGATTTATCGTCTGTAATTAAATTGACCGCGATTCTAACTAATTATAATTTCGATACCCCTGATATATGTCCCGCAATATAATTTACCACCCCGTAG
Organism: Tenthredo amoena; assembly: GCA_963966615.1. NCBI lineage: Eukaryota > Metazoa > Arthropoda > Insecta > Hymenoptera > Tenthredinidae > Tenthredo > Tenthredo amoena. The sequence goes on along the minus strand of OZ016492.1, from coordinate 47,559 downwards.
ATTTTTAGTGTTCCGCATCCCCCGCGATGCAGCTGGGAGGTTTAATTACTGCGGATATTTCCCGGCTCGGTTAGGTGAAAAAGGTTGAAAAGATTGAATTACCCTGCTGTGAAGTTATATTGTGTAAAAGGAAAATCTTCCCATTTTGGTTCTTTGATTTTTACATATATATATTTTTATTTTTCATCTTTTTCTGGTTCGATGAAACGGCGATGGTGTAGCTGTGCTTCGGTGATTGGAGGAAAGGTTATTTTATGTACAGTTCGGTCCGATCGATAGATTGTTCGGCTAACTATAGAACCCAACGTTCGATATTCAAATTATTGACAGGTACTTCGCGGGATACGCTTTGTTGTAATTTACCAACCCTTCAGTATTTATGTATGCGCATTTATATACGTCCATACCTATACCTATATATGTATCACCCCCGTACAAAAAATGAAAAAAAAAAAAAACAAATAACAAAAAAATGAAATTTCTATCGAACGGATACACAGACAATTTTTTTCCAAGAATTCTCCGAGGAGCTTCCACCCCTCGTACTTTGAAAACGAATTAATTTTGTAGCTAAGCTTGAGCCAAAATGCCGAATCCGTTTGAGACGATTTAGAATTTTTAGAAACGTCGAAGTTTATAAGATCAACACATCGGAAGTCATCCAGACTCCCGAGATCCGAAGAATCCAAAGATTGCGGTCTGTTTCTTAGGATGCGAGGACAAAAAATAGTTCATTTTACGACGTCATGAATATAATTGATAGGATTTTCGAAACTCTTTCTTCTCCAAAAAGTAAATTTCGAGACGATTAATTTGACCCCTTATTGGTTTCGATACGAGCAATACAGCCCCAGTCATCGAACACCGAATGAATACATGCGTGAATTTCAAGTTTCGAAGATTTGGCCTTTCGGATCTTTAGCTTTCGGAATTTTGAACCCCCGGTCTTCTTCGCTTCATAGTTTTTTCGAATCGACCATGTAGACTTCCGGGGAAATATATTTTCCAAAAACTGTGACTCGGTGATATTGAAATTCGGAACAATTACCATTCGGTAGTTGAAAAATTAAAACCCCCAAACTTGTGTCAGGCTCCGCGCCTATATCACATGTATGCTCATTGACGTATGTAACATTGTAACATACGCAGCTGATGTGGGATGATCATTTTGTTCTATGAATAATTGATTACACCCGAAGCTGTATACATATATGTATAGGTATATACCCGTATGTATACAATCATATATATATATATATATATATATATAGGTACAGGATTCTGGGACGGTTGTGGAAAAGAAGAGAAAAGAAAAAAACTAGTCGTGAAACGTATGCGCCAGATGCATTATATATGAATGAATATATAGATACGAATCCCGTAAACAGAAGCCTAGAATAAATATTAGCTTGCAGGATGTTCTCGATATCAGCTGCTCGATTGCATGACGTGCGAAATAAGGTTTTTGTGGCAAAAACGAAGGTGGAGGAGTGAGATTCGAAAAAACCTAACCCAGTTTCATTATACATTTGTTTTTTGTCTATTTCCCGCTATCTCTCTCGTATTCAGAAAAAGCTCTTCTTATACTCACTCGGTGAGAAGTTAGCCGGGTGTTTCTTGAAGTCGACGCAGCTTTTGTAAAACTGGCCCAATTTATAGAAAGCTCCTGTCATCCTGCCAGTTGTGTTTGCCAGGATATCTGGAAGTAAGAAGAAAAAAAACTAACAAAAAGACGTAGAAATCGAAGAGAAAAAAAATTACCAAAAACCGAGAGAATTACAAGAAAAAAAGAAAAAAAAAAAAAAAACTGCAACCTCGATCACTTCACTTCACTTCAAGCTCAACCGCTTGTTTCACCCTTGTTTCGCGAATCTTATAAATTTTCCATTTTCCCCAGTGGAAAACGAAGCAAGGACCCCCATTCATTCAACCACCCTAAAAATTGCGACGCACCTAATTAAGAGAAACAATCTTCTTCTGTTTTCCTTTAATACTGATAATATACCTGATTCCACTATATTTAGAACAAGAGGTCGTAGGTTCATAGGACTACGTGCACGTATAGTAGAAAACTTAGTCGCTATATCGATTCAAGTGAATTATTTATAGTCAAGCTTCGTCCAGCCAGTGAGTCTGCCAGGTCATATAGGTATACGTCTGTTCGTTGGACCGTTGCACTGGCGTCAGGTGCGATAGCCGCTGTCCACTAGTGTTTTCCTACTTTTTACAGAATTCTTTTATTTTTTATTTTTTTAAAATCTTTTTAGAATATTTTTTTTTCTTCCCTTTTTCACTTTTTATCTCACACAAATTCAGATCAGCGGAAGCGATGTGTATATCGAGGATATACGTATATATATTTATTCACAGAGTGAAGCGAATGCGAGGGAGCGAAAGAAAATTCTCGACCAATATTTCGTCTCGTGTTGTTTTCTTTTGTTTTCATTTATTTTTTTTTCATTTATATATTTATTTATTTTTTCTATTCACGATATTGTCGTACACCGAGAGACATTTCATAATATTGCTATACATACACATGAATAATAAAAACGAATATCAAAACCTACGACCCCCGAGGAGATCGGGGCTAAAAAGGCTTTCCACCATTGCCCTAGATTCTAATATCTATACCCTTTTTCCCTGTATATTTATTTCACTATACTTTCTTTTTTTTTCTTTTTTTTTTTTTTTCTTGACAGGAAATATAGAAATTGAACGCCTCGTATAACGCGGAACAGCTCACACACATTTACCCCAATTCCCTTGCGGCTACGAGAACATCTAATGCATGCATATTCGTTCCGCAAGTTTAGCTTTCGCATCGGAAAAAAGAAGAGGAAGAAAATAAAAGGCAAGATCACGTATCTTTTATTTTCTCACCCTACCAGGCGATCCGAAACGGACAAATTCTCGATATTTGTGGTTAACTAAAAGGGGGATGATCCTCTTCACCCCCAATTATGATTTTTATATGCAAATGCGATACATGCTTTCAGAATCGGCGTCATATATGGATCTCAGGGTTTTTCCAACCACGATTACCAGCTTGCCCTGTAATACGAATTCGCGTGGCTACTTTCTTCTCGGTAAATCTCTCGCGCTTTGTCTACACAGTAAAACTTCATCACCCCTAGCTTATGTACAAAACCGTGAACACGTTTCATTTAATCCCCAAAATTAGCCGGGTCTCAAAACGAAATCGGAGTCTTATTATTTTTTACCTCAGATCTCACGGTTTTACAGGATTATTGAAACAGAATGGAAAAAAAATAAAGTAAATTAAAAAAAATTCGAATTCTACTTGCGGGATAATCGCCATCGAGAAACGGAGTTATTATCAGAGGCTCGATCTCGTGCGGCATATGAATACCTAATGAGAAACATCGATTTCCAAAAAAACACCTTAATTCTACTATCGTATATACCGTGGGATGGAAATTTCGCGAAATCGAGGCAGGGTGTATCGTATACTATACATACATGGTAAATAGAGGCCATTCACTCGGCCCTAGATCACTTCGCTACCTGCTATTCGTGCCGATAATCGCATAGAAGGTCTAGCTATTTATAGAAGGTCAATTATATATACGTCGTGCCTTCGCCTTGTGATGAAAAAAAAAAAAAAAAAAAAACTAAAATAATAATAAGAAGAAGAAGACGAGGAAGAAAAAGGAGAAGAAGAAGAAAAAGCTTTGAGAGGACAAAATTTCAAGAAAATAAAAAAATTCAGCCGCCCATTCAGATCTGATCCGTAATTTTCTGACGATTGACGTGTAACGATATACATGTATATATATATATATACATATAGTATAGGTATAGTATACTTATATCGTTGAGCTTGCGACAGGAGTAAGGAAACGGGCGTTAGGGGGTTGCAGGAAATGTTAATTGCATAGTGGTGGAATCTTACCGAAGATTCGAAGGAGGGTAGATTCGAACAAATGCCACTGGCTACTGTCCGACTTATTGTTATCGACTAGATACGATCGATCTTGACTGCACGCCGTCGCGGCGCCTCTCGTGCGTCGCAACCGGCTCGTTCCGACCCGACCCAAATTTATATTTCGCGGGCTGTTGCGTATATATATATATATATATATATATATGTGTGTGTATATAATATAATACATATATATATATATATATATATATATATATAGATATCCATACAGTTTTCCATCCGAAGCCTTGTCCTGAAAGTTCATCCTTTCGAGTAATTTCGGTTCTTCTCTTTCCTCAAATATCGAAACTATTTCGACTATCCCTTTCATTTTACCCGCGTCTCTCCCGTTCGTTTCGATTTTCGAATTCTTTCTTCCCGCCGCTTTTTTCATTTAATTTTTCCACCCGTTCAATAATTACCTCGTGGAACTTGGGGGCCGGTTTATCGTTCGAATTCTATCGTACGCGGTAGGCAGCTGAACCGTGAATCAATTCAATCCGAAGACCAAACAGATCGATCCCGATTAAGGCGAACTTGACCCATTTCAGAAACGCTGAATTAATCGAATTGACAGAGCGAGCCGCGTAACTCGTTTTCTTCTTACGTAAATTTTCCATTTATATGGGTTCAGTTTACGTGCTACTAAAGATTCTCAAGGCACGCGAGTACGAGCTAATATTACAACGCGTACCTCTATCCTGCAATTTTTCATTTTTTCACCTATTTTTTCATTCATTTTTCTCTCAAACCCATTTTTTGCTCAAAAAAATCTGAAATGGAGTAATTTTTCCGTTTAACAACCCCCGGGCCGTGCTCGATATAGAGCTTTTTAAAAGGCAGAGGGCCGCCTTCTCGGCACGACGATTCGACGTTGTGACGAATGGAGAAGATGCTGTTAGTCGGTCAGCGAAATGACATTAGAGATTATGAAAAATAACCGGGTCTTCTGAAGACGAGGTGGAAAAACAGTGGCGCCAACTGAGATTCGGTCTTCGTATAGACACGGGTCCACGGGACGTCGGCGTCGGCAGGCGTCGCGAGCCAGCGACTCCCTCAAGTTGGCCAATTTTTGTCATCGTGCCAACCAACCCTTATTTCGGAGCCGACTCTCTTTCGGCATGGAGTTTTATTCCTTTTCGTATTTTCCCTGTCTTTAAATGACTTCGCGAATCACCGTACCTCTCTCTCTCTCTCTCTCTCTCTCTCTCTCTACGTATATACACCAAAACACAACAACCACTCGAGCAAAAGTGTCGTATAGTAGATCGTGGCATAATTTCAAAGAGGAAAAACATCCGCTTTCTAAGACGGAGAAAAGTTTTACAACTAGTTTTACTCCAAGTGAGACGAGAAAATTTTCGCGGATTAATTAAGCACACTTCCAAAACAATGTCTTCTCCTTTTCCTTCTCCTTCCTCTTCCTCTTCCTCTTCTTCTTCTTCTTCTTCTTCTTCTTCTTCTCCTTATTCTTATTCTTATTCTTATTCTTATTCCTATTCTTCCTGTACTTGTATAGATATTCTTGACAGTATACAAATGCTCGCATCGTCGGTTCTTTCGTACTACCAAAGTTTGTGAAATTTTCTGTCAATTAAGTTTTATGGTATATCGTTGGAAATAAATTCTCAGGGAAATTGAATGCCTAATTACCTATCCGATTCCTTAATCATTCTTCCTCACGATAATTATACCCAACGCCGAAAATCTACCCCATACCAAGGTAAAAGTTTTTCTACCCCAATTAAACGCCTCCGATATTTTACCCCAGCGTCTTTTTCTCGCTGTAATACCATTTTCCCTTATTTTCACACTTTTCTTCGATATCGGCTTCATACACACCTCCACTTCGTAGCTGCGTTTAGTTATAATTTGATAAACTAATTTCAAACAATAACGTACACCTTGAATTTTCAATACGAATATATACACGTTGTATACATAACTATATGTACACAAATATTACATACTCCGAATTTCCACCCACGTTTACATTTGTGAAAGAAAGGGTGGCGGGCAGCAGGATATGTAGTTAAAAATTTAGAGGGGTAAGATAAAAAAATTAAAAAAAAAAAAAGACACACACACACACAGCCACAGACACGCACGCGAAACAAAATTATTTCGAACAAGTCAAAAGTCGGTAAAATTTAACCAACGACCATCCCACCCGCCCTTTATACCCTGCCCACTACCTCCATCCGGCTAAAAGCTGCAGACTTACTGTTTCCTAGTCACGTGTATCTGCAGGACCATTTCTCCAAGTATATAACTTTTTTCTTATAAAATATTCGGTTTTATTTCGACGCGTAGGATATCTCAGAAGGAAGGCACGGTCCTTGACTCATCTTCCTTTTTTTTTTTTTATCTCGTTATCCCCTTTTTTTCTCTTACCCCCTCATCTTTTTTATCCATTGAAAAATCGTTTTTATTTCCCCCACTGAAAATCCTTACTAGGGTAGTGAAATCGCTCGAATAAACTCCCTAAATTATATAATGTAGGAGAGGGAAGGGGCAGGCTCACCTTTTATTTGCTTGTCTACGTGGGCCTGGAGGCTGTTAAAATTCGAGGCACTGGTCTGCCGGGGTTCCTTGTTCCTCGTGTATCCGCCACAAGCGAATTGGTAAAAATCTCTGCAAGGGTCCACCCCCGTCTTCATAGAAGCCAACATCCGTCGCGACGCCTCTTCGCATACGGTTGAATCGCAGACTCCTTCCTGACCCTCTCGATCCCTCAGGCAAACCTCGTCCTGTATCATTTTCAAACAAATGATGTTTATCAACTACCACCACTTATCGCAGCACCTCGTCCCTTCGACAACACATCCACAACTATATGTACTGCAGTATACACACACCGAGTGGAACCTTTGTCCGTTTCAAACTCTGTATAATACATATATATGTATGTATATTGTATATATGTATATATGTATATATGTATATTGTATATATCGCGAGAACGATAATTCTAACGTCATATTATTGTTGTCCTATGAGATCGATCACTTCGCGAAAGCTCACGGTATATTATACCCATACACACCCCATCGCGACGGCACATTGTATGTATACGTATACATACGTGTGTATATATACCTACTGAATTCGCGCATTAATGTATACGAGATATATATATATATATATATAGGTATATGTACAATACCAGGCAGGAAGTGATGGTTTCAGAGTACTACATACTTGAATGGTATACTGCGACATTGTGCGATGGTGTATATACGGCTGTATCATGTGTATGTATGTACACTGTACGTATGTAGTACATGTTACGTTGACGGTGTTCATCATCATCATCATCATCATTATTTTCTGGGTCAAATACGAACCCATTTTCTCAGCTTTTCATAGGATATCAAACGACTCGATTATCCAATTGTAGCGATTCGCCTTGTATGACCAAATTCGCGAAATGGTTTTTCATATCGTGGGAGAGAAGCTTCCGAATTTGAGAGGGCTACGCGGATATCTTTGAATTCCATGTCTCCAGACGAGCGCGAAAAGTTTGAATTGAAAAACTCCGAATATAGAGCTTTCGAAAAGCCCCTTACGTCACGAATCTCAAGTTTTTCGCTTCGAAATTTTTCGGTTCATTTTATGGACACGATTTCGCGTAACTTTTTCGAAAATCTGTTCGCGATTTTTCACGGTGAAAATTATTGATGAATTTATCCTCACCCTGGGCACCCCTGAATGAAGAAAGAATTTCTAATTCATCCGTGGGAAGACCCGGGCTACCTTGACGTTCGTCGGGAGTGACAAACGTTGTGTATACTTACTCGGGTGGTTTGAGGGTGGGAAAAAGAAGGACGGGAGGGAATTGAGAGGGCAAAGGGAGAGTAAAGCCCTGACCTGGAGTATGGTTGACATTTGCCTCGAAACCTTAGCTCAGAATAGGGCTTCAACCCGCTCGTCGTAGTTGGATGAAAAAGAAAAAAGTATAAGAACCCCCGAAACGAAGGCCAAACACAAAGGCCTCACCGCGTGTCGCCTACCTCTCGAAGAGGATGCTTTCAGTTCGCGGTTAGATTCGCTGCAAGTTTTTTTTTTTTTTTTTTTCTTTCTTTCTTTTCATTTTTTTTTCTTTTTCTTTCATCGTTATTATTGTTATTATTTATGACCGTAGTACCCGGTCGTGGAAGTCTGACCTTATATTGCGATCTGAAAGGTCGGAGACGTGTATGTATGCATATGTACACACGTATACATACGTATACATACATATATACATGCATACGTCCCAATACCCTGGAAAAATAATTTATCGATAACGAAGACCGAGTGTCAGCGTCGTTTTCCATTCGACCAGAGTACAGAGCTGTAAGAGAAACGGTTACGTATCGTCCGAACCGAAGCTCTATACATAATTCCAGCGGTAAACTTCAGCCGTAAATACACCAGGGAACTTGGAAGGTAGAAACTCTCCGTGTCCAGGGTAAAATTGTCGACTCATCGGATATACGGCGATCTATACTATAATACACCTGGTCTCGCCTCCGCGACCGGACAGGTATAACGAGTCGATACCTATACAGGGTTCGATATTTCGAGACCTTATGGCCATGCATCGTCGCGGCGTCGTATTCTCTTCGTAAACGTGAAGACTAAATAGTATAGCAATGGAGACGAATGAGGAGGTAGGGGGATCCCGTATCTCACCTGCGGCGCGCATTCCCTGGGCTGTTCAGCTTCCGGCAAAGTCGTGATGAGGAAAAGTACCGGACTGGTGACGAGGAGACTCGTGACCAGTAGCATCGCAAGAGTGAGCAAAGCCTTGTGTACAGCTTTGCTTCTCCTGAGCCAGTAACAAGGTACACAGCATACCCACGTGCCGGCTTGGGTGGGCCTCTCGACTTGAACCATGGCCTCTTCCGGACCGGGTCCGTCGTCGCCCACCATCGTCGTACCGGTGAGGGCCTGGTGGGCCTGCCCTCCATGAGGCCCCGAGTTACCGGGAGCACACAAAGTCCTCGGGCTCAGGGGTAACCTGACACTGTTATCTGTCCTAGAACGAGCACCCCCGCCACGGGCAGCACGGCCGCCCGTGTATCCCCTGTTCAACGTACACAGAGCCACATTTGCGGGGGTTCGACAAACTGGCGGCAAATTGTCCGATATAGCGTACGGAAATTCGACTTTTACCTTATATTATGAGAGAAAAAGAAATTCTTGCCATTCAATGGATTGTGATTTTTTAAAAATCTTTTCCTTCCTCCTCCGGGGGACGACGAGGGTAGAATTTAAGGGGATGCCACTCGCGGTCACATGAGATGTATATAAGAATCGGTCCTAGAATAAGGGCGACGAATATATCTCGAAACTCGTCGAAACTCGTCGCGGTACGAAAGGACACGCGGACTGAGGCGCCGTTCCTTCGGACCGTACCGTCGCGGCGCCCGCCATCCCCTACTCGAGTTCGCAAACCAACCCCTAAAATCCCCTCCTCTCGCAGGCCACGCAGCCGCTTTTCTACGATCGCGCGAAACTCGCAGGGTAAACCCAGAGCGCAGGCCTCTCTCCATCCTAGTTTACTCCCCCCCCCCGCGGCACGACCGCTACCCTCGGTAACGCAAACTGTTCATCCTGCCGTATAGAAACACGTATACCCGTACTACGTACGTGTACGTATATGGATTGACGGACACGCGGGGGTCGGCGGAGACCGCGATACTACCCCTGCTTTTAGAACAGGTTTCAAACTAGCCTGCACAGGTAATGGTGATATCCGATCCCGACCCGATAGCTGGTGCCGGTGCCGTCGCTGCCAGCCCGGAACCTGTCATCCGTAAATAAGTGGTAATTAAGCCGTCTTTAATTAGATCCCTCGTTAACTTGTCGAGGGGTATTTTAACCGGCTTTTTAAACTATCATCATATTTATCCCACAGGTCTCGCCGTTCTCTGTACTGAATCATTCGATAGCCGAGCTTCAGGTTTTATTAATAATCTTCTTTTCTGATTTATGATTCCATTTTTCTGGTTTGGTATTTTTTTCGGGGGAAAAAGAGTCGATAACTATACGTACACGGGCTCGATACACTTTAGGTCTTTGTAACGAGTTGTTGGGAGTTCTTGAAACCTTCCCACCGAACCAAAGTGTACTCTGCGTATGTACAATGTATTGGTATATAAATATATATATATATTCGTATCATGTACCGCAACAACGGAAAACGAACGTTAATTAAAATAATGTTTTTTTTTTTCTTTTACACTTTATTCCTTTTTTCTTCATCTTCTGTAGCTACAGAAGGGAAAAGAGACGCTCTTCTTATTACGGTCACGCCGAACTTTGGATCTCCACTGTTATTCATCTGTAATTAGAGAAGCTGCTGATCCCCAACTCGATCAGCTACTCAACGTTTATCTTTTACGAGATATTGCAAGAAGAAAAAAAATCTGGTTGAAAAATCCACCGATTTTTATTCCTTGTACTTTATGGAAAAAATTTGTTCAACGCTTTCCATTTTCGTATAGAAAATTTCAAAACGAAGGGAGCGAAGAAAGAAAAAGAAAAGCTTTGCCGATCTAAATTTCGTTCGAATAAAGAAAAATACGAAAATTAATGCGACGTCACGTAACTCGTGCATATGTAGATGTGCGAAGCTGATTGACTGACGTCCGTGACTGAAAAGGCTTCGAACAAATGTCAACTCTGATCGTGAGTCTATGTTTCCAGTGGTAAAACCCCGGGTTGTTAAGCCTTAAATAACTCCGGGTACTCTCAAGATGGGGGGATATGGTACGGGGTACGGGTAGTCAGGAAGGTAGGTAGGTACATACATACATACATACATACACTCCGCAACCGTGTTGTACACCGAGGTTCGAGTAAATTAATCGTTATCACCCGGTTTGGGGAATGCGAACGTACCCGCAGGCCGCAGGCCGCAGCTAAACACACGCAATATATCCCCCGCCCGCCCCCCGCCCTCGAATCATAGCCGCCGACGACCCTGTGCGGTTTCGGTAGAATACTTCGAATAGTACGTTAAAGTGTCTTACAGGGGTTGGCGTGAATCTATAGAAACCCAATCACCTCGGGTGGATTATTTTTGCCAACCGAAAATCGCGGTGTTCGGTATAATGAGAATACTGGAAAGCGAGGGGGGCCAGGTCTTCTCCCTCCCCGAATTGGAACAAGTACGGAAAAAGGGATTAGCAATGGTGTCATATCGAAAAGGGTACTTTGCTCCGGATGTTTCTTCCATTTTCTGTTTCCAGTTACGTTTTTTCCGCGCTGATATTTTCCCGGATTTACCGAGCTACGATCATGTTATAACCCGGACTCTCATCCCTCCGATCATTACATCAGATTCTTGGCTTTCCTCGCTCGGGGTAGGCAGGGTCGAGCCTCGTCGCTGTAATTTCTATTGTATTAACTCATCCACCTAAAAAAAAACCAAGGACGAGATTTTTAATTTCAACTACCATCCCCGTTCTTCCCTCGAGTCCCCTTAATCTCCTTATTACGAAGTACAACTACCGTAGGTACTTATAATCAATTATTCATTTCGGGGCTAAAAAAGGACCTCTCCGGATCTCGTTTTACTCTCGTTCTACCCGCTGCGTTTGACGTTTCATATTTAAACTGTCAGTTATTATAAAAATAAGACGCGAGCCGAGGTAATACGAATTTCTCCAATACTCAAATATTATTTCCAAAACGAAACGAAAAGATACGGCGTCGGTTTCCTGTTTCGATTTTATTTCATTGAATTCATTCGGACTATATATATATATATATATATATATATATATACCTATACATATATTCCCAAAAAAAAAATCACTCAACCCTCTTCCCCCGAATCTCGACGCCAGTTTCTTTCACCCAAGTTCCGAATCGAGTTCGGTCGGTTTTAATCACCGAACTTTTTTTCATCCCCCCACCCCGCAGAAGCGGAAAGGAAGGGCATTAATCGTTGTCAGAAATTAAAGATTCCGTCCGACGGTACCCTTTGTCCCCGGGTACGTGGTACGTGATGCGAAAGAATTTATAGGTTCCGGGGAATGCGAGTTTTTCGAACACGCTGCAAGTTAATTAACAAAGTTATCAAAGGCTTTCTCGGCCTCTCCTATAAACGTCGAAGAAAACTATGTTACGCGGTATAGATATACCGCAGAGACGGTTGAATCTCCCCGCCTCTTTTTCAACCCCCAAAATCCCTTACACCGTATATTATATTCTACAGAAGTCTTTGACAGACGGCCAGTCCGCTGTCTTCCCTCGCTCTATATTTGCCAGACATTTATAAGGATAATTGAGTTTCCAAAGTCCCTGGCTTAGTCCACAGGATTTTCGTTCAATCCGATCTAATTAACTCGTCATTTTATCGTCTGTCTTGATTCTACCCCCTACCCTGGTTTGTTTTCACAATTAGTGATAATTCCCGCGTTTAACTTCTTCACCTAGATACACGCATGTATATATCGCATACATACATACATACATACATACATACACGTACCCTATTCAAAGAGAACGATATAGTTTATCATTCATGAGACAGAATTAGACCGCGAAATCTAGGCGATGTCGTCCCACTTTTTGAGACTTCAATTATCGGCTCTTATTTGCGTTAATTTATTCCTACCTAGTCATTTTTCTTTTTTCTTCTTTTCTTTTTTTCTTTTTTTCTTTCTTATACTCCCTGAACAGGGGCGATATTTTTAATCTATACTCATTTACCTTGATCAACGGAAACCCCACGTTCGCATTCCCATGAGAAATGACTGTATTTCCTGTCCGAATGTTTGACCGAAGGAAAAAACGCTCTCCCGCGCAGTCTCCGAGCTTTTCGTGTTTCATTTTATCTTCAATACGAAAATTCTATCGACGAATCCGCCCCGTTGGTTCAAATTTCTGGACTTTGGGCTCGGTCTAACTTTTACCTCGTATCCGTGTCCTTGTTTTTCACCGATAACGGGGATGCAGGGAATCCTGTGGCTGATAAGTTTCACATTTTTCGAAATATATACGTTGTATGTATGTACGAGGAAATTGCATTTCCGGTTTATACGGATTTTCGTGCAGTTATACGCTAGCTAGTTGCGAAGCTGCGGTACGCGATGGCAATCGAAACTTTGGTAAACCTTGAAACTGTTTATACCCCGAAGTATAACCGAACACGTTCTGACGTGTGTATGTATGTATATACTACATACCTATAATACCTACACCTTAACCTACTCACGTCCATTTCTATACGTACATACAACTTTACGCTTCGTATAGACGAGTGAATTGTTCGAAAGTTTGGAGAAAAATTCGTATTTCAAAACGGAAACAGAATAAAAAAATTAAACCTATGTATTACGTATATATAATCTTTTTTTAATATGAATAATAGGTATAATTTATTACGTATCACAATCTGAAGCGAAATAATATAGAAGATAGAATTCCTCAATTAAAAATACAATTCTTCATAACTTTTAGTTAATTATTGTTATATAATCTGCGTTATGTTCCCATACATAGTTTCATTTCTTATATCCTAAATTTTACCTAAGATATTCATTCAGAGAAGAAATTGTTTTATCCGAGGCAGGGTGGACGTAGTTGCATTATATCAAGTGGTTCTGTTGTCGATTCCTTCAATCAAATATTTATTCCTTCATTTTTAATATATATATATATATATATCTCGTTTCTGCAATTTGGGGCAAAAAAATGATATACCTATAAATGCCTGCTTTGCACTTCACCGTTGTAATACTTCGCAAACGAAATTCTCTCCTCTCCTCTCTTCATACCTTCTTCTGATCTTTATTTGAAATTCTTTTTCCAACAGTTATAATTATCTAATTACGAGTTAGACAGCATGATACAATATATGCGGATTGTTATTCCTCGAATTCGGCTAGTATTTTGCACAGAAATTGTTGACGCCTATTTCACGCTAGTCCCTACACGTACAGATAACACGTCTATATATTTATTTCAATTTATAATATAATAAATACAATATAATACACAATAATCATGATACAAACGGATTTTGACTAACCGATTTGTATTCTCTTTTTTCTTTATTTTTTGTCATAAATTTATGCATATCGTTTCTCGACCCGTTTTTGTTATTCGTATAACTTTTCTTTTCCATTCTCTTCTTCTTCCTCTTCTTCCTCTTCCTCTTCTTCTTCTTCTTCTTCTTCTTCTCCTCCTTCTTCTTCTATTATTCGAGTCTCTCACGATTTTATTTTTCATTCATATACATATAAATATGAATATATATATGTATATATGTATATATGTATATGAATATATATAAATACTGATATTTTTCTCCTGTTATAACAGATACTCTAAATCTATAAAGATTTCAATTTCTCTCTAATTAGTATGTTTACGATAATGATAATAATTTATACTGGCCACCCCGCTTCAGTTTAGTCAACCTTATTATGTAATTATTTGATATAACGAATAACAAATGATTCGTCTAAGCAATTATATACTATATTAATCGAACGAAATATAAAAAGGATTATTGGATTTTGTTAATGCGTGTAGATAATAAGATATCAAACTATAAATGGGTGTCCAGGACGTGCAGTTCGGTTTAAAAAAAACGATACAGGCCAAAAATAAAGATTTTATTTGATCATCACGTCAGTATGTTGTACAGAATAAGGTTGATTAAATTCATTTCAACTATGTAATTATAAGTATGTTGAAGTTTTTTTTTTTTTTTTTATATTTTTTTCTTTTTTCAAATCTTTTTCGACTAGAACCTCTAAAGTATCTACACAAGTTTTTTTTTTTTTTGTCTCTTTTCTTCATCATATTATTTATCATCTTGTAACTTTCGAGTTGAAAGAATGAAATCAAATTTTATTTTCATTGTTATTATTGTTATTATTATTATTATGATTATTATTATTATTATTATTATTATTATTATGTATGCACTTTAACATAACATTTTATCTTCAGCTAATATATAAGACGACTAACCTGACGATCTTTAATTTTTGTATAATCGGGAATGAATAATTTAAGAAATAAATAATAAGTAGAGAATTTAAACAGCATTTGAAATAAATAAATGAATAAATAAATAAAATGTGGTAGGAAACAATAAAAGAGTTGGAATTTTAGTGGCAATTATTAATTAAGGAACTTATATATACATATATGTATTTATGTATATTAACTGTTTTTTTTTTTTTTTCTAGTTTCTTCTTTGGACCATTTTGCAGACGTTTTATATTCTTTGAAACATAATATAATATGATATTATATGATAGGTATATATTTCTTGTTTTTTATTTTTATTTTGTTAAAAAATAGTTTTCATCGAAGGCTGAAACGAAATTGAGATGCCAACCTCAATTAAATGCGATCCCATTTTTTTGAAACAGCCCTACGCGATCTGAATTTATACTTTAGAATGGTATTCTAATACTTTTATTTAATAAAAAATATCGACCGACCATGTGTATGTAGGAATAATATTTATATATTTATATATGTCTGTATATATATATATATATATATATATATATACATATACTTAAGCCTCTCCGCTGATAGATAATACGGACAATAAAATAATAAGTTATAGACACATAATTATGCAGCATTGCAATTTATATACGTAGCTATATATTTATTTGAAAATTGATAAAAGAGAGGGAAAAAAATATTTTCGTCAACAATTATATATACCTATATATATATATATATATATATATATATATATATGTATATCTCGTTTTTATTTTATTTCATTTTTTTTCTCCTCTTTTTTTCTCCAAACTTTTTATCAAATTAATCATATCAAATCAATAATCCAACTCCGTTACAATTTTCCCACATTTAGACGCCGATATAGTTCAGACGTCCGCATAAGTATAGTGTTATTATAGGATATAGCGAATCTTATATTGATCGTTTAATTCGAATCAGGGAAAGAAAGAAAGAAGAGAAAAAATAAATAACAAAATTTATTTTCAAACAAGTTAATTTAAGGGGGGGGGGGGGGGGGTTAAGATAAGGTAAAGTGAGTAGGATAAGGAGATAAGAGGTGGAAAAGTTTTAATCGAATAAACTTATAATACCGAGTTTCGCATTTCGTTTCTCACTGATTATTATCCTTATATTCGTTACGAGTGACAAACGGGATAATCAACTTTGAAGACATTTGGAAAATTTCGCTGATCGATGTAATCAAAACCTATATATTACGTTACGCGGACGTTCCAAAAACGACGCCTTAAATGTGCGAGGAACAAAATAGAAGACAAAAATAAAAGAAAATCAAAAAGATTAATCAAAATATATTAATTATCTCTTATAAGATTGATAAAACTGGAGGGTTGATATTTCCCAGATAAATTTCGACCTATGTGTGTAGATTAATTTATGGAAATTTAATCGCGCTAATTTCGATACCTACATGTATATTTATATATTTATATATTTATATATGTATGTCTGCGAAAACTGTTGAAAAAATAAAATAAAATAAAAATTAAGAAAGAGTAATTCGTTCCTTTCATATATGGTTATAAGCATTTGGAAACGATAATAATTGTATATATATATATATATATATATATATATATATATGTGTGTATATATATATAGGTATATATTATCGACGCTTCGACCATTGGTCATAAAAGCTGTATCCGGTCTGATGGCGGCGTTGTCATTTTGCTGTATTAAATAAATATATACGGCGTTACATTGCGGTTGATCTTTCCTCGTGAGCTTTCTTTACGATAGCTAACTTCGAGTGTGGATCCGCCGCGGGAAGACCTGTGTAGGGTGGCTCTCGGGTTCCGTGAAGCATCAGCGTCCACTCTTTTATCCATCCGTGTTGGGGTGCTTTCGAGTTGAAGCTCACCTGAAGTTTAGGAATATTTTTATTTCCTCTTTTGAAGACCTCTTTTTTTCAGCAAATTTCAATCTCTCATATCACTTCTTCATTCTTTTTTTTGTTTTTTGTTTCTTATCTTCGACACTTACTTCCAAGAGCCAAGTACCTTGGGGATACTCGCCCCAGGTATGGGTCGTCATGAATGGCCATTTCGTAAAACCGTCCCTATGATCGTCGTCGTTTACTCTTCGACTCAATATCATGGACCTGAAGAAGAAGAAGAAATAATACAGTCGAGGGTCGTAGAGAAGAATCCGTTTCGCGTGGGTGTCGATATCGGTATTTTCCCATCTTCAAATATGACGTAAGTAATTCACTTCATTTCTCTCTTTACCCTTATAAAAGTCTTACGTTAGATTCGTCGGGTATTAGACGATAAAAAAAAGATATCAATTTAACGAGGAGCATCGATACCAATTAGAACTTTCGTTCGATCGAGGTATGAGGTACAAATAAGGGAGTTTTTTTTTTCTTTTCTTTTTTTTCTTTTCTTTTATATGCGACCGTGGATTTACCGGTAGTCGGGAAAATTATGATTACCGAGTGAATGAAAAACGAGAGGTCAGAGGGTTGAGAGGTAAAAATACCTATACACGTGATAACAAAGCGATAAGCTCTGGTTGTTAGATGGAAAAACGGGAGCTTGGAACGGCAAGGTATATCTACTATTTTAAATATAACGTTGGGTGAGTGAACGAGTGGGATGAACTTATTTGCGAATCGTCTACCAGAGTAAGATTATCCTTTGAAAGGGATTCTCCCTGGAGTACCTACATACACGTACCGTAGAGTCACCTGTTCAATTATTTATTCATTCGTCGACCTTAAGCCAAACACCATCGTCGATATGGGATATACATGGTATTAGTATAGTTCATTATTCGCGCTAGCGTTGTGCAAGAAATTGGATTATACACAGCTGCGGATAAGATGAAACGGGCTTGGTTTTCATTTTACCCGGAATTTCATTTCGTTGGAAAATAATGAAAAAGGAACAATTCAATTATACATTCAGACAGGATTAGGCGGTCCGAATTAATGAACGGTATTCCTTCAATTTCCTCTGCACACTCCCCGATACTCGAAGTAATGGTTTTTGCAACACGTTATTCTCGGAAATTCTTTCAGTTCAATTAGCAATTGGGGGAAAAAATAAATGAATGAATAAAAAATATGTCTACCTTTGTGAAAGTCAATTGTAACAAGGAATTCTCTATACCGTACCTTGTTCCCATCGGTGAGGTCAAAAACAATTCCACGTCACCGCGACGAGTTGCGTTCACCGATATCACCGCCTGGACGTGCTCCAAATAATTAACTGCATAATCGGTACCAGCGCAGGCGTCAGTCTTGATTTTCAAAAGGATCGATCGATCGCTAGGAACTTCCCTGGAACGAGAGAGAAAGAGAAACGAAAAAACGAAATTTTCAATCACCGTTCATTCGCTCTCCGAAAGATGGGGTCTATTATTTCACGAAAGTATATACTATATGAAGAAAGTACCGATGCGTGGGAAAAAGTTGTGGTTCCAGTACGAAAATATGCGGGATAAGAGAATTCGGGACGAGGAGGGAAGGGAAACCCCCCGGAGATAAAACGCCGATGGCAAAGTTCGTCATTTTATTTGGCTCGGTCGAAGGCGCTTGGGAAATTGGAAAGAAAGAGGAATAGTAGTTCAGAGTTCTCTGATTCCATTCGGTAAATTTTATCTTTCACTTTAGGCCCTCAACTCCTATCAGTAAGAAAATTGTTGGGGAAATAGAGACGAGGGTACAAAGTGTCCAGTTATTTCTTGTCTCCTTTATTTCATCTCCCTCTACTTACTGAGTCTCGAGAACGGATCCTGCCTCGCAGTGGTAACGCGGTGGTACGGTCTTCCACTTTTTGGCAAGTGCGACCATAGACCCAGCGTCCAAAACACCGTAGCCAAACAAATGGTTGAATTCGAGTCCAACACCGTTCATAGTCCAATGAAATCTGCCCTTTGCATCGAAAAGCGAATTTCGCTTTGAAGTAAGAACCGTCAGATGTTGTATGTCTCTCCAAGTCAATTGCGGACTGAAATATACAGGCGTTTGAAAGATTATGAGAAGATTGCCAGGAGAATAAAGCCTCCCAAAATTATATTGAATAATTTCGCTGGGGAACGTAACGAGCTTCTCATTGCACCTTGTTCGTCGAGACTCGATAGTGTCGGACTCTCATCCAGGGAAACGGTTTGGCGTGAAATGCCATGAAATGAATTGGACACGATAAATCTATGAAGCTATACATCAGGAATCAATGAAATATGTTGTTCGCGGAGGTATGGCGAGATTTTGAATAATTTGAACGAGGAGAGGAGTGACGGCGATCGTTTTGATCGGTCATTGAGTCGAGAGGGAAATAAAGATGAAATTTATATTCGGGCTCGGAGACGAAAGCTGTCTTCGTACAATATACGTACGTATGCATCCGGAGCTTTGAGTTCTGAATTTCCACGGGTGAATTCACAGACTATCTCTAAGCTCGGTTTATACGCGTCGGTTTTAATTTAATCAACTCCTGGAAGTCTCCCATCGATCCTAAGGAACGGCGAACGATCACAAACGAATGCGAGAAACGAAGGAGCCGAAAAGTTGTTCCTCAAGCGACGGTATCGCGATTGAAGAGCACGGGGACGTGAGAACAAAGGTACGCGAAGAACGACGTCCCTCCGCTTTTGAAGATCAAGGGAAGAAGAAATTCGCGAAATTCTTTAGCCGAAATGAAAGGAGGAAAAAAAAAAAAGAAGAGAAGTCGTTCTCTCTTGTCACGTCGTTATATCCAAGTATTCAACCATCTCTTGCATACTTACTTCGCCTCTAACGCAAGAGCGAAGACACCAGCAGCCTCGGGTGCTGCGGCAGAAGTACCACTGTGAGTCGTCGTGCATTTCCCATAGAGATCAGTTGTCGCCTAAGAAATAGAAGGTAACAATTTTCTTTAGATAACCGCATACCTATATAGATACCTACTCCGGTAGACGAGCATGGTCGTGGCCTTCGTAAGTGTATCAAACTTTGACAGTTACTTTGAGAGTATAAATAGGCGTCTATGAAACATTCCCCCAGCTTCACCTAAGACAAGGCATTTGCGTGGGTCTCGTCTCACATTTCAACCTCAAAGGGCCTTTTGAATGAAACCGAGAATTCGCCAAAACGAGTATCTTTTCAGGTTGGAGCAACAAGAGAATTTCAAACATTGTTTCCTCTCCGTTCGGCTATTTTTACAATAAAATTATCTTCATCGACAGATTCCGCCTTCGTGCGACTACTCGAGGCTAGAGCGTATTTCGTTTTGTCCTTGGTATTATATTCCCACCCTCAACTTCGCGCAGGTTCATAAAAATATAGAACATCTCGCTAGCTCGTAGTAAATCGGAAATAATATCTGAGAATACATTTTTCCACTCACCACTCCAGTGTTCGGATCTTTAGCGCCGTTGCTAAAGGTTGAGGCTAGAGTGCTTGAACAGCTTTCGTCGTAATGGGCATTTTGTCCGTCGTTGATGGCACTATTGATGCTTACAGTCCACATACTCGCCGCGTAACCGTCGCAATTGCAATCGTCCTCCTCGCCCCCGTCGCCGGAAGCCCAAACGTAGATGTTCCCCAATCCGTTTCTCCCCTGTTTGTATTTTTCGCATATATAGAAGACAGTTCCGGGCTTTTATCGCGACTATTTCCCATCACCGAGTCAAGTTATAAGCATCTACGCTAATGCGAGAATAGAAACTCCCGTTTTTCAATAAGAAATGCTCCTGCCGTTCATTTCACCGCCCCTTCAAACATCGTCCGCTCATTACTTTATCTCGTATACGCGAGCTCACGTTCCACTTCATCTCGTCGTCAGTCGAAAGCCGAATGGATTCAACTCCGGAGTTCTCATCGCCAGCGATACTATAGAATTGCGAATAGGCGGGAGCTTGCAGGCTGTCGGTTCGGTTCTGTACTGAAACCCGATTTTCGAATAACCGACGACAAAACTCTACCGAGCTTGAAGCAATATCGGAGCTGATCAGACTGACATGACATGAGGTGAACAATGAACATGTTCCCCATTTCCCAGCGGTCATATAACACACGACTTGCTCTGCATAGTTTCCATAGGTATACAGATACGCGTAAAGAAAATCAAAAATACTGACGCAGTCCTTTCATCCCCGAAATTTTCGAAACAATTCCAGATGACTTTTCGCATTCCAAAGTTGAATCGAACCCGATCCCAGGGTGAATACATATAGGTATCAGCGTCGGCGTATCGAATTGGAGGAATTGACGCGTTTCCGGAACACCGATGTGACCGACACCCGACACTCTGGGATTCGGGTTGAATTTCACAAAACTCCCCTTCACTCGCCTCCCGCACGATTCCCATACAATTCGTATGAATTTATATTCACAGAAAAGAAAGAGAATGAAAAGAAAAGAAAAGAAAACAAGGAAAGGAAAATGAAAAGAAAGCAAAAATTCAAGTCCAAGTCATTCTCACCTCGTTCACCCCGCGTACTATTGCCCTCATAGTAGCGTTCCTTGGACCATCCACCGTCTTTCCGTCGTCCGTTGGACCCCAAGATGCACTGTAAATGTCGATAAGATTCGGCTCGTGTCCCATACTATTGGCTTCGATCAGATCCGTCATGTAAGGTTGATCCAGCATCCGGATACCAGCGATTTTTGAGTCATATGCGACGCCGACGCCACAGACACCGTTGTCCCTGGCCGCTGCTACCTCTCCGGCGCATCTTGTTCCGTGGCTGCGGCGTCAGAATTTGGATGAAATTCATTCGGTTCTTATACTTTTGACGGTATACTTGAACGTTTACGTTTACGTTCAAGTCGTTTAATTATATTTTCGGTGAAGCGTCTGATCCAGGTATGAAGAACTCTTAGGCGAAAAACATCGCTATAGTATAAGAATGTTATAACTGTGTAGTATAGGGATTCTTTCACGTTTCAGACGTAAAACTCTGCCTCGGTGGTATTAATTCTGGTATTATAGCACCCAGAGCTCAGGGGTGGCTGGCGACGGGCTCGTAATAATATAAAAGCTCAAGGACGAGGGTACGTAGCTTGGTCGAGGAGGAAAACGCCGGAAGAAAAATATAAATCACCAGTCGTTACGCTAGTCCGAGCAGTCATACAACTTTATACATTATTATATAAGGAGAATAAGAATAAGAATAAGAATAAGAAGAATAAGAAGAATAAGAAGAATAAGAAGACGAATAAGAAGAAGAATAAGAAGAAGAATAAGAAGAAGAAGAAGAATAAGAAGAAGAAGAAGAAGAATAAGAATAAGAAGAAGAAGAATGAGAACAAGAAGAAGAAGAAGAAGAAGAAGAAGAAGAAGAAGAAGAAGGAGAAGAAGAAGGAAGAGGAGAAGATATGAAACTTGATAACCCCGCGACGAGATTCTCTTCTAAATTTGTCAAAAATATTATACTTCTTTCCTCTATTTTTCGAACCGCGTTTCATCGAATCGAAAAATAATATTACGTAGGATTGTGCAATTCACTTTCGGATCTGAAGGTCCGTGTTATTTCCCCTCGAGGTGTAATACAGTCGAGAGCTAATTTACTACCTCGTTAACCAGGGTTAATTAACGATTAGTCGCTACAGGGATTAGTTTATTGCAAGAGATGAGCAATTAGTTCGCACGATCGAATCTCTGCGTCTCGACGTATCTTCTCTGTTCCTCCTTTGCTTAAAATTATCTTATCCACCGATACACGATATAAATCTGTTATTATCTCACCTGTTGAACCAGTCGTCGGTGTATCTGGGGTACGGGTACGGATCGTTGCTGCTGAAGTCGTACGAAGCTTTCGCGTTCTGAAACAGATTACAAAGTGCATCGAGTGTCCGAGCTTTTTCTTTTTCGTTCTTTCACTCGATTGCGAAGAAATTTGCAACAGAAACTTTGTAAGCAGTATGGAAATTGGGGAAAAAAAAAGGTCCAAGGAAGGTCGAGAGAAAAAAAATAATAATAACATAAGGAAGCTTCTCGACGACGAGTGACGTCAAGATCATTTATTCGGTTTCTCGCGAAGGCTATATATATATATATATATATATATATATATATGTATATGCGAGCGTCACTAATATAACCTCGTGGTTATTACCCACGTAGAAGTAAAGAGGCTGGTTGACGTTTCGGGACTCGTGCGTTTATCGTCGAGCGTCGCGACGCACGCCTTCTGGCTCGTTTGTTAAGGCGGACGCAGGCTGTCACTCCGGGTTATTCCGTTATCTTAACTCGAGGATCGTGAAGATTCAACACGGTTATATATTAACGGCAAGTCAAATGTGAAAAGGATAATAAATATTATGCTAATATTTGAGGAGTAGGCGGTATAAACAGCATCCTGAATACTAACGCGGACCATGACGCGGAGGGATGATAAGTATTACACCGTACAGACACTTACGTAGTTGTACTTCAAGTCCGGATGCATGTAATCGACTCCTGGAACACAAAATGTACAATATTCCTGAATCTCGTCGACAACGGTTTATGGCTGTTCAGTAAATCGTCTTTATTCTTTTTTTCCCTCACTTTTCCGTTCTTTCCTTATATTCCCCCCCCCCCCCCCCCCCCCCCCTCCCCCCGTTTATTTCTCCCTTAAGACGAGAAAAGGAGAGAGAAAGAAGAAAGAAAGAAAGAAAGAAAAAAAAAAAAAAAAAACCGAGTGTCGCAGATACCAACCGTCGTCCATAATAGCCGTTGTAACATTTTTCCCAGTTACTCCCTGAGCCCAGGCAGCTTCGACGTTTAAGTCCAATTTTGGCTTGCCTCCATTCTGTCCCGTGTTTTTCAGATACCATTGATACTGAAAGTAGGGATCGGTCGGGTCTTGGCTCCCCGTATTTTTTATCTGGGATAGCGGTATCAGCTGGTCAATACTCAGCGATTTATAACCCCGTTTGACCCGTTTAAATCCAGACTGTTGGACAGCGGTATGGACCTGAAATAAACGAGACATGGAGTGAGCTCTTTTCCCCATAATTAGACGATTGGAAAAGTCTTGGAAAAAAAAAAAGAAAAAAAAAAAAACCAAGGGAATTCAGATTTCGTTTTACTCGCCATTGGGTCAACCTTCAGCCTCCTCGTATGGGGTACTGATCTCTTGGTCCTGGCGTGAGGTAAAGCTCGGTGAACGAAATGGTACTCAGTTTTGCTCCCTAGAACCTGAAATATAGTTTCGCATTTTATCCCTCTGTTGGGAATATTAGAAAAATGACGGTGAGGTTCTCTCCGTCGAGGATTTTGAGCTCGAAAATGAAAAAAAATATAATCCTCGAGCCATCATCGTATAGTCCATCAACTTCATCGGGCAATCATCTACGTATACGTGTGTATGTATCTATATGTATGTATATGTATATGTATATGTACAATGTACATGGATCGTTACTCTCAGGTTCTTATCACGTGAAGTTTTACCCCGATGTCAGATATCTGTTCTCCCTCTTACCGTCACCCGTCGCGTAATTCAACGGTGGATTTATACCTCGATTTTCCAATACACCAACCCCCAGCACATTTCTTCAGTCGAATCTAATTTGCCATCAATCATGGGGAAATGGCGAATGCCGGAGATGATTTTTCCCTTTTCTCAATTTCCCATTTCACCTTTTCTATTTTCTCTCCCTGTACCGTTTTTTTTTTTTTTTTTTTTTTTTTCTAGAACCACTACCAGGATCCATCCCACGACTTTATCCCCCAGCGACTGTATTGCTGTTTTTATAATACTGCCCCGCGGCGGGTTTCAAAAAAGAAAAATATTACAAATAATATCGAATTTCGAAGCTCGTGGACCGGCGAAATAAAACGGATAACAGAAAAAGAAAAAAAAAGAAAAAAAAAGAAAAAAAAAAAAAGAGGGAGAGAGAAAAATCGGAATCAGGGATGAAATAAATCCATGGTCGGATACCAGTCTTGCCTCGTAATTCAATTTAAGTTCGGTACACCACCTCCACGATCAGCTCTCACCTTCACCTCGCGCTAATGGCATTTCGGGCTAACCTAAAGAATAATGCAAGCTCTCAAAGCACCTGGGTGCCAAAGCCACTTTCACATCATGGCGGTCCTGACGCAAAATTCCAATACCTATTAGATTATATGTAGTACGTGTTAGTTTCACGAAAAAGCTCCCAGCCACGAGCTTTATTTTCACGTTTCTTTATTCTCTCTATCTACTTTTTCCCTCAACCCTTATCAGAATCGATTCATCCACATCAGAGACCCAAATTCAAGTGATAAGAAAATAGTTCGGCCGCTCTTTATTCTCCTACCTTTCACCCCTTGTTTGGCTATTTCTCCATCGTCCAAAATCTACATGGAAAGGCCTTCTTTTTTCTACTCATCGCATCGTATATATGTGTAAAATTCGATATGGATCATAGAGCCCCTGATAAAAGGGTGCTTTACACGTGAAGATTACAGATTTCGTGAAATTTTCATGAAACGAATTTTTGCGTCGCTTTTACAGGTTTGATCATCGATTCGCGGCCTTCGTCCATGGACAGATATAGCTTCCGTTTCATTTTTCAAATCTTCTAATTCTCGGTTCGACTCTTTTTGCAAATGTATGCAACGTATATGGTTGTCCGGACAGCGAGACTAACTCGATATTACAAGTTGGTTCGATAAACTGACAGGTTTATCAGGCGGAAGCTCTTCTTTTCTTTTTTCATTTCTTCCTTTTCACCGCTATCCGTATACACGCAAAACTGTAATAGAGTTGGCGAATATAGGTATATACATATGTATAGCGATAACCGATATAGGGACAAGTTCTTTGGCGCGTTAACCGCAGGTCTACTCGATACATATTCAAGTATTGAGTTATATACTCGTCGACGTATAGACATGTCGGATTCATGATTTTTCACACAAAACCGCGTTCTGTTGATTGACGAAATTCGAATCTATGTAAGTACGATAATTCGCATACCCACACATAAATATATGTATACCGTATTGACGCGAGTCAAGTGAACAGAACGGAAAATTTCTCGTTCCTTCGGAGCACAGCTACTATGAAAAAAAAAAAAAAATTATAACAAACAAAATTACGGAACTTTTCCGATATGTACTTTAGTTCATTATTTTTTCATAGAATACAAGAGTGAAAAGAGGTAACTGGGGAAAAGGATTTTTCCGACGATCCCCCTACATGGGAATTCGGGAAATTGGGTGGCCGATGAATATCGAACCTTGAATTCTCGTATTCGACGATTTTCGATACACGATACACAAAAGATCCGATGCTAATCGTACGGCAGAATTAGAGTGCGGAATTCAACTCTGGATGGAATGGAGTTTTATTTCTATCTACCTAAAGCGGCGATCCGCGTATATACATATACGTATCATTCAATGCTTTCGCGAAATTTCATTCGACCCCCGACATCTCGTCACCGGCGATTTACTCTCTCGCTCTGAAATTCCGTCGGAAAAGTTCCCCGAGCCAAATTCTCTTGGGGTATCAATTCTAACCGATGGAAATTATCTTAATATATACGATGTATACGTATATATATATATATATATATATATATATAGTATATCTATAGTATATATACGTATATGTACATATTATACATAATAGAAACGAGAAAAGAGAATTCCGTACAGGACTTGTATCCACGGATTATCTTGGGTATGAACGATCGAAAAAATTCACTTCGCTCCGATTCAATTGAGTTGAAAGAGAATGAAAATAAAAAATCGAGCCAATAAAACCAAAAACAAACAGCAGAGACTTTTCTGGTCAAGCGGGACTAAATTTTACCCTCGATACGGAGACCGCCGGAATATTATTTCCTCGATTCGCGAAATTATTCTAAATAATACGTTTTCAAGGTAAAAAGTACCCCGCGGCTCACTGGCCCCGATACGACGAATTTGAAATGATATTTCATCGGCCCCCGATGAGGCGGGTGTGCAGGTATATCTCTCGAGCGTTTTATTTTCCCAATAATACAGCGGTTAGTATACCTAATATTTATCTTTCCATCCCGGTAACAAGCAATAGCATGATGGAATAAATGCGCGGAGGGGTGAAAAGCGAACGAATACACACCGTGCCGTTCAATCTCAAATTTTCCAATTAAAACAAGCCAAGTGGAGTAACTGCAGTCGCGAACTAGATCCCTGAATCCCCTCAATTGAATTATCTCCTCTCTAGTCGTTTCGTAGCGGTTGAAATTTTAACCCATCAATTTTCTTATACGCCCAGCCGTATTTATTCCGAACTTGGTTTCGCACATTGAAATTTTCAGGTGCCGCCTATATCGCGTTCGCGGGTCAACCTAATTTGCCGAATCGTCAAAATGTTGCGCGATAGGAAGTAAAACGCGTGACGTATCTTCTATTTCCCTCGAATTATACGTCTCGGACACACGAGTGGAATTGAATGTGATGGAACGGCAGGCATCCATCCTTCCGTGAAATTGGTAAATCTCGTCCTGACTACATAACGTAACATATATATATATAATAGAGAAGACAGCGCATAATCGGCATATTGAAAATTTCCAGAACAAAACGAATGTTGAACAACGACCCGACACCCGCAGACCTATATCTGTTCCTGACACCGCATGCGGGTCTCGGTATTCCCTTTCTCTCTAAAAACCCGGGGCTAACGAACCAATTAAACCGATAATCGAAATACGTAATCTACTTCGGCGCGTGAGGTGCTTCGAATAGGCATCCGAATACTTCAAAGGTAACGAACTCTGCTATTCGCGAATAATTTTCTTTACAAATATTTTCCGCGCAATTCGTCCGTGGGCGCTATGACGTCGCTCGGTATAATCGGCCCCGAATTCTGCCCATTTTTTTTTTCTCTCCTTTTTTTCTCTTCTTCTTCTTCTTCGTCAATAATTATCACATGTAACGTACGTTATCAATCGGCCCGATTAAGGGTTCGAGAATATAGTGATTTACGGTGCTTCATTATCGGTCGGATATTGCTTTTATATCCTATCGATACGTCACAACGACAGTCATTATCAGTATGACGTTAAAGTGCCGGTCGACTGCAGACCGACGTCCACCATATGGGTCCGATAATTCCTAGATATTTTTCTATACATCAGCTATGAAAGATTGGCTCTTCGGGTGAACGCTTATCTACAATTTGTATAGCCATCAGGTATTATGTTCCATTCTATACCGACTCACGACGGTCTATGATTGCTAACTATGTAGTACATACGTGTACATACATACGTACATACATAGGTGGGACCGAGGTACCTCGTTTCATGCGGGCGCCGCTACTATAATACGCAACGGAGATGTGAACCGTCGCGTACTGAATGCATAAATAATTCATAGTTTATTCTATCCCAAAGAACACCAACGACCGTATACTTACCCAACTCCCAAGGGAACATGAGATAAGAGACAGAGGCTCACAGAAGACAGCGATTTCAACTGTGAAATTAGAAACTTTAGAACTGTTTACTCGACTATGCGGGGGCTTGAAACCGAGCTCTCTGTGATCTCGAATTTTTTCGGCAAATATGGAAACTTGCCGAAGAGCAGGCACGCAGAAACGGGGCTGGATTAATTTCCGAAAGAACGTACACGCGGCCTACGCGACCCTTCGTTTTCTTGTCTTTTCCCCGTTTCTATAGCCCCTATAGTCGGAAATTCCCTATTCCCAGATATGTTCAATCCGGGGAAGGGATAATTACCGAAGCTCGCACCGTATAACGTGACGAGTATTATATAGCCTTGGCCTGAAATGATTTGCATATAACAACGAGGACTATGCCGTACGAAGGGAGCGAGCCGCGTTAGATCTCAAATTACTGGGAATGTATATTCCATCCGAGTGTCCCTTACGGAGATACCTGGCTGGTATACCTATACGAATCTCGCTATAGGAGAGGGAAGAATTTTACCGGATATTAATGGCACGGGGGTGGGTTTGAGAAAATCCTTGACATTCGGCACAGGCCAGGGTGGGTGTCTTAGTCCGCACATGGTGTCGTCGCTATACCCAAGCTAAATACATATAGTCAACCTCGTTACTCTCAACTATTCAACATGTCGGAACAGCTGTACCTATATACTCGGGATATCATATTTTAACCACCCTCTGATCAATCGACACACACCGATGTATACAATACATACATACATACATACATACATACATACATACATACATACTCCGCGATCATATACGCGTCGGGGGTTAGTCCAACACCTTTGGACTCCGAGGGTTGAAACTGCGTTAATTCTTTCAGGAAATTACCTATCCGATCTCGTCTCCAATTCACATCTTGCACCTCGGACTTCCGGATGAACATCTTCGTCAACTTATCATCGCGGTGAAATTTTTCGGAAGTAAAAATTGAGGAGGTGATAAATTTTGTGCGAAAAATTTTGTGATCGGGGTTGCAGTTATTTCTGTGAAATTGTATCAATTTTTCTGTTACTCACCGATCCGAGATTGACGAAACCGTTTCTGGCGGCGACGTGATCAGCGATATTCGCCTCGGCTGGTTCTCTCATCTTGACTAAAAACGTATTTGTAAATACCTCGCAGCTCGATTCCCCGATGGACAAAGAAGCGATAGCGAGAATAATAACCGTACGGGAGATCGCGAAATTGTTTAAATTATTCGGTTTCCGCGACGGCGACCGTTTAACTTCACTCCTCTTTTCTTCCACCCCTTTATTAATGGTCACAAAATAGGGTGCTCGCGGCATCATGATCGCACGTGCCGACCTCACTCCTTCCATTTACAATAAGCGACTGACTGGTGCCCCTCTGAAGGTACCTATGTGCGTCCGGTCACCGTCCTGGGACCAGGATCCGGTCTGTTAAATATCTGCGCGAAGGATATCCCCGTATCCAGCGGGTATCAGAAACGCTAAACAAGTACTGACATCCTGAAGGACCTTTCCGGACGCGGTTTTATATCCCTTATATATACATATATATATATATATATAATATATAAATATATATATATATATACATATATAAGGATTTGTAACTAACTGACACGAATTATAAAACGCGTTTGCCTGGTTGTGAAGACCGTGGAAACCAGAGGTGGTATGACGTCACGCGGCCATATTGATTCGGCACGCGGCCCCTGTTTAGGACCTGGCTGCGCAGGCGTCTATGTATACTATATATATATATATATATATATATATATACATATCCCCTATACCCCTATACCTCCGATAAACCCTTAAACTTATACGCGTCTCTTGTATGTGTAGGTAGCGGGAACGACGCCGATCGCGCGGTGGCGAAATTTCGGAGTACTTTTTTCCATTTTTTTTCACCTCATTTCTCTCGCTCATTTCTCTCGCTCATTTCTCTCGCAGTTTCACGCTCCTCCTCTTCTCTTCTTCTCATCCCTCGTTGACGCACACATGAAACCCCGACCACCCGACCACCGTCGACGCCAAGAGTAATCCTTGCGCCAGGGCGTAACGTGACCTTTTTGGCGCCATCGTACACCCCTAATTGTGTCCCTGGTATAGCAATTTCTATAGCTACCGACGAGTTTCTTATTTCCAACTACCCGGATAGTTTTAACGATTGATTTTCTACCGCACCTGCCTTCTCCTCCTTCTCCTTTTCCTTCTTCTTCTTCTTCTTCTTCTTCTTCCTCTCTTCCTCCTCTTCCTCCTCCTCTTCTTTCTCCTCTTCTTCCTCCTCTTCTTCCTCTTCATCTTCACAGAACCTGATATTATTTTACACGGTCCGTTACGGGAGGCAGGGTGTCTAACGAGAGAAACCATCAATCATCGGAATTACCGAAATTCATCGTAATGGAAGCCAGATGTACTTGACTTGGTCATGTCTGTTGGAGGAAGTTCAGAAATGAGATGAAATTGTAAACTTGGGAACTGGAAATTGAATTGTCGTGTCATTTTTACAGCATCACAAGTCTAGACTCTGTTGAGGGGAACCTTACCCCATAGACTAAATTCTCAAAGTTCTTTTGATTCCGATTGAAGATTTTATCCAGGTACTACCTATATTCTCAATACAATATTCAAGTTTCCCCCTTATGGCAATATTTATTCATGTATTCATGTAAATCTCCATACACTCCAGACCTGTTTTTCTCTTAATTCTCACCGATGACGCGGTGATTCCCGAAAGAGAGACGAAGCGTGGGGAGGAAATAAAGATAGATAGATAGATAGATAGATAGATAGATAGATAGATAGATAGATAGATAGATAGATAGATAGATGGAAGGAAGGAAAGAAAGAAAGAAAGAAAGAAAGAAAGAAGGAACTTCGCGATTTTCCGAACTTGAAAGAAGAACTTTAGCCTCAAGGGTGGAATTATAAGACCGTCGGTGGAACGCCGGGGTAGAAATATTTGTCTTTGCCTTTACAAGAGGTATATACATATAGGTATACATAGGTATATATGCGTACCTACGCCCACATCGCGGGAAGTTTCTTGGTAAATTTATACGCTGCCATTTTTTTTCTTTTCCCCTTTCCCATGTCTTTCTCATCTTTTCAGAAAAACAATCGCCACGTACAGAAGCCATCGAATTCTTTCAGCTGTCTGCGTAGCTGCGGACGTAACGACCGCTTTTATCCAATAATTCTGCAATTCCACATGTTTCCAATAAAAGCTCGACACAATAGCTGCACCATCGGAGCATAGGTATATGTATGCAGTACATACATACCTATTCGTATTCAAGTTCGTCGACGCATTCGCATACGATTCCGTGCTGCGCCTCTCGCGTTCGACAAAAGACGAGCAGCGCGGTAAATTGAACGAAAATAGAATACCGTTACTCTCGTGTTACATATTATTATAATATGTGTTTTCAGTCACTTCCCGGGTTTTTCATCCATACAGGTGAAAGAAAATGTTCCCATTGTATAATTGCGCCGGGCAAACACTCGGCCTTTATTTCTTGTTAGACTACCGAAAGAAATGAGAACAAGAAACATACGAAAACGCGACACGTTTACGTCGAATGATACCACGTTCGTTAAGCTTCGGCTTAGGTTCAAGCAGTTGAGAAAAGAAACTGTGAAACGAAGGCTAATCCTCAGAGGAGTCGACGTCTTTTTATGCTTTACTTAATTCAGTTGGAGCTCTCGTCTCGAGTGGAACACAATAGAGATTCGCCTGCAATTTGAAACACAGACGATCTCGCGATCACTATAAAGACAATTATTTCCCCTACAAATATACATATTTCACCCGATTCGAAGAAACGCTGTATGATTCCTCAATCGGCTCCTATACATGTAATAGTGGCGAGTAGAAACGGCGGATGCCAAGTCAGCCGCATCGTTCGGTCACTCGTCGTCTGTTTCTACTTAAGATCGGCCGCATTCGAGTGATAGCCGACCGGACCGGTAAGACTAGAGTATCAGTGAGTTTCCTTGTCCGCGGCGGGCTATTGGGAAGTGAAATAATTCCCTTGTTGAAAATTTACTGACAAATACGATTAAAAATTGACGATTTCGAATCGTAGAGGCATCCGCAATGGGTTTTTGGCTAATCGATCGAACGGAAGACGAATGTTCGACGAAACTACCGACGTTAATAGTTACGAATTGGCTTTAAATCAGCGGTATCCCCGGCAGGTTGAAGCCCGCCACGTTCAACGTGATTCAGAATTTATATAGCATCCGCCTTTCACCCCGGCATTGACCAATAAAGTTTCACGTGTTTATTATTCATTGAAACGAGTCCCTTTTCCCTGTTTCTTACATCGCGAATCTACCAATAGAGTATAAATATGTATTTGATACGGGGCTAAGATTTTTTTTTCCCCTTTCACCGTCACTTCTTATTCGATTCAAAATTCAAATTACATCCTCGGATCTGTATGCTCCGATCGAAAGGAGAACAATTTCTATAGACAACTCACGTAGTATACTTCTATCCACCCCTACGCCCCGCGTGGGTCGCGAATGATGTTGAATAAATCCAGAAACGTGCGATATAGGTGGGTATACATATACTTGTTGGGATTTTATAGTAGAATTTTACAGAAATAAAACGTGATCTGATTGATCGTGGAAAATTGTTCATTAATCAGATTAACGACCAGCTGCGATTTCTCTCTGTATAACTATACGTATACATAGGTGTGTATGTACTATACGTACTATACATACGATCAAATTTATAGTGCGTTTATTCGAAAATGATTTGACAAAATTTCGGAATATTTTACTTTCATTAAACGGTCCGAAAATATACCCTGCCCTTCATTCTTTTTGAAGAATCGCGGTATCCCCTTGATTTTATTTAGGGGCGCGTTGATACTAGAGCTCTTCTAATTCTTGGAAGGCCCTCGATATTGAAGAGCAAGGTAAAGCTAAATTGAAAAAGTTTGAGTTAAAAGTAAAAGGCGAAAGATGAGAAGAGAATAAAAAAAAGAAAAGATGAGAAGAGCCGAATACGGACATATGTGTATATGAAGTATAAGTATACAACGGGGAAAGATCGTATCATGGCGGCGATATTTTTTTAAATCTTTTATCCTTTTCCTTTTCCTTTTACTTTTCCTTTTACTTCTTCTTCTTCTTCTTCTTCTTCTTCTTCTTCAACGTTGAAGGTTTTAAACGAAAAATTATCAGCGTTGCCCGGGGTGCTTGAAACACGTTTCCGTCTGATTGTTTTCATTCTTCCACGAATAAAAGGCGAGTGGGTATCAAGGGTCCAGGGATCTTCATGACGCCGAAGTAATCTCGAAGGCTTAAAGAAGTCCAGAAGTAAACATTGCTCTTTTTTTTTTTTTTTTTTTCTCTCTTCTTTTCCTATTCCCCGTCTTTCTTGTCTTTTTGTTTTCAACGGTATATGTATAGGTATATTCGATGATTGGTAATAAAAGCGGTAATAAATTTACCTAAAGATTCATTGACGCTCGTTGCTTCGGTGTTTCCAAACGTGACTTTGTTCGCAGTTAAAGAATTACTCAATTTACCTTATGTTTGTCAGAGATTTTATAAGTACAACTTATTGGAAAATAGCCGTATTACAGTATCGAGGGAAAGGATACTTACTTGATCTTTCTCTCTCTCCTCTCTCTTTCTCTCTCTATTTATTTCCCTCCATCTCTGTCTCTCTCTCTCTCTCTCTCTCTCTCTGACTGAGTTCTGAATAAACACCAACAGCTTCTTCCCACCTCCAGAATTGCTACTTGGTAAAATCTCTCAACAAAGAAATCAAGTGATTCATTCCAATTGATTTCTTCGCTAACAAGTCTTCATCGTTACATACACCTATACATATACCTTTTAAACCTTCAAACTCTGAACAGCTTTTTTAATAGCTCTTCATATAAATTCTATCAATTTTCACAAAGCCCAGGTACAGGCAGCTCCTTCGAGTAAAGCTTAATATAATATAACTAATTATAAATTCTACAGACTTCAGTGTCTGAATTATATTTACTAATATATTATTTATATTTCTACCACGGCATAAAAAGCTGAGTTGAATAAATTGATGATTTTTCTAAGGTCTCCGAAGTTGTGTTTCTTTTTTTTTTCCTTTTTTTCCCTGTCTTTTGAATCATTATTCACAAACTCTTTTTTTACGGAGATGGCAGTTCCTAAAATAAATTTTTCATTCGACTTTTCATTAACTCGTGTTCTTTGTTGCGCGTTTGCATATTAAAAACGAGAAATGAATTCTATGTTCCTATAAAGGGTAAGTTTGGAAAGGAGGTCTTGATAGCTCCGTGAAAAAACTCATTATGCACACATATAGATGCACGTTTAATTGCTAATTACATTTGCATCGTAGTTGAAAATTAAAAATTTATCTATCCAACCTCTTGAGCTCTTTCCTCCCCATTATCACGCGCTGCATCTCCAATGCAATTCTGTATAGGACTATACGAAAGTGTAGAATCTCAAGTAGTACGACCCGGTATTGCGTCAGACACAGGTAGCCTCGAAAAGCCAAGGTCTCCCCGTAGCTCGAACCGCAGGCGTATTAAATTGACGATAGATATAGAATGAAATTGAACAACGATATAGAAAGAACTGAGAATTATGAATCTCGATTATCCAACGTGGTAAATACATATATATATATATATATATATATATATATATATATATAGAAAGTCTGGCTGCAGCATCCCATGAGTCAATTTCTCTTATTATAGTATTGATCCTTTTACTCTCGCCTGCAGTGATCCCATCAAAAGTTAGGATCAAATCTGAGGGTCGTAATTTTTATATAGCGTACCATTGAGTGGTGCAAAAGTCTCGTGATAATATATCTGATATCAGAAGACTGCGATATATCTATCCATAATAATAATCACAATAATGATAATAATAATAACGAACTGAAGGGTGCGTCAGTGTGTATTCAGCATCACGTCCGTTGTTAATTAACTCCGGGATAAAAAAAAAAAAAAATAGTAAAAAAAGAAACGGGGGAGGGGATTCATGGCTTTTATGACGATTTTTTGTTCTCGAATGTAAAGGACAGTTTTAATAAAAGATTCG
This sequence comes from Tenthredo amoena, assembly GCA_963966615.1. Classification (NCBI taxonomy): domain Eukaryota; kingdom Metazoa; phylum Arthropoda; class Insecta; order Hymenoptera; family Tenthredinidae; genus Tenthredo; species Tenthredo amoena. The sequence continues at coordinate 12,168 of OZ016492.1, read as the reverse complement.
TGATTATTTCCTATGTTGATCAAGGCAGCTGTTATTATCGAACTACATCAGACATCGTATCTGACTCTAAAAGTCGTAATATTATATATAGTCATATGGCCTCTTTGCGGCAGTATGACTATAGAGATTTTATATGTCAAGGACGAAAATGATGTACCCTATACCTATGCAGATTATAGAGCTTATTAATCTAGAAGGTCCGCTTTGTCCGTATGAAGGGATAAAAAAATACTACTTACCTGCAATACATATACTTACTTTGTGAAAGACCCATGGAATATTTCATGTTGATTATAATTATAACCATGTATTATAAATCTGAGATAATATAGTATTAGATTATTGAAAGACTTGCGTTTGAAACTTATTATTGATTAAAACTGTTTTTTCGTTTAACGTAAATGATATATTTGCTTTCTCAAGGTGTAGTTGATACAAATGAAGAAAGTTTTATGCATGGAAAGTGAAATAAGTTTCTAATAATTGAACAAAAGCCAAATAGTCGATAAGCAATTTCATATTCAACAATGGAGAATTCGCTGTTACACATTACGTAACATCGTTACGGATTTAAATAATTAGGTATTTCAAACTATTTGTATTCCATTAAAATTCGCTTTAGCTTTACCGTATCAAAACTGATAATTTCGCTCGCTCGCTCGCTCGCTCTCTCTCTCTCTCTCTCTCTCTCTCTCCGATAAAAAAATTCTCCATTCGCAGGCGATACATTCCAAAGAAGAAGAAGAAGGAGAAGAAGAAGAAGAATAAGATTAAGAATAAGAAGAAACCATGCGGTAACAGTTGAACAATTTACAAGTACTTTGATCTTCATTCTACTATGGATTTCCCGAATGCTGTTTGATTCAATTATTGATTGATTTGGACAAAAAACCCTAACTTACTACATTCTATTACAGAGTTTCGTTAAATTCAATGCCAACGCTTAAGACCTAATCATTTATGTAACATTTACCGGACAGCGTTGTCTCGAAGGGTAAATTTGAATAAGTTGAAAACAATAGCCTATTGATATTTACATAATATATCCGCTCCCTCAATAATCATAGAATATTATTTTCTAGCTTCCGTTTCACTGCGCTAACGGTATCTGTGAAATAAACAAAATATTACATATTTCATATTTTCTACAATAAAAATAAAACTTATAGTTAGTATTTAAATAAGATGAAGCTAGGTTTAAAGCTAATGAAACCGATTTTTTCTTCTTGTATTGCTAAGAAAACGCTGAAGAGAATTTACATTTTTCAAAATGATCATAAATTGGTATGCCTACCTATTAAATATTGCACGATTCACCGGACTGTACAATGTACAATCCTAAAAATGTCTATTCCGGCAAATGTGGTGCTTCTTGGCTAAAGTAAGGAGCAGTATCTCTAACTAATAACGTATGGCACACGTCGCAAACTCTTGAAGGTCGCTGTTTAGGTCCGCTGTTAACAACATGCGACAGACAAGTTGAACAAAATATATGGCCACAATGACGGCAGTGCATCTGTTGAATAAGAAACAAGTGAGAAAATAAGAAGGAGGCGTTATATCAATCCCAGGATCAATTGATTCAATCAAATACCTTTCTTCTCGTAACTGTAAACCCAGTACGACAATTTGGACACTCGTCCACATCTTCGTCATGCTGCCATCTTACTTCGCTACCTGCCTCTCTTATCCTCTCTAGCTGAACCTGTGAATTAAAATCATTTCCGATGATTAGAATTGATCAAATGAAGTGAAATCATATGATATTTCGTCAATATCTACCTGCAACGACTGCGATAATCTAACAAAATCCTTCTGAACTTCTTCGCTGGTGTCTAGTTCCTGCTGAAGACTAGTTAGCCTTTGACGAAGTTCAGCCATGGATGATTCTAAATCCCGCTTCTCCTTCGTCGTAATTTCTAATTGTCTTTCAATCCTATTCAACTTCTCTTCTCTTTCGTAAAGCGTCTGATGTTCTCGTTTGTAATTCTCAAGTTGTACTCTGTGGGAATGATTATAAAGTTTCTCTAGAAGCTGGATAAGGAATACAGCCGGATAATTTAGGTATGGATAAAATAATTAGTTATAAATCAATAACTGAAAACCTACTTGAGTTGTCTGATTTCTTCAACCAAGCTAGATTCAGTTTGTTGCCTGTCCCGATTATCGTGATCAATTTGATCTCTAAGAAGGGTGACCTCGTAGCGCAAAGTTTCCTCTTTCTCCTGTGTAACTTCCTGGGCAACTTTAGCCGCTATCAAATCCTCTCTCATTTTTAAAAGTGTAACATGAAGCTCTTCAACGTTATTAGGCATATTAATTGACTCGCTTTGGAGTTGTAAGGAGTGCTTACTGTGTTTACCGACAAGATTTTCGTTTTCTTTCTGCAACCTGTGTAATGAATGGAAGTTTCAGAGAATTAAGAATTTTGAAAACTGCTAATAAATCCAATATTTAAGGATAAGGTCAAAGTTATTCAATATTTGCAGTCTCTTACGCGTTCAGATGTCTTTGTACTTCTTCTCTGCCTTGAACAAGCCTAGTCAATTCCTCTGTAACCCCTTGATGCATCTGGGCAAGAGTTTGTTTCAACTCAGCTAAAGCCTGTTGAGAAGCTTGAGAAGCAGAGGTGAGCTCAGAAACTTTAATTTTATGTTCTTCTTTTTTTTCGTTCCATTTTTCCTCCATTTCTTTCCTGAATTCCACCTCTTTGACCAGATCTTCTTTCTGAACTTCCAGTAAATGATCAGCATCAGCCAACTGCTTCTCAAACTCTTTTTCCGCTGCTTGCATCTTGACCAATTGCGCTTCATAATTAGCGCACATATCGCAAGATGCTTCGGCGGACATCCCGGACTCTATAACAAGTCTTTTTTGCGACTGAGGTTCTTTGTATTTTTGTAACTCATCGTCGGTCGCTCTAAGTTTTTCTTTCAACGCTCTTATCTCCTCTTCTAGAGGTCCGACAAGCGAACGAAGAACTTCAGCGTCTTCCTGCGCCTGGAAAGTTCAAACTTCATCAATTTGGGACGAAATTTTGCGCATAATTTTTCTAAAACTTGTTGAATATTTACGTTTTCAATCACACAAATAGAGTCTCGGATCTTACGTACATATTTGTTTACCTTCCTCAAGCTTTCCTCAATATTATCAGGTCCCAAAGATAGAGAGTCTGCGCCTAATTGGGAGACGACTTTTCTAGCTAGGGTTTTAGTGACAGTAGACAAAGAGATCTGCGGTCCGTCTTGAGGTTCACGAGGTACTTGAGATCTGAGTAAAGCATATTCAGCCTCAAGTTTCCGGAAGGCAGTTTGAAGTTTTCGCAATTCATCGCCAAGCTGGTTCCTAGACGAGGATGACTCCTCCACTGTTTCTTGAATCAGTTGCTCCAAAGTTGCGATCTCTTCTTGCGCTTTTCGCTTCTCAACAAGAATATCATTTTCTACTTTCAAATCTGCGACCGTCAATTGACTCTTGGCTTCGTCCAATTCGTTTTGTATTCTATGAAGCTGCTCTTGCAAAGAGACTTTCTCTTCGTGTTGTCTTTTCAATTCCTCTGGAAGTTAACAATTCAGTAAGAAGATTTAATCGTACAATAAGCCATCTTGATCGCGTCAAATTGAAGCAGGAAACTTAACAGATTTAATAGTCAATACGTTACCCTCTTTCTGGAGAAATAATTCCTTCATTTTAGCTCTTTGAATACCAAATTCTTCGCGTATTTGGGCATTTTCTGTGTCCAGCTGCTCCACCTTTTTTCTCAGCTCGTCTGTAATGGAATAATCTCGTTATTCACATGTGAGGAATAATGATGGGAAGAAAAGAAGACAATCGGAAATATGGGTTGAAATTTTTCATACGATGTAATTTTTTCGATAAATAATGACGTTGCAATGAATAACAGCCGTGAGACTCTTTGTTTGTTCTTGAATATATCCAGCCTACGTAAATTATAACCTATAAATATGTTAATCAGTATAAATCAAACCTTGATCATCCTGAGGCGTAGAAATCTCGTTTGTATCGTTCTCCATTGTCAACGATCTCTGTGAGACTGATATCCTAATAACCGGCAGTAAAAGATACACTGATGTCACTGTCAGGTATTATTTTTTCGTTTATTATTTGACAAGGACAGACTGTTGTATATACATGAAGGTATACTCAGTCGTCAAGTGATCATCATGTTATACATTTTTCCACAAATTATTCGTCGAGGATTACTTATTGACACTAAGTGCTCAACAAAGTTAGTTAATCGCCGTATTTTTTTCACTTATCTTAAGTACACTGCGGTTATTTAAACGGGTTCAAATTAACGATAAAACCAATTAAGGCTGTTCAGGGGGGTCCGGCCATTTTTTCGAGCGTTCGCAGCGTTACTACGCGTTGAGTTTTCGAACTAAGCACATCAGGACCGTGCTGATACAAAGTATGGATGCAATACAGAGGGCCCCAAATTTCGTACAATATTGTTGTCGGTTAAGAATATTTCTTAAATCTGAATTCTTGCGTATCTATAAACAACCTCGCGGCTAATATTTCACAATACATGAATTATCTATGAACTGGGTACATCAAAATTGATGGTAGACGTGACACATGCAACTCCGCTATTTCACCGAAATCATCAGATTCTCGAAATAATCAAGAGACTCGGTAGTCTCGCGCCAAGTATCAAGAGACTCGGTAGAGTCTCGCGCCTAGTTATACTATATAAAAAAAAAAAAAAAAAATTTTTGTATGCGCCGCGCGAGACTCGACCGAGTCTATATACCCGAACGAGATCTGAGCGGCCGTTACGGCAATTTATGATCGTTAATTTCTTCCGTCTCACTATAAATACGGAATTGTAATATTTATCGCAGGATGTGGCCGAGAAGAGCTTTCATTTAAGCCCTATTTCGATTAAATCGGTGAACGTAGAGCTGAGATATGATTATTCGACGTTTTAGATTCAAGTAAATCATACTTGTTTCCGTCGAGTGTTCATCATCATCATCTCCTTCAGTCAGTGTGACACTAAACCTAGGCGTATAAAAATTAGCATAGAGAGGCCTTCGCTAGGCTATGTAGAGAGAAGAGACCTACCAAGTACGGACGTCAGTAGCCAGATGGCGCTTTGGTTAGCTCTTTATTTTCACCAACTAGTTTTTTTTTTTTTGGATCCTTTTTAATGGCTAATTATTATTATTATATCTGATAAGGAATTTAGCCGAACCACCAACTACAGTACGGTATATCCCATCATGCGGGGTATGATTTATTATGTCAATTTATTTTTGGTCGTAATGTTATGTGTATAATTCAGCAAACGATCATGTAGGGTATGGTACGATTTATTTTTTATGATAAATTGAAATTTTTTTTTTTTCTCGGAATCAAGTTTAAAAGTTCCGTTTAGGTAATCAGTGTGATTATTGTGTGCAAACTAAAAAGCCATGATGAATTATGTTGCTATTTTTCTTTATTTTACTTTTTTTAGTCTTTAGTTTCTTTTTTTTTACGTCCTAAATTTTTCGTCAATTTCACATCAATTGAGTTCATATTCATACTCGAATTTTGCAACCATTTTTTTTTCTTTTTTACGGGTCCATTTTGCCCCACCCTCCCCTATATATAAATATAGTATATGTCGGAGCGGTGACCGAAAATGAACTACGAGCGCATGGATGGATCTGATCGGTTACGAGCGTATTTGGCTACTCTTGCAGGATAATCATTTAAACAACTGTTATTCAAACAAGCAATGGCATACACTTCCAATAATCGCAACCCGATATAACGACAGCATTACTTCATAAGCTTCAGTAACGCGAAGGGAGACATGATAACGAATCCACGAGCCGTTCTAGAATCTCTTAGAGGTCTTTTCTTGCAACCAGTTCTCTGTTCGAGATCAAAAATGAGACTGCCTCTTCCAAATCAACATTTCTAGGGCTGTGGCTACGTTCGACAAAGGCACCACCATAAGTGCCTCTATCTCGCATCCCCCTCTGCGCCACTTGCAGAGATCTTAGACCTAAGGGTCTCAATACTAACAAATATGTCCGGACGTAAACACATAAGCTAAACATCAACCATCGATAGGAATCCAGACTAAACTAAATTATAATAGTCGCTCGAAAGCAGCGTCCAAAATATCACGCGCCGACATATATATATTTCATACGGAGAGTGGTCGACAATTTATGCTATTTATTACGGATACGAGAATAATTATACTTAATTGATCAAATTCTACAAAAAGTAGTGATATCCCCATAAAAAGCACCTTTGGTGCAAAAACCTTTCGCCTAGTTATATAAATGTTTTAGTTATATACAAAAATTCCTTCCTCATAAAAAAACCAATTCGAAATCAGATGCTATTGCCTGGTTGCCTAGTACCGACATAGAATCATGGAGGTAACGATAGGCGATTGACGCCTCCATTTGTTCAAACAGAAAACATAAAAAAAAAAAATAATTAAAAAAAAAATTTGGAGGTAGTGGTACTAGGCGGGCCCTTTTCTATACAAGTACAAGTAAACGGCGATTGAACCACGTCAATAATCCTAATATAATAATACGGAATATTGGCCCGCCTAGTACCACTACCACCAAATTTTTTTTTTTTAATTATTTTTTTTTGTATGTTTTCTGTTTGATACATATATACCCATGGAAGATGATCGAGTAGGTTCGTTTGCTGCATCTAACCAGCGGCCATACAAGTCATCATGATATAAACTACATTGGTATTACAATAAATATCACTAACCAATGAAACTCATTCCACAAATTTTGAGTTCATCAAACGACCGTTCGTTGCAAACGCGATCGAATCCTTGTTGGACGACGGTGGTTGTCCGTTGACACAAGTTTGATCATCGGTAACAGAGGGATCGGCATTATAGCATCATTATCATTCAGTGAATGATACGGGAATACGAACGAAAATCCTTCTTATTCGATGAGTACATTGTCTAATTCGCGACAACTTCCGTGGTATATCTATCGAAGCACTTGTCACAGTCCGACGATCGTATCTCATTACTGCAACCGCCATCCGTACCGGCTGATGCTACCACGGCCACTGACCCCGAGCCAGATGGTCATACCCTAGGTGAATGGCTTTGCCTGGCCAGTTTTCAATAAAGTCCGAAATAGTATCACCATCACGCGCTCGAATCGCCGAACTACTCTCACGCAAAATAGGTGCGTCGTACCGGATGCAACCGATGGTTAGACATCGCAACAATGTAACGCGGGTCGAATGTCACAAGGCGTAACGCGTTCGCGCCAAAAGCAGTTCGGTCACCCGACCGCAAGATGGCGATACAATTTGTCGACCCAAGTTACATCCAATCACAAGCGATTGTCTGAAATAAGTGAGATATGACTCTGAGTGTGTTCTTGACCTGTTACATCCGATTTAAAGGGATTTCTTTTTGTTTCTTTCTTTTTTTTTTGTTTTGAAACCAAGTTAATTTCCAGCCCAAGTTAATTCGTGACCTAAGATATTTTTTTTAACCTTAGTCATTTTCCGACCTAAGCGATTTCCTGGCTCAAGTGATTTTTCTTGATAACTGTAAGGCAGAACAGCGTTATTCTCGCGTCTCGCGCGATTTCCAGTCGATTAAGACGGGCAGAAAAATACTTTTTTCTTTTGTCTTTTTCTGACAATGTTAATTCCGATTGATAACTCTCGCTTGACCTAACCTAACCTAACCTCACTTGACCTAACCTAACCTGACCTAACCTAACTTGACCTAACCTAACCTAACCTAACCTAACCTGACCTGACCTAACCTGACCTAACCTGACCTAACTTGACCTAACTTGACCTAACCTGACCTAACTTGACCTAACCTAACCTGACCTGACCTAACCTGACCTAACCTGACCTAACTTGACCTAACCTAACCTAACCTGACCTAGCCTGACCCAACCTGACCTAACTTGACCTAACCTAACCTGACCTAACTTGACCTCACCTAACCTGACCTGACCTAACTTGACCTAACCTGACCTAACTTGACCTCACCTGACCTAACTTGACCTAACCTAACCTCACCTGACCTAACCTGACCTCACTTGACCTAACGTGACCTGACCTGACCTAACTTGACCTAACCTAACCTGGCCTGACCTGACTTGACCTAACTTGACCTAACTTGACCTGACTTGACCTAACTTGACCTAACTTGACCTGACCTGACCTAACGTGACCTGACCTGACCTAACTTGACCTGACCTGACCTAACTTGACCTAACTTGACCTAACTTGACCTGACCTGACCTAACGTGACCTGACCTGACCTAACTTGACCTAACCTGACCTAACTTGACCTAACCTAACCTAGCCTGACCTGACTTGACCTGACTTGACCTAACCTGACCTAACTTGACCTGACCTAACCTAGCCTGACCTGACTTGACCTAACCTGACCTAACTTGACCTGACCTAACCTAGCCTGACCTGACTTGACCTAACTTGACCTCACCTGACCTAACTTGACCTAACCTAACCTAACCTAACCTAACCTAACCTAACCTAACCTAACCTAACCTAACCTAACCTAACCTAACCTAACCTAACCTAACCTAACCTAACCTAACCTAACCTAACCTAACCTAACCTAACCTAACCTAACCTAACCTAACCTAACCTAACCTAACCTAACCTAACCTAACCTAACCTAACCTAACCTAACCTAACCTAACCTAACCTAACCTAACCTAACCTAACCTAACCTAACCTAACCTAACCTGATCGGCACTGGCACAAGTACGAGCAGACTGCCCGGGTTAGGTTAGGTTAGGTTAGGTTAGGTTAGGTTAGGTTAGGTTAGGTTAGGTTAGGTTAGGTTAGGTTAGGTTAGGTTAGGTTAGGTTAGGTTAGGTTAGGTTAGGTTAGGTTAGGTTAGGTTAGGTTAGGTTAGGTTAGGTTAGGTCAAGTTAGGTCAGGTGAGGTCAAGTTAGGTCAAGTCAGGTCAGGCTAGGTTAGGTCAGGTCAAGTTAGGTCAGGTTAGGTCAAGTCAGGTCAGGCTAGGTTAGGTCAGGTCAAGTTAGGTCAGGTTAGGTCAAGTCAGGTCAAGTCAGGTCAGGCTAGGTTAGGTTAGGTCAAGTTAGGTCAGGTTAGGTCAAGTTAGGTCAGGTCAGGTCACGTTAGGTCAGGTCAGGTCAAGTTAGGTCAAGTTAGGTCAAGTTAGGTCAGGTTAGGTTAGGTTAGGTTAGGTTAGGTTAGGTTAGGTTAGGTTAGGTTAGGTTAGGTTAGGTTAGGTTAGGTTAGGTTAGGTTAGGTTAGGTTAGGTTAGGTTAGGTTAGGTTAGGTTAGGTTAGGTTAGGTTAGGTTAGGTTAGGTTAGGTTAGGTTAGGTTAGGTTAGGTTAGGTTAGGTTAGGTTAGGTTAGGTTAGGTTAGGTTAGGTTAGGTTAGGTTAGGTTAGGTTAGGTTAGGTTAGGTTAGGTTAGGTTAGGTTAGGTTAGGTTAGGTTAGGTTAGGTTAGGTTAGGTTAGGTTAGGTTAGGTTAGGTTAGGTTAGGTTAGGTTAGGTTAGGTTAGGTTAGGTTAGGTTAGGTTAGGTTAGGTTAGGTTAGGTTAGGTTAGGTTAGGTTAGGTTAGGTTAGGTTAGGTTAGGTTAGGTTAGGTTAGGTTAGGTTAGGTTAGGTTAGGTTAGGTTAGGTTAGGTTAGGTTAGGTTAGGTTAGGTTAGGTTAGGTTAGGTTAGGTTAGGTTAGGTTAGGTTAGGTTAGGTTAGGTTAGGTTAGGTTAGGTTAGGTTAGGTTAGGTTAGGTTAGGTTAGGTTAGGTTAGGTTAGGTTAGGTTAGGTTAGGTTAGGTTAGGTTAGGTTAGGTTAGGTTAGGTTAGGTTAGGTTAGGTTAGGTTAGGTTAGGTTAGGTTAGGTTAGGTTAGGTTAGGTTAGGTTAGGTTAGGTTAGGTTAGGTTAGGTTAGGTTAGGTTAGGTTAGGTTAGGTTAGGTTAGGTTAGGTTAGGTTAGGTTAGGTTAGGTTAGGTTAGGTTAGGTTAGGTTAGGTTAGGTTAGGTTAGGTTAGGTTAGGTTAGGTTAGGTTAGGTTAGGTTAGGTTAGGTTAGGTTAGGTTAGGTTAGGTTAGGTTAGGTTAGGTTAGGTTAGGTTAGGTTAGGTTAGGTTAGGTTAGGTTAGGTTAGGTTAGGTTAGGTTAGGTTAGGTTAGGTTAGGTTAGGTTAGGTTAGGTTAGGTTAGGTTAGGTTAGGTTAGGTTAGGTTAGGTTAGGTTAGGTTAGGTTAGGTTAGGTTAGGTTAGGTTAGGTTAGGTTAGGTTAGGTTAGGTTAGGTTAGGTTAGGTTAGGTTAGGTTAGGTTAGGTTAGGTTAGGTTAGGTTAGGTTAGGTTAGGTTAGGTTAGGTTAGGTTAGGTTAGGTTAGGTTAGGTTAGGTTAGGTTAGGTTAGGTTAGGTTAGGTTAGGTTAGGTTAGGTTAGGTTAGGTTAGGTTAGGTTAGGTTAGGTTAGGTTAGGTTAGGTTAGGTTAGGTTAGGTTAGGTTAGGTTAGGTTAGGTTAGGTTAGGTTAGGTTAGGTTAGGTTAGGTTAGGTTAGGTTAGGTTAGGTTAGGTTAGGTTAGGTTAGGTTAGGTTAGGTTAGGTTAGGTTAGGTTAGGTTAGGTTAGGTTAGGTTAGGTTAGGTTAGGTTAGGTTAGGTTAGGTTAGGTTAGGTTAGGTTAGGTTAGGTTAGGTTAGGTTAGGTTAGGTTAGGTTAGGTTAGGTTAGGTTAGGTTAGGTTAGGTTAGGTTAGGTTAGGTTAGGTTAGGTTAGGTTAGGTTAGGTTAGGTTAGGTTAGGTTAGGTTAGGTTAGGTTAGGTTAGGTTAGGTTAGGTTAGGTTAGGTTAGGTTAGGTTAGGTTAGGTTAGGTTAGGTTAGGTTAGGTTAGGTTAGGTTAGGTTAGGTTAGGTTAGGTTAGGTTAGGTTAGGTTAGGTTAGGTTAGGTTAGGTTAGGTTAGGTTAGGTTAGGTTAGGTTAGGTTAGGTTAGGTTAGGTTAGGTTAGGTTAGGTTAGGTTAGGTTAGGTTAGGTTAGGTTAGGTTAGGTTAGGTTAGGTTAGGTTAGGTTAGGTTAGGTTAGGTTAGGTTAGGTTAGGTTAGGTTAGGTTAGGTTAGGTTAGGTTAGGTTAGGTTAGGTTAGGTTAGGTTAGGTTAGGTTAGGTTAGGTTAGGTTAGGTTAGGTTAGGTTAGGTTAGGTTAGGTTAGGTTAGGTTAGGTTAGGTTAGGTTAGGTTAGGTTAGGTTAGGTTAGGTTAGGTTAGGTTAGGTTAGGTTAGGTTAGGTTAGGTTAGGTTAGGTTAGGTTAGGTTAGGTTAGGTTAGGTTAGGTTAGGTTAGGTTAGGTTAGGTTAGGTTAGGTTAGGTTAGGTTAGGTTAGGTTAGGTTAGGTTAGGTTAGGTTAGGTTAGGTTAGGTTAGGTTAGGTTAGGTTAGGTTAGGTTAGGTTAGGTTAGGTTAGGTTAGGTTAGGTTAGGTTAGGTTAGGTTAGGTTAGGTTAGGTTAGGTTAGGTTAGGTTAGGTTAGGTTAGGTTAGGTTAGGTTAGGTTAGGTTAGGTTAGGTTAGGTTAGGTTAGGTTAGGTTAGGTTAGGTTAGGTTAGGTTAGGTTAGGTTAGGTTAGGTTAGGTTAGGTTAGGTTAGGTTAGGTTAGGTTAGGTTAGGTTAGGTTAGGTTAGGTTAGGTTAGGTTAGGTTAGGTTAGGTTAGGTTAGGTTAGGTTAGGTTAGGTTAGGTTAGGTTAGGTTAGGTTAGGTTAGGTTAGGTTAGGTTAGGTTAGGTTAGGTTAGGTTAGGTTAGGTTAGGTGGTGGGGAGGGGTGGAGGTTAGGGTGTGGGGTGGGGAGGGGAGGGGTGGGGTGGGGTGGGGTGGGGTGGGGTGGGGTGGGGTGGTGGGGGGGGAGGGGTGGGGAGGGGTGGGGTGGGGTGGGTGGTGGGTGGGGAGGGGTGGGGAGGGGTGGGGAGGGGAGGGGGGGGAGGGGAGGGGTGGGGTGGGTGGGGTGGGGTGGGGGTGGGGTGGGGTGGGGAGGGGAGGGGTTTAAGTACGTTCAGGTTAAGTTAGTAAGTTATTATAGTTAAGTTAAGTTCAAGTTAAGTTACTTAAGTTAAGTTAAGTTAAAGTTCAGTTAAGTTGTTATACGTTAGTTAAGTTCCGTAGTAAGTTCCGTAAGTACAGTTAAGTTC